>CM028132.1:1084218333-1085659166 GCA_016271365.2 Neoceratodus forsteri | reverse complement strand
GAGAGGGTATGGACCACATAGACACAGCAGGAACAGTAGGGGAAGGGAGGTAGATAGAAGTCCATTCACTGAGAGGAAAGAAGCATGAGAGGACTTGTGAATCTGAAAGTGGATAAGGTTATGGAGCTAACTGGGGTACACTCAAGGGTGCTAAGGGGGCTCAGGGAGGAATTGATTGTACCTATGACAGACCTATTCAACAACTCACTGGGAATGTGAGCAGTTCCAGAGAACTGGATGTGGGCAGATGTAGTTCCACTCATATATGTCGCAGCAGGGAGGAGGATGACAACTCAGGCCAGTTTGTCTAATGTCAGTAGTGGGGAAGTTAATGGAGACACTTTTAAAATAAAGGCTTGCGGTGTATCTTGAATCCAGTGGGTTACAAGATGTGAGGCAGCATGGATTCACGGGGGGGGGGGGCCTTTTCAGATGAATCTTATCGATGTCTTTGACTGGGTGACCAGGGAAATAGACCAGGATGGGGTGGTGGGCATGGTCTATTAAAACATTAGCAAAGCTTCTGACATTATACTTGATACGAGGCTAATAAAGAAACTGGACAGTTCAGAGGTGGATCCCAAGGTGGTGAACTGAATAGGAACTGGCTGATGGATAGGGGAACCTCAGTGTCTTTGTAAACACTGCAGAACACTGCCCAACACTGCAGAACAGCCAGAAGGGAAGGTATGCCTCTTCGCAGATGACACCAAAATCTGCAATAGGGTAGATACTCTGGAAGGGCTAGAGCGAATGAATACAGACTTGAGGAAACTCAAGGAGTGGTCAAGGGTATAGCTACTGGATTTCAATGCGGAAAATGCAAAATCGTGCAACTAAGGCACAGAAACCCATGAGCAGTGTGTAAAATGGGGGGGGGGAGGCATTGATGGTCACTAAACAGGAAGGGACATTGGAATTTTCATATCTGATGACCTCAAAGTTGCAAAGCAGTGCAACAAGGCAGTGGGCAGGGCCAGTGGGATGCTGGGGTGCATAGGGTGGGGAATCACCAACAGAAGGGGACAGATAATGTTGCCACTGTGTCGATTGTTGGTGAGACCCCACCTGGTGTACTGTGTCTAGTTCTGGGACCACATCTCAGGAAGGACATAGACAGGGTGGAGGCTATCCAGATGTGGGCAATTAAAATGGTGAAGGTGCTGCATCATAAGTCTCATAAGGAGAGATTGAGGGATCTCAATATGTACACCCTGGAAGAGAGCTAGGACGAGGGGACTTGACAGAGACCTATAAGTACCTCACAGGGATGTATAAGGTAAAGGAGAGGAGTATTTTTCGGAAGAGATGGGGCATGAGAACAAGGGGGCATGCTATGAAGCTGGAATGGGGGAAATTTAGGAGGGATGTAAGGAAATACATCTTCATTGAAAGTGTGATGGACACTTGGAACTGTTTTCAAGCAGAAGCAGTAGGAGCGAAAAAGTGCTGGCCTTCACGCATACATGGGATAGGCATTAAGGATTCTTGGTGGGAAAGTGTGAGGGGGGGGCAATCAGAGACCAGGTATGGTCTACAGTAACAGTATAGGCAGGGACAAAATGGTCAGACTGGATGGGCCTATAGTTCTTTATCTGCCAATAAATTATATGTACCTACTGTATATTTCAATGGGGTTATGCTTTTACACATGTTTACACTGTATCTAAACAGAATAGCACAAATAAGATGTAGTATATTGTTTTCAGTGAGGTCCTGCTTTTTTTTATTTTCAGCAAAGATGTTTCTCATTCCAGTCTCATTCTGCAGCACCCATCATCTCTCTCACTGAAATTCTCATGGATCTATAGGTTATCCAAAACTTACTCAGAACCCCAATGTGGTGGGTGGCCAGACATATCAGTTGTGCAAGATCCTGTGGGGGTTGCCGGCTAGGACAGGCCACATTTTCCTCCTGTCATCTGAGTTTTTTTCCTGGGGTGGTGGCATACAATGAGCCAGTTGCACATACATGAGGTGGCATGCATGTGTGACAGGCTTACAGCAGCAACCCCTCACCTCCTGGTACTCCTGATTGTGCTGCCAACTGGTCTCTACCAGTTGGCAATCACACAAAAGAAACATTGTCCTCCCCTTCCCTTGGATGGAGAGCAGTCCCTAGGATGCTCAATACTTCCTTCCTTTGGCCAGCCTCTGATTGCCTGCACTCGTTCCCAAATGTACATCACTGCCCTAGCAAACAGTATCACTGCATCTGTGCTACCAAGCAAGCTTGGCATGCTGCTTTTATTCATTTTGAAAATGTATTTTCCCTGGGCTGGCCCACCGGCACAGCAGTAGTGCTACCGCTTGTCATGCCAGTGACCCAGGTTAGGGAACGGGCCTGGGAAGCTGGAGGACCAGCCAGGGACGGGAAGCTGGAGCATCCTATGGACAGCTCACTTCCCCTGGGAGGGAAGAGGGCTACAGGCTGGTGCTGGACTGATCTCTGGTGGAGGACAGAGGTACAGCATCTCTGATACCTCATGTAGGGGGGAGCATGGAAGGACTTTGTCGTACGTGCTTAGATGTCATGGCGCAACCATGGCTCTGGGGAGAAAAGAGGAAAAATGGAGCCGACTGAGCTCCTCCAGCAGAAGTGGCACCCTTCACCACTCAATCTGTGAGGCCACAATAGAGGGCTCGATGCAACAAGAAGGATTTGGGGATCTCTCCACCCCAATCCCGCCTGGGGGGCTTGGCCAAGGCTACATGTGAGCACCTGACCAGTGGATCACAATCAAGGTGGGTCGGGGGTAGCTGGTCAGATCCAGGGGTGAAAAATACAAGTTAAAAAAAAAGAAAAAAGAGAATGTATTTTCCCAAGCTAGGCCAGGTGATATATAATGTATTATTTAAATGAGATCCTGCTTGTACCCATTTTTACACTGTATTTATCCAGGATAGGCCAGCTGATGGGCAATTACTTATTTTCAGTGGGTTCCAACATTTTGTCCCCAAATTTCTAACAAAGAAGAGTCTGGGGGAATCAGACAATATTGAGGGATCATTTTTGTCTTGACAGGAAATTGAAAAGAGGGACAGAAGACAAAGGATGGTTTCATTCTTTTTAGGTACAGTGCTTGGTTGGCAGCACCCGGGATGAGCACCCAGGTGTTGCATTCTCTTTTGAGAGGTCAGCAGACACCAGAAGTGGGTACCCCAGTGTCAGACTGTGGGGGGGGAATGCTGTGTCAGGTGGGAGGGGTCATAGACACCAGTAGCAGCATTGGGTAAACACTGCCAGTGATATTTAAAGAGTAGATCAGTGGGAGGGGAAAGTAGATACTAGTAGTGGGGTTGGGTACCTGCTGTTGATTGTATTTAAAGAGTAGGTTGGGCATTGGAGGATACCGGTGGTGGAATTAAATGAACACCCACCACTGGCAATGCTTTCAAAGAGTGATCAGGCAGGAGGGCAAATACCTGTGACTGTTGGGTTGAATGAGCACCCATCACCTGCTCTGTATTAAAAGTTGGATCGAGTGGGAGGTGGGCTACTGGTGGAGGAACCAGCAGTGGGAGGTTACTCAGAATGTAGGGGCATTCCAGTGATGATTACACCCAGTGTGCATGCTAATGGCTGAAAACTTCTTATAATAGGAGCGACCTGGCCCTTTCATATGTAAGAAGATTCAGCTAATCAACAAGCAGAATTGTCATTACCAGCCTGCTCCCAGTTAGGGTTGCTCAGATTTTGGATTGTAAATTCAGAATCTTTGGATTCTGAGATTTTTTTTCAGAATTTGGAATTTAGGTTTTTAAAGCCAAAAACCTGAATTCCCAGGGGGGGTAAATCTGGATGCAGAATCAGAATCCAATACCACATCTGAGTTTAATAAAGACCCTCTCCATACTGCTAACTGTGGTTACTGGTGTCCAGTTTATGGAGGAGGCCAGACACATGTGGTTGAAGTGGCAGCAGTACTCCCGAGTCTCTACCAGATGATTAATCCTTTCTGATCTCTTGTTAAATAATCCCCAGCATCAGCACCAAGTTTATTAATTCATTATTTACCCTACAGCCAAAGGCCCCTGGCACTCAGCCTTTGGCCCCCCAGTCTGAAGACATCCCCTTCACTTAAATCCACTGTAGAAGGCAATTAGATTTAGCAGCAGCTGCTGTTGTCCTTCTGAGCCTGACTGTATGGTGGCATACTGATGATTCTTCCTTGAGTCCATTTATCCAGTCCCTCCAGACTATGACATGTCCACATCCATGAGTCAACCCACTCTGTTTGTTTCCCAGATCATTCCAACCCACTTCTTTTAACTTTATTTTTAATTACCCACACCCAACTCAGCACAGTTCTTACTGCTGCCACACTATCTCCACTTGGTTTGGTTCTGTTTTTTTCCCAAAGTTGCCTGGAGGTAGGGTGGCCAGCATAGGCAAAGCCATGGGAGCAGGCTCTACCAGACATACAGTATATTAAAAGGTGTCTGGCAAAGCATGATCCCAGGGCTTTGCTTAGTTTGGCCTCCTCTACCTCCAAGGTAACTCTGGGAAAACAGAAAAGAACGGAACCAATTGGGGACCGTGTGGCAGCAGGGAAAGCTATGCAATGCTGGGTGTGGAGTAGTTAAAAATAAAGTTAAAAGAAATAGTTTGGGGACAGTCCAAGAAACTAACAGTGTGGGTTGTGGACTTTTCATAGTTTCTGGAGTCTGCACTGAAAGGATGGATGGACTCAAGATGATCATCGGCATGCTGTACTACAGTTGGACTCAGATGGACACCAGTTGCTCTAATTGCAAAAGGGGGGGGTCTTAGTACTTGGGGGCCAATGTTCAGGACAGGGTGGAGGGTTAACCTTGAAGTTGGGCCTGCTGAGGGGACACTCAAGTCAGGGGAGTCGTCATTTGCTGCTTGTAATCACTAAAGCTGCTACCAATCACTGGATGACCCACACTGCCACTTCAAGTAAAGGGAGAAGAGAGAGAGAGAGAGAGACTGACTGACTGACTGACTGACTGACTGTCTGACTGACTGACTTTGTGTTGCCAGCCTGGCAACATTGGATTTGTAGGACTGGAGTCAGATTTGAAATTTCCGGTTTCATTGCTGTGCTTCAAATGGAATCAGAATCAGTACTGGAATTAGAATTTCTGAAATCTGATGTGATGTCAACAGAACAGATTCCAGAAAATCAAGCAATTCTACTCCCAATATGCTGCTCACAGCTCAGCCTCTGCAATGTTCAACTCCACTGGCAAGACCATGGTCACACCTTCAAAAGTCATACAGTGCTGCATGTTACAAATATGTTTGCTTTGCCCATGCATGCAAGCAAACATAAAAAGACAGCCCAGTAGACAAATAAGGACTTAAGAGTATGGATTAATGGTCCTAGACAGACACTTTGGGCTTGATTTTCAAAACTCCGATTTTGACACAAGATGCCTACATCAAACAGAAGTGACGCAAGGAGCACCTTGTGTCAAAAGTTGTGGATTTATGATCCTGGAAGGCTGGCTGTGGCAAACTGGCAACCCCCTGCACCAAACCGGCCTTATGCCAGGCCTGCACCAAGGTCGGGGGTGCAGCAGGGTGCTAGGGGGCATGCGGTTGATACTGGCTGCAACTTCCCCTTAAATGAGATTCTGACAGTCAGTGGGACCTAGCAGCACTTAAATCACCCAACTGGTGGTCTATTGGCCCTTGCAACACCCCCAGAGACAGTGTGGGGTGGGAGCAGCAGCTGGCTTGGTGCCTAGGCAAGTGGGCAGCTGTCTGATAACTATGGCAGACGACAGCTGCCATGTGGCCAGGTGCAGACTGCACCAGTAACGGTGCCACTCAGACCCCCGATGTGTGCCCCATCTGCCTAGTGGACCTGCAGCAGGCACTCCTGTTGACAGCACTGTGGAGGTCCTGGGCATGGCCCCCCACCACCTGCTGCCTGTCCCCCTCTGGCATTGCGTCATGTGTCAGCTCCCTAGAACATTTCCTTGTCCTTGTGCTGTGTGGTGGAGTTTGCAGTCCATGCCACCATACTGCACCCCCTGCCAAACTCGTCCCATGTACCAGATGTGTAGTGCATAGGAGCAGCTGCAACAACCTGAAGGTGTTTGGCACGTGGACCCCTCCTGCACAAAAATCAGGCACAGGGTCCAGCCCACCAAGGATCCGTGCAAGCTGCCATTTGTGCAACTTGTTTTGATCTTTGAGGATCGAGCCCATAGTCTTTTTTTTTGTGTGTGTTTTATATGGTTTTTGTCCCAATTTTCGTCCACCCCCTTCCTCGGGCGCGCATGTGAGCAAGTGAAGGCATGCATGCGCCACATTCTGAGGCACCCTCCCGACTTGTTGCCCCCTTCCACTTGCACTGCCAGCAGACCTCCACCCAGTGGCAGCAGAACTATGGGGTGGGGCGACAACCACACCAGGAGAGGAGAACTGCCATTAGGCTGCTCGATCCTGCTCTGCCCCTCCTCCGTGCCTGCACCCTAACAACCCAAGGTCATTCTCGAACATGGTTCACTGGCCTGGCGCAAGGTGTGGCATCCTGCACCTCAACCTTCAGCACCACCAGCAAGTTAGTTTTTGTTAGTTCCCACTGTGATACTAACAAAAACGGGCAAGAGGCTCTTAGGAAGTAGCTACGAGTAAAACTTGTTGGGCAACATTGCAGACATGCAGAGGATTTAAACCTAAAAAGAGAAAACAGAGAAGCAACAAGTGAGGGTAAGCAGCAAAGTAGACAACAACTTAAAAGTTGAACATAATGCATTAATGGAATGAGGGACCAAAAGGGACAAAATTGGCTGTTTTTTCACAGAATACTGAAAAAAACAAACCCCACTCCAAGAAGCTCACAGAAGGTATGCTGCAGACCAGATAAACAGACTATAAGCCTCTTTGGCAATAGTTAAATTCAATTCATATTAGGGACTAACAGGGGAAAAATTGGTTGCATTTTTACAGAATACAGAAAAAAAAAAAACACTCCAAGAAGCTCAGTTTCTTTGAAGGTATGCTGCAAACCAGGTTAACAGAATATAAGCCTCTTTGGCAATAGTTAAATTTAATTCTTAGGTGTCAGCAGCATGGTGTTAAAACAATATGTTGTTATAGGCCCTTATCTGACTTTTAAATACAAGAAGCTTTGAGTTTTCTTTAAGGTATGCTACAATCCAATTAAGCAGGAGACAGGCCTTTTGGCAGTAGTTACATTTAGTTTCAGTTGTGAGCAGCTCTGTGTTACAAACAATTTTATGTATGTATTACAGGGTCAAATTGATTTTTAAAAATGAGTGCAAACAGACAACCCTTTGGATAAATAAGATAAAGCAAGGGTTTACATGCAATAATCTTAGTTGGATGGTATGTGTATACACGAAAGAATTTCAAATGTACTATATATAAGAAAAAACAGTACTACCATGTAAAATATGGAACACTAACATGAAATAATGTATTTGCAGATTATTAAAAAGAATAAGCAAAATTAAAACCCCGTGAACAAGCTCTGAGTGGAGTGAAACATAAGGGGAAGAAAATAAAAGAATGACTGAAGAAAAAACATTGAAGTGAAGAGTGCTTAACTGTAAGCCCCCTTGCCAACAGGCCTTTGTGCCTGTCCCATGTCCCCTAGATCCCCCCCGCACTGTCTTCTCCCCAACCACCTCTTCTGGAAGACTATTCCATTTAACCACCACCCTTTCTGTGAAAAAGTGCTTCCTAATGTTTCCTCTGGACTTCCCCCCTACAATTTGCAAATCATGGCCCCTTGTATTTGATCACCCCTTTAGTAGGAAGATGCTCGCTACTGTCACTTTGTTAAAACCCTTCAAGTGTTTGAATGTCTCAATCATGTCTCACCCCTCTTTCTCCTTTGTTTGAGGGAGTACACGTTTAGGTCCCTCAGTCTCTCCTCGTATGTTAAGTGATTGATTCCCTTTACCATCTTTGTCGCCCTCCTCTGGATGTGCTCAGCCCTCTCCATGTCCTTCCTGAGGTATGGCCTCCAGAGCTGGACCCCATACTCCAGATGCGGCCTAACCAGCTGGGTGTACAAGGGTATTATGACCTCCCTCCTCCTACTAGTGATCTCACTACCGATGCAACCCAGGATCCTGCTGGCTCTTGTCACTGCCTTCTCACAATGTTTTGCACCCTTCAAGTCCCGTGTAATGTTGATGTCAAGGTCCCTCTGCTGTTCAGTTCTCTTTATGGGTTGCCCTCTCATGCAATCCACCTCTCTCCGATTTTTTCTGCCTTGGTGCATGATCTTACACTTCGATTTATTGAAAGACAATTGCCACTCTCAGGACCATTCCTCTAGTTTACTCAAATCCCTACACATACCCTCAAACCCCTCCTGTGTGTCTACTTTATTGCAGACCTTTGTGCCATCTGAAAATAGACACACCCTCCCCTCAAGGCCCTCTGCTATGTCCCCTATAAATATATTGAATAGTAGTGGCCCAAACATTGACCCTTGGGGAATCCCACTGATGACCCTTCCCTCCCCCGAGGGTACCCCATTTTTCACCACCCTCTGTCTTCTTCCTCCCAGCCAGTTCTACACCCACTGTATTGCCATCCACCCCAGCCCTAGACATCCCAGTTTGTGCAGTAGCCTCCTGTGTGGCACAGAGTTGAATGCCTTCCTGAAATCACGGTACACAATGTCCACTGCCCCCTTCCCCGATCTACCACCTTGGTGACCCAGTCATAGAACTCTATCAAGTTTGTTTGACAGGAACTACCCTCAGTGAACCCATGCTGCCAATGGTCCAGCAGGCCATTTGCTTCCAGGTAGTTGGTGATTCTGTTTTTTAGCAGTTTTTCCATGAGCTTGCCAACCCCAGATGTCAATCTCACCAGTCTGCAATTGCTTGCCTCTTCCTCCCCCTCTGTTTGTGAAGGGGAACCACATCTGCCTGTTTCCAGTCATCGGGGACCACCCCTGCTTCTAAGGACCTGTTGAAGAGGGCAGTCAAAGGAGCCACTAACATACCCCTCAGCTCCCTTAACACTCTGGGGTGCACCCCATCCGACCCATCACCTTATTCACCTTTAAGCTCTCTAGCTCTCTCAGGATCTCCTCTACCTGGAAGGGACTCATGTCCACTCCTTCCCCTCCTCCTCTTTTACCTTTGTGTTACCGCCCTCTCACTCATTCTCTTTCATGACGCTGAGAAGCAATAGCCGTTTAGCAATTCTGCCTTCTCCTGGTTCCCTACCACCAGCTCTCCACTATTGTTTTTCAGTCTACGTATCATCTGCCCTGTTTTTCTCCACCTGAAAAAGGTTTTGTCCTCTCTTATGACCACACTGGCAATGCTTTCCTCTGTTCTAGCCTTTGCTCATTTTACCTCCAGGCCCTCCTTCTTCTGCCTTGTCTGGTACTTTGCCCAGTCCTTCTGCCTTTGTGTTGTTTTAAACCTTCTGAATGCTAACCTTTGCCCTGACCCATTCTGCCACCACCGTGCTAAACCACAGGGGCTTTCATTTCCTTCTATTCTTATTCTGTTCTTACTCATCCTCCTTACGAAGAGGTCTGTGGCCCCCACAATGGCCCGCTTTATCGCATCCCACATGTCCTCCACCCCCGAGTTCCCTCACCCCTTCCAGTGCTTGATAAACATATTCTCCCATCCTCTTAAAATCTGCTTGCCTGAAATCCAGCACCTTCACCTTGGTCCGGTGACATCAATCAACGTATGTACTGTAAACCAACTGGTGCTGTGGTCACTCATACCAAGATTCTCCCCCACAGATACCTCCCCTACCCTATCACCATTTGTCAGAACGAAGTCCAGAACCACTCCCTCTCTAGTTGGTTTCCCGACCAGCTGTTTAAGTAGGGCTGCTTGTAGCGAGTACGTGATCGCCCTACTACTGGTGGATGAGGTTAATAGGGAGCCCCACTCCACATCCGGCTGGATGAGGTCCCCCATCAGCAGCACCTCACCCTTATTTGCCATCCTCAGGATCTCTCCCATCATCTGTTTTTCTACTATTATCAGCTGCACTGGTGGCCTGTATATCACATTGGTGGCACCACATCTCCCTTTCCCATGGTCAGTGAAACCCATTAACCCTCCGCCTCCCCCCATCTTCCCTGCAGTTCCATTGCCCTGATCCCCTTACATAAAGTGCCACCTCCCACCTTTCCTGTCCTCCTTCTCCATCCTAAACAACGTATACCCTGGTATTATCATGTCCCAATCCTGCCCCTTGTGACACCAAGTTTCAGTAATTCCCACTATGTCAAGGTTACCCTCAGCAATGACCGCTCCTGGGTCTGGGATCTTGTTTCCTAGACTTCTGGCATTGGTACACATGGCCCTCCAAACCCCAGCCTTCTTTTCCCGTCCCCTTATATTAGCTTGCCTACTCTCTTGCCCAACTCAGTGCTTTGCATTCTGTGGGGGGCTGGTTGCCCCACTTATCATCTGCCCTGTGGTGTGACTCTACCTGAACCCCTCCCAATTTAGTTTCAATTGTAGTGGTACTCTATGTACTCTGCTAGTCTACACTTTAGAACTGCCTTACCTTCCCTATTTAGGTGCAACCTATCCGGGGCAAAATGGATGTCGTCTCTCCACATTGTCCCCCAATCCCCCAACAAAACAAAGCCTCTCTGAGAGCACCAGCTGGCAAGCCAACTGTTAAATATTGCTATCCTCTGCCTTCTCTCAGAACTAGCCCTTGCGACTGGAAGCACCTCAGAGAAAGCCACCGATTTAAACCTCAAACTGCTGCAGAACCTCGGCAGTGCTCCAGATCTTGCCTGCACCTCTAATAAACTATTTCCTGTGAGGTTATTTGTTTCCAGGTGGAACAACAAGTGGGTCCTCTCATCCTTCTCATTCCTCCAGGATGGGATGTGATGAATGACCCATGCTGCCATTATGCCCGGCAGGCATTCAATCCAGATCCTACTGCTCTTGCCCCCCTTTCCCCCCAGCTAATACCCTTAATAATGGAGTCCCCACAATCAAAACCCTTTCCTCCACCCCCGTTAGACTGATCCTTTCTTCTGCTAGCTTCCCAGTAGCTTTCACTACCATGTTTTTCCTGCTGTTTCTTCCCTCCTCTCTGATTGCAGCCTCCCTAGTCTTGACTACCCCCTTAACTACCACCACGCTCTGTACCCTCCAGAGTCCAGTTGTTGGATTCCTATCTCCACTCCCACATACCCCAGCCTCTATGTCCCCACCCTGCTCAGCTTCCTCCTGCTTTGTGACTGGATCCATGTCCACCCCTGCCCCGTTTTCCCCTGTTTTGTGGCAGGAGTTCCTGTTTTTCCCCCAACCCCCCTCCTGGCCTGCTTTGTCCTGCTTAGTATCTGAAATTTCCAATGATTGGGTCCCTACCCCCCTACTCAACTGCACAGCCCCCCTCCCATTTTGTTAACCCTTACTTTACTCTTTAAGTTGAGACTGTAATGGGGTGATTCCTGCCATATACTGTCATCTCCATGCTTGCAGTTTATCCCTGCTTTATTTGTGGGTGGGACTCCCATCTTCTCTTTTGCCATGGGTTTTAGCAGGCTCTCCCCGGCTGCCCCCCATATATCACCTTTATCCCTAACTTCCTTTCTCTCCTCCTTATCCCGGGACTATAGTGCAGCAAACCTAATTTTTTGTGCATGATGCCCTCTACCTGCCCTTCCCCTACAGGGGCTCATCTCCCCCCTTTCTTTTCATAAATTCAGTCCTAGGACCTAGGAGGATTAAAGATAAAATAATCTACATGGCAAATTATGTATTTATTTTTAAAGTTCTGGACATATCAAATGTTATATGGAGTTAGATAACAGAGAAAAGTACAAACATTATATGAGAACTGCGCCAGATAAAAAACAAATGGCAAAAATCCACTTGTATGCAATTTTGATCCTACATCAAATATTGTAACAGAACTACTCAGTTCAATTATAGATATAATAATATATGACTATAGCATTTAATAACCCCAACTAAAACTGCAAAAGATCTCCAAAGTATTTTTAACGGTGACAGATAGTAAAAACTATTCTCATGGAATTTTGATCTGAAAAAATAATTTCTGATTAACATTTAAAAATCTGCTATATCATGAAGCTGGATTTCAGAGAACTGGATACCAATCTCTTCTCTCAATGCCTAAGGTATATATTAACCTATGTACCTAATAATCTAAGACAGTAACATTTTATTATTAATGTGTAGTTTCTGTAAAAGATTAATAAATACTGCCATACATTATGGCTTAGATCGTCATGGAAAAAAGTTTTCCCTCATTTCTGGAACAGTCCATCCAGTAACCTGCATGCAAATCTGATCCCAGAGGAAACAACAATTTTATAACATTCCTTTTGCTATAGCTTAATGGACTATACTCAATTCAAGATGTATTGATCAACCATGGCAGGTTAACGCCATGGTTATTACAATATAAGAAAAATAAAGAACATAAAAATACACCGAAATTTACAAATGTAACTCACATTGAGCCATTAATAGTCCAGTGCAAATATCTCATAAAATACAGGGATTCATAACTAACTTTAACCATTCATAATTTATAAAGTTAGCCCTTTCTTTAAGGTAGGCCTTTTTAATTTAAAGATTATATGAAAAAATATAGGCCTCTTTAAGATTTTTACTAGTGATAATATAATAATTCATCATATGCTAATATTCAGATTAGAGCTCAAACCTATAGCCAACAGTACTGTTAGCTATTATACAGTAGCTATTATAGAATCAAGCCATACAAATCTTTCAGAATGTAAACCAAATGAAGAGGCCACAAAGCACTGCACTCAGTTGAACAACCTCAAGCCCTTCACAAGGATGGGGCCAAGAACCAGACTGCAGACTCCAACCAATAAATAGGGTTACTGCAGTTACTACTTTGTCCCATTCAAACTAACCAACCCCTGCCCCAAGGACCAAACTGGTTTAATCACATTGCCAATCAGAAATTGCCATTATAGGGGTCTGTAAAGAACACCCTGCAATTGCATGCTGCTCCGTACTCCCAACTGACCCCACGCATTTTCCAATTGGTCTTACAATATGGAGATCCAGAATTAGTCTAGAGGCCTGGGTCAGCTCACTCCCCTTGGGGCATTTCATTCCACGCTCCACCCCCAAATCAGTTCTCGATCCAAGTCTCATCCTAAATTCTTCATTCCAATAAGGGACAGAAAGGGTTCATTTTTAAATATGCAATAAGGCCACTTCCTTTACCATGACTATCATAAAAAAGTTAAAGCACTAACTATATAGATAAGGTGGCTATAGAGCTCCTCATTTTAGTGGATTAACTACCTGCTCCAAAAATGACAGGACCAAATTCTAAGTATCAAGCCTCATACCAATGAATAAGGATATCACAGTCATTACTCTGTCCTGGTTAGATTCAATGAGCTACTGCCACTGGAATCAAATAGATCTGTCTCTTGCTGCTTATCAGAACATACCTTTTTAGGGGTCTGAGAGGGGGCACCTTGCAGCACATGCTGCTTTGTGCTCCTTTATCTGACCACCTGGCATTTAGTCCTGACCATCAGCATCATAGACCTCTCAAATAAGTCCCTGGAAATGAACCTGTTCTTCACCTTGGGACATTTCATCTTATGCTCTATCCCAAAATCAGAAGCAGGGCCAGATCAGTAGTTAAGTTTCCCACCTCTGCTGAGACAGAAATAAATTTACCATTGTGGTTGCAATTATCTATGGCACATTAAACACAGTAACACAATTCTTACTCTAGTATATGAATGGGTATTTAAATGGGATTATATAGAAGACAAAATGTGAATAAAATTACAAGACTACTATATAATATCAAACTCACACAAAATCAGACAACATATTTAGGAAAATCTTAAATCAATTAATGGGGGAGGGGGGAATTTCCCAGTAAATTAAATTGTGGCTCCAGTAAATAAGAAGTCCGTACACTTGGGAGTCTATTGGCAAGGATCCATAGTCAACACATATAGGCTTTCCATTAATATAGACAATAGGTTCCATTTGCACCCAAACCACTCTAATTTTAGCATTCTAAAATATGCCTCAACAGATATTAAGATGCTGGTAAGAAGCTGATAAAAATCCTCAAATTTGCTAGGTAGATGCCTGAACTTGCAGTTTTGGCTTGAATCACACCGAATGTTAAGAAAATGAATACAAATAATGAGATTAATATAGTTGAGAGCTCCTTTAAGATTAGGAGTCTGTCAGAGCTTCAAAAATAGATATACTTGTGACAACCCACCTCTCCTTCTGGGCTGAAACAGCTTTTAGAGAGGTGTCTGTCTTCAGGTATTCGCTGCCACAAGCCGGACTTTCCTTCCGGCACCTCTTTCAAGTGTACAAACGTGAATAATCAAATGTGCAATTGCACAAGTTAAAGTCTGGTAGTGTGTCTCTCTGGGGTGGCAGATGTTACACAGAGTTTACCTCAGCCAGTGGAAACCAAATATTACCTTAGAAAAATTACATCACAGTCACAACTGTTGAGCAAATAAATAGCTTTTACTTAACAGAAAGTGCACTGAGCATTTACAGGATACTGTATATATTTACAACACAAGAGAATAGCACTCATACAGGAAAAGTAAACAAATGTTTTTAAATAACAGATGGCAAAAGAAGAAGGCTATTACTGAAATATGCTATCACTAAACTTACCCTTCCCTGTCCTTACAAGAGACACTGGACCCTGTTCTAACTGCCAGCTCCCATGGACATAGCTACAAGGTAGGCTCCAAACTTATGTTTCCCCTCCCAGCTTTCAAAGCACAAGAGAGACTTCTCTGTCTTTCAGAAGGTTATATACTCTGTGGAGAATAGATCATTCCTATTCTCCCTTTAAATGCACCAACCAACTAACATGTATATATTTAATTGTCCCAATCAGAATGAACACCTATCTGTGACCAATTATATTCCCTTTTCACCTTAAGTTTATATTTGAATGATCCAATCCATTCAAACTGCCCTGTGTCTGTGTCTGCAGGTCTGTGTGTGTCTGGAGATGTCCACTCAAGATTTATGACCCAGCTCTTATCTAGCAGCTAGGAATTCCACAAGCTGGATGCTGCTGGACAGAGGATTTCAGCCTGACTGTATTTTTTCCAAACTGCTAAAAAAATAAGGCACCTACAGAATCCAAACCATTAACTCTTTCCTGCCCATTTCTGTCACCCTCCCCCCCAGATAATGAAGGTGTGTCCCTTGGGCCACCCCAAGTGACACAGCCATTCATGCAATTACTGGGAACTGCCAAAAAATATCCAGCTAGGCCATTAGCCCTGCCTAGATAGCCCATCCGCATTTGCATTTTGTTTGCCACTGCAATGCTGGATGGTCATGTTGTATGCCTGTGGTACCAAACTCCAATGTAGTAGTTTACCATTTTGCCCACTGGACCTATGAAGCCAAATCAGGGGATTATGATCTGTGACCACAGTAAATTCTCTCCCATATAAGTAAGGCTGCAGCTTCTGAAGGGCCTACACTATCCCCAAGCATTCCTTCTCAATTGTGGCATATGCCTCCTCTCTGGGCAAAAGCCTCCGGCTGAGGTACACAACTGGGTGCTTCTCCCCCTGCTGGGTAACTTGGCTCAGCAATGCCCCCAGCCCATGATCTGAGGCATCCACGTGAACCATAAACTTTAAACTATAATTAGGGCTAGCCAATACAGCTGGGCCGCTCAAGGCCTTTTTTAGCTCCTGAAAAGCATCCTCACAGCCTTCTGACCACTTCAGTGTATCTGGCTTTCCCTTCTTAGTTAAGTCTGTCAGGGGCTTAGCCAGATCACTATAGCAGGAAACAAACCTTCGGTAGTACCCTGCTGTCCCTAGAAATGCCCTGACCTGTTTCTTTGTGGTAGGAGTAGGCCAGGCCAGGATAGCATCAACCTTGGCAGGCTCCGGACTGATGTGTCCACTACCCACCCGGTGCCCAAGGTAGGATACTTCTGCCATACCTATCTGGCACTTCTCTGCCTTGAATGTCAGACCTGCCTTCTTTAACCTGTGGAACACATCCCACACATTCTTGATGTGCTCATCCCAGGTCTGGTCCTATATGGCTATATCATCCATATAAGCCAATGCAAACTCACCTACCCCAGACAGAATGTGATCTACAAGCCGTTGAAAGGTTGCAGGTGCATTCTTCATTCCAAATGGCATTACCTTAAATTCGTATAGACCAAATGGAGTAACAAAAGCTGATCTTTCCCTGGCCATAGGGGTAAGAGGTACCTGCCAATAGCCTTTTGTTAGGTCTATTGTTGTCAAATACTTGGCTCCCCCCAGTCACTCCTGGGTCTCATCTGTTCTAGGCATGGGATAAGTGTCAGGCTCCGTACAGCTATTAAGCTTTCAGTAGTCCACGCAGAATTGTGTGGTGCCATCCCTTTTGGGGATTAGTACCACAGGTGATGCCCAGGGGCTACTAGATTCCTGGATTACCCCCAGTTCCAGCATCTCTTTGAGCTCCTCTTTCACAGTCTGCTTAATGTGTTCAGGTACCCTGTAGGGGGACTGTTTCAGGGGAACCTGGGTCCCTGTATCCATATGGTGCTCTGCCATCATGGTGTACCCCAGTTTACCTGTGAACATGTCCTCAAATTCTCTCAGCACACCCCTAATTTCTTGCACCTGGGCTGGAGTCAGCTGTTTCAAGAGGGTAAGGTTGTCCACAGAGGATGCAACCCTGGCCTCCCCAAGTAGGTCCACCAGTGGATCTATCTCAGTTTCCTCCTCTGGGGCACTGCATACAGTGAGGATCATTTCCTCCCTGTCATGGTAGGGCTTCAGCATGTTAACATGGTACACCTTTCGTTTGCATCTCCTGTCCGGTAGCTCTATCATGTAATTGACATCACTAACCTTTCAGACAATGGAGAATGGCCCCTCCCATGCTGCCTGAAATTTATTCTGTCGTACAGGGATGAGTGCCATCACTCGCTGTCCCACCTCATATTCTCTGGCTCGGGCCCCAAGGTCGTACCAGACTTTCTGCCACTGTTGTGCAGTGGCCAGGTGCTCCTGAACAAACCCCATGAGCTCCCTAAGGTTGGTCCTGAAGTTCAGGACATACTCCACAACAGACTCCCCTTGGGAGGCCCAGTCACCCTCCCATTCATCCTGAATCAAATCTAGGGGCCCCCCATACCCTATGACCAAACAGGAGCTTGAAAGGTGAGAACCCAGTGGACTCCTGTGGGATGTCCCTGTATGCAAATTTGAGATGAGACAAATATTTGTCCAAGTCCCTCTTATGCTGGTCAGCAAAAGTCCTTAGCATGGTCTTGAGGGTTGAATTAAATCGCTCCACTAGATCATTAGATTGGGGATGGTATGGGGATGTTTTGAGCTGCTTCACCCCACACTTCTCCAACAAACTACTCATTTACCCTGACATAAAACTGGCACTCCAGTCTGACAGTATCTCCTGGGGAAAGCCCACCTGGCTAAATATTCCCAACAGTGCATCTGCCACTGGTTCTGCCTCAGAGGATGTTAGGGCAACTGCCTCTGGGTATCTGGTGGCATAGTCTACAACTACCAGGATATGCCACTTGCCAGTGCGACTTGGGGTACTCAATGGCTCCACTATGTCCACAGCTACCCTCTTGAAGGGTTCATCAATAATGGGCAGGGGCACCTAAGCTGCCTTGGCCTTATCCCCCATTTTCCCCACCCACTGGCACTGTGGACAAGTCCTACAATAATTTGTCACATCCTTGCCAATACCAGGCCAGAAGAAATTGTTGGTTATATGCTTTTTCATGCACCTCACCCCCAAGTGCCCTGAAAAAGGGATATCATGGGCAAGGGCCAAATGCTGCTGACTGTGAACCTTAGGGACCACCAGCTGCTGGAGTACCTCACCATCTAGCCCTTCTTCTGTTGTACATTCTCGTACAACAGCCCATTGTCCCAGTAAATGGACTCTTTACCCCCCTGAGAATGCTCAGCCCTATAAGCTATTTCCCTCCGTTTTTCCAGGGTAGGGTCAGTTCGCTGTGCAGCACTCAGCTGCCCTCATCTGACCCTTCCAAGTGCCCCTTCTGAAGGAAGTCCTGTGGGTTCCTCTATTTGTGACTGGGGTTCTGGACTACTGCTTCTAGCCAGCCCCTTCCCTATGCTAGACACTTCCTCAGCTGCTGAGGGTGTGGCTGGACCACCCAGAGTTACCCCCTCTTCACCCTCAGAAGCTTGCCCTTGTGCCTGACTGTGAGTTACAACACACACCAGTTTTTTACTGGGGTCCAAATCCTTCCCCACAATCATATTTACAGGTAGGTCCTCTACAACCCCCACCTCCTTTTCTCCATGGTCCCCTTTCCAGCTCAGGAAGACTCTAGCCATTGGTAATGGAACTGGTGGCCCTGTGAATGCCTGGACCTTGGAGTATTTTTCAGTCACCATCTGCTCTGCCTGAATGAGATCCTGCCTTACCAGGGAGATCTCAGTGCCTTTGTCCCCCAGTCCCTGTGTTACTATTCCATTAACTGCAAAAAAAATGTTGTAGGTGCCGTATTGGTCCTTTTAAAAACAGATCCAGAAACAAATGATTTGATACCTTTTATTGGACCAACATGGATGTTACAGAAAAAAAACAAAGTGCTTTAGCTTTTGAACCAACCAGGTCCTTCTTCAGAAGCTTTGTGGCAGTTTTTTCAAATATCCCATACTATTAACACCAGATTATATAGAAAAAGCAGAAATCATTCTCATTGGTTTAACATATACATTTAAAACATAATAGAAGATTACGTCAGAGAAGTTAATTAACACCAGTATGCCTTTAACTGAGGAGCCTCAGAAGGGCAAAGGTTATCAAGAATTCTCTACAGCCAGAGAGTTCTTGTCACATACATTTTTAAATGTCTCAGTATGCCAAGAAAGCATTCTAGTGATAAAAAAAAAAAAAAAAAAAAAAATCTTGGGTAGCATTCTCTCTAATACATGTAAGATGAGCTCACAACACATTCCAATTGTCCTGGTATATTAAAGGACAGATAATGAAAGACAAAATCCTGAAATTAGGTATAACTGCAGGTTGAAAGCAAGCCTCAAATTAACCTACACATATAAACATGATGCATGAAAGTATCATTTGTAAGTGTAAGTGCAAAATAAATAAATAAATAAATAATACTTGTCAAGGACCCCCAAGAAAATGAGACCATGAGCCTGATAAATGCAGATTTCAACACAGAGTCTGTGTATAACAAAAATGCACAGAAACAGTCTAAGCAATCTAAATGAAAACCCAAAGGAATTACACCTTTAATGAACCCCCAAGTAAATGAGATATGCATCATAATATGAGCAGTTAAAAATGTGACAGTGTGAAATCCACCCACTGACAACTAATAGAAGGAAATAAATGCACACTATATGTGAAAACTAAGTGTTCTAGCCACATCACAACTGCCTCATGCCACGCTCCACCCACACATGTGTGTACATACACCACACCACACCCCACACACACACACACACACACACCTGCACACCCCACACAACCACAACACACAACAAATATAGCAAACACATTCCACACACACCACACCACGCATAACAAACAAAACACACATACACACCATACCCACAAACACACAAAACACAACACACACACACACACATACATACATACATCAGTACACACACACACTCAAACGCACTCACCACAGTGTTAAGGTGAAAAGTCAACAATGTAGATAACCATAAACTTACAAAATCAAAGGCCCGCTGAAGAACTAAACTGTTTATGTCCATCTTTTAAAGTAAAGGTCTGTGTAAGTTTAAGTGGAATAATGTGTCATGTACCCAACATCAATATTCAATCCATCCGCCACCATATTGAGAAGTAAAATAAGTCTAATTTCAGAAGCCCGCCTCTGTTGTATACTATTGAAATGTCCTTTAAGACCATCACAGACATATCTGAGGTTGAGTGGTCATCCTGGGAGAAGTGCTGGGCTACTGGTTTCTCAATCATCTTGTGATTAATAGAATGTCTGTGTGAATTCATTCTAGTGCGGAGTTGTTGGCTTGTCTCCCCCACATAACCTGTGCGAGGACATTTCTTGCATTGGATAAAATAGACCACATTACTTGATGTACATGTATAATTCCCCTGTATCCTGAATAGTCTGTTTTGTGATGTAACCACACAGTCTGAAGTGGAAATGAGGTTACATGTCTTACATGTGCGTTGATGACAGGGTCGTGTACCATATGATGTCATGGTATTCTGTTCGGTTCAAGTTGACTCCTAATAATCAGGTTGGCTAAATTAGGTGGTTGTTTAAAGATAGTAGTGGTAGTTCTTGAAAATACCATTAAGGGTTTCATCCTCACTAATTATTGGATGGAGATCCTTAGTAATCTTCACTAGGAGTTCAAGGTCAGGATGGTATGTGACTACTAAGGGTATTCTGTTGGTAGTCATCCGTTCCTTTATATTGCAGCAGCTGTTCTCTTTGGGACCTGTGTTGCATCGCCCACTGCTCTGTCAAATTTCCTGGATGAGTGTCCTGCTCATAAAGGTGTTTTTCAACATCGCCAGATGTGTGCTCTGTCTTCCTCATTTGAACAGAGGCGTGATACACAAGTGCTTGACTATATATAAACAGATTTCTTTGTGTGGCTCGGGTGATTACTTTTCTGTGTAAGTATCTCTGTTTGTCTGTTGGTTTCCTGTAAGACAGGTATGTAGGGTACCATCCTTAATAGTGACAGTGGTATCCAGAAAATGTACACTTGTGGCAGAATATTCTAGGAAAGCTTTATAGTTGGGTGGAGGTTATTAAGTTCTTGGTGAAAATCTTTAATGCGCGCCAGTGCCCTCTGTCCAAATTATAAACAAATCATCAATGTAACGGAAATAAGCGAGTGGTTTAGTGTACAGCCTTAGAAAATCCCTCCAAATTCGCCATAAAAAGATTAGCATACTGAGGAGCCATCCTGGTTCCCATTGTCGTTCCCATAGTTTGAACATAATGTTTACCATTAAAGCTGAAGTTGTTATGTGTCAGAATGAATTCAGTGAGTTTACCCACAACTCCAGGGTCAATGCTGGGGTCCAATTCTTTGTCATGCAGGTATTTGAGGCAGGCTGAAATGCCATCTGTGTGTGGAATATTAGTGTAGAGGAGGTTACATCCATCGTGGCTAAAAGGGTATCAGGTGGTAAGTCCTTAAACCAGAAAGTTTATGTAGGAAGTGAGTAGTGTCCTTGATGTAACTATCCCTTTGTATAACCAGTGGTTTGAAAATAGCTTCTACAAACCCTGATATCCCTCTGTCAGGGTGCCATTACCAGAGACTATGGGTCTACCAGGATTACCAGGCTTATGTATTTTAGGAAGCATGTAGAATGTCCCTGGCTTAGGTTCACTGGGGACGAGGTCCTTTAGTTTGTCTTGGACATGCTCTGGAAATGTTTTAATTAACTTCTGTGGTCTCTTTTATATTCTGTAGTTGGGTCTCTTCCCAGTACTTTGTAGTAGGTAAGGTCACTTAGCTGCCGGTTGGCTTCGTGAATGTAATCTTCCATTCAATATCACCACTGCCGAGTCTTTATCAGCTTTTTATGACAATGTTATGGTTTGATTTTAGTGTTTGCATAGCCCTCCGCTCCAATGGAGAGAGGTTGTAGCGGGCCTGTTTCTGCCTATTAAGAATCTCACCAGTAACTTCTGGCTTAAAGCAATTAATGTATTTGTCCAGTTTCTTGTTACGGCCACTTGATGGGGTAAACTCATATGGTTTCTTTTTTTTTATCCATGGTAGTTTTACTGTTTGTGATATCTTCCCTGTCTGTGATGTCTTCTCTGCCATGAAAAATTCCCTGAGTCTCAATTCATGGAAGTATTCTCCATTTCACCACAAAACTGTATTCTGTCCAGTGGTTTAGTTGGGCAGAAATTGAGGCCCTAGAAAGTACATTTAATTCCCCAGTAGTCAGTGTGTGGGTGGACAAATTAACAACTGAAAGGTGCCCATCTGTGTGGCTTAGTTGTTCAGTCACTCTGTTCTGTTCTTCATGGTTGTAGGAAGTATGGTAGTTGAAGGACATCTAACTTCCTGTTTTTAATGAGCATGGCTTTTCTCAAGGTTCTTTGGTAGTTCATGTCTATCTCATGCAAGATGTTCAGAATAGGCTCACCAGACATCCTCTCCAGTGTGGTAGCTATTTCATTAAACTGTTTCTTCAAAAATGCTTTTTTTGGCATATGAGCTGTGGATTCTGTGATTTCTCAATTTCTCAGAGGTCCTACGACAAAGATGTTCAGCATATGTAGAATTATCTGTGTTTCTCAGTGGATTCCAAATAGTTAGACCTTTAGGGATAATGTTATTCCTTTTGCATTGGGATAAAAAGTAGATGTCACTGTCTAGCTGTGCTAGTTTCTTCTTGATGTTATGCAGCTGCCATGTCCATTAACTGTAATGGGATGCAGATTCTCATCAAAGGAGAGTGGTTCTTCAGACTGGACACACCCTACAAACACACCAGTGCTCTTTTGATCACTGCCTCCCCCATACCTCGGCCCCTTAACCAGTTTCTGAGGGCAGTTATATCTCAAGTGTCCCACTTGATTGCAAATATGACATTTCTTGGGTCCTATTTCTTGAGTCCCCTTAGAACCAGAGGGCTCTACTTTGGGCTCAGGTGCAGGCTGGTTTCCTTTGGGCTGCCCCCCATGGGATCCCTTATAACCACTGCTGCCCTCCCACCATAAGACTTACGCTGTGTGTATGGCCGGTTAGACAGATACTGCATCAGCGCTTCCTGCCACCTCTGTGGAAGAAGCACATGCCCTGTCTATGAGCCATACACACATGTCCTCAGGTAAAATTTTAAGGAATTGTTCTCTTACCAATACATCTTTAATTAGTTCCACAGTGGTTGCTTTAGCCCCCTCCATCCACCTGTCAAGGTATGTACACAGTTGAACCTGCAGGTCTGCATAACTGTCTTCTGGGCTTTTCTTTAACTCCCTAAATTTCCTTCTATAAGCCTCAGGAGTTAATTCAACATGTTTCAACAACACTGTTTTCACTTTATCATAATCAGCATAGTCTTCATTACTCATTTTAGAAAATGCATGCAATGCTTTCCCCGTCAGCAAGGGTGTCAGATAAGTTGACCAGGAAGCCTTAGTCAATTTTAATTGGTCTCATACTGTCTTAAATGACCTTAAAAATAAATCAAGGTCATCTCCCTCTTTAAACTGAGGGAACAATTTAGAATTCATTTTGGCTTCATGAGGTAAACTCACTCCACCATTACTCACGGTTTGCTGACTGCAGAGGGTCATCATCTCCTTCTCGTGCTGTTGTCTCTGGAGTTCATGCTGTCATTCTTCTCTCTATCCTCATGTTCCTTCTCTTTGTCTTGGTGCTCTTTCTGTCTGTCTGCCAGTCTCTTTTCTTCAAGTTCTTTCTCTGCTTCCTGTCTTCTGGTCTCTGCTTCCCATCTTTTTGTTTCAGCTTCCAATCTTTTTGTTTCTGCAGCCAACCTTCGTGTTTCTGCTTCAGCATCCAGTCTTTTCACCTTCAATGCCCTTTCTTGCAGCACCAGCTGAAGTCGCAGTGCCTCAAGCTGGTTTGAGGGGTCTGCTGCCTCAGTTCCTGACTCACCCCCAGTGACTGTCTGCTTTAGATCATGTGCCAAGAGAGTAGTTATGAGGTCTGACTTTTTCTTCTGCTTTAGACCTTCAGGCTGAATCCCCTTTTCCTGGCACTTTTCAAAAAGCTGTGGCACAGTAAGTGAGTCAGACTCCATGGAGCTCATTCTCTACTGCTACCCTTTACTGTGCTAACTAGAAACAATTACAACTGTTGTACAAATGTATCCTCTTATATATCATGTTTTGCAATGCTAAGGTAACTGTTCCACTGGCAAACTCTGTATCTCAGTGTGCTATGCAGTCTGCTATCATCATCCCACCTCTGCCACCAATATGTGACAACCCACCTCTCCCTCTAGGCTGAAACAACTTTTAGAGAGGTGTCTGCCCTTGGGTATTCACTGCCACCAGCCAGACTTTCCTTCCGGCACCTCTTTCAAGTGTATGAACTTGAATAATCAAACGTGCAATTGCACAAGTTAAAGTCTGGTAGTGTGTCTCCCTCGGGTGGTGGATGCTACACAGAGTTTACCTCAGCCAGTGGAAACCAAATATTACCTTAGAAAAATGACACCACAGTCACAACTGTTGAGCAAATAAATAGCTTTTACTTAACAGAAAGTGCACTGAGCATTTACAGGATATATATTTACAACACAAGAGAATAGCACTCATACAGGAAAAGTAAACAAATGTTTTTAAATAACAGATGGCAAAAGAAGAAGGCTATTACTGAAATATGCTATCACTAAACTTACCCTTCCCTGTCCTTACAAGAAACACTGGACCCTGTTCTAACTGCCAGCTCCCACGGACATAGCTACAAGGTAGGCTCCAAACTTATGTTTGCCCTCCCTGCTTCCAAAGCTCAAGAAAGACTTCTCTGTCTTTCAGAAGGTTATATGCTCTGTGGAGAATAGGTCATTCCTATTCTCCCTTTAAATGCACCAACCAACTAACATGTATATATTTAATTGTCCCAATCAGAGTGAACACCTATCTGTGACCAATTATATTCCCTTTTCTCCTTAAGTTTATATTTGAATGATCCAATCCATTCAAACTACCCTGTGTCCATGTCTACAAGTCTGTGTGTGTCTGGAGATGCCTACTCGAGATTTATGACCCAGCTCTTATCTAGCAGCTAGGAATTCCACAAGCTGAATGCTGCTGGACAGAAGATTTTAGCCTGACTGTATTTTTCCCAAACTACTAAAAAAATAAGGCACCTACAGAATCCTAACCATTAACTCTTTCCTGCCCATTTCTGTTACCATACTGTCCTTGCAAAGCATCTTATTATTGTCATTCAACATTTTAAATGCTAGATCATAGCCCAGTTATTCGTTCGGTATGGCCAATCAAACAAGAATATTAGAACAGGACCTTTATTGGAGCTGCTTCTAAAATTAACTCCCTGCTACACAAGCAACCTTACTAGTGGCTTCATTACGCTGATTAGCAGAGGGAAAAAAATATCCAAATGCCAAAATGCTGGAAATAATTCATTAGGACTGGTAAAGAAAACCCATTCTCTCCTTTTCCCATCAATTACTTCATCTCTTCCTTAGGTCAGCAATTCAGGACCATGGGTTCCAGAGGTCTTCTGTATAGTCATCTCTCCCAAAAACTCCACACACCTAGTAAGGAGAAAAAAAAAAGAAGAGAAAATGATCCACTGAGTGTAATAAAACTTCAGCAAATATATATATATATATATATATATATATATATATATATATATAAGTTAAGGGCAAATACCCACCCAAGCATGGGTAACATACCTCTTATAGATTATAACTAAGCATTTCAACATGTTTATGCTCCCAGAACTCTGCGACCTTCCAAATTGTTTTCAGCCTTTAATCTTGCCTGTAGATCAACCAGTTAGCTGGTCAGTTAGCCTTCTCTTCTAGTTCTATATTTGAGCTCCAGAGTCCTTACATTAAATCACTCCATCTGTCTTTGTTCTAGTCTGACAATCTCACTTTTTTTACATTTTTACATTAATGAACAGAGGAAGAACTCCTGGCTTACTGCTCTAAATTTGTGATATTCGGAGTATCAGCCAATAAAGCAACAAGATCATTGAAAGGACCTGCCAAATGGCATTATTAATCAACGAAACACTGTCTCCGACATCTGTGCTGCAAATCCAGTTAGAAAATAACACTAGTTTTACTTGTAAGTCATCAGAACAAAACTAAAGATAGTTATAATCCAAACAGGAGTTCTTTGCTTTGTGTGGTGTGGAGCAGAGCAGCAGTGTAGTCATCTTGCTCCCAGACCGCACCCCCAAGACTGACACAAAAACAGGTGTAGCTGCTCTCCATGATCTAATGGACTATATAACAGAAGAAGCTAAAGCAGACTGCATTATATTTTCTACTCCATTTTAGAGCAATTCACATATCAAAGGTATAGGACATATGAAATAAAATGTGACAACAGGTTATTTAGCATGGCATAATGAAAGAGTGTAAACAGTTCTTATCACTAATAACCTATGGAATTGTAAGCTTTTCTACTGATTTATAACAGGGTGATGCACAAGGAAAAACTTGTTGAGTCTTTCTTTGTGCAGTTATCTATGAAAACAAAAATATTTTGATGAATTACCAATGCTGAGATGATTTGCTCCCAAATAATCCACATCAATAAGGGTATAAAAGGAACTGGGCAATTCACAGTTTCCATTTGTAATGCAGATTATAAGTCTAACTAATTATTCATGACCTAAAGTAGCTCACTAATTGGTTGCTGCACTGGTTTGAAATCTATTAAAAATGTCAAGCATGGCAGCAACACTCAGCTAATAACATGATCTACACTTACAGTAGTGGCACCAAAACAAGAAGTGTTTTCAGTGCCCCTGTCAGTGTATAATATCAGTAAGAAAGGCACTGTAGTAGCGATTGGCATGCAGAACACATTTGCCAAACTATAATCCTTGTATCATGCTTAGTTTAAGCCCCTGCATGTCACCATCGCTTCTGCTCGCCATATGGCAGAATCCCTCCTCGTGTTACAATGAACCAGTGTCACCACATGACACTGTCCTGCGACAAAAAATAAATAAAATAGAAAAACCTCTTTAAAAAGTGTCATGACTAGAATTAGATTTATAGAATCTGATGGCAGATAAGTACTGCTTGGCCCACCTAGTCTGCCCATTTCCCTACCTAGCGAATAAGCTGCAGATTCTAGTTAATCAACAACTTACATCCTCTTACCCACTACTAGAATTGCCTTATGTCTGTCCCATGCATTCTTGAATTCTCCCACTGTTTTTGACTCCACGACCTCCTCAGGATGGCTGTTTCATGCATCCACAACCCTCTCCATGAAAAAATACTTCCAAACATTGCCTCCGAGTCATCCCCCTCAATCTTCAGATTGTGCCCCCTTGTTCTTGCACATCTCTTTTATTGCAAGATGCTATTCTCTTGGACTTTGTTGATTCCCTTGAGGTACTTGAAAGTTTCTATCATGTCAACCTCTCCCTCCTTTCCTCAAAGGTATACACATTAAGCTTCTTTAGTCTCTCTTCTTACTTAATTTTTATTTTTACTTATTTCATTCTAGGAATTACAAAATGCCTTTGAGTGCCAGGCAGCTCATTTACAAAGGTTCCACAACAGTAAGGACGGGTTACATACAGATAAGAGGAGACAAACAATTTATATAGAACATTTTAGAACAGATGAAGTTAACGTAATAATACAGAACACTTAAACTTTAGTTTATTTATACACATTAGGTAATACATGATCTGAGGCAGAGGGAAAGAGAAGTAGAGAAGAGCTAAGAGAGGGATCTAATTGGGGGAGGAGCAGCCAGGAAGCCTTGTGAATTTTGCATCTATGAAAGGAGAGGAGGAAGAGTCTTAGAAAGGAGGAGATAGAGAGAGGAGAAAAAGGGGGATAGGACAATGACAGGGAAGAGGGTGGTGAATGACAGAGTGATAGAGTAGAAGCAGTGAGGGGAGGTCCAGGGAGAGGGGGAAGAATAGTTTGATGGAGGTCCAGGAGGAGACCTGGAAGTTAGGTGGATCAATCACAGGAGTTTTCAGTTAAGAGGTGATTACGGAGCCTATGTTTGAACTCTCCAAGTTTAGGAAGGTGTGCTAGACTATTATGGAGTCCATTAAACCAGGAAGGTGCCCTGATACAATAGGAGCATTGACATTGTGTGGTTCAGCACCTTTGGACTAGTAGAAGTTCAGTAGATGAGGTGCGCATGTGTTGGACCTTGGAAGATTTTTGAAGTAGACAACACAGTCCCACTGGCAAGAGCCCAACGAAAATCGTTTTGGTGAGAAGGCAGGTGTGGTATTTAATTCTCTCATGTAGGTTAGGCCACCCAACCCGTTTATAGAGATCACAGATATGTGTGAGGAAGGATGCCTCAATTTGAAGTCTACAAGCCTTGTTCAGTGCAACAGTGAGCCTTCTGAGTGCAGTAGTGGAAACAGCTCCATAGATGACAAAGCCATAGTCGATAGTAGAGAGCACTGAATTGTGAATAGCCAGATTGAGTGCTTCAGGTGTTAGACACTTTAAGTAGATAGAGAAGTCCAATCCTAGTGTTGACAGCTATGGCTACACTTTCAATGTGGAGTGTATAGGTAAGGTGACTATCAAGGGTAAACCCAAGGTACTTGAAGTACTATATTTGTTCAAGGGGGTCACCATGGCTATTTTAGATAGTGAGAGCATGTCCTTTGTGTTTACTGTGGGTAGAGGAGAACAACAGGACTTTTGTCTTTTTGTAGTTAAGCACCAGTTTTTGATTGAAGAACCAGTGCTCAATGTCCAGGAACCCATTTTGTAGATTGCTTTTAAGCAGGTGAGGGTCAGGGTGGCTTGTAAAAATGGCAGGATCAGCCACATAGAGCAGTTTCGTAGGTGGCAGGAAGATGGTAGATTATTAATGAAGATGCTGAAGAGAAGAGGACCCAGAATTGAGACCTGGTGTACACCAAACTGAACTGGTTTCTGATCGGAGAGGGTGTATGAAATCTTCACGCATTATGATCTGTCATCAAGATAGCTTGCAAACCAGGATGGTGCATCATGGAAGAGGCCAGTTAGGAAGAGTTGTTCAAGGAGGAGCTGATGATTAACTGTGTCAAGGGCCTTGGTTAGGTCTATAAAGACTGCCCCCACAGAACTGCCGTGGTCAATAGATTGGTGGATGGAGCTGGTGAGTTCTAGGAGAGCGGTGCTAGTGCTGTGCCCTTTTATAAAACCATGTTGTTGCTCACACTGTAGGGAGTATGTACTAAGGTAGTCCACTAGTTGGTTGGTAACAATATGCTTGAGTGTTTTTGAAAGGGGAGGAAGGATTGATATAGGCCTGTAGTTGCTCTGTAGTGCATGGTCCCCAGCTTTATGAACTGGTATGACAATGACTGTTTTCTATACCACTGGGAACTGGGACAGGGTAAGAAAGAGGTTAAGAATCTTAGTGATAGGTGGGGGAACTTACTCTGTGGTAAGTGCAATTAGTTTAAGGTCAAGGGAGTCACCACTATACCGTGACTTATCCAGCACTTTGTTCAGTAGTTTCCTGACTTGGGACACAGGGACGTGTTTGCAGTAGAAAGGGGGATGATTATTAGTCTTGTTCTCTTGCTGGTACGCAGACTTTATAGTGGTATCAGCAAAGACATTTTGCGGTACGACACTGCTTAGGTCAGTGAAGGCATCATTAAAAGTATTTGCAGTTTCCAGTGGATCAAGGATGTGGGAGCCATCAAGGTTTAGCATAGTTGGTGCCTTTTTTAGGTCTTTCCCAGTTATGTCTTTAATATTTGACCAGACTTTCCTGCTATCACCTCAACTGTTGGTAAGCTGCTCCCCATGATGATTGCTTTTTGCTTTGCAGATGGCCCGTGTCCAGGAATTTCTTGCAGCCTTATAGGCTTGCCTGTCTTGAGGCTTGCCAGATGATTTTGCATAGTACCAGAGGTCGTCCCTCGTTTTAATAGTAAGAAGGAGATCAGGAGTAATCCAGGAATGTACAGTGCCACGTACCTTCATTTTCTTGAGGGTTGCATGTATATCGCAGGCGGCATTGAAAGTATTGATAAAATGTTGAAGATCTTCATTGATGTCAGTATAGATGTCCAGTAGAGACCAGTCCTGACAGCGAAGGTGTTGTTTTAGGTGCTCCAAATGGCCACGTCTAAGCACTGTGTTGAATATGGTTAGAGGTGGTGGGAAGTGGAATTTGTTGGTCCAATTACAGGTGACAGGGGAGTGGTCACTTAGCGAGTCAGGATGCGCATTTACATTGGAGAAATGGTCAGGGTGACTAGAGATTACCCAGTCAAGAGTGGTGCGTGTCCCATTTTTATAGCTAATTCTTTTAGGCGAACTGACAAGTTGAGAAAGATGCAGCGCCAATAGTGCATCCTTTATGGGGCCTGTGGAGGCTGACAGCCAGTTTATATTGAAGTCACCAAGTAATATTGCCTCGGCAATGTGTTTTTGGGCTGTTAGGTAGTCCAAGACTTTATAAGGGAGGGAAGTCAGAATAGCAAAGGCCCAAACTGAGGAAAAGATAGCCAACTCAGTTAAGAAGGGGGATAAAACCTTTTATAGGTACATCAGCGAGCGTAGAAAGACAAAGGAGGGATAGTGAGGCTGAATAGAATGAACGGTGGGTGGGCAGAGGGGGAGTACAGGAAAGCAGGAATACTGAATGAATATTTCTGCCTGCATTCACAAAAGAGGAGGGGGAAGTGCCTTAATCCAATTAACAGAAGTACTCTTGATAGGGGGTCGAACCCAGTCCTTTCACAGAAGAAAGGGTCTGCAAGAACTCCTAAAACTGAAGGTGGACAAAGCAATGGGTCCTGATGGAATTCACCCAGAATTCTAAAAGAATTAAGGAAGGAACTAGTGAAACCACTGGCTACTCTTTTAATAAATCATGGGAGGATGGTGTGTGTACCGAGGACTGGAGGAAGGCGGATGTGATTCCCCTTCACAAAAGTGGGACCAAGACAGAGGCAGGAAACTACAGACCTGTCAGTCTGACCTCTGTGGTACGGAAAGTGATGGAGTCACTTCTGAAGGAAAGAATAGTTGAGTACCTAGGGTCAGTGGAGCACAGGATCCAAGGCAGCATGGGTTCACAGCGGAAGGTCATGTCAGACTAATCTAATATATTTCTTTGACTGGGTGACCAAAGTAGTAGACCGGGAGGGGCTATGGACATGGCCTACCTAGACTTTAGCAAGGCATTTGACACAGTCCCACACAAAAGATTAATAGTCAAATTAACCAGCCTGGGAGTGGTCCCAGGGTGGTAGCCTGGTAAAACATTGGCTGGACAACAGGACACAGAAGGTAACTGTAAATGGAGTCCACTTGAAGAAAGGGCGGTTACTAGTGGGCTACCGTAGGGTTCAGATTGGTCCAGTCCTTTTAATGTCTTCATCAGTGACATTGCAGAGGGACTGGAAGGAAAAGTATGCCTTTGCAGATGACACAAAGATCTGCAACAGGGTTGATACACAAGGAGGCATGGAAAGGATGAAAAGGGACTTGCAAGTTTGGAGGAATGGTCAGATGTATGGCAGCTAGATTCAATGCAAAAAGTGCAAAATAATGCACCTGGGAAACAAGAACCCAGGGAAGAATACACAATGGGTGGGAGGTAGTAACAACAACAAAACAGGAAAGGGACCTGGGGGTAATCATATCAGATGACCTTAAGGTTAGCAAGCAATGTGAGAAGGCAGTACGGAGGGACGGGGTATACTGGGATGTATAGGAGAGGCATCACAGCAGAAAACAGGAAGTTGTTATCCTCTGTACAGACAGTTGATGAGAATCCATCTGGAATACTGTGTCCAGTTCTGGAGACCCCATCTCCAAAGGACATAGACAGGATAGAGGCAGTCCAGAGGAGGGCAACTAAAATGGTGCAGGGTCTGCAAGAGAAGCCATATGAGGAGAGACTAAAGGAGCTTAATATGTATACCCTTGAGGAAAGAAGGGAGAGGGGGACATGATAGAAACTTTCAAGTACCTCAAGGGAATCAACAAAGTCCAAGAGGGTAGCATCTTTCAGAAAAAGAGACTTGCAAGAACAAGGGGACACAATTTAAAGATAGAAGGAGGGCGGTTAAGGGGCAATGTGAGGAAGTATTATTTTGCAGAGAGGGTAGTGGATGCATGGAACAGCCTTCCTGAGGAAGTTGTGGGGTCTAAAACTGTGGGAGAATTCAAGAATGCATGGGACAGACATAAGGCAATTCTTGTGGGGGGCAGGAAGATATAGGCTGTTGGTTAACTAGGATCTGCGGCCTATCCTGTAGGTAGGGAAATGGGCAGACTAGATGGGCCTAGCAGTCCTTATCTGCTGTCAAAGTCTATGTTTCTATGTTTCTATGTTTCTATAAAGGCTAGTGTTAGGCTCATTGGGTGGTACGTAAACTGACAGTATTGTGAGAGTCTTTTGGTGTGCTCCCAGTAGTACTTTAATCGCTAATACCTGAGTGGGGCATCAGAGGTCAATCACAGGCATAGCTAGGCCCCTTAAGGAATCTTTTATACAGCTACCACTGTGCCTGGAAAGCCTGTCCGATCTGAAAATTGTGTAACCAGGTAGGGTAACTACTGTGTCAGGTATTTGGGGGATAACCAAGTTTCCACGACAGAGAGTATGTCAGGGTTGTTTTGTGTAACGCAAACTTTAAGGAAGTCGATTTTACACAGGCTGCAGATGTTAAGAGTAGCCAGATTAAGAGTACCCTGTTTGAGGTGAGTAACATTTAGAGTGGCGTGCTGGTCCTAAATTAGGGTGGATGCTGCCCAATATCAGAAGTAGCAGGAAAGCAAGCCTTAGAAGGTATTCTCTTATCAATTTAGATCCCTGTTTAGCAGCCCTTTTGGAGCTGTGTTGCCTTGTTGTTTTCCCTTTCTTCTCCAGATGGTGGAAGACAATGGGTCCCGAGAAGGTAATGATGTGGATAGGTTGGCAATAAGAGATCCAGTTGTCACTTTGGGGAAAGTTAAATAGGGGGGATTATGGCCCATTTACAATGTTAAAAAAATCCCTGGTGGTCCAGCCAGTAGTGTAGTGAAGGTATAGCCCAGGCACCAGGTTGGGGGGTAGAGTCCTATTAGGGGAGTGTTACAAGGGAGACTGAGCAAGGAGAAAAGGGTATAAAAGAGGGGAAGCATTGCAGGGGTAAGTTTCAGCATAGTGGCTAGTTGAGAATTTAAGAGGGAGAGAGAGAAATAGATAGCAGGGACCAGAGCTGGAAGGGGGTAGTCAGTTGAGTCAGACTCCTGGATAGACAGCAGCACAGGAGCCAGTGCTGGCAGAATGCACCACTCTTACAGTGAAAAATCAGTGGGATGGGTATCCAATCAGAGTGGAGTCAGGAGAGGAGGGTGGTGCTTAGATTTATTTAGTAGTAGCCAGGATTGGAGTGGTATAGCAGGACAAACTACAGGTAGAAGTAAAAACAGCTCTGTCAGTTTGTAGGTTTAGAAAGCTGCGCTCAGCATCCCAAGGTTCTGAGAGTCTCTTTGGCCAGCCAACAATCGGTAGCAGGGAATTGGCAGTGTCCAATCACCTTGCTGATGCTATGTTAAGGACCAATCAGGTGGTGGTAGCAGAACTAGAGTAGTCTCAGCAAACATATCTGAGCAGTATCTAGGGGGAAGGGGAGAAAGTAAGGAGGATTACAATAATTAAGGGAGGGAGTAAGTTTTGTTTGCTGGCATCTGGCACTGAGGAAAATTTGCAGGAGAAAGATGGGGGTGTACTGATCAAGCATTCCCTGAGATGGCAGAGATTAGCAGGAGAGCAAACAAATTTAGTGAGACCAAAATGGGGGGCAGAGAAATTGTAGGAGAGCAAGGAACAGAGATAGAGCGGGCGGGGGGTGAGAGTGAGTGAGCGAGAGAGAGACAGAGAAAGGGCAAAGAATTCAGCCCTAAGCAGCTTTGCAAAAACTTACACGGCAATCAGTTCCACTTTACAGAGTCAGCTTAAACTTTGACTCACAGGCAAAGTAATAGTAGCAGTTTAAGGCAGAAACAGAGTGCTAAAAAATACAGGTTTAAAGTAAAGCAGTTCAAAATACAGGTAGAAGTAAAACACATTAAACTACAGGTAGGAGAAAAACAGCTCTATCAGTTTGTAGATTTAGAAAGCTGCACTAAGCAGCCAAAGGTTCTGAGATTCTCACTGGCCAGCCAATGATCAGTAGCAGGGAATCGGCGGTGTCCCATCACCTTGCTGATGCTATGTTAAGGACCAATCAGGTGGCAGTAGCAGAACCGGAGGAGTCCCAGCAAACATACCTGAGCAGTATCTGGGCAGGGTGGCTTGTCGGTGGGCTAGCGAGGAGATGGCCATTGGCTGGAGGAGCCAAGGCCATGGCAGCTTCACGCCTGTGGCTAGGGCACAGATCTGAGCAGGATCCAGGCAGGGTGGCTTGTTGTTGGACTAGCAAGGAGGAGGGCATCAGCCAGAGGAGCCGAGGCAATAGCAGCTTCATGCCAGTAGCTAGGGCACAGATCTGAGCAGGATCCAGGCAGGGTGGCTTGCCATTGGACTAGCGAGGAGGTGGCCATTGGTCAGAGGAGCTGAGGCCACACAGCTTAGTGCCCATGGCTAGGGCACAGATCTGAGCAGGATCCAGGCAGGGTGGCTTGTTGTTGGGCTATCAAGGATGTGGCTGTTGGTCGGAGGAGGCGAGGCCACAGCAGCTTCATGCCTGTGGCTAGGGCACAGATATGAGCAGTATCCTGGCAGAGTGGTTTGTCTCTGGGCTAGCGAAGAGGCGGCCGTTGGCTGCAGGATGTCTTCTGGTGCAGGCCCTGCACCATTTTAGTTGCCCTCCTTTGGACAGTCTCCATCCTGTCTATGTCCTTGCAGAGATGGGGTCCCCAGAACTGCATGCAGTACTCCAGATGGGGTCTCACCAACTGTCTGTACATAGGGATAACAACTTTCTGTTTTCTACTGGTGATGCCTCTCCCTATGCATCCCAGTATCCCCCAGCCCTCCTTACTGCCTTCTCACATTGCTTGCCCACCTTTAGATTGTCTGATATAACTATCCCCTGGTCCCTTTCCATTTTTGTTGTTGTTATCTCACCCCCCCTTGTGTACTCTTCCTCTGGGTTTTTGTTTCCTAGGTGCATAACTTTGCACTTTTTTGCGTTGACTCTAAGCTGCCATACATTTGACCATTCCTCCAACCTTGCCAAGTTCCTTCTCATCCTTTCCACGCCCCCCTTGTGTAACAACCCAGTTGCAGATCTTTGTGTAATCTGCAGAGAGACATACTTTTCCTTCCAGTCCCTCCACAATGTCACTTATAAAGACATTAAAGAGTACCGGTCCCAGTACTGAACCCTGCGGTATCCCGCTAGTAACCACCCTTTCTTCAGAGTGGACTTTGTTTACTATTACTTCCTGCATCCTGTTGTCCAGCCAATTTCTTACCCAGGTTACCACCTTGGTACCCACTCAAAGGCTGGCTATCTTGTATATTAATCTTTAGTGTGAGACTGCGTCAAATGCCTTGCCAAAATCTAGGTAGGCCATGTCCACAGCCTCTCCTTGGTCTACTACTTTGGTCACCCAGTAAAAGAAATCCGTTAGATTTGTCTGATATGACCTTCCCACTGTGAATCCATGATGCCTTGGGTTCTGTGCCCTGCTGGCCTCTAAGTACTTAACAATTCTTTCCTTCAGAAATGATTCCATCATTTTCCCTACCACTGAGGTCAAACTAACAGGTCTGTGGTTTTCTGCCTCTGCTCTGCTCCCTCTTTTGTAAAGTAGAATCACATTCACTTTTCTCCAGTCCTCAGATACCACCCCATCCTCCTGTACCTTCCCATCCTCCCATGCTGTGTTAAAGAGGGTAGTAAGTGGTGTCACTAGTTCTACCTTTATTTCTTTTAAAATTCTTGGGTCAATCCCATCAGACCCCATTGCTTTGTCCACCTTCAGTTTTAAGAGTTCTTTCTGAACCCTTTCTTCTGTGAATAGACTGGTATTGACCCCCCCTATCCAGAGTGTATCTATTGTTTAGTTTAGTTGTCTTCCCCTCCTCTTCTTTTGTGAATTCTGAGCAGAAATATTCGTTCAGTAGCCTGCTTTTTCACTGTCACCCTCGGCCTACATTCCCTCCCCTTTATTAAGCCTCAATATCCCTCCCTTGGTCTTTTGTTACTCCCTAATGTACCTCTAAAAGGCTTTATCCCCCTTCTTGACAGAGTTGGCGATCTTTTCCTCAGTTTGGGCCTTTGCTATTCTGACTCCCTTCCTTGCCTCCTTCTGCTTTAACTGATATAGTTCTCTGTCCTTCTCCTTCTGTGTTTCCTTATATTTCATCCAGAGCCCCTTGAATTCTGCGGTTCTGCGGTTGTGGAATTTGCAGCAGAATTTGCATCATGCTGCAGAATATATTCAGTGCCGCAGAATTCATTGTTTTTGGTGAATTTTCATATAAATATACTGTTTTTCCATAGTGTCAGGCTTTCTCTCCCACCTCGTATATCCTGACGCCCCTCCTCTATGCTCAGCATATGATGTCATTAATGACATCACATCATATTTAGCCAATGACAGGACTGCATTCTGCCAGAGAAATGAATAAATCATGCCACAGAAATCAGAAAATGCTGCCGCAGAAGTCAAGGAGCCCTGCCGTAGAAATCAGAAAATTCTGCCACAGAACACCAGGGGCCCTGATTTCATCATAATCACAATAATGACCTCACAGTCAGTCATTTCCTTGGGATTTATGATTGGCCGGAGGATGGTGGCCCTCGATTACACCTCGGGCCACCCCCCCTCCGGCCAGTCATTAATCCCCAGGAAATGACCAGCTGTTCTGTCGTTATTGCTTAAGTAACAAATAATAATTTCCTATTCCACTTGTTTCAAAAAATGGCACTATCTCTGACCTGTCATTGAGGCCTGGCCATATCAGGAATCCCAATTTTTAAATCCCCAAATTCTCACTTTTATTTAGGAGGTAATCCAAATGACCTCCTCTTAAACTGCATCTTACTGTACCTCTTGGGTAGAGAATCCAAACAGTGGGCATCCTTTGCTGTTCACAGAGACCAGAGGAAACATTGATTTATTGATTAATTTCATTTTTATTGACCAGGTAAGCACGCTAGACAAATATATTCCTATTTTCAGGTATGATCGGGGAATTATCAGTGCATGATGGGTGATGCACTTATTTGTGCAACGAGTGACCACAATCTCAGGATGCCATTGAAAATGAGTTTTACTCAACTGGCTGATTCCTGCTCAATAAAAATATTCTACCAATATTACTATTGCAGTGAAAGGAGGGATGCAATATTGCTGTAATAAACAATCAAATCAAACTTAACTCTGTACAGTCTCTTACATACGGCCACCTCTTGGGAGAAGCATGAGAGCAATTTTGTGCCAGCATAATACATAATAGTTGTTTATTCTCTGTGCTCTGATAAAAACTAATTGAAAATGCACAAGGTAAATTTAATAGTGGTTACTGAAAGATGAACATGAGACACATAACTAGCTTAATCCCCCAATCATTTGGTGAGGCTTTCCTTTCCTCAGCCGAACCTTGCCAAAATCCGCCTGCCACTCTGGTGTTCACGTTGGCTCCCATGGAGTGTGGGTTGCTGTGATAGTGGTGCTGGTTGGGATCAGAGGGTGTGGAAAGGAGAAGATCTTTGGCATCTCCTGTGTCAATATTGCATACAGTTTTTTCATACTGCCAATGGAAGAGTACGACTGCTGCTTGGGATGAGAAGGGATGCACCCAAACTGATGCCTCAACCTAACTAGAACACTGGTGCCACTATGCACTATGGGACTGGTGGAAAGATGAATGTATTCAGGGCAGGGGTCCTTTGGAAAAGGACTCTGAGGAACATTTCCCTTGAGAACTATAAGGGGATCTGCCATTATAGCCACCTTTGGCCCCACAGACATGACAACCTGGGTTACAAGGTATTAGTTCAGCCAACTGGGCTTCAGGAACATGTCGTGGAGCAAGACAGGTTCCAGGGATACTGCACAGCTTCACAAATTCTCCTGGGAGTGAGGTGACCAATCCAGTGCTGAGCCACAGCCAGTTATGACCTTCCTGGAGATTGAAAGAGGGATTCTACTAATCAAGAAGCTGCCTGCTTGTGGCAAGTATGAGGCAAGTATGAGGATTCTTCCAGCAACAATTTTGTCTGCCAGAGCCTGCCTGAGACAGAGTTGGAGAGCAGACTTACTGACTGTGACTGTGAGCCAGCACTGTCTAACAGTGTTGGAAGGAAGATTTTTCTTGTACCACCAAGAAGAAGGACACTACAAATAACAGAAGAGACACTGCAAACAGCAACTGAAGGCAACCATCTGTCAGGGTAAGCTGTCCTGCTGCTGATCTACAGTGCAGACACCAAGAGAAATTTTCTGATCACACATAGGTCTGCCACTTTACCAGAGTGAAGGGCCTTGGAGTAAGCACCACTCTAAGGTTATTGACCACAGTGGAGGATGTATTGGCAAAGCACTGTGAAAGGTGAGCTACTGTAGCCAGACTAGGATTTTCATGAACTCCCCAACAGAATGGCGGACAGTTGGCCAGATGATCTGTCAGAGGTGTCTAACCAGAGCTACTGCCGAAGAGTGCTGAGGTTTCCCTTGGGAGAGTGTGGGGACTGCTGGAATGGAGTCTGAAAATCCAGCTAGTACTGCAGCAGCAGACAAAGCTCCTTCACCCTGAGGGTAACTACGAGTAACACATTATGGTCTGTGGGTTCTGCAACACAAAAACTGAGGCTACTAGTTGTTAGTAGACTAGGCCATCTCACCAGTATTTCAATTTGGGTTACCAGTTATTATTTGTTAAGCATGTTAACTCATCAACTTGTGCAAAGTGACCAGTGGGCCTATGCTGATTCAGAACCTGGGTACTAAATGACTTTTAAGGGAAGTCTATAGGAGAAGGGAGGAGTACATGTAACAGTATGGATTGGGGCACCAGACCAACAATACAGTTTGTTTGAGCATTTTGTTGAGCTTGTGTGGAGGTGTTTGTTAGTCAGAGTCAATTCTTCTGTTATTGTGGTGCATATATTATAGTTGCTAGCCCCATTTCTTTCACTAGAGCCTATTTCCTGACACCCAATAAAAAAAATGCCTTGTTTGAATTTCCCCGACTTCTTCCGTGTTATCTTAATATGAATATTATTTGTAGTTTGCCAGGTTTCCAACCATTATGGATTGCTCTGTGTGGGAAGTTGGAGAGCTGTTGCAGTGAGGACTTAATGAAGTGGTACTGATTCCCATGGGGTAGTACTAGTTTGAAACCTAGCTCACTAAATTTCCCTTTGTGGAGGAACCATGTAACTTACCATCTGAACTTTATCATAACATCTTTGGGTAACAAATCCTCACAGGAGTTGTTAACCCAGGCTCCTCAACCTTATTTGAGTCTATAAGGCACAGGTTATGTACTGACATCTATGGTGACCTGGTATGCTATTATCAGGCAAACTAGTCAGTCGCCTACGGTGCCCAGAGAAAAAGAGGGGCCCATCATGAACTGTGGCCATTAGATTTCCCAGCCTTAATCAGTGACCCAGACCCAAGTGGTTGCATTAATTTGTATTTTCCTAAGGCACCATGAAGTCTAATTTACTCCTACATTCAAAACTACAGATGTGTGCCGGGGTGTCTAGCACTTGACCATTTTCCAGTGCTTTTTCTGTAACAGTAATTTTTTGTTTTCTTGAAATTATATTTTTAATTAGTAAAAGTACTCAAGCTTTTAATGATTTTGATCTTAGATAAATCGTGTTTATATATTTATAAATAAGGTGTTAAAATATACAGAAGAGCTTAACAGCAATATCATTCTCTCTCTTTGACTGCCAGTTAATACAGACTCAGCAAGAACCATCTGCCTCTGATATCATTTGGGCTTCTTCCACATAGCCCTAATTTACAAATACAGAAGAACTATACAGCAAGAGTAAGATCCAGCTGAACCAAATACTTCAGACCTGGAAAGCTGAACTGGAATTTCTGCATGGGCTCACCCTTTTTCTCCAACCACAAGTGTTTAAAGCATACCTTACGAGCAAGTATAGAATTGATGTCAGTTTGCAAATCCATACAGGCACATCTAAGCATCTAGTTTGTCTTTACCTGTGGCATGCTTGAAAGTGACAACCAAAAAAGGTAAGTTCAGATGCAAGAGATGTTCATTTTTACTTCATAGTTTGTTTTGCTATAAATAGTTAATGCATCCAAAAGTTATCACTGTCAGATTTTACATGTTAATCCTCTTTCAGTTTTATTTTAGTGAAGTGTGTGCTGACAGCATGTCTTACATTTTTCAAAAGATGCTCGGGACAGCTCACCAAGTAATAGATTTTGAGAGCTTTAGACAATTATGTTGCTTCTGAATTTAAGACCATCTGCAATAAATTCTTTCCAAGCTTGGCTGCTTCTCAAACTAAGCTTCAAAGATGATAATACAGACTGTAGTCAGAAAAGGAAACCATTTTACAGTATAGCAAAAGTGACAAGGCTGATGTTATCGCTAGTGAACCTGGTCTGCTACATGAGATACAATGTTCGAGGTGAAAATTTTTGGAGGAGTGAGCTTTCCATGTACACCATGTTTTTTTGTTTGTTTGTTTAAACAGTCCTAAAATTATTCCCTTTTTTTTTGCCAAAAATAGAAGAAAACATGTTTTAAATTTTGCTTAATGTATCAAACAGATTCAAATCAGTAAGACCTTTGAGAGTAAATGTAATCATTATGCAACATGCACTGTTAACTGTGCTGAAAGACTGCCAGCAGTTCGAGCCCTATTCTTTAATCTCTGAAATAAAGGAGAATATAGTCAATCTTTCTGCAAGCAGGCTGATAAGTCAGAAATCATAAAGCAACTGATCTATGAAAACAGTGCTACATAAAAGGACAGGAGGTAGAACTATCAGCTTTCTAGAAATAGAAACTGTTTTGCAAGTGCTCCATGCAGGCAATACTTATGAGGGTGATGCATTTTTATCACTGTGCAGCTAGCTTCTGGTTTGCAAGACTGGTTTTTATTTGCATATTCCCAGCAGTTGATGGACTATACTAGCTACATAAATCAAGAAGGGATCTAGTCTGCAGTGCTAACTTGGCAATGCCAGATCACACAAAAGTTGGCTACAGGCAGCAACTGCTGCTTTGGCTTGGAATTAGCTTAATGTTTAAGGTTTTATTACATTTGTGGTTTGGTGCACTACAGTACATTACACATTAAAGTAATACAGAAGCAGCAGTACTGTGTGGAAAACAGAATTCCACCAGTGGAAGCAACGCAGAATGACCATTCTGATTAGAATTTCTGTTGCAAAAAAATGTTGTAGGTGCCGTATTGGTCCTTTTAAGAACAAATCCAGAAACAAATGATGTGATACATTTTATTGGACCAACATGGATGTTACATGGTTGTTCTTTTCTGTAACATCCATGTTGGTCCAATGAAAGGTATCAAATCATTTGTTTCTGGATCTAGAATTTCTGTTGGAATTTCATTGGTTGTTTAATGGAATTCTGCCTGCTGTGATCCATGGATTCATATTCTGCAGAACATTTTCCTGCAGAAAATCATTCTGCAACCATTTCCACAGCATATACCAAGATCTGTGGAATTTAATTAGAGTAAAAATAGTGGAAAACCTGTTTCACATTATTCAACTACAGAACTCCACCGTTCCTCTTCCGATGAAACTCTCTCACCACCTCAGCTGGCCACCATCTGAATGAGTGGACGGCAGCACCTACTCACAGTAATTAGCTGATTATTATGAGTGCACCCCCATTCATTCAGATGGTAGCTGGCCAGGTGGTAAGTTGAGGATCTGTGCCAGTCACCCTACCTTTCTTCAAACTGCTATTCTTTTTCTTGGTATGGCATGGGGGTTGGAGAATAGATAGGTGCAATAGTGGGTGGGTAGGAGGGAGCTGTATAAAGCTTTGCATGGTTGATGGGAGGTGAAGGTTGCAATTGAGAGCTGTAAGCATATGGGAGGAAGGGTTCTTTCTACCAGGGTGTGGAGAAGGAAGGTTGTCATGGGGGTACTGGCTACCACAGTGTGTGGGAGGATGTGTTTTTATATATATATATATATATATAGAGAGAGAGAGAGAGAGAGAGAGACAAAGAAAGGGTAGTATATCAAAATATAATGCCATCAAGGGGGCTAATTAGCCATTGACCCATGAGCCCGAAGGGCGAGTGGGTTTATTGAGCTAATTAATCCCCCAAGATGATGTTATATTATCGTATACTACACTTTCCTTGCATTTTTTGTATATAATACATTAGGATGGTTAGTACCTTTTTCTCAGATCACATTTGTGATCATATCCAGGTTTACTTTGTGTTATAAAATGGGTAAGAGAGAACCTGTGTCCTGATTGGCCAAGAGGTACCAGTAGCCGTGTCCTTATCACCTGATATACATGGCAACTGGCACTTGTTGTGCCAAGCAAGACACAGTGCAGCCAGAAATCCATGCGTGACACTTCAGAAAAACACATTTTCTGCTGAAGTGCTGTACTCCCGTTCTAGCCTCACCCTCCCTGACACAACACCAAAGTTCTTTTCCCAAATGACTACATGTTCCCATTCAACTAAAAATACAAAATTCATTTAAAAACACCAACCTCCGCTGCACAAAACAGCTTCCAGTGCACAAGCTTTTGGAAATACTAGTTCTCTCTTCTGCAGCAGCTTTCTCCACGCCCTTGCAATGACTGCAAAATAGACCCTGACTTTGGCACCCATAGCTCGTCATAAAAAAAAGAAAATATTCCTAAACGCATGATCGCTTCCAAAACAAATGTTTCACTCCCTCTCCATTTAAAACAAATAAAAATACTCATAGAAAGAACTGCCAAAGATTTGTCCCTTCACAAACGCCGGCCGAAGTCACTAAATGGCATAGTCGCGCGGCTTGCAAGAAACGGCTGCCTCCGTAAAACACAGTCGCGTAGTGGGTCAAAACTGACTAGGAAAAGCCAACAATCCCTAACTAATTTCTTCACAGTGTATACATGCTACTTTTCTTTACCAGGCAACACGACCTGCATGTATATGCAGTTATTTTTCCAGTCATGGTCACTGCAGTTAGTGAGACGTACTGTAAGGGAAGAAGCTCTGTACTGTGGCTATAGAGCGCAGGAGCTGCCTCTCAAAACCACAGTTGTTTTATTTTTAAACACACTATCATAAACTGCTGAAATCTTTTATAGTGGCTTTCTTTTGAAAGCCACACTCATTTAGCTGGGAGACCCACTGTAAGGGATGATGCTCTGTACTGCCTTGGCTACTGACGGACAGGAGTGCTCCCTGTAAAATTGGCTTTGTCGTTTTTTTAAATGCACAATCAGAAACTGTGGGGGTGGTGATGACCTAATCAGAGCAGTGTATAGTTATTTAATTTTTAAACACACTGTCATAAACTGCTGAAATCTTTTATAGTGGCTTTCTTTTGAAAGCCACACTCATTTAGCCGGGAGACCCACTGTAAGGGATGATGCTCTGTACTGCCTTGGCTACTGACGGACACGAGTGCTCCCTGTAAAATTGGCTTTTTTTTAAACGCACAATCAGAAACTGTGGGGGTGGTGATGACCTAATCAGAGCAGTGTAGGTGTCTCCCTCTACTGGCAAGAAGAGCTAAATACAACACAGGACAGTACATAAGAGGGACTATTTTTAGCCTTGCAACTAGAAAAATATATTTTTTTCATTTTGACAGCTTTTTTCTTTTTAATTTTTTATTTCTGCTTGGGGGACCCATTTTATAAGCGGAATAAGACACTCTGAGGTGTGGTTTATGGCCTGATAAGAGCACTTCCCAGGTGCTAAAGACACTCCAAGCGCAAGTGCCTCGTCATTCTGGCACCTGGGTGGGTACTCTTATCCGACCATAAAGCCACATAGGTCTTATTCCTTACTTATTTCATCCCTCCTGCTTTTCCATAGTGCCGGGTCCTCCTGTATAAGAAGGTGTGGTGAGGGTGGTCAGTCCCTTAGTTGTGTGCCTTCAAAGATGAGGACTGGCATGTGGTTCCAGTTGGTATTGAAGAGGGCTTGGGTGAGTACACTCCTTCACACTCATTCGCTATCAAAACAAATAGTCAAACAAGATTAGTTTTGTAAAAAAAAGTTAAAGCCATGACTCTGGGTATGTGCATTAGCATAAATGTTAATGCACATGTCTGAAGTCACAGCATTAAAGAAGAACTGCTCTGAATCTGTACATCTTTTCCTCCAGCAGAGGCAGATTTTTAAATATTGGTGGAAATTCTGTTACTGTTCCATCTCTACAGGCTCTTTAATTATCCTACTGGGTGTTTCTGATTTGCAAACAGCTGATTATTACCATTTTAGAACTGTATGATGCAGTTTATGTCCCTTGCTCAGCTCTTCCATTGTTGGCACAGTGTATCCATGTTCTGCTATAGAACTCCATGGTCGATAGGGAGATAAACTGCATCATATAGTTCTAAAATGGCACTGAACACCAGAGTGTAACTCAGAAATGCCAGATGAGGTTATGAGTAGTCCAGTAAAGATGGAACAGTAAGAGATGTGGGCCAGTATTTGAAAAACTGCTTCTACTAGGGAAAAAAAAGACTTTCAGGTTCAGCGCAGTTTTCCTTTAACTTTCTGTTACAGAATTAAACACATTACACCATTTGTTTAGGTGGCAGTTAAGTTTCATTTGCTCAGGAGGCTGACTACTGTCTGAAAATAATCATAGGTGACTGCTGTTAAAAAAAAAAAACTTGTCCATGCATGAGTTTGCATGCTGTTTGTAGGTACCTTGTCATGCATGTCTAAGAGTGGGCCAATGGCAAAAGCTAAAATTCACAATGGAAAGGGGGCTACAAAAGTAACTAAAAGCAGTGCGTATTCTTAATCAGAGGCAGTTCACTAAATGTTTTTGGGAGCAGGAAGAGGACTAGTCATGCAGAGGGAAAGTCACATACCACAGTAATTAAAGCTGTAGGGAGGGCATGGCATATGATTTAAATTACTATGTATGAGATAGTGCCAGAGGGGATGGGGAACCTTTTAATTCTGGAAAATAAATAAATAAAAACCTAAAAAATAAATAAGAGGAACTTTGCACAAAGAATTGCTGGTGAAATGCTAACTGCACTTGATCTTCTAGAAGCATGAAGTCTGTCACATCACCAACAGTTCACTGGCGAAGTAAAACCTTGCAACATTGCTCCCCCACATAAGTTTTGGCTACAGATGTGTGATGTTGAGAAACTTTGCTTCACAAAATGCTTTTCAGATTCTTCTGACTTCATGTGGATTGAAATGATACTTTGCGTAGCTTTTCACCTGGAGAAGTACCCACTTCACTAGACAAAGAACTACATGAAGTGTACTTCACCGGTGAAGTGGAGCTACAAGTAGTGCTTCACCTGGTGGACTAACCACTTTGCCAGGCAAAGAGATACTTCAGCTTCTTGTCCTGGTGAAGTACCCACTTCTCCAGCCAACGCAGCATGTTAGCAGGGAAGTACCACTACAGATAGTCTTTGTTTTAATAAATGAAATAAAAAGAAAAGAAAAAAACACCCTGCCCACCTTCTCCCATAGCCCTTCTTCCCACCACCATAACCATTTAAAAGAATTTCCTTTCATCCCACCACCCTCTAACACCCTACTTCCCTCACCCCACAGATCCAACAAAGTTTAATTTGCCCTAGCTAGCCTTTCCATTTCCCTTTCCTACCCCCTTCAATTGTGTCAAAATCCTCCTCCTTTCCACCCAACCCAGTAGTAATATACCAAATAACTGACCTTCTGCCCCACCACCATGTGACACCAAACACCCTCCTCTCACCCCCACTCATCACAGAAAGGATACAGGTACTCAGGTTCCCATGTCACAGCCCTTCCTGTAGCTTGGGTGAGTGTTTTCAAATAAGAGACAGGGAAAGATGCAAAAAACAATGAAGTCTATGAAAGTGCACTGTGTATGCACATGGACTTAGGATTTTTTTTTGCATCTGAAGTTTCTTTTCCTAATAACTTTATCAATTTTTTAATTTATTCTGTTTTGGGCTGTAAAAAAAAAACTATGCATAGGCTACAAATGAGTAGCACATGCACAGAGTAAAACATTACTGCATTTTAAAATGCAACTTTTGTCGCTAGTGTTTGCAACCCCAGCTACCACTTCCAAGTCAGGATCTGTATTTAGATCACCCCTGCTGTGAGCGGGCGAGCTAGGAAACATACTGCTGCATGAAAAAGTGCACAAGCATTTTCTAGAGGGGCACAGTATCTGTACTCAGACTTGGCTGTGGTTGATTTGGGGTTTATTGCCTGCATTTTAAAGTGAGCCCTGCCTCCACTCCTCTTACAGGAAGCAGGAGAAGAGTTGTTTAGTTCCCTGGGACTGAACCCAAGCTACAAATCCAGCTATTTTGTCTTTTATTCCATTTTGGGCTGTAAGAAACCAGTGCCTAGGCTACGACTGAGTAGCACATGCACAGAGTGAAACATTCCTGCATTTTAAAATGCAACTTTTGTTGCAAGTGTTCCCGACCCCAGCTACCACTTCCGGGTCAGGATCTGCATTTATATCTCCCCTGCTGTGAACAGGATGAGGGTGAGCAGGGTGCGCGTAAACACACACAGAGACTTGTGCGTCTGCGCATGTCAGCTGTGTCCACTGTGACAGCTGGGACCTGGGTCTACTAGCTAGATAAATATACAAGGTAATTATACATAATGAAATTGTGTGTGAAATGCAGCATGTATGCAGAGGGGGAGGAAATAGATGGGTTTGAGTGTGATAAATGTGTACTACTGGAAGTATTGTAGGGGGAAATTATTGCACTGCAGCATAGGGTGCAGGTTCAACTTGATATAAGTAACCTGGAGCAATTTATTGATAATATGGCAGAGGTTATGGCTTAACCCAATAAGTTAGCTAAAGCTACACCTGATATGGGAAGTGGGGAGGATGAATGGTGCATGGTAAACAAACAAAAGAATGAAAAGAAGTAGAAGGAATATAGGAGGGCCCTCCAACATCTTAAACCTGAATAGATATAGTGCCTTACACCCAGATCTAAACTTAAGTGAGCAATAGGGAAATTTAAATGCCCAGGGGGGAACCAGCACTTACTAGTACCAACACCTGACAATACCTGATCCAAATAAACTTGTCTGTGGTAAAAACTAGACACCAATGCTAGAAGACACAACCGAACCCTGGGATGTCCTAGTTGTAGGGGACTCTATGTTGTGTTATACAGACCATATGATGTAAACATCGCAACTGTAACACCACAGTTAACGTGTTACCAGGGGCTGCCATTTTTAACATAAGGCAACTTCTCCCTGGCCTTCAGGAATGTACCCCAAAACCTTTAGCCCTAATCCATGTAGGGGTGAATGATGTCAGGAAAATAAATCTTACTGACATCCAAAGAGACTTCGAACAGGTCAGTAGGGACCTGATAGAAAACAGTAGTAATATTATTCTATCTAGTTTACTTCCCAGTACCCAGAGCAACCCTTGCTAGAACCAGGGATATACAAGCCTGGCTGGTTGAAAAGATGGTGTCACAGAGAAGGCCACACATATTTGGAACATGGGGACGCATTCAGGGACCGGAGGTTATTTGCACAGGATGGACTCCATTTGAATAGACAGGGGAAATGCATCTTTGCACATAGATTGCACCAGGCCATTGACAGAGGTTTAAACTACCATGGGCGAGGGGAACCCCAGATTAAAGATCATGCACACCAAGGAAGTTGATTTTGTAACCTGGAACTTCATGGTAATAAATACCAGAAGTTTAAACAATAAAATTGATGAACTCCTCTTTACCCTATATAGTTCAAACATACATATCTGTGCAATTACAGAAATTTGGTGGAGAGAAGAGGACCCATGGGATAAAAACATACCTGGATATACACTGTATCATAAAGACAGGACCTTGACAAAAAGGGATGGTATGGCCCTTTACATTTCTGACAACATAGTTTCTGGATTAGTAGATACTTCCCATTAGGATGGCACCAAAATTTTATAGGTTAAGATTCCAACCCCCCACATGCTGCAAATATCAACTTGGACTTGATTTATAGACCCCCGTCCTGCTCACACCAGAATGACATACACTTGGTGGACTTCATTAATAAACTAACTGCTACTGGCAGTTGTATATTACTAGTGGACTTAAATCTTCCTGACATTACCTGGGATATCTTGCAAGTGGAAAATGCTGAGGAATCACACTTCTTAGAAGCTTTCATTTTGGTGGGTATGCACCAGTTTGTTATAACCAAGGCCACTGTTTTTCGGTTTTTAACGGAAAATCCAGTAAAATTCCGGAATTAGGGCTGCCTGAAAACCGGTAAAAACGAAGATTTCATGGAATCTGGCATTTTCAATCAGATCAGTAAATCTACAAAAAAGTCTGTTTTTCTGTTAATTCCTTCCTGTACTGTTTTTAGTTTGCTTTATTTAATGCTCTGCATATTAAGCCTTCTTTAATTCTGATTATTTATGTACATACTAAAAGAATGATAACAGAATCCCAGTAAAATCCGGAAATTAGAGTAACAATCACCGGTGAAATTCCGGAATCTTAAGTCTTGAAAATGGAATTTAATTGTTTTAATCACCGTAAATCAGTGGCCTTGGTTATAACCAATACCAGAGGCAATCACATTCTAGATCTAGTCCTAACTAATTTAATAGATAACATCTATGATTGTAATGTACAGTCCCCTCTATGGTCTAGTGATCATGCTATGGTTTATTTTAAATACAAGGGTAGACTAGGAAATGCCACATGGAGTACCATAGTATATAATTACAACAAAGCTAATTTTGATGCCATGAGACATGACCTAGCCACATGGGATTGGGAAAAGGAATTCGATAATCAGCTGCTAGCACACATGTAGGAAATTATGACAAGTAAAGTTGATTCTCTTATGCAAGCATACATCCCAGTAGTCCACAAATGTGTAGGGACAGGTAAAGCATAGCTGCAGTGGTTAACACCGGATGTAAGGAAACTAATTAAAAAGAAAAATAAAGCATATAGGAAGGCAAAGAAGAGTGGAGATAGTAAATGCTGGGGTACCTATAAAATTCTCTTAAAAAATTCCAAATGTGGCACTAAAAAGGCAAAGCAAAAACATGAACTTATGCTTGCCAGAAGGGTGCAAGATAACTGTAAGTCTTTCTACATTTATATTAATAATCAAAAAAGGGCAAATAAAACTATTGACCCCCTAATAGGCCCGGAGGGCACTATGGTTACAGACAACCTGGCAATGGCAGAGCAGTATAATGGCTTCTTCACCTCAATTTTTAATAAAAAAAAACTATCCCAAGACAGCACACCTAGATCAATCTGCTAATACATGTCCTCATACTAATAAGGAAGATGTGTTCAAGAGACTCCAGAATATAGACCAAAATAAGTCACAAGGCCCAGATGGACTACACCCCAGAATTATAAAGGAACTAGCAGAGGTACTAGCAGGTCCAATTACATCCATCTACCAGAAATCATTGGATGAGAGGATAGTCCTGGAGGTCTGGAGACAGGCAGTCATGGTACCAAGCATACTGCAAGGCAGAAAATTACAGACCCATTAGCATAACAGCCATATTTGGAAAGATCCTGTAAGGCATTGTAAAAGATTATATAATCAACCACCTTAGGTTAACAGATGCCCTATATTATACCCAGCATGGATTCACCCAAGGCAGGTCATGTCAGACCAACTTACTTGAGTTTTATCATGGGGTCAGTAAAGCCTTGGATGACAGACATTCAGTTGATGTTATCTTCCTACATTTCTCCAAGGCATTTGAGAAGGTACCACATAGGGAACTGATTGATGTCTTAATAGAACTTGGAATTACCGGTACAGTATCACATTGGATAGAATCATGGGTTTCTGATAGGAAACAAAAAGTTAGTGTAAAAGGGACATACTGTATTCAGAATGGACAGATGTGACTGGTGAAAAAATAAATGCAAAGGGAGGGATAGTGAGACTGAAGATGGAGGATGGGAGCTGCATGGAGGATGACAACAGTAAAGTTGACATATTGAACAGGTATTTCTGCTCAGCCTTTACTGAGGAAGAGGAGGGTAGTGGGTCTAAAGGGAGTACTAGGGGTGGGAATGGTGCAGAAATAGACACAAGTCCCTTTACACGAGAAAGGGTCCTGAAGGAACTGGAAGTAATAAGAGTTGATAAAGCAATGGAGCCAGATGGGGTCCTTAAAGAACTGAGAGAGGTGGTGGCTGAACCTCTGGCAATCCTGTTTAGCCAGTCACTGGAAACAGGGGAGGTACCCAAAGACTGGAGGACAGCAGATGTAGTCCCCTTATACAAAAGTGGGAACAAAGAGGAAGCGGGGAACTACAGATCAGTCAGCCTCACCTCGGTAGTGGGGAAGATCATGGAAGCACTACTGAAGGAGAGATTGGTGGAACATCTGGTTGTCAATGGACTACAGGACACAAGGCAGCATGGTTTCACCAGGGGGAGGTTATGTCAGACCAACCTCATTGAATGTTTTGACTGGGTGACTAGGGAGGTGGATCAGAGAAGGGCAGTGGACATGACCTATCTGGACTTCAGCAAGGTCTTTGACACTGTGCCACATAGAAGACTATTACACAAACTGGGGAATATGGGTGTGGGCAGGACAGTAGTGCAGTGGATAGGTAACTAGCTGTGTGGCAGGACACAGAGGATGGTGGTAAATGGCTGTCACTCAACAGAGGGAAGAATGACCAGGGGGGTACCACAGGGATCAGTGCTGGGACCGGTCCTATTCAACATCTTTATCAGTGACATTGCACAGGACCTAGAAGACAGAATTTCCCTGTTTGCTAATGACACAAAGCTCTGTAACAGAGTAGACACACCACAGGGTGTAGACAGAATGAGAAGGGACCTGCAGAAACTTGAAGAATAGTCAGGGGTTTGACAGTTGAAATCCAATGCAAAGAAGTGCAAGATAATGCATATGGGGCACAAAAATCCTGGCATAATATATCAGTTGGGGGGTGAGGATATAGCATGCACCAAGCTGGAAAGGGATCTTGGGGTTATCATCTCTGATGACCTCAAGGAAGGGAAACAGTGTAACAAGGCAGCAGGTAAAGCAAATAGAATGCTGGGCTGTATAGGCAGGGGCAACACAAGCAGGAAAAGATAGGTCATCAATTCCACTACACAAGACACTAGTAAAGCCCCACCTGGAGTACAGTGTACTGTTCTGGAGACCTTACTTATGTAAGGACATAGACAGGGTAGAAAAGATTCAGAGGAGGGCAACTAAGATGGTACATGGATTGCATCACAAGTCCTATAAGGACAGGTTGAAGGAATTGAATATGTACTCGCTGGAGGAGAGGAGGGAGAGAGGGGATATGCTAGAGACATACAAGTATCTTACAGAGAGGAACAGGGTGCAGGAATATACTATTTTTAAGTGAAAAAGATGTTCCAGGACTAGAGGGCATGGGATGAAGTTGCAGAGAGGATGATTCATAGGAAACGTGAGGAAGAATTTCTCCACAGAACGGGTGGTGGATAAGTGGAACACCCTGCTAGAGGAAGTGGTGGGAACTGAAACAATCATGGGATTTAAGAATGCATGGGATAGACATAAAGGAATTCTGGAAGTCAGGGTTAAGGGGCAACAGACATCTAGGAAAACATAAAGTAAACTTACAAGCTCAAATGGTTAGACTGGGTGGGCCGTAGGCCCTTATCTGCCAACACTGTCTATGTATTTATATAGTGGGGGTGCCATAGGGATCTGTACTGGGGCCATGTTTGTTCAATGTCTACATTTCCTCTATGAGTACTACTACTGGTGTATGGTTATCCAAGTTCACTGATGACACAAGAATTGGGCACATTGTGGATACTCCTGGGGATTTAGATACCCTCCAGCTATCTAATAGACCTGGAAACCTGGGCAAACAGCAAGAAATTGTCATTCAGTGTGTGGACAAATGCAATGTGATGCATTTCAGGAAAAAGAATAAATAGGAAGATTACTTATTGGGAGGCGAAAGTTCAACACTGTAGAGGACGAAAGAGACCTGGACGTCAGCATCATGAAAGGCTTCAGTTTCAAGACACAGTGTAACCAAGTAATTCAAAAGGCTACCAGTATATTACACTGCATTAATAAACACATCAAGCGTAGAAGTGAGGATATTTTGCTACCACTTTGTACATCCCTGATAGGACCACATATGGAGTACTGTGCACAATTTTGGTCCCCTGGTGGCAGAAGGGAGACCCAAGCCCTGGAGAGGGTCAAGAGAAGGGCAACATGTAGGATCATGGAGGTGCAGGGACTGGACTACCAATCCAGACTGGATATCCTGAGACTGTACTCATTGGAATTCAGACATATGAGGGGGGATATGTGTTTGTTGTACAGAGCCCTTACTGACACCCAGTTGTGGGAACTCCTGGGACTAGAGTTAAAGGATAAGTCATCATGCTAGATCTCATCCCCTACAGATTGAAGTGAAAATATTTAATACCACCAAAAAGAAACACTGACTTACTATCAGGGCAATAAAAATCTGGAACAGACTCCCCCTAGAAGTAGTGGCTAGTGGTAGTATGCATAGCTTTAAGGCACAACTGGATGCACATCTGATTAGAAACAACATATTGGGATATCACTGATAACAGTGAGCTGTAATGGCCCTTGATCTATATTGAGCTCTGAACAACCTATGAAACCTATGAAATGTAGGTGCAAAGAAACTTTAAGTCCACACACATGTACAGTGTGCAGTTTTTCAGTCTTTTTCCATGTCTTTCTCTGACTCTCTTTAGATGGTGACCACCTGAGGTGGAGTGAGGGCTGTCCTGATTTTGTTGTGAGCTGCTGTAGGAGAAGAGTGGTGGGTGGCAGATCATGCTGCGTGTAGGGGGTCAATGATCCATTTATTTGGGTGGGGGGGTTGTCGACACAGGGGCAGGTGAGCAATAAGAAATTAAATTGGTTTTACAGTGTTTACTAGGGCAAATGCAACATCCACTGGACTGGAAGGAGGGCACTGCAAGGTGTGGATGTCCTTGGGCAGGTAGGCAGTGTCGAAAGGACACTAAAAATAGTGCATCATTCACTAGTGGCTTTCTGGCTTCCTTTTGGTAGAACTACTCTTCAGCGCCTGTAGGATGTCTTCCAGGTTACACCGAGCTACTGAACCGGTACTGGTAACAAAAACACTAGTTAACTGCAAAAAATACTTTATTCGAACATATACCTGTAAGCTTCAAATAAGACCCAACCCCTTGCAGTCCACCAATGTTTCAGGCAGTCAACCTGCATTCTTTGTCAAGGTGTATCAAACTACTAGCAATTACTGTATTTATACTATAATTTAATAATTTATTTAACTTTGTTGTGTGGGTGAGTGTATTGGCATTGACTGCCTTTTTCAGGCAAGACCCAGTTGCAAAAGCACAGACACAGGAGGTAGTACATCGTGGTATGGGTACTTATTCTAGAATTTTACAGATATAGTTGCAAATATGATCATCAGCAGACACAGGGGTTGTAATGGAAAATTATTCAGAATACATATGAAAACTTGCAATGTACAATGGGGGAGAAGGCAGTGAGAAATTGCAATGACTGGCAAGAGTAATAGGGGTAGCAGTACACATGAGGGGATGATAGCTCGGGTGATAATCAAGCAAGTGCACAAGCAGTTTGGACAGGTAAGAGTGAGAGAGGGGAAGAGAGGGGGTTAGTGGAAGCAGTTGCAGTCATTGGATGAGGAGTAATGAACTTTCAAAAGCTTAGCAAAGGTTGACAGTGTAGGAGTTTGTTTGATGGAGGGGTTTGGAGTTCCATATTGCAGCAACTTGGTAACTAAAGGAGCATTGCCCCATGTTAGTATGAAACAGAGGAACTGCAATATTGTTGTTAGAGGCAGAGTGGGATGTGGGTAGCTCAGCAAGTGAGATTTGATTGGGGCGCCAGGTTGCAAGATTTTTTTGACAAGCGTGGCAAGACTTACATTAGCTTTGAAGTCAGGGGTTAGCCAGTTTAAGGTATTTAGCATGAGATAATGATGGGCACTGAACCCACTGCCAGAGGCAAATTTGGCAATTTTATGATACAAGGTATGCTATTTTTATAGTACTGATTTGCTGGCAGTATCAACAACAACCGTGCTATAAATAAGTGATGGGAGAAGATTAGCTTGAGCTATTCGGACCCTAGTTTCAGGTGATAGGAACTTGTAAACTCTGTAGAGTGAGCCCAATTTCTGGTGAAGAAGGGAGGTAGTATGCTGGAGATGGGTTTTAAAAGACATTATGCGATCGAGGTGTACAGTACTCCGAGGTACTTGAAGGAGATACTGTTCCAGAGAAGTACCATTTTCTGCTTTGACGTTGAATGAAGGGGATAAATTGTTTAGTTTGTGCCTGGTGCCAAACAACATAGACTGAGTTTTCAGGAGATTTAAGATAATTTTGTCCTGAAAGACCCACTCCTGCATCCTTAAAGTGACACTGTCTCAAGCTTTACCAGCCTGCATAATACATGCCTGCAAGCATAGGCTAGCAAATACAATTGATCCATTAGCTGTCTCAGCATTTATAAAGAAAGGCAGTATGTAAAAAAATATTAAGTATAATAATGATACATGGCAAGTACCTCGAACTGTACACCCTGTAATAAATACATTTATCACCTACATAAAAGTAAAAATATCCCAAGATAATCCTGAAAAATCCTAATCACCTTCAGGGGGAGCAGACTACAAGTAGCTACAGACAATTCAGACTCAACCCTTTTATTAGGGGAGATTCCACCCCAGCCTCAGAATCTGGTACAACAGCCACAAGAAACATAGGAGGTGACCTACCAGAAGACCCTACCATAGAGAAGCAAGCGGATTATTTCACAACAGAAATCAAGAACTTGAAGAGGAGGACGAAGAGAGGAAGAGGAAGAAGTTTATCTTCCACAGAGCTACAAGGGGAAGGGCAAGGCCAGAAAAAATACAATCAACTACAACCAGCGGGGGTGCTGTAAACATTGAAAGTGGTAAATATCTCTAATTAGAAAAATGGTAATGGAAATCTTGGTTCCTGATTGGCTACCAGGATTCCATTGCCATGCATCTATTTTTCAATGTGGCCCAGTTAAAAACAAGAACAAGCCGCATGCCTCAAAGACACGCTGGTATCCCTGTGCCAGTAGAAAAATCACAGTCCAGTAGCCACTATTTTTTACACTTGCTAAGCGAGAGAAGCAAGCGAGTCATCCCCCCAACACACACACCCTCACAACCAAACTAGTGTTATGTAAAGTTACCCATATTAATAAAAAGCACATTTTTCCCCAACCATTTCTTTCTTTTCAAAATGACTTAAAATTGCTGCACAGTCTCCCTTGGTCACACATTCGAGCTGTGCCGCTCCACTCCAGCTGGTCCCTACCCCCAGCCACTATTCATTCAAAAGAACACCTTTAAAGTAAGCAATTCCAACATTTTAAAAACTATTTTAATACCTTCTTGTAATTGTTGGTGCCACTAAAATGATCTCTGCTCCTGATGGCTGCCCAATCACAACCTGCCTGATTAAGATCAGCAAGCCATCTTCTACAGCGGTGCATAGCAGCTTCTCGTTTCAGTCTTCGCTCCCAAGAAATAATGAAAACAGTTCTTTCCTACAGTGTGGAACATGTGGCAGGGGGCATCTAGGTGACAGAGACAGACATTAAATAAATGTGACATAGGGAATCCAAAACAGCACCCACAAGGACACATATATACTGAAGGGCTGGAACATGGTGTGGAGGGGGATCCTAAGCAGCAGCACCCTCTAATTGCAAATAAAGCACTACAGGGATGACTTTACAACAAAATGTATTTTTGTGCTATTTTTAACATTTATTGCATGTACTTTTAGTCTTTCAGTTAATGTTCTTAAAATTGTTACTAATGAGCCATTTTCTAAGTGCAATAATACCCTCCAGGGTGGGTGGTATTGGGCAATACCAGACCTTCCAGGGCTATAAGGTCCCCCTCCTGTGGTGTTGGGCCTCATTATATCCCTGGGTGGTCTGGCATTGCCCAATACCACCCACGCTGCCAGGTATTATTGTTTATATATTCTCTATTAGAGTTGGATGACAGTTGCAGTATTAAGCAATGGTTTGTCCTTTGTTCCAACTAGGACAGCAAATAATTTTGAAACACTGATTTACAAGCTTATTTTTCTAAGATTCTCCCCCCCCAAGTGGATTGACTCCGAATCTTGGCTTCTCTATGTTTAGTACATCTGACAGGTATATAGGGGCTACAGGGACACAACTAAAAAGAAAATCTACCCCCCCCATATTGTCCAGCTGTAGCTACTTTTCAGAAGCTATGGTATATGAGAAGGCCATTGCAAAACTCTTTAGTCCTAAACAGCATAACATCTATGTGAATTGTACTAGGGATGAATTTAAAGAACTATCTAGCCAAACTAATAATGTACACATGGGGCCAGATATTCAAAAGTTTTTGCTGGGTGAAAACTGTTTGCTCCGGGTTTGCGTGGTTCCCCTATATTGAAAAGACCAAATAGCGTGGGCAAACTGCATTAGCACCAGGCAAAATTATAATGTATGCACCGTGCAAACAGAAGGAGCATGTACAAGAATACAGGTGCTATGCTGTATTCAGTGTGTTAGCCCCGTGCAAAGTATGTTTGCATGACTTTGCATGACATTTTATGTGGCACAAATTGCCGCCCAGAAAAAGGTAGTCTTAACCCTAAGCAAAACAAGGATAGGGAGTGTGTACACAGTAGCAACAGGCAACATGGCCATAAGCAACAATAGCATCATGGTGCACCTGATGACTGCAGCCAATGAAGAGGCAGAGTGGGCAGACAACACTCCTGGACCACTCCATATGCCTTGGAGGAGACATGCTGCACACACATCCAGTGCCCCATAGGGGTACACCACCACATTCTAGCATATACATGCAGCACTGGGGGAATGGATGGTAGTGAGGGGAAGGTATACAGGTGGTCAGGCTGCACCACATAGTAGGTGCTGCCACACAGCTGGGGCTGTCCACACAGTGCACTTATGCCAGTGAGAGGCATGCCCTTCACATAAGTATGCCTGTATGATGGTATGCATCTGCCCCCCACGGGGCACATACCACACACCTGTCCAGGCACCCATCACAAACGACCAGCCATGTGTATGCTAGTGTGAGAATCCCATGCCACTGGTGCAGCGCATGTGGGTCACAGGACAGTATGACTGTGGTTTCCACTGTCAGAACACACCTGCCAACTGTGCATGTTACTGTGTGGATAGCAGCAGTCATTGTTGCCTGACACGCTGTAGGCATTGCTGTGCCTCTCAAAATACCAGCAACTATGGTAATGTACATCTGATACACATTGTAGGAGAAATAACAATATGTCTATGGTATGCAGCACAAACACCCATTGCTGTGGTGCTAGTTCCCTGGGCCACAACAGTCTGTGCTTCTGGGTCCAAACCCAGTTTTCAGCTACTGAATGGTTTATCATGTCTGACATATAGGTGGAGCTGTGAGCGCACCCAGCCTGCAGCTACTAACCTGTAGTTCCAGTCTGACATACAGGTGGAGCTGTGTGCACCATGCAATAGCGCTGAGCAATCTTCATGGTAATGCATGCAAAGCGGGCCACAATGAGATGCTAAAGTGGCTGTTTGCCCATGGATTGCCTAAGTAGGCTCATTTGCATAGGAACTTTGAATATACTTTGAGGTATTAATTATATGTTGGAGTGAAAATAGGACGGTCGGGTATTACTCCCCCTCTAGGCTCAGGGACCTTCGTCCTTTCTCCTGTCCTCCCCTGTCACCCGGAGTGTATAGAAGATGTAGGGCTTTGGGGATTGTGAGGAGAAGGAGGAGGGCTGGTGCCCGGGCCTGGGGAATGGAAATGTTGACGGATGGTGAAGTGAGTCAAGGAGGCGCCTGGGGGCGAAATGGGCAGAGAGAGGTTCTCCTGCTTGGTGCCCATACCAAGGGTTCTGATTATAATCAGCAGGTAAGGTGGTCATCCTCGGAGGCTCATCCTACTCGGGCGGTGTTGTGTAATGCCAGGTCTATTAAAAACAAGATGGCCATTATAGCCGATCTTGTTGGATCATCGGACCTGGGATGCATCACCGAGACCTGGCTGGATGGAAATGCTGGGCCAATTTTAGCAGCAGCAGTTCCAGCCGGGTACTCGGTGATACACCGCTCGAGGCAGGATCGAAGGGGCGGGGGTGTTGCCATATGTTTTAAGTCAGAACTGGGCCTGGTGGAGATGCCGGTGGGATGTACCAGATCCTTTGAATGTGTCTTAGTCGAGGGTGTGGAGTGCAGGATACTTCTCGTATACCGTCCACCAGGTGACGAGAATGTTTTCCTGCAGGAGGTCGCAGACTTCGTTGTCGACCTGACATTGGGGTCCCCCAGATGGTTGGTTCTGGGGGACTTCAATGCTTGGGTCGACGATGAACTCTCTCATTTTGGTCAAGACTTCCTCCAGTTAATGGTATCACTGGGCTTCACACAGGCTGTTTCCACCTCGACTCATATTGGGGGACACTCATTGGACCTGGTATTCCTTCTGGGGATGGGGATATCTGATTTGGTGGTGGAACCACTCGGATGGTCTGACCATCACTCCATTAGGTTCAGTTTTGAGGCCACCCCTATTAGGTCAGCCCCTTCGGAGATGGTACGGTACCGCCCTTTAAGGGGTGTATCCCTGGATGACCTGATGGCAGTGCTGGACCTATCGGGCCCACCGATGGATTGCTCGGATCCAGGTGACCTGGTATACGCCTATAATAAGGCGGTGACAGGGGTCCTGGATTCTATTGCACCTGTTCGTGTTCGTCCTCTCACTCTTCACCCCAGGTCTCCATGGTTTGATGAGACAGTGAGGGAGTTGAGGAGGGTGGGACGAAGGCTGGAGAGGCGTTGGAGGAAGTCTGGTCTGGATGATGACAAACTTAGTTTGATGGACCATTATATGGCCTATCAATCCGCAATCTCTCGTAAGAAGGCAGAATTCCTGTCCAGAGAGATTGCGGCTGCACAGAATAGACCAGCTCAGCTCTTTCGGACTGTGGACAGACTGTGCAATCCAGCCTGTCTTCAGCCCAGAAGAGCCTTTTCTCTAGAACGGTGTGAGGAGTTTGCTCTCTTCTTTGCAGATAAGGTTGCCAAAATCAGGTCAGACGTCGTCCTTCTCTTTCCAATGGGAGCGGTGATGGTTGGCTGGAGATGTCGAACACTCAGTTTGTATGGTCTGACTTCAGCCTCCCCACAATTGATAATATTGTGATGGTCATCCGAACGCTGTGACCAACCAATTGTGATTTGGACCCTGGCCCCACACATCTCTTAGTGGATTGTGTGGAGAAGATCGGCCTAGTCCTGGCTTCGATAGTCTGGAAGTCTTTAGAGAGGGGGATCTTTCCTGATCCCCTTAAAGAGGCTATAGTTAAGCCTCTTTTAAAGAAATCCTCTTTAGACCCAGATTGTCTAGCAAATTATAGACCAGTCTCTAACTTACCCTTTGTGGGCAAAGTTATTGAGAAGGTGGTCGCAGTTCAGTTGGATGATCATTTGACCAACAACAATATTTATGATTCTCTCCAGTCAGGATTTAGGAAAAGGCATAGTACCGAGACAGCACTTGTTCGGGTACTAAATGACCTCCTAATAGCGAGAGATCGTAGGACTTGTTCTATCTTGGTACTCCTTGATCTCTCTGCAGCATTTGACACTGTTGACCACGGTGTGCTGCTGGGCGTCTGCGATCCATCTGCGGATTATCTGGTGTAGTCCTCGGGTGGTTTCAATCTTACCTCGAGGTAGGACTCAGAGGGTGGTGTCGGAATTTTTCTTGGCACCAGTCTCCCTATCCTTCGAGGTACCCGCAGAGACTCTATTTTAGCACCTAAGTTGTTTGCAGTGTATATGCTGCAGTTGGGAGCGATTATTAGGCGATACGGTTTGGGTTTTCATTGCTATGCAGATGACACCCAGCTGTATATGTCTTTTGTCCCGACCAAGATGCTGCCTTTCGGTATTTAATAACTGCCTTGCGAAGTCCAGGACTGGATGAATGGGAGTTGGCTGAGGTTAAACCGGAGAAAACTGAGGTGTTAGTTGTGGATCGAGGTGCTGTGAGGTGGGTTTGCGGACGGATCGCCTCAGGCTTATGGCTTGGGGGCGTTCGGCTGCAACCTCAAATCAGATGCGGAATCTTGGCGTAATAATTGACAACCACTTGACGCTCGTCTCGGTATCAGCGGTGGTCAAACTTCCTTTTCCATCTGAGGAATATACGCCAGGGTGAGGCGCTTGGTTCCTCAGAGGATCTTCAACGTTGATCACGCTTTCGTTACCTCCGCCTTGACTATTGCAACTCCTGTATCTAGGGCTATCGGGGTTGAACTGCGTCTGCAGCTTGTGCAGAATGCGCGTTAGGTTATTGACTGGATCATCTAGATCCAGTCATATAATGCCTGTGTTCATGGACTGCACTGGCTGCCAGTGTTTTGGTGAATCACCTTCAAGGTCAGTTTGCTGACCTATAAAAGCCTACATGATCAGGGACCTACTTACCTGAAAGAGCTTCTTTGCCCTACTGTCCCTCCGCCTCCGATCCACTGGCGAGGGATTGCTAGAGATTCTCAGGGTTCGTTTGAAAACTTCAGGGGCTAGATCATTCAGTTTTATGGCCCCGACCCTGTGGAATTCTCTACCTCGTCAGGTACGAAATTGCCTGACTGTCCTAAGTTTTAAAGGAGCCCTGAAGACTTACCTTTTTAATATAGCTTTTAATGATTTATAATAATTTATATTTGTTTATTTATTGTTTTATGAAATTGTACAGGCGCTTTGGTTGAAGAAAAGCGCCTTTTTAAAAATAAAGTATTGATTGATTGATTGATTGAATATAGCAAAATTTAGCAGCAGACAAATGAGTTAGCCGCAGGCAAACCTATCAAAACCATAGCACAGTTCTGCAGTGTTTGGCCTGCAGTGTTGTTTGCAGTTGATGTGCACCACTTCATTGCTGTCTCCCACATTGACCACCTACTGCAACTCTGCCTTACTCCATCTTTGTGTGCACTAGGTTGTTGTTGAAGTTTGGCCTTCCTGGTTGCTATATTTTGAGCTGTCTTATTTGCCAGGCTAATTTTGCACTGCACTCTCAGCCCTGTGTGCACGGCTTCATTTGCATGCTATATTCAACTGATTTAGCCCTGGGTGCATTCCTTTGAATATAGCGTGCAAATGGTTGAGGGCTAATTTTGCATACTGTGCAGTGCTAATTTCACCCAGGGGCTAAGTTTTGAATATCTGGCCCATGGTGATTAAACCTTTCAATAAGGGTGGGGCATTTTATTTTTATATGTAATACTTTATTAAACATTTTTCATTTTTCTAAACTACAACATACATGGAAACATTCTGGGTACTTTATCTTACTTTACCAGATTTGGAAATATATTTCTCAAAATCTTCCACAATTTTATATCGACCTAGCCGGGGAGCATCACTTGGAGGTACATCTCCAAACATACAGTATTTAGAAAAAAAAAAGAAAAACACATAATAAAATGATAGTATAATAACTCTATACAGAAAACACAATTCCCGCTTTTTTAAGTCTCCATTTGCTATCTACAGTATGTTGAGCTCATTTGCCCAAATGTAGACGAGTAACATGCACTATTTAATATAAAACACCAAAACTTGTTATTAGGGACTTTCTGGGGAAAAGTCCCTGTGGTGGTAAATACCTAAAACTCTTATGAAACTTCAACCGTTCCCTTGCAGAAATATTGGTGTGCTATTTACATGCAGAAAGCATGCCACATGCTTAATTGTGCAATGCAGTTCACATACACAAAGTGATCTTAAGTGAACCAGGTCTGAAAAACAAATCAGGTTCACATGCTGCAAGCTTGACATGTGCGCAGCAGGTAAGCTGGTGTGAACATGTAAAAATTACATCAGGTTCACATGTTGCATGCTTGACATGAGTGCAGCAGTGAAGCTGGTGTGAACATCATTTAAACATCACAAAAAGATTGCATTCAGGCAATACAAAAAGACACAGGCAGAAGGGGATAGGGAGAAGTACCAGGAGAAACAAAGGGAGGCAGGGAAGTCAGTAAGGGAAGCCAAAGCTCAGACAGAAGAACACATTGCAAAATCAGTGGTTAAAGGGGACAAAACCTTTTACAGGTACATAAGTGAAAAAAGAAGGACAAAGGGAGGGATAGTGAGACTGAAGGGGGAGGATGGGAGCCGCGTGGAGGATGACAACAGTAAAGCTGACATATTGAACAGGTATTTCTGCTCAGTCTTTACTAAGGAAGAGGGGGTAATGGGTCTGAAGGAGTACAAGGGTGAGAATGGTGCAGAAATGGACACAAGTCCTTTACGAGAAGGTCCTGAAGGAACTGGAGTAATAAAAGCTGATAAAGCAATGGGGCCAGATGGGGTGCACCCAGGGTCCTTAAAGAACTAAGAAGAGGTGGTGGCTGAACCTCTGGCTATCCTGTTCAGCCAATCACTGGAAACAGGGAGGTACCAAAGACTGGAGGACAGCAGATGTAGTCCCCTTATACAAAAGTGGGAACAAAGAGGAAGCAGGAACTACAGACCAGTCAGCCTCACCTCGTGTAGTGGGAAAGATCATGGAAGCACTACTGAAGGAGAGATTGGTGGAACATCTGGTTGTCAATGGACTACAGGACCCAAGGCAGCATGGTTTCACCAGGGAGGTCATGTCAGACCAACCTCATTGAATTTTTGACTGGGTGACTAGGGAGGTGGATCAGGGAGGGCAGTGGATATGGCCTATCTGGACTTCAGCAAGGCCTTTGACACTGTGCCATAGAAGACTATTACACAAACTGGGAATATGGGTGTGGGCAGGACAGTAGTGTGGTGGGTAGGTAACTGGCTGGGTGGCAGGACACAGAGGGTGGTGGTAAATGGCTGTCACTCCACAGAGGGAAGAGTGACCAGTGAGTACCACAGGGATCAGTGCTGGGACCGGTCCTATTCAACATCTTCATCAGTGACATTGCACAGGATATAGAAGGCAGAATTTCACTGTTAGCTGATGACACAAAGCTCTGTAACAGAGTAGACACACCAGAGGGTGTAGACAGAATGAGAAGGACCTGCAGAAACTTGAAGAATGGTCAAGGGTTTGGCAGTTGAAATTCAATGCAAAGAAGTGCAAGATAATGCATATGGGGCACAAAACCCTGGCACAATATATCAGTTGGGGGTGAGGATATAGCATGCACCAAGCAGGAAAGGGATCTTGGGGTTGTCATCTCTGATGACCTCAAGGTAGGAAACAGTGTGACAAGGCATCAGGTAAAGCAAATAGGATGCTGGGATGTATAGGCAGGGGCATCACCAGCAGGAAAAGGAGGTCATAATTCGCTATACAAGACACTAGTTAGGCCCCACCTGGAGTACAGTGTACAGTTCTGGAGACCATACCTACGTAAGGACATAGACAGGGTAGAGAAGGTTCAGAGGAGGGCAACAAAAGATGGTGCATGGGTTGCATCACAAGTCCTATGAAGACAGGTTGAAGGAACTGAACATGTACTCCCTGGAGGAGCAGGGAGAGGGATATGATAGAGACATACAAGTATCTTACAGGGAGGAACAGGGTGCAGGAAAACACTATTTTAAGCGAAAAGATGTTTCAGGACTAGAGGGCATGGGATGAAGTTGGAGGGAGGACGATTCAGAGGAAACATGAGAAAGAATTTCTTCACAGAGCAAGTGGTGGACAAGTGGAACACCCTGCCAGAGGAAGTGGTGGGGGCTGAAACAATCACGGGATTTAAGAATGCATGGGATAGACATAAAGGAATTCTAGAGGTCAGGGGTAAGGGGAAATAGACTTCTAGGAAAACAAACTGAACTTACAAGCTCAAATGGGCAGACTAGGTGGGCCATAGGCCCTTATCTGCCGACACTGTCTATGTATCTATGTACATCAGGTTCACATGCTGCAGGCTCACCATGTGTTCAGCAGCTAAGCTGGTACAAATCTCATCTAAAAATCGCATCAGTTTCTATTTCTTATACTACTGCTAGCAATTAGAGTAATTAAATTATTATTTGGATTCCCATAACAATTAGGTAAACTCATTAATTCTGATCCTTTTGCACATAGTTTAATGGCTTTTGATTTTTGTCATAATTTGCCATTAATTTGTAAAGTATTGTTTGCTTACTGCATTAAATACGTATGATATATCCTGTCAACATCCCCCATTCCAGATGTACGAAGAGGGGCCTCTGTGTTGTGAAGCCTGTCCTTTTTATTTTGGACCATGCAAATCCCTTATGCATATTTAGTGGTACAAATGTGTTTCTCCATGTCTGTTTCAGCTTACGTACTTTCCCTTTGTCATTCTCTATCGAGCATATACACTAGGGTCATACTCAGCATTCGTTGTGCTGAGTAGGGTCTTGGAAGCATGCACCATACCTCATATTTTTTCATTGATTTGAGGGACATGGACACTCAAAATGAGGGACAATGAGGGACATTAACCTACATAATGATCAAAACGCATCATAAAACATGGAGATACAGTATCTCAGAACACAGTGGAAACCATTGTATTAACACCTTACAATAAACTTCTACCATTAAGCAGCGGTGCCATTTAGGTAGGGCAGAGGAAGTTGCCCCCCACCCCCATATTTATGCCTAGATTGTTCTTGTGGTGTGGCAATAATGGCATTAAATTTGGATTTAATCTTTTCCATGATAAGTGCCCACCTGGCCTGTGTATGCTCATGCTGCAGGCACTCTCCAGACTCGACTATGTCTGTATTGTGTTTTCCACTCTCTCCACCTATTAGTGGTGGCACAATCACATGTGATGTGGATGAGCTCCAGACAAGAAAGAGTGAATGAGTCTTGCAAGTGCGACACTGTCTTTTCCGCCACAGAGTAGACAGACTGTACACCATTTGGACCATGCAAAACCCTTGCAAAGCTTGGAGGAGTCTGTGAACACTGAACTCTCAATAACAGTGTTGTGACAGCATATTTTTGTTGGTCTGCTCTTATTGAGTACTCCATCTCCCCTGGTGACTGAAGGGGCAGAGGGTGAGCTAGAAGCTAACTCATGACTAGGCTGCCTACTTATTCTACTAAGCTTACCTTGCAAAATAAAAAAAAAAAATAGCACAGACCCCCACGGCAGCAAACTAGGCTTAGCAGCAGTGGTGACAGTGGTGTGGGTGGCCTTCACAGGCCTTGATCAGTGCAGTGTGGCAGTAGCTACAGCAGCAATCAAACAAGAAGCAAGCAACCCAGGTTGGGTGGGTTCGGTTGGTGAGGTGACTTGGTCGTGGACCACGCTGGGGATCTGTGATGGTCAGTTCAGGCATCCAGCATCTGTCAGAAAGGGGAGGCAGACTGAAAACTGGGCTGGTGGAACACTGTGCCAAGCTGCAGGTTCTGGGTAACTAAAAGTAAATAATGTTTTTATAGGGGTATTGGGGAAGGAGGAATGACTGAAATATTGATGTGTTTTTCATATTTCTTCACCTTTGGGTGGCTTCATGACCAATAGGGGATGGGTACTGAATGAAATGGAGTCAGGGAGAAAAATCAGGACAAAGTTCTTTTGGAGGGAGGCAGAACTTCAGTCAGGAAATAAATTGGTTAGTAAATGGGTGGGTTTAATCCCAAATCTGATGCACTGCTCTGGGTTATATACAGATGAATCGTATACATTTAAATTTTTCCAGATTTGCATATTTCATTCAAAACAAATAAGTTGTACCTTTTACAGATGTTATAGATATTCTAGAGCTGGCCCTTGCATTCATGGACAGTTGAGCGGTATGGTATGTACAGACTGTTGAAGCCCCACTATAGTCAGGCTTATGCTCCCCCCCCCCAGTGAAGCTGACTTCCTCATCCCTATGCTCAGGCACATAATGACAAAAGGCAAAGGAGACTGAAGGGGTTTGCACCATTGAAATGAATGGGGGTATTTTTTTATTACTATTTTATACATTATTGATGGAGAGTTGAAAATTAATGAAGGCCATCGCTCAACTAACATGGGCCTTGTTAGTAGAACAGTGGCCTTTATTATTTTCCAACTCACCATTATAAATAACGTATGAAATAGTAATAAAAACAAATCCATTCATTTCAAAGGGGTACACCCCAGCACTCTGACCTATGGACATCATCTCTTAAAGACTCCTGCCTCTGGCTCCCTAGTACTCAAGTAAGAGACTTTTTACTTATATCTATACTTGGTGGGTTGTCTGCAGCAGCATAGCCGTACCCACTACAGTGTGTGTGCATGAGGGGGGTGGACTGGCCATGTGGGTGTGTGTCAAGTTATCGCTACTTTTGTGTTTACACCTCAAAGTCTGTTTGCATGGAAGCATTCAAAACTATGGAGAGAAAATAGTAGGAGTACAGGCCAAACAGAAGTAATTAAGTGGTTGTATGGGTAAGTTTGTGTATTGGGGGTGGGAAAACATGTGTTTCCATTGGTACGTGTGCTACAGTTCAACTGTGAAACTGAGATGAGTAAGAGAAGAAAAAGAAAACTGAAAAGCACAACAGTGGCTACAAGCATGCCGCATGCATGCAGATGTAGCTAGATACAGTATGTATTGAAGTACAAGTGAGCCATATGTGTGCAGACAGTATGGCGTAGTGGTTAAAGGCATTGAACTGCAAGCCAGGAGACTTGGAGGCATGAAGACATGGGTTTGAATATCATCAACCCTCACTTGTGTATGGTGTGATCCTGAACAAGTCACTTAACTTTTACGTGTGCTGTTATCAGTGACCACTTGCTTTTTGCACACATGCCACATGCATGCAGGATTTCCCAGTTAAACATAACAATTATGGTTTTCACACTTACTTGCTGCAGGCATGCCATATGCATGTAATTGGTTTCAATTTATCATTTAAATCATACTTGCAGCATGCATATCACTTATGTGTGTAGCATGAAAAGATTTCATATAATTATTTCTGTAAGGGTTATAACTTAGTGGTAGAGAGATTTAATAGAGATACGAGAAATAACAAACATTAACATCACACTGTTGTTTTTTTGGTTTTTTTTTGGCCTAGTGAAAGAGAAACCCAGAGTAGTTCCTATTACAGTATTTTGCCAAAGTTATCATGTGTTATTTACCCTATGCCTGCCTTTTCTATAATACCTATGTGCCTTAACCATGGTGACCAACCCCTTTCAAACTTCTCAAAGGTACCTCTCACCTTATGCTAAAGCCTAACATATGAGGCTAGTCTAGTTACCCCATTTTCCCATTCTGTGATGGCTGGGGATCTTTCTTCATTCATTTCATCAGTAGCTGTCCTTTAGCTTCCATAGCCATGGTGTGTAAAAGGGGTTGTAAATGTTTCACTCCCTGTTGTAACATGCCAGAATCCCCTAGTATCCACCATAACGGGGATTCCGTGATGGGTTCTTCTATTATGGTTCCCACTCTATCCTTAACTGCTATACCTTGTATAGATGGACACGACCACATTACTACATATGGTTTATATGAGCGGGTGACTGTTGACATCTCTAACACTTATTTTGTATGTGTATGCCCATTCTTACCTATCTATCTGGTGTTCGGTGCCATCTACCCAAGACCTTCTTTTGAATTAGCTGATATCATGGGTCACTTGTTCCCCTGTGAGCTGTCTGCCAACAGTGGGTGGGACAGTTGTTGTCCTTGATACTGACATGTACACTATTGAAGTTTACAGACAGTTGGGCAATGCTGACCACTATAGATCCATGGATAGGGATCCAACTCTGGTATTTAAGAAGGAAATTGATCTGGTTATACAAAAAGCATTAAATGAAGGCCTCCTTATTCAAAAAACTTTGGAGTTTCTTACAGTTAACAATCCAGTGAAAGTAGCATTTTATATAGTGCCTAAAATACATAAAAATCTGACTAACCCTCCAGGGCATCCAACAGTGGTCTGTACTGGCTCTTTAACAGAGCCATTAACATAGTACATACTGTAGATGCCCACATTAAATCCGTAGCACAGGGTCTCCCTACATATATTAGGGACTCCACAGACATACTTAGGATTCAAGAGAACTTCGCTATTGTTGATGCTCAGCACCTAATAACTATGGATGTAGAGTCCCTATATACACCCATAGAGGTGGCCTGGAGACTGTCCAGAGCACTGAGAGAGTACATTGAATGCAGTCACATTTATTGAGTTTTTGCTCTGTATCACTGAAAAGGTGTCATGCTGTAATCATTTATACTTGATGGCAAGTATTTCCTACAACTATAGGGTACAGTTCTGAGGGACACCATGACCGGCAACTATGCCAGTATTTATTTTAGTACATAGGAAAATGACTATGTTTTGGATCCAGATGTTAATCCATTTTTTTACCTCCAAGACATGTGGAGATGATATATTGATAATGTTATAGTGGTGTGGCAGGGGTCACAAGAGGAATTAAATAATATAAGCAGTATTTTGAAACCAATAATTGCAACCTTACATTCACTGTAACTGCCAGTTGTAAGGCTGTACAGTTCCTGGAAATAGAAATCATAAAGGATGGGGAAAGGGGAGTGAGGACTTCTTTGTTCAGAAATACCTATGGACAATAACTCATAAGTTCATTTTACCAGCTGTCACCCCCACCACACCATTGAGAACATCCCAAAGAGCCAGTTCCTACATATTAAAAGAAATTGCAGCAGGGAGAAGGATTACCAGTAACATGGCAATGTCCTGCAAGAACAGTTCCAATATAGAGGTTATAACAGGGCTTTTACTGAGAAAGCCCAAAGGGAGATGGGACAATCGAACAGGGACAGGCTGATACAGTTACAGTAGAACTTTGGGTGGAAGAGAGTTAGGTCTTTGATACCTTTGATAATTCCAGGAGATTTAGATTCAGTAACAGACAGAACCAGAGACAGAATGTTGTTACCACTTTTTCAACCCAATTGGCAGATATTAGAAAGGTGATAGAGAGACATTGGCATGTGATTGGAACTGAACCCACCTTTAAGGAGGTGAGTGAAAAGTACCCCCATATGATATATAGGAAGGGTAAGAATGTAGCAGATACTGTTACTAATAGATATTTTTTGACACCACACAACAATACATGGTTTCTACCGCCCCCTACTGGTACTTTTAGCTTTGGGAAATGTAAGTACTGCCCAGCCATTAGGAAATCTAAGACATTTCAGATACATGGGAATGACAACATTCATGAGACGAGGGGTTTATCAGTTGTGACTCTGCAGGTGTGGTATATTTGGCTACCTGTACATGTGGCTTCTTTTATCTTGGAAAGAACATTAGTAGCCTCAAGATTAAGGTGGGGGAGCATGCTAGGGCAACAGAAAATGGAGATGAGGAGAATACCGTCACCCATCATGTAAAAACTAGTAATGAAGAACACAAGTTCTTGTTCCAAGGGATCAAGAGACCAATATTGGGACCTAGGGGAGAGGGCCTGAACAATGAATGATTATGAAGAGTTGTTTTCTTGATTTCTAATTGAAAGTTACAACTCCACCAGGTCTGAATGACAGATATAAACATGCTCGCTCCTATAGTAAGTTATCCCTGAGGGTGCCTCCCCCTTAGACATCCTTCACTGGGATGGAGTAAGCTCCGAAGTCATTCTGGATTTCTGTCTCTGTTAGGTTTAATTCATCCTTGTATGAATATTATAGCATGAGCTTATTCAATATGTCTTTCCTTTTTCTCGTTAGGTGTGACATTTAGGATATTATGGGTAACAATGCTTCCTTGTCAGATTTCTCTTAATTTACACCATTGTTCTAGATTTTAATAAATACAGTGTCACTGCTGCCTGAAAGAAAATTAAGCAAATGTTGAATATTCTAGTTCTGTGGTGAAAAGCCATGTCATGTATAATAGGGTTGAAATATCTTTACTGGATCACATCCTAATATTGGTAGTCATGTTACCTGTGTTTGAAATGGTACTTGAGTTAGAATCAGTGTTATGTATATGACAGTATATTGTAGCCATACCTCATGCATGTTACATTATGTGAATGTTTGCAATGGTTTATTTCTGCACAGTGGGTTTTCAACACTGGTATGTGTGGGTGTTAAATGTATTTATTACAGGGTGTACAGTCTGAGGTACCTGCAACATGTATTTATTATATTTAATATTTTTTGCATACTGCCTTTTGTTTATAAATGTTGAGACAGATAATGGATCAAGAAAATTGATGAAGATTTGATATCCATTTTGGATTTAAAAGGGAATATTATTGTCTCGGTGGACAGCTTTAAATATTTGGGGCTGGTACTGAACCCCAATTTATCCTTTGAACTACGCGTTAAAAATGTTATTTGAACAATCCACCAAAGATTAGGTTGCCTTTTTAGGATTAAGCCATTTTTGACAATAGGGCTAGGAAATTATTACCATCACCAGGTAAGTAAAAAGTTCTGGCTCCCCATACAACACACAGGGGAAACGCCGGACCTCACCCAACAACTAACGCACTGAAATCTGGCCAATAGAAAACATTTACACAAATGTCCACAGTCTGGGAAACAAGATCCCAGACCTGGAGGCAACAATGACAGAGGCTAAACCGGACATGGTAGCCATTAGCGAGACATGGTTCACCAGTAACCACACTTGGAAGACTTCAGTACCCAGCTATGTACTGTTCAGAAGAGACCGATGTGCAAAAAGTATGTGTGGGGGGAGTGGCCTTTATGTCAATGAAAATATCAAAGCTACAGAAATTCAAACTACACATAAGGAGCCATAAGAACTGTGGATCACCATGGAAACAGGAAATGGGACAGCCATATGAACTGGGGTTGTCTACAGGCCTCCAGACTAGGGGGAGGACAGAGACACAGTACTGTTAGAAGATATACAAAACATGACATCCAACTGATGTCCAAGAGGGTAGCATCTTTCAAAAAAAGAGGTGTGCAAGAACAAGGCGGCACAAATTGAAGTTAGAGGGGAGGCAGCTCAAAGGTAATGTAAGGAAGTATTTTTTTCACATAGAGGGTTGTGGATGCATGGAATGGCCTTCCAGAGGAGGTTGTGGAGTCAAAAACAGTGGTTGAATTCAAGCATGCATGGGACAGTCATAAGGCAATTCTAGATAGTAGGGGTAGGAAGGAATAGGCTGCTGGTTAACTGGGATCTGCAGCTTATCCATTAGGTAGGGAAATGGGCAGATTGGGTGGGCCAAGCGGTCCTTATCTGCCATCAAATTCTATGTTTCTATGGCAGCTAAAGGGGAGGTTCTGATAATGGGAGACTTCAACATGCCAGCTACAGATTAGTCAATACCAGCAGGTACATTCACCAGAACTAGACACATAGTGGATTTCCTGCAGGGGGAAGGCCTCAAACAACTGGTACAACAACCCACAAGAGACAAGGCTATCCTGGATCTAGTACTGACTAACAGGGAAATTATCACAGATCCCCTGGTAGAAGGTCACCTGGGGGCCAGTGATCATCACATGGTATGGTACAATTTGACCTCTAGAACTAAAGCATCCCATTCCAAGGCAAAAATATGGGACTTCAGAGGAGCTGACTTTGATAAGATGGCCAACAGAGTTAAGCTAGCCCTGGCAAGAAGAAATACAGGTGAGGGTGTACAAGCCAAGTGGGCAAGTATTAAGGATGCACCACTTAAAGAAATATCCCATTGTGTTAGGGAGAAGAGCAAGAGCAAAAGAAAGAGGAAACCACTTTGGTTCTCAAAAACAGTAGCAAAAAAGATCAGAGCCAAAAGGTTGGCCTTCAGGAAATATAAGGGAATGCAGTGGGACGATGATAGGGAGGCATATAAAACTTTCCTAGGGGAAGCAGGGAAGGCAGTAAGGCAGGCACAGGCCCAAACCAGGGAAACACTAACACGAACAGTAAAAGAAAGGGACAGGACTTTCTATAGATACATCAGTGAAAGCAGAAAGTCCAGAGGGTGTAGTGCTAAGATCAAAGGGGATAAGGGGGAGTGTGTGGAGGAGGACCAAGGAAAAGCATCTATCCTAAATAGATACTTTTGCAGTGTTTACTGAGTAGAAGGTAGGGCATGTCCCACAGCTCAGCACCATGGACACAGGGGTGAAGGAGGTGTGCATAAGTCCCTTCACAAAAGAAAGAGTCATACAAGAGCTTGCTAAGCTCAGGGTGGACAAAGCTATAGGACCTGATGGCATATATCCCAGGGTACTAAAGGAGCTTAGGGTGGAACAAGCAGAACCATTAGCAGAACTGTTTAGTGAATCTCTGAGCACAGGAGAGATCTCAGAAGACTGGAGAGGGGCTCATGTGATCCAGCTCCACAAGAGTGGCAGCATGGAGGAGGCAGGAAACTACAGATCAGTCAGTCTTAACTCAGTAGTGGGCAACATTATGGAGGCACTCCTTAAGGAAAGGAAAGGATAGTGTAACACCTGGAATCCATAGGAGCACAGGATCAAGGACAGCATAGGTTTAAAACAGGAAGGTCCTGTCAAACTAATCTCATAGATTTCTTTGACTGGGTAACCAGAGTGGTGAACCAAGGGGGAGCAGCTGATGTTGCCTACCTTGACTTCAGCAAAGCTTTCAAAACTGTTCCACATAGAAGATTGATTAATAAGCTGGGTGGGCTTGGGGAGGGTCAGAGGTTGGTCAACTGGGTGGCAAACTGGTTGGCTGGCAGAAAACAGAGAGTGGTGGTAAACGGTATACAGTCAGAAGAGATGCAAGTCACAAGTGGGGTACCTCAGGGATCAGTCCTGGGCCAGTCCTCTTCAATATCTTCATCAGCAACATTGCAGATAGATTGAAGGGTAAGGTTTGTCTGTTTGCAGATGACACCAAGATCTGCAACACAGCAGATGATCCAGATGGGGTGGGCAGAATGAGAATGATATGGTGCTTTACATAAGCCGTACATCACCTGAAGCTGCCTGTGGAGACTTGCAGACTGACTTCAATCTGCTGCAGAGTCAGCTCCTTAGCAAAAAACTATTACTTAATGCCAAGAAAACAAAAGCAATGCTATTCTCACCAGCTAATCATATGGTGTACCCTACTGTTGTTGGTTCATTACCTCCCATCACCACTTTATTAGGAGAAAATCTGGAATTTGTAACTAAGTTTAAGTACTTGGGGGTCTGTCTTGACCACAAACTCTCCTTTGCGGAACATAAAGAGGATCTGCTGAAAAAACTAAGGCAGAGGCTTGGTCTCTTCTATAGGATAAACCGCCTCCTGATCCCAGATGCCAAGAGGCTGCTAGTTCAGTCCACGTTCCTCTCCTTAACAGACTATGCTGAATTTATTTATAGCCAGTGTGCTGCCTCCTACCTTGGAAAATTGGACAAACTATATAACAGAGCTCTGAGATTCATAACTGATCTTCCCTTCTCCACCCATCACTGCTCCTTATATGCAGCTGTGGGGTGGACCTCTCTTTAGCATAGGCGTAATAGAAATGCAGCTCTCTGGACATTCAGAGCTATCACCAATAAACTTCCACAGTACATTGCTGATTGTCTGCATCTAAGTTTGATAGGCAGCTATGCTTTGAGAAGTTACTCTCTGATTTCTTTGAAAGTGCAGAGGGCCAGCACACGATTTGGTAGAACGGCCATAGACTTTGTGCTGCCTTCGCTCTGGAATAAGCTACAGAAATCATTGAAATTAAGCGCCCCTGTTAGTCTTGCTGTGTTCAAGACTTTGTATGCCAAAACTGTTATGGAATTATGCAACTGCTTCCATTGCCCCTAGCATGTTTGTTGTTGCCTTCTGCTTACCTCCCTCTGTCTCACCATAAATCTCATTCTGGCTCCAATCGATCCTCAAAAATTATTCCTTTGTACTGTTTCTTTACTCACCCCCTCCCACCATTGTCCCTTTCTTATATCTCCTAGCCTATCAACTTAGCGCTCCTAGTAGTGAACTGTCCCTGTGCCATTCCCACCCATGTCAGTTTTACTTCCTCTACCTCCCGCCCATTCTTCTATGTCTGAGGTATGCAAAAAAAATTAAAAGTTTTGATAATGTGATTGATTTATTACGCAGCTTCCATTTTTTTTACTTACCTCCATTTCTCTTTGAATATGCTATGAATATGAATGCTATGAATAGGTATGCTAACCATTGCCTAATATTGTTTACTCTGCACTGTATGTATCTTTCTTGTATATAACTACACCTATTTGTTTTCACCTGTACATAAATGTACTCTTTGACCTTGTGTGATGCAGGTCCACATTGTAAATGAGCTTGCTCAATGGTGTTCGCCTGGATAAATAATGACTTGATTGATTGATTGATTGATTGATTGATTGATTGATTGAAGAGATCTGGATAAACTATCAAAATGGTCGGAAGAGTGGCAACTGAGCTTTAACTCAAAGAAGTGCAAGATCATGCACATAGGGAAGAGAAACCCTGAAGCTACCTATAGGTTGGGAGGGGAGTTGCTGGCAATCACAAGGGAAGGAAGAGACTTGGGCATCATCATCATCACAGATGACCTGAAATCATCCAAGTAGACCACTAAAGCAGTAGGTAAGGCTAGAGGGATGTTGGGGTGTATTAGTAGGGGTATCACAAGTCATAAGAGGGAGGTGATAATCCCTCTTTACAAGACACTAGTTAGGCCCATCTGGAGTACTGTGTGCAGTACTGGAGGCCACACCTGCACAAGGACATCAACAAAATAGAGGCAGTCCAGAGAAGGGCAACTAAAATGGTACAGGGACTGCATCAGAAAACATATGAGGAAAGATTAATGGCACTTAATATTTATACACTAGAGCAAAGAAGGGAGAGAGGTGATATGATTGAAACATTCAAACATCTTAAGGGCATTAACAAGGTGAAAGAGTCTGACATGTTTCAATATAAGAAAAATAGCAGGTTAAGAGGACACAGCATGAGATTAGAGAGAGGCTGATTAAGGATTATTGTGAGGAAATTATTTTTCACAGAAAGGGTGGTAGATGCAAGGAATGGCCTATCTCAGAAAGTGGTGGATATGAATACAGTGCAGAGCTTCAAGCAGGCATGGGATAGGCATAAGGGAGCAGTACAGATGAGTATGAATAGATAGGCCATTGACAGAGTAATAGCCTATGGCACATTCATAAGGTAGAACAAATGGGCAGACTGGGTGGGCCTTGCGGTCCTTATTTGCCATCAACTTCTATGTTTCTATGTTTCTATTAGCCCATAGCTTTTTGCTCCGCATCTTAGACTATAGGCTGATAGTCTGTGGTGCAATGAGCAGTAAAATCTTTGAGAAACTGAAGGTCACCCATAACTCCATCCTAAGATTAATGCTTAGTGTTCCTACTCAAACTCATCATTGCTTACTCCTAAAGCAGTCTAATCTCTTTATAATAAGATTTCATTTAAAATGTGAATATTCTTATTTAAAGCAATCACTGGCATTTTACCCACATCAGTATGCTCATTGTTTCCAAGATACATCAATACTAATGGTACTAGAACTCAAAGTAGATTTTCATTTAAACTCCCATTTTTTAGAAAACCTCAGGTCAGAGATCCCTCCTTTTTAGAGACCCTTCCTTTTTCAGTTCCCTCCCATCTGAATATCTTAACTGTAACACTGTATGTACTTTTAAAATAAAACTAAAAAAGTACCTCCAATTCCAACAGGAATGTACTTGCTGATATAATATTGTTTTATTTGTATTTAATGTATGTTGAATTGAATGTATAAGTTTCTATATTTAGAAGGTTTACTAGGTTAGTAGGACAAAACGAGGCAGATATGCCTATCGAGATTGTCCCCCCACATATGTGGGACAAATTATACCATTCTGTGTTCAGCATAGTATAGTCTATCTAATGCTTTTCTAAAGCTATCAAAATTAGTTAGGTCAACAACTTCTTGGGGTAACCTATTCCATGCTTTAGTTGTCCTTACAGTACAATAATTATCCCTGTTATTTGTAGCAGCACAAGGGACGATACATTTCTTACTGTTGGATCTTAAGTTCTCTCTATTAGAGCTAAACCATAAATCACAATGAGTTACCAACTCAAGAACTTGCAATATGCTGTATAAAAATAATAAATCTCCTCTCTGTCATCTGTGCTACAGTGGAAAAAGGTCGGTTTATAGTAGTCTCTCATGGTAGGACATATTACTTAGCCTTGAAATGAATTTAATCACAGATCTCTGGACACTCTTTAATTGTTTAATATCTTTAGTTAAATAGAGGGACCAGGCAGGGGACCCATAGTCAAGGATGGACCTAACATAACTTTTATACAGGGGAATGATGCATTGCTCATTTTTACATACAAAAGTATGTTTAATTCTATTAATCATTCTCCTAGCTTTGTTGGTTACTGTCTTACACTGGTCCATTGAGGATAATTTGTTATTAATAGAGATTCCTAGATCACGTTCAAGAGAAGAAACCTTAAGAATACTATTATTCAATATATATGAATAGTTAGGATTGTTATGACCAAAGTGCATAACTACACATTTATTGGTATTAAAATACATACTATTTCTAATTGCTCAAGCTTCAATATTTCCCAGATCACTAACCAGAGACATATGTTTACTTAAGGTATTAACTTTGCTACCTTAGTGTCATCAGCAACTTTACAAGGTTATTTTCTAAGTTGTCATTCATATCTCTCTGACAAATTTTCCAAACAGTGTCGGCCCCAGTACAGAGCCTTGAGGGACTCTACTACTGACAACTCCCTCATTAGACATAAAATCATTAATTCGTACCCATTAGACTCAATCATGTAACCAGCTATTGATCCATCTGACAAGACTTAAACTAATACCATATTCCATAAGTTTAGAAATTAAGGTGTTATGAGGCACTTTATCAAAGACCTTGGCAAAATCTAATAGAATAACATCAGAAGGTATCCCCTTATCAATATTATTGCTAATTTTATTATACTATGCAATAAAATTGGAGGTACAAGACTTCCCTTTGATAAAACCATGTAGGTATTGGTCATCTAGCCCTTTATCAGCCCATTCCAGTTCAAGCCTTGTTTTAATTTCTCCATTAATTTACAGCAGTGAGAGGTAAGGCTTATTGGCCTATAATTTTCAATATTACCTTTGTTACCCTTTTTGAAAATAGGTACAACAGTTGCTAGACACCAATCATTAGGCACAATTCCCTCCTTCAAGGATAAATTATAGATGACAGATAATGGGTATGCCAAATATCGAGCATCATTCTTCAAAAATTTGGGATTAACATTGTCAGGTCCAGGACTAGCAGAGCTGTTAATACTCATCAATTCACAGTAGACCTCATCAACTGTAAAATTATATTCATTCATTTATTGTTACCACTTGCCGCTTGTGAAAAAGGTCAGTAATGCTCATCAGGCTTACAAGTATAAAAAATTAAAATAAAATTAAATTGTATTTGCTATCTCATGCTCTTAGGAATGTATTATGCTGGCTGGTAAAGCTTGAAGCACAGTCACTTTAAATCAATTATAGCATAAATAGTGTAATTATTAAATAGGATAATTACTAGTGGGTTGGTATACTTTTACAAAGAGCAGAGGTTGCTGCTTGAAATGTTGGTGGACTGCAGGGGAATGGATCTCATTTGAAGTTTGTGAGTATGTGCTCGAATAAAGTGCTTTTTACACTTTAACTAGTGATTTTGTTGTCAGTTCAGTAGCTTGGTGACATGTTATTTTTGCCTTGTTTCACACTGTGTCCTGCTCCAGGCATAGGTGTTCACAAGGAGTGGTTCTTTTTATTTTATTAGCTTACACCAAGCCTTAACAATCTGTTGCTTAGTGTACTGTAATATACAGCAAACACACACGCACACACACACACATACTGATGACACTGGCATAGAAGGTGATCCCATCTCTCTCACCCCACAGATAGTTTGCCTCTGACAAAGAATATCTGACCATACTCCCAATATTGGTAGTACAAACATAGAAACTAGTGTGAAATTAAGAAAGACTGAGGGTTGGCTGGGGAGACGTGAAATGCATGTAACATAATTAAGGTACGAAGAGAAAGTGTACATAGATGCAGTTGTGTTAGATATTTGTGAAAATTTCTAAAAAAGAACAAAAAAAAACAAAATGTTTAAAAAACGTTATTACTGTATGGACCCTACCCATTTTCCACATTAATAGTGCCAATCTGTCTAAGCACTTTTGAAAACCTGTACAGTTAAAGGGGAACAGTCAGCACTAAAAACCCCACACCCAAGAGTGTGACTGTTCCCAATTCATACACTGTGTGCAAAAATGTTTTTTCACTTACCCTTTTACTGCAGTTTGGTAGATTGTATCAAACTAATTCTGCTGACTCGTAAGCTGATGTTTTCTGTAACTACAAATCCCAGAATCTCTTTCAACTGATAACAGAGAAGGACTGCAGCAGTGAAAGATTCCACAGCCTGCAATGCATGTTAGAGGTTGTATATTCTCTGATCAGATATTTGAGGGTCTTGCTGTTCTTCCTGGGATACGTCCAGGGAGGACAGCCTGACCAGTGATCAAATAATCAGAGCTGGTGCTGTTCTTTGCTGAAGGCATTCTCACCATGTCATAGATACATAGAAATATAGATACATAGCTACTTAGACATTGATGTCAGATAAAAAACCTTTGCCCCATCCAGTCTGTCCACCCTACATAATAATTCTGCCTTGCCTTAATGGCATTCCTTCCATTTTTTATTGCCCCCTCTTTGTCTAACTAGAGTCACATGCCTGTCCCATCTCTGCTTATAACTGTTAATTTACTTAGCCTGTACAACTTCTTATTGTAGCTTATTCTACTTATTCATCACCCTTTCCATGAATAAGTGCTTCTGGACATCCTTCTTTAATCTCCCCTCTCCCCGCCAGCTTTAGTTAATTCCCTCCCATCCCTGATTTCAATAGTTCCTTGACATCTACTCTATTTATCCCATGCAGGTACTTGTATGTCTCTATTATGTCACCTCTTTCCCTCCTTTTCTCCAGGGTATACATGTTTAAGTTCTGCAGTTTCTCATGGTATGTCAAATCCCCAAGGCAATACACCATCTTAGTTGCTATGCGCTGTACTACCTCCACCTCATTGCAGGCTTTCCTCAGTTGTGGGCTCCAGTACCTTAAATATTTTTGGTGCAGCCACCCCAGTGACCTGTACAAAGGGAGGATCACTTCCTGCCTTCTACTGCTTATCCCCCCCATGTATCCCAGCATTCTATTTGCTTTGCTCACTGCCCTGTTGCAGTGTGCATATGTTTTCAGGATCTCTGATATCATCACCCATAAATCCTTTCCTTCTAGAGTGCTAACCAGGACCACCTCTCCCATTTTGTATTGCATCCTAGGGATCCTTTTCCAAATGTGCATTACTTTACATTTCTTAGCATTGATGTTCAGCTACCAAGTCTTGGACCAGCTCTCCAACCTGCCCAGATCCTCCCTTAATTCCCGTCTTCCTTCCTACATGTCTACTCTTGTTCAGATCTTTCTGTTATCTGCAAAGGCACAGATTTTACTCTTTATATCTTCACTTACTGTATGTTGCAGATTAAATTATTGAAGAGGATTGGTCCTAGTACCGACCTCTGAGGTACCCATATGATCACTTCCCTCAACTCTAAAGACTCCTCATTGACTAACACCCTCTGTGTTCTACCTTTCAAACAGTTCTCTACCCAGTTCACCCTCTTTTCCTGTACCCCAACATCCCTAATATTTTTGACCAGCCTCCTGTGGGGGACTGAGTCAAAGGCCTTGTTGAAGTCAAGGTATACTGTATCAATTGCTTGCCCTTTGCCTACTGCTGTGGTAACTCAGTTAAAAAACTGAGTCAGATTCATCTGCCAAGATCTTGCCATTGTGAACCCATTTTTCCTGTGGTCCTGCAGCCTGTTCCCTTTTAGGAAGTCCACCAGGTCCTCCCTCAGTACAGACTCCATGATCTTCTCTGCTATAGACATCAAGCTGACTGGCCTATTGTTCCCTAGTTCATCCAACTTCTCAGTCTTGCTGAGAAGAACCATATCCCCATTTCTCCAGGCCCTAGGGCTCACCCCTTTGGTTATCAGGCTATTGAAAATAAGTATATACACTATAATATTTGCCAGTTTTTGAACATGGTTCTTGATATGACAAGAAGTGTGTTTTATGGGGTGCTAAGAACAGAAGGGTGACATGGCCAAACTGGCTTCTGGAGCTACAGTGTGGGCTACTCTAGGGCTACTACAGAAATACACTGCAGAAACAATATGTACTCAAAACACTGGAGAAACAAAGGACTTTTCCACTGTGTATAGTTAACCACCACATAAGAACAAAAACACAAGTTTCATAAACTGAACATGTAATAGCCTGGCTGAAGACATCATATTTATCTTAATCTGAGGCTCTCCAGTCATGAGATAACATAGTATCATTGGCTTCCCACAAATATAAATATATCTTCAGTCAGATCATGTCATATATCCTACATACAGTGTATGGATTTGTTTTTGTCATGTTCAGACGGGATAGAGCCCTCAAAATGAATGTTAAGTGCACCTCATGCATTGAAATAGAGAAGCTATGTAAAGATAAAAGAAGGGCTATTACTATTATTTAACCAGTGAATGAACAAACAGCACTGTTGAGTAGCATGTTTAAACCAAGCTTCCTTAAAAGGATACTCAGTTTGTTTTTCAGAGCCTTCCTTCACTATTGTTGAACTAAGTGCAGTGCAAGTTCATATAAAATCAAATATGAGTCATTATGATGTCCTTTAAACATACTAATTGATAACAACTGGCTTGCAACAAAGAAATCAAGTCAAAAGCCATGACTGTTTGATCTGGTATGCAGTGTTTAGGTTTTAAGGCTTAATAGTTTCCTTTTTTAAGACCATTCTTAACAACTACAAAAGCACAAGAAAGCATTTTTTTCCTTTTCATTTCTTTAATTTGTCAAAGGCATATTCGTTTTTACTTGTTTCCAATTTTATGTTAAAAATGTGTTATACATACTATTTCTGGTTTGGGTGGAGTCCAGCTTCTTTTTTTTTAATTCGCTTTTATCCCAAATGAACAGAGTTGCCCTTCTCTGCCTAGAAACCATTCAGCCATGCCCTTTCCTTCTTTGTCATTTACTTGCCTTCCTAGAGTCAGTGGAGTACCCCTTTCACTTCCTTCTTTTATGTGGTGGGTGGATTCAATCAGGGGTCAAGGCAACTTATCAAGTTTGGGAGCTAGGGAGTGCTGGTGTCATGCTGCTGTGCTATCAGGGCTTTCCTTCTTTAGATTTGTCCTAGCTTTCAGGATGCCAGTGGTGTTTGCTGTTTGCATGTTCATGCAGATCCTTGCCTGTGCATGACACCAACCAGCATAATCCTTTCTAAATCACTTTGACTGTACCTCCACATGTAGTCATGGAGGTGGCTGCAATGCAGTGGAGCCTACAGTCCTCCCTCCCTAGAGAGGAGAGTGTTCTCTGAGATGCTTGATCCTCCTTCCTCAATGGCCAGCCCTTAATGTCCTGTGATCATTCCTGACTGTGGGTCACTGGCATGATGGACAGCACTGCTGCCATGAGCCAGATGGGCTGATGATGTCCAGTTTCTTATTTTTCATTTACAAAGTATTTACTTTACCCAGGATTGCCAAAAATAAGATGCACCATTTTATTTGCACTGAGGTCCTGAATGCTTTTACCTAGTTTTATTTTTGGGATGACTATAGCACATGGAGGTAAAAAAATTTGCTGAAAGTCATGCAGTGCTCTGCTGAACATGTCCACTGTACAGTTCAATGTTCCAGCAGCAGTCTTCCAGGTCATAATTGCAAGGGTTCATCAGTTACAAAATGGACAAGATAAAAACTCTACACTGTGAGTGGCAACATCTGAACCCATTTAAGTAGAATGTCCTTTTATTTCCTCGCACCCATGACTATTATATCCCATGATATTCTTATTCTCAGAAATGTTCTCATCTATTTCATTTATTTCCCTACACAAATCCATTTTATAACAACAGTGATATACTCCATACATGTGGCATATACTCACTTATTGGATACTTTAAGGCATTTGGCTTCGTTCACACACCTTAAGTGTGAATACTGTACAGTGTATGAGAAAAATACCTCAACGGGGTATGGAGATGTTGTGGAATATATGTATTCTTCTGGGCGTTGTTAATAAGAAAGCCAAAACTGAGTGCCTACATACAGTACAGCCAAAGACATGTGTACATTCTTCAAATTACTGCACACCATGAAGAGTTACCACACTTATAAAATAGCTTCATGAGAAAACAAAAAAAATTAAAAGGAACCAAAGTTTTATTTAAAAACAACAGAAAATGAAGGGTGTAAAGTTTAGGGTGTCCAAATCAGTTTGACCTTTTCTTTGTAAATGTAGGATAATTTTCCTGTATTCCCCTTATCAATTACACTACTTCCTATAGAACGTGAATTGCTGTGTCTTCCTGTATAACTAATAACATGGCTATCAGAACAATATCCCTTTAGGCTACTCTATTTTCCTCTAAAATACATGGAATCCCTGAATATCTGGGATATCCGAAAGTTAGATTTACTGCACCAGACATCTAGTTATCAAAAAAAGCCTTAAAAGTATACAGTTTAACCTATGGCCACTGGGTGTCACTGTAGTACAAGGACCAAGAGGAGACTTTGGTATGGTATAGTGGTGTAAGGATATGTAAGCCATGTGATGAGGTTTATGGTACTGTTATGAGAGGTAACTGTGCCGTCTTGAAATATTTCCATGCACCTATTAGACAGTTTTTCCTAGCTATTTCATAAATAATGACGTACCGATCCTGTCATGTATTATAGGTTAAACATTATTTTATTTTCCCTTCCTCACCCACAGTCCTTAGCTGCTCAATTTGTGTTCTGCTATCATTTTCTTCACTCTGGAACCTGCTTCCTCCCCTTCCTCATCTTTCCTCCTGTCCCTTCTCCTTTAGGCACTAGCGAAAACTTCTACCTGCCCCCCCGCTCCTGCCAGCTCTCTACCAGTCCATCTCCCCTGAGACCCCACAATCCCTGTGTTTGTCTCCTACCAGGCTTCTTTCTCTCTATTGCAATGCTGTTTTACTACTTGCACCAGAACCTTACTGCACATCAGTGCTGCTCATAGTACCACAATTTAGTTCCTTTCACTATTAATGCACTGTTATTTATGTTAACTTGTATACATTTTGCACTTTACCTTGTACTGTTACATTGATGCTTCATGCTGTATTATTGTACTCCCCTTCCTCTTTCCCCCAATCACATCTGGAAACTAGCCTTGGTTCAGTGGGCCTCTCCTGGTTATCAGTTTTCAAAGAAATAATTGAATTATTTATTTACAATTTGGTGATCAGGAAAAGCACACTGACCCGAGGCTCATTTCCTGCTGCAACCCAGAGGAGAGGAGAGGAAAATAGGGAAAGGAGCAAGGAATGCTGCAAAACAAAAAAAGTTAACATGCTAAAACAAGGAACTAATAATAATGTTAAAGAAAAGCTGTGGTTTGCAGGAGCTCCCTGCCTCTGCAAACTTTACCCTCCAGTTTAGGCTTAGTCGAAAAAGCAGCTTTTTTCTGCTGCGGGAAAGTGGCTTAATTTAGTTTTTAAAAGTGCACTACCTGGAAGTGCTGCACACACTTAGGAGGCTCCATTTACTGGAAAGGTGTGGCACTGCATGATGTGCTTCAATGCAAGTGCACGGTGCAGTGCCACACCTTTACAGTAAATGGAGCTTCCTAAGCATCTGCAGACTTTTAAAAACTAAATTAAACCACTTTCCCACAGCAGAGAAAAAGCCTCTTTTTCGACTAAGCCTAAACTGGAGGGTAAGGTTTGCAGGGGCAGGGAGCCCCTGCAAACCACAGCTTTCCTTTAATAATTTAAAAAACTGGAAAAACCACCTTAAGACCTGGAAACACCATTTTGTTACCATTGCTTTTTTCAAATCAGTTGGTACTACATGGCCATACATAAAAAGCAAGTTTACCCTAAACAGAGAACGCTGAAAATCTTACTGCATTTACAAAACTAAACATACAAGCAAATGAACATGTGAAAACAGAATATTTGTTATATGAATGCTGTCTCCCACTAATCCAGTGGGCATAACCATGTATAGTATATGGTCAGAGGTTGTTATTTATAGCATCCATATTAACTTGAAAGTTTTTGTATGACGATACTACAGTTCTTACAATGGACAGTTGTACCACAGTAGTGATATTGTTACTATTGCATATCACCTTCATGATCTCCTTAGCTGCTCAAAACTATGAACAAAATGTGGGCCCATGTTAAGAAAACCAAGAACCCAACCCACCTCCAAAATATGAAACTCTATGTAACAGCTGCAAATCTGAGGTATGCAAAGCTAAAATAAATCACATCAAACAAAGCCTGACCTCCTACCTTGGTAACCCTAAATAAATTGTGGGATAGCATCTACAACCTCTCGGGAAACTGTGAGAGCTCTCAGTCCTGGACCATTGACAGTAAATACAGGATCGCCTCTGACCTCCAAACCATTGCCTCCCTGTTTAACAACTTTTTGGAGACTTATACAAATACTGTAATCTTTTCCACTGTTCCTCCTTCCCCCACATAGGCATCACCTGACTCATCACCAGGAGCCTTCACTGCCAAGTTTTACTTCAAACACCTTTCAGCAGGAAGGTATGCCAGATACCTGAGATGCTTCAACCCTAAACCTGTTTCTGGCCTTGATGAAGTTGACTACTGCCTCATTAAATTGACCTGCAAGGCACTGGCATACCCCATCTCCCATATCTTCAACTTCTCACTATACACAGGTGCTTACCCTAAGTTGTGGAAAATGGCCATCATCATCCCTAGCCAATAATCTGGGCCTAAATATCTCGCCTTCAACTACTGCCCCATCTCTTTCCTGGCCCCCCTGTCGAAGGTCTTTGAAAGAATTATCTTTGACCAGACAACAGCCTACATTCTGCTGTATGATTTAATGACAAGTGCCCAACATGGTTTCCTTGTGAGACTCATTTATTTATTTATTCAGTTTTGATAACCGGGTAGATCCACTGAACCCCGAAGGTCCCCTTTCCAGGGACAACCTGGAATTAGTTACGCAAAGTAAAAACATTTTGCTTATACAGTACATAAGTGAGCAGACTACATCTGATTGCAATCAAGACAGTACACACAGTAGGGGATCAGACTGTCATCATTATACAAATTCATTATGCAATCACATTAGGACTAGACTCAGCACTGAGCGATAGACTCTGGTAATCTGACCACCACAATATCTGTGTCCTTCACCAAGTTCTTCAACCACATGGACCATGAGCTGCTGCTTAGCACCCTCACTACCCTTAACTTCTCATCTGATGCCATGACCTGGTTCAATAATTAGCTGTCTGGTCAGATGCATAGGACCACTATTGACAACGTCCACTAGGATTTTCATCCTATCAACTGTGGGGTCACCTAAGGCTATATCCTTGGTCCCTTACTGTTTTCAATATTCCTAAATATGCTACTGGTCACTTGCCCTTCCACTGAAACCTTACTATGTGTGGATGATGTCATAATGTTCAGCCCAGGCAAGGACCAGGCATCCTTCAATAAAACATTACAACATGACTTCGACCTCCTCCAAACCTGGTTTTTGAACAACAACATGGTCCTCAATACCAAAACAATTAAATCCATGGTCTCCTTTGGAATACAGAAGAAAACAACCTGCTGTCTCCTTTCCATCCAGGATCTAGAAAGCACCATGGTTGAGCATGTCCTCTATTTTAAATACCTAAGCATCATTCTTGACAGAACCCTGTCTTTTAACACCCACATCACCAACCCCATTAAAATTGTCCACCAGAAGCTTAGGGCACTGCACAGAGTCAACAGGTACCTGATCCCAGAAACTAAGAGTTTACTTGCACTCAGCCTTCTGTTCCCTATTGTTGACTACAGCTCTCTTAAGTATGCTGCTGCCCATTCCAGGACCCTTGCTAAGATGCACACAGCCTACAACAGCATTTACCACTTCCTGTCTGACCTGATCTATTGCACCCACTACTGCCAGCTGTACCACTCTGCTGCCTGTCTATCCTTGAATAACTATGTCACTCATAGAACAGTGGCATTTCTACATCAGCTGGCACTTGGTAAGGTTCCCTCTTGCATCACCTTACTGTGTTCCCGCTACACCAACAAACTACAGACTTGGTCTGAGTCCACATTTACCTTCTGTCTTCCTTTTAAAAGCATAATAATTGGGAAAAGAGTTCCGTCCTTCAGGGACATAGGCCCTTATAACTTCCGACCACTCACAATCACCTCAGCTGTTTGCATTCCCTCCTTAGATGCCAGTCTCTGCCAACATCTTATAGACAATATGCTCTGTAACTGCACCAAACTTTTGCCTGATGCTCCCCCTGCTTTGTGTTAACTGCTTGTAATTTTTGTTATCTGCAGTGTGCCTGTTATTGGTGTGGCCTCCCTTATACTGTGTAGTACCACACTGCATTGTACTGTTTTTTTTTTCAAATTCTCTACAGCTGATCACTTGTAAAAATGTACTTTACAGCTCATCTTGCTCTTCAGTATAATAAATGAAAATGAAATTAAATGAAATGATGCCAGGATCTGATCCATTTTCAAATTTAGAGTGCTGAACCCACCACCAATCTACTGCTTTTTGTTGCAAGTTAAGAAAAAAAATACCCTGTGCCCGCTGTTCTGCACCCTCTCAGACTGCTCTTGAGTACAGTAGGTAATTTATTTTACTGTTTTGCTTTGTAAAGAGGATCACTCCTGTTTCCTTGTTTATGTGTGAACATGCATTGCTTGTTAATGCTGCAGTGTCAGTAATGCTCATTCATACATTAACATAGAAACTGACAGGAGTTCTTGCTCAACACTGAACCTTTTTTTTTCCCCAACTCTTTTTTCTGCTCCACTTTGTGCCTCGGGGAACTCTCTCCAGCAACCATAGTACCTTCAAGTCTCTACCTCCCACCTGAGACCTGCTAGCTCCTCCCCCTCACATAACCCTGATACAACCTCCGGATCTGAGCCTTCTGGAGGAAGGGCTGCCCTACCTGCCCATGGTGCTCTGTCTATAGCATAAAGCATCGGGGCACACGAGTCAGCTGAGGAGAGGAGGATGGGTCCGTGATGGAGTGTAGACTATGAAGACTGAAGTGCCTTTGCCTATCCATGGGAGTGGGGATTTTCTACTTGTATGTTTCTCCCCACTCCGTGGAGCGTGGCTACCCAAGACAATGCTATGCCACAGCTCCGCCCCCTGCAAGCAAGCAGCGTTGCCATGTTGAGCACCTCCAGCAACCACCAGAGGTTGCTCCTTGTGTGATCACTCCCTGTATCCCTTCCTCGGGAAGAGAGAGAGCAGTCCTCTGGATGCTCGATCTCTTCCCTTCCCTGCCAACCACCGGCAGCCCAGGCTTGTTCCTGAACTTGGTTCGCCGGCATGGCATGAGTTGTGGCATCCAGCACCTCAACCCTCAGCACCACTGGACCAATACTGAACCTTTTTACAAAGTAAAATGATAAAACATATGACTTACGTAAGATATTTGGGGTAGTAACTGGGTGAGTACTGAACAGCTGGACATGGAATTTTTTTTTCTTAACACAAAACATCAGTACATTTCTGTCGGGGGGGATCAGCACTTGTTGCACAGTTAAAAAACATATACTATAGAATCTAGACAAGACTGTGTTTATTCTTAAACAAAACAGCCACTACAAACCATTTTTAAAGTATTTTTGGCGATAGTTTATAATAATCAAAAATTAGTATTTATTCTAAAGATGTAACTTTTGAACTACTAGGCTTAAAAACATTAGTTTCTTTCTAAATTGAAAGCCTGAAGTGCAACCAAAATAAATAGATCTGAGTGATATAGTTGTCATGTGTCAGTACATGTCTATACATGTTGATGTTAATGTATGCGTTTTTAAAATAACAGAGTTTTAAAAAAATGTTTATTGCTCCACTGTTATTGCAAATGTACGCTCAAAATCTGGCATGCATCCCCAATGTAAAGATGTCCTGGAATCCAATTAAGCTGGATAAATGTGGTTTAGTAGTTAATGTATAGTGAAGACTTTAGAAATTACTAATTGGCAAATTTTGCTCAAAAAGTCATGGGCAAATAATAGATAATGCCATTAGAATTCCACCGGTGAAATTTACCTTTCACAAAGCACTTATCACCACTGAATCACCTTGCCTGCACTAGCATCATAGCCCTGCAATGCCCTTCCAACACTCCTGTGACAGTGACACCCAGCATCATGTTCCAACATGATTAAAGATATCCAGCTACTTCTGTCACAGTGCCCTAGGTCACAACTGGTTGTAATGCTTGGCATCATTTTGTGCCACTGTTTTCAAGTAGTAAAAATATACATTGTTATTTTTAGGGTGGTTAAAGAGTTATCATGAGGTATTGTACAAAAATTATAAATCATGACATCATGCTAGCTAATCAGGATTGTTTATGTCTAAACATTACAGGTACTATTATAATCAGAATAAATCTCTACAACATTTTTAACCAATTAGGAGGCAGAAACAAAGTACCTCATACTACATACAGATGGTACCTCATGCACACTGCTTAACTGATTGCACACCCATAGCTCTCACTTACTGGCACTTCCATCAGTCTTCTGCTCTGCCGCTAACCTCTGTGTCTTGTTTCAGTTTTGCACCTCTTACAAAATACTTAAAAAAATGATTCCCCCCCCAAAAAAAGGTTAACAAATGAAACAACATCCTCTAATATGAAGTTGGTTCAGCTGCTATAACGTGCCTTTTCAGTGTGTGAGTACTGCCTAAATAGGACTGTACCTTTTCTCATTGTAGCTACAGTGGGGAACAAAGGTATTCAAAATTCACTTATTTTAAATTCTCACTTCGATATAAAAGTACTTTTTTTGCATGCAAAAATCTTGTAGTGCTTCATTATATTTGGAAATGTGTTGTTAGGGTTCAAAACCCAAACTCTGCATTTCCCCCAACACCCCTGTACACACACACACACACACACACACACACACACACACACACACACACACACACACACACACACACATATGCAAGCAGGAGAAGGGCCAAGGCAACTCAACCAATCAGAGCCAACCAGCATCAGGTAACAGAAGTAACGTACGACTCTCTAAATGTACTGCAAGACACATCCATCATCATGGGGCACCAGCTGTATGAGTTCTGCCACCATCATAGTGCCTTGGGGGTAGTCATGCATGCTGGGCAACCATGAGTGATGCCCCACAGTAAGCATTTTTATGTTACAAAGAGCAATAGCAATGTTTAAGCAGATGCTTATATTTCAATAGTGAAGAAGTGATGTAATACACAGTATGTTATCCACAGATAGTTTCTTGGAAATGAGAGTTAGTATAAACCTACCAACAGTCATTATATGTTTGCATTTATTTTTCTGATAGAATGAGTCAGTCCTAATAACAAATGGTAGTAATAATAAAATCAATTATTTGTAGTATAGTTTACAAGTAACATGTGAAAGCAACAGTTGTAACATCCAAAGCTAACAATAACATGCTGCTAATGAGTATTTACAGGTAACGCAGCCATATAACAACATGTGATGGTGCTAGTTTCATACTTGAGCAGGATTTTAAAAGTATTATGTGTAATCTCTATCTGTCCTGCTGCCACATGCCCATGTGGTAGCCTCCAGCAGCCCGATTGTTGAATAGTGACACATAAAAGTCAGTATTTTGAAAATGTGTACAGACTAAGTCTGATTGTATGAGGAAGATATGCCAGCAATAATGTGTCACCATACTGTGCAGGCATTATAGAGTTGATGATATTATATTTGGTTTTTCATTACATAGTGTTATGTGAAATAACTACAGTGTTGTGATTATTTTGGTTACAGATGTGACAGAATGGTATAGTGTCTTACAATCTTGCATGTGTCTTGCATGTGTGTGGGGGTGGGGGTGGGGAATGCAGAGTTAGTGTTTTGAACCCTAACAGCACATTTCCAAACTTTTGTCACTGTACTATTATCCCTAACTGATGCATTAACAGAGTTTTTTTGCAATGAATTTCCCTTCTTTTTGAGAAAGTGTAATGTAAGTGGTGGCCCTGCGCTTCCACTTATACATAACTACGGAGCCAGACAGCAGCCCTGTAGGGCAAGGAACCCTTGTAAGACTAATTTGCTAATATCTCAGCAACCTTAGCAACTAGGAAAAAATTCCAGTGCTGGTGTAATCATGATAGTGAGTATGTCATGTGATATAAAGTGACCAAATCCATATCTTGCATCGTTTCTGAGATATGGGTATTGAAATGCACTGAAAATGCACCCTTGGAACCCTTCAAACATATTTTTGCCAATATCTCTGTAACCGTTGCAAGTAGGAAAAAAATTCCACTGCAGACATCATCTATGATTTCCAAACTTGTTCCTGCAGTAAGCTGTGAGTAGTGAAAACTCTGTATTTCACTTCATTTTTGAGATATGGGCACTGAAATGCATAATGGATGCCACAGTGTTATCCTATGGGAAATTTCTCAACTTCAGTATGCTGTAACTTTGGGCATCTTGAATGTTTTGGCACCAAACCATCACAGGCCTCTCAACCCTGCAAATTTCAGCCCGAAAGACCCAACCGTTTTGTTGCAGGAGGATGGCAAAGATTTGCAGTTTTTTTTAAATTCTTTCGCTAATCAAGAAGGTTTCACAAAATTGAGCCTGAAACTTTCACATTTGCGAAAGTATTTCGGCCATTTCTTTCATGATTTGTGAAAGTATTTTTTCCCCGATGTTTAAAAAAGCATTTCTCTGGAATTTTACCACCCAAAGAAGATAGGGCTTGCATCCTTAGGACCCGACTAGGTAAACCCAACAGTCAGTGTTTACCTAGAGGAGCCCAACTTTAAATGCCAGGCATTTTTCTGTCTCACTAACTGAAAACAAGATGGCTGAAGCATGAAATTAAAAGGCCATTTGCAAAAGTAAAAGTGCATTTGCAAAACTTTCGTGATGCACATATATTTTTCCCCCTTTGACTATAACGGGAAATTTGTTTTTTGAATAGCCTTTGATTGGTTTAATATTTTTACACCAAATCTTCAAAAGGCATATCGGTGATAGACTGCATCTTTCCTGAAGATTTTGGACCAAACAGACAAATTGTGCAGGCTATGGGTGCAAGCAAAGAAACATGCAAAAAGTCAGTTTTTTGCATTTTCTGGCATTCTGTAGCTCTGCAGTTGTACATCCAACTGTAACGCAACTTGCCAGATCCAGAGATCTATGGAACCAGACTATGCATGCAAAATTTCAGGCAAATCTGTTACACAGTGGCAAAGTTATTAAGGTGCAAAATTTGAGGTTTAACATTAAAGTGCTTACTCACCCTAACTATACTAGTGCTACTGTGCCAGTACAGTATATATATATATATATATATATATATATATATATATATATAGAGAGAGAGAGAGAGAGAGAGAGAGATAGGGATAGAAATACATGATGGCACGGGTGTGATATGGAAAATATTTTCACTCCTTTTGAGTGACCTCTGGATATTCATGAGGGGTGAAGCCACTTGTGAGCATCCAGCGGTCACTGTGCAAGAGTGAAAATATTTTTCATATCACATGAGTGCACATCATGTACTCAATTTATACAATAGGGCCCCTATTTGTGCAAAATTTACCATTTGCATGGGTTTGTGCAGGTTTTGTGCAGGTTTGCGCCATTGAAAAAATTTAAATATTTTCATTGTGGTGATGTCAGCAGCAGTTATTCTCACTCCAGTAAGAATAACTGGTTATCTCACTCATTTATCATTCATCCCATTGTATGTGAGTATATATACATAGATATGTATATATTCTATGCAAAAACTGTGTTAATGCATCATTTAGGGTTAAAGCACAAAAAGTCAGGAAATAAAAATCTTTAGGGTTGCCCCTCCCCCCGGACCCACCAATCATCCCAAGACTGACAAATGATGGGGTGTATCATTAGTCGTGGAGCCCTAAATGTCACCCCATTCCATCTGTAATCATATTGACAAGGGATAGCAAAAAAGAATGGGGTGACATATAGGCCTCATGACCCCAATGACACACCCCGTCATTTGTCAATCTTGGGATGATTGGTGGGTCCGGGGGGGGAGGGGTAACTCTAAAGATTTTTAATTTCCTGACATTTTGTGCTTAACCCTAAATGATGCATTAATGCAGTTTTTTTCATAGAATTTCCTTACTTTTTAAAAAGTAAGAACTTGGGAACATAAGCAGCAGGCTGGTAAGGATAGAGGTCTGGGGTTATATTCTGTTTTAACTGAAATATTTGAATAGTTTTGTAACTGAAATTAGTTCTATGTGTTAAAAATTATTACCTTGAGTTAGAACTGTTACTTGGGCTGTGATATTGTAACTTTGGAGGCTTGGGAACAGTTGTTTGGCAGTGATAATTAGAGTGAAATTTAAATGTGTTGTTTGCCTGGTATTAGGGGGAGAGGACATTAGCGAAATTACCTTGGCTTTCATTGTTCACTTGGGAACATAAGCAGCAGGCTGGTAAGGACAGAGGTCTGGGGTTATATTCTGTTTTAACTGAAATATTTGAATAGTTTTGTAAGTGAAATTAGTTCTATGTGTTAAAAAGTATTACCTTGAGTTAGAACTGTTACTTGGGCTATGATATTGTAACTTTGGAAGCTTGGGAACAGTTGCTTGGCAGTGATAATTACAGTGAAATTTAAATGTGTTGTTTGCCTGGTGTTTGGTAAGAGCCCTCCTCCCACCCTGTTTTGTAGGCTTTTTTAAATACTGAAAAGCCACTGGGGGTTGGGATTGAAGGGCTCAGTATTTCTGTTTGGGACTGAAATTCAAAGCAACAGGAGCTGGTGGGTCTGTGACATCATACGGTACCTGATGTCTGCATACACACACTGTTAGTGGGACTGAACACACACTGGACTGTATGTGTTTGTGAGACTTTGGAACTTTATTGGTGGGGTTGAAATTGGGTTTGTAAATAACTGCAGTCAGTATAGAGAGAAACTGTATTCCAGGAGAAAGGGACTGAGAAAAGGGGGTGTGCCATTATAAACAGAGGGGGATAAACAGGGTGGCCATATTCCACCATGGCAGGCATCTTCGGAAGGGTTGTAGGCTGCACAGGCTGTGGGATGGCAATAATTCTCAATTGGGCCTGGAGAGAGGGAGGCTGCCCACTCTGTAGACAGCTATCTTGTATCAGGAGTGAGGTATATTGGTTAAGGAGTAAGCTGGGGGAGCTGGGGTGTGTCCAAGGATAAGGGGTGTGGATATGGGCAGCAGAAGGGTGGGGCTGAGGGGAGGCTGGGGCAACGCTCTGAAATCACAGGATGTTATGTTACAGCAAGCAGGAGGGGGATATTAGGGACAGAGGACCCATAGATAGGGATGTTGACATTAAGGGGAATGCGTACGGGGTGAACATTCTGAATACAAAGATAGTGGAAGGGGAAGAGTCAGGAGGGGCTGTTGTGCAGAATCCAAAAACAGCAGACTGTGGGAAGGGAGCTCCTAAGGTGAACAGAGCAAGAGGGGAAGAAGAGGGGCAGTTAAGAGGTGCAGTCAGGGGAAACTCGGGTTACTTGATGGAGGCTGACATAGAGTGTCACAATAAATTTGAGCTACTAAGCAACCTAGAGGGGGAGGAAGGGGTTGGTGGAATTGAGGAAACTTATACAGAGGCCAGGGGTTGAGAGTCAGATACCCATAGGGCATCACAGACTGGCAATGGAAAGGATAGAAATAGTCCCAGAGGGAGAAGGGGAAACATAAATGTTAAGCAAATTGGGGAGATGCAACATATTGCAGACATGAGGGAGGACAGCATGATTGGAGAGAAACTGGGAGACAAGGAGGTGGGAGAGGAGCACCCCTTCAGCAGGGGGGGTCAGTACCAAGGATGGGGCCCTAGCTAAAGGGGACCCACAGAGAGCCTCTGGAGGCAGGGGTACTATTACAAGGGGGGAGGATGGCGGTGTGGGGGAAGGTGAAACGATTAGGGCCAGGATAATTGGTTCGGATAAGAGAGGGTTAAAGGGGACACCTATTCAGAGGGGGTTTGAGTTAAGTGGGCAAAGTAACGAGGGAGGCAGAAAGGGGAGGGTGACAAGGGGGTCTCTAATAAGGCAGGCAGACTCCCATGGAATTGAGATCATGAATAAAGGGGGGAACGGGGGGCTGAGAGGGCATAGTGGAGGTAACCATAAGGATGATGGCGGTGTTAAGGTTCTGTTATTGGGAGACTCGATGATTAGGGTATCCAGTGGGAGGGACAGGGGTGGATGCCATAGCCAGGTGAAGGTAGTGAGTATCTCTGAGCTGACAGTGCACAGAGCAAAGTTCATGGTGTTTGAAATGGTTAGGGATTGTGGAGGGAAACTGGATTTCCTGGTGCATTTGGTAACTAACGATCTAGAGGGAAATAGTGTTTTGGAAATCCAAGCAAGGTTCCAAGAACTTGCTAGAGTCTGTCGGGATAATGGATGCAACATTTCCTTTTCCGAGATATTGCCAGCACCAAAGGCCTCAGTGGAGAAAAAAATGAAGCTCACAGAGGTTAATGACTGGCTCAGGAAGTGGGGTGAAGAGAGTGGATTGGGGGTGATAGGGAACTGGAATGGAGTTTGGGAGGATAAGGGACTATATGCCAAGGACAGACTTCATCTTGCCCCATTAGGGAAGGAAGTCCTTAAACAGGGGATGGCTGACTACATTCAAGAAAGGTGGGGTTTAAACTTGTGGGGGAAGGGATAAGGGAGGGGCTGACCTGAAGCCCTCTCCTCCAGAAGAGGGGAGTAGCCTTCAAGCCCAATGGGGAGGGGAAACAGACTGGGGTGGAGGTTTCAGGAGGAGCAGAGGGAGGATGGAAGTATAAGGAATCTGGGTGGGGTTCGACAAGAGGATCAGGGATAAGGGGTGGGGGTTGGTGTTAGTAAATGCCAGGAGCTTGGAAACAAGTTGCCGAGTTCCAGGCCATGCTGTTCGGGGGTGGATATGGCGGTCATGGAGACGTGGCCAACAAAACCATGACTGGGACCTAAAATGTACGGGGTACACTATGCTTAGAAGGATAGAAAGGAGGGCAGAGGGGTGGAGTGGCTATGTTCATTAAAGATGACATAGAAATTGCTAGGGTAGAAGAGGCAGAGAGCGTGGAGGCCTTATGGGTCACCTACGATCCCTAGCAGGTGATAAGGTCAAGCTGGATGTAGTATAGGCCCCAGGATGGGTGATGTTCTAGAGGATGGTTTCTGGACAACATCATTGCCCAGTGTGAACCAAAAGGGAAGGAGTGTGTTGATGGGGACCTTAATATGCCAAGTACAAACTGGGGAACCATGTCCTCTAAGGTGGCCAAGAAGCAGAGGCTGCTGGATGGCTTCCAGGATGTGTTCTTAACACAGCATGTGATGGAGCCCACAAGGGAGGGGCATGTCCTGGACGTGGTTCTGGCAAATGGGGATCTGGTAAGGGACATGGTTGTACAGGACCCCTGACTGGGGAGCCACTCAATACTGTCTGGTTTCAAATAAGCATGGGGGAGGGGAGGAGATCTAGGACACTGGCAGTGGACTCTGGGGGCAGACTTTGTGGGCATGGGAAATATTCTCAAGGATCACTTGAAGGATTACATCAATGACAAGTGTGGAAAGGAGATGGAGGTCATAAACGGGACTTCATGAGGCAGCGTCGGGATCTGCGCTAAGTTGAAACGTAGGGAGCAAGGTCACATAAACCATGCTGGTGGTCCAGTGAGGTACAGGTAGCAGTCAGAGAAAAGAAGGCGGCCTACAAAAAATATAAAACAACAAAAGGGGATAGGGAAAAGGAAATGTACCATCTTGCATCTAGAAAAGTCACCCGTATGGTGAGGGGAGCAAAGTCTAGTAAAGAGCAGCAGCTGGCACAGGGGATACATGGAGGGGAAAAGGGGTTCTTCCGGTACATTGGGGAGTGGAGAAAAACTAAGGGCCATCTCAGCAGATTGAGATCAGAAGGAGGGTGGGTGGAAGAGGCGAGGGACCAGGCAGAGGTATTTAACGAGTACTTTGCCTCTGTGTTCACTAGGGAGGTGGATGGGATATCTACAAAGCAAGGCATGAAGGGGATAGAAGTGGCAGTAAGTGGGATCAGGGGAGCAACAGAAATGGAGCAAGAGGTACCCCAGGGGTGTCACATCTGGATAAGGATAAAAAGGCCAGTAAGGTGGAGGGGACGGATGATGCTATCTCTGCCAAAAGGGTGTGGTTAGCCCTCAAGGCCCTACAGAAAGACAAATCTCCTGGGCCGGATAGCATTCATCCGAGAGTACTATGGGAATTGGCGGACATACTGGCTGCACCCCTGGTGGAGCTCTTCAACAGGTCACTTGAGACAGGGAGGGTACCTAGGGATTGGCGAGAGGCACATGTGGTGCCAATCCATAAAGGGGGGTCGAGGGAAGCACCAGGTAACTATAGACCCATCAGTTTGACCTCAGTGGTGGGAAAATTAATGGAGAGTATACTAAAGGAACGATTGGGGTGTACTTGGAGGAGGTGGGAGGTCTGGATAGTCAGCAACATGGGTTTGTGTCAGGTAGATCATGTCAAACCAACCTTGTGGAGTTCTACGAATGGGTAACATCAGAACTGGACAGGGGAAAGCCTGTGGATGTATTATTCTTGGACTTCAGCAAGGCGTTTGACTCTGTCCCCACAATGGTCTGGTGGAGAAACTGATGGGGTTAGGAGTAGGCCCTTTGATGGTCAGATGGATTGAAAACTGGCTAGCTGGATGCACCCAGAGAGTAGTGGTCTGTGGGGAGCTCTTGAACCCTAGAGAGGTTGGTAGTGGGGTACCGCAGGGCTCGGTCCTGGGTCCGATCCTGTTTAATGCATACATATTGGACATCAGGGAGGGTATAGGGTGTGAAATGAGTCTCTTCATGGATGACTCCAAGATGGGAGCAGTAGTTGAGGGAGAAGAGGGGAGGTTGGCCCTGCAAGGGGACCTGGACACCCTGGAAAGCTGGGCTCACACATGGAAATTAAATTTCAATATCACCAAGTGCAAGGTGTTGCATCTTGGTCGGGAAACCCTAAACACAGGTCACACCCTGGGAGGGAGGTGCTGGAGGCCTCAATAGGGGAAAAAGACCTAGGGGTCATGGTGGATGCATGTATGAATAACTCTGAGCAGTGCAGGAGAGCGGCTAGCAAGGCAAACAGGATGTTGGGATACATCGTAAGGGGGATCACCCCTAGGAGCAAGGAAGTGATTCTGCCGCTGTACAATGGACTGGTTAGACCACACCTTGAGTACTGTGTACAGTGCTGGAGACCACACTTGAAGAGGGACATACAGCTCCTGGAGAGGGTACAGAGGAGGGGCAACTAAGATGATACGAGGGCTAGGGGATTTGACGTATGAGGACAGACTTGAGGAGCTCTGCCTGTTTTCATTGGAGGAGAGGAGAGACAGGGGGGACATGATTGAGGTCTTCAAGTACCTCCAGGGAATAAATAGGGTAAACATGGAGGGGATCTTTAGACTAAAGCAGGGAGGTGGAAGGGTGAGGGGGGAAAAGAGGAGGAGGTTTTTCACTGAAAGGGTGGTGGACCCTTGGAATGCACTGCCTGGTGAGCTGGTTCAGAGATCCACAGTGGAGGGCTTCAAGAGAGGGTGGGACAGACACAGAAAGTAGATGTATCAGATGATGGCCTGTCCCAGGGGGGTGGGGATGGATGATAGGGGTTTCTGGAGCACAAGGGATGGGAGGGCCTCGGCACCCAACTAAGGATCTAAGGTTTGAGCAGACTCGACAGACCGTAAGGCCTAATCTGCTGGCAAATAGTATGTAAGTATGTAAGTTGGTGAGAGCGTGGGCCCTTCGGGCCCTGTGCTCCCACCAATCTATGGAACTTGGTGGGACCATGGGCCTTTTGGGCTCTGTGCTCCAACCAACTTGTAAACAAGTGGATACCATCAACACCCCTCCAAATTTCAATGTAAAACACCAAACTGTGTCCGAGATATAACATGTACAAGTTTGAGATTTTCATTCATCAGAGATGCAGAATTCCACACCTGTTAACATTTTACAGGCATAATGACTGAAAACTACATCCATGACACTAAGACTAGGTACCCTATTAATTTCAAGCACCAGCACAATGCAAAACACTGACTGCAACATGTAAATTGCGTCACGCAATATCTCCACAAAAAAAAAAAATTATCTGACACCTAAACACCATAATTCACATCTACAGGACATGCTGAGAACACCCTTGAAATTTCAAGTAAACGACCCAACCGTTTCTGAAATATTTAAAGGGGACAGGAAAGGAGCTGTTGGCTCCAGTATGGTTAATTGTGCAATTTCATACTTAATAAAATCACTAATATATGATTTATTGTGTCTTGGTATCTATTTGTGTGATCTTAATACATGTTATGGCTACTAACAGTGAAGCCATGCCTCAAGGTTCAGTTTACTGCTCGAGCCAGCTGCTGACATGATGACAACTCAGTTTATTCATTCTAACTGCACTCGGCTCTCTATTCAAAATCAGCACTGTAAACACGTAGTATGACTAACTCAAAATGAGCCTGCATCCCAGCATGAACCTAAACCAAGACTTGATGGTTTGTTAAAAATGTGAGAGAGAGAGATAGAAAAAAAAACATAAGGATGCCAGTGTTGGTTTTCCTTTGTGAGTCTCGGTGCTCTGACAGCTAGAACTAAGTCAACTCAAAGCTGACTTCCAACTTACGTTTTTCAACCCAGAAGGAAACTAGCCTGCATGCATCCCTGTGCAAATCTAACTGAGAGAGGCAAGGGTGTATAAAAAAAAAACATACTGTAGATCTTAGCCATCAGGATGTCAGTGCCATCAGTGGGGGCGAGGGGCAGGGTGCAGACCAGGAATGGGAGCGGAGACATTTGACTTTGAAGTGCATTGCTGGACTTACCTTGCAGAACTATAAATGCTGGAGATGGAGTTGCTCATTTTGTTTTTTAACAACAAGCTGACAGCAGTTACTCAACTAGTAGTCTGTTGTGAGACATTTATTTTACATTACAATGCTACTAGTTTAATTGATTTAGCCTCAGACGGGAGTTTTATTTTTTGTTAAATTGGTTTCTAAAAGACGGTACTTACACTGAATGGAGTTAAGCACTGCAGTACAACAAGGAAAGCACACATTTTGTAAGGAAGTATGCAACTAGAATTTTCTTGTAGCTTTGCAGACACCTGGGATTTTCAACATCTTGCCCACCATTCAGTTTAAAGTTATACTGCATAGGTTGTTGCTAAGCTGTTAAGTTTGTTTTTATTCCTGACTGCCAAGTGTGAAAAAATCCCCTTCTGCTTGATGGTGATACTCAGTATCGGGGCATAAGCTGATCACCAACAATCTCTGTTGTCCATTTGACAACCTAATTAAACCAAGCACAATTATCATCTGTACCTGAATGCGTGCTTAGTGATCTGTAACTCTGATGGCAAGTCATGTTGCCTCTCGTAATTTCAGTGTAAATTTTCAAAGCACAGGGGTCAAGTGTGGATGGAGAGTGTGGCACAAAATTAATTTCCTGAAACTGTCCCAAACAACAGAATCCATTCAATGAGATACATTTCTTGCTACTGCTCATCTTAGGCAATTGCAGGCTGCAAGACAATATTAACTGCAGGTGGTTCATGTCCCAGGAATTTCAACATTTTAATATTAGCCTGCTAGAGATCATTGACGATCCTCTCATGCCCCAATACTTTCCCAGAAAATGATTTCAGTGATATAGTCTGAGCTACGATGCTACACCACATTCACTGATTGCCAAATTCATTGTGATTTTTGTAACATCCAAGCATCGGGGCATGAGAGAACAGTAGGCTAATGTTGTATTGCTTATATTCCTGGGACAAGAATTACCTGCAAGGAACATTGTCTAGCAACTTGCAATTGCCTGTGATGAGCAGTAACGAAAATTGCTTCTTGCCCAAATGGATACTGTTGTTTGGGACATCTTCTGAAAATTCATTTCGAGCCATACTCTTTGTCTTCACTTGACCCCTGTGCTGAGAAACTGTAGCCTGAAGTTATGAGGAGCAACATGGCTTGCCATCATTGTTACAGAGCCTATTTTTAATTTCTTTTACCAACTCGAATAATGTTATAAAGCACTGGACTTGAGAAACATGGGGGATGCTGTTCATTTGTACCACCCTGATGGATGTAATCTAGCAAAACTTATGTGATAAGTTGTGAGAGAGTGAACTTTTCTTTCAAACGTGACCTTTTTATTCTTACAACTTTGATTGCCGTTGATCAAGGCACAGTAGATCCATTTACCTCACGGAAGCACCGCAGCTCCACCGGAGCAAATCAGTAACCCCATTAATAAATACAAATTTTCTATGAGGACAGACTGGGGGTAGGGTGTGTGGAGAGGTGGGGGTGTGAGTAAAATGGTATAATGAGCATCTGCCTACACTTGTAAGTATTACTTAGGTGGGTTCAAGACATATTGTAAACACTGGCACCGGGTTTTTTGTATGTTTGTGCTCGTCGGCTTTGACATAACCATTAACAGATAATGCCAATCAGAGGCATGATTCTGGGCTACAGACAAAATCTCAATTTAAAACTGCCGAGTATTGATCAAGTTAGATTCTATACTGCATATTGTGATCTGTCTGCTAATAACATTCAGCCGCTATCCATCGCACAGAAAAGACAGGCTGAAAAGAAAAAAGAAAGAGGTCCAGATGATCTGGGGCTGACACCCAATTGCTGTATAACAGCAATACATCTCATGGTAAAAAAGACAACATTTCATGTGGTCTCAACATTTACAGTACTAACGTTTTCAGCAATTTAAACTATTACTTAGGTTCTGGGTTCAGGCGATACACGTCGCTGAACTATATTGTAACACCTGTAACCCTATGAGCAGCATGTGTTAGCTGAAGTTTAGTAATAATGTAAACAGCTGTAAAAATTGATGAGTTTTAGAGAACAGTTCTGTATTTGTGCAGAATAGTTTGTTTACAATTTGAGCACAACTGTATGCCATACCGCTGCCTCAAACGGGGATGTCATTTAGAACTCCAATTTTCTCAAGCAGCTCTCGTGCAATAAATAGAATCCTTAGTAGTGGGGCTGCAATGGGATCGAGAATTTATGAAATGAGATACAGCAAAATAAGGACAGGAGACATAATGGAGTGAAGAAATAGTTTATTAACCAATCTGAGATTATTCATGTAAACAAAAATGTCAAAAACATTTCATGTCCCCTTTAAAGTGATTTTTATAATATTAGTTTGTTAGAAATCTACTGTGTGGAGCAACATTTGCCTTGTGTAAGTAGACAGACGGTACACAGTAAGACTCTAGTTATGCATTGTGTGCCAGTGTAGTTATTGTATTGTGTGAGTGCACTGCCAAACAAAAGACTGAATACAGTACTTTATAAATTAAAACATTTTGCTCCAGAACCTGTGGAAAGAATTCGGATTGTACCAGTTCTAAAGTGTTGCTAACACCTTTATGCCTTACTGCATGTTCACTTTTCTTAAAATTAGAGCGACATAAGACTAGTTTTAATGGCTTTTTGGTATTGCTTATTGAATTTCCCTATAATTGCCCTATCTATTCCATTATAAAAAATCTGCCCATCTTGTCCCTATTTTGCGATCAAAGAATCTCATGATCAAAGAATTTGCAGGCTCACAATCAAAGAATGAAAAATGCTGTAAATCAAAAATTTGAAGGAATTCTGGTAAACAACTGCCATGGTTCAACAGAACGATGCCCCCTGAGCAAACCCCATCCTTATTTGTCTTTCTAGGGCACCCCATGGCCAAGAAATTAGATTTTTTATTTGCCCATCTCATCCCTCCTTGTGATGCATGATTGCGATCAAAGAATCTCATGATTAAAGAATTTGCAGGCTTGCGATCAACGAAATTGCACACTCAAGACCAAAGAACCAAAAATGGTGAAATGCAATTTTTTGACTAATTGAAATTAAACCAACAACATGCCTCAATAGAACGAAGCCCCATGAGCAAAACCCACTCTCATTTGTGCCCCATGTCCACCCCTGAGCTGAGATAATTGTGTTTTCAGTGTGAAATGCAAGATCGCGATCAAAGAATCTAGCGATCAAAGAATTTGCAGGCTCATGATCAAAGATCGTTAGCGAGCCACGATCAAAGATTTTAAAACATTATAACTCTATTTTTTTACCATTTTGAATGAAACCAAAGGCATGGCTCGATAGATCAGAGCCCCCTGTGTAAAACCCATCCAAGTTTTACTTCAGGAGTGACCCCTGAGCAGAGATATTTATTTTTTACGATCGGAAATCTAAAAACAAGATGGTGGACCTCACAATCAAAGAATTCTTGGGGACAAAGATTCTTGAACTGCGAGGCTGCAAATTCTTTGACCGCCAGGTGGGACCAGATGGCCAGAACCCCATTCTTTGTTCACAAAACAACCATATAAATGTTCCCATTGACTTATAATGGGAACTTAAAAGTGGCATTACTTTTGAATGCCTTAATATTTTTTCACTAAATGAAAAGCAGCATGTTCAGCTACCAACACTCTTTCGAACAAGCCATCTCACAGAGTGGCATGCTACATGATGGCTGCACAGGACCACAGACAAAAATGCCAAAAGTTGCCTCCAAGACTGGATAATTTTGCATTTTTCAGCATTTTCGTGCGCAGAGACCGTAAGTCCAACTGACATGAAATTTGGCAAATCAAGAGATTTACAATGCTCCACCGTGCATACCACATTTCAGGCAAATCTGATGAATGGGTCCAAAGTTATTAACGCCCAAAATTTTGACTATAACATAGAAGTGCCTTCTTAACCCTAAATATAGTGGCACGACTAGGCCACTATAATATACTGTATATATATAGACATACATACACACACACAATCACAGACACACATACACACACACTGGAAAGCATGGTAGGGTTGCTCTAAAAAGCACTGGTGCTTTGTGCAAAAAATGCTTACATACACAGGAAATGGGGAAATTGTACAACAGTCACCATAGAGAACAAAAGTCCATCAGACTCAATTCTGAGTTGCAAAATGTACATCCATTTATTTAAAGTACAAAGGTTTGTGCAAAAACGCAGCTACAAACAGTAAAGTGCAGTGACTTGCAAACACCCCAACATTTTGCTCCATTGAGCTTTGTACATACAGCCAAGTGCAGTAATGTGCAGATTCTCCTAGCATTTCACTCTACTGAGCTTTGTGAAAGTTCAGTAAAGTGAAATGTTAGGGGCATGTGCATGTCACTGCACTTTGCTGTGTGTTGCTGCTTTTTTGCACAAATCTTTTTACCTTGAATAAATAGATATATGTCCTGCAATTGAGGAGTGAGTCTGATGGACTACTGTTCTCTGTGGTGAGACCAGTGCAATTCCATAGTTTTCCATAATAATATGTATACTTGGGGTTGTTTCTTACAGTATAATAATATTATCTTATGCTGTTTGGGTTTCATAGTCCTCTTGCCAAACTGCATGAGATAACATTCTGATGCTGTAACAAACACTCCCAAGTATACATATAAGTATATATAAGAAGTTGTCTTATGCATATAGTTCTAAAATTCTGAAGCACTAAGTTCAGTTGGCACAGTCCATTTCCCAGAAAGAGGATTCTTCAATATTCAGGAAAATAAAACATTCTGATTTTAAATTCTAATTCTATTTTTTTAAACAAAGGTCTTTAACATGAGCTTTGAAATTTGGCATGCAAACTCTTTGAGTGGAGGGACAATAAACTTCAAATATCATGACATTCAGATGGATAACGAAAAAATTATAGGTGCTCAAAGTCTGCCATTTTATTTTTTTTATGAAATTTCATGAAAACGTTTGTCTGCATATACCTCAGCCATCTATTGGGTCAGAGATCTTAAATTTGGCATTATTCCTTGATGACAGGTGTTATAATAATGTGCCAGATTTCATGACAAAATGATGCATTGTCTCAAAATTATATGTGCTCAAAAGCTGTCATTTTATTTTTTGCATGAATTTTCATGGAAGAATTTTATCTGCATATAACTCGGGTACCTTTGGCAATAGACATATGTAAATCAGCATGAATAACCTTTATGTAACGCTTATAGAATGATCTAAATATGGAGAAAATTGAATCAGAGATTTGTAAGTTACAGGGGTTCAAATCTTTACTATACAAATATTTGCAAATGTTTTGTGAAAACACTCAAAAATGTGTATGTTTGTAACTTCTATGCTCTTGTAGGCATAGTCTTAACATTTGACATGCATATCCATAGTTGATGTATCCTAGTGTCTAACACAACTGGATAAATTTGTTTAGCAGTTTTAAGTTTGCAGTAGAAAAAATATAGGTAACATTTTCTCACATATTTATAGTAGCATATAGATGAACCATCCAGAATTATTTTTGTGGAATTTAACATTAGCAATGCATGTATCACTGCTTCATTTGATAAACTAGGCAGAGCTTTTTGCAGTCCTGCTGTTCCTCTCTGGGTGACTACCCCCCTCTTATCTTTTGGCATGGCCAGATTGACTCAGTAGAACTTCTGATCCCACTGATATCCTCTTTGTTCTTTACAGTAACAAACTCCATTAAAACATGAGTGACCTACTCCTTTTCCTATTGACCTACCGTGTGGACTAGCCAGAATTCTTCCTTCCTGCTGCTCCAGACATTGTCTTCCCCCACTACAGCTTTTTGGGTACCTCTAAATCCCAGACTTGCATGTACGTCAGGCTCCCTGGATCATAAATTTACTGGATGTAATCCTTAAATATCCTGCATTCAGGTTAGAATTGTTGGCACTGTGTGCTTCCTTGCTGCAACCTGAGGGTCTACCACAGTTGTGCTACCCAGCTCAGCTGTCCATTTCTTGGTGGAACTGTGCATCCAACATCTGAACCTGGTGACCTCCTGAACAACTGCCTCTTATACCCCTATCTTTTAATTAGAATCCTCCAGATAAGGCTGAGTGAAATTAGCAAATTCCAGTTTTATGGAATTTTTCAAGAAATTCTATAATTTTCACAAAGACTCATGGGATTTGATTTTAAGTACAGTTGTTATTTTGAAAAGCTGTGTGAATACCTTTTTCTGAATATTCAGCTGAATATTCGGTATTCGTTTCTCAAATATTCATTATTTAGTATTCAGTATTTGGCCAGAAAGTTGCCTTATTAGAGAATTGCTACATAAATCCTTAAAATTACTTCAGTAGGAGCAGGAGGCACTTTGGCTTGTACACTGGAACTAGATGCTGTTTTATGCTGCTGGTGCTTCAGGAGGAGGATGCAGAGGTCATAGCACTTTTGCTTGTTCACTGGTGCCAGAGGCTGGCTTGTGCTGCTGGTGCTTCAGGAGGAGGATGCAGAGGTGACAATCTCTATATGGTCACAAAGGTCTCAAGAGGTACTACAAGACTAGCATGTGCTGTACCCTTAAACAATTGTGGTTATTAACAAAATCAAGTAATAAACCATAACGATTCCCATAGGATAACACTGAAATTTCAACAGGCCATAACTCCATCAATATTTGGAGTTAAGTGACAATCTCTGTATGGTCACAAAGGTCTCAATGGGTACTTCAAGAAATGATGATGCTGCAAATGCAGTAGATAGATAGTGGCACCAGCACACTGTTCTGAAAGCAGTCGGGTAACAGACTGCTTATACAAGTAAAGGACAAACAAGCATACTATACCTTGTTTTTGTCACCATAATATGCCTCCGTTTCATCATTTCCCTGCTGTCAACAGTGCTTCTTACCCAACTGGATCAGCATATTTCAGTCAGAACAGTGTGCTGGTGCCATTCATTAAGTTTCAGGAAGGGATCCTGCTATTCTGCCAGCACTTCAATCCTCCTCTAATATGGCAGATGCTTGGCTTCAAATGAGCAATTGGAGACCGCACTCTAGTCTCTCTATATATTGAACTCTATGCTAGACACTCAGAGTGAGGATATCACATGGTGTTCTTGGCTGTGAGCTCCAAAAACAGCCTCTGATTGGACAACAAAGCTCTGTGAGATTTTGAAATCTAACCTACCGAATAATAGATCCCAAACAGTGGCCGAATAGTGGACTATTCATAACGTCCATCTGAATATTCAGCAAGCCTACTATTCATGGTATTCGGGGAAATACTGTTCAGTCCATGGGCATCCCTATTATTTTGTAGTTTCTGGCAGCAAGCAATTAATAAAATTGCCATACACAGTATCCTTGTAAGGTATAAGAATCTGCCAAATTTCATGGTATTGCATTCCCTAGTTTTAAAGTGTCAAGGGCTTGAATTTGTAGTTTGTATTCTTGCAAAATGTAATTTTAAATATTGTGAAAGTTTGATTACTTTTAATTCAATCCTAATTAAAGCTGCAAATATGAACTTTTTCAGAAATGACCATGTGTTACAGTAGTTTAAATGCTTAAACTCTGGTTAAATTTGGATATGTTGTTTTAAAATTAGAGGGAATTAACTGAAATTTAAATGTTGGCAACATGTTCGGCAAGCTATAACTCTGTCCCATTTGAAACTAGAAATCTGAAACTATGTACATATACAAATGTAGTGATAACCTGTATACCTGTCAAATGTTATAACATTTCAATGAATATTATCAGAATTATACTAAAATTACAGAAATCTTAATGTTGGCAAACTTTTTGGCTACCTATAACTCAGCTTCCATTGATGCTTGAGACTTAAAATGTGGTGTGTATATACCCATATTTGGTGCTTCTCTAAATGCAGACATTGTGGAGAAATGTGGATAAGAAATTTTAACATTATCTCAAAATAACTGAAAATTTAATTTTGATTAAATGTGTAGCCACCCATACCTCTGCCCCCTTTTAACCTACAAATCTGAATTTTGGCACACATTTGTACATCATTGCATTCTGGTTATGTTCCAGATGTAGTGTTACTTGGATGTGTACTTGTAAAACTATAGTGAAATAACTGAAATTTCAAATGTTTGCAGAAATCTGTGGAACTTTCACAAAAATTCCATGAAATTCCACAGAATCAGAATGATCAATCCATGGGCATTCCATGGGTGGAATTTTATATTCCACATAGCTCTAGTTAGCTGGCATATTGCAAAAAGGCAGGCTAGTGCACAATGATGTCCATGACTATTCTTCATGGTTTGTTTCTCAAGATAGTAACCTGAAGTTTGGAACCACTATATTTTTATTACGGAACTTCCTATGAATGCTACCTTATTGCTACTTTACCTGATCTTTTCCATCTTCTACAATGGCAGCTTAAATGTATGGCTGTTAAAAATGTATGGATATGGCTTTGACAAAAAATATCTCAAAATTCCACAATTTCACATAAGCTCATGAAATTCAACTTTAATTACTGATATTATTCTGGATTTTCAGGCTGCTTATAACTTGACCAGCCTTTGACCAAGAGATCAGAAAGTTGACACACACACACACACAGCTTTTTTTCCATATTGGTTTTTCTCTCAGGTGGCAGCTCATCTCTTAGGGATATACCTTGTTTACAGGGATATAATCTGATCATATTGAGCCCAGCCATTATTCAGATGGCAACCAGGCATAGCCTTCATGTTCATTGGGCTTACACAACTTAGTGAGGAGTCATGCTTGTGCAGCTTTTTTGATAGTCTGAAGATTTTTAAATGAATGTGCCGTTGATTGTCATAGGTGAATAGACATTCACACTCTGTGTTCTGTGGGGAACTACCACCCTGTCAGGGTGTTGTGAAGACAGAGGAACTCTCTTGAGAAGGGTTCTACCCTTAGAAGTACTGCAGGAAAATAATTAATTTAGGTTAAAGGTACCTAAGGAAGGAGCCCCAAAAAGTAGTCAGCAGTAAGTAATGACCACAGATCCTGAGTGAGAACAGATTGACAACAACTAGCGATGACTGGAAACAGAGACTGAACTGAGCAATGACTGACAGATACAGGAACTGACAGCAGAAGAGACAAGACTTCCATAAGGAGAGAGGGAACAACAATAGAAGGAGGGCCACCATCCAACCCCAACTCACAGTGGAAACCTACCTGGGTAAATGTTATACTAATATAAATGTGCCACATTGTGGACCACCTGTTGCATAGATTACCTAATGTAAAGAAACCCTATGAGGGGGAAACCTCTGGGAAGCCAAGGCCTTTCTTCCCTTCCATCCAGGCTTGGGATAAATTAGTGATGGCTCAGCTAGTGAAATTTAGAGACTCAGTTCAGGGAAAAATTTAAGCTGTGGTGGTTGCTGAAAGGCATTCACTTGGCCTCCATGATCAGAGGCCTAGAGAGGAAGACAAACCCTTGTGGAGTAAGTCATAGGAGTTGAGCTCTTGAGGAGCCTGGACTTGGAGTTGTATGATCTTCACCGTTGAAGGGCAGAGGAAAGGAAGGAGGTGGAGACCAAGTGAAGCTTTTGCAGTTGTAGGGGGAATAGCTTTTGAAGGTGCTGCTAATGTGGTCTGTACACTAAGGAAGCCCATGTGGACTTAGAAGCCCCACCCTCCAGCAGCTGAAGTCTTAAATGCTACATCAAGAGGTGCTGCTGAGTCAATCTGCATGGCTAAATCTTCCCCTAGAGTGTAGGACATTTTCACCTGAAGGACAGAAAGAGAAGGACCCCACTCAAGTTGAGGGTCCCACCTTCAAGATGTGGACTTCAAGGGGTCAGAGTGAGACTATCAGCTTAAAGGTCAGGAGCCTTGGAAGCCATGCTGTGGATGTGGCTGGTATGCATCTGAATGCAGGAGTAGTGGGAGGCTGATGGCAAAGCCTGATGGCCATAAGCACACGGAAGAAAAGAAACGTAGGTAAGGCTGAATGGATGAGTGAGACATCAAATGACAACTAGGACAATGAATGAGACTGAATGATGAATGCATGCCAACCAGTCCCTCAAGGAAGGTGCATGTTACTTGCTGATGCACTGCAAGTCAGGTAGACTGAAGCAGTAGAAACAACAAATGAAACTGCTAGGGGAAGAGGAGCATATGGGAAACAAAAACTAGGAAGCAGTAGCTGCTGAAGTGAACAACAGCAGAACCCAAAAAGGAGTGCTTGCCTGGCTAGGAGCCAGGTGTAAACATTTACGGTTTATTTTTGAACTGAAAGATTGCTAAAGGTATGGAAAAACAGCAAAATGGCAGCCTAAATAGCTCGATTCATAAGAAAATGATAAAGGCAGGATGCTGTGAAAACTAGAAGGCCCAAAGAGAACCAAAACTGAAAGAAACACAAGGTGCATGAGAACAGGAGTGTAGCAGTAATAGGTGACTGAGAGAAGCACAGATTGTAGCCAAAAGCTAGAAAGTAAAATACTGACCTAGAAAGCCAGAGAGGCAAAAACCAAGCAGAAAGTCCAAAATCACAAAGGGAAAGTGAGAGACAAACACTGGGGCGAAGGGGGGGCTCAGGCTGCAGCAAAGAAACGGTGCTTCTGAATGACACCGGAGTGAGCCGACTTAAATAGCTAAGGCAGGGGGCATGGCTGGTTGCTCCCACCCACTGAACTGTAGGCATAGCCTCTGAAATAAGGACATAGGACTTCATTAATAAAAAGTGATAGTTTTCAGTTTTAATATTGGTTATTAACTATCAATTTAAGATGGTATTAACTATTTACTGAAGCCTAAGGAAATATTCCCTGGTTGATAAAGATTGTTTTGGGGACAATCTTTCTATTAGGTTAGGTATGTTTTTTTTATTGTCTCATTATCTGTAGGATTGTAACTCCCTTCTCTGTTCTTGAAGGAGTTAAAATGTTCATTTGGCACTGAAGCTGTGATTTCATCTCTTGAGTCTTTGCCATGCTCACACCCCACAACATCTGTAAGGAAATCTCAGCCCTTCGTTTAAGTAATGACTTAATAAAGCCACCCAGTTACAGACATAAATAAAAGGATGAGTGTGAGATAGCAATCTATACATAATTTCTTCAGGAATACCTTTTGGCATGCAGTTCAATGAGAATCTGCTTATTTGAAAAATGCTGGGTAGGAACAGGACAACTAGAATAATGCAAGCAGCATTTGAAGATTGTCATCAAGGAGTTGGTTCAGATGGGAAGGGCTTCCACTGCTTAGACAAAGCTGGCACGGGTTCAAGCTGCCCATTTGAACACAGGAAATGTATGAAGTGCCAGCCCCCTTTTGTTGTATCTAGCTAGGTTCCAGTGTATGCAGAGTTTCTGCTATGTTTAAATGCTTTATTTACAAAATGTCATAGTATGCAGCTGGGTGCATGTCCAGTAATTTGATGGATCTGCACCAAACATGATTTTAGCTTCACTGCTAAATAATTCTCAACTTTGAGTAGCATGACATTAATGGGTGCTTAAAAATGTATCAAGCTTACAAGTTTTTATCACTATAAAAATAGTGAAGAAATGACAGATAAATTGAAAGATTACTTTGGAGGCATATATAGAAAAATGAAATACTAGTATGGGAAAAATTACATGATTTGTGTTAATTTTCATTTATTTATTTACTCAGAATAACCCAGCTGAGATGCATCAACTCATATTCAATGGGATTTTGCTTTTATTCATTTTTACAGCTGGTGGACTGAAGCTATGAAAAGTTGATGGACTTGTGCCAGGTCACACATCATGTAATTCTGGTGGAATTTGAACCCGAGTCTCTCCCAAGCCTGTGTCTAGCTACTAGATTACACTCCTCATCCAACTAGACCACGCTGCCTCATGCAAACAATAAAAATTTAAAAGTTATGTCTGAGAATGACCTTTAAAATATTTACCGAATATTGGGTTCAACTTTGTGATGTGTCAGAATAGTCACACAGTGCAGGGGGAGTAATTGTCTTCTTTTGTTCTGAATGTTGTTGTACGTATGGCTTACATTTTATGCTTCCCCCATTATTTTCCAAGTTTCAGCTTATTTGCACCCTTCTCAAAGCTATTTTAAGTGTATACTGATCTCACTGGGGCAGGGTTCTTCTGTTTTTGCCCTGTAGCTAGCTTTAATTTCCTTGGGAAATTTCCCTTGATATACAGTATACTGTATAACAGTTTCAATTCACACCCATTATATTTAGTACTCTGAGCACACCCCAACATGTTCACATCATTTTATTTTTACTCATAGAACACTGGTGCTGCTATTTTATAGCAGTTCACCTAATAGTCACTGTCTTTTTATTTTCATGCTAATATGGAACCAGCAAAAATTAAAAGACAGTGAGTATTTGCTGTTATACACTATCTCAAGTGTAGATTCCCTGCCCAATTTATGACAGACTTTACAAGAATACTATATTATAACCTGCTTTCTGAAATGAGTGTAACTATTGTATGGAGAACTTTGAGAGTTGCAGCATTGACTCCCCTCACCACCCAAAAATCAATAAAAATGGAAACTAAATGAGGAGGCAGTTTGGCCTAGTGCTTAGAGTGTAGCACTATGTGCCTGGAGACTTGGGTTAGAATCCTACAAATGCTGCTAACATTATTAACTGTGATGGAAAGGCAGTTTGTATGAAAAGTGGTATATGGGATTTATAAAATGATGTCAGGAGAGAAGAAATATCCAAAAACCATACACATTCTCAAAAACCACCATTACAGTATTACAGTACCTTGCTGTTCCAATATTCACTCTGTGATCCTGAGCAAGTCACATGTTTCTGTCTCTGTACTCTTTAAATTTTTCTCTGCACTGACACTTAAAGCAACATTGTCCTCATACAGTATCTCCATTGGATTGTAAAGCACTTTGTGATACAGCTTTTGTGAAAGTTGCTATAAAGAAACAAATCCTTTTCCTTATTTTCAGTTACTTATATAGAGACTGGTGACTGGGAATGATCTGAGCAACGGCTTGTTTCCAGACATGATCTGGGGAGGGGTTACTGAACAGAAGGTGGTACAAAACAGTAAAAGGATTCACAATAATACAGAGGATATATTGGCAATATAAACACTCTCTCATTAAGCAAAGGACATATTAAAGACAGAACTGTTTCTTTGTTGAAAGCTTTACAGTATCTATAGTATATACAGTATATAGAATGGCAAGAAGATGTACAAAACTACCTGGCAACATGGGAGGTATAGTAAATTGTATCAGACTAATTTTGTTTATTTCTAGGGTGACACTTCTTTTACTACAAATCTCAGAATCCCCTGCAGCTGACACCATAGTAGTAGGCAGCAGCAGGAGATTCAGTAGCCTGCAATGCTTGTTAGAGTTTATATAAGCTCTGATCTTTTATTATGCTAAGCTGTTGTATCTGACCCTAGACCCTTTGAAAATAGGCCCTGCCTAAAGGATCTTGTTTGTAATAAATAAATAAATAAATCTGCTGATCCTGCTGTCCTTCCTGGGCTATGTACAGTCACAGATGACTGTACTTAGCCCCTGGAGAAAAGCAGACCTTGAAAACACCTAATCAGAGATTATAAAAGCTGTAACATGCACTGGAGGCTATTGAATCTCTCACTGCTGCTTACTGCTCTGATGTCAGTTGCAGGGGATACTGGGATTTGTAATAAAAGAAAATGTTAGCCTAGAAATAAGCAAGATTAGTCTGATACAATGTACTGTGCTACAGCAAACAGTAAGTAAACTAAAATGTTATTGCACACAATGTGCACATTGCGACCCACCCCGCACTAGAGTGTGGGGCCCTTTGTGCTGACTGCTTCCCTTTAAATTTTTCATGTTTTGTGTTGAAATATTTTATTATTTTCAGAAAAATGTCTGAACATACAGCTTATGGCCTAGATGTTCAAGAAAGCATGCCAGGTACAGGTACATGGGTCCACTTCAAAAAAGCTAGCATTATAAAGAAGTAACCATAAAGTATTATACATAGATTCAATTTGACAGTAAGAGAGGCAGGGTACAGAAGCTATACTACTACTATTCAGTGTCTCAGAGGGGCCGTATCTTATAGTTGTACTCCCCGGGAGGGAGGGAGCTTCTCTCCATTAATCATTGCGAGACATAAGCACACCGGGTGGGCCTCTTCCTTGATTCAGACCAATCCCTCTTCAAGGCATCGGGAAAGGAGCCGAGTTCTGTGTGTGAACATGTTCAGCGACATCCGTAATATCTGGAACAGAAGCAGATAATCACAAAGAATCTATAGGATAGCTGGAGTAACATATATCATGCTGAAATACATTTAGAAACGTATACAGAATACAGAAAGCCACAGTTGTTATTTGTGTCTGATGGGAATAATATGTCCTTTACTATATCTTGACATTGTAACTTGAACCCCTGGCAGTGAAGGCATTATAGAGATCTTAGAAAATCATTCTGTCCTGGTGGTGCTACAGGCTTGTAGCTCCCCTAGAGGTGCTATTGTCTGCATTCTGAGTAAAAGATTATATCCCCGCTGCATACAGCAGGCCAACAAGAAATACTCAGCCTATGCCTACCTGGGGATTTACATGGTTCAGATGCGGGGCCCAACAGAGTCTGAATTTGGGGAGTTGGTAGTTTTGGAGGTGAGAAAGCCTATCTAATTTTAGAAGGACTGAAAGAGAGGCCAAGATTAATGTTTTCATGTTTTAACACTGAGTGGATATACTGTACTTTGCTTAACTCAGTGGGAGGCCAAAGACAACACTGATGCACTGGGATTTTCTCTGAGAAAAGGAGAAGGCCTATAATTCCAGCTATACTATACACATTGATGGTGTCTCATATGCTGTCTGTATTAAAAATGGTTTCCAATTAGTGTTTCATTGCAAGTAGAAGTCCTTGTATGTGTTACGTCTTTTCATACACAGGCCAAACCTTAGCTTTCTGATTCAGTAACAGCACCACCTTTTTATGGAATGTAAAAGTTGGCTTGAAGTACATTCTCAATGAGCTTCTGGGTGAGAGAAACTAAATGGCCCTCTGGTCTTCTTCCCGCTAAATTATAGGGGTGCGGTAGCACTCCTATAGTTAGGGTTGATCAAGGGTTTCTATGTTAAACCTCAAGTTTTCACTTTAATAACTTCACAACTGTAAAACAGATTTGCATGAATTTTTGCATGTGCGGTCCCATGGGGTAGTTCTCTTGACCTGGCAAATTTCATTCTGGTTGGATACATGAATTCCAAGATGTGCATAGTGAAACAACATTAAAAAATCACTATTTTTAACTACTTTTTTCTCATTGCCTTGTGCACAGATGGATTGGAATTTTGGTCTGCAATTTTGAGGGTGGAAAAGGCTTGCCTCACAGATGTGCCTTTCACTGGTGTGATGAAAAAAATATTAATCCATTACAAAGTTATTCAATTTTAACATTTCAGGTTCTGAGCATGCTCAGTGCAGTATTTTGGATAGAGGTCTGGAACTAAAAAAGAATTTGGTACAAATGAAAAAGGATCCTTTTACTTTTGGGGCCAATCTTTTTTCATTTGAAAAAATTCTTCTTGTTTTCTATTTTTCTTACAAAAAAAAATGTCAAAACACACAAAAATGACATCCTGCAAAGAGAGCGAGATATATATATCTTGCTCATTGGGACTCCATTAGGTTGATTCTGCAGTTAACTGTTGGGAAAGTGACCCTGAAATGTGTTTTTTTTTAATTAAATCTTTTTTCACTTCAGCTTTTGCCTTACTGCTTTTTCATTCACACAAAGAAGGATCCCATCAAACAAAGCATAGATTTTGCAGGCTGTCCTCATAATTAGGTGGATTTTCCCTGGTGTTTAGGGGCAAGGGGCACCCCCCCCCCATCGACTGCCATCCCCATTATTTTTTAATTTTTACCTGCTGTCTAATGGTGCCCCCAACCTCCCATTGTTATCCCTGTTATTTTTTCCCTGGTGTCTATTGGTGCCCCCACCCTCCCATTCCTGTCCCCATATTTTTTTTATATTTTTCCCTATTGTCCAGTGATGCTGACCACCCTCAAATGGGCATCCTTGTAATTTTGTAATTTTGCCCTTGTATCTAGCTGCACCCTCCCACCATCATCTGATCACCTTCCCCTGTAATTACTATGTATTTCCCTGGTGTCTAGTGATGCCTTCCATCCTCCAATGACTGTCTGCATAAATGTTTAATTTGTCCCTAGTGTCTAGTGGCATCCCCACCATCCGATACCCATCCATGTAAATGTGTACTTTATCCCTGGTGTCTAGTAGTGCCTCCCACCCTCCAATGGCTGCCCTTGATCTTTTTGGTTTCCCTGGTGTCTAGAGGCACCTCCCACCCTCCGATGTCAATTGCAGACTGAAAATAAGACAACGGTCCCCCAATGTCTTTTTTAATTTTTAATCTGTAAAAAAGAAAAGGGTCCATCAGTGACTTAACCCCTGACCACCAACTGAGCATTCACCACCCTGCACAGCCCAGACACCCCCCCCCACACACACACACACTCTCACACACCTGAACAAGTCCCAGGGTGAAGATCCACTCTTCAATCGAAGATACATCTTGCTGCTGGAATTGATAACTACTGTATGAAAAACAAACTCTGGCCAGTGCCGAAAGGGCTGCAGACCATGAATGTAGGGTAAAATGATTGCAAATTACCAAGGTTATGGGCCTGCATTCACAAAATATAATGTTGGCTCATAAAGTTGTTGTGTTTTAATATTTTTACACCAAAATGTCAACATAGCCTTGTTATGACTCTGCGTCATGAAGAATGGCGGAGATAATTTTCATGTCTTGGCCTAAAGGTGATTTCCTGCAGGGACTGCAAAATCACCTTTTGGTATGTAAAACCACATTTTGGGCAAGAGTTGAAAAATGACAGCTATCACATTTATGAGGTGCTGTACAGAAATGCCTATATAGAAAATTTGGGTAAAAATATTGAATATAACCAAAGTTAGGAGCCTGTGTTTGCAAAATTCAACATAGCCTCATCATTTTTTAAATATTTTACACCAAATTTATAACAGCCTTTTTATGACCCTGCCTTATGAACAAGAGCAGAGAAAATTTTTAACTCCTGTCCAAAAGGTGATTTTGTGCAGGGACTGTGAACTCACCTTTCGTGATGTGAAAAAAACAATTTTGGCCTGGATTTGAAAAATGACAGCTTTGTCATTCATGAGGTGCTGTAAAGACACTGCTATGTTGTAAATGTGGGTAAAAATATTGAAAATTATCAAAGTTATGAACCTGCATTCGCAAAATTCAATATAGCCTCATAACTTTTTATTTTCTTTTGACTCTTAAATTATTTGTTTGCTTTACTGTCCAGGAAAGCTTCCTGTTTCCTCTTCCTGTCCACATGATTGCTTCAGCTCATTTGAACCCCTGATTACTCCCTTGTCTAACATGAGACACTACTATTTTCAGTTTCAAATTCATAACCAAAACCAAAATTCAATCTATAGTGGTACTAATGTTTTAGTTTCACAGTTTTATATTCACAAGCAGCTTTCAATCTATTCAGCATCCAGCTCACTCTGGCCCTTCTTGAAGTGTTGCTTTTTAATCTGTGATGATTCTACTTGCTCCAACCACAATCAGAAACATCAGTTTAGATGTATTGTTTTTATTTATACCATAACTAGGCACAATGATCTTTGAAGGCAGCTACCTTCAGCTGTGCCCTATACTGCCAATGAAGGGAAGCTCACAGTGTCCTCTTGGCTCTAGCAAATGCAATCACTCCCTAAACTGTCCTGCCATTTTATTTCCATAGGCCAGACCTAACAATTCCAGTTCAGTGCTTATAACAGAGAAACACTTGTCCCTGCAATAATAGATAAATAAGTCACAGAAAAGATTATATTGTTGCTATCTCCTACTGCTGAAATCTAATAATAAGATGTAGCCTGGTGCCAAAAAAAAAAGGCAGCAACAGACAATTACATTAGCGAAAACTTGCTTGCATAACACCATGAAATAATGGCCCATCTTACAACATCAGTAATGGTACACATAAGAACAGTAAATAACACAACTGAATGTAAACAATTAATTTAAGTAATGTCATCCCTTCTAGCTGCATTACTACTGTAAATTAAATATGGTTCTGCTTGCCCATCCCCACAAAACTCTAATCACATATCAACTGTCTTGTGGAAAAAGAAACAAAACCTTGATATGGATACTTACTCGGTCTGTAGGCTTTGAGCTGATGTGTTTCTTTTTACAGGCTAGTTACCTTTAAAGGGAAAAAAAGTAGTGCAGCGGGGCTGCTAATACTAACAACCAGCAGACTGCTTCATGGACGCAGAGGTGACTGTAGTGGAAATCGAACAGGTTGTTCGGATGAAAAAATGCAAGGAATGTGGAGTCCTTTTTCTGAAAGCCAAAAGACTGCAGGGCTTTGCCCACTGCAGCCCTAAAACGTGCTGCTTGGTATTGCATCTAACTTATACAAGCTAGTAACAGTTTTTGTCCCCTACACTGGGATGTGAAAGCTACATGCACTCCCACCCACTCCCACCCACTGGGCACAGCAACATTCATCCCATGGACCTACCTCTCCCAGAATTTCCCTCCTGTATTTTTTTTCTGTATTGATGGCTAGTTATTACACTTAATGGCACTGCATTTCAAATTCAAAATCACTTGCACACCACTCAATGCTCTTCCAGTCTATGTGTATTTAGGTCCTTAAACAGCAACTGTCCTCAGACCCACATATCATAGTGTCATATGTGAATAGAGTCATCCTATAATAGATTAACTAACCGATGTCAGGAATGAACACACTGCAGTGGTCCACATACATGATAGATGTCTGTGGATACACTGTATGGAAACAAATAAATTGATGGCAGATGAGGTCTGCTAGACCCACCTAGTCTGCCCATTTTCCTATCTACTGTTAATACCTCAAATACTACTTGATCTCAGGCTTGGACCTCCCTTCCCAACCCACTAAGGTTCCCCTATGCCTGTCCCATGTGTTACCAAAAGGCTTTACGGGTTCTTCTCAACCGCCTACACAGGGAGAATGTTCCAGGCATCCACCGCTATTTCTGTGAAGAAACAGGTCCTCATGTTTACCCTGCATCTAACCCCTCCAGATTCATAGCATGATCCCTTCCACACTAGCATCATTGTTTCTGAAAAATGCTTCCCACATATATCCATTTTTATTCCTGTGAAGTATGTGCAATTCAATTCAGCATCACTCCCCCAACCCCACAAATCCCTCCTTTCATCCCTAGTGTACATATTGAGGTAATTTAGTCTCTCATCATAAGTCTTTTAATGCAGACTCTGTACCATTTTAGTTACCATGCTGTCAACCTCATCTATTCTGTCTATGTCCTTCTAGAGATGTAGTATCAAGCACTAGACACTGCACGCTATGTGAGGTATCACCAATAATTTATACAGCAATATCATTACCTCCCTCTTTCTGCTGATGCTATCACTCCATATGCACACAAGTACATCACTATCTCTCCTCACTGCCTTGTCACATTTTTTGGCCACCATTAGATTGTCAGATATGAGTACTGCAGGTGTTTTTCCATCTTGTACTCCACCCCTAGGTTTATGCGACCCAAAGTGCATGATTTTGCAATTCATTGTATTCCACTTTTTTTGCCACACTTTGACATCTCCTCAAGCTTTATTGGAGCTTTATTAATTTTTTTAGCCACCTCCTGGAGTGTCTAGCATATTGCAGAACTTAATGCCATCTGCATAAAGGCACACATTCCCTTCTAGCCCTTCTGCAATGTCACTAACAAAGATATTAAAGAGGACCAGTCATAGTACTGACCCTTGTGACACCACACTGATCACCCTCCATTCCTCAGAGTAAACTCAGTTTACCACCACCCTGTGTCGCCTATCCCCCAATCAATTCCTTACTAAGTTTACCACCTTTTGGACCTACTCCCAGGCTGCCCTAAAGGGTTACAGGTCCATCATGTGGAACAATGTAGCAGGCATTGCTGACATCTAAGGAGGCAACATCCACTACTCCACCCTGATCTAATTCCCTGGACACACATTCAAAAAAAATATATCAGATTTGTAGGACATGACCTCCCCCACTGAAGCATTGCTGCCTCTGAGCTAAGCCACTGGATTCAAGATATTCCAAGTAATTCCCTTTAGTAGTGATCCAATTAATTTCTCCACTGCCGATGTCAGGCTGACTGGACTGTAATTGCCAGCCTCCTCTATGTTACCTCTTTTGTAAACTGAGACTACATCTGTCCTCCTCCAGTCTTCAGGAACCACATATGTTTCTAGTCTGTGATTGAACAGGCCTGTCAGAGGTGAAGCCAGCACTTATATGACCTCCTCCAATGTCCTTGGATGTATACTGTCTGGCCACTTTGCCTTAACAACTTTTAGATTTACAAGTTAAGATAGGACACTTTCATCTATAACTTGACTACTGTCTACCACCCTTTCTTTGATTATACTGTCCCTTATCTGAAAACTCTAGCCTTCCCCTATCTCTATGTGCACTGAACACAAGTATTTGATCAGGATGTCTGTTTTTCACGGTCACCTTCCACACACTAACCTCCCCCCCGTTCTTTGCCAGTCTTATAATCCCACCCATGGTCTTCTTATTCCTTTCACTTACATACCTAAGAACTGCATTGTCCCACACATTTGCTGCCTGTGCTATTTTCTCCTACATTTTCAGATTTGAGTTCCAGAATTCTTTCCCTGCCTCCCTCTGCTTCTTCTTATACAACTCCCTATTCCCCTCCATATGTGTCTCCTTTTACCTCCTTTCTGCTAACTTTTACAGTACTGCTGACTTTACCTTTCCAATAACCTCATTGGAGAAACCATATCTTTCATTGTTACATAGACAATACAACATCCTCCATTAAGAGGAGAGGGTGACGCCAAAATATTATGACAAATAGACAACACAATAAAAAGGACAATACAAAGCAGGAAATAAAGTTCATAAACAATACATGTGCAATAAGAGCCAGTGCCACTATACACTCTGAAAGACAGGTTAAAAACAACTGGTCAATAAAAAAGGGGTAATTTAGGTCTAGCCAAAAACAGACCATGCATGGGGATTTTATAATAAGTAAAAAAATTCCTGTTGTGATTTTGATTCCTATGATATCATAAAATATTGTTGGCTCTAAATTAGATTACAGTAAATGTGAATCACATAACCATCCTATCATGTTGTCATGCTTAACATTTACATATTTCCATTTTATACCCTTGTAGCAGTGCTGACAACTAAACCTTTACATTTTCCCTTTTTGCCTTTCACTGTCTTGAAAACAGATTACAAGATACAAGTCAATTTCTCATTTGTTTATGTGAAAAGCTATTTGAGTGCAGGAACTAATCAAAAGAAGGTTGTTAATATGCAAGGAGAACGAGTGACAAAAAAATTGGAAAATAAATAAACAAATAAATAAAAAATGACTACATTGCACATATCTGAATTAATAAAACAGTGTTTGCTTCTGAAAATGATTTCACTCAGTCTTGGTTGTTCTAAAGTATTGCTGAAATGTAACATATACCAAGAAAAGTTTTCTCAAGGGAGGTCAGAAATGTCTGCAAAAGGTCAAACAGTTAAACCGTCAGCATGTATACAGATGTCTTTTTTGAGACACATAATGCTAATTTAAACAAGGACTTTCACAGAAGAATCTCCAAAATTACCGTTCATGTTAAAACTTTCATTTTAAATTTGAGCGCATTCCTTCCAGTAGCTGTGGATCTCATTAGTACTATTATACATAAATTCAGGCTGACAGAAAAATAAAAATAATTTTAAAAAATAATAAGAAGGAATAGTAGTGTTCTTACAGAGTACATAACTTTACTCTGGGTAGGCTGATTAGACAAACAAGTTGTGCCTTTAGTGCAGGTCAAAAGAGCTGTTAAAATTCACCTGACAATTTGAGTTGTGTTCAACAGTGGGATAGAGCAGAATATAACAGAATTTGCAGATTAGTTCCCTCCTCAGAGAGTGAGATATAGATAGTTAGATATATTCCCTGAAGATGCAGTATCAGAGGTATAAATATGGGCATTTTTTCATCGATTTTAATATAGTACAAGTTCAATAAGTACTGTACATATATGCACTTATTGAACTAGAATTGAACATATAATTCCGAAATTTCAATAAAATAAAATAAAAAAATGCATATGGAGCTTTCTGTAATCTGCATTCCTTTCTTATAATTATTTGACAGCTACAAAGTAACTAAGATTTGTTTTAACACCTAGATATAGTAAGGAAATTTGTAACTCAGCAAAGCCCTTTTTGATACGATCACATGTTAGATGACCATTAGCAAGTATTGTGACCTTCCCTGATTGCACACCTTGGTTTTCTAATTATGCTCCCTGCTGTAAATGAATGCACCCTATGACAGCACTACCAACTCTGTTTTTTTCACATGGGCTTCTTTTCACCTCTAACCATTTTTTAACCTCACCCTCTTCCACATAATAAGTCTAACTCTTATTTATGTGCTATGCTCCCCATAAATAGCACAGAAAGCAAAGTCAATACAGTTGCATCATACAATGCATTTTTTTTAGAATCTTTTAGAGAAGATCCTTTTTATTTGTGTATTCCATAATTTAAAAGGGCATGATGTTTCCACAGTTTGACAGTGGGCAGCAATTTGAAATGTCCATTGCAGAACATTCTCTGGCTAGAGTTTGCATATCAGTAACCCTTCTGCTCTCTGAGGAACATGCAAAACCTTTGACAAAATCAATCACTGATTGTTGAGAATTTAGGTTGCCATAGAGGCACCCAGAAGTGAAAATGCACACTGTTTTAGGAAGCGAAGGAAAAGAGACTGAAAGAGAGGTATACAAAAGGCTTAAAAGTGAAATGTAATAGAAAATTTCAACAAATTATCAAAGTTGTCATTCTTTCTTACTGTATCATATCACATTTTGTTCAACCAAAAAAATCATAAAATCATATTATGTCAGTATCTGTAACATCCTTGTAACGTGGGAAAATAATATGTTCATTCATTTACACTAGACTCTTGGGCTGATCGATTCTGAAGCCATTGATCTCTGCAGCGTGGTCATTCAAAGTTACACCCTCTTTGCTAGCTGGCATAGCATACCAGGATGTCGGCTCTCAAGTGCCCGTAATCAAAGGGACATGAAGTGTGAATCATGGTGAAATGTTTTTTCTTCTGAGGTTCACATGTTTAGTCAGACTGTTTTTCATGACAAATTCAACACTAATGTGATAGTTGGGATCCTACCAGGGATCTGGGATATGTATACCATGCTATTTGTTTGACTCTCGGTCATAGTTATTGAAAAAAAAAGAACTGTAGGAAGAGGGGGATCTAGTCTCATAAGAAAGCTGAGACAAATCACACAGATCCTTGAGTTTTAGGTTTAGTCACAGTTGCTATACAGTATGACCTATTGAATTTTTCTTGATTCAAATAAGACACAAGTTAGTATTTTTCTAATATAGACTGTCAAATGAAGTACTGAAACACTGAATGTGTGAATTGTACTGTAGTTTCTGTCGGACATCTTCACTAACAGTGCTAATTCTGAGAATGGTATTGACTCTGAATTTATGTATGAAGAGTGATAAACCCTGCTGCTATAAATTGGGAACTAAAGACACATATATTCACATATAAAATGGAGAGATGTCCTATTTTAATTGGATCTCAGTCTGTCATAAGTCCAAAATTAAAAATATTCTCAGATCAAAGTCAGCAGTGTCATTGGTAGGACCGCACACAGAAAGAGACACTGTCTCTCTCTCTCTCTCTCTCTCTCTGTCTCTCTCACTCTCTCTTCTCTTCTCTCTCTCTCTCTCTCTCTCTCTCTCTCTCTCCCTCTCACACACACTGGAACAGCAGATTTTCAAAGTCCCAACCTTGGAAGTGGCTCTTACCTTTAGGTATCTCTCTGAGAATCACGTAAGACAAGAGCAATTATCTGATGTGACTCCTTGCCTGTTCCTGGCAGGAGATGGAGCTCATGCATATTTGTTAGCCAACACCCACCTCTAACTCTTGCTAACTGAAGTTTATGGGTGATGGGGGGTAGGGAGCAGGGGATTATTTTTTCCAAGCCCAGAGACAATTTTGGCAAGCATTGGGGGAAGGGGTTACAAGAATTACAGTTAAAGCAGAAGGGGGGTGTGGAGGGGGTTCTGTGCACCTTGAAATCCTTCAACTACATCAAAGCAGAGCAGTCATGGACAAACAAAACACCGGGAAACAAAGTCCTGCAGTTTGCGTAGTTTAAGGTAAAAAAAGTTGTCGTCTACGATATATTTCTTTTCAGTATTTTTTAAGAGCAGAGCTTATTTTTCTGTTAAAGCACGGAGTGTTTCCAGGTGGAGTCATCTTTTTTTCACACTCCAGCATGTTGTTGGTTCAGAAAGAATGCAGCATCCTTTTTTCTCAAGTGATCGTAAAAAGACTGCAGGGCTTCGCCCACCTGCAGCCCTAATAAGGTCAGTGCTGCTCAATGTATTTCAATGGGGTTTTCAATATGGTGCATAAGTTTGCTGTTTTTCCATATTCTGACACCAAATTTTCAACATGGCATTTTGAGACCCCACCTTATGAGCAATGTCAGTGGAATTATGCAAATCTGGTCTGAAAGGTGATTTTGTGGTTGCTTGGCAAAATCACCATTCAGGCTGGAGTTGAAAGCTTTCACAACCCTTGTTCATGAGGTGGGGTCATAAGAAGGTTATGTTCTAAATCTGGGGTCAAAATACATTAAAATGCAAAGATATATGCATCCATTGAAATTAAGCTATGCTCACTCACAACTTTTGCAATTTTCAATATTTTCACCCCAAATTTACAACATGTCATTTCTTTACACCAACTCATGAATGTAACAACTGTCATTTATCAAATATTTGCCTAAATGTGATTTTGCACCTTTGATGCTGACTGACATTGTGGTGGTGGTGTGGAATGACTTTTTTTGGCAGTGATTTGACAAATTTCAGTACAGGGTTCATTAGGTGAGGTCATTTATTATTTTATTTTTCTATTTTTTGAGAAATCTGATAATTACAACCCATTCAGTCATGGACACTTTTTGCAAAGGCTCATTGTCAGGTAACAAGATATACAAACATTATACCAGGTACATTAAAATAAGGTGCAACACAAACATATACAATGCTGCATTACAGGTGGTGGAAGAAAATAACAACATAACAGGGGAATATTACAATAGTAACATAACAGAGTAATATTACAAACGCAGAGGACAGAGACAGCCCAGAGTCTGGTTCAAACAGAAATACAGAAATAAAGCAGTTGTTCAACCATAGACAATATTGCAATTCAAAGTATAGAGCACTTGGTAAATTAATATAGATAAGCTAACACAACATACTAAGAGTTGAATGGATGGGGCAAGAGGATGGTAGGGTGATAAGGAGAAGTATTCTAGCGGCAGTCACAAGTGGAACTGTTGGCTAGAAAATCCTTGAATGAGGATTTAAATGGGCCAGTCTTAGCACCAGCAGAGAAAGCAGCAGGAAGGCTGTTTAGCCAGTAGGGATCTCTGAGGTAAAAGGCTCTTTGGCCCAGGGACATCCTGCAGTGAAGGACCAAAAAAGGGGCATTTGAGGAACTCCTGGAGACCCTCTGAGGGAGGGAGAGCTGGAGGAGACACTACAGGCTGGCGGGAGTGAGTTTGCACTGTATTTTCTTGGCTGGAAGGCAAGTGTGATATTTAAGGTGGCATTCAAAATTCAGCCAGTTTGAGCAACTGTAGAGGTCACAAGTGTGTGTCCCATCACTAGGTAACAGGCCTTGTTAAGGGCTGTCCTAATGCAAAAGAGGACAGTGTTGTCTGCTGAGCCATAGAACACAATTCCATAAGCCAACATGAAAGGACCAAGGATGACATGGCAATACAGAGTGCTTCAAGGGGCAGACAGTGTTTAAGCTGATAGAGGTGGCCAATTCTGGAGTTGACAGTGAAACGAAGGAGGTTGATATGTGCATGATGGGTGAAGGAGGAGGAGTCAAGGGTGATGCCCAGGTATTTGAAAGAGTTGACTTGCTCAAGCGAGGAGCCTTGGGAGTTGTGGACAAGTAATGGAGAGCTATTGTAGGGGTTTTGGCAATGCATGAAAATCATTGTTTTTTATAGTTTAATACAAGTCTGTGCTCCATAAACCAGTCCTCAGCTTCAGTGAAAGACTTCTGGAGGGCTTCCTGAAAGGGTAGAGACTGGGGATTGCTCCAGAAGATGACTGCATTGTTAGCATAGAGAAGTAACCAACGAGAACAAGCCATGGGCAGGGAGTTTAGAAAGAGGCTGAATAGAAGAGGACCCAAGATAGAGCCTTGGAGGACTCCGGAGTGAGCTGAGAGGGAGGAAGAGAGGGTAGAGTCAATTCTGACCTGTTGTGACCTGTTAGATAGATAGCACTCAAACCAGGATGTAGTGTTGGAGGTCAGCCCCACAGAAGTCAGAGATTTAAGGAGAAGGGCATGATGGACAGTACCAAATGCCTTAGTCAGGTCAATACAGACCAACCCAACTAAGTGGCCCTGATCAAGGGCCTTGTGGATATAGGAGGTCTATTCAAACAGGGCCGTGGTAGTGCTGTGGCCACCACAGAACCCATGCTGTTCAGGACACAGGAGATCATATTTAGTTAAATGTTCAGTGAGCTGGTCAGCTACTAATTTTTCAAGGGCCTTGGAGAGTGGGGACAAATGGGTATGGGCTAGCAGTTAGAGGTGGAGGTGCCCATTAGGAGTGGAGCGATGACAGCCTGCTTCCAGATGGAGGGTAATTCCCCTAAACAGAGGGAGTGGTTGAGGATTTTAGTGAGGGGAACTAGGACAGTTTCGAGAGGGAGGTGGAGGAGTTTTAGATCCAAGAAGTCTCTACTGTGGTGGCTCTTACCCAGGACATGAGAGAGGTAGGTCTTAGCCTCTTAGGGAGATATGAAACAGAACCTGAATGGTGGGGGATTAGCAGGGGGGAAGGGGCAGCAACCAGGGGTGAGGGACCTGTAGGTGTAGGGGGTCAAAAACCTTTGGAGGGAGCATGCTGTGGAGGTCAGAGAAAGAGGAGTTTAAGGAATTGACAATTTACAGCGGGTCCTGGGTGATGATTCCATTTACTAAAAGCTGGGAAGGAGGGTGGGATAAGGATTTACCATTTAGTTCTTTGATGGTATCCAAGAATTTTTGCCCAGAACCCCCAGCAGAGGTTAGGGCATTCTAATAGTAAGTGACCTTCACCTTGTGTAGGGCATTGGTATATTTGTTCCTTGCTTCCTGTACTGTTGTTTTTCATGGGGCAGCCCTGAAACAAGGGCACTGTGACAGAGACTGTCCCGATGGCACATGAGGTCAAAATAAGTTTGAGATAACCAGGGAGTAACATAGTTTTTTACAATCAGTTTCGACACTGGGGCAAAGAGGTCACATGCAGAACTAAAGGAAGTGATGAAATAGGCAAGGGCACTATCTGTGCACCCAGCAGTATCTATGGGGGACCAATCACAGTTAAAGCGGTGGTTTTTGAGCTGGGCTAATGCTTTTCACCTTAGACACCAACAGTAAATAGTTTTGGGGGTGGGTTGGGGACCTTACAGGACCACCAGCACAGTACAGGGCAGTGGTCATTGATGTCATCAAGGAGCACTGAGACTTAGTAATCCTTTTTGGGAGGTTTGTGAAGATTAGGTCCAGCAATGTTGCAGTCCCCATCTTGTGGTTAAGTTTAGTGTGGAGTTGGAAAACTTGAGTCAGATCCAAGGCCAAGGTGGCATCTTTATAGGAAGCAACTGATGGAGAGAGCCAGTTAGTGTTAAAGTCTCCCATGATCAGGATCTCACTATTAGCAGGAAGTGAAGGGAGGCAGTTGATAACAACAGAGAAGGCCAATTTCTGATTGTGTGGGGGAATATATACCCCCATGACATAAAGCATTTTGCTTGGGTTACCCAGTAAAAACTTTACTGTGATTACCTGAGCACCAAAAGTGGGAGGGAGGATGGGGATGATCATGGCCTGTAGGGAGTTCCGAATATAGAGCACACAACTACCACCCCTTTTCCCAGGTGATCTGACCAGTAAATAGAGTAGCCATTCGGGGCCACATTGGAATCTTCAGTGGTGGGGAAGAGCCAAGTTTCAGTTAAGGCCAGGGTGTCAGGCTGTGCAAATCATCCATGAAGGGAGTCAAATTTTTTTAGTAAGCTACAGATATTTAGGGAGGTAAAAAGGATGCCTCTTCTTTTTGCACTAGGGGAAGGGAGTAGTGGGTGTGGGCCAGGGTTAGGGTGAACATTCCTGGATAATAAAAGGAGGAGGAAGATGTGATGGGTAGAGGCTGTCTTGAGTTTGTATTCCCAGATAATAGCCGAGAGGGAGGTTAGAAATTTAGAGCCGAGAACAGGGGTAGGAAATGAGAAGATGTGTGAGGCTAAAAGGAGTGTAAAGGAGAGACAGTGGGAGGAGTGAAGAATGGTATTGCAGGGAGGTATATTTAGGAGGGGATACCAGGAGGAGTGAGTACCCCTAAACTGATTAGCAGTGGGAAGTAGAAGACAGGTAGAGGAGGGACAATGCAGAGAACTCTGCTCTGGTGGGGAGGGGATGGTGGACAGTAGTCCGATCAGGCATAGGAAAAAGGGAGGTGCCATCACTGTGAGGGGGATGGTAGAGAGCAGCCAACAGAAGACTATTGGGTCTAGAGCACAGTGAGGAGCAGGAGATATACGAAAAGATGTGTGCAAGAAAGAGAGCACACTAAAGAATAAAGAGAGAAAAGAATACAAAGGAATCTAAAGGATAAAGAGAGAAAGGAATACAAAGGAAAAGAAAGAGAGGATACAGAGGTTGGAGTCAGATGGCATAGCTGTAGGGTGTCTGACTACAGTGCTGAGAGACACAGGTTCAAAATTCAAAGGGGGCAAGGTAGGGGGGTCCTGAGAGCAGGTCAAAAGTGAGAGTTTAACTAGGAAAAGGGAGCAGTTAGGGAATGGAGTACAGTAAGAAAGGGCGAGTAGGAGGAGAAATACAAAGGATCAAGGCAGCCCAAGCTTGACCCCTAGTGATCAGGAAATATAAATTGCAAAGGGGGAAAATGGGCACTTTGCAGTTTGGTAATGTGATCAATGATGTCAATAAAAAGAGGGTCGGCCGACTGGTCCGGTGGTGCTGAGGGTTGAGACGCTGGATGCCACACATCACACCACGCCAGCGACCCGTGTTCAGGAGTGGACTCGGGTCGCTGGGGGTTGACTGGATGAAGAAAGGTTGAGCATCCAATGACAGCTCGCCTTCTCCGGGGGAAGGGTGGGGATCCATCCCGGCGAGCAGTGACCTCTGGTGGAGGCTGGGGGCATGACAGCTCATCGGCACCTTGGGGGTTTGATTGGTCAATGGCAGAGGCCTGCGGACCAATCACCTCTAGAGGCTGCATCATCAAGGGGGGGAGGATGTCACGGACGTCAGCGCTCATGCCTTGATGTCAAGGGCTAGCAATGTCCTATCAGAACAGAGAAAAATCATCCTCCAGAGCCGGGTAGATGGAGCACTGAACCCAGTCCTGATATGCCACCAACTGCCACTGTCTCAGGGACCTGAGAAGAAATTAAGGTATAGGGGTGTTTTGCCCCATCCCGAACCCCACCTGGGGGGTAATCCATGGCAGGATGAGGGACCCAAAGCAGCAGGTAAGTCGGTGGCAGGGATGGGTTGCATTGGCGACTCCTGAAGGGGCAGCTCTGGCAGGGATGTAGGAAGGAGAAAAGAAATTAAAAAAAAAAAAAATGTTCAGCCTTGGTGGTGGGGGTGGCTGGGGAATCGACTGGTACACTCTTCATGGGTTGTGCAGGAGAATCCTTCAGTTACCTTTGGATTGTTTTGGCCCAGGTTGTCAGCTCCCTTCCAGACACTTCGACAATGGCAAGATTAAAGTGGAAAGATGGGGGGGGCTCCAGCAGCCCTAGATTCAAAGGGAAACAAAGCATCAGTTGTGTAGGTACTGGCGGGATGCCTAAATGAAGGGGCACACTGCATATGTGTGGTGTGGCATGCTCAGGAGGGACAATCAGGAGAAAGCCAAGCATTGGAAAATACCAAGCAAGTCACTAAACTGTATTATTTCACTCAGTAAGCAGGCATACAATACAAAACTTTCCCCAAGACAGACCTTCCCCATGAGCTGATTAGCCCTGTACCCATGGCACTGAAAACTCCACACCAAACAGTAATCAGGCATTAATCCCTGGAACAGCCCCAAAGTTCCACTATACAGCGCAATATACCAGCACAAATAGTCTATCAGGTGTAGTTCGCTGATAAAAGTAACAGCCACGCACATCTCAGGGGCTGTGCAGGAGAATCCTTCAGTTACCTTTTGGATTGTTTTTGGCTCAAGCTGTCCATTCCCTGCAGACGCTCTGATGATGGCAAGAACGGTTGGAAGATGGGGGGAAGCGGTTTTGGATTGTTTTGCTCAGGCTGTCTGCTCCTGCAGATGCTCCAACGACAGCAAGTATGAAGTGGGAAGATGGAGGGGAGTTCCAGCAGCCCTTTGGATTGTTTGGACACAGGCTGTCCATTCCCTTGTAGATGCTCTGATGATGGCAAGAACGAAGTGGCTATGCTGACAATTTGGTTGCTGTTGTGCTACAAATAGAAGCACAGGGCCCTCCTGGCACTGCACCTCCACAGAAACATACATACACACATCTATGGAGGGATGGGAGCACAGGGTTCTCTCGGCCCTGCAGTTCCACAGACAAATAGGGATACAATTACACTATCTCAAAAAGTAAGGAAATCCATTGTAAAAGATTTCATGAATGCCCTAGAAAGGGGCAACAAAAGGAGGGAAATGTGACATTAGGATTCCAACCCTAACACCTCATACCACAGGCAGCAACAAGAAAAGCTATTATGGTTTCACCTCTCTTGACTCTTCGCAAATTAGGTGTGGGGTATACCTAGGGGTTGTCAACCTTAATGCTCACCCCATTCTCATATGATGTACCCATCTCAGCTTATTTACTGATGGAATGGGGTGAATGTTAGGGATGACAACCACAACGCACACCCCACACCTGATTTGCAAAGAGGCAGGAGAGGTGAAACCAAAATGTTTTTTACTGTTGCTGTCTGCAGGGTGGGGGTGGGTGTTAGGGTTGGAAACCCTAGTGTCACATTTCCCTACTTTTGTCACTTTAACCCTTACTAGTGCATTAACAAAGTTTTTTTGCCATGAATATATATGTATGCATGTAATATAAGTACACCCTTTGTACCATACAAGTATAGTGACCATAAACTGGAAGAGCTGCAGTTTGACTCTTGGATCTTTATTAAAATGATTATGTTGCATCTTTTCAGTCACTTAGTCTTCAAAAGCTGAAAGAAAAAATGTCAGTGTTCTAATAGAATATGTCACCCAGAAATTAAATGCTCAGCATGGAATTGTTTTGGAACTACACTGACAGTTTGTAAGCAATAACAGTTGATAGGGTTTGCTCTATGCCCTATTAAACACACGACTAGGGGCTTAGTGAGGCATGAAGCTGCAGGCTGAGTGCCTTACTGTCCATAAGCTCCCCTGCTCAGCGCATGAATCCCAGCCAGAGTAGCACCTCGAGTTGCTTCCCAGGCTCAAACAGAGCAGAACTGTTACTTTTGTGCCTGATTTTGAAAGTTTTAAAACCAACCAGCTAAAACTATTTGTATTTGTCTGTAACTGTATTTAAAAGCTTAGAGTCACTGCAAGCCCAGGACCTGTGTTCTATCTGAAATCCCCCCACCCTTCGCTGGTATTATTAGTGACCACTATCCCATCTACTGTGTCTGGAACACTGTCATTCCTCCCCTCTCTGCTAAAACTGTAACCTTTCCTAATCTCTCCCGCCTAAGTCATGAGGACTTCTTAACTGACCTTAACCAGGTTGACTGGTCCCCTCTCTACCAAACAGAGGACATTAACATAGCCACAGAATATTTCAACTCCATCCTCCTCTCTCTTCAAAACCTTCACATCCTGGTCACCACACGTGGGATGGCAGGGAAAGTAACCAAGTGGCTAACACGCCCCTGCTTCAACTTCTCAAATCTAGGGACAACTTTGGTCCAGGTGGAAGATCTCCCACCTGCAGACTTTGAAGACTATCATGCATTACGTAACAACTGCAAAAGACAAATTCATATTGCAAAAGCACCTACTATAGGAACCTACTAATAACATCCTCTACAACCACAGAGGTACTGGTCCAAAATTATGACATTCTCGCAACCATAAACAACAGAATCCAGCTGACATGAACATTCAAGGTGTTCACTGCACCAACCATAACACCATTGCCAATGCCTTCAATGCCCTTTTTTCTTCTCCACCAGTCGCTACTCTAACTAGCCCACAACCTGACTGTCCTCTTCTCCTCCCTCGCCCCTCCCACCTCCCTTCGTTCTGGCCCAACCACATACCTTGAAGTTCGCAAGCTACTTAATTCCTTCCAGCACGCTGGGGTCAGGGCCTGAGGGCATCTATCCTTGCATACTTAAGCAGTATGCACCTTGGCTGACCAGACCTATCACCTGGCTTTTTAACCTTCGATCTGTACGCCCTACTGCCCCATCCACCTGGAAAACTGCCAGAACCATCCCTATACACAAAAAGGGCGATGTCAAACTCATGTCCAACTACCACCTATATCTCTTCTGCCCACTCTAGTAAGCTGCTTGAAAAATAGTCCACTGCCAGCTTGCTGCTCACCTTGACATGTTTAATCTTCAAACCCCGTGTCAACATGGTTTCCGCCGGTCACAGTACCACCTCTGCACTTACACAACTTACAAATGACATCAGAAATAATATGGACCGTGGCCTACCCATGGAGCCATCTTTATAGATCTGTCTAAAGCCTTCGACATGGTACACCATCCTCTCATGCTAAAGAAACCAATCCATTGGAGCATCTGACCAAGCCTCTCCTGGTTCCATAGCTATCTTGACAATCGGACTCAGGTAGTAGCATTTCACAAGGCCCTTTCCTCCCCTAAACATCTCCTGTGGAGTTCCCCAGGATCCACTCTTGGACCTCTACTCTTCTCCCTCTTCCTAAATGATATTCCCACCATGTCCCGTATAGCTGCACTCTATATACTGGAGATGACCTTGTTCTCTACTCTGGGTCAAAATCGTTGCTGCCATCAACTCCACTCACTAATGACTTCCAATTCCTGCAGACCTGGCTCTCTAGCAACCACCAAGTCCTGAACCTAGAAAACCTGTGCTATGCTATTCGGATCCTCTAAGAAACTGTCTGCCCCTGCAACAGGCTCCGGTTCAATGCCTTGATGGCTCCTCATCTTAAACACTGAGTCCTTCAAGTACCTTGGGTCACTTTGGATCCCACACTTGACCTGTCTCAACATATCAATATGGTGTGCCGTGCCGTCAATGCTAAAATTGGCGGAGCTTATCGCGTGCGCCACTTCCTCACTCCTTCAGCTAGACTTTCTGTTGCGAGAGGTATTCTCTTACCCCAGCTCCAATATGGTCTGCCCCTCCTCTTTGCTGCAAACTCTGCTACACTCCACAAATGGGACACTGTCTACAACAACATCTGTAGATTCGCCTTAACTGCCCCACATCTTACCTATCATTGTCTCCTTTACGCTGGCTTAAATTGGCTGTCACCTAAGGATATTCGAGCCTACTCCCTGGGCTGCTTTATCGACTCCCTGTCTAGACCTCCCTGCCCTGTCTATCTTGCCAACCTCCTGACTCCTGCCTCACACACCCGTACCCTCAGGTCTTCCTCTGTCCCCATGGTCTCCACCAGACCTTGCATGACAAAAATGGGTGAACAGGCATTTACCCATTTTGTTCCCAAATTCTGGAACTCACTCCCCCTTATGGTGAAAACTTCAGCTTTCCATCGAGAATTCAAAAACTCGCTGTTCACCCACCTTCTAGCCTCTGGCCAATGCAAATGCTCTTAATTTGCTTTGTCCCACTGCAGGCTGTCAGGTCTGACCCTGAGTACCACACTAATGTTTTCCCATGCAATATGCTTGTCTAGGTGGCTATGAACCTTGGTGTCTTTACTGTCCTCAGCTGTCTTATGGTTACCCTAATTGCTTTATTTTACATCCTTATTATGATCTATGCCTAAAATGTACCCTTATGTAACTATTACTGTGCTACCCAGTGTATATCTTGTTTTGCTCCTGTACACCTATATTATGTCTGTGCATTTCTGCATATTGTAACCAATGTCCTGAGCTCTCCCGGGTCGTGCCAGAAAATAGGCAGGTCTGTTGCCTAGCGCACTTACCCGGTTACCAAAAGCTAATAAATAAATAAGAGTGCAGTAATCAAAGTATAAAGCACACCCCGGAGTGTATTATTGTGGTTATAAAATGGGTATATGTTGAGAAACTGTAATGTAGTTTAAAGAATTGGTAAAAAATGAAAAAAAAGTATAATTTTACTATAAATAGCAGGGGGTGCCCAACAGGGGCATCCGTCAGTGCGCAAGTGAACATAGGCAGGCAAACAGCTGGCTGTTCTCAGGTTGAGGGGATGGGAGAGGGCAAGTGGCAGAGATGGAGGGTGGTCCTGATGAACACCAGGAGCAGGGGCAACAAGATGCCTGAGCTTCAGGTGTTGCTAACTGATGGGGAGGTGGATGTGGCAGCAGTCACTGAAACTTGGGCCATGCCTCGGTATGACTGGGGCCTGAACCTGGTGTGGTACACTGTGTTCAGGAAGGTCAGAGCTGTGGACAGGGGAAGTGAGGTAGCACCCATCATTAGGAATGACATGGATATATGCAGGGGTGGAAGGAGAAGAGGGGCACATAGAGGCATTATGGGTTACCTTGCAGGCACCTCTGGGCAAGGGGGTGAAGTTGGGGGTGGTTTATAGGCCACCCTTGCAGGCGGATGATCTGGAGGAAGGCCTGGTGGAGAATCTCAGGGGTCACTGTGGTCAGTGGGAGGGTATAATGGTGGTGTTGGGTGACCTTAACTTACTGGGGGCTGATTGGCTAACTATAGCATCTTCATCATTCAGGGAGCAGCACCTGCTGGACATCTTCCAGGATGCATTCTGGTCCCAACAGGTGGCTGACCCGACAAGGGATGGTTGTATCCTGGATGTGGTCTTGTCGGACTGTGATCTGGATAGGAACCAAGTAGTCAGGGACTCTCTAGCAGGGAGTGATTGTGCCATGGTCTGGTTTTCCCTGGATCTGGGGGGAGGAGAAAATTGCACTAAAACAGTGGTAACTGACTTCCGGGGGGCAGACTTCACGGGTATGGAGGGGATCCTCAAGGGACATTTAGAGGGGATCAGACCAGACATGGACACAGACAGCAGGTGGGAAGTTATTAAAAGAGGGCTCCAGGAAACTACTAAGGCCTGCAAGAAGTTCAGACTCAAGTTTGGTAGCGCCAAAAAGCTGTGCTGGTGGACTAGGGAGGTCCAGGAAGTGGTGAGAGAGAAGAGGGCTGTTTATACACGATAAAAGAGAATGCTTGGGGTTATGAACAAGGGAGTGCATAATATGATATCCAAAAGGGTAACCAGGATGGTGAGATCAGCCAAGGTGAGGGCAAAACAGAAGTTGGCAAAGGGACTCAGGAGAGGGGATAAAGGGTTCTTTAGGTATATCAGGGAAAGGAGGAAAGTGAAAGGGCAAATTAGCACACTGAGGTCAGTGAGTGGGTGGGATGAGGAGGATGGGGAGCAGGCTGAGGTACTTAATGATTACTTTGCCTCAGTCTACACTAGAGACAATGGTGGGGCAGGGGTATGCAGTGAACAAGGTGACCAAAATTGAGTGCTTACAAAAACGCTGACTCAATTACGGCGCCTGTGTTCACGGCTACCAAGCAGGGGGGTGACTGGATACTGGGGTGGGCGAAATACCACAACAGGAAGTAGTGGATGTCACAGATTCACTCAGCTGGTCAGCCCTCTACTCCCAAAGTGCCACCCTCTGAGAACAGTGCACAGTACACGGTAACCCTCTTGTCTGTTTTGTGGGTTCAAGTCACCTTAGCCCCAAGTTCTGGAGGGATTCAAACTGATAACCTCTTGTTAGCATACCCAATTTTCAGGCTCAGATAATTCTGTCTTTAGGGGGCCAGATATCTTTGCCTATGAGCACCTAATCAAGTATTTCAAATGAACCCTTAGAACTCTTTGTAAGACCTTAGAGAACTCTTATCTGTTTTACAGTTTGGTATCACAATAAGCACATGTACAGTGTCAACTATAACCATTCCAAGCTTCACTTATATAAAAAGAAATGTCAAGGCACACCAGGCAGTTTCTGTTTTAAAATATATATCTTTACTTCAAAATAGATAAAATAGGAAAACAGTAAAATTACAGAACAAAATATCCCAACACATGCAGCCTTAAAACAAACAGGTTTAAAAGTGCAGATTCCTACAAATAATAACACTCAGACTAGTCTTGTCTAAGGTCCTTACTTCTTAATCTTTCAGTGCTTTGATGTTCCTCCTCTCTCAGTCAGAAATATGAATGTGAATGTGTCCTAAGGTTTGCTCAGTAGGCTTAAAAACAGTCTTGAGCCGGCCTTCTCTCTGAGGTCACCTAACTCCGCCTTTTGGTGTATTACAATTTATATTTTATCACACAGGATGTCCTATTAAGATATTTAAAAAAATACTAGATGACCAAATGAAATCTCTCTCTTCCTGACTGGTCCAAACTGGTCTGTGTCTGCTTACCCAGATATCAAAAGTCTCTTTGATGTAAGTCACTGTATAGTCAAAGCAAATGTATATTGCACTCCTAAATTTAGTCTGAAACCTGGTATCCCCAGACACCAAAGGTCTCTTTGATGAAATGAGCTGGCTTCCTGGGATAATAGCCATAACACTGGCCAGTGTCCCTTTTCTCAGGACACCTAGGCCCAGATATTCAGAGTGGATGTGCCATGCCCAACAGGGATGCACCAGCGCAAGTCCGGAAATGTGCCATTGTGCGATATTCAGCAGGAGGTGACTGCACAGTGCAATAAGCAATGCACCAGAGCACAACAGTAATGAATGCATGCACAACCATAGGGGGTGGAACCATGAATAACATGCACAATAGCGGAGCAAGCAGAAGTTGCACAACAGCAGAAATGAGCCAAAATAAAAGGGATCAAGAGAGGGGAGGAAGAATGCAAAAGAGAATCCACAGGTGGGAGCATGATGACAGACAGCCAGGGAGAAATATAAGGAAGCAGTGCGCAGGACTGGGCGGAAGCAGGACAGAGCCCACCAGAACAGTGCCAGAGACAGGGTAGGAGTGGGTGTGCCTGTGCCACTGTTCAGCAAAGGGCGTGGAGTTCCACAGTGGACTGAGGGCAGTGGCAGGAAGCAGGACAGCCACAAGCAAAAGCCAGAGGTGTACCCGGTGCAGGGGGAGCATCAGGAATGGACAGCGGTGGGAACAGGACAACAGCCGCCCGGAAGGGGTACACCAGCCAGGGACATGGCCAGTGCCACCTTCCAGATGGAGGTGGTAATGAGGGGTGTGAGAAGGCAGGCAGCAGGGAGGCATGGCCATGGAAGTGCCATTCGGCGGTATGCCCAGAACAGGCAGTACCAAGCCCGCACCAGCTTCAAACAGTACTCTGACACAGAGACTGTGTGCCAGTACCGCCTGAACCGGGTGATACTGAGGCAGCTCTGTGAGCTGTGTAGTGATGAGATGCAGGTACCCACACGACAGAGCCATGCTCTGTCAGTGGAGATGAAAGTGACAGCCGTCATGTGCCTGCTCGCCACGGGCACCTTCCACAGACCAACAGGGGACATGACAGGCATAACCCAGTTGGTCGCGCCATGCCTACTCACACAATTCCTCAACGCACTGCTGCCACATGCTGTGGAGTACATCCATTTCCCCAGCACACAGGCAGCGTGCCCAGCACACATACAGGAGTTCCACAGGTTAGCACGGTTGCCTGGCATGCTCGGGGCCATTGACTGCACCCATGTGGCCATCCGCATGCCACCTGGCCCGGAGGGTGCAGCATACATCAACCGCAAGGGTTACCCATGCTTAAATTACCAGGTTGTGTGCGATGCCAGGGGGGACATTACCAATGTCTGTGCCACGCACCCTTGGGGAGCACACAGTGCCTTCATCTGGCACCAGTCTGCACTGTGCCACAGGTTTGAGAGTGGGGACATCCCCACTGGCCATCTAGTAGGTGAGTATGCATATCACACAGGACAACATGAGCAGACATGGGGTGGTGCATAGTTAGAGGTGCCATGGGTACCAGCCATGTTGGCCCATGGCATAGCGATGCAGACCACCATTCTAATGTCCACCCTCTACACACAGGTGACAGTGGTTACCCACTATGTCCCTGGCTGCTCATACCATACCGGAGCCCCACGACCCCATTGCATCTACGGTACAATAAGGCACATGCCTCAACATGGAATTTCATTGAGCAGGTGTTCGGGATGCTGAAGGCACAGTTCCGGTGCCTGGACACATCAGGTGGTGCCCTACAGTACAACCCCTTGAAGGCCTGTGGGCTATTCCTGGCCTGCTGTATCCTGCACAACATGACCACTGACTGTGGGATAACCATAGAGGTCGAAGAGGGGGACAGCAGTGGGGATGATGAGGACGCCGGTCCAGCTGGTGATGGGCAGTCACCCCCTGGGTGAAGAGACCCCCGCCTGATCTGGATGTCACAGCTGCACTGGGACACCATTACAAAAGAGCACTTTGGACAACACAGGTAGGTCACGAGGCCATGCGCAACCACCAAGGGCAAGGACACAGCCCACAGACAGGCAGGGCAGGACACCAGGGGTGGACGGCGGTAAAGGAATGGGTCTGAGTGGGGCACCGCACATGGCGTCAGGGATGGGCAGGGCCAAACATGACATGTGCACACATATGCACACACATCACAAGGCATGTACAAGGGATAAATGGCATGCCAACCCTAACAGCCACCCCCCCACACAGGACCACACTCGACCATGCCCATTGGCTATCATTGTGTGTGCCTCAGATGCTGGGCACCATTGCACACTGGTGGACAGTGCAACACAGGCATCATCATGCACACGCCATAGTGGCCAGCAGCCAGGAGGGTGTGCACAGGGATCGTGTGTGTGCAGGGCCAGGTACCCCACCCGTGCATCACACAAGGCACACCACACTGCACATAGGGCAGCGGCAGACAGTGGCCATGGTGGGAGACAGGTCAGTCATGCGACACAGTACCATGGCCGCCACGGATGCGTGGGCAGCCCCACCGAGACCTGCCAGTCATGCCAGGCTGACCATTGGCCTCATGGGGTGGCACCGATGGTCCCCCAGGGGTGATGCTGCGTGAACATGACTGTGTTCATGCAGGGGTCTGCAGCCCATGGAACATGTTTGTGCCAGGCATGCTCGGTATGCCCACAGCCAAACCCGGTGTTGACATTGCAGGTGTCACACGGCACCGGGAATGGGGGGTGGACATGACACTACGTAGTGTCTGTGGCAGCTGGGCACTGAACTGGGTGCCCAATGTGGCCATGACAGTTGTCAATGCATTTGTCTGCCTGTCAATGGCAGCGGTCACATCCGCCCACTGCCGGGCCATCTCTGCCAGGAGCAGACCGTGGTCCCTGCTGCGCCACTCGTCTGTCTGGCGCAGAACCTCACTGAGTGCATCCACCGCCATCATGAGCCACATCTGCTGATCTACTGAAGCCTGGAGTAGACGGCTGGGCTCATCAAAGAGGTCATCTGCCGGTCTGGTATACTGTCCCTCGTGGTGTTCCTGGCCCTGCTGGCCAGCACCCCTTGACATTGGGGGCTGCACACCAGAGCCATGTCGGGGCACATCCACACATAGTGCACTGCCTATGCACACCGACACTGTCCCCCCATTGCCATTGGCTGACTGCTGGCACTGACCCTCTGGCTGCCGATCACCAGGGCCCACTGGCGCTGCCACAGCAGCTGCAACAGCCCCACCACCCTGGATGCACACCAGTGTTGCCCCATTGGGACATATGGGCACAGGCTGGGACTGTATTGTTACGCAGGCAGCCACGGTGGCACCACCCATGGCCACACCCGTGCAGTTGCCTGCTGTGGGACCACCCTGTGTCCCACATGTATCACTGTCCAGGACATATGGTCCATCATCATCGGTGCTGGATCCAGCACTAATCTGTGTCCCAACAGGCTGGAGACCATGGGCACTGTCATGCTGGGACACAGGAAGGGCCTTGTCCGCACTCGCACCACCCTCATCAGTCCAGACAGACTTGCAGGTATGCACTTGTCCGGTTCCTCGGACACCTTTGGAGGTGGATGGGTGATCCTCCATGTCCAGTGCATCCCCCTCGGTGGACACACCCCCCACCGCTGACCCATGTAGATGCTTAGGAGCTGTAAGGGAACACATTAGCGTTAGTGGCTCTGCCCTGCCCTATGGCATTCCCTCCACCACCCACACACTGACAGCACAGAACCTATTATGCAGTGATGGGCTGCCACCCATCTGGAAGCCACCACCAGGAATGCCCTCAATGGCACAATGCTGCATGCTGCTGGCCACCCGCTCCTCCTGTGGCATCAGGCATGGTACATCTGGCTGGCCCCCACCGGTGGCAGCATGTGCAGCCCTGATGGCAGCCACCTTGTCCTTGATCTGCCTCCTGTCCATGCCAACCTTCTTCTTGCACTCCTGCATGGACCACTGATGGCTGCCATGCTGGTTCACGGCACATGCCACCTCACCCCATGCTGCAGCATGGGCCTGTGGCATTCCCCACTGTCCACTGAGCAGCAATTCCCTGTCCAGATATGCTTTGAACAGGGCATCTGATTCAGCCCTGGTGAAGTTGGGCCTCCTCCTTCTCCCCGTCCCTGTTCCTCCTCTTCCTCATGTTCGGTCATGCTCAAGCCTGTGGGAATGACAGGTGTTACCTTGGACTGTGCAGTCCCATTCAGCCCTCACAAACCACAGTCCCCACATCCCAACAGCATGCAACCCACCACAATGGACTGCAATACCTAACCATGTTCTCTGCAGCCCCATGTCGCATTTATATAGCGCAATGAATGCAAATGAGGTGAGGCACAACTGTAAGTGGATGATAATGCAGTGGTTGCGTCATGGAATGGCTAATGAGCTGATTTGCATATGCTGGCTGAATATTGCACTGTTACACCTTGCGCAGTGTTGGTAAGTGTGCTCAGGCAATGGCGCATCACTGTGATGTGCGCAATCAGCACCACACGGTGCATACCCGGGGTGCTGATGCCAACACGTGCGGCGCAGCTGATGTGCTGTGTGTGGGAGGCAGTGCAGGGCATGACCACCACTGTGTCTGTGGCACTAGTGCATTGTTCGCCCGTGTGGTGCTCGTGTCTTGGTACGCCATAGGCACCATGGAGCCACAGCGCGGTAGGCCACTGCAGGGAATCACACACAAGCACCCTACTGTGCTATATGCAGGGCATACCAATAGGGCTGTGGTACTCTGTGTGCAGACAGACCCTTGATCCTGAGGTCAACCTTTGCCCCCTAGGCACCATGCATCCGTATGGGTGCACTCCTATCGCACAGTTTGGTGACAGCGTGATAGGGACTGGCAGAGTGCCATTTTGCTTGCGGTCTCAACAAAAAGATGCCACGAACAAGGGAACATATCTGGAGCGCAATTGAGTTGGCGAACTTGGTGGCCCTTGTGGAGCCACATGCTGGTACCCTCTTTGGGAAGGAACCCCTCCACAGGCCAAGGACTGCTGTGTGGCAGGAGGTGACAGAGGGCCTCAAGGAGGTGACTGGGATCAGACAATCATCAGAGCAGTGTCGCCACTGGTATGGTGACCTCCAGAGGTGGGACCCTGACCACCTGGGGCATCTGCAGGAACGTGCCTGGCGAGGTGCCATGCCACGGCCAGGTAGGTGCTTCATCCTAACACTGATAGTGTCCATCTTTCCGGGTATCACGGTGTGCATAGGTTGACCCCGTAGGGGGGTGGGGGCCATCTAGTGGTGGTGGTGGTGAGGGTGCATCATGGCTGGGCTGTGCAGGCATGCACACACCAGGGGGGCGCTTTGCTACTGGCTTGTATTGATGTTTCCCACTCCATGTTTGCACCCTAGGCCCGGCTGGGCCCAGAACAGGTGGAGCAGGCCAGACTGGGTGTGTTATCAATGCAGCCAAGACACGTTGGGGGCCATGGGCCAGCAGCGCCCTGCTGGCCAGGATGCAGGTTACTGCCATGTTTCCCCTTACATCTGTGCATGCTGGGTTGCAGGGGTGGTGGCAGGGTATGGTCACCCGCACTTGGCCCCACTGCCATGCACACCACACGGTGCACTCAGCACTGCCCTGTGGCACTGCATGTGTGGGTGGGCATCGCAGGTGGGAGTGCATGCACTGGGTACATGGCTGTGCGACTGCCTTCGCACCGCATAGCCATGTCACTGTACTGGCCACGGTGGTGCTGAGCGGGACATGGGCGGTGGGCGTGTACAGCGTTCCGCATGGCTGTAGGTGCCTGGGTAGGTGGGTCATGTAGGCACGGACACTGTGGGTGGTCGCATGCCATCACAGGGGTGTGGCCCATGGCTGTATGCCGTGTTCATTGGGTGGGCTGCAGGGGTCTGGCCAGTCATGCGTAATGACTCTGCTCCCTTGTCCTAGGTGGACAACACTGGACTGCCCTAGAATGAAATGTTCAGGAGCTTCTGCAGCTGTTGAGTGCCTCCCTGGAGCTGCTCCAACGGATGGAACGGGGTGACAGAAGGCAGCACAGGAGGAGACACCGAGATCGTAGTGGGGAGAGGGTTCGCCATTAGGCCCACTACACCCCTGTTGTACATCCCCCCCTGGACTTACCCTCACACCCCTTCATCCCACTCCCTGTTGTACACCCTTGCTCCATGCCCACCCCCACCTGGTATGTGGCCCTTCCCCCCCAACACTGTAAATAGTTTGTTTTGCTGTTTTTTGTACAGTTCATTACTCGATTACAGACTTATTTGTTATGACAACTGTGGTGGTCTCTGATTTGCAGTGGGCATATGGTGCTTGGCTGCAGTGGTGTGCATGGAGTTGGGGTTGGTGTAGACCTGGGCGTGTGCATGTCTGGCAGAGACCCACTTATGGTTTGGGTGGGGGACTCAGTCCCTGTCTGTGGTATGTGTGTTGTTCCCTGTGCACTGGATGCCTGTGTGCAGTGGTCCCTGGTGCATGCGCTGTGTCCCTGGTGCCCCTGTCAGTATGTCCATGGCCCATGCAGCTGACCCCCTTGCATGTCTGTGGTATGCACGGTCTTCTGGCATTCTGGCCACCCTCTGGTCACGGTGTAATGGAGGCTTGCCTCCTGTCACCGGTATGGTGCATGTCTGCCTCGGGTGGCGCTGTGGGCTATGCTGTTGTTGCCCCCCCTTAATGCTGTCACTGGTGTCTGTTGTGGTGTCTGTGTTCTGATATCTGTCACTTGTGCTCTGGCCACATGCTGGTGGCAGATGGCTTCATGTTGCATGCACAGGATGGCTGGTACACCTGTACCATGGTGGGGTGCAGGCCGTGGATACACAGCATCAGTGGTCGTACGCCAGTGGCTTCTGTTACCCCGCTATTGTGGCCCTGTGTCGGGGTGCCCTTGGGTCAGAGTGGGTGTTTGTCCATGCCCTGTGTTGCATCCTGTGTGGCGCATGCCTCCATGCACCACTGTGGGTGGCTGTGCTGGCTGTCGGGGCCAGTGCTGGGACAGGGTGTATGCTTGGGTGGGTGTGCGGGGTGCTGTCCTGCTGGTGCTGGGGTCCAGGGCAGGCCTTGTCGCATGCAGGGTCCCTCGGGTACCGATGCAGGGTTGACCTCTCTGCTGTGCCACAGGGGGACCTTGCAGGCTGGCACTGTGTCTGCAGTTGTTGCATCGGTGGCTGGTGCTGCCCGCTGCAGGGCACTCACAGTGGGACTGCCATGCACGGCTCCATGGTGCACAGGGTTGCATTGTCACAGTGGGGGTGGTGGCATGCATTCGGTGCCATGCACTGTTGGGTGTTGCTTCTGGGCTGGGTGTCTGGGGATAGCTGTGCAGGGTATGCTCTGTATTGGTGGGATGGGGTGGCACTGGGTGGCTGGCCCTCCTTGTGTTGCGGTCACTGCTTGCCAGGGGGGTGTGCTTGGGCACCGTGTCCCGGCTGAGGATTCGGTGCTGGTGTTCATGGGCTGGTGGTCCATCCAGCTCACCACTGGTTGTGCAGTTCATGGGTTGCGGGGGGCACTGTCTGGCCTGCTGCGTGCTCCGCCGCCCATGGCTTCCATGGGTGGTGCACCCCTGCATCCTGTCCCTGCGCATCCCTGGTTGTGCTACTGCGCTTTATCCCTGCTCCGCTGCGCATCCCTGGTTGTGTTACTGCACATCAGCCGTGCTTCACTCCGCATCCTTGGTTGAGCCATGGCAGAGTTGGTGCGATATTTAGGTGTGTTGCGCAAGTGCACCTTGGCCTGCGCTGTGTTTGAATATCACAAGTGTTGCGCAGGGGCGCACTACACTTGCACCTGCTCCTGCTATTGTGCTACTTTGTAGTGCAGTCTGAATATCCAGGCCCCAGTATATAGTAAGGTGAGTACAATCCTGGGATGTATTAGGAGAGGTATTGATAGCAAAAGGGAAGAGGTAATACTGCCCCTATATAGCTCCTCAGTGAGGCCACACATGGAGTACTGTCCCCGGTTCTGGAACCCTCACCTCTGAAAAGATAGGGATAGGCTAGAGACAGTGCTGCACAGGGTAACAAAAATGATTCAGGGCCAACAGGGCAGGTCCTATGAGGAGCTCCTCATGGCACTGAACATGTACTCACTGGAGATCAGAAGGAAGAGGGGAGTTATCATAGAGACCTTCAAGTTCCTAAAAGAAATTAACAAGGTGAAGTGCAGGAAACTATTTAGCTTGAATACTAACTCACAGTCATGTGCACATGAGTGGAAACTAACAGGAAGAAGGTTCAAGAGAGACATGAGGATGTACTACCACACAGAAAGGTTGGTGGAGCCATAGAACAGTCTGTCATTCTAAGTGGTGGGTGTGAAGATGGGTGGTGATTTCAAGCATGGTAGGGACAGAATAAAGAGTATAAGGGTTGATCGGGGCAACAGAATCAGGGAGGAGAAAGGGGGAGGATGGAAGAGCTAGGACCCTGAAGGGACAGTAGGTTCCAGGGCTAAATAGGAAACTTGAGCAGACTGAATGGACCATTGGCTTTATCTGCCATCATTGTCTATGTTTCTATGACTGATATTTCACTTTTCCATGCACAGGAGTAAGAGAAAGTGTCCCACTCCCAATACAAAAGCATTGCAGCAGACAGGAAGAAAGCAATATGCTTTGCCTGCAGGGATCATTCAACTCCATCCACCTGGTAAGGATACCCCTAGGGCTTTAGGTAAAGGATATCTGCTGGGGAAGCTTGGCAGAGCCTTGTAAGCCCTATGGGAAGGTTGTGTCTCCCAGGACTAGAAAAAGGGCAGTTGCTGAGAAAGCTCGACAGAGTCTAAATGGCTCTGACTGGAGGCTGGAGGCAAGATTTTCATACACTTGTGTCCATTTTTTGAATGCGACTGCGGACTTCCATCTTGGATGTTAGTCCACAAACATTGGTCTACCTTTTGGGACAGAAGTCCACAGTGGTGTCTGACAAATGCTCACAATACCACAGCTGTGGCCAAAAACACCATAAACCACGGGAAATGTCACAAATACGTCTGGATGTCTGTGAATAGAACACATTCATCTAGACACATCTGCATGGATACAGCACGTGTCCAAAATATGGATGCAAGTGCTGCATCTAGGAGACTGAAAATCTCACCCTGTGACTATAAGAGCCAGCAAATAAGGCAGTTGTTGGGGAAGCTTGGAAGAGATTGGTGAGCTCTGACAGCAGTGAATAAGTCCCAGGGCAGGAAACTAGTGACTGTGGGGAGCCTAACACTTGCTTAAGAAAGCCACTGAAAAGGCTAAAGTAGAAGCATACCTTGTGAGTTGGCTGGAGGAGTAATCCTGCCTGACAGTTGAAGAGGAACATGTATGCAGTGCTCTTGGAAGTGTGATGAGGACAGCATTTAAGAGATAAGGGCCCTCAACTGTTAACCATCCTCTTCAGTGAATTTTCTTGTGAGGTCTAGCACTAGATGATACAACACCTAAGGTCCAGCATCAAGTGAATTGGCACTCAAGATCTGGGACTGAGTTATTCAGAGCACCAGAGCACAGATATCCAGTGGTTCAGGATCCCATAATCCAGTACTTGAGGTCCAGCACCAGGTAATGCAGTAGAGATCAACTGTGTGTGGGTAAAAGCTAGCATTCAGTCCTTCACAGGAAACCAATGGATAAGTTATGCTACACCCCAGTTAATTGTGCAGAAAAGGTGGGACTAGAACTTGAGGGCAAATAATAATTTTCTCACCTGTTCACAAGATAATTTATGACTGCAAGCTGATAATATGTGTGCAGTTCACGATTTATAGAATCAACAATATCACAGTTGATTTAGATTATCAAAGTTTGCATTTTGAACTGGTTTTATTTACAGTAGAGTTTTAAAGCCACTGTTTGTCATGCCTTAAAGAGTTCTCCATATTGTTGTTGTAAATGCTGCTGCAACTGGACACCAGGAAGGGAGTAGGCTCCAACTTCATAGAGCCATACTATCTGAAATGTGCCTACCATGTGCTTGCAGTGCCAATCACCCACCTATTTAACATGTCAATCTCCCAGGGTAGCCTCCCCCTTCAATGGAAAATAGGCTATGTCATCCCTCTATTAAAAGCAGGTGACCCCTGCGATCTAAATAATTACAAACTGATCTCCCTCCTCCCCATCCTGTCTAAATTACTAGAAAAAATTGTGTGTGGCCAGCTAGGGGTATACTTAGAATCCAGAAGCCTATTAAACCCAGTTCAGTCTGGATTCAGAGCAAAGCACAGCACTATAACAGCTCTAGCTAAGGTGACCAATGATTGGCTCCTAGACCTTCACAAGAAGAAGAAGAATCAGCATTTATATAGCGCTTTTCATACACAGTATCCCAAAGCGCTTTACAAGCAATGGTAGACTGCCAGTAAAGTGACTGAATGTGTGGTGGCAGCCATATTGCACATCATCACCTACACACAGCCTGGATAATTGCATGAACCAGTTTATGGGAAGGGGAATGCTGGCCAGAACACCAGAAATATTCCCTGCTCTTTGCAAAGAGTGCTCTGGGTTCTTTTACTTCCACCTGGACACCCACCAAACAACACCAGGATGGGCAGAAGGGACCTCGGTTTAACTTCTCATCCAAAGGACGGCACACCACAGCAGTACAGCACTCCCTAATACTGCACTCAGATGCCAGCGATTTTTAGGTGCAAGTCCAATCCCAGTGTGGGACGAGAACCCATGACCTTCTGGTCCAGAGGCGGATGTGCTACCAACTGAGCCATGCTGACACCTGAGAAGCATGTCTGTGCCATTTTCTTGGATCTTAGTAAGGCATTCAACACAGTCAATCACAGCCTGCTTCTTTCCTTCCTAAGCACCTTAGGCCTGGACCATAAATCTATGTGCTGATTTGCAGACTACCTCGGAGAATGGAAACAGCAGGTTAAAGTTGAAGGTAATCTTTCTCCATTAAAATCTATGCTGAGGGGCATGCCCCAGGGCTTTATCCTTGGTCCCCATCTCTTTGCAGTCTACATTAACAACATCAATGATCCCATCAAAAAAGCCAACATCCACTTATTCACGGCTGACACTGTACTGTACTTGAGTCGTCCCACGTTGGAAGCAGCCTGTGAAGACCTCCAAGCTAAATTTAACCTTCTACAATACCAGCTCATAAACAAAAAGCTTTTGCTCAATGTGAAAAAGACAAAAGCCATGCTCTTCTCCCTCTCCTTGCATGCGGCAATTCCTGCTGGGGGGGGTTATCTCACAAATTACTACTGTTCTTGGAGAAACACTAGAGTATGTAGCTAAATTCAAATATCTAGAAGTTTGCCTCAATCATAAATTTTCCTTTGCCGACTATCTTGAAGAACTACAGAAGAAACTAAGGCAAAGATTAGGACTATTCTACAGAATTAACCACCTGCTCACAAAGGAGGCCACAGAGCTATTAGGTTCATTACTGGCCTTCCACTTTCCACACACAACTGCTCCCTGTACTCATCGTTAGGCTGGACTTTCCTTCGCTATAGAAGGAACAGAAATGCTACCCTATGGGCCTTCAGAGCAGTGACCAACAAGCTCCCCTCATATGTCTCAGATTGTATTCCCCGGAGTGTGTTAGGCACCTACGCTCTATGGAGCTATTCTCTAATTGCCCTCCAAGTTCCAAGGGTCAAAACTCATTTTGGCAAAGCTGCTCTAAGCTTCTCTTTACCCACATTGTGGAATGGTTTACAAAGGAACTTGAAGCTGAGCTGCCCTGTTAGCCTGAATATCTTCAAGACGCTCTACAATCGCTTCATGAAAGCACCTTGCAAATGTTTTCTTCATTGCTAGCCCCCATAGCAACTCCCCCTTTCCATCCTGATGCTCGCCATGTTTCTACCCCTGGCTCTCACTCTTTCCCTATTAACTCTTCCTGCTGCACCCACCATTCACTGTCTGCTCCAGCCTGGCTAAAGTCCCACCCCATCCATAATAGTGTCCCAATTAAATACCCCTCCTCCATCATTATCATAATAAACAAGTAGATGACAGCCATCGTCACTTTCTGTGGTTTTAGCCCAAATTTCCCCAGTCACAGTGTAATATATCCCTCCTTCTTTACCTCTAACTCATGCTCCCATACATGGCCTCTTTCCCTATATGTGTAGTTGCTGCCGCCTCACTCAGAAGATCTCTGCTTATAACTCCTGTATGCCTATGGTTGATTGTACATCTGCTGACTTCTTGAACTGTAAAATAATACTGTTTTTTATTTATTTATTTCAACCTTGTACTGTATACACTGTATATACTTTTTCTTCCTTGTATATTATTGTTTTTTGTATACCTGCTTCTGTACTGTACTTTGATGTATTCATGACCAGGTCCACCTTGCAAATGAGCCTTGCTCAATGGTGCACGCCTGGATAAATAAAGATTTTGATTGATTGATTGATTGATTGAAATGTTGACCTCTGCATTTGAGTTTAGCTTCAGCCTCTCTTGCAACAACTCTCTATTGACTGATACACTTCTAAGGGGACACTGCACTCTACACTAGCACAAGAAAATATGACAAAGTAACACAAAAGCACAAGTAGATTTAATGAAATAATATGAACATACGAAGGAAGCTAGCAGATATAGGCCCTGGAGGTCTATGTTGTCTGCTCAGTTGTGCAGTTTGTGGTTTACACCACATTTGCCTCTCCCCCTCCCCTTTCCCCTTTACCTATATCAGATGAATTCCCCCCCCTTTAGGTTTTATGAGAGAAAGAGAGGGACCCATCCCAGTGGGCATGGAAGGGGAAGGGAGAAGGGACAACAGATTGTGTAATTCCTGAAGAAACTTTGCTGGCTGGCCTTAAATTCATATGAATGGATAAGGCACCCAGGCCAGATGGGATACATCCATGCATGCTGAAGGAGTTAGTAGAGGTGCTGGTGGCACCTTTGATGAATGTGTTCAATACTTCCCTACAATCAGGTTGTGTTCCACTGGACTGGAGGACAGCACATGTGGTGTCCATCCATAAGCGTGGCCCTAGGGATGACCCAGGGAACTATAGGCCAGTTAGTCTCACATCGATGGTGTCTAGGCTAATAGAGACTATCATGAAAGAATGGCTGGTGGCATTTATGTAGGAGAATGGTCTACAAGATGAACATCAGCATGGGTTCATTCAAGAGCAGTCCTGTCAGACCAACCTAGTCAACATCTTTGCTTGGGTGACTAGGGCATTGGATGAGGGGGCAGGTAGTTGAAGTCTTATACTTAAACTTCAGTAAGGCCTTCCATTTGGTGCCACATGGAGATCTAGTGTATAAACTAAGGACCCTTGGAATAGGGGAAAGAATGATCTGATGGAAATGAAACTGGCTGAGGGACAGGCAACAGAGGATGGTTGGGGGGACTCTCAAAGCCTACAGCAGTCATCAGTGGGGTTCCACAGGGCTCTGTCCTGGGGCTTGTGCTCTTTAACATCTTTATAGCAGATATAACCGGAGGGTTTGAGAGCAAAATTAGCCTGTTTGCAGACTACACCAGAATTGGTGCAGTAGTGGATGGTGGGAAAGTGTGGTGGGGGGGGTTCTCCAAAATTATCTGGATACTCTAGAGAAATGGCCTGAGACCTGTCAGCTGGGTTTAATGCCAAAAAGTGCAAGAGCATGCATTTCTGGTCCAAAAACTCCAAATACAGCTACCATTTTGGAGGGGAAAGGTTAAGGGTCACTGAAGAAGAAAAGGATCTGGGGGTGATTGTAACAGGGAGGATAAACCACTCAGAGCAGTGCAGGAGGGCAGCAGCATATTATTATTGCAGCTACAAACTTTACAGTAAGCCAGTTTTGACAGAAACTTGCCATCAAGGTGCCCTTCTGGGTTTATTAATACAGTGCTGCTGTAATTCTGATAGGCTCCTGGAATTTCGCATTTTTAACTGAGCAGATAATCAGCATGTGCAAACTTAGATAATACCAGGGCTGTATCTAGAATTGCTTCAAGGGAGTAGCACTTTTGTCAATGGGGTAGCACTTTTGTTAAAGGGGTAGCACTTCTCTTGTGGGTGCTGCTTTGCTACATAGCTGGATCCATAAAGGGTGATTCACAAAGGTAGAGCAATCATGCAGAGACAAGAACAATAGATATACTGCCCATTTAAATAATGTTTACAAGAAGTGGTAAAGGGCATTGTGTACAATTTAATTGAGTATAATACAGTAATTTAGGACACATGGGTCCTTGCCATTTTTTTCTAAAGTTTCTATACCCTTCACTGTTTGCTGATTGTGTGATATCCATTCATTTATTTAGAATGTCTGCTGGCTCTGTGACAGATGTTAAAGGCTCACCCTTTAAGGGATCCTCCTCCACAGCATCTAATTAGAACCCACACAAAAGATTAACAGATGTTGTAATTGTCTTTACACTTTGATTCAATTGCTTCTGCATGAATTATTGACTTTCTCTAGTTTTAAACTCAATGGTCTGCATGTGGTTTTGACGTGTGCTTTTTATTTGATGGCTGTTTTTGATGTAGGCACTTTGTTTATGTATTCATCAGAAAATGAGGGAGAACTATCATATTCTTGTGTACTACACCATGGTACATGAACTGAAGATAAAAAGAAAATATTGTTAGTGCAGTATGTCTTGAATAAAAGATGTCTAGTCAGCTTGCAGAATGATAAGGAAATGTACAACTTTTTAAATTAGATTTCACAACCGATGAACTCTAGGTCAGGCTTCCTTTCAAATAAAGCAGGAGGTAAGAACTGACGTCAAAATAATCATAGCTACGGGTTTAAAATGATATTATTTCCCATTGGAATCACAAAGCATTTCGATGTTATCATTTTTATGAAGAAAACATAAATTGACATATACACTGTATTACCAAAAATTACAGTACTAATAAATCAGTCTTCTGGCTTATATTTTATATTACATGGGTATGTATTGAAATGGAATATGCCACTTTAGCACTTTAAAATAATGATTAAATAAAATCTGTCTGTGGCAGTACTATATTCTTTTTCCTAGTCTAGGTCTTGATTTGTGCCTACTCTAGAATCCCCAATCACCTTGCTCCATTCATAGCACCCTTTTTATTGGCTTCCTATACCTCTTTTTAGAGAGAAATTATCTGTTGACAGCCACTGCTGGAAGGCTTTGGATGGCCATGGCTTCCTCTCTGTGTCAGAGATCCCCAGTGAACTGTCTAAAGAGAAATAAAAAGACTGAGTATGCAGCACTCAGACTGGTGAGTCCTATGGCAAGCCTCAGTTCTCTGTTTCATCTGTACATAGTGGTGGTACTTGTGCCACCTTCAAACTTCATAACTAACCCCCAGTTGAGAGTTGTAGGATTGGCAGATGCTCTAAACACACCCCTTAGGTATTACATGTCCCTTTGTGGCTGAATCCAGTCTCTGGCATCCCTGAGTAGGATCTCAGATTCATGACTTGAAGTCAGGTCCCCCATGTGACAAGCAGGTGTATTCACCAGTAGGCTGTCATATTGGCTTGGTACTAAATTCTTTTTATATTATTTTAAGCATTTAAGTCAAAGCCTGTGTAAAAAGTTAAGTCTTTGGCATCATAATGTATTGATGACATGAAAAAATAGCTTCAGCTTTATTCCAGTGTGTGAATCATCTGACAAACAAATGTCAACATTTGATCTGGACAGATCCCAATAATAAACAGTAAACAAGACATCAGAAAGAACTGTATACTGATAGAGGCTTAACAAGCTAATTTAGTTAATCCTTTATCCCTTGAGTATGTCTATGTTTAAGTAAATAGTCTGGGAAGGTTGAGGAACCTCATGTAAATTTAATCAGAGTTACCATTGCTCCTAAACTTTGCTGTTATAATTCCCATTTTGAGAAACAAGCAGGTTTTATGGTCCGTTTAGAAGCCATGACACTGAATACTCGTAGCTGTATATTTCCCTGGTGTCTAGTGGTGCCTGCTACCTTGCAGTCACTGTCCCCATCATGATTTAATGTTTCTCTGGTGTCTAGTAGCACTTCCCACCTTCCGATCCCCATCCATAGAAACACAGAACATTGACTTTGACGGCAGATAAGGACTGCCTGGCCCACCTAGTCTGCCCATTTCCCTACCTACAGGATAGGCCGCAGATCCTAATTAACCAACAGTCTATTTCTTCCTACCCCCCACAAGAATTGCCTTATGTCTGTCCCATGCATTCTTGAATTCTCCCACAGTTTTAGACCCCACAACCTCCTCAGGAAGGCTGTTCCATGCATCTACTACCCTCTCTGTGAAAAAATACTTCCTCACATTGCCCCGGAACCACCCCCCTCTATCTTTAAATTATGTCCATTTGTTCTTGCACATCTCTTTTTCTGAAAGATGCTACCCTCTTGGACTTTGTTGATTCCACTGAGGTACTTAAAAGTTTCTATCATGTCCCCCCTCTCCCTTCTTTCCTCAAGGGTATACATATTAAGCTCCTTTAGTCTCTCCTCATATGGCTTCTCTTGCAGACCCTGCACCATTTTAGTTGCCCTCCTCTGGACTGCCTCTGTCCTGTCTATGTCCTTGCGGAGATGGGGTCTCGAGAACTGGATGCAGTACTCCAGATGGGGTCTCACCAACTGTCTGTACAGAGGGATAACAACTTCCTGTTTTCTGCTGGTGATGCCTCTCCCTATGCATCCCAGTATACCCCCAGCCCTCCCTACTGCCTTCTCACATTGCTTGCTAACCTTAAGGTCATCTGATATGATTACCCCCAGGTCCCTTTCCTTTTTTGTTGTTGTTACTACCCCCCATTGTGTAATCTTCCCCGGGTTCTTGTTTCCCAGGTGCATTATTTTGCACTTCTTTGCATTGAATCCTAGCTGCCATACTTCTGACCATTCCTCCAACCTTGCCAAGTCCCTTCTCATCCTTTCCACGCCTTCTTGTGTATCAACCCTGTTGCAGATCTTTGTGTCATCTGCAAAGAGGCATACTTTTCCTTCCAGTCCCTCTGCAATGTCACTTATGAAGACATTAAAAAGGACTGGACCCAGTACTGAACCTCGCGGTACCTCACTAGTAACCCTCTTTCTTCAGAGTGGACTCCATTTACAATTATCTTCTGTGTCCTGTTGTCCAGCCAATATTTTATTTAGGCTACCACCCTGGGACCCACTCCCAGGCTGGTTAATTTGACTATTATTCTTTTGTGTGGGAATTTGTCAAATGCCTTGCTAAAGTCTAGGTAGGCCATGTCCACAGCCCCTCCCTGGTCTACTACTTTGGTCACCCAGTCAAAGAAATCTATTAGATTCATCTGACATGACCTTCCCATTTTGAACCCATGCTGCCTTGGGTCCTCTGCCCCACTGGCCTCAAGGTACTCAACAATTCTTTCCTTCGGAAGTGACTCCATCACTTTCCCTACCACAGAGGTCAAACTGACAGGTCTATAATTTTCTGCCTCTGTCGTGGTCCCACTTTTGTGAAGGGGAATCACATCTGCCTTCCTCCAGTCCTCAGGTACCACACCATCCTCCCATGATTTATTAAAAAGAGTAGTCAGTGGTTTCACTAGTTCCCCCCTTAATTCTTTTAGAATTCTGGGGTGAATTCCATCAGGCCCCATTGCTTTGTCCACCTTCAGTTTTAGGAGTTCTTTCAGAACCCTTTCTTCTGTGAAAGGGCTGGATCAACCTCTATCAAGAGTGCTTCTGTTAATTGGATTAGGCACTTCCTCCTCTTTGTAAATACTGAGCAGAAATATTTGTTCAGTATCCCTGCTTTTTCACTGTCCCCTCTGCCCATCCACCATTCATTCTATTCAGCCTCACAATCCCTCCCTTTGTCTTTCTACACTCTCTGATGTACCTATAAAGGTTTTATCCCCTTCTTATCCGAGTTGGCTATCTTTTCCTCAGTTTGGGCCTTGCTATTCTGACTTCCTCCTTGCTTCCTTCTGCCTTAACTGGTACAGCTCTCTGTCCTGCTCCTTCTATGTTTCCTTATACTTCCTGAATGCTTTCTTTTCTGCCTGACTTTCCCAGCCACCCTTTGAGACCATAGTGGCTTTTTCTTTCGCTTTGATTTGTTTATTTGCTTCACACAAAGGCTTGTTGCCTCTGTGATGGCAGTTTGATGATTCCCCATTGTTGCTCCACCCTCCTTCTAGCCTGTTTGCTAGTGCTTTTCTGAGGCTCTCCCATCTTGCCAAAGTCAGCCCTCCTGAAGTCCAGTACCTCACTTTTGTATGGCTTGACTCTGTAGCTGAGTTTAATGAACCACACTGTTTGATGGTCACTTGTTCCCAGATGGCAACCCACTTCTAGATCTGAGATCCTCTCACTGCCCCCATTTGAGAGTAAGAGGTCTAAGATTGCTCCCTCATGAGTGGGTTTCGAAACTAGCTGTCTGAGGCCTGCCACCTGTAGGGCATTGAGAATGGCCCTGCTCTTGGATGTGGCTGCAGCAAATGTGCTCCAGTTAACATCTGGCATAGTCAGGTCTCCCATCAATAGTATCTCCCTTTTCTCTGCCATCCTAAGAATGTCTTCTATCATATCCTTGTCCATTCCCTACCCCTGACATGGGGGTCTGTACATAACCCCTGGTGTCTAATGGTGCCCCCAACCCATCCCTGTAATTATTTTATTTTCCCTCAGCATCTAATTACTCCCCCACCCTCTTATTGCCATCCCCCTAATTATTCTATTTTTCCCTGGTGTCTGGTGGTGCCCTCCACCCTTCAATCGCTGTCTACATAATAATGTCATATTTCCCTGGTGTCTAGTGACACCAACCACCCTCCAGTCACTGTCCCCATAATTATTTCATTTTTCCCTGGTGTCTAGTGGTGCCTCCCACCCTCTGATTGCCAAGACCTTTAAGATTTGATTTTTCCTGGTGTCTGGTGGACCCCCCAGCCTCTGATCACCATCACCATTTCAATCTTGTCTTTCCTTGATGTCTAGTGGCACCCCATCCTCCAGTCACTGTCCTGTATAAAATAAAGGAAAGTGGTCCCCTGTCATCTTTTTGTTTTTAAACCTGTAAAAAAGAAAATGGTCTCTCGCTGATCTGACCCCTTTACCCTGACACCCCGAACTCCTACTGAGCATCCACCACACCGCACCCCTCACATACCCTCACTCACCTGAACAGGTCCTAGGTCGAAGATCCATTTTCCAATTGAAGATTAATCTTGCTGCTGGAACCACTGACTGCAATATGAGAAAGTAAAGTTATTGAGGTTTAATGTACTTCAATGGGATTTCCAACTTTGATGCATAACTTTGCCATTTTTGCATATTTTGACATCAAATTTTCAACATGGCCTTTCCGAGATCCCACCTCATGAACAATTGTGGTGGAATTACATAAATCCAGACCAAAAGGTGATTTCATGGTTGTTCGGCAAAATCAACTTTTGGGCAGGATTTGAATATTTTTACCACCTTCATTCATGAAGTGGCATCATAAGAAGGATATGTTGAAAATGTGGGGTCAAAATATGTAAAACTGGCAAAGTTTTGCACATCCGTTGAACATTTGCCAGAACTAGACACATAGTGGATTCCCTGCAGGGGTAGGGCCTCAAACAACTGGTAGAACAACCCATAAGAGATAGGGCTATCCTAGATCTAGTACTGACTAACAGGGAAAGGATCACAGATCTCCAGATAGAAGATCACCTGGGGGCCAGTGACCATCACATGGTATGGTTCAATTTGGCTGCTAGAACTAAATCATCCCATTCCAAGGCAAAAATATGGGACTTCAGAAGAGCTGACTTTGATAAGATGGCCAAGAGAGTTAAGCTAGCCCTGGCAAGAAGAAATACAGGTGAGGGGGTACAGGCAAAGTGGGCGAATATTAAGGATGCAATACTTTAAGCAACATCCCATAGTGTTAGATAGAAAAGTAAATGCAAAAGAAGAAGGAAACCACTTTGGTTCTCACAAACAGCAGCAGAAAAGGTCATAGCCAAAAGGCTGGCCTTCAGGAAATATAAGGGAATGCAGCGGGATGAAGATAGGGAGGCATACCAAACTTCCCTAAGGGAAGCAGGGAAAGCAGTAAGGCAGGCAAAGGCCCAAACCTAAGAAACACTACCATGTACAGTAAAAAAAGTTGACAAGACTTTCTTGAGATACCTTAGTGAAAGGAGAAAGTCCAGTGGGGGTATTGCTAAGATCAAAGGGGATAAGGGGTCATGTGAAGAGGAGGACCATGTAAAAGCATCTATCCTAAATAGATACTTCTACTCAGTATTTACTGAGGAGAAGTTAGGGCAGGGCCCACAGCTCAGCACCATGAACACATGGGTGAGGGAGGTGTGCACTAGTCCCTTCACAAAAGAAAGGGTCCTACAAGAGCTCGATAAGATCAGGGTGGCCAAGGCAATGGGACCTGATGGCATACATCCCAGGGTACTAAGAGAGCTAAGGGTGGAACTAGCAGAGCCATTATCAGAACTGTTTAGTGAGTCTCTGAGCACAGGAGAGGTCCCAGAAGACTGGAGAAGGGCTCATGTGATCCCACTCCACAAGAGTGGTAGCAGGGAGGAGGCAGAGAACTACAGACCAATCAGTCTTACCTCAGTAGTGGGCAAGATTATGAAGGCACTCCTTAAGAAAGGATAGTGCAACACCTGGAATCCATAGGCAAACAGGATCCAAGACAACATGGGTTTACAACAGGAAGGTCCTGTCAAACTAATCTCATAGATTTCTTTGACTGGGTAACCAGAGTGGTGGATCAAGGGGGAGCAGTTGATGTCACCTACCTTAACTTCATCAAAGCTTTCGATACTGTTCCACATAGAAGATTGAGCTGGGTAGGCTCGGGGTGGGTCAGAAGTTGGTCAAATGGATGGCAAACTGGTTGACGGGCAGAAAAAATAGAGTGATGGTAAATGGTATACAGTCAGAAGAGATGCAAGTCACAAGTGGGATACCTCAGGGGTAAGTCCTGGGGCCAGTCCTCTTCAACAGTTTCATCAGTGACATTGCAGATGGACTGGAGGGTAAGGTTTTTCTGTTTGCAGATGGCACCAAGATCTGCCACAGAGTAAATGATCCAGATGGGGTGGGCAGAATGAGAAAAGATCTGGATAAACTGGCAAAATGGTCAAAAGAGTGGCAACTGGGGTTTAATGCAAAGAAGTGCAGGATCATGCACATAGAGAAGAGAAAACCTGAAGTAACCTATAGGTTGAGAGGGGAGTTGCTAGCAGTCACATGGGAAGAAAGAGACTTGAGCATCATCATCACAGATGACCTGAAATTATCCAAGCAGACCACTAAAGCAGTAGGTAAGGCTAGGGGGATGTTGGGATGTATTAGTAGGGGTATCACAAGTCATAAGAGGGAGATAATAATCCCTCTTTACAAGACACTGGTTAGGCCCCATCTGGAGTGGGTAGGTAGGTAGGTAACATGTTATTTTTATACAGGTAATACATGTCATTTGGACAAAAGTCCAGTTTACAAGACAGACCTGTGCAATCCCTATCTAAATACATACAATAAGGTTCCTTATAAAATGGGTACCAATTTTCCTCGCCTCTGATTGTTCAATATGTGAATCTTGCTGTGTCCTTATAGAGCCATAAACTCACAGCTGGCACTACTTCCATGTGACCAGGCAGGACAGCTTCAATATCCCTAACCCCCTGACCTGTCAATGGCCAATAACAGCCATTTTGCTTTCTGACATAAATATCCCTCACTAGCCTTGCATTTGACAGCTGTCAACAGAAACAATGTCTGACATACCTTCCTCACAGTTCCAGCTGGAGTTAGACAAAATCATGGATACATTCCAGAATCATTCTGAACCTGAGAAAGAACCAGGCTAAGCATCTGCAAAGAAAAAGAGAAAAAGTAAAAATGTGAGTACACATGTGATTTTATCAGCAGAAGAACTGTCAAAACTAGAAGAACAAAAAGATGAGGAGAACACAAAAAAAGACTCAGTGGGGTATAAATGTTTTGAATAACTGGGCACATGACAGGCAATTAAACATAAACTATGAACGAATACAAACTGATGAACTCTGTCAGATCTTACGAAGATTTTATGGAGAGGTTTGTCAGTTGGACGGCAAAGAATACAGCCTCTCTAGTCTACTTTCACTGAGAGCAGGAATCAATAGGCATTTGAACTGTCCTAAAATAAACCGTAGTATTAACATCTTCATGCATCCAGACATGATTCCTGCCAACAATATCTTAACAGCAGTCAGCAAAAAGTACCGTCGTGAACATAAAGACACAGCAGTTCACCACCCTGCCATTAGTGCCGCCGATCTCAGCAAACTGAAAAAGTCAAGCGCCCTGCGTACAGAAACCCCATGCGGCCTTCTTAGCAAAGTGTGGCTAGACATTCAACTTTACATGGCTAGAAGGGGACATGAAGGACTCCGGCAATTAAAGCCAGAAAATTTTACAATAAAACAAGACCAAACCGGAGCCGAATACATAACTCTCACTTTCAATGAGAGAACTAAGAATCATAAACAACTGGACCCAAACAGAGAGCAGTACCACGGCTACATATACGAAGTACCTAACAACAAATCCTGCCCAGTTGCTTCCTTCGAAAAGTACCTTTCCAAACTCTCACCAGACCCGCCAGCATTTTATTTGCATCCATGCAGATTTAAAACAATGAGCTATGACATGGCAGATGTCTGGTATTCAAGAGAGCCTCTTGGGGTGAATTACCTCTCCAATCTGATGCCCCTACTGAGCACAGAAGCCGAGCTTAGCCACAGATACACTAATCATAGTGTACGAGCCACGGCTGTAGAGCTACTCTCGGAGGCTGGACTCAATGCCCGTGAAATAATGTCTGTCACAGGCCATCGCTCTGAGTCCAGCCTCTGAAGCTACTGAGCAGCAAGTGAAAGTGATTGCCAGAAGTGGAGCAGTATTTTAGCTAAAACAAAAACATCCATTCCAGCCAGCAGCAGTACTTCTCCCACATCTCCAACCCTCACAAAAGTGAACTTACAACAACCACGTTGCACCTCTGATGTCCATGAACAGCGATCACCTCCATGCTGCAGTAAATCCATCATGAAAATCGCCACCTCAAGTACAGCAAATGAAGAAATCCCACCCGGAATTGAAGCCTCTGCCGAGAATCAAATTGTCACAGCCCAGGAAGTAAGTTGCGATGACGTTCTGCAACAAAACACCGCAGTACAAATCCAGCAGTTCAGCAAGAGTACTTCTTCTGCCCCTTTCATCATCCAGAACTGCTATATGGAAAAAGTGGAGTTCATCCACTTTTCAAAGTAAGGCAACGTATTTTTAACAGTTAAAATTGCAGTTACAGTTAGTTTAACAGTACAGCATATGCAGCCTGTTCATTTGCATTAAATTATTTGATTTCTCACTCATCAGTTTAAAAGCATGAAACTGAATGCATTCACAGAAGCATTTTAAACTGAATGCATTCACAGAAGCACTATGTGACCTGTTATTTAAAACAAGAAGTTAACATGTTAAAATGAATTTGAACATGATCTACTGTTGCTATTCTCTTTTCTTTTTTTATCCAGTGTCATTTAACTGTTCTGTTTAAGAAAACCATGATTGTTAATGAATCAACTTAGGAACTATTTTATCTTATTTTTAAGATTGTTGTCAAATAAATATCTTCAACTTTTAAACCACACAACTCTGTTTCTACTTTATTTACAAAACTGCAGTGCCCATTTTATAAGTGGAATAAGACACTCCAAGGTGTGGTTTATGGCTTGATAAGAGCACTTCCCAGGTGCTAAAGTCACTCGGCACAAGTGCCTTGTGCCTCATTATGCACCTGGGGCATACTCTTATCAAGCCATAAACCACACCTCGTCATGTCTTATTCCTTACATATAAACACATACACAAAACACATCAGTGTAAATATTTCTAGTGTAACAAAAGCATAAAAATACTTCCTTTGTCTTTACATAAAGACAGAAATCACAGAGTACTGCATGCAGTACTGGAAGCCACACCTTCACAAGGACATTAACCAAATTGAGGCAGTCCAGAGAAGGGCAACCAAAATGGTTCAGGGACTGCATCAGAAAACATATGAGGACAGTTTAATGGAACTCAATATGTATACCCTAGAGCAAAGGAGAGATAGAGGTAATATGATCAAAACATTCAAACACCTTAAGGGCATTAACAAGGTGAAAGAGTCTGATATGTTTCAATATAAGAAAAACAGAAGTACAAGAGGACACAACATGAGATTAGAGGGAGGCCGATTAAGGGGTAATGTGAGGAAGTTCTTTTTCACAGAAAGGATGGTGAATGCATGGAATGGCCTGCCTCAGGAAGTGGTGGATATGAATACAGTGCAGGGCTTCAAACAGGCATGTGATAGGCATAAGGGAGCAATACACATGAGTATGAATAGATAGGCCATTGACAGAGCAAAGGCAGATGGCACATTCATAATGTAGAAAAAGAAATGGGCAGACTGGATGGGCCTTACTGTCCTTATCTGCCATCAACTTCTATGTTTCTATATTTTCTACGCGCACCCATAATTTTAGTAAATATAAATATTTTCACCCCAAATTTTCAACATTCCCATTTTTGTGCCTCACCTGATGAACGTGACAACTATAATTGTTCAAATCCCGACCAGACTATCTTTTCACACCTGTGGTGTGGAATGACATTGCTGTTGCACAGAATCACGTTTTGGTGGGGATTTGAAAATGTTCAGTACTGGGTACCTGAGGTGGGGTAATAAGAAGGCTATGCTGACAATTTGGTTGCTGTTGTCCTACAAATGGAAGAGCATGGGCCTTGCTCTTCCACAGCAACATACTGTACATATACGTGTATATGGGGGGGGGGAGCCCTGCACTCCCACAGGCAAATAAAGATGGTTATACTGTCTCAAAAAGTAAGGAATTCTTTGCAAAAAACTGCATTAGTGCAACATTTAGGATTCAGGCTAAAGCAAAAAAAAGTAGGGAAATGTGGTTTTAGGGTTTCCAACCCTAAACCCCCACCCCTATAACAAATCAAGGGTGTAGTCTTCCTTGGAGTTGTCAACGCTAAAGCTCACTCCATTAGGTGTGTATGTTTGTGTAGTATATAGAATGGGGTGAGTTTTAGGGTTGACAACCCCAAGGAAGACTATACCCCTGACTTGTTTTAGGGGTGCAGGTGGGGTTTTAGGGTTGGAAATCCTAAAATCACATTTACCTACTTTTCACATTAACCTGAACCCCAAATGTTGCATTAACATAGTTCTTTTGCAAAAGAATATATATATGTGTTTTATTTATTTACATTTTTTCAATTTTTAACCAGGGAAGGCATTAAGCAGTGATAACTTGTTTCCAGATGCATCGAAAGTATACATGGACCTGTTCCATTGATGTGGAAATGTTGACCATGTTACTAGAGAAATGTCCACTCTTTATTGATAAGTGCCATGGGATCTTTTACTTCCACCTAAACAGTGGCCAGAGATGGGCATAAGGGTCATAAGTTTAACAAGAAAAGGACAGGAAGGAATGTTTTGTTTTTCTATATTGTGCTTTTTATGCAAACTGTATCTCAAAGTATTTTATAATTCAGGATAGGGAGAAGAGAGAATGCTGCTGCCATTTTCAGCACACAATGAAAAGATGGCTTACAGAGAGTGAGAAAGAGAGAGATTGCAAAAGGAAAGCACAGGTGTAAGTGACTTTCTCAGCCAGGGAGAGAGTAAATGGGGGTTGTGGAAAGCAAACTAAGGCTGGGCAAAATTAACGAATTCCAATTTGCAGAATCATTGTGAAATTCCACAAAATGCTGGAAACTTTTTTGGAATTTTCTAAAATGCTTTAATTGGCCGTAACTCTGTCAATGTTATAGCTAGAGAGCTGCAAATGCTGTATGGATATTCTTTGGAAGAGATCCTAAAGGGATGTTAAGTTTTATAACAAATGGATCAGGCGTGGGGAAGTTATATGGACTTGAAGTCTGGCAATTTATTATTCATGTGAACATTTCTGAAAATATGGCTGTGCTTACAACTTAGCCACCTTTGGAGCTAGATAACTGAAAACTGATATGCATGCTTTCTTGGAAGTGTCATAGAAACTGCTAAATCCTGTAGATATGTAATTGGTTGTATAAACTGTAAGTTACAGGAGTTCAAAATTTCACAATTTTTTTTTAAATTGTGTGAAAATGTTCAAATTATTTGGATGTTTATAGCTCCACTGCTAATGCAGGTATACACTCAAGATTTGGCATACATATCAAAGTACATACGTCCTCGAATCAAAGTACTTATTACCTCTGAATCACCTTACTTGCACTAGCATTATTGCCCTGCAATACCCCTCCAACACTCCTGAGACAGTGATGCCAAACATCATGCTCCATCATGACAAAAGATTGCCAGACACCTCTGTCACAATGGCCTAAATCATAATTAGTTGTAAGGCTTGGTGTCACTGTTTTCAAATAGTAAAAATAGTCATTGTTATTTACATTGCTGTTAAAGCATCAGCAGGTGGCATTGCACAGAAACAATGCTGCACACGCATGTCCTTCCACAAATCATTAAGTCAGTCAGCTCTAGCGGTTATCTGGCATATCACAAGAAGTCAGGCTAATGTACAGTAATTCCCATGACTATTTTTAAGGTTTGTCAATCAAGATAGTGGCCTGACACTTGGCACAATGATAGTTTTACTGTGGAGCCCCTATGAATGCTATCTTATTGCCTCTTTACGCAATTTTTACCTTTCTCTACAATGGCAACTCAAGAGTGTGACTGGGCAAAATGTATGGACATGGCTTTGACAAAAGTATCACAACATTCCAAAATTTCACAAAAGCTCATGAAATGCAACTTTAATTACTGATGTTATTTTGGAATCTTTGGCTACTTATAACTTGGCCAGCCTTTGAGCAAGAGATTATTGAGTTGGCACACATACAACCTCTTTTTTTTCCATATACTGGTTTTTTCTTTTGGCCAGAAACTCATTTCTCAGGGATATTCCCTGTTCACAGTGATATACCCTGATCGGGCTGAACCCAGCCATCATTCAGTTGGCAACCAAGTTTTCCTCCAACATTTTTTCCCCTCCCATCTCACCTGGTGGTGGTATTGATTCTTTCAGCCATGCACAGCCATAGCTTTGCCTGCAGCAGGAGCAAGCTCCCTGGCCCAGTCACACAGGTTGCTGTGTTGGTGGAACCTGCTGCCAACCATCCTCAGTCAAGATATACTGCCGAGTGGCAGCTGTCTGGGCCATTCCTGCCTCCAGAGGTGACTTCCTGTGCTCATTTCCAAACCCGGCTCATAAGCATGACAGCATGATGCACTGGTGCCGAGCCATGAGGGGGGACATAAAGCCTAATATTTAGGTTCAGTCAGTCTCACAAAATTGGTGATATTTCAATCTCTAGTTTTAAAGTTATAAGGGGTTAAAATTCTGCAGTTTACATAATTACAAAATGTAATTTTAAACATTTCAGAAAGTTTGGAGGCTTATAACTCAATCATCTTTAAACATAGAAATATGAAATGTGGTGCACTTCTGTATGGACATTGTTAAAGTCATTATGCTAAATGTAGTGCAATCTGAACAAATACTTGTCAGATTAGATGGAAATAACTAGAATCACAATTGTGACAAAATTTCACAGAAGCAAAATCAGAATTTCAACAGAAATTTGCTGGAGGAAGATGAATTTCACACAGCCCTAATTCTCACATAGGTCTTTGGTTGCACAGCTCTTCAGCCTAAGTTCTTGTTGGGGGGGAGGGGGTAGTGAAAAATAATGAAATACAATGAAAACCATGGGTGGCATGCATCTATGTATGAAAAACACACTTGTTATCTTATTTTCATTTCAAATCAATACAAGTGCAGTATTTTAATGCAAATATTTCAAAAACATTTGAATCTGCCAGATTTTTTTATCTGGGGAGAGTGGGGTTGTATTTCTCCTCAAAACACCCATATTGGATTCAAATGTATAGAAACATGAAACATAGATAATGATGTCATAAAAGACCAATGGTCCTTCCAGTCTTACTGTGGTACCCTATCTAACCCTGGGACCTAATTGTCCATCCAGCATCCCAGCCCTCCCCATCCACCCCCATGTCTCCTCCTAGTTTCTGTCTTCCCAACTAGCCACTATACCCACTCTGTTCCAGCCTTGCTTGAAACCATTAATGGTCTTAGCACCGACCACCTCAGCTGGTAAACTGTTCCATGGTTCCAACACCTTCTCTGTAAAATTATACTTCCTCATGTCCCTCCTGAACCTCCCTCCTATCAGTTTCCACTTATGATCTAGAATTGTTAATCATGCTAAATAATTCCCCTCAGTCCACATTGGTTATTTATTTCAGGAACTTGAAGGTCTTGACCATATCCATCCCTCTGCCTTCTGGTCTCCAGTGAATACATGTTCAGTGCCTTGAGATGCTCCTCATAAGACATGTCCTATTGGCACTGAATCATCTTTGTCTCCCTTCGCTGGACAGTCTCCAGCCAGTCCATATTCTTCTTGAAGTGAGAACTCCAGAACTGGGCACAGTTCTCCAGGGGAGGCCTCACCAAAGGCAAATAGGTAGTATTACCTCTATCCTTCTGCTGCCAATGCCCGTCCCGATACACCTCAGCATCCTGTTTGCCTTACTATAAGCCTTGTTGCACTAGCTTGAATGCTTGAGGGAGTCATTGATGATAACTCCTAGGCACCGTTCTTCAGCCATACTACTAATTCTTCCCCCACCTATCCAGTAACCCGTCCTGGGGTTCTTGCTCCCTATGTGCATTACCTTGCACTTTTTGGCATTGAATTTCATCTGCCAAATCTTAGACTACTTCTCTAGCCTTTGCAGATCACTCTGCATTTCCCTGATTCCTTTGTTGCTATCCACCCTCCCACAGATCTTAGTGTCATCTGCAAATAGACACACCCTGCCCCGGATTCTCTCTCATTGTTGCTGCTGTACGTATTGAAGAGGACCAGGCTACCCCATTTATGACCTCCCTCTGTACTGACCTGAAACCATTAACTACAACCCTTTACTGCCTCCCCCTTAGCCAGTTACCTGCCCATCTTACTATGTCCCTAGCCACACCCAGATCCTCCATCTTCTGCATGTGTATGTAAGTCACCAAGTCAAAAGCCTTGCAGATGTCAAAGTAGATTAGAGCCACAGTGTGGCCCCTATTCAATGCCCTCATCACCCAGTCAAAGAAGACTATCACATTAGTCTAAGAAGACCTCCCTGCCACTAACCTGAGCTGTTTACAATCCTGGAGACAATTGCTCTCCAGGTTGTCCACAATATCATCTTTGACCAGTGACTCTATCAGGTTCCACACAATTGAGGTAAGACTGACAGATCTGTAGTTCGCTGCCTGTTCCTTGTCCCCTTCTTTATGGACTTGGAACTATGTCAGCCACCCTCCAGTCCTTTGATACTACCCCCATAAGTAATGAACTATGGAATAGCCCTACTAGGGGTTCAGTCAGTTCTGCTGCCAGTTCCCTGAGTGCCCTTGGGTGTGTCCCATCTGGTCATGGGTCCTTATCTATCTTTAGGGTAGCCAGCACTTTCTGGACCCTTTCACTTGGAAATACTGGCTATTTCATCTCCAGGAAGCCGTATGTGGCTGATTTGATGCCAGTCTCTGGAAAGGTCCCACCATCCTTCTTAGTGAAGACAGAGCAAAAGTAATCATTTAGGACAGCACTTTTTTGCATGTCTTTCTCTTCACCCTACCCTTCTCTGATAGCTTAACTATGCCCCCACCTTTCATCTTTTTATCCCTAGTATACTGGAATTAACGTTTTTCTCCGCTCAAATTATGTAATTTTATGAACTTCAAAATGTACTTAAAGAGGACAGGGAATCAGTTTTAATTGCCAGATGTTGATAAAGTTCCCATTTGCCAAAATGATGTTCATACCCCTAAATGATCCCTACATTACCATAGGTGAATACAAATTGATGTGAAAAACTATATTTTGATGGCTCAGTGACACTGAGGGTTGAGGCACTGGACATCACACCTCGCGCCACTCCAGCGACCCGGGTTCAAGAATGGACTGGGGTCGCTTAGGAGTCAGCCAGGGTGAGCAAGGATCGAGCGTCCACTGGCAGCTCTCCTTCCTCAGGGGTGGGGAATCAGCCTCAAGACTGTAGACTGACACCTAGCAGAAGCTAGGGGTCAGCGCAGGCGTGATGCTCAGAAAAGGGGTGGAACCATGCACAGGGCATAAGACTGCCTCCATGGAGGTGGAGACAGTCACCCTGTCCATTGCATGTGCATGAGTTCAGGGAGAAAAAAATGGAGGAAAAAGATGGAGCTGGCAGACTCCATGATGGCTGGGTGCACCTGCGCTGAACCTCAGGAATCTAGATGTTGACTTCTGGAGGTGGGGGGGGGACACCAGCCCTAGCCACCAGCCCCATCATGGGGGGAGTAACCTATGGTGGATGGTCGGGTAGGATGGGTGCGGGAGATGTCTGGCCAGAGAGATGAGTCCCCTCCAAGGGAGAGGCCAGAGCCCCCTGCCCACTCCAAGGAGCAGGAGCAAAAAGTACATATAAAAAAACCTATATTTTGCATTGTTTTGTTTTCTTGGGCTGCATTCTGTTACAGTTCTCGTCATGCAACAAGTGATCTGGAGTTTTAGCTATGTCACAGTTTGTGAACAGAACTCAAAGCATGGTTCTAATAGGTCAAGAGCAGAGACTTAGCATTCTCTACAGAAATCTTGACATACTGTAGTAAAAATTCCAAATGACTGGTTCCATGAACTGTGCAGAATGTTGTCCATGTAAAGTAAACAGCTGAAGATACAGTTTTTTACATCAGTGGTTATTCAAGTGTAGTTTCCCATGGGTCATTTGGAGGTATGCATTTCATTTCTGTAACTAGCAGCATTACATATTACTGCTAAATCAGCACACATTTCCTGTCCCTTTTAAGCAATTTTGGGTTTGCTTCTGCCAATGCAACTGTGTTTTCTCACCTTTTCTCTTTTTTTATATAGTATTATTGCCTCCATTCTTCATCTTGTTTCTTTTTTCTCTGTCTTTCTATACATTCAACGTACAGTATGGAATGTTAACCATGGAATGTTTACCATGAAATACAGGGATTCAAAATGTTGCACACTTCCACCGGCAGAATGTTCCTCCCAACATACTGTACACACACACACACACACGCACACAAAACAAAGGCCTCATGTGGAACCAAAGACTCAGTTTTAACTCTGTTAGGGTAAGTAGCAGAGATTTTTCTGATAAGCATTTAAAGACAGAAGAAGGATTTCTCGTTGTCAGCAATAAAACACTTATAATGAAAAATATTAACAGTACTTAATGTTTCTAATTTGTTTATATGTGTAAGGAGAGTGTGATGACCAGGTAAATAACATTTAGTTAATTTGTTATGGCTTTTATTTAAGGTAGTTTTATTTTTAGGGCCTAGTTGAAGCATTTTAGTATGTAAACATAGCAGCTATCTTTGAGATGGAAGATCAGTTCTTGTTGGGAGGGGACTGATTTGCTCACTGTGTTACTTGGTTTCTTAGTTTAGTTAGACAAAGAAGGCCTGATGGCCCGTTTTTATGTCTCCCACTCCTAGTGAGTGTATTATTATGTTCTTCTTGAGGACAGAATGAAATTATCCAACCCTTTTTTAAAGCTAGCAAATGTTGGCTTGTTTACTAATTCAGATGGAAGTTTATTCCATAGACACACTGATCTCACCATAAAAAAGTTGTCTCTTTTGTTAGTGCATACCCTTGGAAGCAACAGTTGATTTTTATGTGACCTCAGGTTTATTGTATATTTTTATATTCCAGCTCACATTGAGTCATCAGCTCAGAGTTTTTTAGGATGTTGTATAATAATAGGAAATCCTCCTCATCCTTCTTTTCTCCAAACTAAACAATCCCAGTGAAGCAAATCTTTCCTTATAACTCAAGGTATGCATCCATCTAATAAGTTTAGTTACTCTCCGTTGGGCCCTCTCAACTAGAGCAACATCCCTTTTTAAAAAGGGATTCCAAAAAGGGGATCCAAAGTCAAGGCGTGGTTTTATAAAGGAATAATGCACGACAGGGTGTGTGTCATGCTGGGATAACACCACGCCTCGGGGGGTTGGGCATGAGGCCGCAGGCCGAGTGTGTCCAATGCCCAAGGCGTGGCATTATCCCAAACGACACACACCCTGGAGTGCTTTATTCCTATTATACAATGGCTCATTGTTATACAGAATAAAAAAATAATTTTAAAGATGTTTTTGTGTGGAAAAATATTTTTGGTTTTAAGAGAAGATGAAACAATCGATCAAAAGCTCCATAAAACAATCAATCAAAAGCTCAATCAAACGCTCATCTACATGGGTTCACAGTGCTGAGACTAGACCTGTGGCATCATGCTGAGATAATGCCATGGGTCCAGCCCCAAACTGACCAATCACAGTCCAAGATTGTTTCTTGCCATTGTATAATATATGTTTTACACTGCTGCATGATGCACTGAGGGCTTCTAGATGCAAATGTTCGCTTGATGGAACGTATCAACCTGTTTGTGTTTTTTAGCACTTTAGTGCAATGGTCAAAGGAAGTTAATTAATTATTAACCAATATTCCCAGGTCCCTTTCTTTGGCCACTGTGTGATGTGGCTACAAAAAAAAATCCAGTCAGGTTTAGGACCAGGATGACCATACATTATGCTGTAATAATGCATGGTCACCTGACTGATTTTACCCTTTTAAATTCCTTTGCTTTTTAGACACATTTTGTAATGTCAAATAATGAGTGTTCTAAAGCAAAATTGAATTAAGCATTAAGATATGACATGGGGTTAGTATACCAGTAGTTAATCCATCCATCAGGTATATAAGGAGACTCTGACGATTAGCCATGGGCCTCTTGCACCTGGGGGTTGGATTAAGTACTGGTAAACCAACTACTAGGATTACCTTAATGCTATTATAAAAAAAGAACAGATGTACAGAAACATTTCTATACATTTATGCAATAAGTTTTAAAGACATTTTGCATTAACAACTATAGGTGCCTATGTACCAATGGGGCATAAGGTACACACCAAAGGTGCGTACCCCTGCCATCGCACAGCTTCATGGTCTGGGACAGACACAGGGTATGCGCTTATTCATAACTCAATTGGTGGCTGGCCGGGGAGATGAGCAGTGGACTGAGCCAGTCGCTGGCTCCGTACCAGGATGGGGCGGTGGGGTGGTTGGCACTGCCAGGTGGGGGGTGCAGGGCCACTAGCCTACCAGGGAGGGTACTGGAATGAATGAAACTGGGTGTCAGGGATTGTGATTGAGGTGGAGGTCCACTAGACTACCAGTGATATTTGTTAAAGTGTTAAACATGGGTGTTGGGGAGCGTGATGGGGAAGGGGGCCACTAGACTACCATGGAAATTTGTTAAAGTGTTAAACACGGGTGTCGGGGATTGTGTTTCAGGGTGGGAGGGCCATTAGACAATCAGGGAAATTTGTTAAAGTGTTGAACACAGGTGTCGGGGATTGTGACTGGGGGTGGAGGGGCCACTAGACTACCTGGGATATTTGTTAAAGTGTTAAACATGGGTGTCAGGGAGCATGATGGGGGGGGGTTGGGGGGCCTCTAGACTACCAAGGATATTTGTTAAAGTGTTAAACATGGGTGTCAGGGAGCATGATGGGGGGCCTCTAGACTACCAAGGATATTTATTAAAGTGTTAAACATGGGTGTTGGGGAGCATGATGGGGTGGGGGGCCACTAGACTACCAGGGAATGAGGGGCACAGACCCCCAAAATGAGGGAGAGTGAGGGACACAGATCCACATAATGAGAAAGACAGCCTCAGACATGGAGATACAAGCTCAGAACACTGAGGTAACCATTGGCCTTACATGTACATCATTTATATGCTATGTGGCCTCTTAGTATAGTCCTACTGTCTGCATGAATGTCTGACTTTACAGCACATTCTGTGTGTCCAGCACCTTAGCCATGGGGGACAGCTGTGGGACAGGGCAATTTGAGGGGTTTATTGGGGGAAGTCCCCTGTCATGAGGGACACTTGAGAGGTATATACGGGTGTCAGGGAGAGTGATTGGGCGGGGCACTACACTACTGGAGTGAACAGTGCTATTTATGTCTATGTATATCTATAGATAGATAGGTAGATAGATAGAAAGATAGATTGGTTGATCGATCTAGAAGGAGAGGGGGCATGAGAGTAATAGATGTGGATGTATACAGTATTACATTCCTCTACAGTGTCCCTCCCCCTAGGCATCAGTGTTCCCCAGTGTCCCTCTGTCTGAGTGTTTGTTCCCCTCATTCAAGTGTTGTAGGGTTGGGAGGTATGTACTGAATGAGCCTGCCAGCACCCATTTCCTGCAGCCACCTGGTTGTTCTCAGGTCCAGCACATAGGTGGAGCTGTGTGCACACCCTAGCTGCTTCCAGACTATATTTCCATTCTGACCTACAGGTGAAGCTGTGTGCTCCATGCACTAGCACCGGGCAAAGTACATGGGAGTGAATTCAAAGCAGGCCATAATGAGATGTTAATATGGACATTTGCCTGTAGGCTCATTTGCACATCACTTTTGAATATAGCAAAGTTTTGCCCAGGGCGAACATCTTAGTGCTGGGCAAACATCTTAGCACTGTGCAAATGTGTTTGCACAGCATAAACCGGTCTGAACTATTGTACAGTTCTGCACTGTTGTTTGCAGCTTTAGTGAATCCACTTTTTTGCTATCACACACATTGGCCACATAGTTCACCTTTACCTTCCTCCACATCTATGTGCTCTTGGCTGCTGTTGTGGTTTGCACTTCCTGGATGCTATATTCAGAGTTGTCTTATTTACTGGGCTATTTTTGCACTGCACTCCCATCCCTGTTTGCACTGCATCATTTGCATGCTATATTCAGCTGCTTTAGCCCCGGGGCTATCCCTTTGAACATAGCGTGTAAATAGTTATGGGCTATTTTAGCATGCCGTGCTGTGCTAATTTTGCACCAGGGCTAAGTTTTAAATATTTGTTCCCAGATGTCACATAAGTGAATAATTTTTACACGTACGCCTGTGAATTACATCACTTTTTTAAACAATGCGTGCTTTAATAAAGCACAACACAGAAATAAGCCCAGTGAATACTTTTTATTCCTTTATATTTGATCTATGCAACAGTACAGTAACTTCTGATTGCAAAAAATGAGTATTCAATGTGGACAAAATGTTACATTAATAGAAAAGATCTACAAACAACAATAATCAAATAAGATACTGATAAATAACATGCTAGGTAACAGCTTTTAGGTGAATAATGTAAAATCACAGAAAGGATCATAATAGCAGAAAAGGATACTGTTCATGGACATGTCACACGCGTGACACAGAAATAGCAGGTGGAAAACGGTATCAGACATCTGAAAAACAGAAAACGGCATTATCTCTATTCTTATTTATTTATTTATTTAAACTTTTGTTCACCGGGTAAGCACATGAGCCAATGGCCCTTTTTCATGAGCTATCCAAGACCATTCATAAGACAGTTAAGATGTTTCATTAAATGTAACAAACATAGACAGTTTATAAACACTCAAGACATACTGTAAGTCATCAGATGTTACAAAATTAAGAGAAACATTGACATTCCATATGACTAAAAAAGTGCTTCTTAAGTTCCTTTTCAAAAATATCATGACTTAGGCCAGATTTCACGACTGAGGGAAGGTCATTCCACGTTTTTGCTGCTTTGACCGAAAAAGCTCGAGCTCCAATTTTAGATTTGGTCTTCTGGATTATGAGGCTAGGTGTTTCATTAGACCTCAAATCTCTAATGCATTCTTTAAATTGAAGTAACGAGAATAGAGGAGAGTTGTCTTTTTGACAAAATACATTGTCCAATAGACAAGCCAAATTATATAAATTACTCTGGGCGGGTGGTAGCCAACTAGTAACCTGATACAAAATACAATGGTGTGTATTGTAAGGTAACTTATGCGTAAATCTACAGATGTTATGAAAAGTAGACGAGGCCTGTTTGGTTAAGTCTGTAAATAAAAAATAATTCTAATTTAAAGTTGGTAACAATATACTCTTAGCTATAGCTGTCCTTGCTTGGAGTGTTAATGAATGCTATAATTTAAAAAGAACTCCAAGTTTTTGGTTCACTTGTCTGGATACTCTTCCAATATAATTAGTAAAATTTAGTTGTGGATCTAATAGTATGCCCAAATATTTAATTTGGGTTACCTGTCCTAACAAAATACCAGATTTATTGATTTTATCAACTTATTTTGACTTTATCAAGCCTTTATTTGGCTCCAAAAAGCATGCTTTTAGTCTTTATACAATTTAAGGACAGTTTAAGGTCATTTAGCCAGTATTCCAATACTTGGAAATCTTTATTTAAGGAGTGATTAATAGTTTCTATTGAGTTCAAACTACTAAACAATATTATATCATCAGCATACAATATTTTATTAGTATGTGTTAAGGTGGGGGGAATAATATCAATAAACAAAGTAAAAAGCAACAGCCCAAGAACTGAGCCCTGTGGGACTCCTCATTGTAATTTTCTACTATCAATAAAGTGCCTCCATAAGAAAGTTTCAAAAGTCTGTTCTTTAAGTAACTATTGAACCATTCAATAGGCAAGTTAGTAAGCCCAAGGTCACCCAGGCTCCTGAGCAGCAGGCGATGGTCCACCAATTCAAAGGCCTTGGACAGGTCCATGAACACAGCACCAGTGAGCATCCCTCCATCCATAGCTCCACTGACATGGTCCATGAATCTGGCCATGGCTGTACTGGTTCCATGGAATTTTCTGAAGCCATGCTGCTTAGGAGCCCTAAATCCACTCAACTGTAAATATGTTGTAAGCTGATCATTAACCAATTTCTCTAATATTTTAACTAAAGGAGGAAACAAAGAAATGAGTCGATAGTCAGTGGAGCTATGGATGGAGGGATGCTCACTGGCACTGTGTTCGTGGACCTGTCCAAGGTCCTCTTTAATGTCTTTATAAGTGGCATTGCAGAGGGACTGGAAGGAAAAGTATGCCTCTTTGCAGATGACACAAAGATCTGCAACAGGGTTGATACAAAAGGTAGGGTGGAGAGGATGCAAAGGGACTTGGCAAGGTTGGAGGAATGGTCAAATGTATGGCAGCTTAGATTCACTGCAAAGAAGTGCAAAGTAATGCACCTGGGAAATAAAAATCCAAGGGAAGAGTACACAATGGGGGTGAGATAATAACAACTACAGAAATGGAAAGGGACCTAGGGGTAGTCATATCAGATGACCTTAAGGTGAGCATGCAATGTGAGAAGGCAGTAAAGAGAGCTGGTGGGATACTGGGATGCATAGGGAGAGGCATCACCAGTAAAAAACAGGAAGTTGTTATCCCTCTTTACAGACAGTTGGTGAGACCCCATCTGGAGTTCTGCATCCAGTTCTGGAGACCCCATCTCTGCAAGGACATAGAAAGGATGGAGGCTGTCCAGAAGAGGGAAACTAAAATGGTGCAGAGTCTGCACCAAAAGACATATGAAGAGAGATTAAAGAAGCCTAATATGTATACACTCGAGGAGAGGAGGGAGAGAGGGGACATGATAGAAATGTTCAGGTACATCAAGGGAATCAACAGAGTCCAAGAGGGTAACATCTTTCAGAAAAAGAGATGTGCAAGAACAAGGGGGCACAATTTGAAGATAGAGGGGGGACGGCTCAAAGGTAATGTGAAGAAGTATTTTTTCACTGAGACGGTTGTGGATACATGAAACAGCCTTCCTGAGGAGGTAGTGGACTCAAAAATAGTGGAGGAATTCAAGAATGCATAGGACATACATAAGGTAATTCTAGTTGGGGGGGTAAGAGGAAGTAGGCTGCTGGTTAACTAGGATCTGTAGCCTATGCATTAGGTAGGGAAATGGGCAGACTAGGTGGGCCAAGCGGTCCTAATCTGCCTTCAAATTCTGTGGTCCTATACTTCTATGTATAGTTACTCATGTCCTTTGAATTTCCCTCTTTTAAATATTGGAGTTACTATTGCCTGTTTCCATTGTAATGGGTGACAGTCAGTAATCAAAGACAAATTAAATATCTTAGTTAAGGGTCTGTTTATATGGGCTGCTATTAACTTTAGGAACTTAGTTTGAAATTCACTGGCTCTAGAACTTTTTGTGGGCATTTGCTTTAGTAATTTAAGTACTTATGATGGCTTAATGGCTTTAAAATAAAAAAAAATTCCCATTAGCTTCAGAGCTATTGTTCTGAATTTCATTATCAGCTCCTTTATCAAATTGAATGTATTTGCTTAAGTCCAATAAGAATTAATCACTGATTTCTTGTGCATTATAGTTCTACCTCCTTTTAAGAAAACATTAGTTTGATCCCTAGCAATTGGATTTATTAATGATTTTATAAATGTCCAGAAAATTCTTAAGATTCTTAGCTCCAGTTCCTGCTGATCTAAATAATATTTTGATTTACTTTGACTTAACTTGGCCTTACACTCATTTCTAAGCCTACGATAAGTGTTAAAATCCTCAAGAGGTTTTGTTATTTTAAAAGCACTCCAGGCTAAATCCATACATTTCATTAGTTTGAACAAATCTGGAGTGATCCACTTACTTACTATTCCTCTCATTCCTCTGCTGATTTTGGTGAAGTATTTATCCTGAAGTTTTAAAAGGGTGTTAATAAAAAAACCAACAGCCGATTCTACATATGGTATGACATCTAATAAGACCCAATTAATTTACTGGAGATCCAAAAGCAAACCCACAGAAAACTTTCAATAAGAAATAAAATGGGGGTGGGGGGGTCAGTCTTTTGCATTTCCAGGTAGAGTAAGTGGCCATATGATCACTCACTGCATCCAAGAGTACTCCCTTCATCTTTACATTTAGCTGTTTATTAGTTAATGTCCAATCAAGAATAGTGTGGTTATTTTTTTCTTTTGCTTCTTCCTTAGGCTTCTTGGTTCATCTCTCCTTCTGGCCAGCCATGGACACCACCAACACCCTCTCCCCAACCTCCTCTATCTACCTCATATTGCAGCCATCCTGGGGGTAGCCCAGTGTATCCCTTCACTGGGTGGGTCCCTCTCCTCAGATGGGGAAAGTGCCAGGGAGGACACCAGCACACTACCTGTTCAGTCCCTGGGAGCTGCTGAGGTGGCTTTGGGGCCTCAGGGCACTCATGGCAGCAGGAGCAGGTGGCCATCATCCATCTGACTTAGAAGCAGTTTTCTGGTTTGCTCCCCCAGGGGACATGGTGTGCCACAGACATCAAGACACATGCTGACATCCACCGTGCCCATTGCGTTTAGTAGGGCTCGCTGAATTGTCATGCTCCTGGCCTGTGCCAGGAGGCAGCACACAGTGAACCACATCCTCTCCCTCCCCCCGGGAGACGGTGAGCAGTCGTAGGATGCTCAAGCCTTCTCCTCCCGGCCGGCCCTCCAGCAACCCTGGTCAGTTCCCAAACCCAGGTTGCTGGTGTCACAAGTGGAAATCCAACTGCTGCACCAATGGGCTGGCCCTGGTTGTTTTAGTGTTCATTCTAGTACAGTCATGCATCATTTGACACAAGCCTGTACTAGTAAGCTGGGAGTCTGTTCCCGGGTCAGCTAGTGGGTCCCAATGAATATTAAAATCCCCTTGAGCTACAAAATCTCCTCCTTTTTGTAAAGCAGAAACAACATTTAAAAAATCTTCAAGGCTCAAACAGGCAGTTTTGGGGTGATTATATACCTTACAATACTTTCATTTATAACACCCACCTTGTTTTACTTCCACTAACAACCATTCACAATCTGAATTATTCTTATAATCAATCTCAACCTCAGTAACATTCAATTCTGATTTATAATAAACCAAAATCCCCCCGCCCTTCTTTTTGCCAGTTCTAACCTTTCTGATTATTCTATAGCCTTCTAAGGCCAGAAAATTAGTTGTAATTGAAGGCTTCAACCAGGTTTCCATCAAATGTAATATTTCAGGGTCATATTTGGCAACCCAAGCTTCAATTTCATGTTTTTTCCAAAAGAAACTATGAACATTCAAATGAGCCAATCTTAGGCCTTTAACTTGCCAAATATTGTGAACCAGATATTGCTCTGGAATAACTGGCCCAGGATTAGATTCAACATCCCCTGCTGTTAGTAACTTATGACATATTTGAATTAGCAAAGTGGTTATCTGCACTGTTAACATTAATAGTTCTTTCTAGAAATTTTCTAATTCTAAACATTTCTCCTTTCTTAAGATTTCCAATATGATTTATGGTAAGTTGTTCATTTAAGGTAGAGTTTGATATTATGTTTGAAAAAACAAAATTATTCAATGTCTTGCCTTGATTCAAGCATTTTTCTGCATTAGTTGGAATATAGGTTAGGCCATAGTAAAGTAAAACTAAACTCACTAAACAGCTTACCAATCATGCATAAAGCATGTTTTGTTTAAACATTTTGGAAAGTTTATGTGGTTAACAGTATAAACATTGAGGCTTTTTTCAGCTGATTGGTCTATGGATCGCTGCCATGCCCCCTCAGCACAGAGACCAAAATCAGCTTTCAGATAAAATAACAGTTCAGCCTGGATGTTGAATGGCAAAACTGCCACAGTCAGTGCAGGTGAAATCGGCAGGCAAAAACAGGAGTCCTTGATTCAGGAGAGCTGGAGATGGAAAACACTGCTTCAGTCCTGCTGGTACGGGATTTTAAGTTGTACAGCCCGCCCCTTCTTTCAACTGATCGGTCTATGGTTCACTGCTGAGACCCCCTCAGCACAGATACCAAAATCAGAGTTTGGATAAAATAACAGTTCAGCCTGGATGTTGAATGGCAAAACTGCCACAGTAAGTGCAGGTGAAATCGACATTTAAGGTGAGTATGTGAGCTGCTTGAGCTGCGTTTATTTTCTCTGAGCTCTAAATATGTTTTAAATCATTCTGCTTTGTTCATTTTGATTTCATTTTCATTTATTTTGTCTGCTTATTTGTCTGCATTCTGTGCTGGAGCACAGATTAAAGTCTTGCATCACGGTCTCGATAGTGATCGTGTCAACTTTCAGCTTTTCAGCATTTTTTAACATATTCCCCCAAGAAAACCGAGGGTATTGTGGGGCAACCCTAGGATTTTCAGTGGACTTTCAAGGGGAGTTTTGTGATTTTGGAGCTTAGTATACTCCCTCAGGAAAATCATGGATATTGTGGGCCAGCCCTGAACTCAGTGGACTCTGGAGGGGAGTTTGTGACTTCGGAACCCTTTGTGTCTCTCGGTGCTTTTTAGTGCACTCTTTAAGGAAACTGTGGATGCTGTGGAGTACCTTGGAATTCAGAGGGGAGTTTGTGACCGTGGAGCCTTGTGGTTTCTAGTGACATATCCCTGGGACTGTGGATTTTAGTCTGTGAGTGGTCTATGAGTGGAATCCTTCTTTGCTTGCTTCTCATTGCGGTTGGAGCGCATGAAATATCAATGCTAGAAGTGGGTTTTGCTGCTTGCCTGGAATTATTGTTGGGGTGGTGAGAGCACCTGGAGACCAGGGGCAGTAAATAGAGGATTTTTGATTTCCAAGTGGATGTGGTGAGATCACTTGCTTGGTGTACTGAGGATGGAAATAAGCATCTTCTCCCCCTGAACTTTTAGGTAGATGCTCCTTTCCTCTTGGTGTGGACGATTTACAGGGTTTGGGGCTGTTTGAGGAGGAACTGCAGGGATTTGAACTGGAGGGCTCTTTTTTCTGTGGTTGTTGGTGAGGGGGACCTCAACGGCTGGTGGGCAGCTAGGGTTGCAGATTCCCCTCCTAGAGCAGCTTGCTACTCTTGTGAGTTTTAGCCTTTTGGGCTATGGCTCCTGAGTGGGGATTGTGGCTGAATTTTGGGTTGTGCTTTAGAGGGAACTCCTGTGGGCTATATGGTAGTGGGGGGCCCTTTTTGGGGGGTTCCTAAGGTTTCTCTGTGGTGCGAGCAATTGCTTCCCTCTCAGAGCTCTATTTCTGAGCACAGCCCTTCAGCTTGACCCTGTCTTTGGTGTCTTGGCCTGAGTATCGGAGTGTTTTCTGGAAAGGACTGAAGAAGAACTGGTCTCTGGGAGGAAGTTTTTGGAGACTAGACTAAGAGGGGATGAGAACCCCTCTTGCTACCTTTAAAAGGTTCTTTCTGTTTGATCTTGAAAGTCTTTGTTTTTAGACTCTGATTTATCGAGACTGTAGCGAGACTTGCATTTCTTGATTTTGCTCTAGAACTGAGGGAGGGTGAGAGCCTCTCTTGTTCCAAATACACAATAATTTCTGGACAGTTCTTTTTTGGACATTTGATTATTTGGACATTATTTATTTGGATATTTTTTATGTTGCTTGTTTAATTTGTTTTCTGTTTTTATATTTTATTTGGTTTAATTTGGGTTGCTCATATTTTTGTTTTGTTGGGTTTAATTGTGTGGGTGTGGGGTTTTCAACATGTATGAAGGCCTTGCCGAAGGTCGTACATTATCTGTCCTCCATTTTTCTCTTGCATCCTCCAGTCTTTCTCCCCTTGTTGTTACAGTTGTCAATCTACCAGTGCTGTAGAGTGCTGGGGATTGTGCGGAAGGGGGAGGAGGGGTTTTGGGGGTAGCGAACAGTGGAGGTTGAATGAGTGGGTACTTCATATTGGGGTGGTGGAAACCAGAAGACGCCCTGGGGCAAAATGGATTCTGAAGCGAGGTCATTCTTGCCTAGTTTCCATACCCAAGGGCACCACTACTATTAATGGTACTGGGCAAGTGGTCTGTACCGCTCCAGAGACCCATCCAACCCGGGCGGTGTTGTGCAATGCCAGATCCATAAGAAATAAGACTGCAGTTATTGCAGATCTTGTGGAGTCTGTAGATCTGGCTTGCATTACCAAGACCTGGCTGGACGAAAATGCTGGTCCAGTTTTGGAGGCAGCAGTTCCATCTGGGTACTCAGTGTTAAGCTGCCCTAGGCTAGACCATGGGGGGGATGGTTGCAGTCTGTTTCAAGACCGAACTGGGCCGCAGAAGGGTACCAGTTGAGGGGGCTGAGTCCTTCGAGTGTACTGTAGTGGCAGGTGTGGGTTGTAGAATTGTTCTCATTTACCATCCACCAGGTAATGAGAAACATTTTCTACAGGAAGTAGCTGACGTCGTCATTGACATGGCATTTGAGTCACCCAGGCTGATGGTCCTGGGTGACTTCAATGCCTGGGTCAATGATAAACTCTCACAGTTTGGACAACACTTCCTCCAATTGATGACATCTTTGGGCCTCACACAAGTGGTTACTTCTGCCACTCATAAGAGTGGTCACTCCTTGGACTTGGTTTTCCTCCTGAGGATTGAGGCCTCTGATATGGGGGTGGAACCCGTCAGTTGATCTGATCTTTACACTGTGGGGTTCAGTTTTTGCACTCCCCCCTTGTCGGCCTACCCCTGTGGAGATGGTTAGGTACCGCTCTTTGCGAGATGTTAGCTCTATGGGCCTGGCAGTGATGCTTGACCTATTGGAGTTTTCTGGAGTGAGCAATGATCCAGATGCCTTGGTACTGGCTTATAATAGGGCTATCTCCTCTGCTCTCAATCAAATTGCTCCTGTCCGTGTTCGTCCTCTCCCCCTTCGACCTCAGTCTCCATGGTTTGATGGGACCTTGAGGGAGATGCAGTGACAAGGACGAAGGTTAGAGCATTGTTGGCGGAGAACTGCCCTTGATGCTGACCATCTTAGACTGATGGAACACTATCAAGTTTATCATTCTGCAATCTCTCATAAGAAGGCAGAGTTCCTGTCCGGGGAGACTGCGGCTGCTCAGAACCAACCAGCTCAGCTTTTTAGAACTGTTGACGGACTGTGCAACCCAGCCTGTCTTCAGGTTTGGAAAGCCTTTTCACAAATAGAGTGTGACAAGCTTGCTCGCTTCTTTGCAGATAAGGTAGCTGATATCAGGGCAGAGCTCCAGCCTGCTTCCTCTATGGGAGAAACTATTGATCGGCATTTGGTTGCATCCTCTGGTCACTCCTGGAGTTCATTTGACCAGCCTGAGTTCATTGATGTCATGAGGATTGTCCATAGTATGTGCCCTACTGGCTGTAGTCTGGATCCAGGCTAGACTTCCCTGATAAAGGGTTGTCCTAATGTCATCAGCCCTGTCCTTGCATGGATAGTCTGGTGCTCCTTGGATATGGGTGAGTTTCTTAGCTCCCTAAAGGAGGCAGTGGTGACACCCCTCCTGAAGAAAGCTTCCTTGGACTCAGGATGCATTTGTTATCTACAGACCAATCTCTAATCTTCCCTTTGTTGGGAAGATTATTGAGAAAGTAGTGGCTGCACAATTGGAAAACCATTTAACCTTCCATGACATCTATGAACTGCTCCAGTCTGGTTTTCAAAAGAGGCATAGTACCGAGACAGCACTGGTTCGGGTGCACAATGATCTCCTGATGGCTAGAGATCAGAAGAATTGTTCCATCCTCGTTCTTCTTGATCTTTCATCAGCCTTTGACACTGTGGACTACGGGGTACTTTTCGCATGCCTGGAGTTCATCTGTGGCCTGTCAGGTACAGTCCTCAGTTGGTTTAGATCTTTCCTCACTGACAGAACCCAGAGAGTGGTGTCAGGGATAAATTCTTCCCACCCAGTCTCTCTGTCACATGGGATTCCCCAAGGCTCAGTGTTGTCCCCCATGTTGTTCGCAGTGTATATGCTGCCCCTCGGAGACATTGTAAGAAGGTATGGGCTGAGGTTTCACTGCTATGCAGATGATACCCAGCTCTACCAATCTTTTGCACCCGACCAGGATAGAGCTGTCTCGGTCTTTAATAGCTGCTTCACTGAAATCCAGTGCTGGATGAATTCAAGCTGGCTGAAGTTGAACTCAGAGAAGACGGAGGTAATGGTCGTGGACCCGGGTTGTAGGGTAGAAGGGATGGGAGCTGGTCATCCCTCAGGTTTATTTCTGGGAGGTGTCCAGCTCCCTACCTTTGAACAGGTGCGGAACCTGGGGGTGCTTTTTGACAATGAGCTGACACTTCGTTCACAGGTGTCGTCAGTTGTCAAACTTTCCTTTTACCATCTTAGGAACGTCACCAGGATTAAGCACCTTGTTCCGCCCGTGGATCTGCCAACATTGTTCCATGCCTTTGTGTCCTCACACCTTGATTATTGCAACTCCCTGTACCTAGGGCTTCCTTGGGTTGATAACCGTCACTTGCAGCTGGTGCAGAATGCTGCTGCCTGGTTATTGACAGGCACATCTCATGCCTGTCATATTTCGCCGGTGCTGCGTGATCTGCACTGGCTGCCAATTCAGTGGTGGATCACCTTTAAAGTTGGTCTTTTGACCTACAAAGCCCTACATGGGCAGGGTCTGGACTACTTGAAAGAGCTTTTGGTTCCCTACTGCCCTAAGTGATCTCTCTGCTCTGTGGATGAGGGATTGCTAGAGATTATGAGGGTTTCTTTGAAATCCTCAGGAGCTTGTGCCTTTATGTATGCTGCTCCAACCCTCTGGAATTCTCTACCCATTCGCTTCATCAGTGTGCATCCGTGGAAGAATTTAAAAAGGCCCTGAAGACCTATTTGTGGTTGAAAATTTATTTTAATTAATTTTGTGATTTTAGGAACTCAGATTATTATGTATTGGTTTTATCTATTATACTGTCAGATATTGTAAGGGGCCTTGGATCTAGAAAGGCACAATATAAATAAAGCTTTATTATTATTATTATTACCAATCTTTATTTGGAAATTGCGATTTGATTCACTTTTCATTTACCTCAGTGTCACACTAGTGACTCAGGTTTATCAGAGAATGACCCACCAGATAAGAGACCTCTGGTCTCAAACATGGGACCCCCTCTGAAAACTAGTCCCAGTATCAAAATCATTGGTCTGGGCACTAGAGTGGTGGTCACTGGTCAGGGCACTAGAGTGGTGGAAGGAAGAAAGCAACTTTAGAGAGGGCATTTCCTCCAGCAATCCATTACAAGTATTCTCATAAGAGATGCTTCACTCCTGGTGCCCACCAGGAGGACCTCTCAGTATGTGGCATCTGCAGCATGCAGGAGACCCAGGAACACATTAGTTTTCTGGATCTCAGGGCAGTATTTATAGCTATGCAAGCCTTCTCCTCCAACTGCAAGGTCAGTCTGTAAAGATCAGAACAGACAATACCCAACAATGTACTACACAAACAAGCAGGAAGGTACAAGATCCTCAAGACTGTGCAGAGAGGTAATGAGGATCTGGGATCTGGCTTACTCCTTAGATGCACAGATCTCTGCAGTACACTTGCCAGTAAAAGACAATCTCCTGGTAGACTCCCTTAGCAGAATCAGCCAGAAAAATCAGAAATGGACCCTGAAGTAACAGGTTCTGGACATGGTTTTCAGAAGGTGGGGCACTCAAGAATTAGACCTGTTTGCATAATGGGAGAAAAATTAGCTCCCAAAGTTTTTTTTCAGCCCACCAATCAAAGGCACAATCCCAGAGGATGCACTACCCCTGAGCCCCTGAGGTGGATGAGGAGGTTTTTGTATGTCTTCCCACCATTTCCACTCATACAGAGGGTGCTTCTGAAGATCAGGAGAGAGCCTGCAGCAATGAACCCAACAGCCTCAGACTAGGCCAGGCAGGCCTTGTACCTAGTACTCCTGGCCCAGCAAAAATCCAATCATCCTGCCACTGAGTTACAACCTGCTGGTCCCATTACAGAGCCGGATGACATTCCCAGACACCAGAACTTTAAGCCTGAGGGCATGGTTCTTGAAGAGCTAAAGTATTCTGGTTTGAACCTATCAGAGGAGGTTTTGAGGGTGCTTACATTTTTTAAGAAACCAGCAACCCAGAAAACATACTCCCTTTAGTGGAAGAGATACTCGTACTGGTGTGCTCCCAGAAAGATACTCCCAATGCCAGTCCTGGACTGCCTAGTGCACATGCAGTCTTTAGGCCATCAACACTGAAGGTGTATCTAGCAGCAGTATTTGCCTACACATCAGCAAGCAAGGGCAAGCCACTGGCCTCTCCACCTATTTTAAAATATGTTTTACTGCTGACCTAAAATATGTCACATGGAAAACCATTTTCCTGATAATCATGATATGTGCCAGGAGGATAAGTGAGCTGCAAGCCCTCTGTACAGAACCAAATGACATAATATTTCATATGGACAATGTAGTCTTTAGAACCAATAGGAAATTCTTACCTAAGGTGGTATCAGAATTCCACCTGAAGCACCAGTCAGTTGCCCTTACTGTACTCTGTCCTTATATCTCCAGCCCAGATGAACAGAAATTGCACAGCCTGGATGTAATACAAGTACTGGGCATGTATCTGGTCCAGACAAGGTATGTCAGGTCCTAGATCACTCAGCTTTTTGTTACCTATGGTGAGGTGGGCAATGGCAAATCAAAAACCAAGAGGATTATATCTCACTGAATAATCTCTTGCATACAGTGCTCTTACGAAAAAGCTGGTAAAATATCCCCAGAGGCCCAAGGGCACATTCCACAAGTGGTAGCTCTGCCTATGTGGCATCCACAAGAGAAATCTCAGTATTGGACATTTGCAAAGCAGTTACCAGGAAAACAGTCACACCTTCACAAAGTACCATTGCCTGGACATACAGTCCAGAAGGAATGAAAGCTTTGGAACTGCTGTCTTGCAGAACCTCTTTCCTAAGTAAGTTCGGAACCCGGGCTCCCAGCATACTGCAGTACAGTCAGCTGACTATAGACACTAAGTGAAGGATTCCTGGGGTTAGAAGAAAAAAAATTACACACCATAGCAATGTTGTTTCTTAGCAGGGATCCTTCACTATGTTTACACTCCCTAACCCTGCCTCCCCTTGCAGAACCTAAAAATAGGTTCACACAAGAATCAATTCTTTTCATTAAGGTTGCTTGAGCACTACTATTGTAGTTCCTTAACTATGTAAAATGTGGTCAGTTAAATAATTCAACGTTCCTTCCTACATATTTTCAACATGCCTGTCCTTAATCTGTTGGGCATTTTTCAAAATTTTGTTAAGGATTTTTTTTTTTAATTTTTGGCGGTCATTCAGCTAGTATTAGTAGTCACCCTGTTACTATGGAAACAAATCTGAGATAGCTGTTTAGAGTGGAGTGTGACAACAGAGCACAGTTTGAACCTACATTCTAAAGACTATAATTTACATAGGTTCCAACTCTGGGGCATCTCTCAATGCGGGGAAGAGATGCTAAGTAGTAACATAGTGGGGGATCCCTGAGAAGGAAAAGCATTACTACAGGGAGTAATTTTTTCTTACAGTAGGCATGTAATCGTGAACTGTCATTCAGCCGGCAGCCAGTCACAGAGATGAGCAGATGGTCTGTGCCAGTTACTAGGGGGACATGTATATTGTGGGTAGGGGGCCAGGCAGATGTGGTAATAGAGGGGATGGGGCGGGTTGGTGGGCTTCTGATGTATGGGAGTGGGCGGGGTTGCTACACACCAGGGAATTTAGATAACTATACCAGAGGGGTTTGTGAGTCAGGGGGGCCACTAGACACCGGAGGCTTTAAATAACTATACTAGAGGGATGAAAACAGGGACCACTAGACACTGGGAAATTTAAATAACTATACCAGTGGGGTGACTGGGGATGGGGGACCACTGGACAGCAGTTCATTGTGAATATAGGCAAGGGTCAAGGGCACACTAGACCACTAGGTGCAGTCTGCAGGCAGCCCTGACAAGTACTGTTAGGGGGGGAGCATACACAGTTTGCCACCACCACCTCCATGAAAGTACCATAGGGAGTAACTAGATGTGGGCTGTGATTACATCAGATGTCAAGCAGCTTCTGAACTCAAGAGGAGCAGAGGTTGAGCCATTCAGTCTTTGACATTGTTGACAGGATTATGAATTTTAGGAGTGGTGAGTAATATTTGAAATGTATTTTGGCAAAAAGATTGCAAGGCTTTCCAAACAAAAAATGAGTGTGATTAAAAGCAAATATTTTGTTGCAAGGAAAACCTCTATAGCCATTTTGAAAAAGCATCTAAAAACAAGCAAAAATAATATGAGTTCCTCACAAATGGTGTCAGGTGCCAGAGAGTGCAGCCTCGGCAATGGGGCAATAAAGGCTTATGAAATGGGAATAAAAGTATAAGCACTTTGATTGGTCACGGACTGTACGATAAAGTGTCTAACGCACAGGAAAAAGGTCCATCACTACCCAGTGGGTATTGATATGAGTGATGCTGCCCACTCAGAATGTTAAGAAAACAAAATTGCAGTCATCTTGTTTCGGCCAACAGTGGTGCCAACTTAACTGTAAAAAAAAAAAAAAAAAACTACCTCTGACCACCTGTTCAATTTTTCATACCAACAAGATTGAAGCACAAAATAAACAAAACCCTGCCACGATCTCTCACCCGACCACTTGCTCGCTCTCCATCCTCAACCTTCCAGCCGCTCAACCGTTCCCTCAGCCTCTCACTCTTTCATTTGTTTGTTTTTTAGTGCCATTTCTACGATACTGATTTTGTAGATCCATCATCTGCCTGTATCCTTTACCTCTAGATGTAGCATGAACTAAACAAACAAAAAAATAGGGACTAACATGATGTATCTCTCCCCGAGTCAATACATAAAAAGAAAACGGCTGCCACAATCTCTCTTCTGGCCCGCCCACTCACTGGCAGTTCCGATCAACAAGTAACTTGCCAGCTGGTCACAACTTCCCATGCATAGCATAAAAATTCAGAGTTCTGTAAATGGATAACTAATTTACCATGTTACTTTCAGAACCACTTCTTAGCAGGACATACTGCTACTCGGGGGTTAGTGCCATAACAATTACAAGTACAGATGCCTTTGCAGCTCAAAAGCTCTCAAGTCAAAAAAAAAAAAACAGGCAGAGGAACTACTTTACTAACAATTAAGACAAACATGTAAGTGTTTAATATTAAACGTTATGCATTTTATGTATGACATGCATCTGTATTTTAGATAACCATTTCATAAGCACAATAAGACACTCCAGAATGTGCATTAGACACTTTAACACACGACTAGGAGGCAGGATGCACTCGACCGGTGGCCTTGTGCCTCACTATGCCTCCTAGCTGTGTGTCAAAGTGTCTAATGCATACCCTGTCATGTCTTATTGCTTACATAACAGCATGCCATGTCACTGAATCCACAGGGTGATGGTGTTGGGAGTCATGTTTGAATGCCATTTCAATAATTTAAATTACTAAAACTAATGAAGGCTATTGGTTCACATGTAACTATATGACAAGTTGAAAAGTAAAAGATTTAAATACCCAAAAGCAAGGGTCCAGTAAAATAACTGAATACTGTTTATGACTTCTAAATATCTTATAAAGAGAATGTTGTTTATGATTGTCATAAACCATATTAACATAAATATTTATTTTTAAGATGAAGAACTGTCATAAGCTGGGTACCCTGAAGAAGCCATGTATTGTAAATGGTGAAAAGTTAGGGCTATAGCAGTAATAAAAGTATCATAGAAACAACGAGATTTGTTGGAAGTTTTTTTCTTTTGATGTGTCCCCTCCTTTTTCATTGGGCTGTAATCATGACCCTGTGAACTACTGCCATGGCTTACCCTGCTCCTATCACACACAATCACTAAAGTGCACATAACCACCAATGTGCATTGCTCAATGTGGTTACTAAGTAATGGTTGGTGATAAAAGGTTGTAGTGACTGCTTAGCTCAATGCTTTGCATTTGAACATAGATCTCTCTGGCCCTATTCTTAGTCACTTTCTTTAAGCACTACATTGGCACAGTGAACCCATAACACCACCCACTGCCCTGAGACTCCATCATGCTAGGGGTTGCAAGACTTCCCTACACGGCCAAATACATGTTTGCAACAATGTGGGCAAGGGACTGGGGAACATATGTAAATGGCCTGCAGGGCCAATCACATAGTGTGGCAGCCAACACAAAGGCAGTCATAACCTCCAGTGATCTGTTTGCCTGTAGAACTAATACAAGTAGGTGACAGGCTGGGGAGGGATCGCAGTACTTTGAGTAGAGGTATTGGGAAATAGGGCATTTGCAGGGATGTCACAGCAATAGTGCTGTCTGAAAATAAAAACCTGCTGGTAGAATTATCATAAAAGTTGGAATTTAGCTTCCATGAAATTTTGGAATGCACTTTGGCAACTTCCTGAAATTCTGACACAGAACAGCAGAATGGATGTATGAATTGTGGATTAATGTATTAAACTGTAGAAAGAAATTCCACAGAACTGATCAAAGAACTGTGAAATTATTGCATTTATTGTAAACTGATGTCTAAACTGCACAATGGAATTCTGCAGAATTGTCTTTCCACAGTTTATGTGTATCATTCCACAATTCAGGAGAACATTTTGGGAAACAGAGTGAACATTTGCCAAACATATTATGAGGATTCAGATTTTGCCAAAGTTGGAGTCACAGAAAATTCTGTGAATTTTGCAAAATTGTTCAAACTTTATACAGAATTCACAGTTTCCACACAGTACTAAGCAGCAGTGTGGCTGCTGATTTGGAATGGAGTTAGGAATCGAGTATAATTGGACAGCAAGGTGTGAAATAACATATCAGACAAAGGCCGATGGTACATTCATAAGGTAGAAAAAGAAATGGGCAGACTGGATGGACCTTGTGGTCCTTATCTGCTGTCAACTTCCATGTTTCTATGTTAGACAGTGAGTTGTTGGTCCATTAGATTTCCAGTAACACTAGCCATGGACACAATAACCCACTGGCCTACTGCAGTCACAAGCCAATAGTTGTGGCTGGAGAGGGGATACTCCTAACACTGCAAGGCATAGTACTATATGACTGTTGCTTTATTTATTTATTGAAATTATTTAAAAAAATGAAATTATTTTACCAGGTAAACATACAAAGATTAAGAAAAACAGTCTCATTTACAGTTATGGTTATGTATTACTCCATAATGTCAGTGTCTCTTGCAATGTAAGATTTGTGTAAATTATTTATATGTAGCAAATTGTGTCTCCTTTGTATGGTAAATATTGTCTAGGTTGTAACTTATGAGATTGTGCTGTACATGGTATCCATTGTAAAGGACCCTTGCTGCTTAGCTGGGATTTTTAACCATGTTCATGCTTTTTCATATTGATTATCATGAATAAAATTTGACTCTACTCTACTCTACTCTGCTTTTTACAGATGCGATCTTGGGTGGGGGTGATAGGAACCATCAGGAAATATGAAAAGTACAGATAAATAAATGTAAAATAGCAATTATACAGTTAAAGTGTCGGTGGATGTACAAAAATAATTTAAATCAGCACAGTATAATACAGTGACTGATTTGCAAGTGAACACCAAGGGAGAAATAAGTCTAGACAGTATTACACAGGGCCCAGTAGGGATCAAGTACATTACACTCACAGTCAGATGCAAGAAAAAACTTGAATAACTGTTTGGCAGATAGGACACTGGTAGGTACAGCAGGACCCAGAGACAAAGGATTCCAAAACTGGAGTATTCTATAATGGAAGGCAACTTTCCCAAAATTCCTGTTTGGCCTGGGTGTGTGAAATCTATTCCCAACACGTGAATGCAAGTTGCACACATTAATGGGTGCAGCCTGCTTTTGCATCTTCTAACATTGGGACAACTTATTTGCATACCTCTCAACCTCCTTCATCACAAATCAGGGACAAGGCTTAAAATGATCAGGGACAAATAACCAAAATCAGGGACACATCTGAAAAAATAGTAACATTAGTTCCAGAAGCTGTGTACAACATGCTTCTTAGTGGGAACAGCATTTTCTTAATGAGAACTAGACTGTAACACCAATGGCTGGCATTATTTTGTGATTCAAATCCCTACACTTCAGTGACAGAAATGCCAAATTTAGGAGGGACAGAAGAAATTTCGGAGGCAAAATCAGGGACATCCCTGAAAATCAGGGACAATTGAGAGGTATGCTTATTTGTACTGCAAAAAAATACCAAGGGGACTCCTCCCACCAGGGACTAGTGTGGATTTTTATGTGAAGAGCATAAGGGGAACAGTGTAACAGGATGACAGAATTCCTTCTTCTCCGTTTTGTGCTGCCACTGTTAACAGCAGAAAATGGGGCCATAAGAATAACTATATCTTCCAGAACACATTATGCAACAGAAATCTAGTGCCAAAGTTTTCAGATCTCAGGTCATTTTAGTATAAGGTTTCTGAGAGATGGTTTACAAGAATCCTTTAACCCACACTAATGCCAACACTGTAAAATAATATTGTTGTTATAAAACAGGATTTGCTACCTGTCACACAGTGGTAATGAAGGATTTTTCTAAAGACAAATGCAAGTAGAAATCACCTGTCAAATTATATGATTTAATGCAGAAAGCAAATCCTGCTCAGTTCTAATGTGAGCATTTATCAGCATTGAAAACTCCCTCAGAATGCTTTTTAAACTATCATTTAAGATTACTTATCTTTTTTATTAAATAAATGGTTCAGAGCTGTTCAGGTGAAGTAGTATAAGTTATGTTCCATTTGAAGTTTTTTAGTATAAAAGGAAGACAATACTGGGAAAACAGCAGCAGCTACCATTTAGGCAGTACTTTACTACAGTTCATAGATAAACAGACACTGGCCAACACCAGATGTTCACTTGCTTGTACTGTATTTGCTGTGTAGTTGTTAGACATAGATAGTACACCATTTAAAATTAACAAATTAATAACATGAGTTATGACACTGAAATTGTCATGACTGGGAAATGAAGAGGTTCACTGATAATGTTGTTTTCTTAGACTGTGACCCTGATTTGAAAAAATAATATTTTTATTACCCCAGCGTAGGAACATGACATATGTTATTTATCAAATGACACCAGAAATGTGATTTTGTGGAATGATCACAAAAGCAGGTTGGGGTTGAAAATGACACCTGCAAATGTGACTATATTGAAAATGTGTGTTCAAAAAGTAAAACAAGGAGTGACATTCACTGCGGCAGTGTGAGTGAGATCAACTGCTCTTAATAGGCTGCTTGTGCTGACTAGTCTTTTTTCTGCAAAATGTAATGGCCTGATCACTGTGATGCTTTGTGCAGGAGTTAATTTACAGCATTAATATAATAAATTATTTGCAAAAACTTTGTTAATGCACTAGTTAGGGTTGAAGCGACAAAAGTAGGGAAATCTGGTGCTAGGGTTTCCAACCCTAACACCCCAACCACTAGACAACAACAGGAAAAAAATACATTATGGTTTCACTTCTCCTGCATCTTCGCTAATCAGGCATGGGGTGTACCTTGGGATTGTCAACCCTAACGCTCACCCCATTCTACCATGAAAGAAGCTGAGATGTGTAGAGTATATGAAAATGGGGTGACCGTCAGGGCCGACAACCCCAAGACACACGTCATACCTGATTAGTGAAGATGCAGGAGAGGTGAAACAGTAATGTTTTTTCCTGCTGCTGTCTGGTAGGTTGGGGTGGGGTGTTAGGGTTGGAAATCCTAACTCCACATTTCCGTGCTTTTGTCACTTCAACCCTAACTAGTGCATTAACGAAGTGTTTGCAAAGAATTTCTTTACTTTTTGAGGCAGTATAATTGTATCCCAATTTGTCTGTTGGAGCACAGGGCCCTCGGGATCTTGCACTCCCACCTCTCCTTAGATGCATGCAAGTATGTTGCTGTGGGATGCACAGGGCCAAGAGGGCCCTGCGCTTGAATCTGTAGTAAAACTGGGATGAAATGGACAGCATAATCTTCTTATTACCTCACCTCATGAACCCAGAAATGAAAATTTTGAAATCACTGCCAAAATTTGATTCCGCGCCACAGATACAAAAACACAATCTGGCCAGGGTTTGAAAAATAACAGCTGTCACATTCATAAGGTGGTATGAAAAGATGTGTATGTTGACAGTTTTGAGTCAAAATTAAATCTGGCAAAGTTACGAGGGAGCATAGCAAAATTTCAGTGTATGTGAATAACTTTGTCATTTTTACATATTTTGACCACAAAATCTTAAAGCAGCAGCACTTCAGAAAAAAAATAGTGCTTTTTTGACAGTTTATTCCCTGTGCCCTGCTAATCATATACCTGGTGCTCTTTCTTGCTGGCATTGTACTATCGCTGAGTAATTTGCTCAGTTATTCTCTGCTTTTGTTTACATTTCTGCTACTAAGCATGTTGCACTGGAACCCCCTTTGCTGCCAACTGCACATTTGTATGACTTGCCAGGACATCGGGAATGGTCAGCTGAGGGTCCCACTGCTGTTGTGAAAACATGTGATGCGACCTGAAGAAAAAGCACAGCTGAAATTAGTCAGCTGCCATATTTGTTGTAGCGCTAGAACACTTCTAATAAATTGCAAATATCTAAAAAAACTAAAGATGACTGGAAAAAAGCATTTACAGGTATGGAAACTGGAACTTTGGCCACATGCTTACAGTCAAAAAAACAAATTTTGATAGCTCATGTCCTGATTTCGTAGTACTGCTGCTTTAACATAGCTTTCTTATGACCTCACCTGATGAACAAGGAAAGTGAAAATTTTCAAATCCCACTCAAAAGGTGATTTCATCAAGTGACTGCAAACTCAACTTTCTGGCCAGATTTGCATACTTCCATTGCCAGGTGAGGTTTCATAAAGGCCATGTTGAAAATTCGGTGTAAAAATATGAAAAAAATGACAAAGTTATGCATAAAAGCTGAAAACTCCATTGAAATACATTGATTCCTCATACAAAAAAAGAACTTGTTTCGTATCTCGTTATACAAAGCAAGATCTTGTTTCGTATCATGTGATATGAAAAAAGATTTATAATGTTAAACAAAAACATATTTTAAGGGGATTTCTGTAACAGATAAGTGCAAAATCCAGCTAAGGGGGTCCTAATAAGCAAGCTAGTACATGTATGGTATGCACAAAAGTTGAAAACCCCATTGAAATACATTTATTCCCCATATGAAAAAAGAACTTGTTTCATATGTCATCACATAAAACAAGATCTTGTTTTGTATCACGCGATATGAAACAAGATTTATAATGTTAAAAAAATATATATTTTAAGGGGATTTCTGTAACAGATAAGTGCAGAATCCATCTAAGGGGGGGTCCCGATAAGCAAGGGAACTAGTCAAAAACTGCAAAACTACAAGAGCATGGTTAATTAGAGCACAGACAAAACAGCATGTTACAAGACCATGGTGGAAAAAAATAGTGAAGCACACAATCTCACAATCCAGCACTCCTGACATGACAAACCACACAGCACACCAGATTGAATCTAATTTTTTATGCAGGGGGCTTTTCCCCCTGCACCCCCTAATAAACATAATCAACTCCAAGATGGAGCCACACTCAGGAGGGGGGAAAACATCAGGATGAGGGCAGATTGCGTGCAACACAGTAAAGGTGGTAAGGGGCCTAGCAAGGGTTTGGTGCAACATTGAAAAAAAAATAAAAGTATCACATCGGGAAAAAAAACATGCACAATGTAGGGGTTGGAATCGAACCCCTGATACCTTGCTCCATACTGCTGCTCCAGTCTGTGACTCTATGCACCAAGTCACAGTGTCAGCATGCTGCTTCCACACACAGTCACACACTTGAAGTAGTAAGCTTGAGTGAACATAGCTACAGGTATAGCAGTGTAATGTTCCATGCTATAGTCTTCCTGTTGCTATATGTACTCAAGCTCTTTTTCCTGCATGGTTTTTTCCACACTCTTATTGCTTCACGGTATTAACCAGGTACCATAAGCAAGCTACAAGTGTTGGTTCCTTCACAGGATATTCTTTTGGGGGGGTTTCTTAATTTGAATTTTGAGGAAAATTTGAAAACAAGATGGCTGCCAAACAAAAATGGATTTTTCTCAAATGAAAAAGGATGATGTCAATATGACAAAATAATTTTTTTTTCATTTCATACAGCTATTTTGAGGTGCTCAGAACCAATTTATGAACATTTTAAATCAGAATAACTTTACAACAGATTAATATTTTTTGCTAAACCAGCAAAAGGCACATCTGTGAGTCAGCCTCTTTCTACTCTGAAGATTTCAGACCAAAATTCCAAACTTTTTGGGCTGTAGCCAAATTCAAAGAAAAACCCTATTCTAATCAATGGGAAAAAACTATGAAAAATTCACTTTTTTTTAATTATCCAGATCTTGGAAACCACACATCCAACCAGAATGGAACATGGTACATTCTGAGATCTACCGGTACCACATGAGACTGCACACTCAAACTTTCATGTAAATCAGCTGAACAATTGTGAAGATATTAAAGTGCAAAATTTTGAGTTTAACATAGAAACCCCAGTTCAGCTCTAATTATAGTGGTGCTACTGTTCCACTATAATAAAACAGATCTGATGCTGTATTTATTTGGTAGACCACACTAAAACACTTTTGCCAGTTTCTTTACATCAATATCTGGTCCACACCAGACACTGAGCTTTTGAGAGCAGCGGTCTTAAAGCTGTAGTCACTAACAGTCTAAGGCAACAGTACATTTTTTTTAAATTTATCGTAATATTATATATATGGGCTTCTCCACAAAGCATTACAGAGATTAGAACACTACATTTTGTTAGGAGAAAGACCAGTCAGTACAAACAGTCTATTAAGAACTAAAGATCTCACTCGTACTGCTCTCCAAATGTCACCCCTTGTTTGAAATCAGTGGCAAACTTAAACAGAACAGGCAGGGCTGAAAATGAAAACACGAAGACTGGTACAGATGGAGTCAAAAGGTGCTTCTATACCTATTTAAAGAATAGAAAGATGTCAGTAGCCTTATCATTTTGAAAATATGAAACTGTTAAATAACATGAGCATGTAATGAATAAATACTGTGCACGATATTGGCATCAATATGGTATTGTATTTTGTTTTGCAGAATAACAGTGTATGGTTTGAATTTGTTTTTGTCTGTAAATATTTCTTACAAATATGTGTACTGGAGTGCATTCCATTTGTTTGGGGAAGTAAATGTACGGCAAAGGCAGTATGTTGGGGGGGGGAAGAGATTGGGAGGGGAAGGATTGTAAACATATAAGGGAAAGCAGACAATGTGAATGATGATAAATGGCAGGGTTCTGGAAGAGAAGAGATCATGGTGGGGTAGAGAATGCAAGTAGCATAGGACTGCAAAGATATATTAAAAATGGGAGGGTATTGGGGATCAGAGATGGACTAGAAGAAAGGTGGAGAGTAAGTGTTGAGATCAGTTAAAGTATAGTGATAAAAGTGGCATTTTAGGGCTGAAGGTAGAAATGGAGGCAGGAAGACACAGAGAGGAAGTGAAACACAAAAGGCACTGTGAAGTCATGTTCAAACCAGCAGGATGGGTGCAGAGATGACTGGGGAGAAAATAAGTGGTGCAGAGCAGGTACTGTAAAGTATGGGAAATGTTAAGAGGTGTGGGGGAGGAATCAGGGACAGGTGGAGAGAGCAACTGCCAGAGACTGTGTGATGTACACAGAGAATGGCAGTATGTTGAGGGGGCTGAGATGGGAAGGGGAAAGATAGGGGAGTGGGGAGTGGGGAGTGAAGAGTGAAGCAATGCCATAGAGTGGCTAAAGTATTTGGAGAATGACAGCAATTTGTAGGGGGCACAGACTGGGTGGGGGGTGTAGAAGGATAGAGACCAAGTGGCAAACAGTGGATAATGTGAATCCTCCTCATGAATATGCACTATATTTATATCTGGAAAATATGTATGATGAATAAATAAAAACAATTTAATAACATAATTTGTGAGAATGCCACTAGTGTTTGTATAATCAAGAGTTCAGTGAGAATGTATGGTATATGGTGGTGCTCATAAAAGTTAAAAAGCAGAATGATGCACTTCAATGACCATATAACTGATATAGCCATTATTTTTTAAAATAATCAGACTGCATCCTATAATAGGTATGCAGTAGTATATTAGTAAAACTGTATACTTAGAGGATTATACATGATTTCACACAGGACTGCCACATTTTGAGAGGTAAAGTAGAAATGGTTGTGGCTGTATGGTGATTATGTTCAGTATCAAACATGGCAAGAATAGAATTAGTTGCACCAGGACTGAATCATGCAATGTTTATAAAATTGCATAGGTGATGAGTTGTAAATTTGTTATGGACCACTGTTATAAAAGTTCAAGACAAATATTACAAAGAAGTGTAAGATAATGATAAAGAGAGGAGGAAATGGGGAGATTAGTTAAGAGATGTGGTGGGCAGAACTGAAACATTGAAATACATGCACAACTCATTGATTTTTCTTTGTTTATTGAAATTTATAGTAGAAGGGAGAGGCTTGCAGGTAGAGTAATGAACAAGATTAGTTTACCTTTCACAGCAGGATGAAAGAAGTGGGGGGATGCACATTGCTCCATGAACAGAAAAGCAACAGTTAAATGGAATAAATGTAAAGAATTTGCAATGGAAATGAACCAAATGAGAACAAATTAATTGGGGCAACATAAGAAATGTAGATAGAAATGAAAGGAGGTGTACTTCAAGACAACGAGTATATGACAGCGCTGTATTGGGAATGGTACAGGAAAAAGGGGAATAAGCACTAGAAATGTATTATAATTATTACAAGCAACATTAGTAAGCAATAGAAAATAACAGATAATGTACACAGAGAATGGTAGCATTGGGGGGCAAATACTGAGGGGCGGGAGTAAGTGCCAGAGATTGGGTAGGGAAGAAAAGAGGAACTGCAACAGAGCATCCAATGTATAAGGAGAATTCAGGCATGTTGGTAGGGCAGAGAGTGGGGAGACGAGGAAGAGAGAGCAAGTGCTCTAGAGCAGCTAATGGAAATGGCAGTGAATGGGGCATATTTGAGGGCACAGATTGGGAAGGAGGAAGAGCAAATGCTGAATGGCAGCTAATGTGTAGGAACAATGCCAGCATGCTGGGGTTGGGCAGAAATTGGGGAGGTGAGGGATTGAGACTAAGTGGCCCAGAGTGGCTAATGTGAATGATAGTGAATGGTGACAGGACTGGGGAGGGACAGAGATCAGCGAGGAGAACAAATGTCACAGAGCAGCAAATATATAGGGAGAATGCAGGCATGTTTGGGGGCAGAGACTGTGGGAGGTGAGACAGACTGATTAATGGGAATGACCGTGAATGGCAGCATACTAAGGCACAGAGATTGGGGAGATGGGAGAGCATATGCTGAAGAGCAGCTAATGTGTAGAGACAATGCCAGCATGTTGGGCGGCAGAACTTGGGAAGGGGAGGGACTGAGACCAAGTGCTGCATAGTGGCTAATGTGAATGACAGTGAATGACAGCAAGTTTGGAGAAGGGGCAGAGATCACAAAGGAGAAAGAACAAGTACCATAGAGCAGCTATTGTATAGGAAGAATATGGGCTTTTTGGGGGCAGAGATTAGGGAGGAGAATAAGTGCCACAGAGCAGCTAATATATAAGGAGAATAGGGGCATGTTTGGGGGCAGAGATTGTGGAGAGAAGAGAGAGAGAGAGAGAGAGAGAGAGAGAGAAGTACTGCAGAGTGGATAATGGGAATGATAGTGAATGGTAGCATATTGGGGTTAGAGACTGGGGAAGGGGGCAGTCAAGCAGAAGAGTAGCAATGTGTAGGGACAATGCCAGTATGTTTGTAGAGAAACTGAGGTGAGGATAGGGAAGACCAATTGCTGTAGAGCGGCTTATGAATGATGGCGAGTGGCAGATTTGGGGAGGGACAGACAGAGATTCAATAGGATAACAGAGAGCAAGTGTCACTGAGTGGCTAATGTAGGGACGTCAGCATTTTGGGGTGGGCCAGATAACAGGGAGGGGAGAAATAGAGAGCAACTACCCTAGAGTGGCTAATGCAAATTACAGTGAATGGCAGCATTTTGGAGAGGAGCAGAATCCAGGAAGGGAGGCAAAGCAAGTGTTGCAGAGCCGCTAATGTATAGGGAAAATATTAGAATGTTGTGGAGGGGCAAAGATCAGGGAGGGGATGGATACAGAGCAAGTGGTGCAGAACAGCTAATGGGAATTACAATGAATGGTAGCAGTTTGGGAAGCAGGCATTGATGAGGGGGAGAAAGCAACTGCCACAGAGCAGGTAATGTAAATGATAACGGATAGGGAAATGTTGCAGAGGCAGAGAGCGGGGAGAGAGCAAGTGTCACAGAGAGACAAATGTATACAGAGAATGGCAGCATGTTAGGGAGGCCAGAGATGGTGTAGAAAAGAGACAGAGCTTGAGAACATGTCATGTATATAGAAAATGGCAGTATGTTGGGGGAACAGATCAGGGAGGGAACAAATACAGAACAAATGTCACTTAGTAAGTAATATTAAGTACTGGGAGTGGCGAGATATTTGAGGGTAACTGGGAGAGAGAAGGTGCCGCAGAGTGGCTAATGAGTAGGGACAATGCCAGCATTTTTTTTGGGGGGGGTGGGGGCAGATATCCAGAAGGGGAGGAACAGACAGCAAGTGCCACAGAGTGGCTTATGTGAATGACAGCGAATGGCAGCATTTTGTGGTGGCAGAGATTGGGGAGGGGAAGTTACTAGAAGTGCTGCAGAGCAACAAATGAATAGAGAAAATGCTGACATGTTGTGGAGGACACAGATCAGGGAGGAGATGGATATAAAGCAAGTAGTGAAGAGCAGCTAATGAGAATTACAGTGAATAGCTTCACTTTGGGGGGAGATATTGAGGAGGGGAATAGAGTCAAAGAGCATCAAATTTATATGGAGAATTGACCATGTTTATGCACATTCAGGACAACCTCTGTTACAAAGAAGAATTAGGGAAGATAATGAGACAGACAAGGCAAGGCAAGGCATTTTTATTCAATTAGTATTTTATTAATTTTTGTACCCCATTTTTCACCCGTCCCCATCTTGGCATAAACACGCTCATGTGGAGGCACGCATGTCATGTTACGAGATGCCCTCCCTTTATGTTGCCCACCTACACCATCACCGGACCTCCACCTGGTGGTGGAACTATGGGGATGACAACCTCCCCAGAAAAGGAGAGTTGCCATTCAGCCCGATCTTACTCCCTCCCTCCTCCCCCTGTGCTGGCTTCCTGATGACCCAAGGTCGTTCCCAAACCCAGATCACCAGCATGGTGTGAGGTAAGGCATCCAGCGCCTCAACTGTCAGTGCCACCAGGCCAGCAAGGCAATTTTATTCCTGTGGCACTCATTCCCAGGGGCTCTGGGTGCCTCACAGTAAAGCAGATAAATCCAATAAAATCACTCATAAATATTTTTACAATTGAAGTAATATGACACAGAATTATACAACAAGGCCACATCACAAACTCAGTGAAAATAAGGGGTCTGATAATGAGATTTAAATAAGATCAGAGATGGTGACTCTCTCACTTCCTGGGAAAGGGTGATCCAAAGGCCACATCACCCAAGGACTTCAAACAGGATCTGAGAATTAGCAGGATATTTGAATCCAATGACAGAAGGGGTCATCCAGTAGTGTAAGGGTCAGGAGATCTTTCTGGTACCCTGGACCTGAACCATGCAGGGTCTTGTAGGTTAAGAAGCACACCTTGGAGTTAATGTGCCACTGCACCAGGAACCACTGAAGAACACGAAGAACTGGCATGATATACTTGAACCGAGAGGCCCCAGAAACCAGCCAAGCTGCCACATTCTGGACCAGCTGCAAGCCACACAACAACCTCCCATATAAACCAAGGTATGGAACATTACAGTAATTCAGTCTTGACATAACCATGGTGCACCAGGGTTGGCAGATCAGCCAGTTCCTGAAAGGGTTTGGTCCAGATGTTCCAGAGATGGTAAAAGCCACTGCGGACAACAGCTGACACCAGATATGCTAAAATCAACTTGGAGTCTACAATGAACCCCAGATTCTTTACCCTATCTATGGCTCTGATCATTACGCCATCCAAAGAGGGAAGGGTGCTGCCACCACTCATCATTGCTGAACCTGACTGACTCAGTTCTACTAGTAACAGCTCCATCTTCAGCTGATTCAGTCTTAGCCAGCTGACTGCCATCCAATCCTGAACTTTCTTAAGCCATTCCATGACTTTCAGGACAGCTGTATTATCATCAGGTGCACACAACGCATATAGCTAGGTATCATCAGCATTTTAATGAAAACCCAAACCATAACATCTAGTGGTCTCCTCCAATGGCAACATGTACATAGCGAAGAACATGGGGCTAGAATCAACCCTTGAGGTACACCACAGCAGAGCGCAGCACTGTGCGAGATGGAAGAGCCAAGTGCCACCTGCTGCACCCTACCAGATAAGTAAGACTTGAAAGGGATGAGGAGATGGGGGATTAGATGAGAGATGTGGTGGACAGAGATAAAAATTGAAATACAATACGTGCACCTCGTATTGATTTTTTCTTTGTTCATTGAAATTCGTAGTAGAAGGTATCAGATTTCTGGTGAAGTAATGAGCAAGATTGGTTTAGCTTTCATAGCAGGACAAAAGAAGTGTAAGTTGTGCATATTTTTCTAAAAGCAGAAATACACAGAAAAGTGACGGCAGAGAAAGGCACCTCAGCCCATCTGGAACAATTAAATAAAATAAATGAAGCCAGTATGAAATGGAAATGTACCATATGCAAACAAATTAATTGTGGCAACATTAGAAATGTAGATAGAAATGAAAGGAGATGCACCTAAGGACAGTAAGAATGAGATGGCACTGGATAGGGAAGGTACAGAAAAAAAGAATGTAAGCAGTAAAAATCTGTTCTAAACACTGCTAACAACAGTAGCAATCAACAGAAAGTAACAAGTAATGTTTACGGAGAATGGCAGCATAGAGGCCACAGATCAGGGAGGATAGTGATAAAGACTAAGTGCCACAGAGTGGCTAATGTAAACTACGATGAATGGCAGCACATTCAAGGGAAATAAAGATTGAAGAGTGGGGAGAGAGCAATCATAGAAACACTGAAATTGATGGCAGATAAGGACCGCTAAGCCCCCACAGTCTGCCCAAGTGCTGGAGATTGTGGTGGGGAGAGAGGAACTGCCACAGAGCGGCTAGTGAATAGGGAAAATATGAGCATGTTGGTGGAGGCAGAAATTGGAGACAGGAGGGATAGAGAGCATGTGCCACAGAGTGGCTAATGGGAATGATGGTAATTGGTGGCACATTGGGGGGGCAGAGAACAGGAAGGGAATCAAACAAGTGTTGAATAATGTGTAGCTAATATGTAGGAACAATTTATTTTTATTTTATTGGAATATACCAGACTTGCAAACCTTTGAGTCAGAGACTCCTTTACAAAGGCTCCACGTCATATAACATTATGAACTGACAGAAATACACTACAACAGAAATTGACAGAAATACATGACACTAGGAAATAGAGTTGGGGTTACAAGCATGAGTTATACAATGTATGAGGCATGTCAGCATGTTGGGGGTGGGCAGAAATTGGGAGGGAGGGAGGGTAGAGACTAAGGTCCGCAGAGTGGATAATGTGAATGATGGTGAATGGTGGCAGGTTTGGGGAGGGGGAAAGAAGTCAGGAAGGAGAGAGAGAGCATGTGCCAAAGAGCAGCAAAAATATAAGGAGAACACGGGCATGTTGGGGGCAGAGATTGGGGAAGGGAGAGATAGAGAACAAGTGCCACAGAGTGGTTAATGGGAATAAAGGTGAATGGCAGCACATTGGGTAGTGTTGTCAGAACTAGTTTGAGAAAGATTCGAACCCTCCTCGAACCCTGGTGTTCAAGTTCTAATTAAGAACTCCAACACTGCAGGGTTCGCAAAAGGGTTTGAATCATCCATGAATCTTCTCACTTCTGTATGCTTTTGTTTTGCATCCCTCCCATTCCCGTTGTTCCCAATTTTGGCACCAGCTGAATAATGCAGCTCAGTTCGCTCCCCCTCCCATCAGTGTTATTGTTGGGGGGGCAGCTGTTGTCGGTTTGTCACGCTAGTGTAACTGTACCACCTGACCATCTGCTGTGCAGCCAGGTGGTGGTGATAGTGTGACTTGAGTCAGTCTCACAAGTCGAAGGATCCTGCTGAAGTCATCTGTGCAGCTGTGGCTCCATTGCCATTCAGTCTTGTAGTGGAGGGGGAGGAGCCACAGCATCTGTGTGCTCTCAGTTCAGTTGTGTGTGTGATGACACGAGTGACTGTTTTTGTTATTAAATCTGGTCTTGTACGAGTGTGTATGTGCCTGAAAATTGAAAAAAAAAGGTAATGGGCAGGTGGGGAAAAGGAAGGGGGGAGTTTGGAATCTCGGGATCGGGAACTGAGGAAAGAAACTAGGGTGGGAACCGAGAAAGGAGCTAAAAGGTTGGGACTCAGTACTGTCGGGAGGACTCAGGGTTGGGAATTAGTAAACTTGCAGACTGCTGCCTGGAGACTGCCTGTGTGCTAGTGTTCAATCACACATACCTCAAGTTGCTTGCTGAATTAAACACATTTTCTTTGCAAAACACAATTGTGACTCATGGGCCGTGGCACTCTTGGGAGAGCTCCCTGGCTGGGGGAGGGGTGTTTTATTTTGGGAAAAAATAGGTTAAATTAAAACACTTTACTGATTGTGTTAAACTTGATGTTCTAAGCCCACAGAAAGGAAAACATTATTTGGTCCCAGTCCTACCCAAAAATTGTCTGGAAGGAAGACACGGTTTTCTCAGTCAGGACTGTGCGGGGGGAGCTTCAGTAAACTTTCTCCCTAAAAAAATCTGCATTGCATCTTCTGTGAGGTGGCCAGCAAGTCACCCTGCTGCTGTCTGTGCCATTTGACTGCACTTGTCTGGCTATTACCTAGTGTGTGTTACCGTGTGAAGCCCAGTGGCCAGTTTTGTGGTGGCAGCTCTTTCTTTGGTTTGTGTGTATAACTCTGTCTCTTGTGGTCAGCCCATCACCCTGCTGCTGTGCACCCCTTGACTGCACTGTACCTTACCCAGTGTGTGTTACTGTGTAAAGCCCAGTGGTCAGTTGTGTGGTGGCATTATCCTTAAATACATGACAGAAGCCTAAAAATATATTTCCCTGTTGGGAGGAGAGACAGAAAAATCTCTTTCCTTGGGTTGTACATGTAACTCCGTCTTTTGTGGTCAACCCATCACCCTGCTGCTGTGCGCCCCTTGACTGCACTGTACCTTACCCATTGTGTGTTACCATTTGAAGCCCAGTGGCCAGTTGTGTGGTGGCATTATCCTTAAATACATGACAGAAGCCTAAAACTATATTTCCTCGTTGGGAGGAGAGACAGAAAAATCTCTTTCCTCGGTTTGTGTGTGTAACTCCGTCTCTTGTGGTCAGCCCATCACTCTGCTGCTGTGCGCGCCTTGACTGCTATGTGTATGCCTATGCCCAGCAGCCCAATCATTCTGTAAGCCTTGAACATGGGATCCTTTAGTTGCAAACCGTCATATTCTTCAATTACTTTCAGTCCACTGCATCACAGTGTCACACAACCAAAATAACATTTTGGAGTTGTAGCCAGCGATCACAGATCACATTGCTTTCTTACACAGGAATTGTGTGGGTGTGGGTGTGTTCACTGCAGTATACTGGTACTGTTATGGCTGACACCAACATAGATGAAGCATCTGGTGCTGGTGTTGGAGCAGGTGTTGGTGGTAGTGATAATCCTGGTGCTAGCAGAAATAACCAAAATGTTTCACATGATAAAAATTCAACAAACAGCAAAACAGCAACAGTGAAGTGTGGTAAAGTGGGACCTTTAAAGAAAACCTGTGCAGATGCTGGGGTCACACGGAGAGGTACCATAAGGTATGCCATTCATGCTGTTAAAATACCAGTGACTAGCAGTAATAATGCAAGTGACAGTGAGCTCTTTGTCTCAGTCTGACACTGTTGTGTCTTGCAACATATCATTACTTCCTCAACAAAGTGAAATGAGCAAGTCTGCTGACAATGAATCAGGTAGTGCACTTGCAATTACATCCAGCACTGTTGGCAATGAAAAGAACATTTCCATTGAATCCACCACTTCTGTGTCGGCCACCAATGAAAATCCATCAGAGTCTTCTGCCCACTCTTCTAGCACCAAGGAGCAGGTCCCGGGTTCTGTTAGGACAGGTGAAAAGACGCAAACAGTCTTTAGCTATTTTCCTAGCACTTGAACAAAATCTGTCACATCTGAGGTGCAAAATTATTTCTCTGTCAGTAAAACTGATCCATGCAGAGCAATTTGTTTTGTGGGTAAACAGAGTGTAAGCCGTGGTAAAGCTGTGTCATGCCTTGGCACTACAGTTCTTAAACGCCATCTGAAAAAGCATTCAGTTTTGCTTGATCGTCCAAAACTCATGTCCTCCATCTTCCAGACTGCACGTGAGAATGGTCAGGAATCTGAAATGGATACTGAATTGTCTGAACTTGATGTGGACAGAACCACTGCCAGCCCTAGGATCACTGTTACCACCAATGCCAGTACCATGAGTACCAGTTGCACATCCAGTGATGGCACTGAATGTATAAGTCCTAGTCTACCACCCCAACATCCATCTGCCCATCGAAGCACGGTGTATAATAAACCAGCAGGGACATGTTGTAAATAGCTAAAACTGTCTCAGGCATTTGAAAGGAAGAATACATTTACTAAAAATCATCCAAAGACCCATCATCTTAATCACAGAATTGGTGAACTGTTAGCTGGAGCCCTTCTCCCATACTCTTTGGTAGATCATGAAGATTTTTAAGGAGCTCTTGAAACTAGCAGAGCCTCGTTACAATGTACCTCTTCGAAGGTACTTTTCCTGTGTTGAAATACCAAACATTTATCAGGCTTTAAAAGCGACAGTGATGCTTGTACTTAAAACTGCAGAGGGTGGGGTTATTCAGGTCACAACAGATATGTGGACCAGCACTCAAAACATAGATTACATGTCCCTTACTGCTCATTGGGTCACGTTTTCTTGTGGTTCTTCAAGAACAAAGACACCCAAGAAGATGGCCCTGCTCCATATAAGGAAGTTTGGACAAAGTCATACAGCTGCAAACATTTTGCAGGAACTAAATGACCTCCTTAACAAATGTTTTTTTTTTTGCACGGTCTAAAATGTGACTTCATAGTAAGTGACAATGGTGCCAACATCTTGAAAGCAGTACAGTATGGAGGATTTATGCATGCTTCTTGCTTTGCACATTGCTTACATTTAATTGTCATGGGATTTCTCAGCAATGAAACACTAGTGGATGGTATGATTGCTGTTTGCAAATAAATTGTGACTCACTTTTCACATTCAACCAATGCTATACGGACATTGTCCAAACTGCAAAAAAACACAAGCTGCCCAAGCAAAAGCTGATTCAAAATGTTTCCACTCATTGAACTCAATGCTTTATATGCTGTGTGCCTCTTGAGCAAAAAGAGCTGTACATGAGCATTGCTCCAGTTACATTATTGGAGATGGCATTATGCTGTTCTGTGCAGTAGAAATTAATGGAGACAGTGTGCTGCATCCTAGCTCCTTTTGAGACAGCCACAAGGGAAATGTCTTCTGAAGGCGCATCTATGAGTCAGGTTATCCCACTCATAATGCTGATTTCATATCATCTTAGTGTTCTAAATCTACAAATAGAAAACAACAGATCTGAAGCTCAGACAACATGTCACCTGTATCATGGGAATCTGGTAAAGAGAATAGGCGAGCACAAATTAGTTGCAATGACGAAATCAAAACACTACATCCTTGCAACTCTCTTAGATCCCAGGTTCAAGGCTATAAATCTTCCAAAATGTCTGTTGCTAGATGAGCTGCAGCACTCACAGGAGTCAAACACAGACACGCACAGTACCCGCAGGTTGTCATCACCACAACATGCAGGTTCATCTTCACAAAGGGATACAGAACTGGAAAAGTCACCAAACATTAACAGTAGTTGTTCCATAGCTGCCACTTCTTCAACCCTTAGTAGCAAGCTAAATCTGTGACAAAACCTTTCCCAAATTGCTGCCATACCAGCTTATGCTGATTCCTCTTCTGAGCGGTCTCTGTTCATCATGGTAGACAGTTACCTGCAAGAACTGCCTATTCCTATTGATGCATGCCCTTTTGAATACTGGAGATCAAAAAAGTCGATTTGGACAGAGCTGTATGATGAAGCCTGTAAATATCTTGGTTGTCCTGCAACAAGTGTCCCTTCAGAATGCATGTTTAGTACAGCTGTCAATATTGTGACAGACACCAGAAATAGGTTGCTGCCTGAAAATGTACACACGTTAACTTTTATTAAAGTTAATAAGTCAAGATTTCCTTATCCATACAAGAGTATACAACCTGATGCTGAAGTTATTGATGTTGTGGATGTTGATGGTGATGACAACTCAGATGGTGGTGGCTGGTAAATACTGTGTGGGACAGAGTGTCTCTGCACCAAAAAAGGAAACTTTTACAGACTGTGATGACTTTGGTTGTCTCTCTCCTTTCTTGATCTACTACCTTAGACTATATACACCACAAATCTTTCATCATTTCATGGCAAACTGCTTTGCAGCTAGGGTCTAAAGTCAACAATTTTTACAGTATATACAGGGCAATTTTAACATCAGTGGGAACAGGGCCAAATTTGGCATAATTTATTTATTTATTGAAATTGTTTCACCAGGAAAGGCACACTGAGCAAAAAGATGCTCGTCTCATGGTGCGACCTGGGGGGAAGGGTTACAGAGGAGGCAGATCATGTACAGACAAAATGAAAATAATGAATTGTGCAATACAGATGATGTACAATAGCTGGGAGGGATAACATGAGGACATTGTTTACAATAGATGGAGCAATACAGGCGATCTATAGTGCATTTAAATAATAGGTGAAGCAGTACAGAAATAAGAACATGAAGGACAGGGTATACATAACATGGAACAACTACTGGATAATACATGTTTAAGTAAGTGCCAATAGCAATGCATGAGTGGTGATAGCATGACAGGAGTTGAGGCGAGTTGCATCAAGTTGACAGAAGGAGTAGGAGAAGAGTGTGGGGGTGAAGAGGGTGGGGGAAGAAGTGAGCAGTAGTAGTGCCTGAGGTTGAGAAGCATGAGTAGCTGAGTAGGGAGGGAAGGAGAGGGGAGGGTAAGAAGGATTAGGAGGGAAAAAGAAAAATAGATGGGGGTGATGCAGAGCGTAGGGAGTGTATAAGCCAGGCAATTTGGTGAAGGCCGAGCCGCTGGTCAGGCACAAGGGGGGATGGTGGGAGAGAGCTGATGGGGAGGGGGTCAGGGGCAGTTGCAATTTGGTGCAAGGAAGTTGGTGAGGGCCAAGGATAGGGAGTGTTTGGATGATGAGAGGCAAATTTGAGCTGGCAGGTAATTCCAGAGTTTAGGGAAGAGGTAAGAGAAGGCTGATTGGCCGGCGGTGGTCCTACGGTGAGGGATGGCCAATAGTCTTGCATCAACAGATCTGAGGGAGTGGGTGGGTGTTGGGGGGGAAGATAGAGAGGATGCGAGGTAGGGAGGGAGGTAGCTGAGCCAACAGTTGGAAGTGAATTTAGCACAGTGAATTAGGCGCCGGTTGCTCAGGGAGGGTAGGGCCAGGGATCGATAGAGCTCACAGTGATGAGAGCGGTTGGGGAGCATCGAGGGCGAACTGGCAGAAGGTATTAAAGAGGGGGTCAAGTTTGTTTAGGGTGGTCTTGGGAGCAGAGTTATAAACAACATCGCAGTAGTCAAAAGAGGGTAAAATAATTTTCTGGACTAATTCCCTTCTGACCGGTAGAGGGAGACTAGAGCGGTTGCGATAGAGGGCACCAAGCTTTGGACGCAGTTTAGAAATGATGGCATCCACGTGTGTGGAGAAGGTGAGGTGACAATCCAGCCAAACCCCTAGATATCTGAAGGAGGGCACATCCTCGAGGATGGAGTTATTTAGGGTATGGAAGCTGAGGGGGCAGGTGAGTTTGGATAGATGCTGTCTAGTGCTGAAAGTCATGGAGACAGTTTTTTTGTGTTTAGGGATAGCTGGTTGGTATTGAACCAGTTTGGAGTTTGGAGAAGACTTCTTCATGGGTCCGACTGGAGGTAAAGAGGACCGTGTCGTCTGCGTACATATGGATTGTGGTAGAGGAACAAGAGTTAGGCAGGTCGTTTAGAAGGATGGAGATAAGGATGGGGCCAAGAACTGAACCTTGGGGGACGTCGGTAGTGATAGGGAGGGGGGGAGGTAAGGCCGGCAATTTTAGTGGATTGGGTTCTATTTATGAGGTAGGCCCTGAACCAGTTAGTGACAGATTCAGTGAACCCAGCTCCAGCTAGGTGGGATAGGAGGAGAGGGTGGGAAACTGTGTCGAAAGCTTTTGCAAGATCAATGAAGATAGCAGCAGTGATTAGTCCATTATCCAACCCAGTGAGGATGGAGTCCGTGAAACGTAGCAGGGAGGAGGTGGTCGAGTGGTGTTTACGGAACCCAGACTGAAAAGGGGAGAAGAAGTTAATATCAGAGAGAAAGTCGGAGAGTTGGGAAAGCACGAGGTGTTCCTGGAGTTTGGCGAGGGTGGAGAGGAGGGAGATGGGGCGGTAGTTAGCAGTGGAGGTAGGATCACTGCCTTTTGGGAGGGGTATGACAGTGGCATGCTTCCAATCGGAGGGGAGTTCCTCGGTGGAGAAAGAGAGATTTAGTAGGGCCACGAGGGGAGTAGCAATGGTGGGGACAGAAAGAAAGAGGAGTTTGTTATCCAGGCCATCTGGGGATTTGCCTTTAGAGGGGTTCAGGGAGTGAAGGGCAGCAAGGGTTTCGGCAGGGGAGATAGGTCTGAAGGAAAAAGTGTTCCTGCCGGATGGAAGGTAGGTAGGTGACTGGGGTGCGGGTGAGGTTGCTTGAGGAAGGGATTTTAGGAGGGCCTGTGCGCAGGTAGTAAAGTAGGTATTAAACTCGGAGGCAATCAACAGGGGGTCAGAGAGGAGAGTCCCATGGGACAGGAGGAGAGGAGGAGGGCTTATTGTTTGGGGGTTGAAGAGGGAGTTAATGACCTTCTAGAATTTAAAGGGGCATTTGAGGTTTTCATTGAGGGTATTGTTGAAATAGTCAGCCTTAGCTAATCGGATGGCCTTTGTGCATTTGTTGCAGAGTGTGTGGTAGATAATGTAGTTATCTGGGAGGGATGAGGATTTGTAGTTTCGCCAGGCCTTATCACGGGCTTGTTGGCAAGCTAACAGCTCAAAGGAGATCCAGGGTAGGTGAGATCCCCGGACTCTAATCCGGCGCAGGGAGGCATGTTTGTCCCAGATGGAGAGGAAGGTGTTGCGAAAGCAAGAGAGGGCCATATCCATGTTAGAGCAGGTAGGGCTTGGGACCCAATTTGAGTGGGCCAAGTCAGCCAGTAGGAGGGAATGGATAAGGAATTTGTAAGACCGTTGGATTATGAATTTGGGAGGGATTTTGGTTCTGTTGATCTTGTGAACCAGGTAGATTAGGTGGTGGTCGCTGATGGAATCAGGGAGGATGCCTGAACTGATGACATGGTGTGGGTGAGAAGTAAGCGCCCAGTCAAGGAGGGAGTGGTTACCGGACTTATGATTAGAGCGAGTGGATTCCAAGATGGTTTGGCTAAGGTTTAGGGTGGTTATTTCAGTTTGGGTTTTGTTAAAAGTGGGTGCTAGCCAGTTGTGGTTGAAATCTCCCAGGACATAAAGTTCACCTGACTGTGTGAGAGATGAGAGCTGGCCTAGGAGGTTGGTAACTATAGTGGTCGGAGTGCCTGGGCAGCAATAGACTCCAGCCACATAGATAGGTAGTGAGGAGAGGGGGGGACAGTTTCACCATTAGTATCTCGAAGGCTTTGGGTTCGGCTTTAGAGAAGGAGATGGTGAAGTGTAGGGTTGATTTGACGTACATAGCCACACCACCACCTCTGGAGGGCAGGTCTTGCTGTGTGATGGTGTACCCTGGAATAGAGATGGTGTTGTCTGGGAGGCTGGGGTTTAGCCAGGTCTCGGATAGTATGATTATGTCAGGGACATGGTGGGCGGCTAGGACCTGGAGCTAATCGAGCTTAGGGGCTAGACTATGAATATTTAAATGGAGAAAGCGGCAGCCGCGGGGAAGGTAGCCTGAGCGAGAGTTGGTGGAGGTCCTGGCAGATGAGTTTGGTGTGTGGTGGCTGGAGCGTGAGGACGGGGTAGGGCCTGGGTTAGGGTGAATATCCCCTGCTGCCAGAAGAAGTAGGGCAATAGTTAGGTGGCAGCATAGAGCGTGGAGGGATAGGGGTTTAATCCCACGCAGGTTGGAGGATGTGCTAGGGCGGGCAGAGTGAAGGGAAAGGGAGTAGGAGAGGGGGAGAGAGGCCTGTAGGCAGCCAAGAGAATGGGTAGAAGGGGGGGGAGGGGAAGTGAGACCATGGGTTGGCTGGGAGGGAAGCAGAGGATTTATAGGGGGCTTTTGTAGGATGTGTCAGAATATCAGGTGAAGGACAGGATGCAGGGTAGCCGCTTGGGGGGCAGTTAACATGGGAAGGGACAGTAAGATGGAGGAGACTAGTAGATGCGAGGGTTGTTGATGGGGACAATGTACCAATTTTATGGAAAGGGTGCTCGAGCATAGTGACAGGGTAAATGGAGTGGTGTAGGTTATATGATTGCTGCCACTTAGAGAGCGAGATGCCAGTTTGGAGTAGTGGTACTGTCACGGACTCTGGTGGGCAGGGTACAAGGTTCAATTCTCTAGTTGGGCAGATTGGGAGGAGGCTTGGCAGCGAGTGGGGAAACTAGGTGCAGAGGGACCTTCAGAGGCTGGGATTGGGCTAGGACAGGAGTGAGAAATAGCGATTCCTAGTGGCCACTGGGGGTAATGGATGGCTAGGTGTGGGACAGAAAGATGGGCAGCTAGACACAGGATGAGGGTGGGGTGTGGGCAGAGGGAGAGGTGGGAAAGGGGGACAGACATACCTAGGCAGGTAAATAGGTTACAGGAAGTAGAAGTGAGTAGGTTGAGGTGATAATGTCAGAGGGTCCCTCTAGTGGCTATGTGGTATAACCTGCAAATGGGGAAGTGGGGACTTAGTAAATTTGGCAACAGGAAATGATGTCACTAGGCAGCAGCTATAAAGGAAATGCCTAGCCAGGGTGGGTGGGGCAGTCGATGTGCTCAGCGCATCGATGGGCTATCCCCCCTCACAAGGGTGCAACAGCTGGAGGTAGAATATTACCTCTTCGCACCCACATGGTGTTCAGAGCTCCAGGAGGGAGCTTTCAGCAGGGAGGATTGGTGACTGGGTTGGGGAGGCAGACGGAGGCCTAAAATAGGGAGGAGAACAAAGGAGTAATTAGTATGCAGCGGGAGACTGGATATCCTGATACTGCAGTTGGGGAAGACAGACAGGATGCAGATCTTGTGGAGGCTTTCACAGAACTGTTGGTAAGCTTTAGCACTCCTTAAAAATAATTGCAGTAACGATATAATACAACTCAGAAAGTGCAGGCAGTAGCTTAAAACAAAGACTCTACCCCCCCGAACCAGGCATGTAGCCTGACGGTATTACAGCAAAGACTCCCACAGAGTATATATATTCAGCACAACATAAAGCTAGTTCAGTAGCACATTTAGAAACAGCTGCAGTATGCAGTAAAATGGAAAAAAATTAGCAAAATGAGGGATCCTAATGGTAAAATCCCCCCTCGCAAGGGTGCAACAGCTAGAGGTAGAATATTACCTCTTCGCACCCACATGGTGTTCAGAGCTCCAGGAGGAAGCTTCCAGCAGGGGGGATCGGTGACTGGGTCGGGGAGGCAGACAGAGGCCTATTTGCACCCGCGTGGTGTTCAGAGCTCCAGGAGGAGCTTCCAGCAGGGAGGATCGGCGACTGAGCCAGGGAGGCAGACGGAGTCCTCTTTGCACCCGCGTGGTGTTCAGAGCTCCAGGAGAAAGCTTCCAGCAGAGAGGATCGGCGAGGCAGATGGAGGCCTCTTCGCACCTGCGTGGTATTCAGAGCTCCAGGTGATAGCTTCCAGCAGGGAGGATCGGTGACTAGGATGCTAGATGCGGTCTCACCTGTGATCTATACAGAGGCAGTATCACCTCCCTTTTGCTGCTAGTACATAGCCATACAGTAAGGTACTAGTCAGAGCTGGTAACTGTAGTAGGTGCCGGTCCATGTTTGTCGGCAGCAGCAATTGGCTGAACAGCTAAAAAGGGACACTGTCATGTCAATCATTTCTGTATCATATTATTTATAGTTAAAGTGCAAACATATATTTTTGGATTTACCTTCTGTGACTTTGTGGTGCATCAATATGGGCTGGGACCGGGGGTGGTCTATTTTTCAATTTTAAAGAGGACAAAGCAATGAGTTCTAATTGGTAGCTGTTTATTATTTTTTCAATTACAGAAATGTTAGCTATAAACCAAAATGATCCATATGTAACTTATCTTACTGAATAAAAAATTATGAGAAAAACTGTATTTTATATTGTTATGTTTCTGTGAGCAGCATCCTGTTACAAGTCTCTTCCGGGAAACAGAGTCATCTGGAGTTTTACCTATGTCACGGTTGAGCACATATTCTGTAAACATAGGTCTCATACCACAATAGCTCATGTTTAACATTCTGTTGTACACAGACCATGGCATAATAGCAACAACTCTCAAATTACTGGTTCCATGAAGAGGACTGTAGAGAATGTTGTCCATAAGAAGAAAGCAATTGAAAGGACAGTTTTTCACATAAGTGTTGTTTATTAAGGAACAGTTAAGAATGGCTCATTTGGAGGCAAGAGTTTCATTTTTCTCGAGTAAGCATGTGGTAGTTTTAGCATTTGAGAAAGGGAGGAGAGTAGAATGGGTGCTGGAGGGTGGAAAAGGGCTGGAGGTTGGTTTAACATGGATGCAAGAGGGAGAAAGATGGCATGGATGCTAGTGCATGGGTGAGGGTTGGGGGTTGGTTATAACATGGATGCAGGAGGGAGAAACATGGCATAGTTGTTAGTACATGGGTGATGGTTGGGGGAGTGGGTTTTAACATGGGTGAGGGACTGAGAAGGGTGACATGAATGGTAGTTCATGACTAAGTGTGGAGGTAGTTTAAACATTTGGGTGAGGTAGGATGGTGGAATACGTGCTTGAGGGGGTGAGGGTTAAGGGTTGATTTTAACACATGGGTGTAAGGGTGGTACGAGTGCTACTGCATAGATGAGGGTGGTGGAAGGAAAGTGGAATGGGTGCTGGGGTGAAAGGTGGGTGTTGTTTTAGTCCTTTCATTTACAGATTCGTGATCGGGTGGGGAAGGTGAGGAAAAAGATGATGACAGACCGATGGTATGGGAGGGCTACACAGATTGCCCACTGTGGAACCTATTATAGATATAATATATATATATATATATATATATATATATATATATTTTTATTATTAGATACATTGCAAACTGCTGCCACCTAGCACAAGTGTCCCGTCCCCTTTAAAAAAAAGAATAAAGGAATCAGAAATAAAAGAAAATCTGCAACAGCAGTTTTCACAGAATGTGACCTATCATAAAATGTTTTACTTTACAAGTAGTGATAATTTGATACATAATGGGGTTGACAGACACTGTCCTTTAAACATCACATGCCAACTGCTGGCAGCTACATTAAATGTTCCTTAAGTTAGTATGTAGTGAGGAAATCACTTTTTGTATTTATGTGACTGAAATACAGATTTTATTGATGTATCAGCTGGAAAAATGCATCATCTTAGAAAGTTGTATGTATTACTTCAATTTGCCAACAAGAATGTTGGTGCTGTATATGTGTGCATTATCTTAGAAAATTGCATGCATTTTTTTGCCAGCAACAATGACTGGCGTATTTTTTTTATTCAACTGTCTTGACTGACTACGTTATGACATAATATGTTTTGCAACAGTTCCATGTGTTATGGCTGCAGTACCTTGGCTTGACTTTGTTATAAAAGCTTTCTTTTAAACATAGCAACTTTTGATTTACTCATTTAAAACACAAAGCAGCAAATAGCTGAAATTAGGTAATATCAGTTATTTTTTCTAATAATTCCTGGCGATGAGTATATATAACTGAGTACATAAATGGCTAATGTGCCTGTTTCTTTCACTAAGGAACTATGATACAGCTGCAGCAGGAAAACTTTGAACATATGGGTGGGTGGGTCGGCCTGTTACATATTAAGTTGCTGGCTTTAGCAAACAGAAGAAACCATAGATAAACCTAGTTGTATTCCTATCAGTGTCACACATGATCATTTCTCTCCCCCTTATATTAAACAGTTTTTCCTTTACATGTATTTCATTACTATCTTCATTACTGGCAGCACAATTAAAAAATAAGGTTTGAGTTCTAAAATGTTCAAAAAAAGATTAGAATCCTAGAACTTTTTCAAAAGTTCTAGACTAGAACTAGAACCCAGAAATTCAGAGGGTTCTAACAACCGTAATATTGGGAGGGGGGTCAGAGATCAGGGAGGGAGATGAACAAGTGCCAAATAGCAGTTAATGTGTAAGGACAATGCCAGCATGTTGGGGGGGCAGAAACTGGAGAGGGGAGGAATAGAGTCCAACTGTCACAGAGCGAGTTAACTAAATGATGGTGAATGGTTGCCGATTTGGATAGGGGGGCAAAGATTGGGGAGGAGGAGATAGAGCAAGTGCCACAGAGTCACTAATGTGAATTATGGTGAGTGGTGGCAGTTTGGGGGGCAGATATAGAGGCAGGGGAGGAGAGAGAGAGAGAGAGAGCAAGTGCTACAGAGCAGCCAGTGAGAATGATGGGAAATGGGGGCACATTGAGGGGCAGAATTCGGTGAGGGGGGAGAGAGTAAGCACCACAGAGTGGAAAATATATGCAGAGAATGGTGGCATGTTGGGGGGTCAGGGATTGGATAGAACAGGTACAGAACCAAACAGTGTGTCATGTACTGTATATGGAGAATAGTGGTATGTTGCGAGGGGAGAGAGATCAGTGAGGGGAGGAATAGACAGCAAATTGCACCAATAGCTAATACGAAGCACTGGGAGTGGTGAAATATTTGAGGGTGTGAGGGAGAGATAAGTGCCACAGTGTGTCTAATGTGTAGGAGTAGTACTGGCATTTTGGGGGCAGATATTGGGGAGGGGAGGAACAGAGAGCAAGTTCTACAGAGTGGCTAATGAGAATGGTGGTAAGTATCAACAGGTTGGGGGTAAAGATCAAGGAGGAGGAGGAGAGACTGTAAGTGCCACAAAGTGGCTAATGGGTAGGGACAATGCTGACATTTTGGGGGTACATAGATCATGGAGGGGAGAGGAAGAATGGATTACAAGTGCCAAAGAGTGGCTAATGTGAATGATAGTTAATGGCAGCATTTTTTGAGGGGCAGAGATTGGGGATGAGGGAAGATCAAGTGATGCGAAGCAACTAATGTATAGGGAAAATGTTGACATGTTGTGGGGGGGCAGAGATCAGGGAGGGGATGGATATAAAGCAAGTGGCGCAGAACAGCTAATATGAACAACTGTGAATGATGACAGTTTGGGGGGGCAGATCTCTAGGAGGAAGAAGAACAAAAGTCATACAGAGCAGGTGTAGCCCCCTTCCCAATTGTCTAGGGGCCAGATGTGCTGGGGAAGGGGATCCCAGACTCTAGAATCTCACCAAGTATTCCTCTGAGCAGTAACAACACTGAAAATGTTTTTCTTACCTTGAGACATCTTCTTCCTCACCATCTCAGTGCCCAGAAATGATATTTAAACTTTCCAGACGGGTGGACCATCGAGCAGACCCCAAAAAAGTTCATCTTCAGGCTCCTTGGATCTGTCACTCACCAGTCCCAGAGCAAGAGAGCACAGGATAAATGTAAAACAGCTTCAAGACCCCAGGGAAACCGTGAAACCCCTAAAAACTAAAGGACTGGTTATTTCATTTAAATCCTTCAAATAGATTAATCACGTTGGACTCTGGTTTCTCCCAACAAACAAACAAATCCAATTTATTCTCCTGAGCCCAAAACTGATTACCAGGGCTCAGGGACCCAGTTGCTTAAAGGAATAAAAATCCCACAGCTCCATGGGGCAAACTTTTTTTTTTACATAACCGGATTGCTGAGAGAGACATTTTTGGGCATTCTTAGGCTCAGACTTTCCTCAAATACAGAATCAGCAGCAATCACTTTACTCAGGACCAGATTACTCTTTTTCCTTGTCAGAAGTGTGAAGCTCCCAAATGATCACCGGCACAGGTAAGTGCCTAAAACTCTGTTACTGTCTCACTTTTCGTCTAGCTTCACTTAAGAAACAGGGCTCTTCCTCAAATGTTCACTTCTTCTACTCAAAACCTTTACCAGAGGAGTGATGTGCTCCTTTGACGCCAGTCAGCTATTTCATACTCAGGGTGCAAGTTCCACATTCTGCTAATTCCACGGTTGCTTCTTCACAATACAATGGCTCACTCTCTCTTAAAATCCTTGCTTGGGCTGGCATGGTCTCTGCATGTTCTCTCTCTCTCTCTCTCTCTCTCTCTCTCTCACTGGCTCCCGAAGCTTTCCCAGCGCTGAGCCTCCCACACAGCAGTCGCAGTGGCTCCATTACATTATTGTTTCTAACCTGAGCTGTGATACAGCCTAAAAGGCCTCAAGGGTAAACATGGGACACAAACCCAAAGCCTGAGGACCCACCATGTGGCTCTAACCCAAGGCCTTAGGACCTGCCCCTCCAAGCAGGCCCTATGTGAGTAAAGGCCACCACCTGGTCCCAGCTGCTAGGCCATGAGCTGCCCTGCCATGTGGAGAACAAAATCAGAGAATGTTGCCACAGCCCCCTCAACTTACTGCAGAGGCCCTGCCACAACCTCTGCAGACCTGATAGCTCAAGAAAACCACTCCTGAAACTAGGCCCAGCACCCCGGGGTCCTTCACTATCTGCCCTCCAAATGCTCCCTGGATGCTCTAACCACCCAGTCCGCAGGGATCCAGGACACAAGTGACTGCAAACTGCCTTGCTGCTCACCTCCTTCAGATGCCCCACTCAGGGACCTGGCACAATGCCGCCGAAACTGGCATCCTGCCTGCGAGAGGGCTCCGCCAAACTGCCCTGATGCCAGACTGCTGATCTCTCTCCCACTTCTTTCAAAGTTCCACTGTTTATAGAAAAAAAAATAACTGCTGCCCTCAAGTGGTGGCAAGCAGAAAATACACCCCCAGTGTGCCAAAATCCCCTACACACTAGGGGGAGGTCCCTAAAGGTAAGCAATAAGCCCTCCCAAATGGGGGGGGGGATTACACTATGACTACAAAGAAAAAATGTACTTGATGCTTCATCAGCTGTTATCAGAGACTGAAAAGTCACCCAAACAGCTGATCCCAATGGTTACTATCTGTGTAGTGAGCAGCTGATGATATATGTGTAACAGTTTGTTTTCTTATAGCATTTTCTTGTTGTTTGTTTTGTTTTTGTACATTCCATTCTGATATTGTTTCTGTCGAAATAGACATGTGGACTTTGCCTGACAGCTCTATGATAAAGCCATTCTGCCTCAAATCAGAAAAACTGCAAAACAGGGAGTCACGTGATGCAGAGCACTGAATAGCTGCTTTCCCCGAGTGCTCCGACCACCCTTCCTCTAAAACAGCTCTTATTCTGGTAATCAACTCACCTTAAAGAAACTTTTACAGCTCTACAATATTGGAGGACCCCAAAAACGTGGCTGGGGATTTAATGGATACAGAAATACGTAAAGCTTCTCCGAGACATACCCCACCTGCGACACCGGAGAAGGCCACGAAAAAAGCCAGGGCCTCGATTTCTCACCAGTCGCAGAGCTCCGTGCCAGGGACATCAGAAGAAGAGCTCCTTACCCTATCCAGATTTTTCGAAGAGTTTCATCCCTTTAAAACAGAGATGCAGGAAATGGCGAGCGAAATTAAAAGTGTTACCTGCGCGCTTGAAGATCTAGCCCAGAGGACCACGGATAACGAGGCAAGAATTCGGTCCCTGGAAGGGAGTAATGAAAGAATGGACCCGGTGATGAATCAAATGAAGCAACGAATGGCCAAGCTAGAGCTGAAAGTGGAGGATCTGGAAGGAAGGAGTCACTGCAATAATGCGGTGATTTTTGGACTACCGGAGAGGGAGGAAGGTCCAGACCCGATTAAATTCGTGCAGAAGCTAGTAGAAAAAATAGTGGGTCCTTCGCCATTTGGTCCTTCCTATACCATAGAAAGGGCGCATTGTGCCCTGAGGCCATTACCTCCGCCAAATGCACCACCACATACCTTAATATTTCGGTTCCTAAATTACCAGGAGAGGCAATTATTCTTATCGAAAACCAGGGAAACCAAGGAACTGTACTGGGAAGGAGTGAAGATCTGGGTAGCGCAAGACATACCCTTAACGGTCCGGCAAAAAAGAGCTGCCTTTAATCCATTGGTCAACAAGTTAATTGTGGCTGATATTAAATTCAGAATGGGGTACCCGGTGAAATTCCAGGTGCAGATAGCGGGAGAATGGAAGCAATATGAATCCGTGGATGCTGCAAGGTCTGCGCTGCAAGTTGCTTTCCCCAACCTTTTTAAAGATCCATGAAGTCTTCAGAGAGATCAAATCAGTACAATAGAGTGAAGGGGGTTTGCTCAAGAATCTTGGCTGATCCTTTCGGTCGATGTTTCTGCTAGAGGACTTGTAAGCTGTTTAGCATAACTCAATGGTCAATTGCTGCGCTGAGGTTAATGTAATGCAGCCCTAAGAAGCAACTGAATCTACATGGCCCATAGGTCAAATAATGGCTTTCGTTTTACCACGGTGGTGTTTTGTTTTCAGGACTAAGATTTGTTTAAGTCACTATAATAGACTTACTTGCCCCTCGACTGTATGGAGAAGAAAGGAAGGACCGGAGAGTTCCTTTTATTGGACATGCTTAACCGACAAAGTTATTAAACTTAGGTTTACTCAGGTTTTAATTTTAGCCAGAAGAGGGTATTCTAATTTAACATGAGCATACAAGATGGAGCCAGAGGCTATTCGTAAGCTGTAACACAGCATTTCCATGAGGGATTTATTTCGTTTTAAGCTTATGTAATTATAGTTTTCTCAGAGTTAAAGGGCTGAATTTTGTATGGCAGTTGCCCTAAAGGTAAAAGCATTTCTGTTCCCTTACAATATAAAGTTTTGGGTTATTATGCTGCATGCAGATCACCAACATGGGTTGGTAAAATATTATTTTGCATAGGTTCTTTGTTAATTGGCAGCTCAATTCATCGTAATAACACAGTGAATATGTGATACAGGGCAATTTGTTTTTGAGGTCTCTATAGGATCTTGTTTGAGATATCGAGATGTCTAAGAATAGGTAAAAGTGATTTAAATGTTTTAACATGAGAGCAGGTTACCGATAGGGTGGACTATGAGTTACTATGCTGGAGGAGGGAGGGCGGTGGAGAAGGGCTATGTGAACTGTTGTCATGGGCCATTATAGTAGGGGTGAGTTGGGGGTTGGGTTTGGTGGGGTTATCTGGGTGGGGAGGAGAATAGAAGGGTTCGGGTGGACATTTACAAGGGGATGTTATTGGGCTTGGGAGTTTGGGGGGAGGGGCACAAGACCTCAATTTTCAAAGTTTGGTAAACCAAATTGGGTTTGGTACCTTACGATGTTGGCTAATGTGAAGAAGCATGGCTTCGAATAGGTTTTTCAAATTTCTCAGCTGGAACGTCAAGGGGGCACGACTTAAGATCAAGCAATATAGGATCTTGAAGCACGTAGAGGTTGTAAAAGCAGATTTTGTGTTTTTACAGGAAACGCATCTACTCCATACTGAGAATAACAGTATGAGGCAATTGCAAATAGGGACGGTCTTCTCTTCTCAGGGTAATACGCAAAGCAGGGGTGTTATGATATTAGTACATAGGTTGGTTCCTTTTACCCCCCTATATGTGGTCCAGGACAATGAGGGTAGATATGTTCTTGTTAAAGGCAAGCTGCAGAATATAGAGATCTTGATAGGATCTGTTTATGGTCCGAATGTTGACAAACAGGATTTTGCTGTTAAACTACTGAAAGCACTTACACCGTTCAGCCAAATCCCCATAATTTTAGGGGGTGACCTCAACTTGGCTCTAGACCCCTTAATGAATAGGTCCAGACACTCCCAACTGGGTCCTACTCCTGCCCTAAGAGCTTTGAGAGAATTAATGGACCACCTTGGTTTAGCAGATGTGTGGAGAGTGCTCCATCCAGTATCTAAGGAATACACGTTTGTCTCTCACACCCACAGTACAGCGTCTCGCATTGACTACATATTGCTTTCCCGTTCTCTTCTGCCAGGGGTTTTGGAATCGGCAATTGTGGCGGGACCCCCTTCAGATCATGCCGCAGTGTCTGCCTCAATATCCTTTGCGTCACTGCCCAAAAGAGGCAACAGGTGGAAAATAAATAATCAGCTTTTGAGACAACCTAAGGTGGCCCAATTTATTTCAACACAAATAGATGAGTTTGTTATAAATAATCAGAAAGATGATGTCCGACCAGAAATGTTTTGGGGGGCATTCAAGGCCTTTATAAAGGGCATTTTAATTAGCCAGGCTGTGAAAAGGAAAAGGGAAAAGACACGTATCATGTTGGACTTATTGGCCCGGATAAGGACCATGGAGTCCAACCTGTTTCCACACCCCTGGGAGGAAGATAAAATGGAGCTGGTTAAATTAAGAGATGTGTACCGTAATCTATTAGGGGAACAAGCAGAATTAGCTCTGATAAAAACCAAAGCCAATTATTTAGACCAAGGGGAAAAAACAGGAAAACTCCTAGCAAGGCGAATCATGCAGTTTGAATCTTCCCGATTAATCTCTGGGATTCAATCTGAGGAGGATGGTGATATTAAAACTATCCCAGGTGAAATTGTTCAGGTATTCCGGAGTTACTTCAAATCCCTGTATGGGGCTATGGAATCCCCTCCAGCCAACTCTGAGATACTTGCTTTTCTTGAAGATTTGGAGCTCCCCTCAATGGTAGAATCCGACCGTTCATGTCTGATTGCCGATATAACCCAAGAGGAGATTGAAGTAGTTATTAGAAGCCTTCCGTTAGGCAAAACACGGGGCCCGGACAGATTCTCATCCAATTTCTGCAAAAAGTTTTCTAAACAATTAGCCCCATTGCTGCTAGGGTTATTTCAACATACTCTTGCAGGTCATGAGCTGGATAAGTCACTCTTCAAGGCGCTCATAGTTCTAATTCCAAAACCAAACAAGCCGTCTGAAAAGCCTGCTAATTACAGGCCTATCTCCCTGTTAAACTACGACATTAAAATTCTGGTGAAACTATTGGCAGAGCGAATGAACAGGGTATTGCCTAAACTTATAGGTGCAGAACAAGTTGGTTTTATGAAAGGTAGGTCCGCTGCCGATCACCTAAGGACGTTGGCCCATGTCTTCTTGGCCTCCGAGGAGTACAACTCTATCAGGGCTTTGGTCTCCTTGGACGCTGAGAAGGCATTCGATAGGGTCTACTGGGGGTTCCTGTTAACCACAATGGGTAAATTCGGGTTTCCTGAGATGTTTTTAAAATGGATAAGCGCCCTGTACTCAAGTCCCACAGCCAGAGTTACCTGCAACGGGGCCACATCAGACCCCTTCCCTTTATATGTAGGCACTAGGCAGGGATGCCCCTTATCATACTAACATACTAACATACTATTTGCCAGCAGATTAGGCCTTATGGTCTATCAAGTCTGCTCGAACCTAGATCCTTAGTTGGGTGCCGAGACCTTCCCATCCCTTGTGCTCCAGAAACCCCTATCATCCATCCCCACCCCCCCGGGACAGGCTATCATCTGATACATCCACTTTCTGTGTCTGTCCCACCTCTCTTAAAGCCCTCCACTGGATCTCTGAACCAGCTCACCAGGCAGAGCATTCCAAGGGTCCACCACCCTCTCAGTGAAAACCTCCTCCTCTTTTCCCCTCACCTTCCACCTTCCAACTTCAAACCATGCCCTCTGGTGATGCCTCCTGCTTTAGTCTAAAGATCCCTCCATGTTTACCCTATTTATTCCTTGAGGTGCCAGAGACCTCAATCATGTCCCCTGTCTCTCCTCTCCTCCAATGAAAACAGGCAGAGCTCCTCAAGTCTGTCCTCAATGAAGTCAAATCCCCTAGCCCTCGTATCATCTTTGTTGCCCTCCCTCTGTACCCTCTCCAGGAGCTGTATGTCCCTCTTCAAGTGTGGTCTCCGTACTGGAACACAGTACTCAAGGTGTGGTCTAACCAGTCCATTGTACAGCGGCAGAATCACTTCCTTGCTCCTAGAGGTGATCCCCTGCGTATGCATCCCAACATCCTGTTTGCCTTGCTAGCTGCTCTCCTGCACTGCTCAGAGTTATTCATACATGTATCCACCATGACCCCTAGGTCTTTTTCCCCTGTTGAGGCTTCCAGCACCTCCCTCCCAGGGTGTACCTGTGTTTAGGGTTTCCCGACCAAGATGCAACACCTTGCACTTGGTGATATTGAAATTTAATTTCCATGTGTGAGCCCAGCTTTCCAGGGTGTCCAGGTCCCCTTGCAGGGCCAACCTCCCCTCTTCTCCCTCAACTACTGCTCCCATCTTGGAGTCATCCGTAAAGAGACTCATTTCACACCCTATACCATCCCTGATGTCCGATATGTATGCATTAAACAGGATTGGACCCAGGACCGAGCCCTGTGGTACCCCACTACCAACCTCTGTAGGGTTCGAGAGCTCCCCACAGACCACTACTCTCTGAGTGCGTCCAGCTATCCAGTTTTCAATCCATCTGACCATCAAAGGGCCTACTCCTAACTCCATCAGTTTCTCCACCAGACCATTGTGGGGGACAGAGTCAAACGCCTTGCTGAAGTCCAAGAATAATACATCCACAGGCTTACCCCTGTCCAGTTCTGATGTTACCCATTCATAGAACTCCACAAGGTTGGTTTGACATGATCTACCTGGCACAAACCCATGCTGCCGACTATCCAGACCTCCCACCTCCCCAAGTAAACCCCCAATCGTTCTTTAGTATACTCTCCATTAATTTTCCCACCACCGAGGTTAAACTGATGGGTCTATAGTTTCCTGGTACCCTTACCCCTTTATGGATTGGTACCCATGTGCCTCTCGCCAACTCTAGGTACCCTCCCTGTCTCAAGTGACCTGTTAAAGCTCCGCCAGGGGTGCAGCCAGTATGTCCGCCAATTCCCATAGTACTCTCGGATGAATGCCATCCGGCCCAGGAGATTTGTCTTTCTTTAGGGCCTTGAGGGCAAACCACACCCTTTTGGTGGGGATGGCATCATCCGTTCCCTCCACCTTACTGGTCTTTTTATCTTTATCCAGATGTGACACCCCTGGGGTACCTTTCCCTCCCTTTTGCTCCATTTCTGTTGCTCCCCTGATCCCACTCCCTGCCGCTTCTATCCCCTTTGTGCCTTGCTTTGTAGATATCCCATCCCCCTCCCTAGTGAACACAGAGGCAAAGTACTCGTTAAATACCTCTGCCTGGTCCCTCGCCTCTTCCACCCACCCTCCTTCTGATCTCAATCTGCTGAGATGGCCCTTAGTTTTCTCCGCTCCCCAATGTACCGGAAGAACCCTTTTCCCTCCATGTATCCCTGCCAGCCAGTTGCTCTTTACTGGACTTTGCTCCTCACCATACGGGTGACTTTTCTAGATGCAAGCTGGTACATTTCTTATCCCTATCCCTCTTGTTGTTTTATATTTTTGTGCCGCCTTCTTTCTCTGACTGCTACCTGGACCTCACTGGACCACCAGCATGGTTTATGTGACCTTGCTCCTTATGTTTCAACTTAGCGCAGATCCTGACTGCCTCATGGCGCCCCGCTTATGACCTCCCATCTCCTTTCCACACTTGTCGTTGAGGTAATCCCCTTCAAGTGATCCTTGAGAATATTTCCCATGCCCATAAAGTCTGCCCCCCTGAAGTCCACTGCCAGTGTCCTAGATCTCACCCCCACTCCCCCAATGCTTATTTGAAACCAGACAGTATTGTGGTCACTCCCAGTCAGGGGGTCCTGTACAACCATGTCCCTTACCAGATCCCCATCTGCCAGAACCACATCCAGGACATGCCCCTCCCTTGTGGGCTCCATCACATGCTGTGTTAAGAACACATCCTGGAAGCCATCCAGCAGCCTCTGCTCCTTGGCCACCTTAGAGGACATGGTTCCCCAGTTTGTACCTGGCATATTAAGGTCCCCATCAACACCACTCCTTCCCTTTTGGTCCACACTGGGCAATGATGTTGTCCAGCAAACCATCCTCTAGAACATCACTCATCCCGGGGCCTATATGCTACTCCCAGCTTGACCTTATCTCCTGCTGGGGATCGTAGGTGACCCATAAGGCCTCCACGTTTCCTCTGCCTCTTCTACCATAGCAATTTCTATGTCATCTCTAATGAACATAGCCACTCCACCCCTCTGCCCTCTCTATCCTTCCTAAGCATAGTGTACCACGTGACATTTAGGTCCCAGTCATGGTTTTTGTTGGCCCACGGCCTGACTGCCGCCACATCCACCCCCGAACAGCATGGCCTGGAACTCTGGCAACTTGTTTCCAAGCCCTGGCATTTACTAACACTAACCCCACCCTTATCCCTGATCCTTTTGTCGAACCCCACCCAGATTCCTTATACTTCCATCCTCCCCTGCTCCTCCTGAAACCTCCACCTCCAGTCTGTTTCCCTCCCCTTGGGCTTGAAGGCTACTCCCCTCATCTGGAGGGAGGGCTTCTGGTCAGCCCCTTCCTTATCCCTTCCCCCTTACAAGTTTAAACCCCACCTTTCTTGTATGTAGTCAGCCATCCCCTGTTTAAGGACTTCCTTCCCTAATGGGGCAAGATGAAACCTGTCCTTGGCATATAGTCCCTTATCCTCCCAAACTCCATTCCAGTTCCCTAACACCCCCAACCCATTCTCTTCACCCCACTTCCTGAGCTATCTTAACCTCTGTGAGCTTCATTTTTTCTCCACTGAGGCCTTTGGTACTGGCAATATCTCCGAAAGGAAATGTTGCATCCATTATCCCGACAGACTCTGGCAAGTTCTTGGAACCTTGCTTGATTTCCATAATGCTATTTCTCTAGATCATTAGTTCCCAAATGCACCAAGAACCGAGCTCTCCACAATCCCTAACCATTTCATACACTATGAACTTTGCTCTGTGCACTGTCAGCCCAGAGATACTCACTACCTTCACCTGGCTATGGCATCCATCCCCTGTCCCTCCCAATGGATACCCTTAATCATCGAGTCTCCAGTAACAGAACCTTAACACCGCCATCATCCTATGGTTACCTCCACTATGCCCTCTCAGCCCCCTCCCCACTTTATTCATGATCGCAATTTCATGGGAGTCTTCCTGCCTTATTAGAGACCCCTGTCACCCTCCCTTTCTGCCTCCCTTGCTATTTTGCCCACTTAACTCAAACCCCTGAATAGGTGTCCCTTTAACCTCTCTTATCTGAACCATTTATCCTGGCCCTGATGGTTTCCCTCCCCGCACCCCTCATCCCCTTTGTAATAGTACCCCTGTCTCCAGAGGCTCTCTGTGGGTCCCCTTAGCTAGGGCCCATCCTTGGTACTGACCTTCCTGCTGAAGGGGGTCCCCTCCCACCTCCTTGTCTCCCAGTTTTCCAATCATGCTCTCCTCCTCATGTCTGGAATATGTTGCATCTCCCCATTTGCTTAACATATATGTTTCTTCTCCTCTGGGACTATGTCTATCCTTTCCATAGCTGTTCTGTGATGCCTTCTGGGTAACTGACTCCCTCCCGGCCTCTGTATAAGTTTCCTTATTTCCACCAACCTTTCCTCCCCTCTAGGATGCTTAGTATCTCAAATTTATTGTGACACTCTATGTCAGCCTCCATCAAGTAACCCGAGTTTCCCCCTGACTGCATCTCTAAACTGACCTCTTCTTCCTCTCTTGCACTGTTCACCTTAGAGCTCCCTTCCCACAGTCTGCTGTTTTAGGCTTCCTGCACAACAGCCCTCCTGACTCTTCCCCTCCAGTCTCCTTGAATTCAGAATTTGCACCCCTGTACGCTTTCCCCTTAGCATCAACTTCCCTATCTAAGGGTCCTCTGTCCCTAATATCCCCCTTCTGCTTGCTGTAGCATAATGTCCTGTAATTTCAGAGCGTTGCCCCAGTCTCCCCTCAGCCCCACCCTTCTGCTGCTCATATCCACACCCCTATCCTGGACACCCCCAGCCCCACAGCTTACTCCTTAACCAATATACCTCACTCCTGATACAAGATAGCTGTCTACAGAGTGGGCAGCCCCTCTCCAGGCCCAATTTAGAATTATTGCCATCCCACAGCCTGTGCAGCCTACAACCCTTCAGAGATGCCTGCCATGGTGGAATATGGCCACCCTGATTATCCTCCTCTGTTTATAATAGCACCCTTTCTCCAGTCCCTTTCCCTGGAGTACAGTTTCTCTCTATACTGACTGTAGTTATTTACAAACCCAATTTCAACCCCACCAACAAAGTTCCCAAGTCTCACAAACACATACAGTCCAGTATGTGTTCAGTCCCACTAACAGTGTGCAAGCAGACACCAGGTACCGTATGATGTCACAGGCCCACCAACTCCTGTTGCTTCAAATTTCAGTCCCAAACAGAAATACTCAGCCCTTCAATCCCAACCCCCAGTGGCTTTTCAGTATTTAAGAAAGCCTACAAAACAGGGTGGTGGGAGGGCTCTTACCAAACACCAGGCAAACAACACATTTAAATTACCTTCTAATTTTCCCTGCCAAACATCTATCCCCAAACCTACAATATCACAGCCCAAGTATCAGTTCAAATTCAAGGTAATAATTTTAACACACAGAACTAATTTCACTTACAAACTATTCAAATATTTCAGTTTAAAACAAAATATAACTCCTGGCCTCTTTTCTACCAACCTGTTGCTTAAGCTCCCAAGTGAACAATGAAAGCCACAGTAATTCCTGTTTAAAGACAAGTTAATTGCAGCTAATGTCCCTCCCCAAACACCAGGCAAACAACACATTTAAATTACCTTCTAATTTTCCCTGCCAAACATCTATCCCCAAACCTACAATATCACAGCCCAAGTATCAGTTCAAATTCAAGGTAATAATTTTTAACACACAGAACTAATTTCACTTACAAACTATTCAAATATTTCAGTTTAAAACAAAATATAACTCCTGGCCTCTTTTCTACCAACCTGTTGTTAAGCTCCCAAGTGAACAATGAAAGCCACAGTAATTCCTGTTTAAAGACAAGTTAATTGCAGCTAATGTCCCTCCCCAAACACCAGGCAAACAACACATTTAAATTACCTTCTAATTTTCCCTGCCAAACATCTATCCCCAAACCTACAATATCACAGCCCAAGTATCAGTTCAAATTCAAGGTAATAATTTTTAACACACAGAACTAATTTCACTTACAAACTATTCAAATATTTCAGTTTAAAACAAAATATAACTCCTGGCCTCTTTTCTACCAACCTGTTGCTTAAGCTCCCAAGTGAATCCCCTCTCCTTTTTAATTTGTATTTGGAACCCCTTATCAGGCATATAGTGCGTAGCAGGGGAGATAAATGGCATCAAAATAATGGATCAGGTCATTAAGGTAACAGCATATGCAGATGACCTTTTAGTATACATTTCGAAGCCGGGTGCATCAATCCCAGCTCTATTAAAATCTATTCGGGAATATGGTGGTTTGTCTAATTATAAACTAAATCATGATAAAACCGTGGTTTACCCCCTTAGTAAAAACCTCTTCAAATTAGAGATTACAGAGCTAGGCCTAGGGTGGAAATCTGATTCCTTCAAATATTTGGGTCTTACCTTGACGAGGAGCACGACATGGATACGCCAGTTGAATCTGGATCCCCTAGTGCATACCATTGATTTAGATCTCAAAAGATGGGCACAACTTCCACTTTCTTTATGGGGTAAGATAAATATAGTTAAGATGAATATATTCCCTCGGCTTTTCTATCCCTTGAATATGTTAAATATTTGGCTTCCACTTTCTTGGTTTAGGAAACTTCATGGGGTTATAGCTAATTTTGTTTGGGGAAATAAGAAAGCCAGGATGGCTTACCATAAATTAACTGCACCTAAGCTACTCGGGGGATTGAGGCTACCACATTTTGCTCTCTATTTTTGGGCAGACCAGGTTAATAAGTATCTTAGATGGGTTCAGGATACTGACTTGCTTATGCAGAATACCTATGTACCCTTGTGGACGAGGTTTGAGATTGTTCTTATCAAAAAATATGGTCTAGTCCCAGAGGCTTTGCTGTATCTCAATCCAAAATTACTTCCCTCCCCCCTGAAGGTTTCCCCGATAGGGGTTTCTCTAAGGGTTCATGCTCAGCTCTGCAGCTTTCTAAAATATGATCAGGTTAAGGATTGGTCCCAACCCATCTGGGGTAACCCGCGTTTTTTGCTTGATAATAAACCTATCAGCCCCACTTGGCTGAATTGGTCAGACAAATATCACCTGAAGGATTTCCTCAACGGAGAAGGATTTGTTTGTTCCTCATTGGAAATTTTGCACAAATTTAATCTACCCCCCAAGGATATTTTTAAAATTTATCAGCTTAGACACCTACTGCTCTAAAAGATAGGTAGAAATCCAGTTCAGCCCCCACAGGTGAACTTTTGTGAGTCCTTAGATTCTTTGGTAGGCTTTTCACATGCAGTTTCCAAAATATACATGGTGTTATTCAATTGGGCCTACTCCCAGAATCTTGCTCCAAGCTCTTATTGGGCCACAATGTTTCCTGATGAGGACCTGAATTAGCAGCCCTCTGGCAAGGCTGCCATAAATTCATTTCACAGGACCAGTTAAGACTTATACAGTTTAAATTCTTCACAACATTTACTACTCCCTCAAAAGCTTGCAAGTCTAAAACTAGTAGCGGACCCTAAATATAACAGATGTAATGCGGAAGCGGTGACCTATTGCATATTTTTGGAATTGCCCAAAATAATCCCACTTTGGACAGATATTAAAAGCAAGATAGATCCTTTGCTGGGCTTGGAAGACCTTTTACTCCTGAAATATGTCTGCTGGGAGATATGTCCCGTATCACGGTTAAGAACAGGAAATTCTATATATCCCTGATCTCGATTACCCTGAAAAAAGTGGTCCTCAGACATTGGAAGGGCTCTAATGTGATCAGCCATTCTGAATGGTTGGAAGAACTGCTCTCTAGCCTCAGGACTGAGAGGATGATAGCCATCCTCCAGAATAAGAGTTCCAGGTTTGATAAGCTATGGGGGCCATTTCATGCTATTTACTCATTGTAAGAAATATATGGACCTTCTTGGGTTGAAATTAAGTTGAAAGGTCTTGTGTGGGGAGGAAGTGGGGGGGATGGGGGAGAGGAAACTGGGTACTTTGTGGGGGGTTACATTTGGGTTTATAGTTAGTTAGGTTTTGGTTTTGTTTTTTGTTGTTTGTTTTCTGTTTGACACTGGGGGGGTGCCACAGAGAAGGGCTTCTGATAGTAAATGTATTATATGCCAATGTACTCATCTATGTTTTGTTTTATGTGTACACTTATGTTTTGTTATATGTACTTTCTGTAAAGAAAACCGGAATAAAGATTTAATGGCAAAAAAAGAAAAATTGCAAAACAAGGATTGGGCTGACTTTTAACATACTATAATATGAACGCCTAGTTAATAATAACGAAAAAAGCACACAAGCCATACATTGTGTTATCAGTGTACAGTGTTTATTCCACTGGTACCTAGATCACAAAAAACTGAGACAAAAATAATATATTTGCACTTGATCTTTAAATGAGTTTTTTTTGAGTGCAAACTGAAAAAGAAATTCCCCTGTCACACCACTTTGTGTGATAGGAGAATTCTTGAGTCACAACACAAAAAATTGTTCCTTTTGTAAAGCTGGGTACTCAACATTTTGTGTTGGGCAGAAAACACATTTTTAGGCATATTAAAAAAAAATACCAGAATCTAGCTAAATGGGTCCTGTTTAGCTAGGTTAAGGTTTGTGTTTTTAAAAATACATCATTTCTAGGTATTTTCCATGTTTTTAAGTTAAAAAATAGCAACATGGCAGCCGTCACAGCCACCCAAAATGTTTTCTATGTCGTGAGAACTACTGTAAGTGGTGCAAAAGCAAAATGTTCTCATGTCACAAAGAATTCCATGTCACATCAGAGGGTTATCCAAAAACCCTACTGAGCACACTCAGGAAAAAAAATGTAAATCCTTTTTTGCAATTAGCATTTTATTAAGGTTTTCAAAACTTACATAACAATACTCTTGCTTGTATCACCTGCAGAAGCTGAGAGAGGGAAAGCAGCTACCCTACAGCAAGGAGATGATTTACTGAGTACATTGAATTTAATTCTTAATTCAGGGGCCTGTAATAGTAAGTAGAAGTCAATGTTTTAGTTCTCTGTTTTTGAGGTTGTCTTTACTTAGTGTAACTTTAGTTTACCAGGGAGGTAATCTAGCTGGGAGAATATCTGCAGTCATTTGTGACTACAGCTGTTACTGAAACTAAAACAAAAATGCAAGGGTCAGAATAGCTAAAATACAAACTCCTTTAATGGCACATAAGCAAAATACACACATAGAGACACTGATCTCACCCAAAGCAGGCGTGCATTAACCAATTGTCTTTATAGTCTCATCCATTTAGTAATCACGATGTGCTAAATGGATGAGATATAAGACAATTAATGCTCTATACTGAAGCAATGATCATGTCTCTGTTTACATATCTCGATAAAGGACTATTTTACTATAAGTGCTGAGCCCTGCATTTTTGTTTTAGATTGTGATTTTTTTCAACTCTGGGGTATTGGTGCACTTCCTATTCTGAGCACCCCACGTCCAGTAGAGATTGTTTTCTGGACTGGCTGTTTCTTGGAGCTGTTACTGAAACTCTTAGAAAGAGGTGTCTGATAACGGGAGGAGCTGAAGAAGGCTTGAAGGACTGTGGATTACAAACAGGATCTGACTGTGGACTCTGTTTGCTGCAGAAGCTGAGAGAGGGAGAGCAGCTACCAGCTACCTTAAACTAGAGCTGTGTTTTGCCCTGTAGGTTTTAGAAAAAAGCAATTTTTTACCAGATTGTTGATTGTTTTTTGTAGACATTGAGTACCAAAGGAACAACCCCTCAACACCCCCATTCCCCAACCACCCCCGGGTGCTCTACCTTTATAGTGGAAGACCAGGTCACACCTACTTAAAGACACAGGAACAGTTAGGCAGAACAGCACAAGCAATAGCCTATCTGGTATACATGCAGAATTACAAACGGTGTAGTTAGCAACTAGGTCCACAAAGGCACATACAAGAGGAGGAGAAGAAAGCTATAAGTCACTACAGAAGGAGAAAAAGACAGGGAAAGAAAGAGAAGAAAAAAAGGGTTAGCTGCAGGAGGTCTGTCTTTGTGCAAGTAAGAAGGAGACTACTGAGGAATACAGGAACTTCCTATTCCAAAACAGGAAGGGCAGGAGCTGTAAGGACACAGAGGCGGTAGGAAAGTAAGGAGAAAAAAAAACAAACAAAAAAAAGAAAACAGAGCGAGAAAAGAGTAAACATACAAAACAGCAGTCATGGGGCCACAAATAAGACATGATGGGAGTGGTGCAGTGCAGTGGTTGTGGAGCGGCAGTCTCTCAGGAGTCATTCTGAATGATGTAGTGTTGTTTAGTCTGCAGGCACCTCTCTGACCTGAGGGAGGAGACTGCTTGTCTCCAGGCTGAGTTGGCCAGGATTCAGGGGACTTCCTGCTCCACACAGGGACCACCAGTGCCACCGCTGCTGCCTCAGAGGTTGCCAAGAAAGAGGAGCGGTTGGCAGGGGTGTAGCCAGGGATTTCAGATCTGCACACCAAGTGGACTCACTACTACCCCCCCCCCCGGAGTAGCCAGACAATATACAAATGTACACCAGGAACATGTTTGTTGCCTCATTTGGCACAATAAATACAATTTTTGTATCTCATGACAGTGGTTGTTGCCATGCATGGGTAAATACAAATGCCATGCATTGTTCTCTAAGACACCCACATACCAGCCCAGAGCCTGTAAAGTTGTATTGTCCTTGAGATGCAAAGAGAGTATTAGTGACCAGTCCTTCTAGTTTAGACTCCTATGAATAAAATTACAGAAAGGTTCAGTATTTTCTTTTAGTTTTCATGGAAAAAGGAAGCAGTTCAGAGCTATTTGCTACCCCCCTTAAATAATATTGCACACCATGGAGTGCTTGGAGTATGCCTGCCTACACCCATGGCGGTTGGACCATGGTGGGCTCAGGGAGGGTGAGTGTGGTGGAACAGAGGTACATCCCTCCAGTTGTACCTCTCCACATTTCACACACCATTCTGGCAGAGCATGGCTCCTCTATGGAGGCAGTCGCAGTGGAGACCAATGAGGATGCTGGGAACCTCCATAATGCAGACGCTCAGAAGGGTGGCACAGAACCCACAGGGGAAGGAAACAACTTCTGGTTGGAGAGTCAGTTGTTAGGGTGGCAGAACTGGGGGAGGGAGGGAGGGAGAGGGAGGTAAGGTGCCTATCTGGCACCATGTCTTGGAGGGACATGGAGCGAATCCTCAGGATCGCGGAGCAGCTGCACGAGGGAGGGAACTGGATGTCATTGTCCACCTAGGGACAAATGACCTGGCTGGGAATGGGATCAGAGCACTGCAGGGGGAGTTTGTGGAGTTGGGGAGGGGCCTTAGACAAATAGCACACACTGTAACCTTCTCGGAGGTGCTGCCTGTCTATGGCATGGGTGAGGCAAGGGTGATCCTCACCATGGGATTCAATCAATGGTTGAAAAACTGGTGCAGATCTCAGGGTTTTGGCTTCACTGGGGACTGGGGGTCCACCTGGAGGAATACAGGCCTATACTGGTGCAATGGTCTGCATCTGTTCAGGAGGGGAACCAGGATCCTAGGTGATAGGTTTAAATGCTTCAGTGGCAAGCATTTGAACTAGCCAAGGGGGAAGCCACTGAAAAGGAGCAGGAAAATCTCAGGTCCCCCCCCCCCACAAAACAGAGTAGTTAGCGAGGTAAACACCAAAATAAAGAAATTGACAGGGAGAAGGGCAGGGGTAAATGGAGAAAAAGCAAAGGCAGTAAGGACAGAGATGGAGCTAAAAGGGGTAAGGCCATCAAAAAATGGAAGGCAATGATTACCAATGCCTGTAGTCTGGGTAACAAGCTCCCTCAAGTTGTGGCCTTGATGGAAGAGGGAAGGCTGGATATCATGGCAATCACAGAAACATGGTACACAGAGAACCATGACTGGGATGTCAACATACCAGGGTACACAATCTACGGGAGGGACAGGGAGGGTGGAAGAGGAGGAGGAGTAGCTCTCTACATAAGGGAAGAGATCAAAGCAACAGAACTAAAGGGTAAACAGGGAGGAGAGAAGGCACTGTGGGCCACCCTGGAGGCAGGAAATGGCACCATAATCCACACAGGGGTTGTATACAGACCCCCATCTCAGGTGGAGGAAATGGACAAGGAAATGATAGAAGGCATCCTTAGGATAGCAGAAAAAGGGGAGATATTGTTGATGGGGGAACCGAATATGCCAGATGTTAACAGGAGCACCATTGCTGCAGCCACATCTAAGAGTAAGGTCATTCTTGATGCCCTACAGATGGAAAGCCTCAGACAGCTAGTGTTGGAACCCACTTGGGAAGCAGCAATCATAGACCTAGTACTCTCAAATGGGGACGGAGAGAGGATCTCAGATTTAGAAGTGGATAGCCATCTGGGAACAAGTGACCACCAAACAGTGTGGTTCACGATAAACACAGCTGTAGTGTCAAGCCATACAAATGTGAGGGTACTGGACTTTTAGAAGGCTGACTTTGGCAAAATGGGAGAGTGCCTCAGAAAAGCACTAGCAAATGGGCAAGAAGGAGGGGGGGAGAAACAATGGGGAAACATCAGAATTGCCATCACAGAGGTAACAAGCCTTTGTGTGAAGCAAATAAACAAATCAAAATGAAGGAAAAATCCACTATGGTTCTCAAAAGAGGAGGCGGGAAAGGTTAGGGAGAAAAATATAGCATTCAGGAAGTATAAGGAAACACAGAAGGAGCAGGACAGAGAACTATGCCAGTTAAAGCAGAAGGAAGTGGAGAAGGCAGTCAGAATAGCAAAGGCCCAAACCGAGGAAAAGATAGCCAACTCGGTTAAGAAGGGGGATAAAACCTTTTATAGGTAGAGTAGGGAGTGAAGAAAGACCAAGAGAGGGAGAGTGAGGCTAATAAATGGGAAGGTGGGTGGGCAGAAGATGACAGTGAAAAAGCAAGGATACTGAACAAATACTTCTGCTCAGTATTCACAGAAGAAGAGGAGGGAGAGGTTCCTAATCCAATCAATAGAACCACTCGTTATAGGGTAGTTGATACCAGTCCATTCACAGAAGAAAGGGTTCTGAAAGAACTCCTGAAACTGAAGGTGGACAAAGGGATGAGACCTGATGGGATTCACCCCAGAATTCTAAACGAACTAGGGGGAGAACTAGTGACACCACTGACTACCCTTTTTTTTATTACATCCTTATTTCTCTCCTGCTGTGGTACGTATGGCAGGGGCATCCAACTGCATGCTTCTCCTGCTCGGAGGGCACCAGGCTCACTCCCATGATAGGGAGTCTGGTATGGCCACTCTCCAACCTGCTGGGAGGCCCAACTATGCCTGCCCATGCCGGGCCAAGATCAGACCCCCAGCATGATTCCACGACAGATCTCTGGGCGGTATGAACACAGCTATTAAGCTGCTCACTCACACCCAACCTTTTTCTTCCATTAATGGCCCTTTAGAGTGCAGGCGTGCAGTGATATCAAAGGCACAATGTGCCGACATCTGCTGCACACCACTCCCAAGTACACCACTCTGGTAGAGACCTCAGTTATCACCAGGGGCCACTACAGAAAGATGGGATCCCTCAACCCTCCCCAGGGATGGGAGAGCAGTCCCTCGGATGCTCAATCCCATCCCTCCCCTGTCGACCCTAATGACCCGGGCACATTTCCAAACCCAGGTCACCAGCGTGGTGCAATGTGTGGCATCAAGTGCCTCAACCCTTAGCGCCACTGAGCCCACAGACTGCCCTTTTTAACAAATCATGGGAGGATGGTGTGGTACCTGAAGACTAGAGGAAGACAGATGTGATTCCCCTTCACAACAGTGGGAGCAAAGCAGAGGCAGGAAACTACAGACCTGTTAGCTTGATCTCAGTGGTAGGGAAAATGATGGAATCACTTCTGAAAGAAAGGATTATTGAGTACCTAGAGGTCAGTGGGGCACAGGACCCATGGCAGCATGGATTCACAGTGGGAAGGTCATGTCAGATGAATCTAATAGATTTCTCTGACTGGGTAACCAAAGTAGTAGACCAGGGAGAGGCTGTGGACATGGCCTACCTAAACGTTAGCAAGGCATTTGACACAGTCCCACACAGAAGATTAATAAACAATTTAGCCAGCCTGGGAGTGGGTCCCAGGGTGGTAGCCTGGGTAAAAAATTGGCTGGACAACAGGACACAGAGGGTAATAGTAAACAGAGTTCACTCTGAAGAAAAGAGGTTACTAGTGAGGTACCGCAGGGTTCAGTACTGGGACCAGTCCTTTTTAATGTTTTTATAAGTGAGATTGCAGAGTGACTAGAAGGAAAAGCATGCCTCTTTGCAGATGACACAAAGATCTGCAACAGGATCAGTGTTGGGTAAGTTAATTTTTCTATTACTTTCTATTATGTTGGGAAACGTGTTCCAGGAAGCTTTGTGCAGTCACTAGCAAGGATGGAGAAGTACTAGAAAAAATAATACACTTTACAATTATAGTTACTTATTTCTTTTTATACAAAAAGAATACAAAAAAAATGATTATAAAAGATTACATTTTTTGAAAGTAATAGGTTAGTTACTAGTTACTTTCAAATAAATGTAATCAGTTACAATTAAGTATTTCTTTTGTATAAAAGACATAAGTAATTGTAACTGTGAGGTGTATTACTTCATAGTGCTTCTCCATCCTAATGTTGCACAGAGCTTCTGGAACAGTTTTCCAAAAGTAATAGAGTAATAGAAAAAAAGTCTTACCAACACTGAGAACAGGGTTGATACACATGGGGGTGAAAGGATGAGAAGGGACTTGGCAAGGTTGGAGGAATGGTCAAAAGCACGGTAGCTTAAATTCAATGTAAAGAAGTGCAAAGTAATGCACCTGGAAAACAAAAACCCAGAGGAAGAGTACACAATGGGGGGGGGGGGTACTAACAACAACAAAAATGGAAATGGACATGGGAGTAGTTAGACCTAAAGGTAAGCAAGCAATGTGAGAAGGCAGTAAGGAGGGCTGGGGGGATACTGGGATGTATAGGGAGTGGCATTACCAGTAGAAAACAGGAAGTTGTTATCCCTCTGTACAGACAGTTGGTGAGACCCCATCTAGAGTACTGAGCGCAGTTCTGGGGACCCCATCTCCACAAGGACATAGACAGGATGGAGGCAGTCCAGAGGAGGGCAACTAAAATGGTGCAGGGTCTGCACCAGAAGGAGTCTGCACCAGAAGCCATACGAAGAGAGACTAAAGGAGTTTAATATGTACACCCTCGAGGAAAGGAGGGAGAGGGAGGACATGATAGAAACTTTCAAGTACCTCAAGGGAAACAACAAAGTCCAAGAGGGTAGCATCTTTCAGAAAAAGAGATGTGCAAGAACAAGGAGGCACAATTTGAAAATAGAGGGGGGACAGCTCAGGAGCAATGTGAGAAAGTATTTTTTCATGAAGAGGGTGGTGAACACATGGAATGGCCTTCCTGAGGAAGTTGTGGGATCAAAAACAGTGGGGGAATTCAAGAATGCATGGGACAGACATAAGGCAATTCTGGTGGTGGTTAGAAAGAAGGAGGCTGTTGGTTAACTAGGATCTGCAGCTTATCCAATAGGTAGGGAAATTGGCAGACTTGGTGGGCCAACTGGTCCTTATCTGCCATAAAAGTTTATGTTTCTGTGTAAAATTTGTACAACTCCGTATGAAACTGAACCATATGGTTCTTAAGATAAACAAAGGTACCACCATACACAAAAAAGCAACAGTACTGGTAAAACAACATTTGACAACCTATAAAAGCCTACTATTTCTCCATAATAAGCTAGTTGCAAAATGTAATCCATAGTTAAGACTTCATAAACAGTCACCCCAATCGTAAAGATACGTCTAAGTAAACAATACAGCTTGTAGCATATCTAACATATTACAAGAATAATCAACAACTAGTCTAAAAAAATGAGGGAAAAAGAGTGTGGAATGCAATACTGAAAAAGAGAGCCTACACTAATTAAAAAATAGAGAAAAACAAAAAGTGTAGGGCCCAAGGCGCCTACCTCAGATCCCAGACTAAAGGGGAAGAATGGGTAAAAACCATGACCATCCAAGCAGTGGCATGGCCCTGATGTCTGGGAAAGAGATTTAACAGTAAAGCATAAAAATACACCCCCTAAGAGACAGAAAAACACTGGTAAGGAGGGGCAAGACAGATAAGGTGTGGTTTATCCACAGCTGTATAAGATAAATGCTCCATGCTAGCCAGTCTGTACATACTGTCTTCCCACTCTTCCAAAGTAGGAAGAAGTTCAGATCTCTACTTCCTGTAGATTATACACTTGGCTTTTGTGATGGCTGCCATAAACCATAGGTAAAGGGATCTCTTCTGTACAGGAAGCCGACTGGTGTTACCCAGGATCAGGAGGGAGGCATCCATGGGAACCATACACCGAAGCACCTCGGAAAGTCTTGCCTGTAATGAGGCCCACCATCCCAACAGCTTAGGACAGGACAAGAGAACATGTAACAAGGTACCATTTTGCTGGTGACATCTCCAGCACTGAGAATTACTATCTAAATTCATTTTTTTCAGTTGGTCTGGTGTCCTATACCAGAGATGCAATGTCTTCCATTGCATGAGCCTCCCGCCAACATCTTAACAAGAGCCATACACATTAGACCAGCAAAGGTCCTAATCATACTCAGCCAAGGGATAGCCAAGTTGCTTTTCCCAGCGAGCCTCAAGATTGGTCATTGAAGGGGGTGTATTCCTGCAGGAGTCCTTCATAGATCTGATCAATCTTAAGGAGTTTGGTAGTAGTATAACCCCCACCTGCCAACCTCAAAATATGTTCCCAGAACCCCCTCAAGGGCAACCAGAACTGAGAGCCTGTAAAAGTGGTGAGCAGGTGACAAATTTAAAAGTACCTCCACAAATGAGATTGTGGCAAAGAAGTTTGAGACTTAAGAGCAGCAAAGCCTTTGAAAAAAAAAAACAGTCTCAAAGTGAAAAAGATTTTCAGCCCTTGAAATCACCCCCTGGCCCACTGAGGCCAATAAATGGATGCATCTCCTACTGATAGTTTAGGATTATTCCATAATGACCACCTAATTTCACAAATAATACCACCAACAGCTTAATCTAGTTCAGAAGTTCTCACAGTTTGTCTTAGTGAGCCTCCCTCAAGCCTTGGAAAAGACCTTGAGCCCCCCCCCCCATACAGAAATAATTTTGGGCCTCCCCATAGTTAGAACAACTATCATACTTGGCACATTACAGGAAGAGTACAGTGAAGTGCATTCGAGTTGTTGAGTTTATTCTCATTTTGTTGAACTTGCTGTTCTCCCTTTCTGTACCCGCCCCCCCAGCCTACTTGCTCCACATTTCTGACTTTTGGACCCTATTTACCCCTCACTGCAACACCTCCATGACTTGGGCTGTTTTCTTTGTCAGTTTTACCCTACTCTTAAACACCTTCTCAGGGACCATTTTGCTCCCTCCTGGCGTTGCTCCTAGTATCTCTCTGCTTAGCATTTGTACTTGTGCTTTTCTGCAGCCAGTATAATGGGTCAGTTGTTACCTTGTTCCCAATTCATTTACATTATTTTGCATTTTGTTTTGCACAGTTTCCAAGAATTGTATTTTCTCAATACAGCTTTCCCCCATGTCATATGAGGAAACAAGTGTTTGCTGAGCATGTCTTTTCTGGTAACCATTTTGTACATAAATTCGCATGACATTATTCGCTTTCAGTTTGCTGCATCCTTTCACATAAAGCATCCAAAACTTGACATTTAAATATAGTACATTTTAAGGCTTGCTTGAGCCTCCCCTGGAACAGGTTGGGGCCTCCCCTGGGAGGTTGACCTCACCATTTGAGAAACCCTGATCTAGTTCAAGGTCAGTTGGCATTTATCTGTATCCTCCTCCCTGGGTCATGCTTGAAAATAGGCAGAATTTGTCTAGTGCACTTACCCGTAAACAAAAAAGTAAAATAAAATAAAAAAAAATATGTAGAGTGACATGCCATGGGGAGGAAACTATTTTAGCCATGACCCTCAAGATTCCACTAATGTACTGTATTCATGAATACAGCAACCTAGCCGCAGTCTAGTGGGATCCCACAAAATAATTTCAGGCACGACACCCTAAGCCAGATATTCTTCGAGAGCAATCCACCTGGCCATTCCCATACAGTAGTCTATATACAGCCACATCCAAACCTGCTGGAGACCGGCTGCCAAATAATATCCCCTAAACCAAGGAATATAAAGTCCTCCTTTAGACAAGGGGTCCATCAACTGCATCACACCCCACACATTTTTTAGGTACATAAGAGAAAGGAGAAAGAATAAAGGAGGAACAGTAATGCTAGCAGTTTTGGGAGGCAGACAAGTAGAGAAGGACAATGAGAAGGCTGAAGTCCTAAATAAATATTTCTGTTCTGTGTTCACTAGGGAGAATGCAGGGGACGGCCCAAACCTGCAAAGCAGTTACACCCAGGGACCAGGGGTAGACTTGAGCCCCTTCACAGAGGGACAAATCTTGGAAGCCCTAAATAAATTAAAGGTTGACAAGACCATGGGGCCAGGTGAGATACCTCTGATGAAACTATGCTGTGACGTGATGGAACATAAGGTGTTTGTCCACCATTAACACTGTGGTTGTCTCTGCTGTTTATGGATAGTCCCTGTGTGTGCTATGCTATGCAATCTTTTTAAAACTACATTTTGTAAATTTTTATATAGGCGAATAAAACAAGAACTGTGAGTATGTTGCTTTGCCTCTTACTTCATTTTAGGGACTATGGAGACTTAAGCCAGCATATGGGGGCTTGAGTATCTAAGGATGATACATCTAGAGGTGGGTACACTTTCCTTTCTGGAGTACAGAGGAGATACACCCTAGAGTTCTCAAGGAACTGAGAAGTATGATAGCAGTGTCCCTGGCGGAGTTCTTCACCAAATCACTGAAAAGCAGGACAGTGCCTCAAGACTGGAAGATGGTGACACTGGTCCCACTTCATAAATCAGGGAGCAAGGAGGAGGCTGGAAATTACTGTCCAGTGAGCCACACGTAGGTGGTAGAAAAACTGATGGAGACACTGCTCAAGCAAAGAATAGTAGCACATCTGGAATCCAGCGGGCAACAGGATCCAAAACAGCATGGTTTCAAGGCTGTAAGGTAGTGCCAGACAAACCTGGCTGACTTTTTTGGCTTGGTAATGAAGGCAGTGGACCACGGGGGAGTGGTGCATGTGCTCTATCTGGACTTTAATAAGGCCTGCGACTCAGTTCAACACAGATGGCTGGTTAAGAAGCTGGACCACATCGGCATAGGTAAAGAAGTGGTGGGTTGGGTGAGCAACTGGCTGAAGGGAAGAATACAACTGGTGCAGGTAAATGGAGTAGTATTGATGGAGAAGAAAATGACTAGAGGAGTGCCTCAGGGGGTCAGTGCTGGGGCCCCTACTCTTCAATGTGTTCATGGCCGACATCGTTAATGGATTGGAAGGGACAGTGTGTCTGTTTGCAGATGACACCAAGATCTGCAACAGAGTGGGCACCCCAGAATGAGACAAGAGCATGGAATCAGACCCAAGGAAGCTTGAGGAGCAGTTAGATGCCAGGCAGCTGAAGTTCAATGCCAAAAAGTGCAAGGTTATGCACTTAGGCAAGGGAAACACCAAGGTGGGATACTACCTAGGAGGGGAGCAGCTGGAATGCACCAACCAGGATCGAGATCTAGGAGTCATTATATCAAATGACTTAAGGGTGAGGAAGCAATGTGGAAAGGCAGCGCTAAAGGCCAGTGGTATGCTGGGCTGCACAGGGAGGGGAATCATGAGTTGCAGAAGGGAGGTGGTGCTGCCACTTTACAGGGTACTGGTGCACCCCCACCTGGAATACAGCATACAGTTCTGGAGGCCACGCCTTAGGAAAGGCACCAATAGGATTGAGACAGTACAGAGGAGAGCAACAAAAATGATTCAGGGTCTGCATCAAATGGCATATGAGGATAGGTTGAGGGAGCTCAACATGCACTCCCTGGAGCAGAGGAGGAAGGGGGGGACATGATTGAGACATTCAAGTATATCAAGGGTATAAATAAGGTAAGAGTACAGGAGCTCCTTCAGGAGAAGAAAAGCATCAGAACCAGAGTACACGATGTGAGGCTCAAGGGTGGGTGATTCAGGAACAATGTTAGGAAGTTCTTCTTCACTGAGAGGGTAGTCGATCCATGGAATAGCCTGCCCCGGGGAGTGGTGGAGGCAAAAATGGTAAACGCGTTCAAAAACACCTGTAACAGGCACAAAGGTATCATTTCACAGAAAGGATAGAAAGGGAAGGGGTAGTTACCCATATTTTGCAGACTAGATGGATCTTGTGGTCCCTTTCTGCTATCAGTTTCCATGTTTCTATGTTAATAATGAGATTCAAGGCTTTGCCCCTTCCCATGTAAGTGTCAGTGGCTCAGTAGGTAGCACACTCGCCTCTGAGGCCAGGAGATCAGAGGGCTGTGGGTTCAGTTCCCACATCTGGCACTTGGGTTAATATCACAGTACTGACGCTGTAGTGCAGCATGAGAGGGGTGCTACACTTCTGAGGTGCCGTCTTTTGGATGAGACGTTAAACCGAAGTCCCATCTGCCTGGATTGGTGGTAGTTCAGGTGGATGTTAAAGATCCCATGGCACTTATTGAAAAGAGTAGGGGAATTTCCCCAGTGTCCAAGCCAAATTTCCCTCATTCACTAAAAATACCACCAACAGCTTAGTCTGGTTCAAGGTCAATTGGCATTCATCTGTATCCCCCTTCCCTGGGTCATGCCTAAAAATAGGCAGAATTTGTCTAGTGCACTTATCCGGTCAACAAAAACTAAATAAACTAAATAAATACATAAATAAACATCTAACTAGTCTATCCAGGGATTTCCAAATGGATTCAGGAATGGACAAGGGAAAATAACTAATAATGTACAGTACCAGGGGGAGGTACATCATCCACAGAACATGAGACTTGCCCCACAGTGACAGTTGGAGGTGCCTCCAACTGTCAAGATCATCTCTTAACAACTTTAGCTGGGGGAAAAATTGAGATAGACCCACTCCCTCCAAGCAGGGGAAATAAGGATGCCAAGATATCATTCTGGATGCTGGGCCCAAGACAACCCCACAGCTTGGAGGGAAATGGAGGCACACTTTAAATTTAATTCGAACACCTCCGTTTTACCCCAATTATTGCAAAGACCGGAAAGTTCCGCAAATTTGGTTTAACAACACAACTAATGCAAGGATCAAATGGGCCAGATTTCACAAGGTAATAAGAATATCATCTGCGAACATCATTGGATTAAACACTTCCATGCCCAACTGAATCCCTGGAATATGGGAAGCTTCATGCAACTTCTGGGCCAAGGATTCGAGTGCCAAGACAAATAATGCTAGGGACAGAGGGCATCCCTGCCTTGTTCCCCTGCCTAAGGAGAACCAAGCCAAGATACACCCATTTGTGATAACCGAGGCCTGCTGGGCAGAATAGGAGTTTGGACCCACCTAGTGAAACCATCTCCGAATCCAGAAGCCTGAAGGGCAGCTTATAGATATGGCCATTCGACGGAGATTGATGCCTTCTCCATGTCAAGTGCTACCACTGCCAGTGGATCTGGTGAAGACTCCGCTACCATCACCAGGTTAACTAACCGCCTAATATTGTCCACTCCATCTCTCCCTGCCACAAAACCAACTTGGCCTGGACGCACCAAGAAAGGTAATACTTTGTGTAGCCTCAAGGCCAGAACTTTAGCCAAGATCTTATCATCTGCATTCAAGAGAGAGATGGGGCGGTAACTGGAGAATTGGTGAGGCTCTTTGCCCTTTTTCAGCAGGACATAGATAATGGTCTCAGCCACAGAGTACGGCAACAACAAGAACTCCCAGGCCTCCTGAAACATAGATGCAAGCAAGGAGCTGAGTAGGTCATCAAAATACTTAAAAAACTCAATAGGGAAGCTGGCTGGGCCAGGCACCTTGCCACTCGAAATCCAGCCAGTTGCAGCTTTAACTTCCTGGAGGGTAATGGGACTATCTAAAGAGCTAGATTGCTTGTCAGATAGTCTGGGGAGTTTAATCGTCTCCAAAAATGCACCAATATTCTTGATAGATTTGTCCCCCTTATTCAACTTAGAGGCATATAACCCAGTATAGTAAGTGCAGAAAAGCCTCATTTGTTTCCTCAGGAGCTGTTGTAAGACTGGATTATTTCTGGATTCCTGGAATCTTAGCCTCCGCTGACATCTTCTTCAGCCAGTAGTCCAGCAATTGGCCTGCCCCCCCCTTCCCAATAAGAGTGTCAGGAATGACATAAAACAAATTTGGCCTGTTGAGAATTTATAACATTAATTTTGTACTGGAGGGCTCTCATTGTTTAAAATAAAGCAGCTGAGTGATCACCTGCTTTATGCCGCTTCTGTAATTTAGACAACTGAGTTTCCAGGGATTTCAGTTCTCTGACTGTCTTTTTTCTTAGCTGAGGTGTAGGCTATAATGTGGCCTTGGATTTAAGCCTTAAGCCCCTCCCAAGCCAACTTAGTTGCTATCTCCCCAGTGAGGTTAAGATCTAATTTTTTTTGGAGGGGTTTATTTGAATTTTTAAGTTTACGTATCTTGTATTATTGTGTTGCTTTAGTTGTACTGTAGTGGCATGTGCTGGCCTATAATCCCCACGGTGGTGCGCTATTCATCCTCCTCTCTTCATGCCCTCTGCCCTTTTTATCCTCCCCCTTTCCATTATGATACATACCAACATTGCAGAGCATTGGGAAGTGCTCGAAGGAAAGGGAGGAGGGTGCGGGGCTGTGAACTAGGGAGGACGAGGGGGGCCTTCGCGTCAGGGTAGTAAGATCTAGAAGGCACCCTGGGACGAAATGGAACCTAGATCGTGGTTCACCAAGTCTGGTGCCCATACCCAAGAGCACTATGGAATTTAGTAGGCAGATGGGCTTGACAGCCTCCGAGGTTCGTTCAACTCGGGCGGTGTTATGCAGTGCTAGGTCCATCAGAAACAAGACTGGCATTATTGCTGATCTTGTTGGTTCTGTGGACTTAGCTTGCATCACTGAGACCTGGCTGGATGAAAATCCAGACCCCACATTGGAAGCCATGACTCCAGCCCTGTACTCGGAGATACACCGCCCGAGATTAGACCGCAGGGGTGGGGGGGTTGCAGTCTGTTGTAAGACAGAATGGGGCCTCACGAGTGTGGTAGTGGGAGAGGCTGAGTCCTTTGAGTGCACAGTGGTAGCAGGTGTTGGCTTTTGAATCGTACTCATCTACCGTCCACCAGGAGATGGGAAACGGTTCTCACAGGAAGTGGCAGAGTTCATCATTGACATGTCATTTGAGTCACCCAGATTGATGGTTCTGGGTGACTTCAACGCCTGAGTCGACGATGAACTCTCGCAATTTGGTAATCACTTCCTCCAAGTAATGATTTCTTTGGGCTTTACACAGGTGGTTTCCACTGCTACTCACAAATCTGGACACTTCTTGGACTTAGTCTCTCTCCTAGGGATTGATGTTTCCAATTTGGGGTTCGAACCAGTTGTTTGGTCAGACCACTACACCGTGAGGTTCAATTTTAGTATCCCCTGAGAAGGCCTACCCCTGTGGAGATGGAAAGATACTGCCCTTTATGGGACATTACTCCCCAAGGCCTTGCAGCGGTCCTTGACCTCTCATCCCCCGCGTTGGCGAGCAGTAGTCCAGAGACCATGGTGATGGCCTATAACAGGGCTGTTGTGTTGGCTCTGGATACTATTGCTCCTGTTCGTGTATGCCCCCTTTCCCCTTCATCCCAAGGTGCCCTGGTTTGATGGGACGTTGAGGGAGATACGGAGACAGGGGCGAAGATTAGAACGCTGCTGGCGCAGATCCGCCCTTGATGCCGACCGCCTTAGGTTGATAGACCATTATTCTGTCTATCAATCTGCAATCTCCCATAAGAAGGCAGAATTTCTGTCCAGGGAGATTGCAGCTGCCGGGAATCGACCAGCTCAGCTTTTTTGAACTGTAGACAGGCTGTGCAACCCAGCTTGCCTACAAGTTCGGAAAGCTTTTTCGCAATTAGAGTGCGAGGAGCTCACTCGTTTCTTCGCTAATAAGGTGGCTGACATCAGGGCAGATCTGTGTCCAGTGGCTTCTAAGGGGGATGCTGTTGAACAACATGAGTTAATGGTACCTCAGTTTTCTTGGTGTTCCTTCAGCAGACCTGATTTCGCAGATGTCATGAGGATTATCCATGGTGTGTGCTCTACGAGTTGTAGTTTGGATCCTGGACTGACTTCTCTAATATTGGGTTGTGACACCATTGGTCCAATCCTTGTGCAAATAGTCTGGTGCTTCCTGGAATCGGGTGAGTTTCCTAGCTCCCTGAAAGAGGCGGTGGTGACACTTCTCTTGAAGAAAACTACCTTGGACCCAGACTGTTTCACAAACTACAGATCCATCTCAAACCTACCCTTTATTAGGAAGGTGATTGAGAAGGTAGTGGTGGTCCAATTGGAGAACCATTTAACCATCCATGACGTCTATGAACCGTTCCAATCTGGTTTTTGTAAAAGACCTAGCACCGAGACTGTGCTGGTTCGAGTGCTTAATGATCTTCTGAGGGCGAGAGACCAGAAGAGATGTTCTATTCTAGCTCTTCTTGATCTCTCTTTAGCTTTTGACACCATGGATCAAGTGGTGTTGCTAGCATGCCTGAGGCAGATTTGCGGAATATCGGGAATCGTCCTTTGATGGTTCACCTCATTCCTCACTGGGAGATCACAAAGAGTTGTGTCAGGGCTCTTTTCCTCTGGCCCAACTCCTTTGTTGTGTGGGGTGCCTCAGGGTTTTCTGCTATCTCCCATGTTATTCGCAGTGTATATGCTGCCCCTCGGAGACATTATAAGACGGTATGAGCTGAGGTTTCATTGCTATGCAGATGATACCCAGTTATACCTGTCTTTCACTCCTGACCAGGATGGAACTCTCTCGGTGTTTAACAACTGTCTGAAAGAAATCCAGGATTGGATGGATTCTAGTTGGCTGAAGTTGAACTCAGAAAAGACAGAGGTTTTGGCAGTGGATCCGGGCTGTCGGATAGAGGGGTCGCCTGCTGGTGCACCCTCAGGAATTTTTCTTGGGGGTGTGTCACTTCCGACCTCCGAACAGGTGAGTAACCTAGAGATTATCTTGGATGACAGGCTGACACTAGTCATAGGTGTCAGCAGTCATCAAGACTTCCTTCTACCACCTTAGGAATATCGCTAGAGTGAAGCACCTTGTTCCGTCTGACACATTACCAACACTGGTCCATGCCTTCGTGTCCTCACGTTTGGACTACTGCAACTCCCTGTATTTTGGGCCTTCTGGGGTTGAAATCCACTGCCTTCAGCTAGTGCAGAATGCGGCAGCCCGGGTTTTCACTGGGACAAGCAGGTGTTGTCACATTACCCCGGTGCTGCGCTATCTGCACTGGCTTCCCGTTCGGTGGCGGATCACCTTTAAAGTCTGTTTATTGTCTTTCAAAGCCCTACATGATCAGGGTCCAGCCTATCTGAAAGATCTTCTAGCTCTTTACTGCCCTGGCCAGTCGCTCCGCCTGGCCGAGGAGGGGTTGTTAGAGATTCCAAGAGTGAGTCTAAATTCATCTGGTTGCAGAGCCTTTTCTTATGCTGCTCCCACTCTTTGTAATTGTCTACCCCATCGGTCACGGCAGTGCACCTCCATGGAGGAATTTAAGAGGGGTTTAAAAACTCATTTTTATCAAATTGCTTTCTTATAGTATTGAGTGTGTTCAAGTTGCTGATGAGACTGTAGTTTTATCTGTGTTTTATATTGAATTATAATGTTTGATCTGTATTATGTGTCTTGTACAGCGCCTTGAAAATCTGAAAGGTGCTTTAGAAATAAAATTTATTATTATTATTATTATTAATTAAGACTGAATCTCCTGGTGGAGCCAAGTCAAAAAGGTGGTGTTTTTACAAAAGCTAACATTAAAGCGCCACCGCTTAACTGTAGCAGCAGGAGCTCCAGGAAGAAAGCTATAAGTGATAGGATAATGATCTGAGATTAAAATGGGCTCAGTAGTAGAATGGAGCACTCCATGGGCAGCAAAACCAGATGTAAGGATCATGTCATTTCTACTATGTGTTGTGCGGGGCCAAAAAGTATGTATAATCCCTGCCTGATGGATGCTTCAAGCGCCACACATGCTGAAGACCATAATCCTGCAATAACAGCTTAAGAGCTCTGCTGCCTGTGGAAGGTGAAGATGAGGGTGGCCTGCTCCTATCACACAGTGAATCTACTACCTGACTGATAGCCCCACCCAACAAAACTGTGGCCAGCCCCAGATCTAAAAACACCTGAGAGATACCATGAAAAAAATGGGGATTGTCAATATTAGGGGTATAAACTGTACCCAATAATAAAGGTTGCCCATCCAGCTGACTCTTGACAAAAAGCCACCTCCCCTCCTTATCTTGCTTGACCTGATCAAATACCCAATTAACTCCATAAAGACATAAATTGCTATTCCGCATCTCTTCAAAGAGCAAGAGGATTTGTACACTGGACCCCCCCAAAGCCTACCCCATTTCTCCACCTCCTTTTTGACTAAGTGGGTCTCCTGCAGGAATATTATTTGCCCTCCCCTAAATGTTTAAGGTGCATAAGGACCCTCTTTCATTTGATAGGTCTGTTTAGCCTGCAGACATTCCATGATACCGCTTTATAAGCCATGTAGTAATATCATCCAGATTCCACCCCATCCCCACTCAGCCTGAGATAGAAAATACACAATAGTATCGCTGTCTCACCATGCAGAACCACAAATAACTAACAAGAAAAATTGACAAATGAATGACACTGAAAAACAATAGTACATACTATTTACAATGAACAGAAATGAAAACTCCCCAGTGTCCATGACTTAGAAGTCATGGCAGCCGATGGACTACTGCCAGAAAATAAATACAATTTAATCTGGCTACTCAATTGTGCACTCCCCCAGAAGAAAAAAATTGAACACCAATCAAAAACAGTAAAACATTAAAGCAATAAGTTCATATCCCCCATAATACTCAAATAAACCCTCCATAAATGAATCAACAAGGGGTGTATCTCCAGTCTAACAAGAGAAGAAGGTTAAGGACACAATCAGCTTAATGGCTTCCACTGAGCCCAGACTTTTGAATAGGCAGAATTAAACTTGCCATTTTTCTATTTGGAGGTATTTACAAAGTGGTACCTCTCTGCTGGCCAAACTAATCAGATCTAATAAGCAATCCCTTCCCCTAACCCCCACCTCCATGTACAATAGCCCTAGATTCTCCCCTGATAGATCAGACGTGCTATACAGTTGTGAAATGAAATGAAAAGGGAAGAAGCAGACAGCAGAAAACAATTTCCCCTTCCTCCTTCCTGTTCCATAAATGAGCCTGGGGCATCAAAAGGGACATCCAGTCTATCTCACAGGCCGTCATCTCCCTGAGCACTCAGGCTATTAAGCCCTACAGCCAGTGCAAGAAACAGAAATAGCCAGGGGCACTGCTCCCATAATGCTGTGAGCTGTGTACATAGATTCAGTGTTATCCAACATGGGCTGGGATGTGGCTGGGACTTGAGTCGATGATCCAACATAGTAGTTACTGACCTAGATAGAATTAGAATTCAGACATGGAAGAGAGGCTGAAGATGGGTTTTGCTGTGGTTTAGGCATCAAAGAAGCAGTGCCACCCTTAAGCATTCCTTCCTGCCCTGAGCTGGATCCCAGATGTAAAATTAACTGTCTTGCATCTGTGGGATTAACAAAGGATTCCACAGTTTTGCCAGCGAAGACATGAAGCACTGCAGGGGGACTAAGAATACACTTAATGCCATGCTCCAGAGCGAGGTCCTGGACCTTATAAAAGGATTTCTGCCTATTCACCACCTGTTTAGGATAATCCGTCTGAATGAAAAGTTTAGTGCCTTGCCATAAAGGTTCTTTCCTGTGTCATGCCTTAGCCAAAATAAGTTCTCGATCTTGATACCGAGGGAGTCTGAAGACCCCTTATGGTACTCTAAGCACCGACATTACAGTGCCAGGTCATTACAGTGCCAAATGCTGGATTCCCCACCCCCTCCCTGAGATCTTCCCCCCTCAGAGTTGGTGTAATCAGAAATCTGGGGGTGTGTGGGGAGCACAGCCCCCTGCTAAAAGAGATGATTGCTACCTATGCACTTGGCGCTGTAATGACCGAGCACACTGCTGTTGGCGCTCTACATAGGTGGAACCTCTGAAGACTATTAGTTGGGGGTGGGCAAAGACATGCAGTGGAGGAGGACCAGATGGGACCCAGTGTGCCCGATCATTCTCAACTGGGGACTCCCAATAGTGATCAATTAATTTCAGAAGCAGGTATCAGAAAAATTCAAGCTTGTTAGATCCTTCAGATTTTTCAGGAACTCCCAGGAGCCACAAGTTATTCCACCTGCTTCTTGTATCCTGATCGTAGAGCCTAGCCTAAATTTTTTCTGTCTCATGCTCCAGGGTAGACACACAGCGCTCTGTCTAGTAGGCCCACTCCTCAAGCTTGCTAACCCACTCCTCTGCTTCCAAAATATGGGAACTAAGGCTGTCTACTGCTCCTTTTACCGCTTCCAGTGTGAGATTCATTTTGGAGAGCTGAGCAGTAATATTGCTTATAAAAGACTTGATTTTTGAAAGCTTCTGAGTAATATGATTAGTTTCTGTTTCCAACTGCAGGGCTGCCATCTTGGAAGAGGAGCTCCTGGAGCTACTAGATAAACCTTCATTTTTCAGCTTCTTGGGCATATTGAGCTCCGAAATAAGATCAGATTCTGTCTTCCTGACTTCTGGAGTAGCCAGCTGATAACTCATAATCCAGTAGAGGGGAAAGTAAGAAACAGATTACAGCTGATTAGCCAATTGGTAGGCAGAGCCCCTTCAGCCAAGCTCCTTTCAGCTCAGTTGCATCACGTGACACCCCCTTCCCAATTTTAATTCATTATAACTCTGGAACCATTAAATACTTTTTCATGAAAGCTATGAAAGGCACTACCTTTGCACGAGCTGCTTCTACTCTCAAAGTTTTTGGAAAAAAAATCCATACCATCCGTTTAGGCTGTAGGTGACAGGAAAGGAAAAAGAACATGCAATAAATACAGGAAAAACTTTTACATTTTGTTAAAAATCGACATTCTATGTCTCTGAAATCACACAAGCTGCCATCACAAAACTTCTCACATCTTGTGATCATACCTCTGAGATAATGCATGCCAAATTTTGGGCAGTCGGTCAAATGCTGCAAAAGTTATTAAGGTGCAAAAATTGGGATTTAACATCAAACATCCTACTCAACCCTAACTATGCTAGCACTACAGTACCAGTATAATGTATATGTGTGTGTGTGTGTGTGTCTGTCTGTGTGTGTGTGTATGTAGCTATTATATATATATATATATATATATATATATATTACAGTAACATGGTAGTGCTACCATAGTTAGGGTTGAGTAGCCCTTTTAATGTTAAAGGGTGAAATTTTGCACCTTAATAACTTTGCCACCATTCAACAGATTTGCCTGAAATTTGGCCTGAAATGGGGCATAACCACAGATCTTGGGATCTGCCAACTTTCGTACCAGTTGGATATATGGCTGCGGAGTTATTAAGTGACATCTGTGTGCACATTTACGTTTTTTGCACATTCTTTGCTCGTGACTACAGGTCGTACAGTTTACGCGACTGGTCCAAAAACTTCAGGAAACATGTGGCAGGGGTCCCCAATGTGCCTTTTGAAGAGTTCATGAAAAAATATTAAACAGTTCAAAAGTTATTCAAAAAACCAGTTCCCACTATAAGTCAATGGGAAAAGTTAACAAAAAGTTTGACAGTGTCACAAATGCAGTTTTTAGTGTTGCAAATGACCCCAGTAGAATCATGAGTCAGTCTTTTTTTTTTCAGTTACTGATCACAGAAATGGTTGGCATTTAAAATTGGGACCATCTAGGGATGTAATTCTTTTTGTGTTTACCTATTTGAGCCCTGAAGATCCTAGACATGTCTTTATTTTGGGGTTAAACACCCCAGAAATATGTTTTTCAAATTTCTGGGAAAAGTAGCGTCGCAAAGTAGTGTCGCTCTTGCGACACTTTCATAAAGTTTTGCAAAAGGTGTTGCAAATCTTTTCTAGACTGTAAGCAAATTGACAGGAATTTTTTGCCACCCTGCTGCAAAAGAACGGTTTGGTCTTTTGAGCTGAAATTTGGAGGAAAGGCAGCCAACATCTCACAGATGTGCCTTTTGGTGGTTTGGTGAAAAAGTATTGCACAGATGCAAAGTTATGTACTCTGAAGTTGACGTTTTCCCCATAGACTATCATGGTGGCGTACGCCACGCCTTTCGGGGCTCGTATCTCGGAAAAGGTGCGAGATATGAAATTATTATCGTGACCATGAAAATCTAGTAAGGAAACTCATGAATCGTGAAATTTTTATTTTTTTTCTACGTTGTACGGTTACTGAGATATTAGCATTTTAGTATTACAACTGCTCATTTTCTGCTGTGAGGCACATTATTATACATACATTCCTTGTTTTCACTGTCTTTCTCAATGGAGCTTTTGGGGAAAAATAGGGTGTGTGCTCCACTTACTGTCACACGAATGCTTTACACTTGTGTTTCTGTGCCAGTTTGCCATAGTGTTCCCATGTACGCCACCGTGTGCATTACCCTTTGTGTTTACATTTGTGTTTGCATTACTGTTTTGTTTGGCATTATTGTTGCTGTTACCATTACCATTTGCATTTACAATTGTAGTACTGTCACCATGCGCATTACGGTTTGCGTTTCCATATACGCTTGCGTTTCTGTTTCTGTTTCCTTTCCCATTACTGTTGCTGTTACAGTTAGTATTTGCATTTACAATAGTGGTACCATGACCATGCACATTATGGTTTGCGTTCCCATATGCACTTGCATTTGCCTTTCTGTTTCTGTTTCCTTTGGCATTCTTTTTGCTGTTACTGTTACCATTTGCATTTGCAATTGCGGTACCATGACTGTGCATGTTACGCTTTGCGTTTCCATACGCGCTTGCATTTGCGTTTCTGTTTCTGTTCCTTTTGACGTTATTGTTGCTGTAACAGTTAACATTTGCATTTACAATAGCAGTACCATGACCGTGTGTTACCAGTTGCTTTTCTGTACACACTTCCGTCTCTGCTTGCACCACTGTTCACTTTGGCGTCACTTTGCACTTGCGTTTCTTTTAGTGTTTGCTTTACCATTTACATTTGCATCACCATGTGTGTAACCATTAGCGCTTGTGTTTGCATTGCAGTTACCGTTACTATGTCACAAGACATCATGTGGTGGGAGCGTGAGGCCCTTTCCCACCAGTGCATTCCATTCACTATTTATAGTCCTCCTTCTCAAAAAAAAGGGAAATTCATGGCAAAAAAATCAATTTAATGCATCAGTTAGGGTTGTTCCACAGTGACAAAAGTGAGGAAATTCGGTGTTAGGGTTGAAAGCCCCGCACCCCAGCCCAACCCACAACCAGCATTGGGGTGTGTGTTGGAGTCGTCGGTTCTAACTCTCACCCATTCTCCTATACCTCTGCTTATATATATATATGTATATATATATATATATATATATATATATATATATGTACAGTATATATATATATATATATATATGTGTGATGGGGTGAGAGTTAGGGCCACAACCCCAATGTACACCCCAATACTGGTTTGGGGTTGGACTGAGGGGTGCAAGGGGGCTTCAACCCAAACATCGAATTTTCTCACTTTTGTTGCTGTGGAACAACCCTAACTGATGCATTAAACGGATGTTTTGCCATGAATAGATACATATATATATATATATATATATATATATATATATATATATAGAGAGAGAGAGAGGGAGAGAGAGAAAGATATAAGGTGTATATATATATATAATATATATATATATATATATATATATATATATATATATATACACAGTATAAATATATATATTTTCATTACTAAAAACAATGTTAATGCAAACATGAGGTTGAAGAACACAAAGCAGACAATGTAAGAAATGAAAACATTAGGGCTTAGAGTCTTGGTAGTCCTGGAAACACACCACTACTCCCTGTACTCATTGTTAGGCTGGACTTCCCTTCACTATAGAAGGAATAGAAACGCCGCCCTATGAGCCTTCAGAGCGGTGACCAACAAGCTCCCCTCATATGTCTCAGATTGTATTCCCCAGAGTGTGTTAGGCACCTAAGCTCTAAGGAGCTATTCCCTAATTGCCCTCCAAGTTCCATGGGTCAAAACTAATTTCAGCAAAGCTGCTCTAAGCTTCTCTTTACCCACATTGTGGAATGGTTTACAAAGGAACTTGAAGCTGAGCTGCCCTGTTAGCCTGAATATCTTCAAGGCACTCTATGATCGCTACATGAAAGTACCTTGGAAATGTTTTCCTCACCGCTAGCCCACTAATTCCACCACTCCCCCTTTCCATCCTGATGCATGCCATGTTTCTACCTCTGGCTCTCACTCTTTCCCTATTAACTCTTCCTGCTGTGCCCACCCTTCCCTGTCCACTCCAGCCTGGCTAAAGTCCCACCCCATCCATAGCAGTGTCCCAATTATCTATGCCGCCTCCGTCATTATTATAATAAACAAGTACACGACAGCCATCGTCACTTTCTGCGGTTTTAGCCTAATTTTTCCCCTCAGTCGTCAGTAATATATCCCTCCTCTTCTTTACCTCTCTAACCTGTCACCCCATACATGGCCTCTTTCTCCTATATGTAGTTGCCGGCTGCCTCACTCAAAAGATCTCTGCTTATAACTCCTGTATGCCTATGGTTGATTGTACATCTGCTGACTTCTTCAATTGTAAAATATTGAGGCTTTTTTTTAATTTATTTCAACCTTGTACAGTACTGTGTACACTGTATATACTTTTTCTTCCTTTTATATTATTGCTTTTCATATACCTGCTTCTGTACTGTACTTTGATGTATTCATGACCAGGTCCACCTTGCAAATGAGCCTTGCTCAATGGTACCCGCCTGGACAAATAAAGACTATGTTTGATTGATTGACTGATTGAAATTGATAGTATGGTATTCCTTAGGGTTGTCAATCCTAATGTCCACTCCCTCCCCACCCAGCCTGTAACCTCCTGTCCAATGCACAAGGTACAGCTCTAAGCCACTGTCTCATAGGCACATACTCTTTGGAGGAAGAAAGTATGTCCTGCCACATGTGATCAACAGAATTAGTTGCAGTTTTCTTTATGCAGGGCCCTGTGGGCTGTTACTGAAGCAAGTTTGTCTGATCAGATGAGCTAGTACGCATTAGGGTTGACAAACCCAAGAAACACCACACCACCAATTTACCAAGACTCACGAGACTCCAAACCCTAATGTTTTTCATTTTCTTACATTGCCTGCTCTGCATTCTTTGACCCTAATGTCAGGATAAAGTGTTTTTTTGTAATAAATTTCCTTTCTTTTTGGGATAGTGAAATCATATCTTCATTCACTCAGGTCTATTTGGGGCCTATGTGAACAGATGCACACATGCAGGGCAAGGGTAGAGTCCATCTGGGTGTGAAAGTGCAAGGCCCACTTCCATGCAACTATTGATACTTAGAATCTGTGGGGCTGTTTGCGGGGCTATGGAATCTCAGGGCCCTCTGGGCCCTTTACTTCCATGTGGCTACAGAGGCAGACATCCAGGGCCAAGGCTCTATCTGGCTGTGGAAGCTATGGATGCAGAGGTACAGATCCCTCTGGACAGTACACTGACAGAAGAGTTCTCTTCACTATATAGTTACTTGTTGCCCCTGTATCCACCACATCACCATCCCTCTCCAGGCTGAGAGTCATGCTGCATAGCAGTGTTGTCCTACAAGCCTTGTCCTATCCAGTTGGCTTACTGAGCTTGCCCCAATTTCAGCTAACTGGCATAGGAACACAGCATACTACCCATTCATCCAATAGCCACTCCAACACACGACATTTCTTTATACCTTTTTTTTATATTTTGATCACAAGCCTTTAATAAAGTGTTTGTATGACTCCTATTCTTGACTTGATAGGTGTCATTAGTAAAATATTACCTGAAAAGTTATTTTCTGCCACAGCTGTGAAAAGACATTTTGCCAGGATTTGAAAAATGACACCTGTCAAGTTCTTGAGATGGTGTAAAAAAAATGTACCTTCATAACTTTGCTGTTTTTAATATCTTGACCCCAAATTTTTAACATAATTGATTTATGACCCCACCTCATGAACCTGGTAGGTGAACTTTTTCAAATAATACCCAAAAGGTGATTTCATCAAGTGACTGTGAAATTAATTTTTCTGGACAGATTTGAAAATACTCACTTACCTTGTTCATGAGGTGAGTCCCAAAAAGACCATCTTGAAAATTTGTTGAAAAAAATATTGAAAAAAGACCAAGTTATGAGTGAAAGTTCAAAGCGCATTAAAATACACTGACCGTACTACCTTGTTTATTTCTGTTCACAGTTGTGGTTGCAGATGGACATCTTTTTTGCTGAGAGTGGATTATGATGTGGGACCTTTTCTAGTTGAGTTAGTGCTGTTAGTGGGGTGTGAGGTGGTAAGTGCTGAGTGGAGGGTTGGGGTGTAGTAACAGCTCAAAAGACATTGGTGGATAGATTTATTTGTTTTAAGTGTAATCCCCCCAGAGTTTTGGCCTCTAGTAAAGCAGGTTTTGAGACCCCTGGTGTATAGGGAAAGAGCATGTCAGGTGCTCAGGACCCCCATAGAGACCACACAGAAGGATTGAGGAACATATTGCAGCCAGGGAGGGGCAGCAATGTGTGTGTCAGTGGCCTGGGAATAGAGAAAGGGGGGGGACAAATCCATCCCTGTGAATAGGGGCTGCTATCCACAATACATCTCATAGTTCTCTTAGTTCATTACAAGCTAGTAAGGCCTGAAAGACCCATTTGAAGCTTGCCCCTCTATATTAGGGGATATCCAGTAATTTGATTTGTCAATAAATAATCATCCGATCAATCTTTAAACTGTAACATGTCTGAACTTCCCACCACCTCCACTGGCAGGCTAGTCCACATGTTGACTGCTCTTGAACTAAACCATGAAGCTCTCCTATTTGTTGAACATGTTTCCCGATAAAGTTGTAAACAATGTGATCTTGTGTTATAAGTTTGCTCTCTAAATTTCAAACCCATACATTCCCATAAATCATCATTGATGATGGAGCCAAAGAGCAGGCAAAGATCTCCCCACAATCTTCTGTACTCCAATGAATACAGTCCCAGCTCCGGCATCCTTTCTTCATAACTCCATTCTTTGATGTCTCTTATCATTTTTGTTGTGCATTGCTGCACCACTTCCATGGCCTTTATCACTGCCTTAGTACTTAGAGACCAGAACTGGGTATGCCACCCGAACAGCGACATTTCTATGGCAACATGTGTCAATATCAACTACAGCTCCATGTCGCCATAGAAATGCTGCTGGAAGAGGACAACCACTTCCCCTGATCTGCACCCCCTCCCTGAACTAACTCCGACCTGGAGTTAGAATCCTTTAGTTTGGGGAGCGCAGGGTGCAAAGCACCCCGATGTGAAAAACATTGTTGAACTGTGCAGCTCCATGCCGACTGCAACTTGCGGTAGACATAGAACCCATTGCTGAAATGCCCATCACAATCTTTTTTGTTGCACTGACATATATAACCCCCAGAACAGGACACAGTACTCCAAGTGTGGCCTAACAAGTGAAACATACAAGGGGACCATCACTCCCCTGTCTCCGCTGTTTATGTGTCTTCTGACACAATTCAAAATCCTGATTGCCTTTTTCACACTCCAATGACTATGCTGTTTGAGTTCTAAATCATTTGTAACTATGACATCTAGGTCCCTCTCCTCCAATATTTCCCCAAGAATCTGGTTGTTCAATATATACCATGCCTTTTGATTAGATCTACCCAAGTGCATTACTGCACATTTGTCAGTATTGAATCTAAGTTTATTTTCACAAGCCCAGTTTTCCAATTGTAACAGTTATCTGTGCACATTTAATTACCATCTCAAGACCATGTACCACTGTTCTGAGTTTGGTATCATCTGCAAATTTTGACACCCATACGCATCTACACATTTCATTGAGGACACACATAAGTTGAATAAACTGGGTCCCAACACTGATCCCCATTTCACCTCACTTGTAACCCTGACCCAGTCTGATAGTGCACACCTGATGTGGACTTGTTGCATTCTATTATGTAACCAGGAGCTGATCTATGCCACTAAATTATTGCTAATCCCTGACTTAATTATCACCTCTATCAATCCCTGGTGTGGCATGGTGTTAAATGCCATATTATAGTCCAGCTATATGTACTGGAGAACCATCATTCAATGCTCTACTCAGTGTGTCATAGAACTGTAATAAATTAGTCTGGCATGCTCTCCCTTTGGTGAATCCATGTTGTGTTACATCAGCCATGTTATTCCTATGACCGAAGTCAGACTTACTGGATGGTGGTTTTGTATGTCCTTCCTAGAGCCCTTTTTAAAAATAGGTATCATAGTTGCTTTCCTCCAGCTGTCCACTATGGTTCCATTTTTCAGGGATGTTTGAAATAACCAGGTGATGGGAACTGCTAATACATCAGCTATTTCCTTTAGAATTCTAGAATGTATGTCATCCAGCCCAGGTACCTTATTACCATCCCCCAAGCAAATCCACTGGTAACAAGTTTCACCAGCAACCCCCCCCAACTGGTACCTCCCCCCCCATGTACAGTTTTCCCAAGCAAATCTCCTGGTAGCTATTCCCCTCCCTCATGTAGAAAATCTCTTAAAGGCAGCTGGTTCCTCATAACAGCCCAAGCTTGGGCTTTGCTTTCAAAAAAATTAGGGAAAACATTTTTTTCTGCGTGTCTCTCTGTCTGCTCACACTCAGCCTTAGCCCAGCTCATGGCCACAGTTCACATTTGAGAGCTGGCGGTGGCTTGAACTTAGAGTTCTAGAATAGAACCCTGCTCTGACTTGAGGAACAGCCATTAACAACTGTTAGAGTCAGTTTGTTAGGAGAGGCAGGACTGGACAGAGGACATAAGAGTGATGGACACATGTAAGGCTTACCTGCCAGAGTAGAAGTGATTCTATGGGCTTTTTCATGAGTCCCTCCTCCAGTCATTGATTTCAGTGACAGTGGTTGGGTCATGGCTGAGGGAGTATTTTGGTCCCCCAGCAGCAGCAGCAGTATTGAGTCACGGTTCCTCCCTCCCTCAGTTTGTCTGCTTCAGTGAGGCAGCCAGGCCTCCCATTCCCACTCCTTTCCCCGATCAGCAGTGATGATCCAGTTTAAACCCAGCAGTGGTAGTGAGTGGGTGGCAGCACAAGCCAGCAGTGCCATCCTAGGAAAAGTGAAACTTAAAAAAATAATCAATCCTTGCCACTCAGTGCTTCAGATAATGACTGAAGCCACGTGCATGGAAGGGAACCCTCAACATTTGATTGGCCAAATAGGCTTCACAGGAGCCAGTACGAGACATCGAGACCTGATCCCCAAACTGCCCATAGAGTGTGAATAGTAAAGATGCTCCATAGGAGCTAGTGTTGTGGAGGCAGGTTTGACCAGGCACCCAAACTGCCCACAAGACAGGATTTGTTTTCTACATTCTACAGGAGCTTCCAGGGGAACAGGAAGACTTGACTTAAATCTGCCCATAGGGTGTTACAATGGCAGCTCCATTGGAGCCAGATGGTTTTAGAGGGCATACTCACCTAGATAGCAACTGAATATGCATGAGCCTGGCATACAGAACAGCATTTACAAAGACAGTGTGTCAATGCATGATCCTCAGCATTTAAAGAGACGCTATTTTAATGCATGGATCTGTCAAGCTGAACAGCATTAAGAGGGATAGAATGCTAATGTCCTGACCCTACATAACCTGTGGTGCCCCTTGACTGAACAAACTACTTAACTTGTGATGCCCCCCTCTTTGCCCCATTAAATGAACTGCCTGAACTTGTGGTGTCCCTACCATTCAAACTGCTTGAAGAGCAACTCTGCACTTTAGTATGTGCTTTCATAAACAAGATGTTTCAGCTGTTACAATTCATTAGAGAATACCTTATTTCATCTACAATGTTCCTTTCCAAGGTTTACAGCACATTTTCATAGTCCATCTAAAAAGTCTGTATAGAAAATATTTGAAAACATTTGCCTCTCACCTGCTTACCTCACAGTGCCTTTGTTTTTGAAATCATAGTGCCCATCACGACAACAGAATGTGATGTCACAAACAGCAATTGTGTGGTTAGCAGGGGAAAGTTAGATATATTTTGAAAGACTCTGTGAAATAATTGCTGCATTATCTACAATATTTACGAGACCAACAGCAGGAGAAAGTAAAAAAAAAAATAACAAAGACCTAGAAAACAATAAAGTAAAACATAATTTGTGTAAATCTAGTGTTTTTAAGATTTATATTATAATAGAGAGTTGTTCTTTAACTGCTAATTGTGTGGTACCTCTCAACTGAACAAACTACCTAACTTGGAGTGTCCCCCTCTTTGCCCCATTAAATGAACTATCTAAACTTGTGGTATTCCTATGTTATGAAGTGCCTAAATGCTAATTGGGTGGTACCCTTCAACTAAATGAACTACCTAACTTATGATGCTCCCCTCTTTGCCATATTAAACAAACTGCCTGAACTTGTGATATCTCTATGCTACAACTGCCTAAGTGCTAATTGTGTAATACCCCTCAACTGAACAAACTCCGTAACTTGAGGGGCCCCTTTTGCCCTGCACAGTGAACTGCCTGAATTGTAGTGCCCTGCTGATTTGAAACCTGGTTACCCACAGAGTACCTACTGAACTGAATCCTGGTTAATTAATGAGTGCCCTGCCAAACTGTGATCTGCCTGAAGTGAAAAGTGGGAGTTGGGAACAAACAACATTTTAGCATCCATAAACAAGAAACAACAACTACTGTTTCAACAAGAGCTTTATTAGAACTGTTACCAGCTTCTTCAGTGGCATGCATGCTTCTGTCCTGAGTCTGTTTATTAAGTCAGAGTTAGGGTGATAGGAGAGGTCACCTCCTGCTTCTTTTCTGCTACAGCCCAGCTCCCCAGAAAGTAATCATAGAAACATAGAGACAAAGAATTTGCTGGCAGATAAGAACCACTTGGCCCACCCAGTCTGCCCAATTTTTGCTAGGAGCTGCACTGGCTCAGTAGCCAGAAACGTCAATGTACAGTCCATTGGGTTTTTCTTTTTCAGGAGTGACAAAAGCAGCCAGATTCCCAGGAGCAACAAAAGTGGCCAGGCTCCCAGGAGCAACAAAAGTGGCCAGGCTCCCAGGAGCAACAAAAGTGGCCAGGCTCCCAGGAGCAACAAAAGTGGCCAGACTCACAGGAGTGATGAAAGCTGCAAGACCTTTAGGATACAATTTGATGCTTCTTTGTGAATATTCTCTTTAGTGACCTGCTACAAACATTTCATCAGTGACCAGAGGGTCCAGTGAAAGAGTTGTGTGCAACTGCATCTTGCCAGGTGGTCTGACATGACCTGTCCCGATCAGTAAAGTTCGACAAGCGAGGAGATGAGGTTTGTCTCCTGGTGATCCCACTTTCTGCAGCTAATTTTTTTCTGGCCTCTCCTGCAGTCACCTTCCCCCAAGCTCACAATCGGTGAACAATCATCTAATTTGCAAGATGTTACTCTTGTTCTACCTCACCACCTTACCAAATCCAAACCTGCAGGTTACTGAGCAATCAAGTATCACATGATTAACCAGGCAACAGTTTTAGGTTGCTCCTTGTCTGGGCACTGAAAGTTTTTAAATTCACTTAGAACATTTAGATTTTCCTAAAGTACTGAGATTCACTTAGAGCACTTAGATTTGTTTAAAGTGCTTGGATTTTCATTGAGCATTTAGAGCCATTTAGAGTATTCATAGTTATTTAGAGTAATAGTGTTATCTCCCAGCATAACAAGTACCAATTTCCAATTGCAATTTGGCACCTAGGTTCTACCATTTGACCTTGTAGCATTTCTTATCCTGTTTCTGATGTGAGAATCAACATACATACAAAAAGATAGTGTAAAAGTTTGATATATATCTATAAATATTACAAAAAAAGGTAGAGTTAATACAGGCATTAGGGTTGAAGAACACAGACCGGACAAAGTAAGGAAATGAAAAACATTAATGTTTGGAGTCTTGGCAAATGAGTAGTGTAGTGTTCCTTGGTGCTGTAAACCCTAATGCCTAATGCCCACTCCCACCCCCTCAGCCCATAGCCTCCTGTCCAAAGCACAAGGTACAGCTCCAAGCCATTGCTTCATAGGCATATACTCTCTGGAGGCAGAGAAGTATGTCTCACCACATATAACCAACAGAATCAGTCATAACTTTCTTTGGGCCCGCATGAAGAAGGAGATTGTATATAAGTTTATTTGCTCTGGGGATGGGGTGAGCATTGGGGTTGACAACCCGAAAGAATGCAGCACACCTCTTATTCACCAAGACTCCACTGATAGCAGAATTCTGACATTTTATAGAGTGAAACAAGTCAGTTAGCTCGTGCCATTGTGACTTGATATTTTAACCATATTGCAACACCCGTTGAGTTAATACAAAGCTATCCAAAGAGGTCTTAAATTGATTCATACACTTGCTTGATATGATATCCCCAAGTAGCTTATTCCAAATTGAAATGGCTCACTGGTTTATCCATGCTCCCCTTGTATTACTTTTATAATATTCTCATTTAAGGCCCCATTTATGCATTCTAGTAATTTTAGTTTGCTATCTTTTGACTAAACCAACTCATTCCCATAAATCCTGACTGTTATAGGCCTTATAAATTAGACAAAGTTCTCCTCTTAATCTTCTATACTCAAGAGGATACAGGTTCAATTCTCTCAACCTCTCCTAATATGGCATGTGCCTAACACCTATCACCAGTCTGGTAGCTCCCCTCTGTACCTTTCCCAGAGCCCTAATTTCTTCCTTTTAACAATGAGCCCACACCTGCACACAATACTCCATTACTGGTCCAACCAGCAATGAATACAATTAAGGAACTAAAACCTCCCTCTGTCTACTTTGAATATGTCACCCTATATAGCCCAAGATCTTACTACTTCTACTAACAATATTTGCTACCTGCTCCTTAAAAGTTAATTTGTTTGATATGAGAATCTCTAAATCCCTTTCTAGTTCTGTTGCAATTATCTGATTGATTTAATGTTTTTCGAACTAAAGTGGATAATTTTTGCACTTGCTGCTGTTGAATTATAGAGACACGTAAAGACATATTTTGCATGTGAAATTTTTTTACATTACAGAAATAGCAGAAGTGCAGATTCTTTTTTCCACAATTTGCTGAAAAACATTCTATGGTTTACGTGACCTGCAGAAAATTCTGCCACAGTTTACACAGAAATGCTTTTCAGAGTTCTGTGGAATTTAGAAAGAAATTACTAAATGCATTTTGCATTCTGCATTCTGCACAGCCCTAGTAATGATATTATTTAAAAGTTAAACTTACATAAAATGATGAGCTGCAGTCATCCACCAGGGTACAAATGATCTGGCAAGATGCAGGGTCAAAGCAGTGCAGGACAGGTTCAGGGAACTTGGGCAGCATGTAAGGGTGAGTGCAAAATGGGTAGCATTCTCAGAAGTACAACCATTGCTCACAGCCAGTTTGGCAAGGAAGCAGAGAATCTCAGACTTCAACAACTGGCTCAGGTTATGATGTAAGGAGGAGGACTTTTGGCATACAGGGGATTGGGGAAGTGTCTGGGAGGAGAAATCCCTGTACTCAGTGGACAGGCTTTAAATTAGAAGAGAGGGAGTCAGGACACTCAGGGACAAGAGAAGGGAATACATAACAACAAACCACAATTTAAACTAGAGGGGCTACTATGGGGTACAGAACCTTAGGTTTTCCCAGGGAGGGGGCTAGGAGCCCCTCTCCATGTTATCGGCATATTTGAAAGGAGCAATTTGAGGATCAAGGATAAGAATGGTGGGGGGATGTGAGGGCAGTATGAAAGGAGGAAGTAAGTATGGGAGGTGGGGTGCAGTGCCAAGTGGAGGGCAAGTGAGTGACGAACTAGGGTAGTGGGCAAAGGGAAGTTTACTGAGTCAGCAGAAGTGACCTGGTAATAACAGGAAGTGGGAGTGAGAGAGGGAGGGAGGGGAAAGACAGGAATCTTGGAGGGTAGTATCTATCAATGCCAAGAACCTTGAGAATAAGATGAAAAACTACCAGACCATGTTGACAGAGAGCAGAGCAGATCTGATGGTGGTCACTGAGACCAGGGTATCCCTGAGCCATGACAGGGATCGTCTCTATGTCAGGGTTCACCCTCTATAGAAAGGATTGAGCATGGGGGTAGTGGTAAGGATGGTGCTTTACATTAAGGAGGGGTCATGGTCATGATGGACGGTAATGGGGTGAAGGCATGGAGTCACTCTCAGTACAGATTCAGACAGGGACAGGGAGAAGAATAAGGATGTGGTTGGTGTATACACCACCAATTCAGAGGAAAGCTTTATTTTATTTATTTATTTAAAGTTGGTTACCAGTAGAGGCATACTGAGCCAAGGATCATTTCCAGGTGTGACCCGGGGAAAGGGAAATGGGAGGTTTACATTTCATAATTTGAAACAAAGTTATACAGAATACATAATGGGGTAGATAAGCAAGATCATACAATAAAATAGGGAAACAATAACCAGATAATAACAAAGAATACAGGTAATGAGGCTAGCAAAGGAGTAATAATATCATTAATCAACAAGGTTTCCTGGGGACAGGGAGAGGAGAAGGAGAAAGGAGGGGAGAAAGTGCTATGAGGAAATAAAGAGGGAAGAATATGAGAAATAATGTGCAGGGGAAGCCTAAATAAGCTGAGTAAGGGGAATAATTTTTTTTTGGGGGGAGGGACAAAAAGGGAGGTCAGCTTTGACAGGGGCAGGGGTTTGGGAGCACAGATGAGTGGGATAAGGCATGTTTTTGGAGAGAGAAAGAGGGAAGAAGAGTGTCTGATATGAGAGAGAGGAGTGTATTTCAGAGTGATTGCAGTCAGCATGAGAAAGCAGTAGATCCTGAAAAGGAGGAGGTCTGAGGGAGGGAGAAAGTGTGGGAGTCCCTAGATCAAAGGGGGTAGGAGGCCTCAGGGGAGGGAGATAACAGTGAGGAGAGGTAGGAGGACAAGGACCCAAGCCAGAATTTAGAGATGAAAAGAGAAGACGATAAAATGATTACAAAACATTCTTTAGATACATAAGGTATAGGACAAAATCTGAAGGGGGTATTGTCAGACTGAAAAATGAGGAAGGAGGGTGTATGGAGGATGACATACTCAAGGCAGAAGTACTGAACGGATATTTCTGTTCAGTATTCACTGAGGAAGGGAAAATGAATGGCCCATCTTTAAAGGTGAGCTACACTAAGGGAAGAGAGTTGAGCACTGGTCCATTGTCAGAGGAAAGGATCCTCAGGGAACTAACAGCTATAAAAATAGATAAGACAATGGGTTCTGTTGGAGTACACCCTAGGGTACTGAGGGAGCCAAGAGCAGTGCTGGCAGCACTACTGGCAGTTTTATTCAGTCTATCATTAGAGACGAGAGGTGCCAGAGGACTGGAGGAGGGCAGATGTGGTCCCACTATATGAGTGGTAGTAAGGAGGAGGCAGGTAACTACAGGCCAGTAAGCCTGACCTCAGTGGCATGTAAATTATTGGAAAAACTGCTGAAGGAAAGGATAGTGGGCCACCTGGCACCAAACAGTCTCCAAGACCCAAGACAATATGGTTTTATGGAGGGGAAGTCATGCCAAATAAATCTTACAGAATTCTTCAACTGGGTAGTTGGATCAGGGTAGAATGATGGACATGGCATATCTGGATTTTAGTAAAGCTTTCAATATGGTGCCACATAGAAGGCTGCTAAATAAACTAGGGAGCTTGGGTGTTGGAGGTAAGATACTGAGATGGGTGGGGAACTGGCTAGGTAATAGGACTCAGAGGGTGGTCATAAATAGCACATGCTCTGCAGAGGGAAGGGTGACCAACAGAGTTCCACAGGGATCGGTGTTGGGCCTGGTCCTATTCAATGTCTTCATCAGTGACATTGCTGAGAGGCTGGAAGGGAAAATGTGCCCGTTTGCAAATGATACAAAAATCTGCAACAGGGTGGACACTCTGGACGGGGGTATAAAATGCAAAAGAACCAAAAAAGGTTGGAAGACTGGTCTAGGGAGTGGCAGCTTGGGTTCAATACTAAAAAATGTAAGATTATGCATATGGGAAACAATAACCCAGGGGCAGTGTACAACCTAGGGGATGAGAACATGTCAAGCTCCAAGCAGGAGCGGGACCTGGGTGTCATCATCCCAGATGACCTGAAGATGGCCAAACAATGTGACAAGACAGCAGTAAGAGCTAGCAGGATGATGGGTTGCATAGGCAAGGGTACATCCAGCAGAAGGCAGGAGGTTATACTCCTACTGTACAGATCACTGGTAAGGCATCACCTCAAGTATTGCATCCAATTCTGGAGACCCCATCTACAGACAGACATAGACAGAGTGGTGACTGTACAAAGAAAGGCAACCATGATGGTGGGAGGCCAACATAACAAACACTATTGAGACAGGCTGAGGGTGTTAAATATGTATTCATTGGAGGAGAGGAGAGATGGGGGGACATGATTGAGATTTATAAATACCTCATGAGAAGAAACAGAGTGCAAGCCGAAGAACTTTTCCAAGGAAGAATCTGCTCGAGCACTAGAGGCCCAACGTGAAAATGGGGGGCTCAGAGGAAATGTGAGACAGTACTTTTACACAGATTGGGTGGTGTATGGATGGAATAGTTTGTTGGCTGAGGTGGTGGGGGCATAAGCAATTACAGGCTTCAAGAAGGTATAGGATAGGTATGTAGAAAGCCTGAAATCACTGAGAGAGTGACCATTAGTCTAATTTGGGGATTCACTGGGTCATGATAGCTACAGAACAGGGCAGACGAGAGGGGCCTGGGTGCCTTTAACTGCCATCATCTTCTATGTTTCTATGAAGAGTGGCACAGCCATCAGTGGTGGAGAGAGGTAAGGGAAAGGGATGAGTAGAAGGAGCAGTGGTGTGTGCGATGAGGGGCATTTAGAGCAAAGCAGCAGAACGCATTGTAGAGGGAGTCAAGCCTGGCTAGGGAGAAGGCTGAGGCAGTACCACACACTATGTTGGCATAGTCAAAGGAGGACATAATCATTTTGGTAAAGAGCTGACGCTGAGCGCTTGGAGAGAGGACATCCTTGTTTCTGTACAAAGCACCTAGTTTAGGGCATAGTTTTGTGTGAATGAGCTTGATGTGCTTAGAGTAGTCAAGCCCTACCCCCAGGTTCTTGTAGTGGGGGACCATGTCAAGTACGGAGCCATTGAGGGTGGTGAATGTAAGAGGGGAGGGAGGTAAGTTTTTGAGGGGTTCCAAATGTCATAGACACCATTTTGTTGACATTTACCTTGAGAAGGTTTTTAGGCAACCAACGAAGGACCAAGTGGAAGTCAGCTTGAAACTGAGAATAGACAGCAGAGGTACAAGGGCCAGAGGTGAATAGGATGTTGTCATCGGCATACATCTGTGTATTATCCACAGAACAAGCAGACAGGAGATCATTTAAGAAAATAGAGAATAGTAGGGGGCGTAATATGGAGCCTTGGGGAACTTCAGCATGGATCAGGAGAGGAGGGAAGAGGGATCTGCCAATGAGGACTTGTTGGGTACGATCAGAGAGATAGGAGTTGAACCAGTTTAGAGTTGCAGGAGAGAGGCCAGCCGGACAAAGCTTTGTCAGTAGGAGAGAGTGAGAGACAGAATCAAAAGCCTTAGCAAGGTCAATGAAAATGGCTGCAGTTATGTAGCCTTGGCCCATGCCAGAGAGGATGGAGTTTGTGACATGAAGGATTGAGGTAGTGATGGAGTGATTAGTCTAAGTGACCACCATCAGATCCACTTGGCTCTCAATCAACATGACCTGGTAGTTTTCCATCTTATTCTCCAGGTTCTTGGCATTGATAGATACTACCCTCCAAGGTTCCTGTCTTTCCCCTCCCTCCCTCCCACTTTCTTTAGATCAGGAGTTGGTTGGCGAGATCAAAAGGCTTTTGGGCAGGGGAGGTAGTGATACTAGGCAACTTCAACCTACTGGAGGTATATTGGAGCATCCCTCCAGCCAGCAGTTGCAGAAGACAAACTTTCCTGGATGTGGTTCAATATAATTTCTTAACCCAGCGGGTAACAGAGTCAACTAGAGCTCAGGCCACTTTGGACAAAGTACTGATGAACTGTGACAATCTCAAGGGCATCAGCATAGCTCAGCCCTTGGGTAGCAATGATTACCAATCTTTATGTTTCAACTTGATAATTAAAGAAAGTCCTAAACACAAAGATCCATGTTCTGGACATCAGAAGGGCTGAATTCACCGGAATAGAGATGTGTCTGGGAGAGTACCTGACCAAGCTCAAGGCAACCATGGGGTTGGAAGAGAAAAAGTTCATAATTTGTGATGGGGTCCAGAAAGTCACAAACACCTTTCTGAAGCAGAAGGGAAAGAAAACAAGCACAAGAAACCACTCTGTTTCTCAGGGAAGGTTGTCACTGACAGGAGGGAGAAAAGGGCTTCCTTCAAGAAATACAGGAATACCCAGTAGGAGGAATACAGGGTCCTGTAATGCTAAAACCAGCTAGAAGAGAGGTTAGAAAGGCCAAGGTGGAGATAGAGTGGAGGATAACAGAGGGTTCAAGGAAGATGACAATACTTTTTTGATACATCCAAGAAAATAGGATGTCAAAGGAAAGTACTGTCAAGCTGAGAAAATGGCCAAAGTGGATGGAGGACAAGAGAAGAAAGGCAAAAGTATTAAATGAATATTTCTGCTCAGTCTTTAATAAGAATATGGATGGGCCAGTTCCACAGTGAAAGATAGGACTGGTGAGGGTGGGAATTAGGATGTGCAAAAAGGTGATCATGATGGACAGGCTCCTCAAGAACCTTGAGGCTTTCAAGGTGGGTAAATCTCCTGGGCCAGATAGTATGCACCCTAGGATTCTGAGACACCTGGTGGCAGTAATAACTGGGAATAATGACTCTTACCTTACAGTGCCAGGGTATATCATGTATTGGAGAGATGGGGTAAGGGAAAAGGAGGTGGGGTAACCCTCCATGTCATGGAAGGCACAACGGCAATAGATGATGGATCCATCAAGGGAGGAAATGGGGAGACAGAATTGCTGTGGGTGCAATTTACAACAACATTGGGAAAGAAGTTGTACATGAGGGTGATTTATAGACCATCAGGACAGGGAGATATAGGGATACAAATTGAGAGGGGGGCTGCAAAGGGGGAAGTAATGGTTGTGGGGGATCACAATCTACCTGCTATAGATTGAGACATTCTAGCAGCTAATAGCACCAGAAGTCAGGCCCTGCTAGATATGTTGCTAGTAAGGGAACCCACAAGTCAGGCTGCTATTCTCGATGTGCTAATCACCAACTCAGAAATGGTAGGTGGAGTGTGTGTTGGGGAACCACTGGTGTGCAGTGACTATAACATTATATAGTTTGAACTGGCCATGGGTATCAGTATACCCTTACCAAAAGCTGTGGTTCTGTATTTCAGACAAGCAGACTTTGATCATATAAGGGAATTAGTTAAAGGCAATTTAGCTGGAGGGGATGCAATTAGGTGGGTTGAGGAGTGGTGAGGGAACATTAAAGCAACCATTTTCAAAGCAACCAAGCAATGCTCAAGAATAGTTACCAAAGATAACAGGCACAAGTGACCAATCTAGATCTCTAAGAAGGCCAGGGAGGCAGTGAGGGCCAAAAAATGGCATTCATTGGCTACAAGGATAAATGGAAGATGAGGAATGGAGCAAAAACCAGATAAAGATAAAGGAGGCCAAGGAGGTAGTCAGGAAAGCAAAAGTAGACACAGAGTTGTATATTGCTGAGGGGGTCAAGAGAGGGAGAAAACAGATTTTTCATGTATACCAGGGAAACAAGGAAGTTGAGAGGGAGAATTGTTAGGTTGACAGGGGGCAGGTTAGTAGAAGAGGATGAGCAGAAGGTAGCCATTCTAAACAACTACTTCTGCTCAGTAGTTACAGTGGAGTTTAGCCGGCCTTTGCCGCAAAGTGGCATAAAGGCTACTGCAGTAGGATCCCAGAAATGGGAGAGGTGGTTGTTAAAGGACAAAGGGTTAGGAAAGGACTTTTGGCCCTGAAAATAGTCAAGGCTTCAGGGCTAGATGATTTGTACCTGAAAATGTTCAGGGACTTGGTATTAGAACTGGTTAAACTCCTGGCAGGGCTACCAATAGTTCACCACAGTCAGAATGTATATTAAGAGATTGGAGAATAGCAGAAAGTGGTGCTGCTCCACAAGGGAGGGGACAGGGAGGAACCTGGAAATTACAAGCCCATCAGTCTTAACACCATTGCAGGTAAGCTGATAGAGACATTAGTTAAAGTGGACCTAGAAGACTACCTACAGAGAAATGGACTCCAGGATAATAAGAAGCATGGATTATGGCAGGGAGGTCATGTCAGACTAATCTGATAGTATTCTTTGACTGGGAAACAAGGGTGATGGATAAGTGACTAGTAGTAGGTTTAATCTGTTTTGACCTCAGCAAGGCATTTGACTCAGTGACACACAGAATGTTGTTGAAGAAACTAGAGGATGTGGAAGCAGCAAAGGACCTAATTAAATGAGTCTGAATGTGGTTGGGGGGAGAAAGCACAGGGTGTGGTTAACGGGGTCAAATCCAGGGAAAGGAAGAAAGGACACAAATGGGGTACCTCAGGGGTCAGTCCTGCGACCAGTCCTTTTCGATATGTTCAATATAATCATCAGTGACATAGAAGAGAGAATATAGGGAAAGATGTGTCTCTTCCTAGATGACATTATGCTCTGTTGCAGAGTAGAGAGCGAGGAGGGGGCAAAGGAGTTACAGAGGAACCTGCAAAGGTTAGGGAGGTGGTCTATAGTCTGGCTGTTAACTTCAAGGCCAAAATATGCAATGTGATACACATAGGGAATAGAAAGCCCAGGACAGAATACTGGTTGGGAGGAGTTAAGCTGGCCACTACTTCAGAGGAACGGGACTTAGGGGTCATCATAAGCAGATCACTAAGACAAACTAGCCAATGTGACAAGGCCCACAATAAGGCAACCAGAATGTTGGGGAGCATAGGAAGGGGTTTCAATAGCAGAAGGAAAGAGGTAATGCTAATACCTCTCAGTAGATCACTGGTGAGACCCCATATGGAGTACTATGTCTAGTTCTGGAATCCTCACCTGAGACAGACTGGAGACAGTGCAGTGAGGGAGACATCTTCCAAAACAGGAGAAGCACAAGAATGAGGGGGCATGACATGAAACTGGAAGGTAGGAGGTTAAGAGGGAATGTGAGGAAGTTCTTCACAGAGAGGGTGGTGGATGCATGGAATTGTTTTCTTCAGGAGGTGGTGGGGGCAAGCACAGTGGATGGATTCAAGCATGCTTGGGACAGGAATAGGGGAACCATAGAGGTACAGCAGCAGGTGGGTCGGAAGCAGTAATCCAGTACAAGGGCTTACGGGCAGACTAGATGGGCCAGGTGGTCCTTATCTGCCAAAAATGTCTTGTTTCCAAACAAAATGATTTAGGGCTAACAGGATAACTCCAATGAGGATTGGCTTAGTGCACTGAACATGTACTCACTGGAGGCTAGAATTGGAAGGGGACATGACAGAGACCTTCAGGTTCCTGAAAGGATGAAAGGAATAAAAAGGGGATATGAATGCAAGCTGGATGGGGAGAGATTCAGAAGGGATTCAATTTTACCGAGAGAGTGGCTTAGTGGTGGAATAGCTTACTAGCAGAGGTGGTGGGCACAAAAGCCATCAGTGGGTTTGGCTATGGCTGGTACAAAATAAAGGGCTTAATAGTTATTTGGGGGAGGGTAGCAGTAAGGCAGGAAGTGGGGGGGGTGAGAGGAGGGAGAAAATATTTTCTGGACAAGTCACAAGATAGACTAGGGTAAAACTGGGCAGGCTGGTTGGACCAACGTGCTTTTTTCTGCTGATATTTTCTGTATTATGTTTCTGTGTAATAGCACTCCCTCTGGAAGACCTTTTCAATAGCTTCCTTTACACAGGCCCGGTGCCATGAGGGTGTAGAATTGCTGATATAGTACCCATGCACAAGAACAGGCAAAAGGCTGAGCCAGGGAATTACAGACTAGTCAGCTTGATATCAATAGTAAGCAAGCTAATGGAAATCATTCTCACTGAAAGGTTGACAGAGTTCCATGAGGCTAACAGGCTCCAGGATGACAGGCAACATAGGTTTATAGCAGGGAGGTCATACCAAACAAACTGAATAAATTTCCTTGACTGGGTTACAAACACGTTGGTTGGGGGTCAGGCAGTGTACATACTATAGCTGGATTTTAGCAAGGCTTTTGACTCTGTCCTTCATAAGAGATTGATTAGGAAGTTGCAGGACCTGATGAGAAGGAACAAGGGCAAACTGGCTAGAGAGGAGGTCCCAAAGAATGGTGGTTGGGGTAGCATAGGGTTGAAGAAGGTCACCAGGAATGATTCACAGGGGTCGGTGCTTGGTCTGGTGCTGTTCAGTGTTTTCATTAATAACACTGAGGACAGCATAAGAGGATAAGAGGACAAATCCACCTCTGAGGAGGACTCCAAGCTCTGTGGGAGGGTGGACAGGGAGGAGGGGGTCAATCATCTGAGGAAGGACCTCACAAAGTTGGAAAAGTGGTCCAGAATCTGGCAACTGTGGTCCAATGCAAAAAAGTGCAGGGTCCTGCACATAGGGAGCAAGAATTCTAGGGCCAAGTAGAGACTAGGGGGCATGACTATTATGGTATCCAAGGAAGAGAAAGACCCGGGGCTTGCAATCAGGAGCAAACTGAAATCCTCTAGGTGATGCAGCAATGTAGCAACCAGGGTAAATAGAATGCTGGTGACGTACTCGGGGGATTCACAAACAAAAAGATGGAGGTAGTGCTGTGTGGAATACAGAATTCTGACACTGAAATTAGCATGGAATGACCATTCCGCCAGAAGAATTTATCTGGTTCTTTTGCGGAATTCTACCTGCTGCGATCCATGGAAAAATATTCTACAGAACAGCATTTTTCCACAGAATATCATTCCACAACCATTTCTGCAGAAAATATTGAGATCCACAGAATAAAATTCTGTGGAAATGTTGTGGAAAATCTCATTCAGCATTTTTCTGCAGTGGAATTCTGCCATTCCGTTTCCAGCGAAATTCAGCAGAATTTCAGTGGAATTTTGAAAATTCAGCGAAATTTTGCTCTGACAGAATTTGGAAATTCTGCACAGCACTAGTAGGAGGTCATAATGCAGTTGTACAGAACCACGGTGAGGTCACACCTACAGTACTGTGTGTAGTACTGGAGCCCCTACCACAAAAAGGGCATTAACCTGCTCTAGGTAGTACAGAGAAGGGCCATGAAAATTATTCAGAATCAGCAAAGACTCTTGTGTAATATATAGTTGCTGTCAGAAAGAAGAGAATGTGTTGACAATATAGAGACCTTAAAGTACCCCAAAGGTATCAACAAGATCGACCCTAGCAAACCTTTCAGGATCAGCAAGAACAGGAGGAAGGTTCTGGAAAAAGGCCAGGAGGCATGTTTTCATGGAGATAGTGGTAGCAGAGATTAATAATAGGCTACCAGAGGAGGCAGTGAACCAGAAAATTGTTGGGGAATTCAAGAGAGGGTGGGATAAAGTCAAGGGGAGGGTAAAAGTGTCAGAAAAGGGGGGGGTGGTGGAAAGACATGTAACTAATTATGCATGAACTCTGCACAAAGCAGACTAGATAGACCATAAGGCCTTCTTCTGCTGGCTGTTTTTATGTTTGTGTTAGCCCTTCAACCCATGTCTAGAAGTACTGTACCTGATGTTAAATAGGACAGGGGTCACAACAGCAGAAACATGAGAAGTCCCAAAAGTAAGACAGTTCAATCCTTACTGGCAACTGGCTACGTTGACACCTAGCCTTCTTAGAGATGACTTCAGGACCAAGGGGTGCTAGGCTGGGGCTGAAAAGGTGGTTAACACCATATCCTCTAGGTACAGTTAAATGAATTAAAGTCCACACCACACTTGCCGGAACAAGGAGATCCCAAATTTAATTTAAACAGACTGGCCAGACAAAAACATATTTAGAAATTTGATCTCTGGGCTACAGAAACCCACACTGGAGTTTTTCAATTAATGTCAGTGGCTATCGTGGTCCTAGAGACCTCCCACCAACAGTCAGTCAATCCCTGGGATGGGTGGCCACATATGGGTGGCAAGGCAAGGCAAGGCAAAAATTTATTTAAAAGACGCCCAATCCCAGAGGCTCTGGGTGCCATACAAATAAGTAAACACATATTCAGGAACAAATCAATAAAAAACACAAAGATAAATATAAGCATATAAATAATTAACGCCTCATATAAACATTACCCACAAATAATAAACTAAACATCAGATTACCAATGGTTATAATCAAATCAAATCTGTAAATTGACAGCTTGATCCAAAAAGACCTGAGCGAATAGGAAGGCCTTAAGGTGAGCCTTGAATACCTCCAGAGTAGGGGCCCCCTTAACCCCAAGTGGCAGCGAATTCCACAGGATGGGGGCAGCGACACTAAAGGCCCTGTCACCAGCCGATTTCAACCTCATTCTGGGAATCGCCAGGGGGCTTCCACAGGAGGAACAGAGGGGGTGAACTGAGAGAGCAGGTACAAGAAGGACTAACAGATAACCATTGCCCTGACCATATAGAGCCTTATAGGTGAGAAGACCCACCTTAAAGAGGATCCTCCACCTGACTGGCAGCCAGTGCAGCTCTCGCAACACCGGTGTAATGTGGCAAAATTTTGGCTGCCCAGTAAGTAACTGGGCAACTGCATTCTGCACTAGCTGCAGACTGCGGAGAGACCCTCCCATGACCCTGAGGTAGAGTGCATTACAGTAGTCAAACCTTGATGTAACTAAGGCATGCAACAAAGTGGGGAGATCCAGAGGCGGAACAAGGGGTTTTATCCTGGTGACATTTCTGAGATGGAAAAAACAGGAGCAGATGGTGGAAGATATCTGCGCCTCCATCGTCAAACTCCTATCCAGAATGACACCAAGATTTCGCACCCTAGAGGAGGCCTTCAGTGGAACAGATCCTAGAACAAGTCCAGTCTCTGATACAGAGGCCACCCTATCATGCACTCTGTTTGACTCCACCACCAATACCTCTGTCTTATTGGGGTTCAGTTGCAACCAGCTAGAGGCCATCAAGTCTTTGATCTCAGCAAGGCAGCTGTTTAACACATCTACCACATTGGATGTTCCTGGGACAAAGGATAAGTATAGCTGGGTATCACCAGCATAGCAATGAAAACCCAGGCCATACTTCCTAATGATCCCTCCCAGGGGTAGCATGTACACTGTGAACAACATTGGGGCTAACACCGACCCCTGAGGTACTCCACAAAATAGGGGGCTGGGGTGGAGGAAAAATTCTCCATGACAACCCGTTGTCTTCTGTTGGTTAAAAAGGACTTGAACCAGCAGATGACAGTGCCGGTGAGTCCGCAGAGTTCCCTGAGGTGGTCAAGCAACACACAATGGTCCACAGTGTCAAATGCTGAAGAGAGATCAAGGAGAACAAGAATTTTTTCTGCTCGATCTCTAGCCCTGAGGACATCATTCTGCACCCGAACAAGTGCAATTTCTGTGCCATGCCTCACCAGAAACCACGGCTGGAAGTGTTCGTACAACTCATGGGTCATGAGGTGCTCCTCCAACTGAAGTGCCACTACCTTCTCCGCAGTCTTTGTCAAAAAGGGAAGGTTGGAGATAGGTCGGTAATTTGGCCTAACCTCCGGGTCCAGGGATGGTTTCTTTGGAGTGGTCTTACCAATGCCTCCTTCAAGGCATCAGGGAAGACTCCCTCAAATAAGGAACACTGGACAATCAGAGCAAACACCGGGCCAATGGTGTCGATGCATCTCATCAAGAAACGCATCGGCACCGGATCCAGTTTGCAAAAAGTGTGCTTCAGATTGGTCGCCACCCCGATGACCTCACTTAACTCCACTGGTCTAAACTCCCCCCAACCAGGCTGAGTGCACTCAGAACACTTCAGGCGACCACTGCCAGCTATAGCATTGCTGACAGGAGGAACTCCCTGCCGGATACCGGACACTCTGTCCGAGAAGAACAGAGCAAACTCTTTGGATTCAGCATTAGAAAAAACCTTCTTTGGCTGTAGACAAGCTGGATGAAGTAGCCTTTCCACAGTCCAAAAATGTCTAGCTGGTCAATTCTTCCTGGCAGCAAATCTCCCTGGATAGGAACACTGCCTTCTTATGGTTGATTGGGTGGGCAGCAACTTCTCAGAGGCCAGAACCCCTGTAATTATGGCAGCATATCTATACTCAGTCACACTTCTTCACAGACCATCTCGCACATTTGAGGAGGCAAGTTGCAAGACCCTTAAAATGTCAAGCCCCACAACACCTTCCCCAGACTTCTTGGCACAGATAGTGACTCCCCCATGGAACATTAGGGCAGACGTCCCTGCCAGACAGGCTCTTCTCCTAAATGGCACCCCCAATATTCCAGGCTCATCTCTTAGCACGGCACCCCAATACTCCGTCCTCCTGACTAGCAGCATACAAATGGACTCCCTCCACCACCCGCACAGGTGCAGGTTCGAATACAGGCATCTGGGTCTCAATATTGGGAGGCTGCCACCACAAACTGCCGCTGACTATATTACAGGCCTCGTAACAGAGGCAAGAAAGGGTAATCTGCCCTACTTCTGCGGACCCTCCTGATGACTTGCTACATGAGAAAAGACCCCAAAAAGCATCAATCAACCCCTTAAATAGACAGCAACCCCCCCAAGGTAGGGCTTCAATCCACAGAGGCTCCACACATGGGTGAAGGCATGACCACAGTGGGCCGAAAGACACACCTACACTCCTAAGAGATAGGAAGACCTGAGTAAACCCAGCCATGGGTGGGTTACACTTCCCCTCCTTAAATGCTCACTGTCACAGTGAGCACCTACCACAGTTACCAGGCCCTAACAGCTTTGCAGGGTATGTGCACTTCCCCATGGAGCTCAAGGCTGTGGCCCACTCAGACACCTCCAAAATGGTACAAATAACTCCCAAAACCTGGCCACACTGAAATCCCAAAACCTAGAGGCATCCCCCCTATCTAACACCAGGACCTAACAAAACCGGGCATCCCAACCCATCACTCTGGTGACCCACCAATTAATGAACCAAGGCGGCTTGCTCAACCCCAAGGTGGCAGCGTCCCAGACCTAAACTGACACCTCAGCATGCGCTAATTCCCAACTACCAAATGCTGCCATGCTGCTGCAGAAAAAAAAGACAATATCCCATGTCACATTCCACACGAAATATTCAGATAAAGTTACAAAAGGAATACAATCTTGTTGAGAGTGACATTGCTTTAAACACTACTGAAAAGGAACAATTACAACCACAGTATACTCTATGACATATATGTTAAGAAGAAACAGCACCAGGGTGAAATTTCCTGAACTGTAACATAGAAAAGTCCTCAGTCTGTGGTGACATACCCAGACGGCAAGGAATCAGCCAGTTCTAATACCAGTAGCATCATGATACTAAGTCCCCTCATGAATTAATGGAAACACTAAAGAGACTTTACTAACATACAGAAAATCAAATAGGAAGAAAGGAAAAGAAAAGTGTTGATCTCATACAATGACAGAATAGTTCACAGAGTCTTTAGGTCACATCTTCATGGTCGCAGATAGGTGAACACAAGACACAGTTTCTTTTCAATGACAGGAAAAGTAATAAGCAGGTGGTGGCTTGGTGGTGGCCTAGCCAAAACAGTCCATGCCAGGCACACAGGTCTTGATCCGACGTCCCTCCAAATCTTGCACCAAGGTGAAGGTTTTAAACAGGGTCAATCCTTCCCACACTGTCAGCACAAAATAACTTTGCCTTATTCTGTACCCGCTGGAGAACCGAACTGAGGCTGTTTGGGCTCAAGTGATGTTGCTTGTACAGCTTGCCCAGAGTGCCCCAGTAAATCCAATTCTGCCTGTTTTCTTCAAGGATATCCCAAAGCTTCTCCAGAAGGTATGGGTACTGGTACTGGGGATGGTCAGTTCTCATCTTCTTGTGGATTATCCACTCCACAGAGCTTCATTCAGGCAGCATCTCCTGAGCAGCCTGCCTGACTGGCAGCCATATGCCTTCCTGCCACCTCTGGACATTAGGGTCATCCATGGACAATTGCTCATACTGCTCCCTGCAAAGTTGGTACTTAGCCACCAGGTTGGGTATATCTTGCCATGGTGTCACCAACAATAGTTCCTTCTCTGAGGGGATGTCACATTCCAGGTCCCCATCACTAACATGGCTACACCCTCCGAGCAACACCATGTGAGTGTCCACTTTACCAGGCTTTGCTGACTGGGAAGAAGGCAGCATGGCAGAGGGATCCTCAGGATTTTCAGTTGGAGCAGAGGATGCCTCAGCTGGTTGAGAGGGTATGTTTTGGGAGAGCCATTCAACACACTGGAGGGGCAGCACCTTTAGTCTGGTACCATGGCCCCGACCACTACCAGAGACGGGGGGGGGGATGAGAGGCCCTCAGATGGTGTACAACTGTCCAGAGCAGCTGACTCTTCCAATCTTTCACAGCAGGCTTCAGGCTGGGCGACTGCCAAATAGGAGGGTGAGGCAGACTGCACTTCATCATCCAGCAATCGGAGAGTATCATCCTGTTCCTGAGCTGCAGAATCCGGGGCTGCACTTGCAAGCAGAGGCCCTGCTGGCACTGGGGCATCGGTAACAACTACTGCTACAGACATGGCAATTAGCTTGTTCCACTCATCCAGGGCTGAACCTGAGGAAGTATTGGATTCCCCTAGCCCCAGCAGACCAGGCAGATAACATGGGATGTAGACATACATTGGGGAGGTAGTATAGCGCAGTGGTTTAAGGCTCTGTGCTGCAAATCTGGAGACCTGGGTTTGAATCCCACAGCCCCCACTTGCATACTGTGTGACCCTGAGCAAGTCACTTAACTTCCCTGTACTCCCAGGTTACACCTGTAAACAAGCTTTCAGCTTAGTGTGTCTCACTTGGTTAAACAACTGGGGGAAAAAAAGACATCTGGATGCTTTTGATGGCAACGTTCACACACAGGCTGAAGTTACACTCTCTCCCTCCACTTCACAATAAATGCAATGCTTCCCAGCAAAGTGCTCCACCACACTCCAAAGGCATCTCAGCAGAGCCACAGGGACTGAAACTTCAGGGCCTCTAGGAGCAGTAGTCATATCCGCCAACTGTTAAAAGCAGTAATTGTTCATTGTATGACTTAGCCACCAGGGTCGCTTCAAGTGCTGACTACCAAATGCCCACTGATAACCCTTAGTGCTCACTTTTTCTACCTCCTTAATAGTATCTACTTTCATGCAAGCTGCAGACATGCCTTCTCCTTCACCTAGCATTCTCCTCTTATTCCACCCTATTCTAGCTCCCCTACCAGATCCCTCCCACATGCCCACAACCCCCACTTTCCCCGCTCCAGCTGTAGTACTCCCTAGCTCTATGCCTGCCATCCACATCCCACATGGTACTACCCTGACCCATGATCAACATGCATGGTTCTGCTTCCCACTACTGCCCGTAGCCTCCCTGATCCCAGTCCCATATTACTATGTGTTGCAGTCTTTGCTAAACCCACAAATACCACCTACTCAAGTCCATTACTACACTCACCTGGTTCCCTCCCATGGTATAAGAATAATAAACTACACTACATCATCATAACCTTATTACTCTTATCTTCCAGAGACATCAACCCGCACCCAGGTCCAAGTACCCCTCATCCCCTTGTAAATAATACTATGCACACTTGCCCTTCCCATAGCAGCCCCTTCAACCTCCCACATGGCATCAAAATACTCAATTCAAACATTCGTAGCCTACTACCAAAAATTGACCAAATTCAGCCACTTGCTGAAACTCTTGCCCTCGATATTCTCATCCTCACTGAATCTTGGTTAAACAACAACATTTCTGACAATGAAATCACTAATCCTGGCTACTCCATCTACCACCAGGACCATGCAAGGAGAGGAGGCGGAGTGGCAATGTATATCTCCTCCTCAATCAAATCCGATATCATCCTATCCTTATCACTCCCAGCGTCCTATGAGGTGCTCATCATCAGACTATACCTACCATTCTCTGTCCCTATCTATGTTGCTGGGGGCCTATGTAGACCTGGACTCTCCCCATCTATCGCCACTGATCTAATCACGACTATTGTCAATCATTCAACCGCAGGTGAGCTATACATACTGGAGGATTGCAACCAAAACTGGCTGGCTTCCTCACTAAATAAAGTCTGGAACAACATCAATGCTCACAACCTATCTCAACTAATACTCGAACCAACTCGTCTAAACCACAAAACTCAAAACCATTTGCTGATTGACTGGGCTCTCACCACCCACCCACATAGAGTTATAAAATCAGGCCTGCTTCTTGACACCCTAAGTGACAACCACATAATCTTTCTGGTTCACAAGATACACAGGCCTAAGGTACCCTTCACAATTCTACATACACACTTATTCAAATCCCTTGACCTTGAATCCCTCCTCCACAGCCTTGCACAAACCGACTGAACTCCTAGCACCACAGCTAATTCTGTCGAGGATGCTCTGGACTATTTTAAAAACAAATTCCTTGACACCTAGAATTTATTTGCCCCTATTAGGCAATTCAGAGTTCGTAGCAGTCACCTCCCCTGGATCACCCCAGAGTTAATAGCTTGCCAGCGAGCTTGTGACAAAGCTTGGAAAAACCACAAATCATCATGTAGGCCTAGTGATTACCTACTATACTACAGTCTACGTAACCAATGTACGAAAGCCACCAGATTGGCCAAGGCAGAATACTTCAGAAGTACATTCCAATCCAACATAAAACAACCCTTCCAAATTCTGGAAGGTGGTTCATACTTTATTCTCACCTCCTTCGAAACCATCCACCCCATTCCTTAAAATAAACAATTATTTAATCTCCGGCCACCTTGCAGTCACAACTGAATTTAACTCTTTCTTCACTTCCTGTGCTTCCGCCCTCTTAACCTCTCTCCCAATGCACCCACATTCCAACCCTCAAATCTCAGTCCCTCAAAATGTAACTACTCACCAACAGGGCATCTCTTTTTCCAGTGTCTCCCCAACCAACACCATGGCTGCCCTACTTGCTCTTAACCCTACTAAAGGTAGCTCACCCAATGGTCTGGACCCCAAGCTCCTTCATCTTTCTGCCCCTGCAACTGCATTCCCTCTGGAGGATATCATAAACATCCTTTTCCATTGACACTCTTCCTACTATCTGGAAGCAAGCAGTAGTCTTACCACTGCATAAGGGTGGTGACCCCTCCTCCTCCGGAAACTTCTGTCCAATATCCCTTCTCCCTATCCTGGCCAAACTACAGGAACAAACTGGTCCTTTCTCAACTCTCCTCCTTCCTCTTGGACACCATCTTTTTCACATCTTTCCAATCTGAATTCAGGAAACATCACTCCACTACCTCCCTCATTAGGTTAACAGATACCATTCTCTCAGGTATGGACCGTGGGCTAATCACATCTGCCTTATTTGTCAACCTTGCAAAGGCTTTTGACATGGTCTCCCACTCCCTCCTCCTAAACTCCTTCTCCTCTACTGGTCTGTCAGAATCTGTCACAAACTGATTTAGGGCTTACCTTATGGGCAGGACACAATCAGTTAGGATTTCTTACTCATTAGCCCCACCCCTCCCAGTCGACGCTGGTGTTCCTCAGGGATCAGTACTTGGCCCTGTTCTTTTCTCCATTTTCCTCAATGATTTCCCAACTGTCTGCACATAAGCATCCATCCACATATATGCTGACGACACAGTCTTGTTCACATCCAGCCACTCCCAGTCTGATGTAGAAACCAGACTTCAACTGGACTTCGTCAAGCTCCAGTACTTGCTTAGCTCACATCAACCTTTCCTAAATGCCAGAAAGACTGTCTCCATGACGTTTGGCACTAGGCAGAGACTATCTAGGCTTGAGTCCTTACCCTCCTTCCACACCCTTGATGGAACTGCTCTGGAGGACACCTCCTCCTTTAGATACCTTGGGGTTTGGCTAGACCAACACCTCACCTTTTCTGGACATGACACTATACTGACAAAACTACACCTCAAGCTTGGCGTCTTGTTCAGTAACCACAACTATCTACTCTTCCGGCAAGGTGTGAACTGGTCCAGAAAATGATACTCCCTATTTTCAACTACTGCAATGTGGTCTATAGTGCTGCCCCACTGTCCTCCTTAACCAAATTGGACACCCTCTTTAACTCCTTCTGCCATTTCACTCTGGACTCCACATCCACCACTCACTACTACAATTTCTACCATGCCCTCTGGTTCCCCTCACTTGCCAACCATTGCCTCTCCCACATTGCCAAATTTACCTCCAAATCCTGGTTTGATACTCTCTCTTCCTACCTCTCTTCCTCACTGGCCATCCGTCCACCCCCTTCGCTCTCCTTTAGATCCGCTGATCCCCGAACTTTGTCCATTTCCCACAGATCCACCTCTGTTGGACAGGCTGCTTTCTCACACTATTACCCTAAACTCTGGAACTCGCTACCTCCTCAGATTAGACATTCATCATCCCCTCACTCCATCTCCACTGCCTTTCACAATTTTAACTCCACAAATTGCTCTTGCTCCTAGCCTTTCAAGCCTGTTCTGGGCTTTATTGCTGTCCAGCATTCTAGCACTTACTCCCCCATGTGCTCTAAATGTCTTATTCATGTGCTTGGTTTATTCCAACTCCTTGTCTAATTACACTGTTGTTGTTAGCCCTGTTTATGCTCAAAATGTATTTTATTTACTTACAATGCTGTTTTTAGTCCTGTTTATGCTCAAATTGTATTGTTTATTTTACTTGTAATTCTTCTTGTTGTAATCAATCTCCAACTACCCTCTCCTCCAGGACACACCACGAGATGAGCAACTTGTTGTTCAGTGTGCCCTTCTGGTGAAACTTTTCAATAAATAAATAAATAATAATTGCACGGTGCCCAATCGCAACCCACGGGTCCTTCCAAACTACTGCTGCCTCTCTGCACCAGTTCACAGTCTACAATTCCAACAGCATAGCCACTGTCTAATTAGGAGACACCTCCAGGGCAATTTACCTGCTCCTCAAATGTCTGGACATATGGTAAGCTGCCTTCCCAGATAGCCAGGTGCCTGACAACTCTAAGGCATTTAAACAGTCACTTCGCCATGTTGCCTAAATATTGATTCCAACAGCTGAAACTTTTTAAAGTCTGGGAGACTCCATGTCCAGCACCCCTGGTCTTCACCATGTTGGGATATTCTGGACGAGCCCCCATATTTGTACGTGCTCCAACCCATGTTTAGTAGTGCCTGATGTTAAATGGGAGGGGGTCACAACAGCAGTAACATGATCAGTCCTAAACGTAAGACAAGTCAATCCTTACTGGCAGCTGACAACATTGACACTGTTCCTTCTTACAGATGACTTCAGGACCAAGAGGTGTTAGGCTGGGGCTAAAAAGGGGATTAGTAGCATATCCTCCAGGTATAGTTAAATAAATTAAATTCCACACCAAACTTGCTGGAAAAGGGTGATTCCAAATTTAATTTAAACAGACTGGCCAGGCAAAAACATATTTATAATTTGATCTCCGGGCTACTGAAACCCACACTGGAATATTTCAATTCATTTTGGTGGCTGTCATAGTCATGGAAACCCCCACCAACAGTCAGTCAATCCCTGGGCCAGGTGGCCACATATGGGTAAGGCAGCAGCTTCCTAGAGGCAAGAACCCCTGTAATTACAGTGCATATCTACACTCAGTCCCTCTTCTTCATGGACCATCTCTCCCATTTGAGAAGGCATCTTGCGAGATCCTTGAAATGCCAGGCCCCACAATACCTTCCCTGGACCTCGTGGCCCAGCAGGCAATTCCCCTGTGGAACATTAGGGCAGACATCCCCCACCAGCCTGGCTTTTCTTTTAAATGGCACTCCCAATATTCCAGGCTCTTCTCTTAGCATGGCTTCCCCAACACTCCATCCTTCTGACTAGCAGCATACAAATGGACTCCCTCCAGCATTGCACAGGTTCAGGTTCAAATACAGCCATCTGGGTCTCCTAATACTGGGAGACTGCTGCCACAAACCGCTGCTGACCATGTTACAGGCCTCCTAACATAGGCAGCAGTAGGCAATCTGCCCCACTTCTGTGGACCCTACCGCCAACTTCCTAAACAGGAAAAGACCCCAAAAAGTGATAAACAACCCCTTAAATAGCCAGCCAACCCACCGGGGCAGGGCTCCAACCCACAGAGGCTCCACCCATGGATGGAGGTATGACCAAACCGGGCCAAAAGACACACTTACACACCTAAGAGGGAGGAAGACCTGAGTAAACCCAGCCATGGGTGGGTTACATTGCATGATGTGGGATCAGTGGCCCACTTCCTCTTTATCATACCCTTACATCTGTGACTAAATTTAGTTATCAACTTGCAGCATACTGCATATCTCCTATTTATCCACAAAGTAATGTTAAGAGCTTCATGACACTTGACTTGGATACATATGAATTATAGCCCATAACTAAGGGTTTTATCATCACATCCAGGAATACAAATGTCTATAACACCATAGAAACATAGACTTTGACTGCAGATAAGGACCGCTTGGCCCACCTAGTCTGTCCATTTCCCTACCTATCGGACACTCTGCAGATCCTAGTTAACCAATTGCCTACTTCCTCCTACACCCCACTAGAATTGCCTTATGTCTGTTCCATGCATTCTTGAATTGTGCCAGCATTTTTGACCCCACAACCTCCTAAGGAAGGCTGTGTGATGCATTCACCACCCTCTCCATGAAAAAATACATCCTCATGTTGCCCCTGAGCCATACCCCCTCTATCTTCAAATTGTGCCCCCTTGTTCTTGCATATCTCTTTTTCTGAAAGATGCTACCCTCTTGGACTTTGATGATTCATTTGAGGTACTTGGAAGTTTCTATCAAGTCCCCCCTTTCCCTCCTTTCCTAGAGGGTATGCATATTAAGCTCCTTTTGTCTCTCTCTTCATATGGCTTCTGGTACAGACCCTGCACCATTTTCATTGCCCTCCCTGGACTGCCTCCATTCTGTCTATGTCCTTGTGGAGACGGGGTCTCCTGAACTGCACGCAGTACTCCAGATGGGGTCTCACCAACTGTCTGTACAAAGGGATAACAACTTCCTGTTTTCTACTGGTGATGCCTGTCCCTATGTATCCTAGTATCCTTCCAGCCCTCCTTACTGCCTTCTCACATTGCTTGCCTACATTTAGGTCATCTGATATGACTATCCCCAGGTCCCTTTCCATTTTTATTGTTGTTAGTACCTCCCCTACCCATTGTGTACTCGTCCCCTTGAATTTTGTTTCCCAGGTGTATTACTATGCACTTCTTTGCATTGAATTTAAGTTGCCATACTTTTGATAATTCCTCCAACCTTGCTAAGTCCCTTCTCATCCTTTCCATCCCCTTGTGTATCAACCCTGTTGCAGATCTTTGTGTAGCCTGCAAAGAGGCATACTTTTCCTTCCAGCCCCTCCACAATGTCCTAGTACTGAACCCTGCAGTACCCCCTAGTGATCCCCCTTTCTTCAGAGTGGACTCCGCTTGCTATTACCTTCAGCATCCTGCTGTCCAGCCGATGTTTTACCCAGGCTAACACCTTGGGACCCATTTCCAGGCTAGTTAACTTGTTCATTAATCTTTTGTGTGGAACTGTGTCAAATGCCTTGCTAAAGTCTAGGTAGGCCATATCTACAGCCCCTCCCTGGTCTACTACTTTGGTCACTCAGTCAAAGAAATCTATTAGATTCACCTGACATGATCTTCCTGCTGCGAATCCATGCTGCCTTGGGTCCTGTGCCCCGCTGGCCTCTAGGTACTCAACAATTCTTTCTTTCAGAAGTGATTGCATCATTTTCCCTTACCACTGAAGTCAAACTAACAGGTCTGTAGTTTTCTACCTCTGCCTCTATCCTACTTTTGTGAAGGGAAATCAAATCTGCCCTCCTCCAGTCCTCAGGTACCACACCATCCTCCCATGATTTGTTAGAAAGGGTAGTCAGTGGTGTCACTAGTTCTCCTCTTAGTTCTTTTACAATTCTGGGGTGAATCCTATCAGGCCCCACTGCTTTGTCCAAATTCAGTTTTAGGAGTTCTTTCAGGACCCTTTCTTTTGTGAATGGACTGGTATCAATCCCCCTATCCAGAGTGCCTCTATTGTTTGGTTTAGGTACCTGCCCCATCTCTTCTTTTGTGAATACTGAGCAAAAGTATTTGTTCGGTATCTCTGCCTTTTCACTGTCACCATCTGCCCACCCCACTCCCCTTTATTAAGCCTCGCTATCCATCCCTTGGTCTTTCTTCACTCCCTAATGTACTTATAAAAGGTTTTATCCCCCTTCTTAACTGAGTTAGCTATCTTTTCCTCCAGTTGGGCCTTTGCTAGTCTGACTGCCTTCCATGCTTCCTTCTGCCTGAACTGATAAAGTTCTCTGTCCTGCTCCTTCTGTGATTCCTTATGCTTCCTGAATGCTATCTTTTTCTCCCTAACCTTCTCTGCCACATCTTTGGAGAATCATAGTGGCTAGTGTTTTTTCCCTTCATTTTGTTTTGTTTATTTGCTTCACACAAAGGCTTGTTGCCTCTAAGATGACAGTTTTGATTTTTCGCAATTGTTCCTCCACCCTTTCTTCCTGCACATTTGCTAGTGCATTCCTTGGGCACTCTCCCATTTTGCAAAGTCAGCCCCCCTAAAGTCCAGCGGCCTTGCTTTTGTATGGCTTGACTCTACTGCTATGTTTATCGTGAACCACACTGTTTCATGGTCACTTCTTCCCAGATGGCTACCCACTTCTGAATCCGAGATCCTTTCTCCATCTGCATTTGAGAGTACCAGGTCTAAGATTGCTCCCTCCTGAGTGGGTTCCAACACTAGCTGTCTGAAGCATGCCCCCTGTAGGACATTGAGAATGACCCTGCTCTTACATGCGGCTAGAGCAAATGTGTTCCAGTTAACATCTGGCATATTCACATCCCCCATCAACAATATCTCCCCTTTTTCTGCCATTCTAAGGATGCCTGCTATCATTTCCTTGTCCATTTCCTCCCCTGAGACTATGGTCTGGATACAACTTCTGTGTGGATTATGGTGCCATTTCCCATCTCCAAGGTGACCCACAGTGCCTTCTCTCCTCCCTGTTTACCATTTAGTTCCATTCTTTTGATCCCTTCCTTATGTAGAGAGCTACTCCTCCTGCTCCTCCTCTACCCTCCCTGTCCCTCCTGCAGATTGTGTACTCTGGTGTGTTGACATCCCAGTCATGGTTCTCTGTGCACCATGTTTCTGTGACTGCCACGATATCCATACATCCCTCTTCCCTCAAGGCCACTAGTTCAGGAAGCTTGTTACCCAAACTACAGGCATTGGTACTCATTGCCCTCCATTTTTTGATGGCCTTACCCCTTTTAGCCCCATCCCTGCCCTTACTGCCTTTGCCTTTTTCTCCGTTACCACTGTTCTGTTCCCTATCTACCTCTCTACCTTGGAGTTTACCTCACTAGCTACCCTGTTTTGTAGAAGAAGGCTGGCTAATGGCATCCCCTGTTTAGCCCCACTTATGAGGAAAAATTAATTATAACAGAACTGTGGCTTCACTATTTGTGAATAATGGATCCTATATCTTCATGTGTAGGTTTAAGAATGTTTATCCTATTGCAGCCCATCATGTATCATCTATGTATACATACTGTAAATACAACTTGTGTGATAGGAGATATGAGATTGCCTCCAAAAAAGTAATTGTAGCAAAATTATTGTAATCATGGCATTTATCTAAATAATTAGGAGGTGTTTTAGGGGTCTCCACAGCATTTCTCATGGGTTTCATTTTTACGGCTGGCATTACCTTGATGTTCTAAATGTGTTTCTCCACAATTTATGGTTTATTTAAATTCCTTGTGTTATTTTGACTGCATTAATAGGTCTGCTAGTTTTAATCCCTTAATCTATATTGGCATGGCTCTCTTGTACTCCTAATGGAAAACTGTGGTTTTCCCAGGGTTTCACATGACAAGCTAAGTGTGGAGAATTAGAGAGGACTTTTTTATATAAACATAGATTGCTACAGACTTTCAGGTAGATACAAATATCCCGTAATGTAGATGTGCAGATAGAGCTATTAAATACGCTTTGTTACATTATATTCTTGTCTAACACAGGCATCCATTTCTCTTCTATGTGTGTGTTGTTTTGCTGCTGCTATTTGTGTAATACTTTAGAAAGCTGTATTAATCTATGACCATTGGTGTGCAGTATGAATCCCCAACACAAGTCCTCTGTCATGGAAACCTAATAATGCAGAGTCCTTTTCAGTCAGAATACCCTCGGGATGGGGGTTGGGGGCAGAGTTTTGAACTACTCTAGTATGGTGATGCTTTTCATATCTTTTATTGTAAGTAGTTTTGGCTATGCCACAGAAGGTACAGCTGTATGTGTTGCACCATGCTGTTGAAGATATTTTCATGATTTTGTTTATTATAATGCTAAGGCTGATCCTGTTGCTGGCTCATTAGCACTGAGGGTTGAGATGCTGGATGCCACACCTCATACCATGCCTGCATCCCAAGGTCAGGAGCAAGCTTGAGCTGCCGGGGGTCGGCTGGGGTAGAGAGGGTCCAGCGTCAGGACAACTGATCTCCTCTCCTAGGGAGGGTAGGTTGTGGCTTCCCTGCTACCAGTGACTCCTAGTGGAGAATGGGGGGGAACAACAGCAGGAACCACCAGGGAAAGGGGTGGAGGTTATGGTGGACATCCACAGGACTGGTGCAGGAGCGTGCCTGTCTCACGCTGGATGTCACTGCATGTCTACACCTCCAGGGGGAACTCACATTCATGAACAAAGGAAACACCCCAATGGCAGGAGGAGATAACAATGCACCACCAGCATCATGCCTGCCATTGGATCCCACTCTACCTGGGTCCTGATATCCTCCGACCGTCACCCTACCTGCATGGAAATTGGATTCAAGGAGCACCAAGGTAAGCAGATGGTGGCCCCAACCTGGAGGGCACAAGCCAGTGGGTCTTCTGCAGGTTGGGGTGATAGGTCAGAGTTCCGGGGGGACCCGGGGTTTGGGGGGTCTCAGACGGGCAGAAGTAGCTGGATGGGGATGTCTGAGGGATGCCCCTGAAGTCAGTGACCAGAGGGAAAAAGAATTAAAAAAACCAAAAGATTGATCTTGTTTTTATGAGTATGTAGTTACTGCCAGTGTAGCCATTTATTTAAAGAAGTAGTGCAATATTTCTTACTCTACTAAAATGTCATCACATTGTTTATAGTAATACATTTATGACACAAAAAAACTCAATATACACATTTTGCTGTTCATTTTATTTCATTTCTGGACTGAGATATGGAGTTCTGAAGTTTTCAAAGGCTCCTGCTCACTTGCCACCCCCACCATGAAAAAGTAATACAGTGTTGTGCTGTTTATTTATTTATTTATTAGTTTCTGTTGACCGGGTAAGTCCACTAGACAAATCCTACCTATTTTCAGGCACGACCCGGGGGAGGGGGTTACAGATGAATGCCAACTGACCTTGAACCAGATTAAGCTGTTGGTAGTATTTTTACCATCAGAAAGATACGCTATGGTAGGTAGCACCATCCTAATACAGCCACAGTATGAACTGAGTTTTAACAGTCAAACAGTAGCCTCAAGAGAAAAGATTTTTTTATAAATTGCCAGTAGCAGCCTGATTTATTGACTTGTGTCCTTAATTGCAAAACTAGTAACAAAAACTGTTTTTAAAATGTCTGACATAATAAAAAATACATTGACAAATCTAACCATTTCAGAACTGCAATAATCTGCAATCTGAAATTCTTTGCAGAGTAGCAAATTCTTCAGTAATAAGGCATTACATGGTGTGTGTTATTGTGGGATAATGGCATGCCTTGGAAAGTGAGGCACAAGGCAAAGCTGAGGGCCTTGCTCACATGAGAAGTGCAATTATCCCACAACTGCACAGCCTGGCATGCCTTATTGTGAATATGAAGTTGCGTTTTTCATTTTTAATTTTAGAACCTTGTAACAAGGTTCAGAGAGATGAGCATGTCTGACCTGTGCTATTGTGATGGAAAAACACTCAGTCATGTGATCAAATCTACCAACTGTAATACATGATTTTCATATACCATTTCATAATGTTGCTTGAATCGTCATAGTTTGAGGTCATAGAAATAAAATACCAAAATACTACAATGAACCCATTGTTAATGAGCTTCTGCTGAATACCTGTACTACTACATGAGTTTCCCTTTACTCTACCTGGTAAATAAAGGGCCTTAAAATTGTCTAACATCCCTCTTATCTTAAATTAAATATAAATAGCCAAGTGTTTTTTTTTTTAAGTCACTGACACTAACACAGTTCAGAGGAGAGTTACTTACACACAAAAACTATTTTTGTATTTAATATTATTTCTGTGACTTCTTATAATGGAAGTAATAATGAAATGTAGTCTGCAGTTGTTAAATGTTATCTACACATGCTTGATTATTTATTTCTGATTGCCAGCTCTTTTATCAATATTGTTGCAGTTCAATTAGTGAGTAATGTTTTTCCAGGAGTTTTGTTTCACCATGACCAAAGAGTATGCAAAGGGCTTGAGTTTCACTAGGCATGCAGCTATCATGTCAGGTGTGATGTCCACAGGCTACACCGTTGCTACTTCTGATGCTATGGGTCATCCCAGGGAGCACCTTTCCTTTCTGTAGGTGCTTTGGGTAAACACCAAGCAAATTATTAATTTAGTATCCCAGCCACAACCCCTGTCTCTCTCACTTGTTTCTCCCTCTTTATCCTATTTTCAGAGCTGCAATTCTGACCTTAACTTTCCTCCTTAGATTTTTGTACTGGAAGAAGGCTTTGGTTGTCTGACTCTTCTACTGCAGCCCAGCTTCCCATCCCTACTTGGCTTTACATTCCCTTTGTGCTTCTCTGTAATCTCTCTGGCTTCGAGACACCCCATCTCTTTCCACTATCATAGACTATTTGTTCAGGATTGGTTGTATTAGGTCCCTTTTGAGCAGAAGGTGAAGAAAGAGCACACCTTGGCCTTTTTTCCTTATTAGTTATAAAGATGTGGACTTCTGTGGCTACTTTAAGCTTAGAAAAAAACCCACTTGAGCTCTGTGTTGCAAGCTTCATGCAGCTGCTGTAAGTCCTTGGTAAAGTTTGCATTTCTAGGCCCAGATATTTAAACTGCACCATTTTGTGGCGCGAACCCCTGCACAGCTCAAAACAGTTGCACAGGGGTGTGGCCAGGGCGATATTCAACGGAGTTGCGCTATGGCGCAACTGCTTTGAACTCTCGCCCTATTCACCAGTGCATGGCACAGTGGAACTGCGCCAGCACAAGTGGTCAGAATGGAGTATTGAGATGCGGTGGCGCAAGTTCCATTGCGCCATGCACAGCACCTGCGATATTCAAAGGGTGACATGCAAATGGGGCCATAATTTATGCAAGGTGCACAGGGGGCCATTTGCATCTGATTATGGCCCAATTTGCATGCCATTAGCATGCAGGTGCACCGATCCCCGAAGACTTGCACCTGGCGCCCTGCCAGGCAGCAGCTGTTGGGGACTGACACCCCTGCAGCCCGATCGCGGGGCGTCCGTGAGGGACAATGAAGAAGCTCAATCCCTGGTGGTCCAGTGGACCGCGGTAGCCCGATCGTGGGCAGAAATGTACGCAATCCCAGGTGGCCCGATCACGGGCAGTAATATCCCCACCCCGAGTAGCCCGATCGCGGGCATCAGACCCCCCTCCCAAGTCAATATCCCTGGTAGTCCAGTGGACCGTGGGTAGCCTGATGCGTGGGTGGCATTCCTCACCCCCAAGTCCGAAAGCCCTGGTGATCTGGTGGCCCCACCCACCCACACAGAGCCCCACCACCCGCTCCCCCTGTCAGCCAGTGGGTGGCAGCACCCCACCACCTGCCACCCCTTCGCCTGCCAACTGACAGCTCGGTAGGGCTACGCCCGTGGTTCAGAACGAGCCAATGGGATGCAACTCCGTACAACCGTCAGATATGAATGAATGATTCATTCACATATCGGACAATATGCAGTATGGGCCCCATCATCATGCTCTGAACAATAGCCTGAGCCAATCGGCGACGGGGCCCAGGCGAGGTGCTGCCATCGCGGCTGGCGGGTGGGTGGGGTGGTGAAACTCCATGGGCAGGTGAGGTGGGGCCACTGGAATCTGGGGCTTCGGAATGGGTGGGTGAGGAATACGCCCTCATTCGGGCCTACTCGGTCCACTGGACCCACAGGGATGTTGGACTTTGTGGGGAGGTCCGATCCTCGTGATCGGGCTACTTGGGGGTGGAGGGTACTTTACCGCCCACGATCGGCTACTTGGGGTGGGGTAAGCACTTCTGCCCACACCGGGCATGGGGTGCCTCCAGGTGCAGGAATAGAAGTGCTACCCACAGGTGGCAGCTGCTGTGTTGCACCCTGCAATGCAGCAGCTCACCTGTGGGTGGCCCCCGACTTGTTCATTTTTTTTTCGTCTCAACTTTGTGCAGGCGCACGTAGGGGTTGCAACTGCATTACTCTGCACGGCCCGGGCTGAATATTGGGCTGTGCAGTTTATGCATGGTTCCTCCCCCTTCGATTGCGCATGCCTTCATTATCATTGCGCTGTTGCTCAGCATGATTTCGGGGGCGCAACTGCCTCCTGCTGAATATCGCAGAATGGCGCATTTCAGACTTGCGCAGGCACAACCCTATTGCGCATGGGTCAACTCTTTTGAATATCTGGGCCCCGACGTTTTTGGTTCTGATGACTGAGGCCTGGCCAGAGGTCCCTGTCACCACAAAGGTTACCTGGTTGTGGTTACTGCCTTCCACCAGGTTATTTACATTCACATTGGAGATTACACCATTCCCTCTACTTAGAAAAAGGTCAAGAGTTGTCACAAACCTAGGCTCCTCTTGGACATGTTGTTTGAGGATGCAAAATAATAATATATCAGCAGAACAAAATTCATTCACAAACACTATGAATACATTTGACTCAGAATCCTAAGAGAAATTGTAAAAAACATAAGTACTATTACTGTCTAAACTAAAATATTCTAAAATAAAATATTGACACCTATAAGGTTATCTGCCCTACCCCTTTTTAAATGCCTCTACCAAGGAGGAACATTGAATGCTGTTTGGGCAGGCCTTCCAAAAAATGGGTTCAGCAATAGAAAAGGCTCTATCCCCAGATTGCTTCAGTCTTGATGTCAGAACAACTAGAGTGCTCCCCTCCATGGACCACATATGGTGAGATACAGCTTATAAGGTCAAGAGATCTTTCAGGTGCTCAAAGGTTTTATGAATACTCTTGCAGTCAATCTGGCCACCAGGTTCTGCAGCAGCTGTGGGTGATGCACCAACTTTTCATATAACCCTAGGTATGGTGCATTACAGTAATTGAGTTTTGATGTTGTATTGACATGCATTAGGTTTACAAGGTCTTCATGCACTAGATACAGCTTGATCTGGGCATTACTACTTAAATTCAAAAAATCTGCCATGGACCACTGATGCCACACAGAATTCTAGTCATAAGTTGCAGTCCACAATGACCCTCAGATTCTTTACACTAACCATTGCTTACAGGAGTACACTATTTAAAGAAGGACAGATTAATGATTCACTGGCTATAGCCGCCCACAAGAACCTGGTACCACCAGAACTTCTGGCCTGTCTAGACTCAAGTTCAGCCAGCTGGAGGCCAACTAGTCTGAAATTTCTTTTAGCCATTGGCCTAACACAGAAATGGCATTATGCCTGTCAGGTGTAAAAGACAGATGGTCAGTTGTCTTTTGCATAGCAATGAGATGCCCACGTGTATCAATTAATAATATATCTCAAAGGCAGCATGTATATCATGAATAACATGGGAGTCACAGTCAATCCCTCTGGCTAATCACAGCTAATCGATAGGAGAAAACCCATAACACACCGCTGCAATCTGTCAGATAGGAAGCATTCAAACCAATGGAGTGCTGTTCCAGTAAGTCCTTCATTATGCTTCAGGTGGCCTATGAAAATTCCATGATCCACCATAACAAAATCTGATGAGATATAGAAGAATAATTGTTGTGTATTCCCCATAATAGGAGGCAGTATAGCATATGGGTTAAGGGCACTGAGCTGCAAACCGGGAGACCTGGGTTTGAATCCCATCAGCCCCCACTTGCATACTGTGTGACCCTGAGCAAGTCTACTAACTTCCATGTGCTCCTAGGTCACACCTGGAAACAAGCTATGGCTTAGTGTACTTTTCCTGGTTAAACAATTTCCCCCTCTCCCATCTCTTACCAGGAGAAAAAAATACCTTGACAAGCACATCACTTGTAGATTTCCAACTTCTCAAGGTGTGCCTCAAGCTGCACCACAAACATATTCTCAATTGTCTTCACTGAAACAGGAAAGTTTGAGAGAGGCCTGTCATTTACCAGGCTGTCCAGCTCCAAAGAGGGCTTATTTAGAATCTTACTAAAGCCCTTTTCAAGGCTGATGGGAAACACCCATCCTCAAGAGAATACTGGGCAATCCAACCAGACTCTCCTGACAGTTCATGAACAATTGGGTAGGACCAGGATCAAAAAGATAGAAGACTGGGTGAAGCTCAGATATCATATTGAACATCTTTTCCTCCAAAACTGACTGAAACACACTCCATGACCACTGAGGGCCTTCTTGCACCATCAAATCGATACTGCTTTCCCCTACCAGGCTACTTGTAGAGATCCCCACCCTAATGGATGACATTTTGTCCAAGAAGAAGCAAGCAAACCTCTTCAAACTTTTCTGGAGACAATACTTCTTCAGACTTTAGAGAAGGTGGATGTAACAAATCTGTCCACAGTGTAGAAAAGCTGTGCTGTTGGTTCTTACTGGATGTAACCACCTGAAACAGGAACTCTGAGGTTCTCAGAGTGCTTGTGTTCTGATACTTATAATAAGTTATCAGAGCCAGCCTGTTTACCGCTGAGCCAGGTCTCTTCTAAAATAAACATCCCAACTTCCACCTTGTTGCCTTCAAACAATGCAACCTATTATTTTACCACAGAGAGCTGTACCAGGAGGTGATAAGGTGAGCACTGGCTGGTGCAAGGGAACCCAGGGCTTCTGAGTTGACCAATTTATAGCTATCCACAGTGGCCATGCCACCCCTTTGCATGCTGTTACCATACCCTAGATGTCCAATACTGAACAGAAGTTTCCAAGACTAAATACTACATTTTGGATGGTATTGCTCCTGTCCACAGAGGACTATACTTTGCTCTGAGAGAACTGTGGAACTGGCAAACATCTAATTTGACCTTATAAAATCTCTAGCATTTAATTCATTCTAAACCCCATGCAAAAGGGGCCTGTCCCTGGTTCTCTTTGCTCTACAACTGAGTATATGGGAGATCCCCTAATTATTACTTAACTTTATGAAACCAATAAATGCCTTTTTGCTCCACTCATCTGCATTGCTCAACTTTTGAACTCCCGAAAGAAAGCATGATTCAAGTCGAAAAACCTTTCTGCATTCTGCCCTGGATTACTAGACTAAACCCCCTCAATTTAAGAGTTCCTCCAGTCCACAAACATTCAAATCCAGTCTCTACCAACACCTGAGAACACATTGCACATTGCACCTGCTTTAGTCCAGTGTCACCTATACCCCATCACAATACATAACACATTTAAGGCTGAATTTTCCGTATTGCTGTTATTCCATGTACAATATCACTCAATCAATCAATCAATATCTTTATTTATCCAGGCGGGCACCATTGAGCAAGCTTATTTACAAGGTGTACCTGCGGTCCTACAGTAATAATACAGAAACACAAGTTACAATAGTACAAACAGTGAAAATAGCTGCTATTATAGTAAAAATGCACATTTACAGGTAATATACATTGAACATAGAACTACAAGGAGTCATGGATAATGAACTTGTGCTGGATCCAAGCCCAAAAACTGTGCATTTTGTAATGGAAAATGTTAGGGAGAGGGTAGGCATACCAGATAGAAGATATCAAGCGCATAATGTAGGGAGAGGTGAGGAATAGGGGTGCAAGTGAAGAGGACCCAATTGTTAGAGCAGAGTGAGAGATTGGGAGGGCAGAGGACTGTACAAACAACGATGAAGTGATTTTTGCCCCAAAACATGGCGACATATGGACGAGAAAAGCTGCCGCTGTACTAAGTGCAAGAGGAGGAATATAGTAGCAGAGGCATAACTGGGAGGGTCCTGGAGGTTGAGGCAGAGGGAGGTGTTGGATGGATGAGGGACCGAATATTTTTTGGAGTGAAAGATGATAATTATCCCCAAGTGCAGTAGCATGTGCTAGAATCAGACTGCAGCTGTTCAGAGCATCAAAGAATAAGATATGGGAGTTCGACAACAAATCCTGTAGATCTGTTGGTGGGCATGCTAGAGGCAGAGGCACACATTTCAGCTGGGGGGGGGCCGCCATTTGCTGGCCGCCGTTTGAGGGAGGGAGGTTAGTTAGTGTGTAGTAAAGCAGTTGCAAATTTCCATAATGCCATCACGGTAAAGCCTTTTGAATAAAAGGGTATTTACTGGGGTTTTCAGCTTAAGTATTTTGGGGGTTTTATTCCATATTGATGGGAGTGCGAATCCAAAGCAGCTCTCCTGTCTCGTGTGAGTGCCCTGGGTATATTTAGCAGGAGTTGTGAGCAGCTTCTAAGGGAATAATTCCTGGGCACAATCGGAGACAGACAGTTGATGATGTATTGAGGGAGTTTGCCACTGAGGGCTCTAAGTTTCCAGAGTGCTGCATTAAAGTTGAGCCTATAGTGAAGTGAGGTCCAGCCTGTGGTGGCATATAGTGAGCAATGATAGGTAGAGAAGGGGAGGTCAGTGATGAAGTGTATAGCTCTGTGGTAGAGCGTATCCAATTTTCCAAGATAGGAAGCCGCACAGCTACTGTATATGAAGTCTGCTTAGTCAATTAAGGACAGGAACGTGGCTTGGACTAGTCGTTTCTTTGAGTCTGCTGTAAGAAGTCTTCTTATCCTGTAAAAAAGGCCAAGTCTTTGCCTTAATTTTTTCAGCAAGTCTTCCAGGTGGTCAGTGAAGGAGAGTTTACAGTCGATCCAGACCCTAAGATATCTGAATTTTGAAACGTACTCTAAGCACTCTCCCAGCATCGTGGTTATTGGGGGGAGGGAGTCAGTAGCACTTGTGTAGTTTGCAGGGGAAAATAACATGGCTTTAGTTTTCTTAGCATTTAATAGCAGTTTTTTATTGATTAGTTGGAGTTGCAGGCAGTTGAAATCTTTTTGTAGGTCAGTACAAGCTTCTTTTGGTGTGGGACGACTCAGGTACAGCACTGTGTCATCCGCGAATGAATGAATACTTGAATCCTTGATTCCCTCATTAATGTTGTTGATATACACTGCGAAGAAGAGGGGAACTAATATGGATCCCTGAGGGACACCTCTTTGTAAGAGTTTTAGGGCAGATAGTTCGCCATCCGCTTTCACCTGCTGGTATCTGTCTGTCAGATATTCAGAGAACCAGTTTAGAGAAGTAGCATCCAATCCTAGCGTTTTTAGCGAGTCGAGGAGGAGGTCGTGGTCGACTGTGTTGAATGCTTTGCTGAGGTCAAGAAGCACAGCACATACTGACTTTTCATGCTCCAACTCCAGTTGCCAGTCGTTGGTTACTTTAGCTAATGCCATGACTGTACTGTGGTTGGCTCTGAATCTGGATTGAAGGGGGTTTAGTAATTTTTCTCTGTCAGTGAAGGATCTTAGTTGGCCATTTACTATTTTTTCCAGTAGCTTCAAGAGTGTGGGTAGGAGAGAAATTGGCCTATAGTTATTAAAGTCATAAGGGTCTCCAGATTTGAATAGTGGGATAACGTGTGCGATCTTCCATATTTGAGGGAGGGTACCTTGTGTTAGGGAGAGGTTGAATAAATGAGTAATAGGCAGTGCCAATATGTGGCATGCTATCTTTAGGAAGTATGGTTCAAGTGCATCTGCGCCGGCACTTTTCTTAGTATCCAGGTGGAGAATCAAGTCTTCCACTTCCTTGAGGGAAACCGATAAGAGTGAGAAATGTTGACTAACGGAGCCAACATTTGGTGGGGTCATGCCAAGTTGGGTGCACAGGCTACATGCAGGCGAGTTATCGAAGGCTAAGCCTGCTGTGGCAAAGTACGTGTTGAATGCCTGCAATATCTCTATTTTGTCATTGATTACCGTATTGTCAGAGGTAATTTTTGTAGGGAGCATATTTTGTGACATGGCTACCATCAGTTCTTTGATTGTGGCCCAGAATTTGGAGGGACAATTGGCTGCAGTATCTAGTTCTGCTTGGTAAATGCAGGCTTTAGCTTCCCTAATCAGTTTGGTTCAGCGATTTATGACTGTTCTAAAGAGGCGACAATCTTCCTCTTTTTGGGATTTGTGGGCAGTTTTCCAGAGTTTATCCCTGGACAGTAGTGCAGCCTTGAGATCTTGAGTGAACCAACGGCATTTCCTAGCCTTTATGCATATTTTTGACAGAGGCGCATGTAGATTCATGGCATAGGTAATGATTTCATATAGTATAGAATATGCAGTTTCCACTGTTTTAGCAAGGTAAAAACTCTGCCACGAGGGAGAGTTTTTTAGGTCAAGTAGGTATGCCTTTGGGTCAAATGACCTGGTTGACCTTTTGGTGGAGAATTTGGCCGTAGTTGGCACTTTGTTGGCTGCCCAAACTCCAGCTATTAGGCAATGGTCACTAATATCCACGTCAAAGGTTCCAACATGGGAGAAGGAATGGGGTTTATTCACAAGCAGGACATCCAGAAGGGTACTTTTGGCTGTATTCTTTTTGTTGATATGGGTGGGCTCTACATTGAGTAGGGTGAAACCATGGGAGTCGCAGAAAGATTTAAGCGGGTGACCAGCTTCCAACAGCCAATTGTAGTTTAGATCCCCGAGAATAATTGTTTACAGGGGGTTAGTGTCCAAGATTGTTGTAAGATAGGACAAGAGCTGAGTATCGGCAGATGGTGGTCTATAGCATCCTATGACTTGGAGTGCTAACGATGGGGATAGGTCAATTTTTATGTCCAGGCACTCAAATCCCACTACCAGTGAGTTGGAATTAAGTCTTGATGACACAAATCTATCTTTGATGTAGATGGCAACCCCACCTCCTCTGGATTGCCTATTGCATCTAAAGATCTTGTAGTTAGGTATATTAATCATGCTATTTGGCTTAGAGTGCCGAAGCCAGGATTCTGAGATAACAAGCACATCTGGCATTGTATGGGCGATCCAAGCCTGGATAAGGGTGAATTTTTTCAGCAGACTGCACATGTTAATGTGCATAAAACTAATATCTTTAAGAGATAGTGACTCAAAAGGGGAGGTAAGTTTATTTATGGGCCCTGGATTAAGCTCAACATTGCCAGAGCAGAGTAAGAGGAGGAGTAGCAATTTTTTCAGGGATTCAAGAGAAAGGCAAAGAGCTCGAGGTTTTTCTGGCTTGGCATGGAGGAGGAACCGGGGTGCCAAGCTTTGTTTTTTAATTTATGCAAGCCTAAGGACACTGAGGCTAATACTCTGGCTGTGTAATGCCAGTGAGAATAACTCAAATTAATTAGAGATAAGGAAGGAGGCATAGACAAACCTGCAATAGTTGCTCTTCAAGGAAAGTGGTCGACCTGGATCAGTTGGCAAGGAGCCTTGGCATAACATGTGATGTGTAGAGTCAGATGGGTGAGCAGTCTTCAGAATGAGGATGTGGTGTACCTCCAGTCTCAAATTGTTTGGATAATAAGCCAGTAAGGGGTATGATACACAGTGCAATCAGGAGGAGGAATTGCCACGCGGCTGCCATAATTGCAGTTGTTGGGTAAATGAAGGAATTTTCATAACAAGGGTAGCTCACTGGCTGCTGGTTGCAGGCTTCCTCTGGTGGAACCCTAGCAATAACAAATTGTTTTAGTAAGAAAGAGAAGGCAGGAGATTCATCAGGGATGGGAGTGGGCAGTGCTAACGTGTCTATATAATAGCACACAGGAGGGGGGATGAGTGGGTGGGCAAAAAATTGTGGCTTTGCCATACCTCTCAAGCAGTGGAGTCCAATGAGGAGGTCTCGGGCGGTGGCTTTGGAAGCGCCGACCACCTGGTGTCTGAGGTCCAGGTGGAGGGTGTCTGAGCTGGGATCCCTAGCAGGTTCTCAGCTAGAGAAAGGAGAGAGGAGCTCAAATTAATAGTGGGGCAACACAAAGGTTAGCAGTCTGAGTGAAAACAGCTCAATTAGCAACTGAAAAGCCTGGAATTTCCTTGTTGCCTTGCAGTCTAGAGAGAACTACAAAGTCACGAAGGGGCTGTAACACTTGGTTGCTGGGAACATTTTTAGACAATAAATACATTTTCTTGACAAATCAGTCACAGTTCAGTAATTTGTAGTACAATTTTCAAGTAAAATAGTGCCTTAGCAAGACAGGATATGCTAGTCAGCAAGGCAGGATGTGCTAGTCAGCAATAAGCAAACCTAAAGTACCAAAATGGTATGCCTCAGCAAGACAGAATGAGATAAAGCTGCTAGAAGGCTTAGTTGCAAAAAGGGGATAGGAGGAATTGCAGTTGTTGACAATAAGTAACCAATAAATTGAAACATCAGATAGGAGTGGGTGGAGACTGTGTGCATTTAAAGGAGGCCTGGGAGGAGGAGGGGATGGGACAAAAAAATCAATGGGAAGTTTGCAGAGCTAGCACTGAATTAGTGCACATACAGTTGGAGAGAAACTGCAGCAGGGGGGATGGTAAGTTACTTTATACAGGCCGAGCAGAACAGGCTAAATTAAAATATATAAATTAGAAGCTGAGTACAGGGATGCAGGCTTACATTAAGCCACACGTCTCAGGGGCTCTTGTCTCAGGAGAGTGAGACCAGCCAATCAGGGAGCTCTACACAGGCGTGGAGCCAATAGCGCTACCCTGAGAAGGTGCTGAAATTGATAACAGCAAATGGCAAGTGATGATCCGGTTCAGTGTTCACACAGCCCAGAGAAATCATGGCAATTTTTCAAGCATCGTACCTTATCTATCTCTTTGGTGGGGTAGGTGGATCAGGCTCCTTGCACTGTAGAGGTGCTATGGCTGGATAGTGACCACTGCCTGAGGGGAAAAGTGGCACCTTATCTGTCTCTTTGGGGGGATGGTGGATCAGGTTCCTTGCACCATAGAGGTGCTATGGCTGGATCGTGACCACTGCCTGAGGGGGCAAGTCGCACCATATCTATCTCTTTGGGGGGTAGGTGGATCAGGCCCCTTGCACCATAGAGGTGCTATGGCTGGATCGTGACCGCTGCCCGAGGGGGCAAGTGGCACCTTATCTATCTCTTTGGGGGGTAGATGGATCAGGCTTCTTGCTAGAGGTCATCCTGTAATGAATTTTGCAATGTTTGTGTTTTATTTGCTTGTTCATTTCATTTTAGTTCTACCTTACTGTATTTGGATATTCTTTGTCACTGCTTTTTTGCTGCACTAGGTTATACTGTTGACTGTTGTTGTCATCCCTGGGACCCCACCACCACCACCACCACCATATGAAATGCTGCATCTCATGGCTTGTCTCAGTTGGAGAAATTTCAAATAAAGAAATAAAACCAGGCTGGGTGGACCCTTCTCCCAGTTCCTTTTCATTTCAGGACATCTGCTTGGCATAACAAATTGTGAAGAATTAATAACTAAAATTAATATTATAGAAAATTTAAGTAATAATGACCATGGAGTAGTTCAATTTTTTCTAAAGAGTTATAAAAGACTGACCATAAAAGGTAGTACAATAATAAGAAATTATAATAAAGCTAAATTTCAGATGATAAAAATAAAATTTGAAAAATGGGACTGGAAGAGTTCATTTAAGAATAAAACAGTGGAAGAAAGTTGGGAAATATTAAAAAGCAAAATACAAAAGTTAGAAGGCAAATATGTACCAAAAAAAAAAATATACACTAAAAAGGGAAAAAAAACAAACACGTGGTGTACAAAGGCAATAATAAAATTATGCAAAGAAAAAAAGAAGGCTTATGACATTATGAAACAATTAGGGACAGAAGATGCTATTAAAGGATATAAAGAAATATTGAAGAAGCTAAAATCTAAAATAAAAGAAGAAAGGAAAAGATTAGAAATAAATTTAGTATATAGGAAGGATAATGGAAAGGGATTGTATGCTTATATAAATAGTAATAAGAAAATATCAGAACAAATAGAATCTCTACATATATAAGGGAGTGAAGTTACTGAAGTAAAAAAAATGGTAGAACACTTAAACCAATATTTTTAATCAGTTTATGACAAAAAAGCAAAGCAAGAGATAAAAGTTAATAATAAAATGAATAAAGAACTTAGGATGGAAGTAACAACAGAAGAAATCCACAAAATTTTAAGTGAGTTAAAACCATCTAAATCATCAGGACCAGATCAATTGCACCAAAGGCTGTTAAAAGAAATCGCTATACAGATAGCACCTCCTGTAGCAAGTATAATAAATAGGTCAATTAATACCGGAGAGATACCAGATGATTGGAGAACAGCTACTGTGATACCGATCTATAAAAACAAGTGAATAAATACCTCTATGACAAATTATAGACCAGTAAGCCTAACAGCAGTTCTGTGTAAAGTAACAGAGGTCATTTTGAGAAACAAGTTAAAAGAAGATTTAAACATGTTAAAAGTGAATGATGAGAAGCAACACAGGTTTAAAAAAATAGATCATGTCTATCAAACCAACTCATATTCTATGAATATAACAATAAAACAGCATCTAAAAATAAGCCGGTGGATATCTTCTTCCTTGATTTTCAGAAAGTTTTCGATAAAGTACCACATAATCAACTTATTATAAAAATGGTACAAATGGGAGTGGATAGTAGGATAACTAGATGGGTACAGAACTGGCTGAGAGATAGAAAACAGGCAGTAAGGATAAGAGGTGTAATGTCAGTTCTAGAGGAGGTTACCAGCGGAGTTCCACAGGGATCGGTGTTAGGTCCTATATTATTTTCACTATACATAAGTGACATACAGTATGGTTTCCAGAACCAAATGGTGAAATTTGCGGATGATATAAAATTGGGAGGACAAGTGGGTTCAAAGGAAGAAATTAAATACATGGAGAAGGATTTAAAACAAATAGAGAAATGGGTAAGAGACAATGGAATGACTTTAAGTATGGAAATGTGTAGAGTCATGCACGTAGGGAAAAATAATCAAAAACATGTATATTACTTGAATGGAAATAAAATCGAAGCGACAAACAAAGAAAAGGACTGTGGAATAATAGTTGATAATGGAATGACATTTAAGGCACAAAGGTCAGAAGTCATCAGAAAAACAAATTATATGATAAGCAATATAGGAAAAAGTTTAATTAATAAAACTAAATAATGTCTAGTATCATTGTACAGGGCATATGTAAGACCTTATTTGGATTATGGATCACCAGTATGGAGTCCATATATGAAAGGTGAAGAGAATAGATTAGAAAAAATCCAAAGAACATATACAAGGATGATATCTACAGAAAAAGGTAAAGGATATGAGGAAAGACTAGACAGATTGAAGATGTTTACATTGGAGGACAGAAGTAAAAGAGGAGACTTATTACAACTGTTCAAGATTATGAAAGATCCAGAATTAATGGAAGGACTAGGAATAGAGATAGTGGATAAACCAGAAGGATTAAGAAATCATAAGTATCAAATAAAAATAGAGATAGTTAAAATAAATTTTAGATAATATTCCTTTGTACAGAGAACAGCTAGAGTGAGGAATGCACTGCCTGATTACATAGTAAATAGCAAAAACTTGGAACAATTTAAAAGAGAAATAGACAAGTTGGTTTGTTTCAGGAATTGATGTGCCCGCTGTGCGAGGAATGGTTCAATGGGCCTTGAGCCTTCTTCCATTCTATCACCCAGTATAAGATCAAGTATAACACTCTGGATCCATCCCTCCCTGACAACTAGCACTGGATCATGCATTCACCAAATGCTTTGCCACCATATGATCCCTAAACCCATGCAGTCATCAGTAAATTACTGCTGCTGAAATAGAGGGACTGAAAAGGGACAGAGCTATTAAAGTAGCTCCATAGAGTAGATGTTCACAAGAGATGAAGCTGAATGAAACATAATGGGACAGGTAAGCAGGCATCAAAATCCCTTCCCAAAACATAGTCAACCCTACCAACTTAAAGGGACACTGTCAATCTCTTTTCCATCATATTATTTCTATTTAAAAACCTACATTTTATGATTGCTTACCTTCTCTAACGTTCATTGATGTTGCTGTTTGTTTTGTCTGTCTCCCTTTTTAGTAGAACTGAAATGCATGCTAATGTATATTTATAAACAACCTTGTATTGTTTACAATCCTGGATCTGTTCTTACTGCAAATGTTCTGAGCATTACAAACACACCCAAACAGTGCAGTCACTCATGAAGCAGCAGCATCCTAAACTCCTAAACTCCCACTGCATCATAAGGGTCTAGACTGTGTTGCAGGTGTTCCCAATTCCAGGAAAGATACAGTTGGAGCTGATCAAGGGATGTAAACAAACCTGTGTTTTTGTGGTAACACCAGTATGGTGGACAGTCTGTTTTTCATTATTTTAAAGAAAAAAAGAGTCAGCATTGAACTACCAGCTACATCAGCAATCTATACAGAATGTTGGCAATCATAAAATGTGTTTTTTAAACTAGGGACACTTTGAGACCTAAGGGAGTTGACAGTGTCCCTTTAACAAACAATAATACACATCTCACCCGCACTCTCATATGCCCAACTCAGGCAAAACAATAACTAGTTAACCACATACATCCCCTCCCCCTTCCAACTAAATTACAGACAGTTAAAACACCTAACATTTAAAAATATATAATATTGGTTATTCCACTGAATGGTGCCAAAGTTCTCTTTATCACATGCAGCAATAGTCTCTGGAAAAGTTTGTTTTCACCTCAACATGCAGCTGAAGCTGGATAACTAACACTAATTGTCTGCAGTGTCAGGGTGTACAATCTACAGTCAGTGGATTAAGAGTTCCCCACCTGTTGCCACCAGGTGTGTAAAAGGATAGAAACAAAGCAATTCCAGCTATAGCAGACAGTAGCTACAAAGTTCAAAGTCCTCTTGGTTTGATTTAGCATGGCCCCCTAACTCTCTCCTACTGTGTTGTGTGGGAAAATCCACACCAAGAGACAATAATCTCAAGGTGAACCAGTGCACTGTACTCTCACTGCAGCTCCCATAAAGCACAATGGTTGGCTGTCACTCTTAGTCTCTGTCCTGTATACAGTATAGAGAGTCCAAGAATGCCAACCTGTCACCTCATCTTTAGGCTCTCAACAGCAGCAGAGACATCCATCATTTTTCTGTTTATTCCCACTATCATTCTGCTTCCAACCACAGCTAAGATTCACAAGAGGCACCAGTATAGCACAACTCTGACAGGGCCAGCTGCTGACAGTGAGTCACCTCAAATAAATTCTCTCCACCATTGTCTTACAGGGCAGGCCCAAGATGAAATCAACAGTAAGTTTAACAGAAAATGAGTATAGCTTGCATAGATATACTGTGACTGCTAGAAATCAACAGTAAAGCTGGAAAATGGCAAAAAAGAAGACTAGGATAATCAACCCTGTTTCCCTTAAAAAGATAGACATCCTGTTCAGGGAATGAGGACCTAACAATAAAAAGTAATAAAACCTGCCCTCCTTACTATCTCACTACAATCTCTACCTATTTAGAAATACACCTAGCAAAAGTTAAAACTAGCAGCACTTTAGCCAAGTTTGCAGATAGCTGCAAAAGCTACAAAATTGTGCATCAAAGGAGAGAGAGAGAAAGTGAGCTCCCTCTGACAGCCTATCCAGAATGGCAGCTATCTTTTGCTATCTGAAGCTATCTGAGCAGTGTGAGGACTCTTAAATTATAGTGCCTGGAGGCATTGGGTGGGGGTCAGGCTAGGAAGGGGGGTTGTTTTAAAAGATGGTGTCAACTCCTGGCTCAATATCAGGAGCCAGCAACCTTTTGGACGTGTTGTGACCATCTGAATTGTGAACCTGTTTGGACAATGGAAAACTGCCTGGTTTGGGGTTTGTATGAGTAAGCGTTGGGATGTCCCCATAGCTCTACTTAAAGATATATTGTACTTGCCTGGCAGCACCAGTATAATTATGGCTGGTAGAGCACTTCAGTGATAAATTTCAAATTTTGCACCTTAATAACTTTGGCATACATTAATGAAATAGCCTAAAATGTGGCATGCATTGTCATTTCACCAGAATCTCAAGATGTGAAAAGTTTTGTGATGGCATCCTGTATAGGTTTCAAGATATAAAGTGGTAAAAAACAGAAAAAAACAACACTTTTATTTTCCATAGGTTAACATGGGATTTTTTGCTGTCATCAACAGCCCAGATGGTACTAAATTTTTACTTGAAATTTTCAGGGATGATGGGGTATGTGTCAAGGGTGTGCCTTTAGATGGTTTGGTAAAAAAATATATTACCATTTTTGAATTAGAACTATTTTTGTGACAGTCGCCAGACAGGCAGGTAAATGAAAACCATTCAAACTGTTAAATGTTAAGGATTTACTGCTCGTGCTCAGAGAAATTCTGTTTGTGACGTCAGCCACCTTGTTTTTTTTCAGTTTTAACAATGTTTTTCCTAGAAGTACTGCCTGGTACCTAATGAAGAAGGCCGGTAGTTAGGTGGTCTTCACATATTTTGTTGGATTCTTTTATTAGTATTTTAAAATTAATGCTGCAAATATCAGTTAGCATGGTGAGAATAATGTCACCCGTCACTTGCATAGGTAAGGACCGTTTGATCGGAATATAACCATTCGCAGTTCTTCACAGTTCGAACATTACTGTTTGAACTGAAAAGACTGTGAACAGTAAAGGTTCATGACAGTTCGAACCATCATGGCTCCCTAGTGTCTGGTGGCACCCCCTACTCTCCGATTTCCATCCCCTGAATAAAGTAATATATACTCCCTGGTAGTCCAGTGGTCCCTCCCCTCTCCCCGTTCTCCGATCGCTGTCCCCATGTAAAATTTATATTCCCTGGCAGTCCAGTGGTCCCTTTCCCCTCTCCCATTCTCCAATCACTATTCCTGTGTAAAATTTATTTATTTAGCTTTTGTTGACCGGGTAAGTGCACTAGACAAATCCTGCCTATTTTCAGGCACGACCCGGGGGAGGGGGATACAGATGAATGCGAACTGACCTTGAACCAGATTAAGCTGTTGGTGGTATTTTTAGTGAATTTTATATTCTCTGGTAGTTGAGTGGTCTCTCCCCCCTACCCCGTTCTCCAATCACAATCCCTGTGTAACATTTTTATTCCTTGGTAGTCCCTCTGCCTTCCTCCCTTCTCTGATCATCATCCCCGTGTAAAATGTATATTTTCTTGTTGTCCAAGGGTCCCTCCCCTGTTCTCCGATTGCTGTCCCTATGTAACATTTTTATTCCCTGGTAGTCCAGTGGTCCCTCCCCCTTCCCCATTCGGTGATTGACAACACCAGTGTTTTTTTTTAACTGAACATATTTTATTAAGGTTTATAGAGCACAGGGTACATCAAAACCAACAACAAGTGATATCATACATACTGTAAGATAAACAGGGTGTACACAAATATCTCTTACTGTACACAACCAGCAGCAAGTTAGGACACTTTGAAGTTTGCATGAAGGAAAGAGACCTTGCCATAAAAGTAAGTCTATATGGCCCCTAAAAATGCTTATATATACAGTATCATAAAAATAATAAAAAATACCACATTCAGACATTATGAAACTACAATGTAGTAACAGTTACTAAAGAAGCCATCAAACAGGACAAATAAACAGGGCTAATATACTCTTAAGCTATTTGAAGAGGAATGTTTGACTTGTCCCATCTCTTTTTGTAGGCAGATAAATGTTGCCCTAAACTAACTAATGGCTTTTCCATCCTTAAAATCATCAAACTTTCTGCATGCCATTCCTTATTAAGAAGGGGATTGACTGTCTGTCCAATGTCTCAGGATAATCAGCTTGGCTACTTCTGAGATAAGAGCCATATCATTTCTTTGGGAGTCTAACAATTGAGTGATACCTATCCCCAAAAGGCATAATTCAGAAGTAAACCAATCCCAAGAGGGGGTCGAGATGTGACTTAATATCACTCCAAAACCCTTGTATGTGAGAGCAATTCCATAAGAGATGCTTGAGAGTGCCATCTTGTATGTTACATTTCCCACAGAAAGGAATACCGCACTTCCCAAAAGTAAACAAGGGCTGCAGCGTGTAATAAGCATTAAGGAATGTCATATACTGCATTAATCTCAGTTTGTATAATTTTTTATTTTTCTGTGAATAAATTCCAAAGGGGATGTAGTCCTAAGAAAGGGAGAAAAGTCAGGGAACTCTTTCTCCCAATAAACACATCTCAGCTAAGAACCCATCCCCAGAACATCCCTCAGGGTTTTATAGAGAACTGAGATAGTGTGGGGTTGAGTCACTAGATCAGTTAACTGCTGGTAAATTAGACCATCAGAAAGACGCCATGGGTGCGGACCCAAAAATCCCTGTAAAGAGTGTTTAAGCTGAAAAAAGGGAAAAACTTCAGATTGAGATAGGGAGTATAAACTATGAAACTCCTCAAAGGAAATAATATGTTCCCCCCATATGACATCAGAAAAGCTTTGAAAATCTGTCCGCAGTAAAAAAGATAATGGGATAGGTTTGTTGGCAATCCTCAAATTAGGATTTAAGCAGAGATCTTGCAAGGGATCCCTTTGGGTGGCATAATTAAGACGACAACAGAGCTGGACATTAATCCACACCGACCAACATATTGGAGTGGCTTGCAAAGCTGGAGGGAGCCTCAACCAGACAATATGCATCAAAGCATGGGCCAAAATGCCATGAGCAATACAGTAATATAGCTCAATGTCTTTACAATGTGCATTAGGTTGGTCAACATTGATACCCATACCCTGAAGATTCCAAGCCAAATATGTACTAGCCCAAGAAACCAGGTAATACCAATAGAAATTTGGAAGCAACAGTTCTCCATGGCATTTCACTAGGGATAGCATACAGTGGGCTATTCAAGGTTATTTACCTTTCCATAAAAATTCAGATACTAGTTGATGCAGCTGTGTGAACCAGGCCTGAGGTACAGGAACACCAATCATACTTAGTGGGTAGAGAGCCCTTAGCAAGATATTCATGTGCACTACTGAAATTCTTCCCCACAGAGATAAAGGGAGAGCTTGCCAACAGGCCATATCCACTTCAATGGTACCAAATATGGGCAGCAAATTACAGTCCACCATTTTTTAGTACTGAGTCCTGTACCTCTCTGCCCTCATTCCAAACCACCTTATTTGCCTTCCTCACCTCCTCTGCTAAATACACCTGTTTCCATTGAGTCTCCCATTCCACATCCTCCTCTTCTTGCTCTATGCCCAATCCTAACCCCCTCTATCCTCCTCTTATTTACCCTACCCCTAGTCCTGACCACCTCCTAATCCACTCTTTACCTTGCTCAGTCTCTACAGACAACACCTGATCCCGTTACATTTCTACAGGCAATCTCTCTGACCTCATTATGTTTTGAACTCTTTGTACAGTATAATGTATATATAATTACTGTATTTATCTGTTTTACTGATATTTATGTGCATACATGCATTGTACTTCTTCATTATGTTTTGTACGCTCTTCAAAATGTGTATATACTGTTTTACAAGGCTGGACATGCATAGTGGCTCTATGCTCATATGTTATTCAGCAACATACTTTGAATTGTTATGTCTTCAAGTCTCCCAGTTGGCTCTTGTTCAGAATTTTTTTATGCTTCTGTATTTCTTAAAGTTGCTTACCGTACTGTCTTTATATTGCTGTCCATCCCGGGTCAACCCTGAAAAAGAGACTATAATTGTCTCAGTGGACTTACCTGGTTACCAAAATAAAAATAAATAAATTGGATACCCAAGCATTTAATATTCCTAACTGACCAGCAAGTCTGCAACTCTAAGGGTATGTCACTTTCATGCGTCACTGAATTCAGAAGACAAATAACAGTTTTGGTCAGATTTAACTTATATCTAGATAAACACCCAAAATTTGCAAGGACTTGAAGAGCTGTGGGTAATGAAACAGTAGTATTGGTAAGATGCAACAGTCTATCATCTGTCTAGGTGAATATTTAAAAAATATGTGGTCCAACAGAGATTCCAGAGATTTGAGGATGTTGCATAAAATGTCTAGTACTAACATACTAACATACTATTTGCCAGCAGATTAAGTCTTACGGTCTATCGAGTCTGCTCGAACCTCAGATCCTAGTTGGGTGCCAAGGCCCTACCCCCCCCCTTGTGTTCCAGAAACCCTATCATCCATCCCCACTCCCCTGGGACAGGCCATCATCTGATACATCCACTTTCTGTCTGTCCCACCCTCTCTTGAAGCCCTCCACTGTGGATCTCTGAACCAGCTCACCAGGCAGTGCATTCCAAGGGTCCACCACCCTCTCAGTGAAAAACCTCCTCCTCTTCCCCCCCCTCACCCTTCCACCTTCCAACTTCAAACCATGCCCTCTGGTGATACCTCCCTGCTTTAGTCTAAAGATCCCCTCCATGTTTACCCTATTTTTTCCCTTGAGGTACTTGAAGACCTCAATCATGTCCCACCCTGTCTCTCCTCTCCTCTCCTCTCCTCTCCTCTCTCCTCCTCTCCTCCAATGAAAACAGGCAGAGCTCCTCAAGTCTGTCCTCATACGTCAAATCCCCTAGCCCTCGTATCATCTTAGTTGCCCTCCTCTGTACCCTCTCCAGGAGCTGTATGTCCCTCTTCAAGTGTGGTCTCCAGTACTGTACACAGTACTCAAGGTGTGGTCTAACCAGTCCATTGTACAGTGGCAGAATCACTTCCTTGCTCCTAGAGGTGATCCCCCTTACGATGCATCCCAACATCCTGTTTGCCTTGCTAGCCACTCTCCTGCACTGCTCAGAGTTATTCATACATGCATCCACCATGACCCCTAGGTCTATTTCCCCTATTGAGGCCTTCAGCGCCTCCGCTCCCAGGGTGTACCTGTGTTTAGGGTTTCCCCACCCAAGATGTAACACCTTGCACTTGGTGATATTGAAATTTAATTTCCGTGTGTGAGGCCAGCTTTCCAGGGTGTCCAGGTCCCCTTGTAGGGCCAACCTCCCCTCTTCTCCCTCAACTACTGCTCCCATCTTGAAGTCATCAGCGAAGAGACTCATTTTACACCCTATACCCTCCCTGATGTCTGATATGTATGCATTAAACAGGATCGGACCCAGGACCGAGCCCTGCGGTACCCGACTACCAACCTCTCTAGGGTTCGAGAGCTCCTCACAGACCACTACTCTCTGGGTGCATCCAGCTAGCCAGTTTTCAATCCATCTGACCATCAAAGGGCCTACTCCCAACCCCATCAGTTTCTCCACCAGACTATTGTGGGGACAGAGTCAACGCCTGCTGAAGTCCAAGAATAATACATCCACAGGCTTTCCCCTATCCAGTTCTGATGTTACCCATTCGTAGAACTCCACAAGATTGGTTTGACATGATCTACCTAGCACAAACCCATGTTGCAGACTATCCAGACCTCCACCTCCTCCAAGTACACCCCAATCATTCCTTTAGTATACTCTCCATTAATTTTCCCACCACTGAGGTCAAACTGATGGGTCTATAGTTGCAGTACTTCTCTCGACCCCCTTTATGGATTGGCACCACATGTGCTCTCGCTAATCCTAGGTACCCTCCTTGTCTCAAGTGACCTGTTGAAGAGCTCCGCCAGGGGTGCAGCCAGTATGTCCACCAATTCTCATAGTACTCTCAGATGAATGCCATCCGGCCCAGGAGATTTGTCTTTTTTTAGGGCCTTGAGGGCTAACCACACCCTTTTGGCCGAGATAGCAGCATCCATCCCCTCTACCTTACTGGCCTTTTTATCCTTATCCTGATGTGACATCCCTGGGGTACCACTCCCTCCCTCTTGCTCCATTGCTGTTGCTTCCCTGATCCCACTCACTGCTGCTTCTATCCCCATCATGCCTTGCTTTGTAGATATCCCATCCCCCTTCCTAGTGAACACAGAGGCAAAGTACTCGTTAAATACCTCTGCCTGGTCCCTCACCTCTTCCACCCACCATCCTTCTGATCTCAATCTGCTGAGATGGCCCTTAGTTTTTCTCCACTCCCCAATGTACTGGAAGAACCCCTTTTCCCCTCCATGTATCCCCTGTGCCAGCCATTGCTCTTTACTGGACTTTGCCCCCCTCAACATCTGGGTGACTTTTCTAGATGCAAGATGGTACATTTCCTTATCCCTATTCCTCTTGTTGTTTTATATTTTTTGTAGGCCGCCTTCTTTTCTCTGACTGCTACCTGAACCTTACTGGACCACCAGCATGGTTTATGTGACCTTGCTCCCTTACATTTCACCTTAGCGCAGGTCCTGACTGCCTCATGAAGTCCCCATTTTATGACCTCCCATCTCCTTTCCACATTTGTCATTGATGTAATTCCCTTCAAGTGATCCTTGAGAATATTTCTCATGCCCACAAAGTCTGCCCCCCTGAAGTCCACTGCCAGTGTCCTAGATCTCACCCCCCCTCTCCCCATGCTTATTTGAAACCAGACAGTATTGTGGTAACTCCCAGTCAGGGGAACCTCTACAACCAGGTCCCTTACCAGATCCCCATCTACCAGAACCACGTCCAGGACATGCCCCTCCCTTGTGGGCTCCATCACATGCTGTGTTAAGACCACATCCTGGAAGCCATCCTGCAGCCTCCAAATTAAAAATTAAATAAAAGAGACAAGGGGCATCCTTGTCTGATACCTCTTTGTAAACTAAAAGGGTCCAAAAGGATCCCATTACAAAAAAAAACAGGCTGTAGGGGTAGAGTATAACAATTGGATCCACTTAATAAAATCCTCTGGTATCCCTAAACCAACAGAGTATGAAATAAAAAAGACCAAGAGACCCTATCAAATGCCTTTTTTGCATCCAGGGAGACAAGCACCACAGGGGTGCTGGACCCATGGAGGCTGAAAGTAGATAGAAGATTTTACGCATGTGGTCTGAAACAAAGCAACCCTGCACAAAACCTGTTTGTTCCCTACTAATTAAGGGCTGCCAGATACAGGCCAGTCTGTTTGCCAAAATACAAGAGAGGATCTTGACATCGACATTCAGCAAAGAAATCGGCCTGCAATTGCATACATCTAAGGAGTCTTTGTCCAGTTTAGGGATCCACGTGATAAAAGCTTCAAAAAAATGGTGGGGGGCATTATTTTGATAGCAATAATTATAAAAATCTGTCAGAGGAGAGACCAATTCGGTTCTTAGTGTGGAGTAAAAGTTGGGAGAAAAACCATCTGGGCACAGGGACTTGCCAAGAGTAAGGGAGGAGATTGCTTTGTCCACTTCTGAAGCAGAAATTGGAGTAGTCATGATGGAAGCTATCGCAGGATCTAGGCAGGAAAGGTGAGTGGCATCTAGATATCCCCAAATTTGAGCCTTCAAACCCGGTGGGTCCGTCTCCACTCCATATAACCTGACATAACAGTGTTGAAATTCTCTTGCAATTTTCCTGGGGGTCATCAGAACCACATTACCTGAACTGGATCTGATACTCTTAACCAGTCAAGTCAATTCCAATTGCTTAAGCTGCAAAAACAAAAATTTTCTAGCCTTCTCACTATACATCCCATAACTAAAATAGGAGCAGAATAGAACATGTTCTCCCCTGTTTACTATCAAACTCAGCATATGCTGCTCTTTCTTGGCTAAGATGTATCCAATAATTTTCCAAGGAATCTGGTCTAATATCCTTTTCCAAACTACAAATAGAGTGAAGTAAATCCAGACCCTAGTTTTCCTAAGCTTTTTCTGTGTGGAGGCCAACCTAATGAGTTACCCTCATGTGACACATTTATAGACACTCCAACAGGTGGCTACAGAGGGCGCCAAAGAATTATTAATTGCAAAAAAGTCTGTGGTCACCTGTTTTAATTTGGTGCAACACCACTCAACTTTTAATATAGGATTGTTAAGCCTCCAGTGGTTATCCCTCTCTGAAGTGGTAGACAAACCCACCAAGAGCGAAATCGAGGCATGAACCACAATTAATTGACTTTGAATCTCACAGTAATGGGCAGTGTGTAGTACAACTGGGCTTACCAAAGCATAATCTATGCAGAAAGAAGTGCTGTTGACTGGGGAAGAAAAGACATATTCTCTAACTGAAGGGTGAAGGGTACATCAAAGGTCTACAAGACCACAGTTATCTAAAAGGTCTTGAAGAGCCCTCTGGGCAGGAGATAGACCTCTTCGAGCAGAGCCAAATCTGTCCAAAGTATCATCCATTGAGAGATTCCAATCCCTCAAAATTATTTTGGGAAGCGAAGCATGGGTAGAAATAATGTTCATAAGGTTAACAAAAGAGACACAGGAATCTGAATTAGGGCCATCAAGACTCCCAGTGAACAATTCAGTTGTACCTACCATGGCGTATAAAAACAAGTGCCTACCCTCTGGTTCAGCATATTCTTTGAGTGCCTGAAAAGGCAGATGTTTCAAACCAGGATCATAACCCAAATGCTACGAGAACTATTACCTACTCGAAAAGAGAGCCCCACCTACAATCTGTGAAACAAATGCACATTCCTAGCTATCAAGTGTGTTTCATGAAGTCGAACCAGGTCTGCTTTAAATATAGCTAAAAGTTTAAGCAGTTAGGTGCGTTTCATAGGAAAATTGCTCCCTTTAATGTTCCAAGTAACACAAACTAGGCAAGACAGAGCCATAGTAGAAGCATATTGACAATGAATTAAAAGTATAAAATATCATATAGCCAGACAAACCAAGGTCATACCCCCTTCCATATTGTAAGCATAAATAATACCTATTTATTCCATGAATCCTCCTAAGCCAGTCCCACCCTGCAATCATTAAAATTTTGTGCTCGTAAAAAACAAACAAACAAGATAAACAGTTATAAGTTCTTGATCCCAAATTCCAAGAATAGAGACCAACCAGAAACTTTCAACCCAGAAATGATTAGTGAAACACATCCCCTGTGGACTCCGGCCAAGCAAGGGTGGAGAGTGTATGGGACATGCCCAATATGAGGAGAACCCCCCACATGAACTTTTAGACCATGGTGGCTCAGATAACACACGTGGAACCCCAGACTCTGCATCCTGGCCTATAGCATGTAAATCTCATAAAATGTGACAGCCGAAAACATAAAATAAAAATGAGGGAAAAAGGGAAAGGGATGGAAAAAAAGAGGGGAAGTGGGGTTGCTTAATTTGTTGATTGTTTGTTGAACACCTGTCACCCCTCTAATGGGGTAATTTCCGTGGTCCCTCAATGGAGTAAATCCGTTGAATTCAAAGTCCAAAAGAAACAGCTCCAGTCTCTCTAAAGAGAAAAAAAAAGTCCATTAAGAACAATACCATCAAAAGTTCGAGAAGGAGAGACTCACTGGACAACAGTTGCATACCAAAAAGCCTGGGTGGCTGCATAGTCTGTTAACAAGCACTCAACAAATGCACATCCTGCAACCCAGAAGGCCAAACAACTCACACAGTCTTTAACAGTAAGTCCTGGGACAAAGCTGGAAGCAGGTTTGGATTATCTTTAAAGCTCTTATCACCCAAAATACTGATGAAGGTACAGATCACCCGGAATCTTGTTTAGTCTAAAAAAATCAAATCCAACATTGAAATGGGATACTCTTACCATATGAAGCCATTGCAACACAGGTAAAAAATCTGCTAGCAGTTACTCTAGCTGCTTGATAGCAGAGAAGAATCCAAGAGGCCACTTCAGGCATTCATACTCTTTGGTACATTAAAAGTGAGGTGAGGGAAGCATTGTAGCAGCTCAACCTTAGCCTGTTCAGCCGACGAGAATTCCAAAGTGCCAGAATCTATAATCACAAACAGCTGAGCAGGCTAACGCAGGCAGAATTTGATCCTCGCTTTGTACAGAGCCTGCTTAACCCCCCAGTAGGCAAGCTGATGATCCAGAACCATCAGGGTGCCATCTCCAAAGGTAAAGAATGTACTCCCCTGCCGTAATTCGGGACGTTTGGCTCGGGTTCTTTGTAATATGCAAACTTTGTCCTGATAATTGAGGCATCTTAGAATTATGGCCCAGGGCTTCCCTTGTGGAGTAGGTTGAGGGCGGATGGAACGGTGCACCCTTTCGATCAGGTAGTCAGAGACGGGCGGGGGGGGGCCTCTTCTTCAAAAACTCCAGAATAAAATTCAAAATGTTATCTCCCTCAGTTTGTTCCAGAATGCCCACAACTAGATAGTTGCCTCCAAGCCAACCACTTTCAGCTCCAGTTTTGTCAGCCACTGCTTAAAAACCCCAAGGAAAACTCCACCCCTCATTTGCTTCAGGGGTTGGGAAGGGGCTTTAGAGTTGGAAACCCTATTGTCAAATTTCCCTACATTTGTCACTTTATCCTCATCCCTAGCTGATGCATATACTTAGTTTTTTGCAAAGAATATATATATATATATATATATATATATATATATATATATATATATATATACTGTATGCACAAGACCGAACAGACAGAGATGCACTATATGGTGTGCTGCAGCAGGTGCAGACACATGCCTTGAAGCTCAGGTGTTGGAAATAAAGGAATAACATTAGGGAGCATTTCTGGCACAGTCTGGTGAACCTATTAAACAATCTATTAGTGTTACTACTACTAACCTACTGTAGATCTGAATATACTGTAGTATAAGCTTTCAACACATTTCTGCTTAGCAAGGGAATTACAGTATTCTGGCTGGGTAGCAAAATGGGTAGTGTATTCATATAAAGTAATACTTGCTTGCACTGCATTCAGTACCTATTAATCCCTGTTTATGAAAGGTGAGTGGATCTGACAGGACTAGAATCCCTTCCTACATTAAGGAACATCAGCACTGCATGTATTTTTCATAGATACGATGTTTCTGATACAATATTTTTCCACATAATACTTTATTTTTAATTTTTCAGGTTTATAAAACATATTGATAGTCTAGCCTAAAGGTCTGTATATAAAGCATTAGTCTGTCCTCAGCTGAGCTCTTAGTACCTTTTTTTATTTTATTCCTGTGCTTAACATGACGACATACTGGGATGTTTGAACAGTATCTGTGAGGTTTGTTGGGACAGTCAGATATTTCTGAAAGATTTTGTGAATTATATATTGTATTATTTTAAAGATTTTTAGACCGATATCCGAAGCAAGTAGGAACAAAGTAAGAAACAGTAACATTAAACATAACTGAAACAAATCTAACAGCTGTAAGCTTTTTATTTGAGTAGAGAGCAACTCATTAAATTGCTGCATTATTATGTCAGAGTGTCTCATTGACAGGTGACATCATGGCATTTAAATATCTGGGAGGGGAGGGGAGCTTGATGGCTCTGAATATTGGCAATGGGGTATAGAACGTTACATTTCCAGGAAAGTGACGTAAATGTGGAACAGACCCACACTTGCTGAAAGTTATTCTTATCTAATTACTGCCAGTGAAACACATTTTGGTAGCCCCAGTTCTGTACCACATGGACAGGGGGTCCATTTCATAAAAAGTTATTTTATTTATTTAAGCAATAATGACCAAGAAACTGTTTATTTCTGAGGGATTAACGATCGGTTGGGGAATGAGTGGCACAAAGCCAACCAAGAGCCACATCCGTCCAGCCTGTTGTTAATCCAAAGAAAGAACCAGCTTTGAGGTTATTAATGTGATTTATAAGTCTCATTGCAATAACAGCTTTCAGTTTTGTTGGTTTTGTATCTACATTTAGGTTTAAGTGGTGTGGCATAAGCCTTGTGTGTCATACAGCATCAGCTGGCAGTTGGATCAGACATCTCTAAGATGTTAATGACCAATTCAGTAGCCAATCAGGAGCCTTGCTAGGCTCACAAATATTTAATTAATTTATTTATGTATTTATGTATTTATTTCAAATTGTTAACCCGGGGAGGCACACAGAGCAAAGTATCCTTTCCAGGTGTGACTGGAAGGAATGGGGAAGGGGAGAACCACAATTACAAACAAAATACAGCCAATCAGGTAATGTGGATACAAAAAGGATGACACACAGGGCATACGCTGCATGCAGTATAAAATGGCAAAACATTGCATATGGAGGACAAATGAAATAGCATACATACCATCTGTGCAATTTGGGCGAACTCAAAGTTCATAATTTAGCAGCCGCTGATACAGGCAGGGAATATGGGCAGACTCCGTAGGCCTAGCTGTCCTTATCTTCCATCAATTACTATGTTATTATGTATAATTCCAGAGTGAGGGGAGGCTGAGGTGGTGCTGAAAGTAGGAGTCAAAACAGGTTGATAAACTTCAACAAGGTTTCTGGAACTATGAGGTTATGGGTGAGGGGAAAGTAAGGAGTGGTTAAAAATCAGGCAAGTGTAAGGAAGGGTTCAGGAAGAGGGTTAGCAGGTGCAGGGGGGAGGAGTTTTAGCTGGCATCTAATGAAGGGAAGGGACAGGAAGGGAGGGGGAGAGATGGATGAAGGAAGGTAGCTGATTGAAGAGGGAGGGGAAGCGGTATGAGAAAACAGATTTCCCAGCTGAGGAGTGTGGGTGTGAAAGGGAGAATATGAGTTGGTCTGTTGAGCGCAGGAAGTTGGAGGAGGAAGGGATGGGGGAGAGGGGATGTGATAGGTTTGAGGGGATTGACCCACACAAGTATTTAGAGATGAGAGAAGCACAGTGGGACTAGTGACATGAGGGGAGAGGGAGGATGGATAGGGAGGAATAAAGGGAGCAGTGATGAGCATGAGTGGGTGAGCTGGTAACAAAGTGACAGAAGGCATTGTAAATGGTGTCCACTCTGGCAAGGGAGGTCAAGGGAGTGGTGCCATAAACCACATGTGCATAATCAAAAACTGGGAAAACCATCTTGGTGACCAACTCCTGGTAGACCTGGGGAGAAAGAAAGGCCTTATTGTGGTACAGGGCACCAAGTTTAGCAAAGATTTTGCATGGATGGCATCAATGGGGGCAGAGAAGTCAAGCCTTCTATCTAACTTAGGTACTTAAAAACTGGAACTACTTCAAGTAGTGTGCAATCCAGCATGGAGAAGACAAGGAGGGAGGCAAGCCAGGTCAGCTTCAGGCTGGTACCAAAGGTCATAGACACCTTTTTTTTTATATTGACTCAAAGTTGGTTTGCCTGAAATCAACGCAGAATATTGTGAATGTTTTGCTGAAGCGAGACTTCCAAGGATGCAGTTGAGGGACTAGACATGTACAGAACTGTGTTATCTGCACACACGTGAATATGCAAGTTGGATCAGGAGGGAGTGAAGTTATTTAGGAAGATAGGGAAAAGGACTGGATCCAGAATGGAGCCCTGTGGGACCCAGGCCTGGATAAGGAGGGGTGGGGAGATGGCACCTCCTACATGTATGGAATGTTGCCTGTCTGAGTGGTAGGAACAGAACCAGTCAACAGCATGGGCTGAGAGACCAGCAGAGCTCAGCTTATCCAGGAAGAGTGAGTGGTACACTGAATCAAAGGCTTTGGCTAGATCAATGAAAATGGCTGCTGTGATGTTCCATTGCTCTATTGCTGAGGGGATGAAGTTACTGACCCTAAGTAGGGAGGAGAAACTGGAATGATCCTTCCTAAAGTCAGTCGGGAAAGGGGAGAGGAGTTAGAGAAGTGGAGGAAGTTTGCAAGCCATGAGTAGACTAGTTTGCCCTGCAGCTTTGCAAGAGAAAGGAGGAGGGAGACAGGGTAGAAGTTACCAGGAGCGGAGGGATCACCCCCTTTGTGGACGGGGTGAACCTTGGCTATCTTCCTAGACTGAGTGACAGTGCAAAGGGTGAAGGAAAAATTTAGGAGGTGAGTAAGGGGTGGAGCAATGGCAGGAGCTGACAGATGGAGAAGTTTAGTGTCCAAGTCATCTGGAATAGATTTGAAAGGGTTGAGTGAGGAAAGGGTGAACAGAGTCTCCTGGGGAGTGACAAGGGGGAATCAAATCCCAGAGGGGTGAGGTAAGGAGGAGGGAGGAGAAGGGAGGAGAGGTGCAGCCATGAGGTGGTGGTGCGAGCACAAGTGGTAAAACACTTATTGAAGTGAGCAGCAACAGGAGGGTCAGACACTGGTGAGCCATTAACCATGAGGGCAAGGGGAGAGGACCGAGCTGAGGGGGGGTCAAAAAGGGAGTGATTCAACTTCCAGAATTTGGCTGGAGAATTAAGATTATTCTGGAGTTTGGCCTTAAAGTAAAGGGTCTTGACAGTAGTAATGGTCTTAGTGCAAGAGTTCCTAAGTGCCCTATAGGAGAGGAGGTCTGACAGGGAGCTGGATAATTAATACCTGGCCCAGGCTTGGTCACAATGCTTGCATAAATTGATGAGATTGAAGGTAATCTAGGGGTAGTGAAAGGACTTAACCCTGGATTTCCTAATTGGGTAGTGTTTGTCCCAGACAGCAGTAAATACTGAGTGGAAGAGGGAGAGGGCCATATCAATCTCTGGGGCGGTGAGTGAAAATGGGGGACCAGTAAGTTGCAGCCAGCTCACTCAGTAGATCTTCTTTGTTCAGTGACCAAAGGGACCTGGCCAGATGTACTTTGGGAAGGAAGGAGGGAGCCAGAGCTTCCTGATGCAAAATGTCATGCAGTAGGCGCTGAAGGAGTCCGACAATGTACCTGCTGCAGCAATGATGTGGGCGTGTGAGATGAGAACTCAGTCCCGCAGGGTATGGTTTGATGAGTAGGGACTGAGTCAGGTGGCCTCTGTGATTAGTTGTGAAAGGTTAAAGGACTCAGTCCTGTGGGTGGTTGGCCTGAAGGCTGGGGAAAGCCAATTAATGTTGAAGTCACCCAGAAAGAGGAGCTCACCAGGAGAGCAGTGTGAGGAAAGAGTGGAGAGTGAGTACATCAGAGACAAGGGGGAAATCCATGGTGAGACATAGAAAACACCATTAAAAATGGGTAGTCAAGAGGGAAAGGAGAGTTTAGCTAGCTGAAACCTGTGGGAGGAGGGTGCAGCCTCCCTAAGAGTGATGGTGCCAAAGTGGTTCTGGCAGACATATAGGGCAGCCCAACCTCCTCGTTTACTCCAATCCTGCCTAAAGAGGTGGTAGTCTGGAATGGACAAGCTGGAATCATTAGATGTATAATTAAGCAATAAAGCACGACAAGGTGTGTGTTATCGTGTAATATCATAACTCCTGGGGTGGGTAGAAGCATGAGGCGAAGCTGAGTGCTTCCACCACCCCATAAGTGATGTTATTACACATTGTAACATAGCATAAATAAACTCACAGAAAGGAACAAAAGTAATTGGACCAAATACACCACATGGTCCATTTTCAACCGTGCTTTAATTCCTTAGATATGCACGGTTGAACAGTACCAAGATCAGCCACAAAGCAATGCAGTGCTAGCCACGTAGCAAGCTACTGTGGAGTAATAGGCAAGTGGAACAGAATGGATCAGCCCACAAGCAGTGTACGTATCCCTCACAATATAGCGCCACACTCATATTCTCAGAAAGGTATGATTGCTACTGGCAAACACATATAATGACAAGAAGCTTGTCGCAGAACAACACCACCAGCTCTATTAACTAAATCCACAGTGCTACAGCCAGCAGGATCTGCACATAAAGAAAGCAGGACAACAAAACGAGGAGCCACTAACCGTACGAGAGTGTGCCGTACATAGATACATAGACAGTGTTGACAGATAAGGGCCTGTGGCCCACCCAGTCTGCCCATTTGAGCTTGTAAGTTCAGTTTATGTTTTCCTAGAAGTCTGTTGCCCCTTACCCCTGACCTCCAGAATTCCTTTATGTCTATCCCATGCATTCTTAAATCCCGTGATTGTTTCAGCCCCCACCACTTCTTCTGGCAGGGTGTTCCACTTGTCCATCACCCGTTCTGTGAAGAAATTGTTCCTCACGTTTCCTCTGAATTGTCCTCCCTCCAACTTCATCCCATGCCCTCTAGTCCTGGAACATCTTTTTTGCTTAAAAATAGTGTATTCCTGCACCCTGTTCCTCCCTGTAAGATACTTGTATGTCTCTATCATATCCCCCTCTCTCTCTCTCTCTCTCCTCCAGGGAGTACATATGCAGTTCCTTCAACCTGTCCTCATAGAACTTGTGATGCAATCCATGTACCATCTTTGTTGCCCTCCTCTGAACCTTCTCTACCCTGTCCTATGTCCTTACATGAAGTAAGGTCTCCAGAACTGTACACTGTACTCCAGGTGGGGCCTCACTAGTGTCTTGTATAGTGGAATTATGACCACCCTTTTCCTGCTGGTGATGCCCCTGCCTATGCATCCCAGCATCCTATTTGCTTTACCTGCTGCCTTGTCACACTGTTTCCCTACCCTGAGGTCATCAGAGATGATAACCCTAAGATCCCTTTCCTGTTTGGTGCATATATACAGAGCAACAATATACAGAGCAACAGTGACCACGGCGCAAGTACTGTAGCAGGGAATGTAGCACACGATATTTCTTCAAGCCCCTTTCAGATGTGCACCTTCACAATTAACTATACAAAACATTTCCAGCAGCACGCATCTAAAATCGACTAATTTCGGGGCACAACTTCCGTCTCCAACAGTAGAATCAACAAATGTGTGACACTGCCATCGGAACCCAAAACAGATAATCATGATATACTTAAGCTCTGCTACATAAAGAGCAAGCATAGTGAATGAGCCACAGTTGACAACTCTTACCCTAATCAATGGTTTTAAAGCAAATAATTGTTAATCGTCCACAGTTGATAATCCATACCATTATGCAAATGAGCATGAGATACCATAACGCGTGTTCTAAGCAAATCGTTACACACCTCAAAACGAGTGAAATAAAAAGTTTTCTACCATTTAAAACAATGCAATAACCATTTGTACCTTATAACCAAGTAAAGAAATTCAATCACAAGCTGTTTTATAAATCCGAACTCTATTAATAACTATGTAAACAAATACTGTTTCACAAACAACATGTGTGATAGTCAAAAGAAACATTTTCTCATGTAAAGACCTACTAAAACTAACACATTACTGTTTTGTAATTAACAAAACATTGCAGCAATGTAACCTACTTACAAAGCCATGTTACAAGTGCATTAATCCCCTCAACAGGAGGCATTTACCAGGAATTAATGCATGGTTGGGTGGTGGGAAGTACTCGGCCTGCAGCCTCATACACCCCCCAACCATGCATTAATTCCTGGTAAATGCCTCCTGTCTTGGAGATTAATGCTTACATAACATACACCTTGGAGTGCCTTATTGCAATTATACAATGGCTCAATGTAATACAAAATAAAAAAAATATTTAAAAAAGGTTTTAGTAGATTTTTAGTGTAGCAATATATCTTTCTTTCTGAAGAAAGATCCAAAGAACAATCCAACAAATCAATACATTGATGTTATTGTGCAATAACATCACTGTCTCTGGAACACACTGACCAATCAGTGCCCTGAAAATATTCTTGCCATTGTATAATACTTATTATGAACTGGAGATCGTAAATGGAGGAAGCTGACTGGTCGAGAGGTTTTTGAAGCCGTGATGATATCGGGCTACATCTTCATGGCTTCAGAAAACCTCCAGTCACCAGCCTCCTCACTCTCCTGAAATCACATCTGCACCTGTTTCTTCAGTTCCCACACAAACACCCCGTATCCCTGCTTCTACAAAGGAATGTAGATTTCATAGCAGCCTCAGTTAGCCGAAATGTACTGCCACACTACAACCCGCTATTTCTTTTTAAATGAGGTGCTCGCTGCTTCTACGTGTGACATTGCCATCTCGCTCTCTCCCCAGAGGCGCGCGCTTGCTCGACCAACCGCCCGTTTTCCACACACAGTAGCGCTTGGAAAAACATTGTTCTTTTTTGTTTTTTACTTCAAAACTCCTGTGCGTACCCTATCAGTTGCCAAGCTAAATACTGACAACTAGCAACTTACCGATCTGTTGAAAAGACCAGAAGTCTCCCTGATACTCAGTCAGCTCTATTTCAGTCTGTCTTCCATCACCTTCTAGTTGCTTGCATTACAAAATCCTGTCTACAGTATTTAAGAACAAAAATAAAAGCACACACAGTTTCTCTGGCTCCTGACCACAGTATACAGGGCTGGTACAGTCTTACGTCACAGCTGTACCTCCTCCACAAACGTCAGTTACAGTTACAGCAGCACCACCTGCTGCCCAGACCCTTCCAGCAACTATTTTCTTGAAAGGTAGTCATCCAACACCCCAAACACCTCATTTTCACAAGGTTATGAATATTTTGTTTTTAATTTTTTATGAGAACATTTTTTTGAGCAGTTCATAATAGCAATAAGTCACTCCAGGGTGTGGTATATCATGGGATAGCATCAATTCTCGGATGGTTGAACGCACTTGGCCTGCGTCCTCGTGCCCAACCACCCGAGGTGTGACAATATCCCATGATATACCACACCCTGTCATGCCTTATTGCTTAATTATCAGCCCTTGTTGTAGGATGCCAAGGATTTAGGAGGTTCCTCATGGGTGGGTTTGAGGCACATTTGGAGTGTGAGGGACTTGCAGTGGAGACCCTGCATCCCTGTTTAAGAGTTTTGATCTTGCACATCTACCACTGTTAGATACAGTTTCCAAGTGGTTTCTGTGGCTTTTTTATGCAGTAGACACGGGGTTACACCCATGTAGTTGCCTAACATCATCAAAATAAAAGCTATGCTTCTTGCCACTAATAATCCACAATTGCTTTTCAAGCTTTACTTCATTGTGGCATTAATATTATCTGCTTTTCTTGTCAATGTTAAAAGTAGTTAGGCTGTGTTTTCTTACTAATGCATCATTCACATATCTTTGAAGCCACCTGCATACCTAAAATAGTTTTCAAAATGCCGGGGGTAATATTTCAAGTTGCACATATTTGGTGCTGGTAAAGTCATACCCCAGTAACTCTATGGTCAGCAATGTCATCATATTAATCAACAGTTGGTGAAAAGTAAGAACAGTGTCAGGCAAAGTTTTTATTTTTTCCACAGACACTCAATTGGCGGCACAAGCCTATTTCCCAGCTTTGTTTGTAAAGTGTTAGAAAAACACGAAGGGCCTGAACAAAGATAGCTGCAGACAGTATCAACACTGTGATGATCTTTAGCTCTGATATTCCTAGCACTTCCCTTTCTCATTTCCGTCTGAAAAGAGAGAACAGTTTTTTCAGTGATCACATCTGGAATAGCATTGCCAAGAAAAGTCATTACAGTAATATATTTAGGAGTCTTGCACCAGATGACTAAAAAGAGCTTGAATAATGAAATAAAAGATTAACTGTATGGACTTGACTTTTCTAGTGGTCCTGGCAGCAGTATGGAATTTGTAACCAATCACTAAGAACATAAATCAACAGTATGGCTGGAAAAGAGGTGCAGAATAAGAAAGATCTTTGGAAAAGGTTGTCCCTGGACAGCAGCCTTGTGGTGAGCTGTTAAACATTTATTTGGTTTAATCCTGCATATTTGTTAATAGTGTTACATAGACCTGAGATGTACTGCTTGCAGAGTTTTTGCCTTGTTTTTAAGCTAGTGTCCACTATATTTAAATTATAGGACTCATTTTCCTGTTTGTGAAGCTATTATATTAGTTAGAACATATTTATGATGTAGTATAGAATCTATAAGGAACTTTTCTCTCAATGTAATATGTACCACTATAGCATAAAACAGATATAGAACAGATGAAAAGATGAAAACAATTTAAGGGATTTTTCTTAGTGTCCACTTGTCGTGACTTATAATGCACTTTTTATCTCTTCTCCCAGGCAGCTGCAGTCCTTCTTGGAGCTCCAGGCTGCCCCAACACCATCACCACCACCATCTTCCAGGACTTACCAGTGCCAGAAGGATAGCCCCATGGTATCTCCTCCCCACAGTGGAGGTCATTAGGCTGGAATCGTTCTCTCTCTGATGAGCTTCCTTGGTGCTCTCAATGTGAGCCTAGGTTAGAGGGGTGTGGGGTCTGTGGTGTGTGGGCCTCCCAGAGCTGTCATGGGGCATGGCTGCATTTTCTATTTATTTTCTTCCTTCCTCCCTTGAGGGATGCTGACCGACAGAGGCATGCAAGGCATGCACATCTGTACAGTCAGCTGTCACTAATCCCCAGACTGCACTGCCACCTGCACCATCACCTGTGGTCACCCAGGAGGCAGTTGTACAGTGTCAGTGATCCCCCTTCCTGCCTGGAGGAAAGCATCCTGTGAGATGCTCAGTCATTTTTCCTGGCTGGCCTTCTGATGATCCAGGCTCATTCCCAAACTTGGGTCGTCGGTGTCATGAGCACTGTGCCACCAGCTATAATGGTCTTTAATGTAACACAAAAGAAAAAAACTCTACTCTCTCCTATTTACAGTATGTTAGTATTGCTTGTTTTTAATCTTCCTTTCCCTGCATTTTTTAGGTCCTGTATCTCTACCACTACTGATATCCCAGGAAACAGTAGTGTCATGACAATGCTGTTTCTTCAGAAAATAATATCTCAGGGACCAATCCAGAAAGGCCCCACAACCCGTTATGCAGCTGTGTAAGGTCAGATATGTGGGCTTATAGTGTGCATAGCTCCCACTGTGCACATGTGGGGACCACATTTCTTCCACAGCCCTGGCTGTGGGCCCCACACCTGATCCTAAGCCATGCCTGTGGCTATGCAGTCAGTCAGGAAAGGTGTGGGAGAGTGCATGCATGATGCACACAAATCAATATGCAAGCTGCTAATGGTCAGGGGTGGAGGGCAGTATCTTTATAGCCAAAAGGGCTGCATTAGTGACTCTAGATCTCTCTCTGCACAGATACAACCATGTCCGTGGGGCCAGTTGGCCTCCTTACAGCTCCACAGCATATGTTGTAGGCCAGTGCTGGACTGGGGGCAGTATAGGCACTGGCCTGCAACATATGTTAGCATTATAATATGCCAGCAGGAATAAGGCAGTCCTTGGAAGACTGCTGTGTCTCACCAGTCCTATCTCGATGTGGAGTCAGAGAACCAATGCTGGACCGGCATGGGTATTTGATGGGATGCACATAGTTCAGCACTGCTCCACCAACCTCCTGCCCTCACCCACAGATCCACACTAGCATAGCACAGTGATCAAGGGTTGTGGCTACCATCTGGTGCAGAACACTGAAGCTGTGATGCATTTGAATCATATATTGGTCTTCTAAGTAGATTGGTTCATTAATGCTGGTTATAGCTAGAGTCAGATGAACTGCATCCGTGTTACTAAGGTGCCATGAACATTTTCCCAAAAAAGGCAGCTGCTGTGTGATGAGGCCCTTCAGTCTGCAGTTTAAAGTGTGGACTATCACTGCAGTAAAAAAATTGTTTTTTTATAAAGAAATCATGGGCCCCATTCTCAGTCACAACATGAGGTGGGAGTGCAAATCAGGGAAGGAACAGTCATCCCAGTACACCATCACCCTTTGGGGATTTATCCAAGAAATGTCCATAGTCACAAGGGGCAGGAGTCCCCTTGCAGCTATGTTGCAGTACAAATGAATCAGCCATACGTTAGCTGACACAGAGTCAGTGTGGTTTAGTAGTTGCAGCATAGGCTTAGGACCAGGGGTTCAGAAGTTAACCTATGCCAAATACTTACTGTGTGACCATAAGCAAGTCACTTAACCTCCTGGTGCTCCAGTTTATCCAGCTCTGGAAATGTGTAGAAGAAAGACTGTACTGAAAATGAGATGTTGCATTTCAGCTGTGCTGCCCGATTCACGTGTACATAAATTTAAAATTAAAACATGCAGGTTAGTTACTCCCACATTGTTGCATGGCATAGGACCAGCCACACATGATGCTGTTCTATGCTGCAAATTCAGGTGAACCGGCGGTATCCAAAAGTATGTTTGCTGAGGCCTCTGAATTGCAGTGGTGATCCAGTGCCCCTTTCCTGATCCTTGGTTCCTCTTCTCTTGCTGGAATCTAGAGGAACACCACTGTCTAACCTTGTTCCCCATGTGGTGATCCATTTAATGACTAACACTCGATTTTCATCCCACAACAGCTCTTGCTGACTCTGTCACAGCTTGGTAAGACACCAACCACCTGTCTGTTACAGTTCTACTGGAAGGTTGTATCACTAAAATCTCTAACTGATTTTGCACGAGCTGCTTTATGAAAAGATCTGTGATCCATTTGCATGGTGACCCCCTGCCCCTTCCCTGCATGTTGCCAGTGTTGGGTAAGTTACTTTTTCTATTACTTTCTATTACTTTTGGAAACTTGTTCCAGAAAGCTCTGTGCAATCACTAGCAAGGATGGAGAAGTACTGGAAAAAGTAATACAACTTACAGTTAGAATTACTCATGTCTTTTTATGCAAAAGAAATACATAACTGTAACTGATTACATTTATTTGAAAGTAACTAGTAACTAACCTATTACTGTCAAAAAATGTAATCCGTTATAGTTATTTATTATTTTTGTATTGTTTTTGTATAAAAAGAAATAAGTAACTATAATTGTAAGGTGTATTACTTTCTGTAGTACTTCTCCATCCGTCCTAGTGACTGCACAGAGCTTCCTGGAACAAGTTTCCAAACATAATAGAAAGTAATAGATAAAGTAACTTATCCAACACTGCATTTTGCAATGTGTGTTGTACTGTGCAGGAAAGGCTTATAACCCCCAGTAGGGGCACAAAATCTTTATTGTTGCCATGTAGTCAATGTGATCACTGCACCACCCCCTTGCAAGTGTACAGCATATGGAGCTTCCTCTCTTTTTGGAACAGATAGACAGACAGAAAACCAAAGTCACAGGTGAGGTTGCACTAAGTGGTTGCTGAGATCACCTAGTGCCACTGGTGACTTGGCAATCCCATCAAACTATCTCCAACGGGGGTCGTAACATTTTTTTGCATGATCATAAAAATAGTCAATGGTGATTCCACTACCTTGAAATCCTTCCCTAGTAGGGGTCAGTGTCACAGTGTTGTTAGCAGACATAGCAAAAAAAGAAGTGAGGCAGTATAGCGCAGTGATTTAGGGCTCTGAGCTGCAAATCTGGAGACCTGGGTTTGAATCCCACAGCCCCCACCTGCATACTGTGTGACCCTGAACAAGTCACTTAACTTCCCTGTGCTCCCAGGTTGCACCTGTAAACAAGCTTTCAGCTTAGTGTGTCTCACCTGGTTAACAGTTGGAAAGAAAAAGGAAAAGAAGGGGACAGACTTCAGATGGGATGCTGCAGCAGAGCAGCAGAAACAGTGCTGGCGTTAGGGAGGTGGGACCACTAGACTACTATGAATTTTTAACTGCTGGGTGGACAGTAAGAGACAGCTGGATCATCAGGACAGGAGGCCATTGGGCCATGAAATTGAAGAACCACTAGCCTAAAGGGACTATGAAGATATGGCAGAGTAGTGGATGGATATCTCCAAGCAGGACCACCATTAACAATTGGCTGGCAATATGGCATAGCACCATGTGTCTGGTACTATATAATGCTGTGACTCTATCAGAGTCACTATGCAGCAGTTAACTGGTGCCTGAACTGTTTGCACCTTCTAATATCTGAACTACTGATTTGCACAGCAACACTGTCTCTAAGGGACTCCTCTCCCCTACAACTCACAAAACTCTATGTATATAGTGCAAATGAGTAATAGTGGAATGAGGTAGCACTACAGAACTCATCCAATTTTGTGCTGCCACCAATGATGACTGAGAATGGGGCAGAGTTTAAATGTATATCTCAGAGTATTTCTCCTACTCAAACAAAACAGAATTGTTAGAACTTAGAATCTATTTTGTTAGAAGCAAAGAAAATGAAACAAGAATTTAAACAGCGTGAAGGTCAAATGTTATAGCTAATCAGAAGGATTAAACGTAAGTGTTTTTTTCATAGTTATTTTTCATTACTTTGTTCTTTAAGGAAAAACAACATTTGAAATTGTCGCAGCTAGTCAATGTGTCACTTACAGTAAATGAAGTTTGTCAGTTCAGTACATCTGTTTGTATTTTTTTTTGCTTTAGACAAATTGTCCATTAGTAAATAGTGCTGAGCATTTCTTTGTACATATATCTTTCATAAAATTACATTCTTGCCTTTAAAACTAGAGCCCTATAAAAAAAAGTTTCATTCCTGTCTCACGAACAAGAATGTTTTGTACTGCAGATGGCTTTCCAGTTTCACTTGCGTGTAGACGGGAAGTTTTCAGCCTAAAGTTTTTTTTTTCCCATGGGTGAAAGTCACCCAAAATACAATTTTTTGAGCAATATTTGTTTTCATTAATATTGGAAGGATTTGATCATTTTCAAATGATGTCATGCACTGGGGATATTGGGGAGAAGGCATGGGGGCAGGGATCCTGAACTTCCGGGGAGAGTGTAGCGGAGTGGGCAGATTGGGGTTGTAGGCTCTAGAAGACACCCTGAAGTGAAATGGGTTCAGGAAAGGGATCCTCCCTGCCTGATTCCCATACCCAAGGGTTCCACATTGAGTGGACAGATGGCACGGTCAGCCTCAGTGTCCCATCCTACTCAGGCTGTGTAATGCAATGCCAGGTCTATTAAGAACAAAACAGCAGTGACTGCTGATCTTGTTGGGACATCTGACCTGGCTTGCATCACCGAGACCTGGCTGGATGATAATGCTGGCCCAGTTTTAGAGTCAGTGATTCCAGCCAGGTTCTTGGTGATACACTGCCCAAGAGTGAATCGCAGGGACAGGTGTGTAGCTATATGTTTTACATCGGAATTGGGCCTTGAAGAGGTGCCAGTTGGGGAGACCAGATCCTTCTAATTTATTGTGGGTGCAGGTGTGGGGTGCAGGATTCTTCTCATCTACTGTCCACCCGGGGATGGGAAGCAGTTCCTGCAGGAAGTCACAGACATCGTCATCCACATGGTGTTGGAATCCCCCAGATGTGTAGTTCTGGGGGACTTCAATGCCTGGGTCAATGACGAACTCTCACGTTTTGGACAGGACTTCCTGCAACTTATGAATTCATTGGGCTTCACACAGGTTATCACCTCTGTGACACATAAGCATGGTCTTTTGTTAGACCTGTCTTTCTACTGGGTATGGAGACCTCCGACCTGATGGTGGAACTGGTTGGATGGTCTGACCATCACACTATAAGGTTAAATTTCCAAGCTTCCCTCTATAGGCCTGCCCCTATGGAGATGGTCCGGTACCACCCTTTAAGGTGTTTGACCCCCGGATGGCCTGATGGCAGTGCTGGACCTATCAGGTTTTCTGAGTGCAAGCCTGGATCCAGACAAACAGTTACATGCTTATAATAGGGCTGTGACTCAGGCTCTAGATTCCATAGCTCCTGTCCGCATTCACCCCCCTCACCTTTCACCCTCAGTCCCCATGGTTTGATGGGACCTTGAGAGAGATGAGGAGAGTGGGATGAAGGATGGAACGGCGCTGGTGGAAATCGGGCCTTGATAATGATAGACTTAGATTGATGTTCCACTATAAGGACTATCAAACAGCCATCTCCCATAAGAAGGCAGAGTTCCTGTTCAGGAAGTGTGCTGCTGCTCAGAGTCGACCAGCTCATCTCTTCTGAACTGTAGACAGACTGTGCAGTCCAGCCTGTTTGCAGTCTTAGAGAGTGTTGTCTAAGCAGAAGTGTGACAAGTTTGACTCAGTTCTTTACAGATAAGGTTGCTGACATCAGGTCCAAGATCAGCACAGCTTGCTCCAAAGGGTGTCGCGGTGATTGGTTGGAGGTTACGGTTCCTTGTTTTGACTGATCCAACTTTGACCGGGGTGGCGATCACAGATGTCATGAAGGTCATCAAGAGTATGCGGCCAACTTGCTGTAGTTTGGACCCCGCACAACTTGCCTCCTTGTGGGGTGTGTTGAGGTCATCAGCCCAGTCCTATCTGAGATAGTCTGGTGTTCACTGGAGACAGGTGTGTTTCCAGACACCCTGAAGGAGACAGTGGTGACACCTCTCCTTAAGAAATCCTCCCTTGACCCAGATTGTCTTGCTAACTACAGACCCACCTCTAATCTGCCCTTTATGGTCAAGGTTATTGAGAAGGTGGTTGCGCTGCAGCTGGAGGATCATTTCACCATCCATGACATCTATGATCCTCTTCAGTCCAGATTTCAGAAGAGGCACAGTAACGAAATGGCCCTAGTTCGGGTACTCAATGATCTCCTGATAGCGAGAGATCAGAAGACCTGTTCCATCTTGGTCCTCCTTGATCTCGCTACAGCATTTGACACCATGGAATGTGTTGATGAAGCGCTTACAGATGATCTGTGGACTGTCTGGTACAGTCTTCAAATGGTTTCAGCCCTTCTTCACTGGCAGGTTTCAGACAGTGGTGTCGGGGATTTATTCCTCTGACCCATTCTCCCTGCTGTGTGAGGTGCCACAGGGCTCCATGTTGTCACCCATGTTGTTTACGGTGTGTACTCTGCCATTGGGAGACATTGTGAGGCAGTATGGGTTGAGTTTTCACTGCTATGCAGATGATACTCAGCTATACATGTCCTTTGTGCCCGAGCAGGATGAAGCTATCTCTTTCTTTAACAACTGCCTCACTGAGATCTAGGATTGGATAACTACTAACTGGTTAAGGTTGAATCCAGGCAAGACTGAGGTTATGGTATTGGACCCAGGTTGACGGGTAAAGGGGCTTTTGGCTGGTCAGCCTTCTGGGCTTTGGCTTGATGACAGCCAGCTGACTGCCTCTGAATGGGTGTGAAATCTGGGCATTATTTTTGACGAAGGACTACCACTTAAATCTCAGGTGTTGTCCATCGTTAAAACCTCTTTTTACCATTTGTGGAATATTGTCCGGATTAAAAACCTAGTTCCACCTGATGACCTTCCAACACTGGTATGCGCCTTTGTGACCTCCTGCCTTGACTACTGCTACTGACTGTACCTAGGGCTACCGGGGGTTGATATCTGCCCCTTGCAGCTGGTGCAGCATTCTGCACCCAGGCTGTTGACAGGGCTTCCTTGTTCATGCCATGTCACGCCTGTGCTGCGTGACCTGCACTGGCTGCCTATTCAGTGGTGGATCACCTTCAAGGCCGGCTTGCTGACCAACAAAGCCCTACACAGACAGGGACCGTGTTACCTGCAAGAGCTTCTGTGTCCTTACTGCCCTCTCCGCCCACTCCGCTCTGCAGATGAGGGATTGCTAGAGATTCCCAGGGTGTGTTTGAAGACCTCTGGGGCCCAGGCATTCATATTTGTGGCTCCTACCCTGTGAAATTCTCTACCTCGTCGGGTTAGGGAGTGCCTGACTGTGGAGAGTTTTAAAACCTCACTGAAAACCCATCTTTCCAATCTTGCTTTTCTTGATTTGGTATGAATGATTGCCGCTGATATGTTTTAAATTTTATAGATATTTTAACTTGGATTTTATTGAATGTTGCACAAGTGCTCTGATCATCTGTGAATAGCGCTTTTTTAAAAATAAAGTTGAATTGAATTGAATTGAAAAGCATATGAAAATTGAAAGATTTGTATGTGAAAATAATGATTATGCATTAGTTACATGTGATTTTATGAGTTTTGCTTTTTTGCAAAACATATTGTGTGAGGACAGCACTGTTGGGCTAAACTCCATGAGGAAGGTTGAGTAGAGCCCATATTTTATCAATATTTCAACATTTTTCTACAAGGGCACAGACCCAAGAAGGTTGACACATTACAGAATGGACCTCTAATCCTTGGAGTGAGGGCAAAGGTACCGAGAGCTACTGTGATTTTACACAGTTTGGGCTGCCCTTTAGAGCACCCGGGTGACATTTAAGTTACTTTTTTAAAGGCAGGTTACTGTCATAGCTTGATTTTAAAGAGTTATTTACTTGTTCTGTTCCAGACCTGGGGAGGGGATTTCTGGTCCCCAGAGGGATAAAAACAGCTGCCTCAGTGAGCGGAGGCAGATGAGAACAGCACTATTGGGCTAAACTCCATGAGGAAGATTGAGGAGAGCCCATATTTTATCAATATTTAAAGATTTTTCTACAAGGTCATGGACTGAGGGTGAAGGTGCCTAGAGAGAAGTGCCAAGAGATGTTCAACTTCAGGTAAAGGTGCCAGGGTGGGAGGTGGCTCAAAGAAGTCTGTTGGAAAGAGCAAACCTATGTCTGATTCTGAATCAGTGTCCTCTGTGGGCTCTGCTGCTGCTACTGCTGTGGCAGCCAGTAGCAGCAACATCGAAGTCAGACGTGGCTTCTAGTCTGTGGCTCATATTTTTACTGCCCAATCTGTAGCTAGTATGCTTTTTGGGGATAATACTGGGAATAAGGGAGACACTCACATCAGTGGAGGCACAGAGGTCCAGGAGGAGGTTGAAAAAGTTGTCAGTGTGACTGTTGTTCCTGCTCAAGGAGGAGCTTATGGTGGTGAGTGTGCTAGTCTCCAGCTTCAGTCTGTGTCTCCTGGAGAAGAAGATAAGGAAAGTCAGCCCCCCACAGTGAGGAGATGCCAGAGAAGGGAAATGTTTTTCTGGCAATAGATAGTGAAAGGAAGGAGGAGGAGGAGGATATAATATGTTTTGGTACAGATGATGATGAGGTGTTGGATCCCCAGTGGGAACCAAAAGTGAAAAAGTTGAAGGTTGAAGAGGTAGCCCATCTAGATGACAAGACTGAGGGTGAGGATATCAGCAAGCCTACAACAAGCAGTCCAGTCACCCCACCTCCCAAACGTAGCATGCTGGATATCATGCAAGCGGCACAAAGCACCCATTGCGCTGGCACCAATACGAGAAAGATACCAGAGCTGTTGGTGGGACTTGCCTTGTCAAGCTTAATGTTAGTGACAGCAGTGGAATAGAACAGGAGGTGGGAGGACTGAGTGTGTCGGTGGAGGAAGAGTATGAGGAACCATTTTCTCTCTTGAGCAGTGGGTATAGTAGTAGTGGAGCTGCCACTCCCTCAAGTTATAAAAGTACACTACCAGGCACCAAATCTGCCAAAATAACCAGTTTCATACATGCTGCACATCCCAGGCCCCAACAGTCACCTGGTACCCCAGAAAGAGCAACATTGGTGGCACAAGTAAAGCGTTTTTGTCAACCCACTCCCAAGATGCAGCCCACATTGAAGAGTGTGTTTGAGTGGCACTCAAAGTACCCCCCAGTCATGCTGCTGCATGTGAGCTAAACGTGTCCGTTGATGATGATGATGTATGTTTTTAGTTGTCAGCAGTGGCCCACACCTCACAGGTGCAGCACCTCGATCCAGCATCCACACACCAGGATGGAAAACTTGTATTTACTCACCAGTGCCGTACAGAGATGGGATGCATTGGCAAATATCCACCAGAAAACTAAGCAACCATTCCAATTGAAGCAGTTTGTTCCTGCCAATAAGAAAAAAAGAAGACGTTTTGAGCATTGTTACAACTAGGTGCCCCCCCCCCGCACCACCACCACCATAATTATATGAAGCTATACTCACATCAGGGAATGGCTGTTAAACTGGAACCCTCAACATGAACAGACTATGTCTGATGAGCACAGCCAGCATCCAGATTGGGAGTTAACAGACGCACCCCAGCAGCGGAATTCCTGAATATTGACAAACCCATATAGAAGATAGTTACTGTCAAAGTCTGACATCTCTGTACTGCAGTAACCACAAACTTAATACTTAACCATATCTACCAACCGCACACCAAAACAGCCTCAACCACCTCCTCCACCACCCATCTACCAAAGATCATCACAAATTAAGAAATACTTACAAGTTAATGAATTGCACACATATTGAGCAGCAGCAGCAGCAGCAGTGCACTTGGAGTTAACAGCACCTGAATTTCTTCATGTTGAGAAAAGAAAAAATAATACAATTACAATCCGACTCAGATATCCGAGCTGCAGTCACTTATCCCTCCCAGTAATGAAAAATTCAATACTTACCTTGCCCTTGTGCAATGTGAAATGTGGTGCATTCCAACATCCTATATTTAAATCCTGGTATGTATGTCATGATGATGTACTCCTCAGCACACTACATAATATAAAATATGTACAAACATATAAGAACTCAAGATGTCCCAAAAACAACCCACCATCCCCCTTCTCTTGCACCCAAAAAAAATACAGACAGATACTTACGTGTGCAGCAGCAGCATTGATCAACTACATGAAGAGGATCCCCATGAAGCAGACAAAGCATTACTTCTTGTGGCAACTAGTCAGAGCAGCAAGCAGCAGCTACAGGCAACAGCAGCAGCACACAAAATGCCATTCAGTCCACACTGACTTAAAACCACAGAGCCAACAGAGCAAACCAGGGCATCATCATTGCGAAATGATAATTCCACAGTTGTCAATAAACTGAGAAACCAGCAGCAGGAGGAAGAAAGTGCAACTATAAGCAGCAGGACCATTTTGCAGAAGGATTTATTTTTCTCATCGTGACAAACTGGCTTATGTTGCATTTCAGGCAGTGGCGGCACCACGGTTAGTCCTGAAAACCATATTGAATGGTGCAGAGAACAGCAGATTAGGGTCCTTTTTGGATGTGAACCATGTAACTGCATGTCTGACACCACATTTCAGTCTGAATTTAATGTACCACTTTTTAGGAAACATTTGTGGACATGTAATGCCTGTGCTGCACTCGCAGAAATAAGGTGTGGCCTAAAAGCAATTGTAAACAGTTGCCAAAACTACATTTTAATGTATTGGTGGTGGTGGGGGGCTCCATAAAACATCATGGCTCGTACCAGATTTCTATCTGAATTGAATGTACCATTTTTTTGGAAATATTTCTGGACATGTACTGCCTGTGCTGCACTCACAGAAAGAAGATGTGGTCTAAAATCAATTGTAAACAGTTGACCAAAGACCATCGTTTGGTCTGGGTGGGGGTTTTTGGGCACCATAAAACATCATGGCTGGGACCTGATTTCAGTCTGAAGTTACTATAATATTTTTCTGGAAACATTTCTGGACTTCTGGCCCATGTTAAGCAGTGACAGCACCACGGTTAGGCCTGAAAAGCTTTTAAACGGTACAGAAAACACCACATTTGGATCCTCATGGTGGGTGTGAACCATGTAACTGCATGTCTGACACCTGATTTCTGTCTGAATGTACTGTGCAATTTTTTGGGAAACATTTCTTTACTTCTGGGCCATGTTAGGCAGTGGCAGCACCACGGTTAGGCCTGAAAAGCTTTTAAACGGTGCAGAAAACAGCACATTTGGGTCCTCATGGTGGATTGAACTATGTAACTGCATATCTGACACCTGATTTCTGTCTGAATGTACTGTGCAATTTTTTGGGAAACATTTCTTTGCTTCTGGGCCATGTTAGGCAGTGGCAGCACCACAGTTAGGCCTGAAAAGTTTTTAAACGGTGCAGAAAACTGCACATTTGGGTCCTCGTGGTGGGTGTGAACCATGTAACTGCATGTCTGACACCTGATTTCTGTCTGAATGTACTGTGCAATTTTTTGGGAAACATTTCTTTACTTCTGGGCCATATAAGGCAGTGGCAGCACCACGGTTAGGCCTGAAAAGCTTTTAAACGATGCAAAAAACTGCACATTTGGGTCCTCATGGTGGATTGAACCATGTAACTGCATGTCTGACACCTGATTTCTGTCTGAATGTGCTGTGCAATTTTTGGGAAACATTTCTGGACTTCTGGGCTATGCAAGACAGTGTCAACACCACGATGAGGCCTTAAACCATTGGTAAACAGTGGGCCAAACAACATGTTTTGTTCCAGGTGGAAGGTGTGTTCATATAACAGCATTTCTGACACCTGATTTAGGTCTGAATGTACTGTGCAATGTTTTGGTAAACATTTCTGGATATGCACTGACTGTACTGCACTCGCAGAAACTAGATATGGCCTAAAACAAATAGTAAACAGAGGCCAAAACAGCATTTTAATGTCTGAGTGCTGGGGGTACCATAAAACATCAGGACTAACACCAAATTTCATTCTTAATTTGATGAAACATTTTTTAGGAAACATTCTTGACAGTACTGCCTGTGCTGCACTAACACAAACAAGATGTGGCCTAAAACCAATTGGACCAAAGACCATCATTTGGTTTGGGTGGTGGCTTGGGCGCCATATAACAACATGCCTGAGACCTGATCTCTGTCTGAATTTACTGTAACAATTTTTTGGAGACATTTCTGGACTTGCAGGTCCCGTTTGTCACCGGCAGCACTGAGTTTCAGGCTGAAATCATTGCTGAACATGGCCCAAAACGGAACTTAATGTCTGGGTGGTGGGGGTAGAGGCAACACTTCACATCCTGACTCAGACCATATTTCTGTCTCAATTTAATGTACCATTTCTCCTGTCATGTTTCTCATCTCAGCATGCCTGCTCTGCACAGTATAATAGCAAGAGGCTGTGGTGGGGCAGTGGGGGCACTAAACATTATGAATGGAGGAGAGGGATTCATAGTTAACATTTGTGAGAGGCAAGGCCATGGGACACGTGATTTTAAGCTCAAAAACATATTTATGATTAACTTCACAGTAAAAGTGCTTTTGTTTCTATGATTGTTGGGTACATATTCAGACTGATGCTGCACACAGCCTAAACAACTGAAGTCCACAACATCAACCTGAGCCACATAGCTTTAGGAAAAAAATGTTGTTCATATGAACACATTACAATATACTTGACATTTGTGGTTAGGAGGAGGAAATATAGAAGGAGTAAGGTAAAACAAGAAGAACGGTATGGTGTATGGGTACAGACTAAAGGACTGAAAGTAAGTTACAGTTACATGATGGGGGGACATGAAGGGTAAGTGTAAGGGAAGGGTTCTCAAATGATGGGAAAGAGAGGGAGCATAAACATTACATAATAACATGCAAAACGCTGGACATGAAAAAGAAACACGAGGATATAGAAAGAGGAAGAGGACAGCAAAGAATTTTTTTTCTTTTCCTTTTTTTTTGAGCTTTTTTTTGTTATTTTTAAGGGGTTGTGCATGAGGAAAGAGTGATATTAACAAAGCAAGGACAGGAAAAATAAAAGAGAAGAAAATTGAGGTGCTGCACTGCCTGACTCACTTGCAAATTAGCAAGCCCACTTTTAACATTTCCAGACCGTAATTAAATGGTGCCAGAATCAGGCCCAGATTCTTCTGACCTGCCACTGCCATCACCAATCCCCCCACGATGAAGTTCCGCAAGGAGATCAAACACTTTCTGTTGCTCCTCCATTACATTTCTGAGGTTTCCCCTGACCTCCTGGAGGAACTCATCAAAATCACAGTGGAGAGTGGACACCTCTGCTTGTACAGCTGCCAGATCTTCATGGCTAACTGGTGGAGCAGATGGGGCTGCAGCAGGCAGGGTTCACCACCACCACCATGAACCCAGCACCTCCAGTGGATGTGGGGTGAGGTGGATGGTGGTGCTGCTACCTCCTGCTGCATTCTCCTGCTGCTGCTGCAGCACCTTTCAGACTCCACCTGACCACTGGCCCCATCCTCCTGCTGGTCCTCTTCTTCTTGGGCCACACTGCCTCCTGCTGCTGCCGACTCCTGTTGTTTCTGGAGCCATTCTGCAGTGTGGTGATTCTGCAGATGGCTCCTTTGGCCACCAGTTCCAAAATGGCCCCCTTGCTTGTCCCTTCTCATGGATCTGCTGCACAGCTTGCAGATCACCATCATGCCGTTGATGGTGTTCCGATCAAAGAAACACCATACGGCTGGCCCTTTATGCTGGGTGGAGGTGGGAGGTGCATGCTCCTGCTGGGGGGGCATTAGTATCTGGCTGCTGCTGGGAGAGAATGCTCCTGCTGCTGCTGCTGGGGAAGGGGCCAAATGCTCCTGCTGCCGCTGGGGGGTGAGGGCCAAATGCTCCTGCTGCTGCTGCTGCTGGGGGGTTGGGGACAAATGCCCCTGCTGCAGCCTGGTAGTGAGGGTCACATGCTTCTGTTTGGAGGGGGGGCATGCTCCTGCTGGAACACCCGCCTGTTAAGGCGAACAGTGGGTGCCTTACTACCACTTACCTTACCAGAAAGGGAGAGAGAGAGGGAGTTACACACACACACACACACACACACACAAAATCAATACACTGCAGACGCCAAACAGAAACTAAAACAAAGAACAGAAACACAATCCAATATATTATTTTTTAAACAAAAAAGGGTGTAAAGTGGCTGGCAAACAAAACAATCTTAATTCGAAACTCTCTGCTGCTGGCTGTCTGCTTCTCCTCTCCAAGTCTCCAGCTACACAGAAAGGAAATGAACCACTCATTTCCTGCCTGTAACAGTCAACACATGTGACCTGCAGAGAGTAAGTCATGTAGAAAGCCCAGTTTCACCTGAGTTAGCCAAATAGCAATGCAAGGTGAAATTTACAGGTGAAATTTCACCTTGCAGACATAATTATGCAAATTATTTTGTGTGGCGAAATTAGCAATTTCGCCGCATCTCTAACTCTCAGTGTGTTTCTGTTGTAATGACCATGCACATCATGCTTGCCAAAGATAGTATTTTCATACTGCAAAAATTAACCTTGAAGTACTCTTATGAAAGATGGACAGATTTTCAGGATATAAGCCTAATGACACATTTCCATAAATGAGATTCACCTGACTGCCAAATGGCCAATATCTAAAAAAGTGTGATCAGAAATCTATCGTGGCAGGAACCTGTATTAAAAATTGTTCTTGGGTCACTATTATCTGTGAGCACATGGGTCGAGGGCACACTTTCTTCAACTGATTTGTGCTTTAGGGCATTTTTCACATTCATTTTAACATGCCATGCTAGCCTTGTAAGAGCCCATATTTCTTTTAGAATTCTGTTGTTGACTAATTGTAATAAAGCTTCCTCTTCCTTCCCATGAGGACAGAGGGGGGAGAAGGAATTTTGGTGTGAAATGTGTTTGAATTACAAAATAATAAAATTGCCTCCTTGACTTCGAGTCTGTCTGTAACGGTGTCTCTTGCCATTGTCTCAGCTGTATAATCATGGGTATGATGTATTCATGTAAAACCGAGGTATTCAGGCTACTGTATGAGATATTCTTGATAAGTAAAGTCACGTTTCACAGGGTTTAATTGGCTACTCCACAGCCCTTGAAAGAAAACACTGTAAATCAAGCATTCTGTCCATGACGGAGGTGGAAAGATATATGCCAAATGAAACAACAAAGGGACAGTTAGTGTTTTTATTAGGTATGCCCATTTCTTTTTTGATAATACCCTATTCTTCCAAACTGCAACTTTTTGGTTTGCAGAGCTAAATGTTTTGTTTTGTTTGTTTGTTTTTTCTCTATTTATATTGTGCTGTACTGTGCACCATGAAAAAGATCCTGAGTATTTTAATGGGGCCTACTGATACACATATCTGCCCAGCATTATCAATTAAGGGTCTTATGTCATGTCCAAAAACAAAATCCTATAACTTTTGTCATAACTGAGTTTTTCCCTTGACATTTTCTCTTAAACAGCATGGGTATTCATTACAGGAAGGTCTGATTCACTGTCTTGAAGCAGTACACACATATCATCTGTATATGTCAAGATTTCGGCCATTCTGATATTTGAAATGTGAATGCTATGAATGCTATGATTCTGCTGAATGTTCCTTAGGACAGGGTAAAGTGCTATTATATATAGTAGAGGGCTGAGATGGCAACCTTTTCTGACTCCTTTTTGTTGTTTTTCCACCTTTCCTAACCATCCATTTAGGTAAAGAATGCTAGTGGCTTGCTGGTATAGTACTCTACCTTATGAATTGCTGCAGGGTACTGTAAAAACTAAATATTTTGAACAAGTAATTATGGGACACTTTATTGCAAGCCTTTCCTTGCTCTAGGGCCAATAAATACACCTGAAACTTTATCCTTGGATCCTTGTTCAAAAAGCTTATGTTACAACACCAAATTATCAAAAAGTAATCTAGTTGATATTGCACAAGACTGTGAGGGTGATCTAATTATGTCTGCTTCTTTTATCAGTGTACTGGCTAACATGTAAACTAAGATCTCAATATCAGTATTTTAAACCCTGATGGGTCTCTAGTTTGATAAATTATGTTTTTCACCTTTTTTAAACAGTAAGATTAAAATTGTTTGAGATGCTACATGCGATAAAGCCCCTTCCATATGTAGCTTATTATACAATTCTGCAAGGATAGGACTTAGCCTGTCTTTGAAGTCTTTCTAAAATTCAGATGATAGACCATCAGATCTGGGAAAACCATCATTCTTAACACATTTTTTATAGCAGCTTCAACTTAAGTGGCAGTTATTTGACTTTTTAAATCAGTTCTTGTACTGAATGGCTTTTTGGGTATTTGGATATCATCCAGAAAAGAATTAACTTGCACAATTTGGGAAGGTGTAACACATGGAGCTGTAACATGACTATGCACTACCTGCATCATTTTCCCAGATGTGGAATAAATGCAAGTGTAGCCAGGAGGAGACAGCCCTGTGAACACCCGTTTGGATACCCTAGCCATACAGCCACAAAACATATCTGAATCCTGCTTTTGGCCTTCTGTGCTGATTTGCAATTCTCTTTTTATGACTCAGCTCTGTTATACTGCATTATGAACATATCTTTTTTTATTTTAGCGATTTGGTATGTCAAATTAGCTTTTTATGTATATATGTATGTGTGAAATTAAATTATGCAACTTATGTCTAAGTTTCAGATATTACAAATATTGTATTAGTTTGGATTGTACCATTTTTTTGGAAAAATAATTTAAAATCTTATTTAGATGTTTCCCACCAGTCTGTTATTGAATTGTAGATGTCTACAAATGACAGTCTTGCTGTTATAAAGCATATCACTTTTTGCATAATAGCTCATAATTTAAAATGGGGCTATTCAATCTCCACAAGGGGGGGATAATTTATTTTTTGTGAACGGACCTGGTGTACAGCTACAGGATACCACAAGATGATCTGATGTTTCAATACCTACCATACACATACCATGTATCTGAATGGTATGAGAGAAAAAAAATGAGAATCAGTTCTGTTGGGCAGGGTGCCTCTGACCTATGTTTTTCCACCCTTGTCATGAACAACCCTAATGTCACCTTGCAACTAGGTGGTTTATATCATAATGTTCAAATAATTGGAATTGCTGTATAGTTTTGTACTTGTACCTTCACTATCTTGTAGAGACAAGCTGCAATTAAAATCCCCCCGCTCAGTTACTAAATGACTAGTATGAAGAAAAGGATGGCTTCTTTGAAATAATTCCACCTGTGCAGTGACGGCATGAGGGGCATAAATGTTAGCCAGGTGATATTTCAAATTGAAGAATTCAGTATCCAACATTAAGACCCTTCCAGGATCAATGTCAAGCACTCTTTTGATGCTAAAATCCTGGCCCTTTAGCAGCATGGCTACCCCATCACACATATAGGAATCATAGGAATTTTACAGGTCAATTGCGTAAGCCTTTTTAGGCCTGAACACTTAAAAATTAGCTACTTGACAGGTGGACCTATAATGTTCATCTAGTAATTTCTTGAAGTGGGTCATGGTTTTACATGTTACCATGTCCAGTGGTAAGACATTTCACTTTGTCATCACTCTCTGTGAGAACCACATTCCTCTGTGATTAGTACTGTGATGTTCCCCTCCTAACATTCTGCTGTGTCCCCTTATTGGTCTAGAATCCAGTCTTACTTTTAATCCTGTGCTTTCCCATAAATACTGATCGCTGTGGGCCTTAAACACAAGGCACATGTCGCCCCTGCGCCTTCCGTATTGTAGAGAATAAAGCCCCAAGTACTCCAGTCTCTCCTGGTATGAAAGCATACTGACGTTACTCACCGGTTTGGTTGCTCATCTCTGAATCTCCTCTGCTCACTTTATATCTATCTTTAGATGGGGTGCCCAGAACTGGGAGCAATACTCTAAATGTGGATGCACTAGAGACCTATAGAGTGGGATCACCACCTCTTTATCACTGCTCTTTATGTTCTTTCTGATAGCTGCCAGGATTCCGTGGCCTTTCCTAACTATATTTGAGTAGTGATCCAATGGGCTTAATTTGTTGTTAACCAAAATTCCCAAATCTCTTTCAATAGTTGTATGCTGAAGTTCATTTCCCCCAATGTTATATTTGAATCTTTGATTATTTTTGTCCATGTACATTATCTTGCACTTATCCATATTAAACTGCAGTTTTTTTCTCCTAGCTCCTGCAGTTAGCTGGTTTATATTATCTTGGAACAATTTTGCATCCCTACCATTTTGTCACCAAGGCCCTCATTTTTATATCATCTGCAAATTTTACCATCCAACACATTAGTCGCTTGCTACCAATATAAAAACCCTGTTAACCATAATTGTTTTGCTTGTGACAGTTCATGCATGGATTTAACTCTAGTGCCTTGTATAAACAAAATGTTGTTCAGTAGGTTAACTAGCATATTTATAGTAGTGACCCATTTTTTATAACTTTTTACACTACTAACATTAATGGTTAGTGGATTGGATATTGGCCCTTACAGATTATATAGGTGTTAAAGAAGTTCCTGGCCTAGATCTTGTATGCCTTTGCAGTCTCTTTGCTTTAGACTTTTCAGACTGAGAGTCAGGGATTGAGGGCACTATAGAAGAGGCTTCAGACTCCCCTTCCTTTTCAGAATCACCTCATTGCTTCCTCTTACTAAGTGCACTGAACCTGTTTCTAGTCAAAATGGGGGGAAGGGGCCGGTGCTAGTTTTGACTTTGTGGACCTGCCTAATCATGGTTTTGAGATGGTTACTATTCCAGACTCAGTCTGTGAATGAGGGGGAAGGGACATATTTTGTTTTCTATATGTTCTATCACCTGAGGCATCTCGGATGTCTGACTGGAGGTGCCCACAGGGTTAGCATTACCTGCCGTGAACCTAGTTTCCATTTCATGCTCAGAGACAGATGTCACTGATATTCCCACTGTCTAGAGCGATGGAAATATACCTGGATGGAGGGGCTTGCATGGGTATCACAGTAGGTGGGCATTGTGGGGGAGGAGGTGATGAAGAGGAAGGACTTTCCCAAGCAACTGGAGAGTTTGTCCACTGTCTGGAGTCAGGGATTTGAGAGGGCTGTCTGGCATTTTGAGCTGTTGTCTTACTCTCTAATTATTTTTCCTGGTCCCAGTTGACACGGTCAAGCTTGTTATGTGCAGCCAATGGGCATTTCCTATAGGTGTGCACTTTTCCATCAAAGAAGTTGCAGTGCAGAGGGTTAGGACATTGATCGTTATAAAATGGCAGAGACCAATTGAGTAATCTGATTGGTCATTTGTAGTGCAATATGAGACAATGCTGCACTATAAATAACTAGTCCTAGCAAAACAGCCAGATAACAGAACCCGATAGCTCATATATTCATTTTAAACATTCTGTTCAGAATGTTTTAAAACTTTGCCGTCACCATTTTTTTAGCCCGCTTACGTTATAAGAAAATAACTTTAATTTTCTTCTTTAGCTTCAGCAGGCAGGCAAGCAGCAGTTCTCTCCTGTTCCCATTGATGATTTTAGTTGTGACCCCCCGGCCCGCACACACACCAAATCAGCAGGAAGAAATACTTTTTTCTTTTTTAATTTTTTCATGAAATATGCTGACACCAGCTTGCTCGACTTGGAGTGAGCATGTCCCTAATCGACCACCTTGCAAACCAGTTTCCTGCTTTGCGGTTTTCAAACTGCTAATCTCTGCTCTAGTCTGTAGTGGCAATGGCACCAAAAACTGTCACAATGCTCACCAGAATTAGTCCAGGAGAGCTCTGGGAGAGCAAATATCTGAGTGGCTCCACCCGCAAGAGCAGGAACTGGGAAACAATGCAGCAGAATCCCTGGTAAGCTCCCAGCGTGTTGGGGGGGTTTACATGAATATACAGATGTACCATATCTTTATTTGAGTGAGTCAGGCAAGTGCAGGGGGAGTCAAGCGGCTGGACATCTCAGTCGTTTATGACTCGCAACTACAAAACCTTTAGCAAATTAGAACACTCAAGTTATTAAAAAAAAAAAAGAGGAAAATAAAACTTACCCTGAAATCTTACCTCTCAGCTGTCCCTGTTTAGGAGGGACCTCCTTTATTTTAGCTGTCAAAATTGTTCTGTCCCTCATGAAAAAGGTGTTGCCCACACAGAGGGCCTGCTGTAAGTTCAGATTTTAAAGCAGGAGTTCTTAATATTCTTACATGTTAAATCAAAAGTCAGGATTGCAAAAGAATTACAGGCAATGGTTCCAATGGTGTGCTGAGCTCCTTTGAAGATGTGTCCCCCATTGTAAGTGGCATGAGCCTGATAATTTACTATTTGAGTGGTCAGGGAAGGACACACAGACATATCAAACAAAACAAAAAACACAGAAACTAAATGTAAGCACTATTACTTCTATTTTTATCATTACTAGCACTAATTTAATCACTAATTTAACCTAGCACCAGTAGGCGGAGGGACAATTTTACATAAAAAATACATATTAATTTACATTGTTACTTATTTAAAAATGTGTATCCAAATAAAATAACTGTATCTGAAAATAAAAAGCCATTTTATAAGTGCAATAAGGCATTCCGGGGTTGTGCATTACGTTGTGATAACCGCACTCCTGGGGCTACCATCACTTGGCCTTCAGCCTCGTGCCTAACTATGCTGCTAGGAGTGTGGTTATCACAACATAATTCACACCCCGTCATGTCTTATAGCTTACCTAATATGCCTATATTCTACGCAAAGGTGACACTTGGGTCTGTCACACACATAGCTCAGATGTGTTTGAGTGCCAGGCTCTGGGCTGTCCCATGTAAAACCATAAACCCCTATCACACCCTGTTATAAAGTGGTCTGCATATTGTAATTGTTATTTGTTTCCTATTTAGTGTTCACTTTGTAATAATAGTGATATTTAGAGATAGTCCCTTTAAGGGAAACCTGATACTGTCTTTTTCTGTTCCCTATGTTCAAGCCACAGGAATTCTGCCTGTGTGAAGAAGTTGAGCCGAGTTGATGTTAAGAATAAAACCTGATAAGAAGCAACTGAGATGTTTTGGCGTATACTATACACCTGATGTAAAAACTTCCTGTTAGATGCAGAATCCTGTTATTAGATTGTTTCAGTTTTATTTTTACCTTCCATCCCCTAGTTCACACAATCGGAATCCATGATTGGTTGTGGATGTTCCAGTACCTTATACTCACCCTCTTGTAAAAGTCAGTATAATATATCAGCTTTAGAAAATAGGCTTTTTATTTCCTGGCATCTGATTGGCTAGTACCCTTGCCAGGGGGGTACATTAACTTTCAATAGATGCCCAGGAAATAAAAAGGACCAGCCTATAGTGCCCCTTCTCCCACTTACTTATCCTGGTGCCCACCCTGTTTCCTAATTGGCTAACACATACAATTTCAATTTTAAATTGCCACAATGTTTTCTTTCGCTCACCGAGAGATGCTACCCATAGCGTCAGCCCTACTGCACACAAAAGGATGGCATGACCACAACAGTTTTCTCGCTTGTAAAAAAAAAAGCAACAAAAAAGCCATTAAACTACTTCATTTGAAACTAGTACCACAGAAACATCAACTTAACCCGCCTGTCACAGTTCTCCACGCCCTCCCTCCCCGTGTCCAGGACCCTGTTCCATCACAGATTGTCAACTAATTTCCACAAAACACTATAAAAACATAACAAATGTACCTGCTGTTTGCAGGTTTGTTTTTCATGTTTCTGCCATCTTTGTCAACCTTCTCCACAGCGTGCCCTCAAATGACTGCCTGACTGCCACTTCTGTTACTGTTCTGGTAAAATACATTGAACTGCCCACAGCGTGATTGACTGGTCGCCACCTCCATTCCTCTCCTGATCTCTAATTTACATTCATACAGCTCGCCCAACCACCACCACCACTCCTCGGCCACTTCCCAAATGAACAAGGAGGGAAAAAACCAAAAGCATACCTCTCCTGTGCTCTGCAAATCAGCTTCATGGCTCATTTTTTTTTCTACCTCCCCTGCGTTCCGCTGCTGAGATCAAAGTGCTGTACCTCTCCTACACTTCGTTCCCCTTCCGGATCAAATGCCATACTACTGTTGTAGGAATAAGTAAATAAACTTGTAACCATGGTCTTCAGTAACAAATAAAAAAAAAAAAAGAATGCAAGTGATGGGGGGGGTTATCTACCAAGGATCGGAGGTACTGTCACCTGTAACAACAAAACCGTGAAATGCTGTGCTGCCCTCTACTGGTAAGGATACCAGGAGAGGAACTGTTTTGCAAAGCAAACAGCTATAAATGAATGTTTTCTTTAAAAAAAAAATAAATAAATGGTTGGGGGAAAACAAAAAGGTTACAGTTAGCCCATTTTCTAAGCGCAATAATACCCTCCAGGATGGGCGGTATGGGCAATACCGGACCTTCCAGGGGCTATAAGGCCCTCCGTCTGTGGCGTCAGGCCTCATTATGCCCCGGGCAGTCTGGTATTGCCTAATACCGCCCATCCTGTTGGGTATTATTGCTTGCATTACTCATTCACTTCAGAATAATACACAAGTATTTGTCAATGACGAATGTGTGCTTGCTGATATTAGCATTGGAAGTGCAGGAGTTAGACAGATGCAGAATAGGAATGGCAGTGAAGTATTGAAGTGACTCCAACTCCACCCCCACCCTGCAGAGATGGACAGGCATTGGGGTGTGCCTTTGGGTCATCGCCCATAACGCTCACACCATTTCACCTCACCCTACCAGGCAGACACCGACAAGTGTTGAGGTGTGCATTGGGGTGTTCGGCTTTACAGTCACCCCATTCCATAAGGAAATACACTGAAATGGGTGCAGTATAGGAGAATGGGGTGAACTTTGGGGCCGAAGAGTCCAAGGCACATCTCGATGCCTGTCACTGGCTGCAGGGTGGGGGTGGAATGGCATAAGTTTTACTGTTGACAATCCCAAGTCACACCCCGATGCCTGTCAGTCCCTACAGGGCAGGGCGTTATGGTCGGAAACCCTAATGCCCTGGGCATTTCTTGGTATTTTCACTCTGAGTTTTCAACATGGTCTTTTTGTGACCCCACCACATGAACAGTGACACTATCAGTTTGTTAGTCAAAAGGTGATTTTGCACAGCGACTGTGCCATTTGGCGCCACAGGTGCGGAAACAAATTTCAACCAGGATGTAAAAAATGTCAGTTGTACTGTTCATGAGGAGGTGTAAAAAAAATGGTGATGAAAATCTGGAGTGAAAATATAAAAAAATTGAAGTCACGAGTGTGCATAGAAACTGCACAACACACACCCTTAATGCAATTATCTGGGGTATTTTTTTTTACACCTGATTTTCAACATAGGCATTTTGGGACCTCTGCTCATGAACAGTGGCACTGTGATTTTCTTAATATGTCTCGAACATTTATTTCACATAGCGATCATGCCCATTGTGCACCAGATGTGTAAAACCTCATTTCGGGCAGGATGTGAAAAATGACAGCTGTACTGTTCATAAGGAGGAATGCAAAAATGGCTATGTTGAAAATCTGGACTGAAAATATTAAAAATTCTCGAAGTTACGAGTGTGTGTGGAAACTGCGCAATGCATGCTCGTAACACAGTCATTTTTTGGAATGTTTCCATTAAATTTGCAACATAGGTTTTTTTGGGAGCTCACCTCATGAACAGTGACACTATCATTTCATTAGTCGGTCCCGAAAGGTGATTCCGCACAGTGACCGCAAAATCACCTTTCGGGACCGAATAATGACATGACAGTGACTGAATTTATGAGGTAGGGTACCAAGTACCCCATTTTGAAAATTTGGTGCCAAAAGTCACAAAAATTGCTGAGATAGCCACCTAAGTTGAAAAAAAAACATACATGCCATTATACAGCTTACCAGCATTTCTTCAGTTCGTGATCGGCTTTGAAGAGTGCAGATGTGTTCCTGCTCCATCGAAGATCATCGTGTCCAGGCTCAGGAGAGTATGTATGGGGCGAGGAAGGGTGTGGGAGAATTAGGGTGTGCGAGGAGGGTGCAGGTTGGGAGGGCCACCAGAACAATGAGGGTCATTTTTCTTTACAGGTAAAAAAAAAAAAACATGTCAAGGGAAGGTTTTCTTAATTACAAGGACATTTGGCATGCTGGGGTGGGCTTCCAGCATTCCACCTGGGTGTTTTCTTTTGGGGGAGAACTGGAGCTGCCAGGGAATGTGCACCCCATTGGCAAAAAAGAAAACAATGACCAGCCGGAGGGTGAGCTAAGGAACAAGGGAGCAGGGAGGACAGCAGCAGAGGGAGGAAGCGAGAGGGATTTCATTGGCAGCGACATGCAGGACGGCTGGAGAAATTGCGTGACGTCAGTATGCTAAATACACACGTTACCACCACTGATTGCAGCAGTGGTTTTCTTTGATCTGAAGACCAATGCAGCAGAGCTCCTGTCATAGACAGCTTGCTCATCCATTAGTGCAATACGGTCATGCCTGCTAAATGGAGCAATGCATTGGACTGGAGGGTCACACACCTCCAAAAAGTCATAAGATCATAATATATTTCTTGTGCATGCATGCAAGCAAACATAAAAAGGCTTCTCCTGACACATTTATTAGAGTGTAGAAGTCTGCTGCTGCAAACCCCACTAAATCTCTCAGGAGAGATATAATAGTAGTTTACTCACCTGTTAAAGCTGATTGTGGGATAATATCTCTGAGGCACTCCAACTCTTACAGAGTGGGTCTCCAGGTCTCCTGATAGGCTGATGATGTACATGTGACTTTCTGAAAAAGTCCTGCCCCTGGCATACTCCTCCTTGTCCATCTGTGGTCAGTTCGACTGCTTCCATAGCTGTATTTGTGTACGTGGAGGAATGGTTGTTAGACTGACATGGCTACCCAGGAAATAGAGAATGAAAAACTACTATTACAGAATAAAGATATATTTATTTTCTATTGTTTACTGCCTAAAGAAACCAGCCCGTACTGCATGCCAGTAAAGGCCAGTATCTTGACATAGATCATCTGAATATGCCTTTGGAGTCACAAGCTGCCTCCAATCTGGTGTGATGTGGAGTGCCTCAGAGATTTCTCCCACAATCACCTTTACCAGGTGAGTAAACTACCATTGTGGGGAGAAATCTTTGAGGCACTCCATACCTTACAGACTGGGTAGATAACAAGCAGTACATTACACCCATTGGGGAAGGGGAGACTGGTCATGACTTTGTGGTGGTCACCGTCTAATGCTGTTTTAAGTACTGCTATACTAAAATTTGTTCATGTAGATGACATGTCCACCCTGTAGTGCTTTATGATGGTGTGTAATGAGGACCATGTTGCAGTGGTGCAGATTTCCTCCACTGTAGCTAAGTTGCATTCTGCCCATTAGGTGGCCACTTCCCCCATGCACTGTGGCTTGATATCCCTAAGTGGTACTGCATTCAACACCATGTAGCATTGTACGATGGTAGCCTTGACCCAAGCTGCTATGGTAGATTTTGAAGCAAGTTGCCCTTTCTTTCTCCCATGGACCAGAACGAACAGTCTGTCAGATCTACAAAAATCCTTGATTCTGTTAATGTAATTCATTAGTGGGTTTTTTCCCGTCCAGGGTAGAGAGTTCGGGTTGGGCTGCTATGTCCGCTTCTGGCAGTGTGGCCAGCAATTCAATGGCTTGGGTGATATGAAAATCCAAATTAACGTTGGGTGTTCTTAGAGAAACTGTATCATGGTGGAAGATCAAGAAGAGCTCTTTGCAACCTAGAGCATTTAGCTCACATGTCCATCTGGCTGAGCATATTTCAACAAGGAACACTGTCTTTAGAGTTAGCCATTTTAATTCTATGGGGTGTATTGGTTCAAAGAGTGACATCGTTAGAGCTTTGAGTACCAAGGTGAGGGCCCATGGTGTTGTGATGGCCTTGGCCTTTGGTTGTATATTGCGCTCTGCTTTTATGAATCTTATGACATCGGGTGTGACCTAGGTGCAACACCCTGTATTTGCCCTTATGCTGCTCCTATTATTGCCATTTGCACTCTCATGGAGGAGGGAGAGACTCCCTTATCAAGTCCCTTGATGGGATGGAGACCTCTGTAGGTTTGATGTCTTTGTGGGTACACCATCTTTTGAATATGTCCCACTGCTTCTTGTAAGTGTTGGTTACTGAGGTATGTCTGGACAAGACCAGAGTTTCTACCACACTGTGGGGGTATCTCACTCTTAGCAGTCACTACCTTTCAGGAGCCAGGCTGCTAGTTGTAGGCTGTGTGGGCTGGGGTGGAGCACTGGCCCCGGGTGAGTGATGTCCGGTTGCATTGGTAGTTTTCACAGCCTCTCCGGTGCCATGGCTACTGCCTTTGTGAACCAAGATCACCTCGGCCAGCATGGTACTATCAGGATCACTCTGGCTTCTGATTGCCATATTTTGTTGGGTACTGGAGGATTGAGGGGGACTGGCTGTAACACATATGCTACTGTGAAATGCCATTCCATTGAGAGAGCATCTACTCCCATTGATCAGTTTTCCTTGAATCTGGATCAAAACCTCCTCACTTGTGTATTTACTCCTATCGCCATTAGGCCTATTTCTACTGGGCCCCAGCTTTTGTTGATTCTTTGAAATATCTGTTCATTTAATTGCCATTCTCCCAGGTGGATGAGTTGCCGGCTCAGCAAGTCTGCTGTTAGATTGAGTTTTCCTGCCAAGTGTACAGCTGTGAGGTGCTGCAATTCACTCTGTGTCCAGTCCAACATCTTGGTGACCTTCTGCTGTATTGCTGCACTCTTGGTAACCCCATGCTTTGCTATGTAGGCTACTGTTGCTGTGTTGTCTGAGCATATCAGAACACTTTTCTGCTGCACAATGTTGTGGAACCTGAGTAGTACATTATAAACTGCCTTCATCTCTCGCATGTTTATTGGTAGTCTCTTCTCTGACATAATCCACCTGCCTTGTGCTGTATGGTTGCCTGTAGAGGCACACAGCCGGTCAGGCTGGCATCTGTTTCTATGATTATGTTTGTCTTGGGGTCCACTGGGCACCCTTTTACAAGGTTGCGTCATTTGCCCCACCAGGCCAATGAGTTCCTCACTGTGGGGCTCATGTCGAACCACATCAAAAGCTCCTGATTTGAGAGGTAGCCCTGTCTTATATATGCTAATAAGAGGGGCCTCATGTTCCAATGAGCCCATAGTACCAGGTCTGTGAAGGAGGCCATCAGGTCAAGCACCTGGGACACCTCGAGGAGGGTCACTAGGTGTCTAGTACCAGCTTCTGGGTGTGTGTTAGTAAGGACTCCACCTGACAGGAAGTACAGGGAATCGCAGAAGGAGCAGGACAGAGAACTGTATCAGTTAAAGCAAAAGGAGGCTGGGAAGGCAGTCAGAACAGCAAAGGCCCAAACCGAGGAAAAGATAGCCAACTCAGTTAAGAAGGGGGATAAAACCTTTTATAGGTACATCAGGGAGCAAAGGAAGACCAAGGGAGGGATAGTGAGGCTTAATAAAGGGGAGGAAGGGTGGGCAGAGGGAGACTGTGAAAAGGCAGAGATACTAAACAAATATTTTTGCTCAGTATTTACAAATGAAGAGGGGGAGGTACATAAAACAAACAGTAGTAACACTCTGGATACAGAAGTTGATACCAGCCCATTTACAGAAGAAAGGGTTCTGAAAGAACTCTTAAAACTGAAGGTGGACAAAGCAATGGGGCCTGATGGGATTCATCCCAGAATTCTAACAGAGCAAAGGGTAGAACAGTGACACCACTGACTACCCTTTTTAACAAATCATGGGATGATGGGGTGGTACCCAAGGACTGGAGGAGGGCAGATGTGATTCCCCTTCACAAAAGTGGGAGCAAGGCAGAAGCAGGAAACTACAGACCTGTTAGTTTAACCTCAGTGATAGGGAAAATGATGGAATCACTTCTGAAGGAAAAAATTGTCGAGTATCTAGAGGCCAGAGGGGCACAGGACCCTAGGCAGCATGGATTCACAGCGGGAAGGTCATGCCAGACAAATCTGATAGATTTCTTTGACTGGGTGACCAAAGTAGTAGATCAGGGAGGGGCTGTGGACATGGCCTACCTAGACTTTAGCAAGGCATTTGACAGTCCCACACAAAAAATTAATATACAAGTTAGCCAGCCTGGGAGTGGGTCCCAAGATGACAGCCTGGGTAAAGAATTGGCTGGAGAATAGGACACAGAGAGTAATAGTAAATGGAGTCCACTCAGAAGAAAGGAGGGTTACTAGTGGGGTACGCTTGGGGTTCAGATAGGACCGGTCCTCTTCAATGTCTTTTATGTTTACATTATGGAAGGACTGGAAGGAAAAGTATGTCTCTTTGCAGATGACACTAAGATCTGCAACAGAGTTGATGCACAGGGTGGGGTGGAAAGGATGAGAAGGGACTTGGCAAGGTTAGAGGAATGGTCAAATGTATGGCAGCTTAGATTCAATGCTAAGAAGGTCAAGGTAATGCACCTGGGAAACAAAACCCAGGGAAGAGTACAATGGGGGTGAGATACTAACAACAACAAAATGGAAAGGGACCTGGGGGTAGTCATATCAGATGACCTAAAGGTGGGCAAGCAATGTGGAGAGGGCAGCAAGGAGGGTTGGGGGTTACTGGGATGCATAGGAGAGGCATCACCAGTAGAGAACAGGAAGTTATTATTCCTCTGTACAGACAGCTGGTGAGACCCCATCTGGAGTACTGTGTGCAGTTCTGGAGACCCAATCTCCAGAAAGACATAGACAGGATGGAAGCTGTCCAGAGGAGGGCAACTAAAATGGTGCAGGGTCTGCACCAGAAGACATATGAAGAGAGACTTAAGGAGCTTAATATGTATAGCCTCGAGGAAAGGAGGGAGAGGGGGACATGATAGAAACTTTCAAGTACCTCAAGGGAATCAACAAAGTCCAAGAGGGTAGCATCTTTCAAAAAAAGAGGTGTGCAAGAACAAGAGGGCACAATTTGAAGATAGAGGGGGCGCTCAGAGGTAATTTAAGGAAGTATTTTTTCACAGAGAGGGTTGTGGATGCATGGAACGGCCTTCCGGAGGAGGTTGTGGAGTCAAAATCAGTGGTGGAATTCAAGCATGCATGGGACAGTCATAAGACAATTCTAGGGGGTGGGGGTAAGAAGAAGTAGGCTGCTGATTAACCAGGATCTGCAGCTTATCAAGTAGGTAGGAAAATGAGTAGACTGGGTTGGCCGAGCGGTCCTTATCTGCCATCAAATTCTATGTTTCTATGTTTCTATGACTGTCTGAGGGACAGACTATGCCTCTTTCAGTATCTATCAGGGCCTTTAGGTGCTCAATCGTCTGAATGGGTGAGACCATACTCTTCTCCCTGTTTATGACCCACCTGTGAGACTCCAGGCAGTTGACACCCCCTCGGTGTCCCTGCATGCTTGTGTCAGGGACCTTGCCCATATGACCCAGTCAGCCAGGTAAGGAATTACCTGAATGCCCTGTTCTCATAACTTGGCTACCAGAACCACCGAGTTCTTGGTGAAGACCTGTGGTGCTGATGCAAGCCAAATGGTAGGGTGATATACTGGAGGTGTTGTTCTATGATGTGGAATCTGAGATTCCTGTAGTGCAAGGGTCTGATAGGAATGTGTAGATAAGCTTCTTTGAGGTCTGTGGATGTCAGATAGTCCCTGGGTCACAAGGCTCTGAGTGCTGAGTGTATTGTTTCCATTTTGAGTCTTTTGTACTGCACTAAGCAATTCAAGAATCTTAAGACAAGTACAGGATGAAGGCCTCCCATTTTCTTTGGAACCATAAAGAAGATTGAATAGACTCCCATTCCCTGTTCAGGCTCAGGGACCCGTGTGATTGATTTTATTTCAAGAAAGTTGTCCAATATGCTTTGCAGCCGTTCTGGGGTAGTTTTACTTTTGGACACCAATGACATGATCAGCTGGCCCCTCTGAGGTATTGCCATCAGTTCTATTGAATACCCTTCTTGCACTACCTCTCTCACCCATTTGTCTGTTGTCATGCTTTCCCATGTCTGTTTGAATTGTAGGAGGCGGGCCCCTTTGTGGGGGAGCCCGATGCCAGTGTTGTCCGGAGATAGTCATTGTTTGTTTTGCTTGGGATTAAAAGAACTGGCTGGGCGATTTCTGTTGGACTGATATCTGTTGCAGGCTCTGTACTGGGAATTTCTGTTTGACTGCTGTCAATATCCCTTGTTATTGTTTGCATTGTAGTTTGCCTTTTTGTCATGAAAATTGCAATTCTTATGTGCCCTTGATCTGGTGGGTAGATATGTGCTGCCCGGGTCCTTGTCTTTGACCATCTTTCTCCGTCCTCTTTCTTCCCCTTGAAATATGTCTCCATGCAGTCACCAAAGAGTAGTGAGCTCTTGAATGGGATCTTTAGTAGCATGGCCTTGGACCCTAGGTCTGCATCCCAGATTGTCATCCAGATCAGTTGTCACACTCTGTTTGTGATGGCTGCCAACCTGGTGTTAATCCTCAGGGAGTCTACCACCATGTCTGCCAGGTATTTCATTGACTGGATGGCATGTTCCATCAGTGTGACCTCTTGTGTGTTGTGTGTTAGAGTTTTCTGGATATCCTGCAGCCAGAGCACTTGGTCTTGGGTGGCATATATGGCCATGGTGGGCGCTCTTATACCTAGTGCTGCTAGCTCAAAATTCTTTTTGAGTAGATACTCTAGTCTCTTGTCCATGATGTCCTTCAGCACAGAGGCCCCTTCCAAGGGGAGCACTGCTTTCTTTCCTAGCAAGGTTACTTGTGGGTTCACGAGTAGTGCCAAGCACCAGAGCTTTAGCTTATCCTCTTGAATTGGGTACATCTTATCCCAAGACCTGCACTCTGGAATTCTCATGGATTCTGTGGTGCCCTATTCTTTCAGAATCATCTCCTCTATTGATTCACATACTGGGAATATATTGGAAGTTTCTGGGGTGGGCTTTAGGGAGGGCATGAGTTTTGAATCCAGGGTGGGAGGTTTGCTCCTTGAACCCCACTGTAGCTTTGATTGCTTTAACTAGATTTGGTACTTGGTCAGGAAAACAACACTCTGCCATGAGTAACTGTGGGTGTTGCTTCATCAGTTTCTGTTCATCCCCAGATTGTTTGTCTGATTTATCCCCCAGCTCGTTTGTGTTGTCTTGCCTGGGGGGCAGGTTTTCTGGATTGACCAGCAACCTGTTTGGTGCTGGCCCTGGACTGGCTGGTGCTCTGGGGTTGGACATTTCTGCCAGCTTCTGCATGATGGCAGCCATGAACTGCTGTTGCTGTTGTATGAGAACGTTTGTGGCTTGCTGGTTCTGCATCAGCAGATTTGCTGTGTCCATCTGTGAGGGAGGTGTCCTTTGGCAGTGTACTGGATGGTGTCACCCCTTGTGAAGGGGTACCTAGCACCAGATCCAAGTTGTCAGAATGCTCGACAGTTTGTTGGCTAGGCAGTTGGGACACAGTTGGCTTGGGTTGGCTGGGAGCAGGGGCACCTTGCATAAGCAGCATATTCTTGTTTTTTTTATGATGGACTCTGGGGAGATATAAAAGAGAAACATTGTTTGCTTAGTGGTCTGCTTAGGACTCCTCCCAGTAACAAGACATGCATGTGTAACTATATTGTTATGCTGATTGAGTGCTGTCTGGAAGTTCTTTCCCTGAGGACTACAGAGATGGTTGCTTTTGTGTGGTCTAAATGGACTACAAATATGGCTGCCTAACTCGTGGCCTGGGCAGACTACAAACATGACCGCCTGTGTATGGAGAGTCATATCGCAGTATGGGCGGTAGCACCCTGGCTCCCCACAGTGGTGAATCTCCAAGCATAACATTAGTTTGGTGTCCACTCCTCTCAACTTTCTTTGCACCCCTTGATTGCTCGTTTTTGTAATCAGGGATATTGAGGCACTGTGACCAACATGGCGTGCCTGCGCCCTTGTGCTGTGGGAAAGATGGCACCATGTTCTGTGCATGTGTGGAGTCCACCACAAGCACCATGTCCAAGATGGCACAGGTCTCGCAAGAGTGGCACTGGGGACAGTGCTGCCGATCTTGTGCGATGAGGTGGGATAATTCCACTAAACTGAAAATGGTGAAGGATGGGAAACAAAGGGACAAATGGCAGGACTATCACACAGCGGGGCTCCATTCATCAGTGCAGCCTGGGATTTTCCAGGATCTTGCTGAGCTTGCCGACTGGCACCATTGACTTTTTGAAGGTGCTGTAATACACAGATTAATATGCTGGTCCCATTGTTGTCTCCCCTGCTCAGATGCCAATTCAACTTCTCCTCCTTCCTGGGTGGGGTGGGGAACTCCTCCTGTAGCAGGGGCTAGAGGGGGTACCCCACAGCACTTCTGACTCCAGCAGTATCCCCCTAGCAGGGGGGTGTTCTGGTACTATTGCAGGGAGCGCTTGCACTTGCTATGGTTGCTGCTCCAGGGGCCATAGGGTGCTCTGTTAGGAGATGTTCCAGGGATTGGGGGGGGAAGCTGCTTTACAGTGTAGACCTCAAAATGAATCTGTCTGTGACTTGTAAGGCTGCATGAAACCTATTGTCTCTGGGACTGGTTGGTGGAGGCTGGAGTTGAATCTAGCAATGTACATGCCATTTGTCTGAATCTCTCCCTAATTACCAACAGTACTGTATCTCTGGTTCCCAATAGGAGCTGGTGGGTCAGTTGAGGGATAGAGTAAGTGGGTTTAAAGTTATAGATGGTTAGCAAAGATATCTAAGAGGAGCAAATATAGGGTAGCCATACTGGTTAGTCAACGTACCTTGCTTCTGAAAAAAATTTTTGCAGTTCTGAACTGTGAATGCAGGAGCTCAATCCTGCACTGCAGCCTGATCTCATGGCCATGAACAACAGACCACAGATGGACAAGGATGAGTATGCCAGGGCAGGACTTTTTTAGAAAGTCACATGCGCATCATCAGCCTTTTAGGTGACCTAGAAACCCAATCTGTAAGGCTTGGAGTGCCTCACAGATTTATTCTTACAATCACAAAGGGTCTGTCCAGTGGAAGTTCAGCAGATCCCCAATACTTTAAATGCACAGCATTTCTGTGCAGGGCCGGTTCCCCATGCACAGCAATTAAATCTGCCACCCTGAATCTGTTAGATTACAGAGGCAGTGTTCTTTTTATCTGGGATTTATTGTGTGAAATCCTTAAGTGTGGAAGATTCCTTCATCATGTCCCTGTTTTGTGCAGGATTTGCATTATTTGATATTCCAGATTGTAAAATGGGTAGGCTAAACAAGCCAATCAGAGACCTAGCTCACCATGTATGAAATATGTTCCATGCATGGGTAAAAAAAAGGACGACAGTAAAAAGGCAAATATCATTAAGCTTTAGAACGTTGGCATTTAAAAATGCCGCCATTGTTCTTTCCTCACTAACATCAAGTCACCCTGCTGTTACCAACAACAGTGTTGAGGTGAGCCACACTCCAGACATCCCCGTAATGAATCACTGCAGCCTCCATTCAGTAGAACTCCCTAACTTCATTTTTTTAACACTAGACCTACACCTGAAACTGTTCAATAAAAAAGCAGTACAGTACTGATAAGTCCCGATGCAATTGTCGGGGTGCCACTTCCACAGCATGCCAACTCCAGTTGTCTTAGCTGCCGATCATTCTCCCAACCTAACATAGTTCCCAATATAAAATTCACTACATCTCCAGCAGTTTCCCTGTTCTTATGTTGACAGATTCCCATTCCTCAGCAAGTCGCGGTCTGGGGTAGTGAAGTTAAGTACTTCCTATAGGTCATCACCCGTTTCGCTCATCAACAGGAAGATGAAAGGTCTCCTAGCAGTGGCCATACATTCAATGAAGGGTGATAAAGCATGTTCCAAAAACTATTTTATTTCTCTGCTGTCTTTTATGAGAACCCACCGCTCCTGCTGCACTTCCTGACTGCTCCTACTGTGTCCCAGTGAGTGTACAGTACATACAAAATGATGTCATCAAGTAATATGCGGAAGGACTATTTTTTAATAAATTCCCATAAAAAAATGTCAATTCTTAATAAAAACATGATTTTTTAACTGTACAAATGAACCCATTTTATAAGCGTAAATAGGCACTCCAAGGTGTGCATGGAAAAAAATTTACCACATGCTAGTGGCTAAAGGCTCTCGGCCAGGAGCCTTGTGCCTTATTACACCCCTGGCCATGTGGTAAAATATGTTCCATACACACCCTGTCATGTCTTATTGCTTACCTGTCCTTCCCCAGTGTATGTATTTAGTGATCTGTGCATACTGGGGCAATCATGGGAGGAGACATTTGAGTCTTGTACTGTGCAGAATGAAGAGTCTGAGTTATACTACTCTAGAGTGGGCTTCTCAGTAGCAGGAGTTGTAGAGGAAGTCTGTCATGATGGAGAAGAGCTTTTATGTGCTAGAACCTTGCACTCTAACTACTACCCTATTTCAATTCTCCAACCCTTATCTAAAGTCCTGAAGTGAAAAATCGCAGACCAACTGACCGAGTTCCTACACAAATACAATCTCCAATGCCCTCAGCAGCATGGCTTCAGAAGGGCACATAGTACCACCACAGCCCTTCTTGAATATACAGATTTCATTCACAAAGCCCTTGATCATGGTCATGTGGTAGGGTCAATCTATATCGACCTTACCAAGGCATTCGATACCTTCAATCTCTTCCTCCTTCTGTGGTCCTTCCTCGCCCTCTGCCTCTCCAATGAATTAACCTCTTGGTTCAGAAGCTACCATAGTAACAGAACGCAAAAGGTTAAAATAGATGGCTCCCCTATCATGCAGTCTCTCCATTCGATCAGGAGTCCCATAAGGTTCTATCCTAGGACCTCTGCTTTTCAGCCTATTCCTAAACAACTCACCCAAAGCTTGTGACAGTAGAATGGTTCTCTACGCGGATTATGCCGTTCTCTTCTCCAGTCACACTGACCCCATCCCCCTCTCAAATGAACTCCAAATCAGCTTTGTAAAGGTTGAATCCTGGTTTGCCTGTCACAAACTTCTAATGAACTGCAAAAAAAAACAAAACAATGCTCTTCACTAGTCACCATAGTAAATTTAAATCAGCAAGCCTAACCTACTAGAATAATCTATACCAACCACTATAGATGGTTTGCGACTTTAAATACCTTGGTATTACGCTAGATAGCTCACACTCATACACCCTTCACATCCATCAAATCTCCAAGATGGTTAACCTCAGACTAGGTGTTTTATATAGGCATAGGCACTGTCTTACTCCTGCAGCTCTAAGATTAGCAGTCATGAGCTCGATCCTGTCCATTATCGATTATAGCTTGGTCATTTACAGTGCAGCCTCTGAAACTGCCCTCAAACAATTGACAATCACACTTAATAAGGCATGCAGGCTTGTAACTGGTGCTGACCTACGAACCCATACCTGTGACCTTTATAAACAATCTAGTTGGCTCTACCTGCAAGGTAGAATCTCTTATCAACCCTGCTTACTAGCCAAAAAAATATGTCTTTCCCTAACTCCGCCAGCCACCCAATCCTTACTTCTGCCATCGGTTAGCCAACGGTCTACATGTAGTACAATCAAACAGTCTTTCCACGTCCCTTGATGTCAGACATCGGTAGCTCAGCAAACTTTCAGCTATAGGGCACCATCCCTGATTAATTGCCTTCTGAACACAGTCCTCTCTGAAATTAAATTAGGCGCTTTTAAGGTTAAGCTCTGACAACACCTCACTAAACAAGGTAAATGTGACTGCATGCACTAGGTTACAGGGTCTCTCCCCTGGCCTTTATGACTCACTCAGATCACCCCCCTCCTTTCTGCCTTCCTACTCTTTCCCCTCATCTGTCACCCTTATACTCTTTTCTTATTCCTCGCACTCCCTACTCTCCCCCTTCCTTACACCTGCCCCCTCATCTTCTCCGTCACATAAATAAACCTTGTTTAGCACTAATCATGACAAAATCCATTTGCTGGACTGCTTCCTCCTCTTCTTACTTACTCGAGTTCACACCATGTGTTCTTTTGCAACTCTCTGAATTACTCATTGCTGTACTTGTATTACTTTATTGTTGTTATTATACTGGGTATTCTTGTTTTTGTCTCTTGACATGGAAACTTTGTAAAAGAACCCCTGGCTCAAAGGTATTTGTAATTCTAGTTATCAATAAATAAATAAATAAAATATATCCTATATTGTTTTGCACATTGTCAGAAGGAGCTGGTGATTTGCCAGGAACTTTACAAGCAGCTGTAGTTAGTTGTCTCCTTACTGTCAGCTTTCTCAGTTTGCTCCCTAAAAACTGTGTTGTTCTTCACAATTGTCCCTCAGTGCCTCAATATGCCCCTCTGTAGGGACGTGGTCTGCATTGCATCGCAGTGTTGCAGTACTGCCTCTTGGTGAGGTTAGTGAAATGTCTCTAGTCCCTTTTCATTTACCCCAGAAAAATTTTTGCCCTGCTCCTCTTTTTTCCAATTACCTGTTGCAGTGTCTGTCATCCTCACTGCCTGTGACTCATTTGTAGCTGTGCTTAGGACCCACCCAATTTCTGTTTGCAGAGTCAGCTTCAGTAGTGTAGTTGAGGTCTTTGATCTGCCCAAGTACTCCCTGCTCTGTACTGACCTATCCATCTGTGAGCTTCATAGTGCTGCATTAGTCTCAGGTGAACTAATAGGTTTGGTGGTGCAAAGAGGGCACACAGGTGTCTCATGAGTTTCCTGAGAAGTGCTAACTGCAGCAGCAAGGCTCAAAATTCTTGTAACCATTTTTGTAGTTACCATTTTCTCGGTGGCTCTCAGGACGGTCACAGGATCCCTAAAAGAATCATCGGGAGATTTCTTCCTTTCAGCTGGCATTGACATTGATCTGGGGGACCATTGGACTTTGTTGCTTGGGTGAGGTGGTACTGGGTGTCCCCTCTGCATACCCAGCTGCTTTGACACAGACTTCCTTTGATCTTTTGACACTGTCAGAGCAGCATCAGACAGCATCTTTGAAGAGGATGGTAGTCCTGTTTTGAGGCTTGTGCTATCTTTCACCAATTTGGTTCTGGCAATTTTTTTTCATCCTCCTCAGCAAGGAATTCCAATAAGTGGGCTTTCCTGGCTGACATTCTGGCTGCAAGTTACGTCTCAGCATCCTGGACTAAAGGACCATAACTATTGTCCATGTCTGATTCTTCATTGCCAACATTTTCCTGAGGTGTCAACTTTGCTTTTACCTGTATACCAGGTGAGTCGTACAGTTCTATACTTTCTTCCAAAATAGTTGAATTAATCGCTGTACCATTCTGATCTGTATCCAATGCATCATGGAGCACAGAGGAGAGAATGGCTTGTCCACTTTCTTCCTCCACTGCAACCAGGTCAGCCATTTTCAGGCTAGCAAGATGGCAGAGGTTCTCCTTACAGGAAGAGTAGGGGGGATTTTTCCTGGCGTCATGACCAACATCCCCTGTCAATAAAACAGGCCCACGCAACCCACCCTCCTGGATGTACTTGGAAATAAGCTATCATAGCTTAGTATGCCTTTCCTGGACAAAAATTACAAATAATTAAAAAATGCTGTAAATAATTTGTGCCCAACCTTACAGTAGTTTAGCCTACGGAGCAGCAAATGCTGAAAACAAGTATTATAATTAATAGAGTACTAATTATTTTTACACTGGGATGAATGATATTGAGATGGACTTACCACCTAACTTTCAAGTTGTTCCCATGGGCGCAGCAATAATCCAATGGTCACTATCAATCATACATCAAAGTATAAAGCAGAAATATAAACCCTTTGAGTTAAAGCAGCCTTTTGTTAATGGTGGTGTGCATCCAAGTCATCCCTCACTGTGCCCCACTGTAGGACTTCCCTGGTCCAAAGGACTTTCCTCCACCATGTCCCTTTCTGGCTAAATGACCTCCCAGACTCCATCTCTCTTGAGCCCAGACTCGGCCCCTTTAAAACCAACCTAAGAACTCATCTCCATGAGCTCTCATCCTGCAACTGCACTTAACCTCTCTACCCATTCGCGCCTCACCTCTCTTATTGTTGGGGACCCTCCCTGGGCCAACCAACCCTAGCTTCTCTCTATAGGTATTTGGACAACTTAATGATGGGTAAACCTACTTTACCCTAGATAGCATCGAACTACAGTGCAACTCTGGGTATACCAAACCCTAGATTGTCTCCTTATTTTAACTTTTATGTATGTTCGTTATTCCCTTATATACTCACTGACGTGGAGCTTTTGCAAAGGAGTCTATGACTCAAAGGCTGCAAATTCCAATAATAAATGAAATAAATAAAGAGTGGGGCCTATGTAAGGAAAAAAGGGTCTATGATGAAAAAGTATTAGGAAACTCTGGTCTTCTTCACTGGCTTCTAATATACCAAATGTCTGCTATGGAGAGCTGATCCTGTATTATGTAGTCTCTGTGACAGTTGCATTTCTTGGTATGCTGGGTTACTGCTTAGTGTAGTATTTGATTGAATGCATTCTTGGTGGTGGACTAGGCACTGAAAGCAAAGGTAATTGAGTGAGTCCTAGAAGCTGAGTATACCATCATACTGTGTAAATAAGTAAACAAACAAATGTATTAGGCCTGGACCTTTAGAGACCTTTGGGACAGATATATGTAATAAAGAAGCACCTAAATTTAATACAGTTCACCTGACTGACCACTATTCTTCTACATGTGAAAAGAAAGCAACAGTAAAGACTTCCCCTTCAACTATTGAACATGCATCTGTGTACTGCCAAGTGGGTAATTAACTAGGGCTTGGTAAACTTTCCAAAGTTCACATTTGTAAAATGTGTCATTTTTTCATGAAATATGTGCATGTTACAATGTGGGGAGGTGGAGGACTACTGAAACTATACCCATCCCTCTCCCAGTATAAGGTAGTCACTTGATCCCTTCTTACCTCTCATCCCTTTTACCCCTATCCTCACCTTATCAGATGTCCTGAGGGGTACATTTATTTATGCTCCCAGTCTTCTGTGTCCTCTAGGAGGAGGTTGCACCTGTCTCCAGCAGCTATGCCATCAGGCATGTTATCCCTCTCAGAGACCATTAAAATTCATACTCCCTAATCTGTACCCCTCCTGTTGTCTCTTGTTTGATATTAAATGAAGAAATTCTCCATGTTCTTCCCCATACAGTATGTTGTTTACAGCTGTATGTCTTTATACCCCCCACCCAACCACAATGTGACAGCAATGCTCCATATCCTGATAGGTGCACACTGCTACTGAGACACTGACAGCTCTGTGCTCTGCCACTCCACTCCACCTCCTGCATCAATGCACATTAGAAGGTGGCAGTGAAAAGGAGAGGGCTGTGGCATTTCTTCAGTTGGAATTTGGCATGGGGCGATGGGTGGGAATACAAAGAGGGGTTGTTTCAATGATCAGGGGCAGTGTGTGTTACATGCAATGCAAACAAAGCTGCCCCATAACTAATTCTGCTGTGGAGATAAACATATCTAAACCACAAAAACTCGAGCACCACAGACAACCTATAGAAACCAATGTTCCTGATGATGCCATAGGATAACCAGTTGGAGTTTGTCTTGAGTTCCTGCTGGTGTTTCCTCTTTTCTGTCAAAAGACTCTCTGCACTTTTTGGGCTAGTCCAGAATAAATCTGCACCTATTTGCAAAAACATTGGTTTCCTGGCTGGTTTGTATAGGTTGGTGGGTGGTGCAGGGTGTTACATGCCAGGAACTAACAATGTGGGCACTGAAGAGAGAGATGTTTTCCCAAGAAGGGAGGCACATATAATAGAGAACATACATTGGTGTGCTGCCCCTGAGACTGTCTGCATCTGGTAAGGGAAGAGATACAGTGAGTGGTTGACTGATTTGGATATGTGACAGAGAAGTGTTACCCCACTTCCTCCCAAGTTTTTGCATGACCATTTCATGGTAAGCTTGCTTTTTCACAGTGAGTTTATCAATGACTGTGTGATTCTCTGCTTTACGTCACTTAACTGGACAAGAATCAGTTTACTGTATTGGCCGTCACTTTCACTTTAGGGATTCATTCTCAATGACTGGTGTGTGCGGCAACCGTTCTCTATGTAACTCCAACCCCCCCACACACACCCATACACACACACATATCATGACTGACATATCTAAATATGACAAATTTATAAACAAAACAAGTAAGCAATAACACATGATGGGGTGTGGGGATAAATGCACACCTAGAGGCATAGTGACCTTGAGCCTTAGTGCCCCTAGAAGTGTGTTTGTCCAGAATAAACCACACCCAGAGTCTGTTATTGTGCTTATAAAATAGGTGCATGTTCAGAGATATTGTATCTTTAAAAAAAATAAGTATTAAAAATTTTTCTTTTTTTGAAGTAAAATAGTCCCTCCTCTTAATTGTCATTAGGGGTGCTGGAGAGCGAGACTACCTTCCAACGTTTGTCTGTCACCCCTTCTTTATTTATTCTTTGCAGACTTTTCTCTCCAACCCTTCATTTCCTTTCATTCATTTATTCATGTGACTCCCATCCACTTTCCTGACTGCTGTAGCGAACGTGGCGGGTTGCTAGGCTGCCGGCAAGACCGAGATTTCATTGTAGTCTTGCTGGCAGCATGCTTCCATCTGTGGTATCATGTTTTGTAAAAGTGCCAGTGGTCTCACTCTCTGCTAGTCAGAACTGAGAGCTACAGACCACTGGTGTCTCGGGTGAACAGATCCGTTCAGGTCTGGAATAAGGCATTCCTTTCTCTCTCTCTTTTTTTTTTGGTACATGCTTCTTGTTTTGTAGGTTGAGTGTGTTTCTAGTCATTTAAGAAAGCAGGACACCTCTCACACACACAAAAAAAAAGGCACCTACGTTTCTGCGTGGGATCCGTGGCTCATGGATTCCAGTAAAGAAAAAGGTCACTTATAGTGGGCCTTGTTATTTAGTGTGCTATACTGAAATTAAAAAGCATGGCTGGAATGTCGTCTGATCCAATCAGAATCCTTTACTGTCTCTGCCCATTTTATAAACAAAATTAAATCATTGATGCTCTTCAATCACCTCCGCACCTCCCCCCCACACTCCCCACCAATCCCACTTATTCTTGCTCTCATACTCCTTCCATGACAGCAAAAAACAAACAGATGTGCTTATTGTTAAGATCTTAGAAAGGTCAGAAATGCTCCATTTCTCAGCTTAGCACCAGCGGCTCTGGTGGTAGTGAATATTTAATTTTTAGTGTCACTCATTAACGCAACAGTGGTAGTATTTTAAATTCTCCCTTTTTTTTAACTAAACAAGGCAACAGTTTCACTGAGTGGTGCAAGTTGGTCTGGTGGCTTGCAGTTTGAACAGCTGATTTTACCACATTCTTGATGGTCTGGTGGGTCTGCATAGCTGATAAACTTGCATTCCACCATAACGTACCTACTGCAGCACAAGTAGACGTGTACTGCAGTAGCTATGTCACTGCTGCAGCAGAACAACCTTTTAAAGTGTGTTGATTTCCATACAAATCAAAGCCTCCCCTACACTGTAGTAACATTTGTTATAAATACAGGACATACCCCCACCTGGACAAGAGTGATTTTGCCTAAAGAGATTTTAACTAGTAATGGCAGTTACAGAATTAGTTACAGAACAGTTTAGCCAAGTGTTGCTGATAAATAAAGCTTCTGGTAAGGTAGTCAAAACATTGGCATTTATCTGTTTTTGTTTGGGCAAGAGATGTTTTACACTGATGGGCATTATGCCTAGGCCATGTCATTGACAGTAGTCAGAGTAGGAGAGTGAGGGATATGTGGCTGGGCCTAGGTTGGACTTGAAATTTCCATAGAGCAGGAGTAGGAGTAATATGTCTTTGGGAAAACCCAAAAGAGAACTTATAGTGAGAGCTACAGTAGGTATGACATTACACATTACACACCTTTATGTTTGGGGAGGCAGAATTGTGCTAGAATACATGAGGACATAGGAAATAGATGCTTTACTTGGATGATCATAGATGGGTGGCTGTGGCAGACTGTGGGTTAGTTTATTGGGCATTGGCATGGGCACAGGTACATTTTCTCTGTCTCTCACTCTCATGTAGATGGGTGGCTGTGGCAGGCTGTGGGTTCGTTTATTAGGCATGGGCACAGGTACACTTTCTCTGTCTCTCACTCTCATGTAGATCGGTGGCTGTGGCAGGCTGCGGGTTCATTCATTGGGCATGGGCACAATATCACTACCTCTCGCTCTCATCAAGACGGGTCACTGGACATGGTGTCTTACAGTCTTTCAATGTCAGGAGGAGGATATCTGTCATTTAATCAGAAGGATTTAAGTGGCTACAACAACTGGACAGTTGTGTTTATAAGGCAGACTGTGTTTGCTAATGACAGCACACATTCTATTAAGTGTATTCAGAAAATCTACCAAGGGGAAGGTAAAATAGAATGATGGGTCATTATTTGTGAATATCTATCATATGGAATGAGAGTCAAGGACACTGTTTTTCTTGGGGTTGTTGTTAGATTAGAAATATTGCATAGACCACCACCACTTCTACTCTGACCACTATTTGACAATTCAAAATCTTCCTCCTCCTCATGTCTGTAGTAATCCTCAGGTGTTACTTCACCACTACTACAGACATGGCTACTTGGGCTACTTACAGTCAAGGAAGAGGATACCATGCTCAGTAAGGTGGATGAGGGTAAACACCCCACTATGGCATTAGCTCCCCTCTGGTCTGAGTCCTCAGTGCCATGTGCCTGCTCTTCAGATGTGTAAGCTGGCCCTCGGTGCCCAGATGGCTACCCTTTTTACCACGCCTCACACATGCTTGGCAAAGCTGGCAGATTGCCACTGTTTCAACACTTGCATCTTGTATAAAAAAATCCCAAACTAGGGATTTTGATGCCCTACTTTTCACATGTCCCTGATGCTGCATATTGGACTCCAGTTTTTTAGACACTGAAATGGGGGGGTGTACTGCATGATTTCTGTTGTTGGGCATACTTGGACTCTACCTGGCCATCACAGTCTATGACTGTTACTGGGTCATCATCATCAACAGACACAGCTACATCACAACTTTGAGGAGGGGGTGATTTACTAACAGACTGTTTACACACAGCCACCTTTACTTTCTTTTTCTCCAGTTCCCAATTGGGGTCACTGAAATCATCATCATAATCATCATCCGCATCCACAGTTTCAGCTTGGATGCTGTCCTGTGGAGAACATGTTCCAACCACAGCCTCCTTATGATCATCCAATATTTTTTCTTCAACATTTTAATCGTTGGATGGTGCAGACATAACCTCAGCAGCACTGGAAACATGAGATTGTGAGTCATCGTCAGGATCAGAATCATGTTCAACTACTGTGGGGATGGGGATGGGAAGTGTGACATCAACTACACTCTGACTCAAGTCTTTAGACTCCACAGTATTTTGGCAACCTGTTAACTTGTCATGAGTTGAACTTGGGGCAATACTCATGGCATCAGCAACTTCTCTACCACCACCAGTGGGGACAACAGCATCTCCAACCATCACTGAAGCAACTGTTTGTGTTGTGAAAAACATAGTTAGAGAAATCCCTTTACTGCCATCAACTATTTCCTTATGCTGTGTACTACTATGCCCACACCTATGGCCACTCTTGCCACTGGCAGCAATGCCATGGCCAGAAAGTTCTTTGCATGCACGTCTCTTTGCAGTCATTCTTTTGGATTACACAGAAAATTAACAACAAATTTAGATTTCTGAACTTTGGGGTGGGTGGGAAGCCAAAAAACAACAACTGTGGCTTACAGATGGAGATTGGGCCCTAAAACAGATGCAGATGCACAGACCGATGGAGAATGCACACTCAAGAGATGCAGCTGCACAGGCACAACAACACCTTAACCAGTGGTCACACAGATCCAAAACTGGAAAAATAATACCTTTTGCAGAGGGGGGTTGGAGACAGCTGCAGTACCAGTCCACTAACTAGATAGAATGAAACAGTAAAAATACCACAGACGGACCAGAGACTCAGAGTGCTGCAATTACAGTGTGGCACAATAAAATGTGTCTGACTTGACGGCACACACACACACACTACAGGTAATGCACAGAAAATTTAAAAGTTCAGTACACTATAACCAAATCTTTTAAACTGACTGAAAAAAAATGCACTGCGCCACAGCAAAGAGAATGCAAGAATTCCAAGCAAAACTAAGCAAGAGACAAATGAGTACAAACATACCAAGCAAAACCTAAGCGAGGTAGTCAGGTCCAAAAGCATTTTAAATACAGTACATAACAGTGTGGCAAGCTGATGACCTCAAATGTGGCACCCTTGTGATTTGGTCCTTATACTTAGGATCACTGTACTGAAGACAACTTGGTGAGATAGTCAGGAAGAAGAAAAATGTCCAGATAGTCCAGGTAACTAACTGGCTGTGCAGTTCTAAAAACAAAATACAAACTCTTTAGGTACATGGAGGGGGATCTGATCAGTGACTTTACCCCAGCTGTTTTTTCCAGCCATGGGCAGGCAAGGACCTGTGGAGCATGTGTGGCTGTGAGGAGGGCAGGAGTCCCTCAGTTGTCTGAGGTCCTGCCATCCTCCAGGAAATGCAGGCATCCCTGGGTAGTGGTGAGTGACAGCAGCTCCAGATGTTGCCTAGGAAAGCAAACAGTAGAATCTCTGTCTTTATGGATGGGGAGCTGACAACTTATTTTGTGTTATTTGTTTATTGATTAAGTACACTGAACCCCTTTACTGGTGACTCTGGCTACATGGATGGACAGGCAAGGTCCTGGGAAACATCTGTGGCTGAGGAAAGCAGAAAGCTCTCACATGGATGAAATTGTACCTCTCTTACAAGAATCTAGATAACTGATTGGCTGGGGAGTCACACTCCAGCAGCATGGAAAGAAGCTGATCAGTGACTTGATCCCCTTCCTCATGGCTCTGGCCATGTGAATGGGCAGGTGAGATCCTGTGGAGCATCTGTCCAGATAAGACAGAGACTTACAAGCAGCACAAAGGCAAACAGGTTAAAGAGACTATCCATGGAAAGGGAATCCAGGAAGATCCTTAGTGGGGCTATGGAGTGGTGCAGAATGGGTGGAGGGAGGCATGGAAAAGGCAGAAACACTGAATAACAAGCATTTGTCAATGCCGAATGTTTGCTTACTGGCATTGGCAGTGGTAGTGTAGAAGTTACAGAGCTGCGTAATAGGAATGGCAGTGAAGTATTGAACTGAAGCCAACCCCACCACCACCCTGCAGAGAGTGACAGGCATCGGGGTGTGCATTTGGGTCATCAGGCATAACGGCCACGTCATTTCACCACACCCCACTCTGCAGAGACTGACAAGTGTAACGTGTTCCTTGGGGTCTTTGGCCCTTATGCGCACCCCATTTCATTAGGAAATATGGTGAGATGGGTGCGATATAGGAGAATGGGGTGAAGTTTGGGGCCGAAGAGTCCAAGGCATACCTTGATGCCTCACAGTGACTGCAGGGTGTGGAATGGTATGAGCATCACAGGCAAGAATCCCAAGTCACACCCCTGATTCCTGTCATTCTCTATAGGGTTGGGCAATTTAGTTGAAAAGCCTAATACCTCAGGCATTCGTTGGTATTTTAACTCCAAATTTTCAACATGTTTGTTTTGTGACCCCACCTCATGAACAGGGGGAATATCAGTTTGGTAGCGAAGCTGCTTATGCACAGTGACTACGGGATTTAGCACCACAGGTGCAAAATATTCTGAACAGGCTGTAAAAATGACAGCTGTACTCTTTCATGGGGAGTGTAAAAATGGCTATATGTTGCAAATGTGTAGTAAAATATTTAAAAAATGGTGAAGTCACAATGTACATAGAAACTGTGCAACGCACACCTGTTATATAAGTAGGTTGGGATATTTTATAGCAGATTGTCAACTCAGGCATTTGTGCTCCGATCATGAACAGTGTCACTGTGATTTTCTTTATCTGTGCGAACAATGATTTCCCACAGCGACCACGCATCTTTGCACTGAAAGTGTGAAAACACACTTCGCCATGTTGTGAAAATGGCAGCTGTACTGTTCATAAGGAAGTGTTGAAAATGCCACTAGTGAAAATCTGGACTGAAAATATTACTAAGTCATGAACTAATGAGGATGCGTGGAACTGCACAATGCTCACTGTAACACAGTCATTTTGTGGACTTTTGTCACCAAATTTTCAACATAGCCATTTTAAGACTTCTGCTCATGAACAGTGTAACTGTGATTTTCTTAATCTGTCCTAAACATTGCTTTCGACACCAACAGCACCATTGTGCGCTACATGTGCGATAACACATTTTGGGTGACATATGAAAAATTGCAGCTGGACTGTTCATAAGGAAGTTTAATAAAATGGACATGTTGAAAATCTGGAGTGAATATTAAATTTGCAAACTTACGAGCATGCATAGAACTGTGCAACGCACGCCCAGAAAGTCATTTTAGGCATTTTTCACCAAGTTTCTCAACATAGCCATTTTAAGACCTCTGCTCATGAACAGTGTCACTGTGGTTTTGTTAATGTGTCCCATACATTGAGTTTGCACACCGACTACGCCATTGTGCGCTACAAGGGGGGAAACACGTTTAGGGCAGGATGTGAAAAATGACAGCTGTACTGCTCATAAGGAGGTATGGAAAAATGGCAATGTTGGAAATCTGGAGTGCAAATATTGAAAATTCGCAAACCCTACGGCGATGCGTGAGAACTGTACAGCGCACACTAGATAAAACAGTCATTTTTAGGAATTCTGTCCAAATTTTCAACATTGCCATTTTAAGATCTCTGCTCATGAACAGTGACACTGTGATTTTCTTAATGTGTCCCATACACTGAGTTCGACAACGATCGCGCCTATTGTGCGCTATATGGGCGGAAACACGTTTTGGGTGAGATGTGAAAAATGACAGCTGTACTACTCATAAGAAGGTGTGGAAAAATGGCAATGTTGAAAATCTGGAGTGGAAATATTGAAAATTCGCAAACCTATGAGCGTGCATAGGAACTGCGCAATGCACGCCGTTAAACAGTCATTTTTGATTTCACCAATTTAACATGGTTTTGGCTCTTCTCATGAATGATGTCATTGTCATGGCGGTATTCAGTCCCAGCGGTGATTTCGCAGTCACCGCGCAGTCACCGCGCCGAAATCACCTTTGAACCTGAATAACGCCATGACAGTGACATCATTCATGAGAAGGGGTCCCAAAAACCCCATGTTGAAAATTTGGTGCAAAAATTCCCAAAAATGCCTGAGATATGCAATAAAGTTGAACCCCTCCTATCCAGCCCATTATACAGCTTACCGGCATTTCCTCAGTTCGCGGTCGGCTTTGAAGAGTGCAGACGTGTTCCCGGTCCACCGAAGATCGTCGCACCGGAGTCCGGAGGTAGGTATGGGGTGAGGGGGTGGGAGGCTGGGTGCAGGTTGTGGGAGGAGGGTTCGAGACGCGCTGATGGACCGCTTTTGTTTTACAGGTTAAAACAAAAAAGACGTCAGATTGCTTGCCATGCTGGGGTGGGCTCCAGCATGGCACCAGGACTTTGGTGTCAGCCGACGGGATTGGGCACCACCGCTGCAAAAAATTTAAAAAACGCGGATTGCTTAGCTACGCTGGGCTGGGCCTCAAGCGTGGCACAAGGACTTTGGGGAGGGGCGTTGCTTCAGCCGACGGGGATTGGGCACCCCGCTGCAATATGATGGATTGCCACGCTGGGTGGGCTCCAGCGGCATCAACTATTGGGAGGGAGGGGAGGAGACAGATGGAGTTCAGCCGACGGGATTGGGCACCCCGTCGGCTATATGCTGCGCGGGGCGCTGACGCCTGTGGCTGGGGGCTGCGCGTGAGCAGCTTATCGCTGCTCACTCAAGAGTAGTCCCCTTTCAACTGTATGCCACTGCATTTGGCGTGTCATAGACAGCTCCAAAATGCATTGGCTTACAGAGGCTGCGCCTGCCAGCACTATGTTTCTTGCACATGCGTGCAAGCACACATAAAAATGTGTGCACAGTATTCACAGTGGAGTGGAGGGCACCTCCAGACAGAATGTACATGGGTAAGGGGGAGGCTAGCAGGAAGATGGACCCTATTGAGAGATTAGTAGAATGCTTGTAATCTAATGGATTATAAAACAGTAAGCAACATGGGTTTAGCAGAGGGAAGCCCTGCCAGATGAATCTAGGTTGAATATAATAGTTTTTATGAGGGGAAACACAATGAGGTTGGAGGGGGAAGATTCAAGAGGGAAGTGAGGAAGCGATTCTTCATGAAAAAAGTAACAAAAAGAAATTGTTAAAGGTGTTTGTGACCTCACCTCACAAGGGTCTGAGACAGATGAATTTCTTAGTTTAAGGATGGTGAGGTAGGCTGGGTAGGGGTGTTCAGAAGTCAGTGAATAATGTTCCAGAACCTATCTGAGGATTCAAAGTTGTTCTGCAGATTGCTTGACAAATTAAACTGGTTTGGCCTCCCTGATGGAGCCTACACTGGTGCTACATAATTGTTTGTATCTCACAGATCCTCAAGAAAGCCTGAGGGTTTGTGGAGATGCAAGGCAGAGTCACAAACATCGATTAGGTCAATAATATAGATTGCATACATTCAGATGTCGGGACTTGTTAGTTAAAAATACAACATACATGACCAGAAGCTACCTGATGCAATTAAAAGCTTGCTAGCTACCTTTATATTTTATATATATATATATATATATATATATATATACAAAATATTTACAACACAAGATAGCTTTGCTGAGTCGACACCTTGTTTCCAGTGGGGTCATGTTTCTACCCAATTTTTGCAGCTGAATGCACTGCAACACTGAATGGTTAAGTAACTTGTATAAGGTCACACAGTGAGTGTTTGCTCCTTGTAGGGGTTGAACCTGGGATCTCTCACTTCTCAAGCCAGTGCAATATTCACTAGACCCCACTTCCTCTTTTTAGAATTTAAAGGTACAGTAGGCACCACATATTTGTGTATTGTGAGAAAAACATTTTTAGCAGTATTAAACACAGTAACATACTCACATAATGTGCTGTAGCTGAGGGGTTGGAGATGATTCTTTAATGATTTTTTGTCCATCCAGCCCCATATTTAATATGAGCAAGGACGAATAAATACAGTATGCTTTGCAATCATGTATTTATTTATATGGGTTTCCAACAGCCACTCTGTGACTCAGGGTGCCCATTCAACCACTTGGTAAACAGACATGTGTCCATGTATTTATATCTTGAAGGCCTGTATTGTCTTCATGTCCTCTGGCTACCCTGGTGGGCTGTTCTGTAGGTTCACCACCTTTTTGGAAGATGAAGTGCCTCCAAATATTACCCTTAAATTCCTCCCTCTGAGCATCAGGGCACATCCCTGTTCCCTGCTGAAAGACAGTAGATCAAACATCTCTGTTCTGTCTTGTCCATACCCTTGAGTATGTGGAAGACTGAGATCATGTCCCCCCACAGCCTTCTTTTCAACAAGGAGAATGTGCTAAGGGCCACCATCCTCTCCGCATAGCTCCTGTTCCCCAAACCTCTTAGCATTCTGCTGACTCTGGGCTGCAGCCTCTTGATGGCCTCAATGTCTTTTTTATATTGATCCCAGAACTGCATGCAGTACACCAGGTGGGGTCTCTAACCAGGGTCTTGTAAGTGGAAGGATTATTTCCCCTGCCTTGCTGGGCAATCCCCTTTCCCTACACCAAAAGCATTTTGCTGCCTTCTTGATAACAGTTAGGCACTGGATCCAATGTTTCAGCCCTTAATGGGTGACTCCCTGCAACAAGTGGAGCCCCAGACAGTGCTCCAGATTTCTAATTTTTCTCCCTTTGAGTAGTATCTTGCATTTGGTTACTGTAAATTGAATTTGAAACTAAGTGCCTGACAATCTACCAGCTTGTTCAGGTCCTCCTAAAGTTTGTCTTTATTCTCAAGGTAGTCCACCACCCTGGCCAGCTTAGTTTTTATCAATGAACTTAAGCAGCATGCTGAAGACCCTATCTTCCAGGCTGTTGATAAAAATGTTGAACAATAATGGCCCCAGTACAGAGCCCTGTGGGATGCCACTTAGTACCCCTCCCCTCACATTACTGCCTGTCAAGTGCAATCCTCTGCTTTCCGCTCCTGAAGCTCTTAACAATCTACCTTGTGCATGCCTCATATATACCACCTTAGTGTACTCTACCCAGATGCTTGTCATATGCCAAAGTGTCAGAAGTAGTCATCCAGCATGGCAGCTTTCTGCCTGTCTCCACATAAGAGATTAATAAGCAAGCTTGGTAGCTTAGAAGTGGGTCTAAAGGTGGCAAACTGGATTAGAAATTGGTTAGGAGATAGGCAACAGAGGGTGGTAGTAAATGGAAGTTCATTCCAACTAAGGGAGGGTGACCAGTGGGGTGCCTCAGGGATCAGTGCTGGGACCGGTACTCTTTAATGTTTTTATACAGTAAGTGACATTGCAGAGGAGCTGGAAGGGAAGGTCTTCCACTTTGCAGATGACACCAAAGTCTGCAATGGAGTGCTCACTTGGAGGGGGGGGAGTGGAAAGGATAAGTAGTGACCAGAGAAAACTTAAGGAGTGATCCAGGGTTTTGCAGCTGGGTTTCAGTGCAAAAAAGTGCAAAATAATGCACTTAGGGCACAGAAACCCAAGGACAGAGCACAAAATGGGTGGAGTGGTATTGACAACCACCAAGCAGGAAAGAGAGCTTGGGGTAGTCATATCGGATGACCTAAATGTGGTCAGACAGTGCAACAAGGCAGTAGGGAGGGCTATTGGGATTCTGGGATGCATAGGGAGGGGTATCACCAGCAGAAAGAGGGAGGTTGTGTTGCCTCTGTATAGATCGCTGGTAAGACCCCACTTACAGTACTGTGTCCAGTTCTGGAGACTACATCTCCAGAAGGATACAGACAGAGTGGAGGCAGTCCAAAGGAGGGCAAGTAAAATTTATTTATTTATTTATTGAATTTTGTTGACCGGGTGAGCCCGCTGGGCCCCGGAGGTCCCTTTTTCAGGGGTGACCCGGAGGAAAGTTACATACATGTAAACGGAACAATACAAATTGAAAAGTGACATGATGTTAGACAGATAAATTTCCATGGGGTTACAATCAGGTAGGAGGTAAGGGAACATACAGACTGTAGGAACATGTAGATTAGATATTTGCAAACGTTGTGCATGCATAAATCTTGTAGAGCTTGGAAGTGCACGAGGTATTGGCTAATTTGCCTAGAGTCAGGGTGCCTTCCAGAGGGATTAGATAGATGGGGGTAAGGGTAACAATAAAACACGCCTTCATAGGTAGGAGAGACAATGACGAATGGTCAGGTCCTAAGGCATTGGCAGGTACTCCTATCGAGCAAGTGTGCTTTAAGTTTGGAGCGGAATCTGGGGCCAGATCCTGCCTCCTGTACCCCTAGTGGGAGGTTGTTCCAGGTGGAAGAGGCTGTAAACGCGAAGGACCTGGACCCAGCTTTGGTCCTTGTTTTAGGAACCTTGAGGAGAGTTTGTCCTGAGGTGTGGAGACACCTCAGACTGGATTTAGCCCTGACTAGCCCTTTGAGGCTAGGGGGAAGAGAGGGGCCCAGTAGCTTAAATGTCAGGCAAAGAGTCGGGTAGATGAGGCGGGCTTCCAGTGACGGCCACCTGAGCCTTGCTTGGGCCTCGCAGTGGTGGGTTCTAGGGTGGGACATAGTAACAAACCTGGCAATCTTGTTGTATAAGGTCTTTAGCCTGTCAAGTTCTGTAGCGGCCACACCTTGGAGAACCGGGGCTGCGTAGGTGAGCTTTGGGAGTAGGGACGCTAGTTATGATGGCTACCCTGGCTTCAGGGACAATCTGGTCCTTTATTCTATAGAGGGATGCCAAGTTTCACATGGATGGCTTTGGTTAGTTGGTCGACATGATTTTTAGAGTGAAGCTTTGGTCTAGTGTTAGACCGAGGTACTTTGTAGAGGTAACCACTTGAGTTTGACTCCCCTCTGGACTGCAGTTGAAGGAGCGTCGACCGCTCAGATCCCAGGGATCTAGGCCCAAACAGCATCGCCTTGGTTTTGCTGGTGTTTAGTACCATTTTGTTCAAAGTGATCCAATCCTCCATCTGGAGGATGTCATCTTGAATGGTACAGGGTCTGCATCAAAAGCTCTATGAGGAGAGACTAAAGGATCTCAATATAGGTTTATAGGTTCATCGCTAAATATGAGTTCTTTTAGGCAACTTTATCTTTTAATGAACTCTCCAGCTTTTGTTTTCACAGGTGGAACAAATATTTTTTATCACCCATATAATGATCTAGTCTGTTTTTAAATGTAGTAATATTATTGCTTTCCACAACGTGTTTAGGCAGTGAGTTACAACTTGTTATGATCCTTTGAGTGAAAAAAATCACATCTTTTCTTTGTTACATTGGTTTCTCCTTTTAATCTATATAGACCGAGTTTTTTTTTATTTTGTTCATGTAATTTTTGTAATCCAATATTCTCCATCAAACTGGGATCTTTTGTTGCCCTGAAGACCAGACAAAGGTCTCCTCTTAACTATCTATACTCAGTGGAGTATAACCCCAGTTGTTTTAGTCTTTCATTATAGTTATGATGTTGTAAACCCTTTATTTTTTTCCTTTTTCTTTTGCTTTGTACACTTTCTTTTAATTTTTTTACTTCTAACAGTGGTTGCTGCAGAAAATTGTGAGCAGTATTCCAAGTGTGGGTGAACCAAACTGCTGTACAGTGGAAGAATTATTTTTGGCTCTCTGCTTTTTATGTTGGAGAGAATACAGCCTAGTATTTTGGTATTTCTTTACAGTCACTGTTATATGTACACATTATAGTTGTATCTTTTGTACATATTGTTTTCTCCTGCCTGCATTGTACTATAATTGTCTGAACTTTTCTGTTTAATGATTGTACTGGCTCTGTTTCAATAATGTATTGTATATGTACACTCCCAGGTCATGCCTGAAAATAATCGTTTCTATGGCTAGTGCACCTTACCCGGTCAATAAAAACTAAATAAAAATAAATAAATATGTACATCCGATAAGAGTTTATCTGTGATTATTATTCCCAGGTCTCTTTTTTCAGAAGTATTTTCTAGCACCTAGATATCAAGTTTGTAAGTGAAATTAGGGTTCTTGGATCCAGAGTGCATCACTTTACACTTGATTATATTAAACGCCATTCTGTTGTTTTTTGCCCATACTGATAATTTATCTAGGTTAGCCTGGAGTTTACATCCATCACTTTGAGTTATTACCAGACCCCCTAATTTGCAGTCATCTGTGTACTTACTTAACCATGCACTTTCAGATGTTTGGAGTGTAGCTACTAGTATAGTGAATAGGGTAGGCCCCAATAATGAGCCCTGCGGCACTCCACTTGTTACATAACCCCAATCTGACTGATATCCCTTAATTGCTACTTTTTGCTTCCTGTTTTCCAACCACGATGTAATCCAGTTTATAATATTTGTTTGTAGCTTAATTTTGTAAAGCTGTTCAATTAATGTTTTTTGTGATTCTTTGTTGAATGCTTTGACGAAGTCCGAAAATAATACATCCGCTGGTATACCTTTTTCCAAGGCTTCACTCACAGGTTCAAAAAAAGATATTAAGTTAGTGAGGCATGATCTGCCTGGGATGAATCCATGCCGTGTTATATCTATTATTTGTTCTTTGTTCACTTGGTCTATTATATGATGTTGAATGATTCTTTCAAGTGTCTTTCCTAAAACTGAAGTTAAACTTATAGGCCTGTAGTTTTTTGTTTCTGATCTTGAACCGGTTTTATGTATTGGAGTTATGAGAGATTGTCTCCATTCAGGTAGTGTTTCACCATTTTTAGAGATAGATTAAATAAATAGGTTAGTGGTCCCACTAGTTAATTTTCTAGCTCCTGCAGAAATTTAGGTGTAATACCATCAGGGCCTGCTGAACTGCTAAACTTTAGTCCTTTAATAACTTTGCTGATTTCATTCTCAGTAATTGGAATGTAGTCATTTGATGTTATAATAAGCATAACAATTTTTTCCTTCGGTTCATAGACACTGAGAAAGTATTTACTTAATTTGGTGGCTATGTCTGTTTCATCTGTAAGGATCTGATTTCAAGTTATGATTGGACCTATCCCCTTTTGATTTCCTCTAAGTGCTCCTACATAATTATAAAATTGCTTTTTGTTGTCTTTAACAGAACAGAGGAAGGAGAGAGGGGATATGATAGAGACCTTTAAATTCCTCACGAGGTAAATGAGGGAAGTATTTTCTAGAAGAAAAGGTACTCAAGAACAAGGGAACATGCAATGAAGCTGGCGGTGGGGGGTAGAATCAGGAGAGATGTGAAGAAGCACTTCTTCACAGAAAAAGTGGTGGATTCCTGCAACAGGCTTCCAGCAGAAAATAGAGGTGGGGTTCAAGAATGCATGGGATAAGCACAAGGTAAATCACTGTGGAAAGGAAGGGGAAGGAAAAGAAACTATAGATCAGGCACGGTCTGTGGTAAGAGTGTAGGTTAACAGAAATGGACAGACTGCATGAGCCAAGCAGTCCTTATCTGCTATCAAATTCTGTTTTTATGTTTCTATGTTTCCTCTGTTATCCTGCTTCCCTCCTTTAGCCTAGCAATCCCCCATCCTGTGTTTCTTTTTTCCCCTCATAAAAAAAAAAACGATTTTTCCCTCCGTTGACCCCTCCGCAATACAGAGTTCCATGTCTGCCTTTGCAATCTTTTTTTTTCCAACTTTATTTACCACTCCTATCACTGACCCCAGCCTCTCTCCAGTGGGGGTTCTTGACTCACCTACATCCTGCCTGGCCTGAAGGCTTAGTCCTGTTGTCTGGTTTGGCCCAGCTCCTGTTCTGTTTCTCCCTGGCACCCGTTCCCCCAGATTTAAGCCCCCTTGGGTGGGACCACCATTCTCCTCCCAATGACTTTCTGAAATCTGGACAGGTGTTCAGGAAGTGGAAGGAGCACTGGAGACAGCCGATGCACTCGACATTGGGTGTGGGGGTAGCCTCTGGTCCCTACCTTCAACTACCAGGATTGGGGTTTTTCCCTTTTTCTTGTGTTTCCCCGAGCTCGGATGTGTAATGACATCCTGCTCACAGGGTGCATGCTCCCACGCACCCTCATAAGACATCCACCACAGCTCCTCCTTTATACTGTGATCCACTGATTGCTGTTCCCCCCAGCCAATGCTAGGAGCCACCAGAACAGTGGCTAGCCTAACCACTCCACCCCCGGGAAAGGAGAGCAGTCCTCCAGATGTTCAATCCTTTCTTGCCCTTGCCAACTCCCGACAGCCCAGGATCATTCCCAAACCTGGGTCACCGATGTGGTGCGAGGTGTGGTGTCCAGTGCCTCAACACTCAGCACCACTGGGCTGGCTGCCTTTGTAATCTTAACTGCCCTTTTGGCCTCTCTAGTCTTTTCCTGATACTCATCCCAAACCTATCCGCTGTTTTTGTTCGTACCTTATAAAGGCCTTCTTTTTGGCACTCATTGGCTTCCAGCCTTTTCAGAAAACCAAATTGGTCTTTTAATTATACTTATTTCTCTTGATAACTGTTCTGTGCATGTTTCAATTGCAATGAGAACGGTACCTTTTATGACCCCACATTTTTTTTCTACTCCCTCAATGCTGCCCATCCCTGGTAACCTATCCAGGAATAGTTCCCTCATTTAGTTGAAATCCATCCTTCTGAAGTCTAGCACCTCAGTTATAGATCAGGGCTTACTGGTGCCCCAGGGCCACCTCATACCATTTAGTATTGTATTCCCTGGACCACAGTGGTTCCCCAACCCACACTCCATCAATAATTTGGACTGTATCCTGTCTGCCAATTGGTGCTTTCCCAACTTGAGTTTTGCTAGGCATTCAGCTATCAGAGCAGATGTGTTGTCTGTTTGCACACTGTGGTTAACTCTGATGTCATAGCTCCTTCACATGAACACCCTCCTCTAGCTGGGGTCCCTTGCAAACACAGAAATGAAATACTCATTAAGTAGCTAAGCCTTAATCCATAGCTATCTCAAAGTCTGCCCCTTTCCATGTTTTCAGAAGGCCCAATCTCCTCCTTCCCCTTCCTCCTCTTTCAATTTATGTGCTGGCAGAGGGCTTTGGTGTTGTCTACACTGCATATCCCACTGCTATTCTGGGTTTCAGATCCTCCTTGGATTTCCTAATTCTGGTCTTGCAGTTCCTCAGGGCTGCTCTGTGTGCCTGGACTGGATGCAACCTATCTCTTTCCAAAAGTCATAGACCTTTGCTTTGTTTAGGATCAGTTGCATAAGGTCTCCATTAAGCCGGAATGCGATTTATTGGCTCTTTTCCCATATAGAGATACAGACCTTTATGACTGCTTCAAGCACCTACTTTAATGAACCCCATATGTGTTCTGCATTTCCAGCCTCCTTCAGCTTTTCCCGGCCCTTGGACACCAGGTTCTTTATCTTATTAAAGTCTATCTGTCTGAAGTTCTGGTTCCTGCAGGCCAAGTCATGGCTCATTCTTCCTGACACAGGGAGAAGATTACCTGGTTATGGTCACTGCCTCCCACCAGTACTTGAACATTCACTTAAAGATGACCACATCCCCACTCCTGATAACAAGGTCAAAGGTGGCCCCAAACCTAATGTCCTGGCCTTGTTGCTGTAGGAAGCAGTCCTTTAAGGCTGACAGAAAGTCAGTCTCAGCCATACCATTAGCCTTCTGAAATCACTAGACAATGCCTGGGAGATTGAAGTCCTCCATACTGCATCAGATATTTCTGCTCTATAAATTTCCCAATTCAGCTAGGCATCATGCTCTACCAAGCTGTTAAGATGCCTGTAGCACACTCCCGAGGTGACTGTTCTGCCTTTTATTCACCAGCTTAATCCAGAGAAATTCTCTGACACTGTTTGCAACTCTGATGTCTTCTTTGTCCTCCATAGTGACTCCCTCCCTCACTTACAAAGAGAACTGCCCATCCCTTTTCCTGTCATACCTATCTCTTTAGAATAGTCTGCTTCATTCTGTTCTGTGTTCTAGTCATTTTCTGTCCCCCCCAATCAGGTCTTGATGAATGCTGCTAAATCCTGGCTGTCTAAGTACTTCAGACCCTCAAACTCAAGGCACACACATTTTCGGAAGTTTGAAGTTTCAAAACTGCACAGTCTTCATTAATTGGTGGTATGGTGTTCCTTGGGTTGTCAACCCTCTTGCCCAATCCCTCCCCTGAGCAAAGAAACATGATCTTTTGCCTCATGCAGGGCATGCAGCACCCTGCATGAAGAAAGCTATGACTGATTTTGTTGGTCACAGGTGGCATGGCATACTTCTGTATCTCCAAAGAGTATATGCCTATGAGACACTGGCTTGGAGCTGTACGTTGTGCTTTGGGCAGGCAGCTATGGGATGGAGGGAGGTGGATAAGCATTAGGTTTGACAACCCCAAGGAACATACCACCACTGATTCATTAAAACTCCCAAGACTCCAAACCCTTATGTTTTTCATGTCTTTACTTAGTCTGCTTTGTGTTCTTCAAACCTAATGAGTGCATTATATCAATGTATAAATGACATGTCCACAGTGCAAGCACACATTTCTCAACAGGAAATTTCAGTACAAAAAGTGGATCAAAACAGCTTAATCTGGTTCAAAGTCAGTTGACATTCATCTGTATCCCCCCTCCCCCGGGTCGTGTCTGAAAATAGGCAGAATTTGTCTAGTGCACTTACCCGGTCAACAAAAGCTAAATGAAAATAAAAAAATTAAAAATCTTGGTAAAGTCTGCCTTTCTGAAATTCTGAGTCCTACAAATCCACAAAAGTTTTTTTCACTTGGCAGTTGGTGACTGGCTACCTGTGGATTCAGAGCCAAGAAATTTGCCCAAATTATAATCTCATGATTAGTTTAAAAAACTTTTGTTTCACATGCTCGGCCACCCAAATGAAAACCCTATGTAGATTTGGTGCAGTTAAGTGTGCAGAAGCTCATTCTGAAATTCCTTTCCCCCAACCTGCCTGAAGAACAAATGCTTTTTGATAGGACTTTCTAATGGAAGTCAGGTAAGGGAACCTGCACTGCACAGTTTTTGCACTAAATGACATGTTAAAAAATGTATGTTTGCATTGTGGACATGCTATTTAATATTTAATACAATGTAGAAACATAGAAACATAGAAGCTGAAGGCAGATAAGGGCCACATCGCCCATCTAGTCTGCCCCTTTTTGTTGCGTTGCTTACAATGCAGACCCTGCCAGGTCTACGGCACTTTCTCTGCCATCCCCTTATCTATCCCTTAGGGCTTGATGTAGCTCTACAAAACCCTCCTGTGTGCAGATTCAAACTTCCTTCCATTGAAAGGGGCTGCTTTATTTGAAGGAGGCTTTGGTCTTTTCCAACACACTAACTCTTGATATGCTGGAATAGCCAAAACATTGGCTTTGATCTCTGGTTGTTGTAGGTCAGATTCTGAAATGTCCAATAGGTATTTCAACACCTGATCTGAAGGACAGCATTAGGGATCATAAGATTTCTTTACACACCAGACAGAAACACTTCCAATTGGTACTGTATGCTTTCCTAGTAAATAGTTTTCTTGCTACCAGTAGAACATGGGACACCCAAACATGCTGAATCTATTTACTTCTATATTCTTGAGATCCAGTCCCTGAGATATAAAGGCTGAAGGTTTGGGTGCACCAACTGGCCCTGCTGCTCGGTCAGTAGATTGGATTTAAGTGGCAGATAAACTGGTCCCTGTATCATCATTTGGTGCATTAATGAGTATTATATCTGACATAGCCACACGGTACTGTTAGACTCATGTATCTACCACTGGCTTCAAATTTGATGAGGACTTTCTGAATTAGTAGATTTAGAAGGAAGGTATAGAGAAATCAACCTGTCCATTGCAACCTGAATGCATCCTGCCAAAAGCTTCTTGCTTTAGATTTCTGGAGCAATATAGAATAGTTTTGTATTGTGATAACATACAGAATGATCTATGTCTTCTTGCCCCAGTCACTGAATAGGGTACTGCATCCTCTGCAATAGATTACACATGTGGGTTTGCTGCTGTTCAACTCATTGTCTGGTAGGACAATTTCCACTCCTGGAAGATGAATAGCCAGGACAAAAACATTGTGCTCCGTTGCCTACTCCCACACATTCAGTGATTAGCTACACAGATGCTAGATGTGGGTACCTCCCTATTCGATGAGGCAGAACATGAGACACATATCTAGATGGACATGTATTGTACTATCTTATTTTGTCATCTAGCTTGCGTCAGTCTTGGGAATCATTTTTACAGAGCTTGCACCCGAGATCTGGTACAAGCTGCCGTAAATTGGGAAAACTGTCACAACCGCGTACAACCTTTGAAAATCAGGCACAACTGTAGCAAAAGGGATTGGCATAGTGGCGATTTCAAAGTGTTGTGCAGGGCTTGAGGGAAGCTCTGTGTCACTCTTTGAAAATAAGGCCCATTTTTTATATATTTCTTCTCCCTCCACCCCTCTAGATTGCATCTGTACATGAGATTATCCTTTTATCTCTGTATGTTTACCGAGTGAAACAATTCAAACTAATAAAGTGAGAGAGCAGCCTAAACTTTGAATGCTGCATTGAAGGTAACCTGAGACATTAAAGCTGGAATTCATTTGCTTTCTGGTGGGGACGTTGTGCTAGATACTGCCAGCGACAGTCTTTGTTATATGGTGGGGGGGGGGGGTTACAAGGTAAAGCTATTGTATTCACTGTGTGATCCTTTTTTGGTTTTAGATTATATCTGTGGATGTAGGAATAATTTAGTAAGTGCATCACAAGCAGCAGAAATGCTGCATAATATGTAGCAAATATACTGTGTTGTAAGTTGGAGATCACAATTTGAGCTGAGGGAAGTAGGCTGCAAGGTGCAAAAAGTTTGAAGGGAATCCAGAGATCTAGTAGTGGATAAGCTCTGAGGCTGAATTTTTTCCACCTACCTTACTGTACTTGCATCCAGTAATGAAACAAGAAGCATAGGAAGTGAGGTATTATACAAGCAAGGGAACAAGGAAGTAAGGGGGACCAACTTTGGGAAAGTGACAGTCAAGGAATATAAAAGTGATCTTCCCAAAGTGGTAGTGAACAGTTTTATTTTGCAGTTGTGTCACTCAGTGAAGTCCCACAAAGTTAAGTGGCATATGTAACAGAAGACGTATTTCACAAGAGAGGGATGGGGCAAGGAGCACTGCTCAGATAGGCTGACATGAAAATAGGAGGGGAGTGCAAGGTTAATAGCTGGCTTCATAGCAGTTTGAAATGTAACTTTAATGGCGGTGTTTCCTGAGGTTGGCGAGGGACTTTGTGTGGGTTGATGTGTGCTCTGCTTTTTATGCTTCAGGCATGTGCATGGCGCTGTACCTGGTGCCTTGCACAGTGTTGCTGGGCCCAAAAGGTCTAGTGTCTAAAACTAAAGAATGGGGTTCTGTAGAGAAGATTGACTTTCAAAAGATCAAACATTTTCCAGAAATTAGTATGTTGTTGGGTCTGATGACATTACACAGAATAACTGTTAGACCTTCATCTGGTCTATCTGGACAAATGTGGTTCCCAAGAACTGGAAAGTAGGCAATCTGGCCCTCATTTTCAAGAAGGGGCAAGGTCATATCCAGACAGCTACAGGCTGGTCAGCCTGACATCAGTGCAGCAGAAGAGTCTGAAAGCCATTATTAGCCACTGTAGCCCAGTCATGGCTTAGGATTTGTACTCTGCCATCTGTTTGCAGCCAAGGGCTAAGAATGGTGTGTGTTGGAGCTACTCATCCAACTCTTCAACTCTCTCAGCTCACAGCAGCAGAAGCTGTGAATCGAGCACCTATCAGAGGCATGGGCACTTCTATAAGGGCATGACTTTTTCCCCATTTCAAACTTTGTCTGCAGCAGCATTTCACTGAACCAGCCAGAGTAGCTCAGTCAGGGATTAGGAGTTTCACACCCTGCCATCTCAATGCAGCCAAGGGTTGTAAACTGTGTGTGCAGGGGCTTCCTAGACAACTCACCAGCCTACTCACCAGCCCTTCCAGCACAGAGCATCAGGAGCTGTGAATCAAGCTCCTATCAGATGCATATGTGCTTCTATTAGGGTGAGACTTTTGCCATATTTCACACTTTGTCCACAGCAGCATTTTGTTGCACCAGCCACAGTAGCCCAGTTGGGGCTTAGGATTCGGATGCCATATCATCTTGTTGCAGTGGGAGTTGAGAGCCACAAGTGCAGAGGGCTCCTCAGACAACTCACTTGCCAACTCACTAGCCCTCCCAGCATGACAGCACACAGTAGTAGGAGCTGAGAATTGAGTTCCTATCAGAGGTGTGACAACATCGATTAGGGTGGGAAACTTTGCCCTTGCAGTCTACCATTTTCTTTGTGGTAATGCATGAATGGCACAGCAGGAGTGAGAGTCCTCGAGGGGAATCACCAGAGAAAGACACCAGGATGCCAAGGGATTCAGCCCCTTCCCTGCAAACTGCAAGTGTTTAACGTTCTATGTATTTCTGTTCTGGTGAACCTCACAGGAGGCGTTTGTAGGAGTCTTCCTTATTACTGTGCTGGTTTGATAGGTGCTGCTAGCAACTAATATAAACTGTATTGTTGGTTAGCTCTGTTTCTAAGAATGTACCTCCAGGCTTCTGTGGTGTGTTTAAGAGGCCCTACTCTATACTGTATTTTAGACTTCCAGGCTTTACTAAGTATCTAGTGTTATTGCTGCTTAGAATTCTCTACTGATTTAGTGCCCTGCTTCAATTTGCTATTTTCAGAGGCTGAATTTCTTTTGTTATTGTTGTGACTGCTTATTATTGCCCATAGATTCACCCATCACTAGTTTCCCCTTTGTGCTAAACCCCTCCTCCTCTAGTCTCCCCCTCTGTGTTAGGCCAACGTTACCCCTAGCCTCCCTATCTGGGCCAGGCCTACTCTCCCCCTAGCCTCCCTATCTGAGTCAAGTCTATGCTCTTGGTGTACCAACACCATTGCTAGCTTCATCGACTATGCTGCTATACTTTCTAGCTCTTCTCCCCTACTCATCTTCCTCTTCTCCCTTCCCACTTTCACTGCCACTCCCTTCCACTTCACCCTCCACCCCTCCCTCCAGCACCCTTCCCTTCTTCTGTCTCCTCTCCCTCACCCATTCCACCTGGTATACTCGGTATTGTCTCCTATCTGCTCCTTAGCCCCACCTTGAAGCTCTCTGGCATCTCCTTCCCTTTCCTCCCACACCCCCCTTCCCCTCCTCCTCTTCTCCCTACAAGCAACTTTATAGATCCCTTAAGCTCCTTATATCCTTCTGACTTCTGGTAGCATGCAATATAGAACATAATCCCAGCCCCACCTCCCTCATAATAATGCAGCTCCTCAAAGGACTGCAGGTTGCCCACTGTAACATCCCAGCTTCCTCCCAAAACTGGATCAGTTGCAGCCCCTCATGGTCAACCTCCAGCCAGCTGTCTGTCATCTCAGCACCCTGTATTTCCCATAAGTTACATGACTCTGCAGTGGCAATCCTGAGATAATCCATAGCCAGGCAGGATCACCACAAATAAAGGAGGTTGTGTCCCTAGTTACTTTTTCTGTAGCATCCCATGTATGTCAGTGATATCAGTCCTTTCTCTCTCCACCTATGGATTGCTCCTCCTCAAACTCACCCTCCTCTTCTCAGTCCCTCTTTTTGCTCCAGGGGTATACTACTGTCCCAGCCTGTCCCCTGCGACAGCCACTAAACTTCTCTCATTCATCTGTTCCTACTGCTTGTCTGGTGATTTGCTGATACTTGATGATTTTAACATCAATTGGCTCTGCTCCACAGTGCACAAACTGTGTTAAAATGTTAAATCCTTCCAGTTATCCCAACTGATTTCACACCATGTCCCTCTTAATAATAAATATTTAAACCACACTCTTCTGGACTGGTGTTCTGCCAACTCAAACCAGGCAGCTATTTACTCACTCACATACACACAATAACAATACAATAAGTACAGCAAGCCAAAGCTTTATTATAACAAAATATAATACAAAAGGTTATACATCACCGATTCAATAAAGCATCATCCAAGCCCTCTTCCAATGGCTGGGAAGCCCCCTTGTCAGCCTGGCTAGGAGTCTCTCGAACTGAACTGGCCCCACAGCGTGCGTCCACCCTGCAGGAGAGGCTTCTAACCAGGCATTGAGAAAGCTACATTTATATCTTATTCTATGCTAAAATAACACGGCAGCCCTCATAGTGTTGTTTTCCCACATTCTAGAAGCTGGCCGGGCTCCCAGGATGTTACGAATTCACACCATAAGGACTGCTCAGAATTCCCTACACCTGCTAGGTCACTGTGCTCCAAACACTGGCTGGGTGCCTAGAACACTATGAGCTAAGCAGAAGTTTAAACAAAACTACAAAAACAGGTTGCCTGATAATATGCGACCTTCAAGTCAGCAAAATACACTGTCTGAAGCAAAACATAATAATGAGGCTATCTAAAGAGCAAAACACTAATTAAATGAAGCAGCATGTAAAATGGAGTCACACAATACAAAATGGAGTATAAAATGACATACATTACATGAAATAGCATACAAAATGGAGTGACAATAATCAACATATTATACTATCACTACATTCGGTCATTTGATTATTGTGAATACGATTTGTATGATATTGGTACCATAGCAAAATTACTACGAATATAACATGATAAGTAACAAGTCCAAATAAGCAAGATAATTGTCACTACAGCAATGATTATGATAGGATGTATCAGAATATTTAACGCTTTTGTAGCTGATGGAGACCATCCTGTAAAAATATCCCACCAATAATGAGTAGTTTCGTAGTTTGCACCTGACTTTGCACTAATGATTTATTTCTTATTGCCAAATGAGCCTGCATTACATCTGTTTCCTGAATTATCTGTTTAATTTTATTTAACGAGATATTCAATCTTGATTGATCTAAAATATTGGGCTGCCAATACAAAATAAGCTTCTGCTCATTATCAGGGACTTGTGCATTTTACTGTGGTGGATGACATTACAATCCAATGATTACTAGGAATCCATGATTTGAACACGGTCCTCCACACATATTCATTATTACTCATTAAATCACTCTGGGCCTTATTTCTTTGCATTATAGAATACATATGTCACATTGTGCATTCTGTCCAATCAATAAATCGCGAAATATTTTCTGCTACTCCCATTCCCCATACCTGTGAAGCATTAAATAACTGCAAGAACTCAAAATCATAATTCAAAGTTAATCTTTGGGATAAGAAAACAGTTGGCATCCATTGAGCTTGTAAGTTAATTAGCTAAATACATCAATTCCTACTGCCTAAGCCTTGTTAGTCAGTGTTTCTATATCCACACTATTTAAAATTCCCATGCCTGCCCTGCTCCACCTAATAGCGTATCATACCAAGCTCTTTTATATTTGCATTTTCTAAACATAAACGTTATGTTAAAATGGATTACATTTTTCTGATACCGCTGCGCTACTGATGTACATGTGGATGGAACCTTAACTATACTATCATTGCTAATTACAGGATGATTTTTCAACACTGTAATGTGATCTGCCCAAGTAGTTCTATTAGTTATTGCAGTAGCATTCATGCAGAATAACGTGTCTATGTCAATCAAAGTTATACTTGCATTGAAAATGTCTGTTTGATTCATGCAGCAATCAAGTCTATGTTGTACAGTCACCATGCAACTATTCGGTAAGTTGCAGCATTTAATAGCAGTCTTATTCTGCAAAGAGATTTCATCTGTTTCAGAGGCATATTGTCCTGAGCCACCAGTTGTCATCCAGAGATTGACCCTGGTGAAAATGTCATGTTCAGTACCACACTTCTGTCCGGATGGGCAGCTAAAGTTCCCTGGGTTCTATCTTTGGTATCATTTTTCCAACTCCAGGTTCCTTTCATTACAGTTAACCCTTTGAATCCTTCCTCCAGGGTAACTAGCTCTGCCAAATGGACCATAAGACACACCAGCATTCCTTTAAAATCCATTGCTGGACCTAGAAAGACACAAATTTCATTATTCTCGAAGATACATTTATGTGCAGGCATGTATTCCATTTTCTTTCCTGATCTGATAATTAACACTGTGTTGTCTCGTCCGTGGCTATCACCTCAGCTGGTTCAGGAGGGTCATTTGGGTTTGTAACCCATATTTTGGCACCATTGTTAAAACCTCCTGTAGATCTAAAACCTTATCCCCCTTGCTGTTAAGAGTGTGGGGCTTGTCCTTTATAGGGGTCACTTTGTTAACTGGAATAATTAACAATTGAGCCACTCTGGCATACTGTTGAATTAACAGATTTTGTTCTCTACTATTCAACAAAATTACTTTCACTTCTCCTTGGTAATCACAATCAATCACCCCTCCCAAAATTTGTATTCCCTTGAGGGCTAGTTCTGATTTAAGTGCTATCCAACCAAAATGTCTCGGTGGAATTGTATTCCAATACCAGTTTCTATCACTTGAATGTTTCTGCTGTTTATTCTGTATTCTTGAAGGGCATGTAAATCAAGTCCAGCAGGTTCTGGGGTTGCCCTGCAAGAAGACAGAGCTCCTGGTGTAATTTCCCAATATAACACTGTTTCTGTAGTTGAGTAAGCCTGCACTTGCAAATTAGGAGTTATCATTCGCATTAAGGGGGTCTCAGATCTCCAATTGGTCTATTATTTAAAATCTGTAATGCTTCATGCAAATTCTCTTTCCATTTCGTAGGCTCTCCCCAATTGTCCTTTCACAATATGAGGGATTGGTCTTTGTTGCCCATGTTGGCATATAGGACACTGAGCAATAACAGTTTTAACCAAATCCAATGTTAGGGGTACACCCTACTATATGCCCACCTGTAAGTGGCTTTTCTCTCCCAAATGTCCACATTTTGATGTGCCCATTTTGCCAGCCCTGATAACTGCTGACTTTGAGTTTCTTCAATATCCACTGGAAGAATCTTAGCTTTTCATCTGCAATAGAATTATACCATTGTTCTAGTGTATCTGAAGCACAATGAGCATCAACATGAAATACAGTGGTCTGAGTATTTTGCACCATAGTCCATATTTCCTGCCACAGTTCTTTTTCCCATATTTTTTTAAAATAAATTTTTCACTCATCCTTAGCCCAAGTGGGCAGCCAGGTTGTTAAACCATTGGCTACAGACCATGAATCAGTATAAATATGACATGTACCTTGCAACCTTTGTGGGTATTACACTGGAAGGGATGAAGGGTAGCTTACCCCCTCCCTCCAAGCTCCTACTGGTGGAAGACACAGCTCGAGGTGCAAGAGACAGCTTGAATACTGTAGCAATAAAAAGGTTAGCTGTGAAACACAGACAAACAACAAAAACAAACACACATCAGTTTAAAAAATTAAACAAGATTATTTTCATAGGATAAAAGAAGCCAAGCGTCCCTGGGTTCCCTTATCCTAAGCATGACAAAATGTCCAGATTGATGGTAATACTGTACGTACGTATCTCTGTAGATAGTAAACTCTCAAAAACAGCTGTAATAGTCCTTTTTTTTAAATTGTAAAAGTTTGTTCCTCTTCACTTAGAATACTAGTTTTGCAATCAAAGTCAAATTACATGGTTCATTCTTGGTGTGCCTTCATGAAAACATACATTTGTGTGAAAAGTTGTGCTTTAGGCATGGAATACACATCAAGTTTGAACTGGTAGTAACATAAAATGTTGAAACACAAGAAGGTCAAATAATGTGCAAAGGTCACAGTGTGCATGCAAGGGTCATTCAAACCCAGCCATTCCTGTAGTGTCCTTGAACACCACCAATATTAAAATATTTTACACAATAAAACTGCTGGCCAAGACAGTACACACACATACATACACAAGAAATACTTAACACAAAATAAGACTGACATTGTTTCACACCAATTTGCTGAGGTAATGCCCATAGTTCCATTAGAAACTGTACGTGGTTTAGATATATGTGTTGCCTCCTGCCTGTCTTGTAACACTGACAATTTTAAACCAACACATTTATACATATTGCCATGCCAAATCTTTCCAGAACAAAACACTGTTTAAACACATCATCTGTAAGTGAACACATCTCGTATAACATGATTACACCTTTTGGCACATAACTAAAATATGGCACTCTGCCATTTTGCAAAAGTTTCTGGTTTTAACTAGAAGTATGATAAAGCCATTTATAGCTGTTAACACATTACATTTTCACCTAGCAGTGGTTTACGTTGTCTGCAAACTACAACTCTTTCTGCACATTGCAATCTATATGACGTCATAATTCTTCACCATCAACACTACCTGCTCTAAGCAACAACTACAAACAAAAGTTTTTCACTGACCCTATCTAGGCAGCACAAATGTTCCATTACAAATAAAGCCAATTAAAACAGTCAGCTATGAGGCAAAGAAGCTTCTTCTTCCTTTTTTTTTTTCTGTAACCTGTTGTGCACTGAAGGCAGTCAATCCTATCTCGCAACCTTGACAACAGAACATAATTACAGAACACAGATATAAGCTAGAAAATATGCATGAGAAAGACAGAGCATTACCTTGTTTAGTATCATGATTACAGAAATAAAACAGACAGACATAAAACAACTTTGAATAAAAAAAAATATTCAGACTTACCGGTGCCAAGGTATTTTTCTTCTTCTTTCCGATACACTAGTCTAAGTAAGAAAACTGACTGCAGGACCTTCGTGATAATTTCCAAACACTGCAGCTATTAACTCTTTCAAAGGTTTTAACCCTTTCAAAGGTTTTTTGCCATTTTAGTAACCTGCCAAACCAAGTCTTTTTCCAGAGCTCTGGTTTGGAGTTTAAAACAAAACAAACAAAAATCTCTAACAGTACTAGGTTGAGATCCATCTGGTAGAGGTCCCAGTACTTGGGTTTAGGATCAAATGTTTCAGCCTCTATAGGAGGCAAGGGAACTTGAAATTGATACAGAAAAACTTGAAACTACACAGATAGGCAACATGGGGGGATTTTCAAATCATCCCGTCTGTAATCACCTACTGTGCGTACATCCACAGTAGTTTATTTTTCTTTTTCTAGATGTTGCTTATCTAACTTTACTTAACCAGCCACTGCTTTTCTCCTAAAAGCAGCCTGAACAGTGAAAGCCATCATTGGCTCTAACAGTATATACTTGCAGCAAGCACAAATTACAAGTACAAAGGGCAGTTGCTCTTGCTTGTTTGAGCCTTAAAAAAAAAGAACTCATCCTTTTTCCTAAAAATAGACATTTTATTTTCAAATCCTGCCGACTACGCCAAAAATGTTCTGCCAACTCAAACCAGGCAGCTATTTACTCACTCACACTCACATACACACAATACAATAAATACAGCAAGCCAAAGCTTTATTATAACAAAATATAATACAAAAGGTTATACATCACCGATTCAATAAAGCATCATCCAAGCCCTCTTCCAATGGCTGGAAGCCCCTTGTTAGCCTGGCTAGAGTCTCTAACCGAACTGCCCCACAGCGACGGCCCACCCTTGCAGGAGAGGCTTCTAACCAGGCATTGAGAAAGCTACATTTATATCTTATTCTATGCTAAAAATAAACTGGCAGCCCTCATAGTGTTGTTTTCCACATTCTAGAAGCTGGCCGGCTCCCAGGATGTTACAATTCACACCATAAGGACTGCTCAGAATTCCCTACACCTGCTAGGTCACTGTGCTCCAAACACTGGCCGGTGCCTAGAACACTATGAGCTAAGCAGAAGTTTAAACAAAACTACAAAAACAGGTTGCCTGATAATATGCGACCTTCAAGTCAGCAAAATACACTGTCTGAAGCAAAACATAATAATGAGGCTATCTAAAGAGCAAAACACTAATTAAATGAAGCAGCATGTAAAATGGAGTCACACAATACAAAATGGAGTATAAAATGACATACATTACATGAAATAGCATACAAAATGGAGTGACAATAATCAACATATTATACTATCACTACAACTGGGTAGTCTCCTTTCACTCCCCCCTCCCCCCCACACACTGAACTGTGGATGCAGGTCTCCTCCATGGTGCCCTTTGTGACCACCATATGGTATACAGTGTGAACAATATCCATTGCTCTAAAACTCCCTCAGAAATGATCATCCTTTTGTCCTTCAGGTTGCTGGATTTGTCTTCCCTCCATGTTGACCTGTCGGCCACTAACTGGTCCCACGTCTCAACAGCCACTGACACCAACATGGCCTTGATTTCTTCCATGCCAATTTTTATGGCTGTCTGGGACCACATGCACCCCTTAGGAAAACCAGGGTTTGAGGTTCCCACCTTCCTTGGGTCTCTGCTGAGCTATGGGAATGTCTTTGAGTTCTTGACTTAGCCTAGCAGTCCTATAAAGAAACTGGTTCCCCTGATGCCCTATTAAATAATCAGACCTTTCACAATGATTGCACTAAAGACTGCAGGCTTGTAAAATCTGAGTACATCACATCCACACTTCAGAACAACCTTAATCACCCTCCCAGTTCTGGAAAGTTATTTACTTCTTCTTCTACCACCGACTCAGCCCTCCCCCCCATCCTTATGGTTGGTGACTCCTAAATCACTGACCCTGCTGCCATTGCATCCTCCTTCTGCTGCTTTTTCACCACCTCTGCCCTACCTCTCCTCCCTTGTACCCCTATATCCCATCTCATCCATCCCTGCCCATCTTCTCCTGAACTCCTTCTCCTTCTCTCCCACCACCACATCTGCCAATCTTAAGGCCTTTCTAGCTCCTAACCCTCATAAGAGCTAGAGTTCTAATGGCCTGCACCCCAAGCTCCTGCATCTCTCTCTGTGCCAGCCATTGCTATCATTATTACCTGCTTCCTCAACCTCTCCTTTTCCTTTCACCCTAATGCCTAAAAATAGTCTAGTGTCACCCCCTTCCTAAAGCTGATGATCCCTTTTTTCCTGGGAAATGTCATCTCATCTCTCTCCTTCCCACCCTGGCTACGCTCCAGGATACATCTTGTCCCCTCACAACTTGCCCCTTTCTTTGATGCATCCTCTTTTTCCATCCTCTTCCAGTCTGGTTTTAATAAGTCCCACTCCACCTTCACCTCCCTCTTCTGGCTTACTGACTCCATCCTGTCCTAGATGGACCATGGCTTGTTTACTTCTGCCATCTTTGTTGACTTGGCCAAGACCTTTGACACAGTGTCACACCCCCTGATCCTAGACAAGTTTAAGGCAGTGGGCTATCTGCCTCCTCATTCAGGTGGTTCTGCTCATACCGTGAGGGCAGGTTGTAAGGTAGCTATACTAGAGACACCCTTCACCCCTGCTCCCTGTCTGCTCCGGTGTTTCCCTGGTTTTGTCCTGGACACCTTTCTCTTCTCAATACTCCTAAATGACCTACCTTCAGCCTGTTACTCTGCAATAACCCACATGTACGCAGATGACACTGTGCTGTTTGCTTCTGACTCTTCTGCTGGCGACCTTACTATACATCTCCAGCAGGATTTTGACAGCGTTCAGTGCTAGTTCCACTCCAACTTTCTGCCCCTTGGTGTCAAGAAACCAGCCTGCATGACCTTTGACTCCTGGCAGAGACTCACTAGGCTCTCTCCCCACCTTCTACACCCTTGATAATACTGAGATTGACAATGTCTCCTCCTTTAAGTACCTTGGAGTCTGGCTTGACTGTCACATCAACTTGTCGATGCACATTGATACCATCTATCTCAAGTTCTTCCCTAAACTGGGTACGCACTATAGAAACAACACCAGCATCCCACTCTCCACACATCATGAGCTAGTCATGAAAATGGTCCTCCATAACTTCGACTACAGGGACATTGTCTGCAACACAGCTCCCAAGTCTGGCCTTGCCAGATTGGATCCCCTCTTTCACTCTTTCTGCTGTTTTGCATTGGACCACCCTCTTTGTTCATACCGCTGCTCTGTCTACTCCTCCATCTCCCTCCCTTCTCTTTATGCCACATGACTTTCCCACTGTACCACCTTCATCTCCAAATTCTGGTTTGGTTGCTTCCCGCCCTACCTTTCCACCCTACTTGCTCCCCCCTACTTCCTCTTACCACCTCTGCAACACTACTTCTTTTTCCCTCACCCTCCCACCCAGGAAAACCTAAGTGGTCTAAACTGCCTTCTCGTATTATTTTCTTAAACTTGGGTCCTCTCTCCCCCTGTGTACCTGATCAGCCTTGTTTTTCTCTTCCCTTAAGTCCCTTCTTCATGACTTCACTACCCCTTCTTGCAACTGCTCCTTACCCTTGTGTTCCCACTCCCTGTTTTTTGGATGACTCCATGCACTCTTCCCCCAACACTTGAAAATGTTCCTTCCTACCCAAAGCTAAATTGTTCCATATCACTTGTCACATCTGGAACTGTTTTTGCACATGTGCCTACCCTACTGCACTGGCATTGTCAACTCTCACCCTTTTGCATCTGGAAGGTAGTAATTTACTCATTTTCTGGATTGCCCCCTGAGCTACATTGTTCTAGTACCTTAATTTGCACTGTTATATCTATTTATTTTGTATTGCTCTGATTATCTGCTTGTATAGTGTGTATACTGTGTCAACACAACAGTAATGTATTTTTACATTTTTTTTATAATGTATTTTTTATTGGATTGTATTTTATTTTTATTCCCACTGTTCATGCAGCTTGCTATTTTCACTGCTCATCCTATATTGTTTGTTCCCATACCCCTTCCCCCCCAGGAAGCATCTGGAATGAGATGTTGTTGGTTCCATGTCAAAATCACAACTGTGGAATGGTGACCCATGAGTAGGGCAAAGTCCCTCAGCGCAATGACTTTCAAAAAACGTATTTCTTGTGGGGGTCTTTCCCCCCACAACCCCTCATGTGGGAGACTTTGCCCCTTATACCCCCCTTATTTACTATATTAATTCCAAGGGGCTACCTCGGGGATGAGGGGAGCCATCAGTCACCCAAAAGTGTCAGTGATGTGGTTAGGTCGCCCGATTCAGGGGTCGCCATTCCACAGTCGCCATTTTGACAGGCTACCAATGTTGTCAGCACAGTATATTTGTCCTGGTAAAACTCAAGAAAGAAAGAAAGAGAGAGAGAGAGAGAGAGAGAGAGAGAGAAAGAAAGAAAGACACAAATAATAAGTGGGTCAAACTTACCCGCCATCTCCCTTGAACTTGAAGCAAACTTCCACAGACTTGAGGAATGGTTCAGTGATTACAAACTGTTGCTCAACTACAAGAAAACTAAGAGCATGCTCTTCTCCCTGCCACAGAGGAAGAACCACCTTGGAAAACTTCAGATCCTGAGCTAGCTCCTAAGGGGACTTATTGGAGCAGTTTGACGCCTTCAGATATTTTGGTGTAAACCCCCTACAAATGAGGGTTCCCAAAAAGTCTTCCTTGAGCTTGCCTAAATGCTCACTGCCAGGCTGGTGTCCTGCCTTTTAGCAGTTTAAATGTGATTACCAGAGCCTGTATATCCTCTGTGTACTGTCTCTTTATGAGCTGCCTAATTGCAGTTTAAGTAATCTGAGAGGAAGCTCTGTTGAAAGATGTAACTATTTACTGAAAATCATTTAGAGTGATAATGATAATCTAGTTTGTCTAACCTGCTTTCTTTGTAGCAAGGACTGTTTTGTTTGTCTCCACTATCTTGGTCATGGACTGCAAATTGGACAAAACAGTACTGGTGGGACCTAAAATGTAGCCGGACTACAGGAGCTGTCTGAATTTAGAATCTGTAGGAACTTTAGTTTGGAGCTTTTTTTGCGCCTTTTTTGCAACTGAAGGGGGAACTCTTGCTTTGACTGACAGCCAAATCAGCTAACCAAATCTTTTGGATCTTGGGGAAGTCCCGGGCTGCTTGCAGTTTTCAGTTAGTTCTGAGCTGAGAAGTGAAATGAGAGGAGCTGAAGTGATTCTGAGCAGCAATCCTGAGTGGATTTGCATGGGAGAACTCTGAAAAGGCTAAGTTTTTGGCCTGCACCTCGGTGTATTGCTCCTGAGAGGGAGAGAAGAGAATTATTTTGGACTAAATCCAAGTTCATGTGACTAAAGTAAGCTACTGAAGTGGGTCAGGCTCAACCTGAAGAAGATCAAAGATTTTGTTGATTGCTATCGGCCTGTCAGGAGTTCCAGCTACCCCTAAGCTCCCGGTGTGTGCAGAGACTTTGTGAATGTGACCGGGGAGCACTTTGCCTGGTACAGTAGAATTTCTGCACATGTAAATGTGCTATGAGCTGCTAGTGGGTTGTGAGTTAGTTCCCCGCTGTGTGAACTGTGTTCTGCTTGCTGGAAGCTGTATCCAGCCCAAAACGGACTGCATCCAAATTTGTCTTCATGTGGTCTGGGCCTTGCCAGACTGGCCCAGCCAGACTACCTGCTGCACAGAGAAGTCATCAACGAGAGACCTGCCTGGGGATCAGCCCCCTGCTCCGAGCTTGAACAGGAACGACACCTCTGTGACTTGTGTGGGCCCTGCTTCTCCTGGCATTCCAGATCAACCAACTGCAGTCTCGATTTTCATGTTGTGTCCAGTCTTGGGTATCATGAGTAAATACCAGGGTAGCTCCCTGCAACAACAGCTTAATCTGAGTGTGTCATCTGATTGTCATGTTGTTTTTCATTTCCTTTACAAACTGAGCCCTCTGGCTCCGGATTACAAATATTGTGTACTGTGCATGTTGTGTTTTCCATCACAGGGCCCCAACCAGCTGCAACCCCGGGCAACAGTCCTGGCTTGCCCATCTCTTCTCCACCTGGGTACTCAGAGGTGTGACTGTGTGGGGGGACTCAAAGTGCATGCATAACTGCTTGATTGATATAACCTTTAAGCTAATTAACCTGATTTTGCCCCTTCCTTGTTCAAGTCCCCTGAATAAATCAGATCTAAACTTTTCTGCATGTAGTCTGACTGTGGTTCCAGTTTGTGCTCAAAGTACTGTACTGTTGCTATTTGCTGTGCATAACCTTGTTTTACAGGGGGTCCCCAGGGTTGAGCCAGAGGAACCAGCCCTGGTGGTAAGTGCAAACACTGTGGGTACTTGTGTGGTGTACCAGGGGTATTGTGAAAGTGATTATTGTACAGTGTTCAGGCCACTAGAGGGGAAAGAGAGGGGTTACAGTGTCCCGGAGGGCTGTGCCTAGGTTAGCTTGACCACTACCAACCCTGAACTCCAGGTGGAGGCACCCATTTCAGAACTCAGGCCCCTTAACCTACTACTAGCCAAGCATGTAGGGGTAGTAGTGCTTGGGATAGTGCCACCTAGGGGTTACATTGGTATACACGTTGACAGACCCCTTTGTTTCTCAACACATGTTGATTAGTTAGTCAAATCTGCCAACGCAAAATGAGGTGTTCTGTACAAACACCGTCAATACATGCTGCCTGAGGTGCTAAAGCTTGTCACTTACAGTTCTGTGGTATCCTCCATTGACTACAGCATTGCAATCTACAGCACAGCCACTGACACCATTATACATAGGGTAAGAACCCTCCTCCACAAAGCGTGTAGGCTAGTCCTGGGTGCAGATCGCCTGACCCATACCTGTGACAGCTATGAAGCAACTGGTTGGCTACCCCTCCACCTCAGAGCTCAGTACCAAAGCTGCTTTGTGGCAATGAAAGCCATCCTTGGGTTTGCTCCCAATTCTACCTCGTGTCTATTTAAAAAAGTCCAACCACCTACCAGCACTAGGAGGACCTCCAGGGGCTTACTCCTAGTACCCTTCAAGCATACCTCAATAGCTCAAAGATCCCTGTCCTGCAGGGGTTCCAGGTGGATAAACGACCTACCCCCAACCTCCCTGGATGCAAGATGCAATAAGATCAGAAAATTCAAAGCTGGTCTCTGTTCCTATCTTACCCCTTCAAGTATGTGTGAGTGCCCCTGTGCACCCTGACCCATTCTCAGCACTCTTCTGCTCCTGAAACCTCTGACCTTGTATCTCTGTCACTTCTCTCACCTGCCCCACTCATAATTAACTAGCTCTTTCCCCTCCTCACCCTGTAGACATCCCCCTGTATTTTCATTGCCTTTTTCTCCCTCTTCTCTTTCTCTTCCATGCCCCACCTAACTCCCCACATACTACCTTACCCCCTTCCTTGTTCACTTCCTACACCCTACACCCACCCTCCACCTCTTTCTCCTCTCCCCCACCTTCCATCTCCTTGCTTCCTACCCCCTTAGCTATCTTCCCTTTCCTTCCCTTCTAACCCCTTCCCCCTTCTCTTTCCCCTGCCTCCCCTGACAATGCCTACCCTGGCTGTTATTCTCACTCCAACCCCTAGCCCCACACTGGCTGCCCCTTCCCCATTGTTGCTCAGGCCTGTTAACCACCCTCTGCTCACCTGCTCAACACTGTTGCTGCCTTCTACAGCAGTGGGCATGCCCTACCTCCATTCTAGATGTAACAACACTGAAATCTCCTTGAAGATTTCTAAGATGTCTGGGAACCTATAATTATTATCTTCCTCATAGTGATTTTTACCTATGAAGTAACTAGTGCTACTGTACCTGCTAGAATTTCATTGCTGTTGTCTTTTACTTGATTCCGTAGTATCACTGTACTACTCCTGTTGTCTGTCTTATCTGCATTGTACGATGTCTGACCTGGAACCTTTGTAAACGAGCCTATGGCTCAAAGGTATTTAATCCCAAACTGAAATAAATAAAAAAAATAAAAATAATAAATACATATACTGTATGCATGTATACAGACATAAATACATAACTGACAGAGTAGTGGAGTGTTGGGTTGAGGCTAAGGTTTTGGTACTCTCTCAGCATGGATTATTAAGGGCAGATCATGCCAAACTAATCTCATCACTTTTTCTCCCAAAGTTGTCCAAGAAGGTGGACAGGGCAGAACCAAACACATAATCTAGCTAGACATTAGCATGGCCTTTCTCATGCTCATGACAAGTTTCTGAACTGAAGTACACCAGTTTGGTAGACAATCAGCATATACAAAAATGGGTGCATGAACGTGACAATTGCCAGCTTCACTTTGCCTTTGATTTGGACCCTGTCTTCAGTTAAGACACTTTAGCTCCCTGGTATTGTGGTTTGTCAGGCTGAAGAGGAGGTAAGAGATATTCCTTCCCCATTACTCACTCACTCCAGTTAATCCCAGCCTCTTTCACTCTCCCCCATTTCTCCAGTCAGTTTTGGAAAAAAAAAATAATTCAGCAACTGGCACAGTGTAAGGAGTCAAAAATTATTATTACTATTTTTTTTATAAAAACAATGGGCAGGATTTTCCAAATCCCTAGATCACCACAAGCCATCGTGTGCTGACAATACGGCCCATGGGGCTTGTGGTGATCTAATGGGATTTTCTATCCCATGCGGCAATTTCTGCAAGTTAGACCATCTTCTTCTGGTCTTACTTGTGGTAATCCTGGGGGCCCTTATTATGGAGCTTGCACAGATATTTGGCACAATCTACCATAATATGTGGAAACTGTCACAATTGTGCATGAGCTTGTAAAATGGGGTGCAGTTGTGGCGAAGGGTTTGGCACACCTGGTTGGACTAAGGGTACTTAGAATTTCTCCCTCTGGGAAAGTTCTGTGAATCCCACATTCGGGGATGTGGCAGCTTGCATCTGCCACATACCCCCTTGTACCATGTTGCAGCCCATTCTTAGGTGCATGGGCAGTGCAAGCTCCATTTGGGGCAGGCAGCCTGCAGATGATGCTTGCTGCCATTGAGAATCACTCCTGGTGCATCATTTGGTGCAAGGGGCACTTTGCACCATTCATTGTGGTGCAAGCCCCTTGCACTGTGCCGGGCACTTATGAATCAAGCCACTGGGCTCTCAGATTCAATGTTGCCAAATGCAAGGTGCTACATATAGGGATTCAACACAGAAGTAGGTCCTACACACTGTTTGTTGTTCCTTTTACTGCAGTGGAGGAAGAAAAGAAACTAGGGTCATAATAGATTAGGGGCTGAAGCATGACAGCAGTGGGTACCACTGTCAAAAAGTGATAATAATATATGAGATTTTTATAGCGCTTTTAATAAGTTTAAAGTAAGTAAATAAGCAAATGTTTATTTATAATGCACCCAATCCCAGGGGCTCTGGGCACCTTTCAAGGGTCACACAGGCAGGGTTATACAGACAACAACAAACAGGGTATGTAAATTATATAATAAATTAAGTCCTAAATAATTAATAATGAAAAATAATAAATAAATGACATTAAAATCAGCTGTCGTTATCAGGATATGCTTCTTTAAAAAGATATGTTTTTCAGACCCCTCTTAAACACCTTCACTGACGGGACCGCCTAGTTTGTAGAAATGAGTTTTCAGTTTGCTTTCCAAATAACACAGGATCAGGGTAGTCCCTTCAAAGATTCAGGACACAGACTAAAAAGGCTCAGTAGTCAAATGTGGCCAATCTTGTTGTCAGAGTGCTGGAAAAGTGCATGTTGGAGGATCAAAGTCGACAAGTGGAACAGTGGTGGTGAAGTAGTTCTGATTAATCAGTAGACATCAGTCCATTTCAGCATTTAAATATTATTGAAACTATGTTGTAGTCAATTCTGTATGTGACCCAGAGTCAATGAAGTTTGGCAAGCAATGAAGATACATTGTTGAACTTTCCTGGAGCCAGTAATGACACAGGCTGCAGTATTTTGGACAAGCTGTAGATTGTGGAGAGTTCATGCAGGGTGACAGAACAGATGAGAATTATAATAATCCAGATGTGAAAAGACAAAACAATGAACCAATGTGGCAGAAGTCTTAGGACTTAAGTAAGCATCAGTCTTAGAAATGGTGCTGCGGACATGAAATTCCAAGTGCACTGAAAGGTCCAGAAGGACTGCAAGGGTTGAGGACAATTGTTGATGAATGAATAGTAGAAGAACCACAATGAAGTCTAAGATCAGGTAGACTGAGAGATTTTATCTTTGCGATTGTGCTACAAACAAGAAGTTCTGTTTTTTTGACATTTGCAGTAGATAGAGTGATTTACGGACATCTGTGACTGGATGTCATCAAGGCACAATTATATCCAGACTGGCAGTTGGGTGAAAGTGATCTTTCGCCAGTGAAATTATGATAAAATTCCAATTCTACTTCTGTTAAATTTCTTGAAATTTCTGCAAAAATTTCATAAAATATCACCAAAATTGTGATTTCTGTTATTTCTGCCTAATTTTAAAAAGTACAGTGTTTGTCCAAACTGCACAAAATTTGATATGATGACTTTACAGGGTCACTTCAGAAGTGTACCATATTTTAGATCTCTGTCTTTAAAGGTGTCTGAGTTATAAGCTTCCAGACTTTTGTAAATTTTAAAATGACATTCAATAATTATTTAAACAGCAGAATGTTAAGCCCCTATAACTTTAAAACTAGAAAACAGAATATCACCAATTTTGTTAGGTTCATTTGCCCTAGATATTATGCTTTGAAGCCACCTCCATGGCCCAGCAGCAGAGTGCTGCGCTGGCATGTTGATGACCTGGGTTTTGAAGCAAACCTGGGAAGTCATATTGGGAGGCAGACCATGGCCAGAACAGCTGCTGCTTGGCAATGCATTTCAGTTGGTGAGGGTTGGTGATGGGTGTTACCAACACAGTGACCCTTGTGGCAGGACCAGGGAACTTGCTCCCGCCACATGGGAAGCTGTGGCTCTGCAAGGCTGACAGAAGCTCTGCCTCACCAGGGGAGATGGGAAGGAAAACAAATGCTGAAGAAAAACACAGCAGCCAACTAAATAATGGCTGGGTGCAGCATGATCGGGGTATATCCCTGTGAACAGGATATATCTCTGGGAGATGAGCTGCGATCCAGGAGAAAAAACAATATGGAACAAAAAAAAAAGAGGCTTTGTGTATCAACTCTTTAATCCCTTGCTCAGATGCTGGCCAAGTTATAAGCAGCTAAAGATTCCAAAGTAGCATCAATAATTGAAGTTGAATTTCATGAGCTTTTATGAAATTGTGTAATGTCGTGACACTTTTGTCAAAACCACATACATACATTTTGCTCAGTCACACACTTGAATTGCCATTGTAGAGGAAGGTAAAAATTGGATAAAATAGAAAGAAGTTAGCATTCATAAGAGGTGTATAATGGTAACAATTGTCAGGTCACTGTGTTGAGTGATGTGAACCCACGAGAAATAGCCATGGACATCACTGTGCACTAGTTCTTGCAGTATGCCAGATAACCACTAGAGCTCACTGACTTAATGACTTGTGTAAGCACATGCACGTGCAGCATTGTTTCTAAACAACGCCACCTGCTAAGTCTTTAGCAACCCTGTAGATAACAGTGTATATTTTTGCTGTTTGAAAACAGTCGCACCAAGGGATGTCAAGCCTTACAACTAGTTGTAACTTAGGCTATTGTGACAGAAGTATCTGGATATTTTTAGTCATGATTGGGCACAATACTGGGCATCACTGTTGCAGGAGTGTTAGAGAGGTATTGCAGGGCCATGATGCTAGTGCAGGTAAGGTAATTCAGTGGTTATAAGTACTTTGTGAAAGTTAAATTCTACAAGTAGAATTCTAATGGCATTACCTATTTTGCGTCCATTAATGTTTGAGAACTTTTTTCCAGTTTATAATTTCTAAAGTATAAACAGTAAAATTTAACCTACTAAACTACATTTATCCGACTTAATTAGATTTCAGGACATATTTACTTTGGTATTCATTGCAAATCTTGAGTGTATACCTGCAATAGCGGTGGAGCTAGAAACATCCAGATATTTTTAAAATTTTCACACAGTTTAACATGTAATTAAATTGTGAAATGTTAACTCCTGTAACCTACAATTTACACAACCTATTACATCTCCATTTATCAGCTTAAATGACTCTTCCAAGAAAGTATGAATATACATTTCAATTATGTAGCTCCAAAGGTGACTAAGTTGTAAGCATAGAAATGTTTTCAAAAATGTTAACATTAATAATAAGTTGCCAGATTGTGAGCCCCTGTAACTTCTCCGCTTCTCATCCAAATGTTATGAAACTTGGCATAACTTGCGACCCTCTTAGCAACAATAGTAACATATTAACATACTAAGATTCCAGCAGAGTAGGCCTAATGGTCTATTGACTCTGCTCAAAAATCAGCAACAGGTCAGGACACCGTTGCTGCCCCCCACCTCCCACATAACTCCCCCTGACCCTCTCCCCCATCAGAGTTACACCTCTAGATCTGGCATTACTCAGTTTTACCTTCCCCTTATACCTGTCCTAGCACCTCTTGAATCCCTCCACTGTATTAACAGCCACCAGTTCCACAGGCAGTGCATTCCAAGGGTCCATGACCTCTCAGTAATGTAATGTCTCCTAGTCTCCCCCTAGCCTCTCGCCAGCCAGCCTCATGGAGTACCCCCTGGTGGCCTCCTCCTCCCTCAGCTGTAACAACCTTTTTGGGCTGGGTTATTTACTCTCTTAAGATATTTAAAGACCTCAATCATATCCCCCCGGCCCTCCTCTCCTCCAGGGAGTACAAGTTGAGCTCCTCAAGTCTCTTATCATAGGATCTTCCCCCAGTCCCTGTATCATCCTGGTTGCCCTCCTCAGAACCCTCTCCAAAAGTGCAATGCCCCTTTTCAAGTACAGGTCAAAACTGCACGCAATACCCTAGGTGCGGTCTAACCAGGCAGTTATACAGAGGGAGAAGCACCTCCCATTTCCTCAAGGTTATCCCCCTAGTGATGCACCTGAGCATTTTATTTGCTTTAGCTTACAGCCCTCCTACACTGCTCAGAGTTATTCATTTTGGCATCCACAACCACCACATGATCCTTTTCCCCTCCCAAAACCTGTAGTTTCTCTTCTCCCAAAAAGTACCCATAAGCTGAGTTCTGAGGCCCTAAGTGGAGAACATTGCATTTCTTGGTATTAAACCTCAGTTTCCAGGTGTGTGACCACCCCTCCAGAGTTTCCAGGTCCCACTGCAGGACTCTTTCTACCCTCCACCCCATCCACCACCGCCCCCAGCTTCAAGTCATCAGCAAAGAGGCTCATCCCACTCCTGATACCATCCCTGATGTCCGAGATGTAAGCATTAAACAGGAGTGGACCCAGTACCAACCCTTGTGGGACCCTGCTAATGACTATCCTTGGAGTTGATACCTCTCCTGACCATTATCTTCTGAAACGGCATAGTTGGCCAGTTTCCTATCCACCTTACCATCCTTTTCCCCACCCCCATCCCCCAGCTTGTCTGGCAACCCAGGGTGTGGCACTGAATCAAATGCCTTGTTGAAGTCTAGAAAGAGGACATCCACTGGCCTGCCCTGGTCCAATGCCTTTATCACCCAATTGTAAAACTCCACAAGGTTAATCTGACATGATCTGCCTAAACGAAGCCATGTTGGTGATCATCGAGATGGCCCTGTGTCTCCAGAAACACCTCCAGCCATTCTTTCAAGATGTCCTCCATCATCTTGCCTACCACTGATGTCAGGCTAACTGGCCTGTAGTTACCCGACTCCTCCCTTAAGCCACCTTTGTGAATAGGCATGACATGAGCCATCCTACAATCCAGAGGCACCCACCCCATCTGAAGGGAGGAGTTGAAAAGGTCCACTAGAGGTATAGCAAGTACATCTGCCATCTCCTTTAGCACCCTGGGATGAAGGCCATCTGGATCAGGTGCCGTATCCTTGTCCAGATGGTTACAATACACTTGCCAAATTTCAGCTGTCTAGCTATAATACTGACCAAGTTAGGACAAACTAAAGAAGTTTGGAAATTTTTGAAAAATATCACAAAATTTCACAATATTTTGTTAAATTTGGGAGGATGTTCTGAAAATTCTACAAAATCAGAATTTGCTAATTTCACCCAAATCTACAGCTGAGCAATTGGTTGATAAGTGACTGAGAATGTCACGATTCAATGTACATTTTTTGAGAATGGACAGAACTAAGGCTGTGTTTAAAGAAAAGGAGATGGTTCTGATAATTTGTTTTACTGGTTCCTACTGCCCTCCCTGCACAACATGTAGTCACAGAGGACTATACATCACCCTGAAAGAACAGAGGGACCAGCATACACCTGATATGAGCTTACCAAATCTCTAACATGCATTACAGACTATTGATACTCCCATTGCTGCAAATCTGCTCTGTTTTCAACTTCAGTGGATTCTGGAATTTGGATTTATATAAAATATCATCTTGGAAGTAAATAAAAAAGAACTGTTCTTGCACACAAAGTGCAAACTGGGACCAACTTCACACCTGGCTGTAGGGTTCCTAATGCTGACTGTTCCACTTTAATACTATTTTTAATTTGTGATGTTTAGTTAAACAGTCAAACTGTCTATGGCTAAATAAAATAGGCTCTTACTTGCCCTGTATATGCAAGGCACATGGCAATTGCTGCAGGTGCAGTCTGAAAATATTTACTTATTGCATTTTAAGGAAAATCTCATTTTTGCATCTATCTGTTTGACAATCTCATTTTTTTTAAATAAGTGCCTTTAGCAAACACTGTTTCTTTTAATTTGTAATAAGCACTGCACTTTGCCCTTTGTATTCATTAACAAGCAGTTAAACTCTAACTTGTATGAGTCTTAAATACTCAGCAGTTATATACACTCAGTCTGAAATGTTCAAATAGAGGCACACGTTATTATATTAAATGCATCTCCTTAAAGAGCACTTGCACTAAACTTTTCAGAGACGCAGAAGAGAAAGTATTTACAAGATGTGGGATTCTGATTTTATAGCATTCTTTTGAACTACATTGAGCTATGTATTCCCAATGGACTAAAGCCACTTCAAACCAGATGTCTTTCTTTCGTGGAACAGAGAGAATAACTTCAAAGTGATGAGATGGGGTAGGTCAGTGTCTTGTGCGTCATGAATGGATAATTAAACTGTAACACCAGTATTATCTGAAACCATAATGTACTGCAGATTTAGTCAAATACAATTAAACTATAGCACATTACACAGTATCTAAAACCATAATATACTGCAGATTTAGTCCATAGCTTTTCTATCTACAGTACCTGTTACTTGACTTAGATGCAACTATTTGGCAAGACAACGTAAACAACAGAAATTAATGTGATTCCAAGGTATGAGACCACCTCCAATTGCTGACACGCATATGTGTGTGTGTTTGTGTGTGTGTGTGTGTTTGTACACACATCATGCAGTACAGAACTGACAGAATCATTATATTATTTCAGCAAGATACTAGTGTATTGCTCAATGGTTTAATGGCAGCATATCTGGTTAACACCTGGGAGGCCAATGTTCACATACGAGCCCCTGAATCTCATACTGAGGCTGTTGCTAGTGGGGCATACAGGAGAGGTGAGATGCTCACTTCCTGGGGTCAGAGGTCATGGGCCATCTGGCATAATTCACCCTGTGCTGACTGACCAACAAGCGGCATTGATACTGACTGGTTAGGCAGCTGCTCAATCATCCTCCTCCTGCAGGAGAAAGGATGCAACCGTGGCAACCAAGAATCAGCTGGGTCATAGGGAGATTCAGGGGAATAAAATGAAAAAGGGAAAAAATATATAAATTAGCATAAAGCAGCAGATCCACTGAATGACCTCAGATGTAGGGGTCTTAGTCAGAGATATATGATGTTCTCCATGTTTTTCTATCTGCCACTATCAGTTTCCATATATCAATTAATAACTTTACTACAGAGTCATATTTAACCAAGTCTGTGACTATCTAACCTAAACAGAAGGATGCTTTCTATAGTTTAGCAAGTAGAGCATGAAAGTTTGAAACAGGAGATCCCAGGTTCCAATCCCTCCATAGTCCCTGGCTCACTGTGTGACTCTGAGCAAGTTACTTGACCTCCTTTCTTTAGTTGCTTGAATCCTTCATACTTTCCTTGGCCCCCTGTCTCCTTAAAGAATAATAATGAATTAAAAAAAAAAACTTTGCCACATAAGACTATTCATGATCTAGTTCCTGAATGTTTCAGGGACTAGATCATGAATCGTCTTATATATAAGGTAACATTGTTTATTGTAATTCCTTATCAGGCTGAAGCTCTTAACAGAGCACATTAGTGAGTATATCTACAAATATTCCCTGCATTCTATCAGCTACAGCATGACCTGCTTTGTATATCTGTCTACTGTCCTGCTGCAGCCCTGGGGTGCCATAATATACAGGTATACTACTAAACCATAATAATTCTCACTGATGATATTTTATCACTTTAAAAATCCAATACTGCGATTATTGTATGGCACTATATATACTGGCAGCCTTACTTACCTTCTTAAGCCTGGTGGATTACATTGATTTGTAGAGTGATAAATATGCTTAGAAAAAGATGTACAGTCCCCATCCTAAATAGTGACAGTGGATATGCCATCTAATTAGTTTTAGCAGGCAAAGTACAGTTTCTAAATACACTTCTATAGATAATCTGTTTAAAAATAATTGATATAGTGCATTAGACACTGCCAATTGCAGGTGGCCAGGCTGCAGTTTGACTCATGTAAGGTGCTAATTGGCATCAGTCAAGATTAGTTAGGTCTAGAACAAAAGCCATTTTCTTATTCACTGATTAAAACAGCACTCAGTGTGCTATGTGGGAGAGGATCACTGAAGAACTAACTCAAACAAACAGCTCACATCATTACAGTGAATCAGATAAGGAATGTTATTAGATGCGTTTGTTCCTCTGTTACACAGAAATATTGAAAAAAAATCCATAAAGTCCATCATCTGTCCCAAGACCGTACCCCTAGTTATTCTAAACCATTTCTACATTCCACCTCCTCTAGACCCTCCCGTTGCTAATAATCCTCTTAAAGCTATCTTACTTAGCCATATACTTGGCAATGAATTCTATACTAACCAGCTTCTGGGCAGACTGTTCCATTTATCTACCACTTTCTGTGAAAAAAATGTTTTCTAATGCCTTTCTTATACTTCTCCCCTACCATCTTGAGACTGTGTCACTGAGAATGAATTGTTCTTTAACTTGAACAACTGTGTGTGTGATCCCACTGTTATAATCTTTTAAGTATTTGTATGCTTCTAGTACATCTCCCTTTTCCCTTCTGGTCTCCAGGGAGTACATAGTTAGGTTTGACAATTTCTTGTGGTACTACCGGTCCTGCTGACTCTGAATCTTGTTGCCCTCCTCTGTATCATTTCTAACTTATTATATGAAGGTTAGAACGTTGCTGGTGGAAATCTGCCCTGGAGGCTGATCACCTTAGATTGGTAGAGCATTAGCAGGCCTACAAATCGGCAATCTCCCATAAGAAGGCAGAGTTCCTGTCCAGGGAGATTGCTGTCACTCAGAATCGATCCGCTCATCTCTTCCGAACTGTGGACAGGTTGTGCAACCCAGCCTGTCTGCAGCTCTGAAGAGCTTTTTTGTAAACGAAATGCGATGAACTTGCTCGATTTTTTGTGAATAAGTTGGCCAACATCAGGTCGGAGATCCTCCTGACTCATTCTGTGGGGGATGCTGTTGGTCGGTGCTCAGCCACTGCACCTCATATCTCCTGGAGTACCTTTGACCTGCCGGAGTTCGGGGATATTATGCGGATTATTCAGGGTATGCACCCTGCATGCTGTAGTTTGGATCCAGGCCCAACTTCCCTGGTTATGAGTTGTTGTGACATCATTGGCCCAGTCCTGGCTCAGATAGTCTGGTGCTCCTTGGAATAGGGTGTTTCTAAGCTCCCTGAAGGAGGCGGTGGTAACACCCCTTCTGAAGAAAGTTTCTTTGGGCCCGGATGTTCTAGCAAATTACAGATCTATCTTGAACCTTCCCTTTATAGGGAAGGTTATTGAGAAAGTAGTGGCGATTCAACTGGAGAACCACCATTCTTAATATCTATGAACCTCTCCAGTCTAGTTTTCAAAAGAGGCAAAGTACTGAGACTGCATTGGTTCAGCTGCTCAATGATCTGCTGATGGTGAGAGATCAGAGAAACCATTCCATTCTGGTGCTCCTTGATCTCTCTTCAGCCTTTGACACTGTGGACCATGGGGTGCTGCTCGAGCACCTGAGGTTCCTCTGTAGCCTGACATGTACGGTCCTCAGGTGGTTTACATCTTTCCTCATAGGAAGAACACAGAGAGTTGTGTTGGTGATTTTTTCCTCAGACTCACTCCCTCTGTCATGTGGGGTTCCTCAGGGCTCAGTGCTCTCTCCCATGTTGTTTGCAGTGTATATGCTGCCCCTCGGAGACATTGTAAGATGGTATGGGCTAAGGTTTCACTGCTATGCTGATGATACCCAGCTCTACCTATCTTTTGTACCCGACCAAGATAGTGCTGTCTCAGTATTTAATAACTGCCTCGTCGAAATCCAGGACTGGATGAATTCGAGCTGGCTAAAGTTGAACACGGGAAAGACTGAGGGGATGGTTGTGGATCTGGGTCACCGGATAGAGGGGTTGAGGGCAAGCCTACCCTCTGGACTTTTTCTGTGTGGCTCCCAGATTCTTACCTCTAAACGGGTGCATGACCTGGAAGTGGTGCTTGACGATGGGCTGACCCTTCGATCTCAGATGTCAGCAGTCGTCAAGTCCTTCTTTTATCATCTTAGGAACATTGTCAGGGTCAAGCACCTTGTTCCATCCAGCGATCTGCCTGTGTTGGTCCACGACTTTGTGACCTCACGCCTTGACTATTGCAACTCCCTTTACTTACGGCTTCCTGGGGTTGATATCCGTCACCTGCAGCTAGTGCAGAACACGGTGGCATGATTGTTGACGGGGTCATCTCAGGTTTCTCATATTACCCCGGTGCTGCATGATCTGCACTGGCTGCTGATTCAGTGGTGGATCACCTTTAAAGTTGGTTTACTGACTTATAAAGCCCCACACGGACTTGGTCCTGACTACTTGAAAGAGCTTCTAATTCCCTACAGCCCTGTGCGACAGTTCTGTTTGGCTGATGAGGGGTTTCTGGAGGTTCTGAGGGTGACCTTGAAATCTTTTGGGGCCCATGCATTTATGTTTGTGGCCCCTACCCTCTGGAATTCTCTACCCCGCCAGCTTCGTGAGTGCATAGCCATGGGGGGATTTAAACAGGTGCTTAAAACTTTTTTGTGGTGTCAGGCCTATCAGTGACTCTTTGGTGTCTGGATCTGTTGTGTTATTTACTATTGTATTTGTTGTTTTATGGAATTATGTTTTTATTATTGTAAAGTGCCTTGATACTTTGAAAGGCGCTTAAAAAACAAAGTTTATTATTATTATTATTATTATTCTTTAGATGTGGGCTCCAAAACTGCAAACAACACTTCAGGTGTGGACCAACCAGTGACTTATAGACTGGCATAATCATCTCCTTCTAACAACTAGTAAAGACTTGCCTGATGCATCCCAACATTCTAATAGACCTCTCACATGCCTTACTATGTTGAGAGGAGGAATTAAGGCTGCTGCTTATCATTGCCTGTAGATCCCTGTCTGCCCTAGAATGCTCTACCATTACACCAGTAATTTAGTACTCTCCAACCAATGTCCATTACTTGACATTTTGTGGCATTGAATTTCAGTTGTCAAATACTAGACTGCTTCTCCAGTCTCTCTGCGTCCCTCTTCATAGTATTTATTACTTTCTCGCACTCCACCCTGCCACAGAATTTAATATCATCTGCAAAAAGACTCACTTTCCCCTTCTGTCACATGCAGTGTTACTTACATACATATTAAAGACAGTCATCTCAGAATGGACCCTTGAGTGACCCCACCTGTTACTTCCTTCATCCCTGAGAATTTACAATTTAGTGCCACCCTCTGGCTCTTACCTATCAACCAGTTCTCTATCCGCCTTGTTAGCTCTGCTGCTAAACTCAGGTCATCAGCATTTTCACCAGTCTGTATGTGGCATGAAGCTGAATGCTTTACTGAAATCCAGCAATAGGATAGCAACTGCATGACTCTTGTCAACTGATAGTGTTACCAATTTGAAAAAGTCAAACATGTTTGTTTGATATTACCTCTCTCTTGTGAACCTGTGTTGTTTTCTATCCATATGCTCTTTATCTGCCAGGAATTTTACTACCTGCTCCTTTGCTATTGTTTTCAACAACTTGTTTATGATGGACATCAGGCTCACATGCCTGCAATTTCTTGGATTCTTACTATCACCACCTTTGTGCACAGGTACCAATTTTGTGACTCTACAGTCCAGTGGTGCTTTACCTGTTACTAGGGACATTGTGAACAGGTCCACCGGGGTGCTGCCTGAGCATGTATGATCTACCACAGCACTGTGGGAAGCAATGCATCCAGTCCTAGGGAATTGTTTGCGTAAGGCTTTGCAACCCCTCAGTACCTTGTGCTTGAATATACTATGTCATCAACTTAAATTCCGTGAGACGCATGAACTTAATCCCACTGTCTGGCTTTTGGCCTGTAATCTTGACCATAAACACTAAACTAACATTATATTTAAAATGTTTACTTTCTCCACAGCATCCTCCTTCCAGTCTTTCTTAATCCTGTTAATGCTGTCCTTTGTCTGCCCTTTTTCTCTGATATATTTGAAGAAAGGTTTGTTGTTTTCCTTTATCCCTCCAATATTTGTAAGTCTGTTTTTGCCTTTCTAATATGTTTTTTGGTTAATTGTAGCATTTCTTTATACACTGTCCTACTAGCTTATGCTTGCTCTCCTTTGTAGATCCTAAAAGCTTCTTGTTTTGGGATGGCTTCCCTCATCTGCTTGTCAGCCCAGATAGGTTTCCTATGATTTTTTCTTTTATTGACAAATCTGATGCACTCCTGGAAAGCTTCCAGTACTGCAACTTTTATTGTTGACCATTTGTTCTGCACCCCTTCTATCTCATTTATATCCCTCAGGCTATCTTTAACCCTTGCAGGGACACAGACTGATATATCAGTCCAAAATTCCTATACGTTCTAATTCCGAAAGCAGCCTAAGGGTTAAACTCCCCGTCATCTAGCCAAAATCAACACTTATAAAGTCAGGGATCAGGGTACTGGTTGTCCTGTACAATTTTAAATTTCATCATGTTGTAAATACTGTGACCTATAGGATTCTCTACCTTAATACTGATTTTGATAACGTACTGACTGGACATTATGGGATACAAGATTGTGCTGCCACAGGTTACCTCCCCTCATCCATTGGTTAAGAAACCAGACATGTGCATCTTCCACAAACATTTGACTCTATTGGCTTTTGGCTTCTTGTATATCCCAGTCTATGTCCAGGAGATTGAAATTGCCCATGAGTATAAGTTTATCATGGCTCACTGCCCTCCTGATTTTCCCTTCTAACATCCACTCCAGCTCTATGACTATATTCAGGTGTTTGTAAATCACTCCTGTTGTAAGACTTGTACCTCCTTTTTCTGTCACCTGCAGCCATAGTGATACTACTTCCTTCAGGTCTGAAATGGACCTATTCTTCATTATTACTGTGGAATAACTGACATACACTGTCACCCCTCATAACCCATCTTTCCCATATGCATTGCCCTTCCTGAACAGGAATAATCCAATCATGTTACAGCCCAGCTAATGTTCTGATTTGCCCATATTTCTGTGACTGACACTATATCCATTTTTTTTGGCAGCCGTGATGAACTGCATTTCTTCCATTTTGCTGCCCAGGCTCCTTGTGTTCTTATACAGAATCTTCCATTTGTCCTTCTCCCTCCTCCTGACCCTCTTCGGGGCCTGCATACCCCTTAATTCTTCTATTTTTTCTGTTTCCTCTCATTGATTCCCTCTCCTGCCTTATGTGTATTGAGAAGAACCAGCTAGACTCTCAGTGTGTACTGGATGTGCATGTATCTTTGTAATCTAGCACTGCTCTGCCCTTTATTTAGTTTATAAATTGGTTGATAGTAGCATCTATTTTTTGCACTAATGCACTGCTTTCCTGTCTGCTAAAATGCAGCCAGTTTTTAGTGAAGAGCCTTCTATACTCCCACTCAAAAGAACACTAGTCCCTGGAGAAGTGGAATCCCTCCTCTTAGCTACACCAGCCCTTTAGCAACACATTGAATTTCTCTGTTTTGTCCTTCTACAGTACACTGGCCATCACATGGTACCAGTAACATCTCAGAAAAGGTTACCATCTCTGCAGCTACCCACAACTTTCTGCCTAGTTCTTAAAACTATCTTTGACTCTGTCTTGACTATGGCTTGTTGAAGCAACAAGAAGGGAAGGCCCAAAGGAAGGGAGGTCCACCAGGACAGGGACGCAAATAGAAAGGAGTGATGACAAGGCAGAAAATGAGGGGTATAAATCAAGAATGCAAGAAGAGAGCAGCTCAACAGACGAGAAACAAAGATAACAAAAGAAATGGGGGGTTAGGGGAGCTTTAGGGAGCAGCATAGGCAGAAGGAGGGAAGAAGAGTTGCAGGCAGGGAGGGGGCAAGGTATGGAAAGCCATGTGCACCAACACAAGGAGTCTGGGAAATAACATTCTGGACCTGGAGTCTATGATGGAGAAGGTTAGACTGGATTTGGTGGCCATAACTGAGTCATGGTGCACTGACAATCATGACTGGGACATGATCTTAACAGGCCACTGAAAGATAGGGAAGGGAGGAGGGACTTATCTATATGTGAGAGAGGGAATCAAGGCTATGGAAATACAGGGGCACCCACAGGAAAAGGAAGGGCTGAAGTTGCTGTGCGTCATCCAGGAGACAGTAGCTGGGGCCACTATCTGAACAGGGGTTGTATATAGACCTCCAGCACAGGGAGAGGAAATGAATAATGCACTAGGGGAAGCCATCATTAGGATGACAAATAATGGGGAGTTGCTGTTAGTTGGGGACTTCAGTCTGCTAGATGTGTATTGGAGCCATCCAGCTGCAGCTTCTGCAAGGAGCAGGGCCATCACTGACTTCTTATTCTCAGGCAGCTTGGGGTTATCATATCTGATGACCTCAAGTGTCACAACAGAGTGACAAAGCAGTGGGTAGAGCCAATGGGATGCTGGAATGCATATGGAGAGGTATCACCAGCAAGAAGAGGGAGTTAGTGTTACCATTGTATCGATTGCTGGTGACACCCCACCTGGACTACTGAGTCCAGTTCTGGAGGCCGCACCTTAGAAAGGAGATATTCTGGGTGGAGACAGTCCAGAGGAGGACATCTAAAATGTGCAGGGGTTGCAGTAAAAGTCCTACAAGGAGAGAATAAGGGATCCCAACATGTACACCCTAGAAGAGAGGAAAGTGAGAGGGGACATGATAGAAACCTACAAGTACTTCACAGGAGTGATCAGAATACAGGAGGGGAGCCTCTTTCAAATGAGAAAGAGCACCAGGACCATAGGGCACACAATGAAGTTGGAAGGGGGAAGTTTTAAGAGCAATATGAGGAAGTACTACTTCACTGCAAGTGTTGTGAACACCTGGAACAGACTGCCAGCGGAAGTGATGGGTACAAAAACAGTATGGGGCTTCAAGCATGCATAGGATGGACATATGCCTGAAAAGAGGCATTTGATTGCCTAGTGGACCCTACCCAGTTAACAAAAACATAATAAATAAATAAATAAATAAATTAGTAAGTAGGCAGGGGGTATGCAGTGTCACCAGAGACTGGTTAGGATCTGTGGAGATGTAGTAGGCAGGGACCATCTGGGCAGACTGGATGGTCCAAGGGGTCCTTTCCTGTTGACAAATTCTATGTTTCTGTGTACCAGTTTGCTGGTACCTAAATGTATTGCATTGTCTGGCTTGCTCAACCCCATCTTGGTAACCTCTCCACCCTAGTGATTGAAGTAAGCATATAACTCTGTAACTTAGCAAACAATCATGTGCTGCTTTCAATAAACCAGTTTAGTATAAACAGACAGTAAAATAGACATTGCCATTGAGCGGGTTAAGGAGAAAGTCAAGATCCACCAGGAATGACTAAAACAGTTATGTCAGCCGGGTCACCTCTGAAAACAGGCACTTGTGCCTAGTGGACCTTGCTATAAATTTTACATAGCTACCAAACAATAAAAACAAACAAACAAACAAACAAAAATCATAGGTGATAATCATGTGGAACCTTCAGCTGATGGTATACAGGAGGTTGTAATCACAATGGAGTTCAGTGAGCAGGAGGATGAACCAGCAGATGGTAAGCATGAAAGAGTCAGAAGAAAATTTAGTTATATTAGTTACACCATGCAATATCTGAGCAGCACTGACGACTCTCCAGTACGTGATGGAGTAGCGTGGCAACTGACCCCCAACTAGGATGTGCTGATAGAAGAAGATTTTAGTGACTGCACATGACACAGAAAATATTGTAAAGACAGATTACTGGTATCTTCCGGTATCTTTTTTTAAACTTGGTTAATAGGGATACACAGTGGTGGTCTTATGATCCTTTGTCACTGGCTCAATTTGAAATGCTCTCTGATTTTAGGATTCAGCAGTTGATTAGGAATTTCACTGCCTGTCCTGTCTATTGTAGCTGTACAATGGAAATAATTACAACTTTGAAAAGAAAACATTTCTTGATTTCCCACATTTTGGGACATTCTTTGCTGTTAAAGACTGTTTGACTACATATGAGCACCAGGAAAGCTGATTAAAGAAGCAATCTTATATTTTCAGAGTTGTAATTCTTTCTTTTATGCAGGCCCTCTGACTGTGACCGACTGACTGTTAGCTGTAGGGAAGGATTAGTTGTACTTTTCTAAAGTTAATTTCTTATTCTGCAGATTTGTTTACCTTCTCTTACTTAGAGCAATTCTCCAGACTTTTCTAAAGATAAACTTCAGACACAATTAAGCCTACATTAAATTATTTTCTCTGTATTTACCTCCCCTCTTTCTTTATTCAAACCAGTCCCCCTCCCCACCAGGTCTCAAAGTGGGTGCCTCCATCATTTCAGACCCTCCCTCAGTGGATTCTGCTTTCAACTCTTACTTTAACAATTGTACCTCTTCTCTCCTATCTTCCTTTCCCTACTCCACTCCCCCTCCTACAACTCTCCCCCATGCCCCTTCTTCTATCCTCTTCTCCTTCTCACCAATTACCCCTGCTACCTCCATAAAAGCCCTCCTGGCCCTCAACCCTCACAAAAGCGGGAGCCCTGATTGGCTAGACCCCAAACTCCTATACCTTTCTGCCCCTACCATTGCCTCTCCCATTGCCTCCCTTCTTAACCTCATTCTCTCTGGCATCTGTCCCAGAAACCTGGGAGCATGCAACCACCATTCCCCTTCAAAAGTGGTGGGGGACTCCTCTTCCCCTGGCAACTACTGTCCTTTCTCCCTCCTACCAGGCCAATCCAAAATTGCAAAAGCATATAGTACTGTCTCAGCTCTCTTCCTTCCTTGACTCCTCCTCTTTCTTCACCCCTTTCCAGTCTGGTTTCCACAAACACCACTCCACAACCTCCTCCCTCCTCCGACTTACTGACTCCATCCACACAGGCATGAGCCAAGGCCTCCTCACCACCACCATCTTTGTTGATTAGCCAAAGCTTTCAACATTGTTTCCCACCTACTTCTCCTTGGCAAGCTAATGACAGCAGGTCTCTGATTCTGCTACTAGCTGGTTCAGCTCTTACCTAGTAGGTAGATGTCAATCGGTTAGAATCAGAGTCCCTATTCCCCCACCCTCCCCATTTGCACTGGTGTCTCCCAATGTTCCGTTCTTGGTCCACTACTAGTCTCCATTTTCCTTAATTACTTTCCCTCTGCCTGTTCATCTGTGTCCATCCATATATACGTAGATGACGCAGTCCTGTTTGTCTCTGGGCCTTCCCCAACTGAATTAAAAGCCAGGCTCCAAACTGATTTCGACGCTGTCCAGCATTGGTTCATATCAAATCAGCTATCCCTAAATGCAAAAAAAAAGAAAACAGTCTCCATGTCCTTTGGAACTCATCAGAGACTTTCCAGGCTCCCATCCCTCCCCTTCCTCCTCACCCTAGATGGGGTCACAATTGATGACACGCCCTCATTTAAGTATTTAAGGGTCTGGCTTAACCAAAGCCTTGACATTGCACAGCACGTAGACACCATTAATAAAAAAACTCCACCCCAAGCTCGGCGCTCTGTATAGGATAAAGAACTCCACCCCATGCTCGGCTCTCTGTATAGGCATAAAAGATGCATTCCTCTTCCTGCCCGCACAGATATAATCATTAAAATTATCCTTCCCATCATTGATTATGGTGATATTGTCTATGGTGCTGCCCCAAAGACCACCCTGGCCAGATTGTACCCTCTCTTTCACTCCTTCTGCCATTTTGCTTTGGACTATCCGTCCCATACCCACCACTTTTCTCTGTACTCTTCCCTCTCCCTTCCCTCCCTGGAAGATCATTGCAGTACTCACTGTGCCACCTTCATTTCCAAATTCTGGTTGACTTCACTCCCCACCACCTCAGCTCTCTACTTTCCCCAGTGCCCCCCTCCATGTGCTCCCTTCATAACTCTGGTTATTGTTCCCTCTTACTTCAGTCTCGTAAATTCCGTGCTGGTCAGGCTGCCTTCTCATGCTGCTTTCCTAAACTTTGGAACTATCTCCCCCAAACCATTTGCTCTGACTCTTCCAAACACTTTCTCTCCTCTCTACTCCATGTCCAAACTGCTCCCTCCTGTTATTTCCCCCTAGTCCTAGCCCTACCCCATTCCTCTTTCTCCCTATTGCCTTCTTTTTCCTACTCCTTGCCCTTCCCATCTTCTTCTTCTTCTACCATTCTCATTTTCAGGCCAGAAAACCAGGTGACAGGCTGGGTGTGCACCCAGCAATGTCTGTCCCTTGTGGGGTTTGCATCCCAGAGGGATGTAAGTCTGGATCTCTCCCTCTCCTTCCTTCCCACTAGTTCTCCAATCCCCCCTCCACTTTCTCCCCCTGTCTGCTTTTTACTATTCTTTCCTACTCTTTACCCTTCCCCACTCTTACCCTTCTTCTTGCAGGCCAGGAACAATGACACGGCTAGGTGTGCATCCAGCCATGTCTGGCCCTTGTGAGATTTGCACCCCCGAGGGACAAAAGGTTTGCCTCTCCCTCACTATCATACTTGCCCTCCTCCCTTTTCTATTCCCTCCCATACTAGTTCTCTACCCCCACTTCCCCCCTTATGCTCTCCCTTCCCTCCGTGCACTATCCTTTCCAAAGAAAAAAAACACTGCTCCCTTTACCATATTTCACAGCTCTCACTCTGCCCTTGGGCAAGTGTACTCCTTTGGGTACCTGGGGATCACTATTGATGAGTCCCCTACCTTTGACGCATATATTCGTGCAATTACCACTGCCCCTAACAGGAAATTAGGGGCACTATAAAGGCTTCAGTCATGCCTCAATCCTGAGGCTAGGCATCAAGTTGTCAGAGGCACAATCCTTCCCATCCTAAACTATGGAATAGTGGTCTACAGTGCAACCTCTGACACCAGCCTGCACAGAGTCCACACCACCATTAAAAAATCTTGCAGACTTGTTTTAGATGCTGATCGCCTTACGCACATCTATGAGCTGTATATTAGAACAAGATGGCTCTCGCTCAAGGACCAGATCAGACTCCACTCATGCCTTCTGGGGATAAAAGCTCTGCTTGGACTTGCCCCCCCCTTCAATGCATGCTTTATTCTGCCCTGCCCCCTCTAAACATGTTACGAGAAGTGTGACAAACAATGTGCTTGCGGTGCCCTTCGAGAGAACTGCACTAGGGAGTTGTGCATTTGCAGTTAGAACATCCAGCCTGGCTAAACAAGCTCTCCCCAGCCATCACAAACCTCACCAGCATTAATCTCTTCAAATCCAAACTTTGGAATTCCATCACCCCTCCTGTATACTGCTTCTGCACCCACCTAACACCTGAGCCCACCAGTGCACCCCTCTAGACTATATCCTTACAAGAAACCGCTGAAACAGCCCCCATCTGTCTTAGCTATTCACCACTACTCTTTCTCTAGATATTTCTAAAACTGGCATCCTTAACCTGTAACAAGGCCTAATAGCCGCTATTTTGTGAGTACCTCACTTTAATGTTAGCACTTATTTGTACAGACGGTGTTGTACTGCTAATTATGAACTCAGTGCTTTGACAGTGTTTACAATATGCCTCTGTTAGCCCTTATTTGTAATGTCAGTGTTGGATTTCTCCTATGTACTTGTATTAAGACTGTGTTATATTGTGTGCCTCTGTCTCTCCTACCCAGTCGCCTGTACGCAGTCTGTTAGTGTGTTTTTAATATATATATATATATATATATATATATATATATATATATATATATATGACAATGCCTGTTCACAGCTCTGATTTTTCCCAACTCATGTAACTGTCCCCTCCCTTTGTTTGACGAGGACCCTTTGTAAATGAGCTCCTAGCTCAAAGGTTTGTAATTTCAATTCTTTAATAAAATCTAAAACTCTAAATCCCCTAGTGCCCTCCTGTATAATTGTTCTTTTCTCTGAGCCTAAGGGACCTGCCTCCTGCCCTACCATTGTGATAATCTGATATTTATTTTATATGCATATGTCTAGTACAGAGACTTTCCTAGCATATTCCTCATCCAAGTCATCTTCTCCCCAACCAGGGTGAACTGCAATACAGGCACCTTCACCCTACTGGACTGGATCCTGGATCCTGGTCACCCATCCAGACAGGATCATCTCCACTGCTGTCCTCCCTGACTTCCTCATTGACCACTCACTAGTCACCTGAAGGTGGCCTGCTAAAGTAGCCAAAGGTGAACCCTCACCCATCTGAGCCCAAATCTTTTGCTCCCACCAACTTCCGTACTTCTGGTCACTCCTCCAGCAGCTTGTTCCACACTAAGGATGTCAGTGCTGCACTAGAGTATTTCACCCTACAATTCAACAGAATTTGTGACATTGTGGTCCCTTTCAAGATCTTGCACAGGAAATGCAATTCCCAGGCATGGTACACCGCTGCCATTAAGGCTCTGTCACAGGAGAGGGTTAGGGCACGGACCCTATACAAAAAGTTTGGACAGCCAAAATTTCTTCAAAGGTACAAGGAGCTGTGTAACACTATTAAAGCTCACCTCAAAGCAGCCAAAGCCAACTTCCACGAATCCAGTAGGAAAACCTACTTCACTGACCTGAGCAGCTCTGGGGTAGCATCAATGAAATGCTTGGTAACACAAAGAAATGTTTGCCCTGCTCCATCATAATGGACAACTCCACAGTTGAGGATGATGAATACATTGCTAATTCCTTTAATAAAATGTTTTGTGACCTCTCATCTTACATACCTGGCCCCCCCCTATCCACCTCACCACATACACTAGGCCTCCTGACTTCCCATCCAGGCCCAAATTCTATTTCATACAGATCACTCAGCAGGAAGTCTTCACCTACCTCACTAAGACTAGAATGTCTACACAAGTTGGTCCTGATAACATTGACATGAAGCTTCTCAAACCTGTCATGTAGGAGGTCACCCGTCCCTTGCAGATTATCTTTAACCTGTTCCTATCCACTGGTTAAGTCCCTCAGCTGTGAAAAAAACACACATCACTCCTGTACATAAAGGTGGTGCAAACAACCTTCCCTCTAACTATCGCCATATCTCCAGCTTATCTCCGCTGTCCAAAATTCTGAAGAAAGCCATGAACAATCAGCTCTCTCACTATCTGAATACTCATGGGATACATGCCAGGGAGCAACATGGTTTCACGATAAGCCACAGCACTACAGCAGCCCTACTGGAATTCACTGATGCACTGCACTGTGTCCTTGACAGAGGTGGAGTTGAAGGGTCCATATTTATTGACCTCACCTAAGCATTTGACCTTGTGAAACATGCCCTCCTCTGCCAGAAACTTCACTCCCTGGGCCTTTCTTCAGAAGTTTGGTCCTGATTCAGGAACTACCTTGATGGCCGAATCCAAACAGTTAAGTGTCGTAGAACACTTTCCATCACCCAATCTGTTACCATAGGAATTCTCCAGGGGTCCCCTTATATTCAGTCTTTTCATTAATGGGTTTCCCACTGCCCACAAATCCACTGATGTTCTGCTTTATGCAGATGCTGCGGTAATTTTTACCAGTGATAAAAGCCTAGAAATCGTGCAGCAGAAACTCTAATCTGATTTCAACGCTATACAGGACTGGTTCTCCTCTAACCTCCTGGTGTTGAACACTAAGAAAACCAAAAGTATGGTCCTTTCCACTCACAATAAATCCCCCTTTCTCACTTATGCTTTCAATAACCACCTCATCTGGCCATCACCTGGAGCAGGTCTCCACATTCAGGTATCTCGGTGTCACCTGGACCCAATCATCTCTTTTTCTGCGCACATTGACACCCTAATCAAAATTGTCAACTTGAGCCTAGGGTTTCTCTTTCATCACAGAAATAACACCCTTCCTGAAATCAAAAAGTTGATTGTTAAGTCCTACATCATCAGTGTTATAGACAACAGAATCACTGTCTATGGCTCTGCAAATGATGGTCAGCTATCTATAGTATGGAGTCTCCTCAACAGAGCATGCCACTTCACCCTTGGCCTAAATCATGACACACACTCATATGTTCTATACAGTAGCTTAAATTGGCTTAAGCTTGAATCACGGCTGCATTTCCATACACTGGTCATTGGATGAAAAGCTCTTTACGGTCTCTGTCCCCTGGCCTTCAAGCCATGTTCGGCTATGTGGACCAAATGTACACCAACAGGGGAGTAGTGCAACACGCCATGCTTCTCCCCTGAAGAAAAACCTCACTAGGCCAAGCTGACTTCTCTTACAGATTTGCCAAACTCTGAAATGAGTTGCCTACCTCCTCAAAAGCTGACTGCTTCCTGAACCAATTAAAATCTCTTCTTTTCTCCTCCCATTCCCTATCTGGACCTGCTGATGCTAGATGAGCAAAACTGTTAGGATCTGTTTTTATTGATGCCACGTCTCATTCATGTTAGCACTAAAACATAAAGGTATTTAGCTTGGGAATATTATACACTTACTCTGTCTGGGTAAACATTCATTGTAGCAATGTTGTCTATTGACTGAAGGGTTGTAAGTACTGCCCTGCCTCAGTGCTGTATAGTTTTTGACTGTCTTCATGTTACTCTGCCATTTCCCCTGACTTGTTATCGTTTCTGTTGTTGCTGACTTTAAGTTCTTTGTAAATAGGCCCTGTCAAAAAGGGTTTTATGTGGAATAAATAAAATAAATATTGTACATAATGCTGCACTGTTGTTTAATCTCTGTATGATGTTTTATTTTGTAGTAAAATCTATTGTACTTATCCCATCCCCCCAGGACGTGCATGGAAACAAGCTATTTTTAGCTCAGTTTATCTTTCCTGGTGAAACTTTTCAAATAAATAAATGTATTTATAATAAGAGTATTTGCATGAAAACAAGTTTTCTTTTTTTGTGTCAGTCTTCATCCTCATGCCTTTTCCTCAACTGGAATCACAGTTCTCTGTTTTTGACATCAGATTTTGTTGTGGTGGAAATAATTGGGATCTGTTAAACAGAGGACTGGGACATCATTAGAAGGACAAGCAGAAGGATGAGATAAAATCTAAAGTCTAAGTACGGTAGATCCTGTCTTCATACAAAATGTCATCTGTTTTAGACAATGAGAGGGAGATACAGTAAATGCAGAAAATTAATAAAATATAATCTGAATTATGTTGGAAGATTACATTTTAAAATGTTTTCCTGGATATTGTAAACATGCTTTAGGATGGCACCGATAGCAGTCATTCTGGCTATGATAAATAGCAGGTAAAATGTGTATCCAGGCTAAAGGTTAGGTCAAACAGAAGAGATGCAGTGTGATTTTTTTCTTTTTTTTCTTTTAAATTATGTAAATTAGACTTGAGATGAAAGATTCATTGAACATTTAATTACTGCCTAAAGGAATCTGACATGCATTCTTTTATTCCAAATGTCTTTATAATTTGATAAATGTCACTAATTACCATACTATTTTAAAAAGGCTGTTCCTGATGGCGAGGCAGTGGGCTACTTGCTCTACTCCTGAGCCCTATGTAAAGAGTATGCTCCACCTTCCTTCAGACAAACACTGTCCATGCTGCAGTCTGCTGGGCTGCTTACACACCAATTCCTTGAGTACTGTAAAAGCCCTCTGCTCTGCTGCTGGGTTCTTGTTTGGATACCTTTTTAGCTTTTGGTGAACTGCTTTCATTGTTAAAGGCCTTTCCTCTCTTTTGCCACTCTGAAATTGTATTTTCTGGTCTTGCTGTTTGTTCTGTTGACTTGTGTCCTGGACACTTCTGCCTCCATGTCCTGAGGAGCTTCTCTTAATGGTCAACCCTTGGCTGATTCACATGTGCTCTTCCCTTCCCTGATTCAGCTGCCATCCCATTTTGTACTCAGGCTTGCCAGTGCTTCTTCATTACTGCTCAGACTTGAAGCAGCTGGCTTACTTTCATTTCCAAAAATCCTGGATCCAGACTATGATGACTTCCAGAATGACCTGTTTCCTCTGGTTTGCTCTAAATAAACTGAAGACCGGATTCCATTCCCTTCCTATATGATTTTCTTGCTGGCCTCTGTCTGCTGAGGCTATGCGGTCGCCACCTTCTGTCTTGTTGGGCCTTACTGCATTCCATGCTGTTCATGCTTCATATTTCATCATGCTCATAGCACCTTCCTATATTCCATTCATGCCCGTAGTGGGCTAGAATATAGTTTACATTAAACCTACTGTGTAGCCAGTTTGCAACCCATTCTGTTTATGAGATTGCAATGAGCTGAAAACTAGTTGGTTTGTTTTCCCTTCTCATACCCAGAATGTGGCTTTGAACTGAAAGTATATTCAGGAAACTCGGCAGAAGCCAGATAACAACCCAATGTCAGCCATTATGAAATGTCTTATGCTAAAAGGCTGTTAGCTGGTTGCACAATCAGTTTAATATGAATTATACTGTACTTTGACACATGACTTTGCTTCCACAGCCCTGCCAGCCTGCTCTGTTTGCCTAATCCCTCCTGTAATGCTCTATGCTTGCATACAGCTTAGTTTTTTGTTCATATACATTATATCTTACACTTACACCTTACATTCAATCAAAGTAACACCCTCTACAACCATACTACTTATCTGGGCATCAGTGCCCTAATGACAAGAAAAGCACCAACAGCCATCAGTAACAATGCTTCTTTATCTGAGCTTATGCCCTTTAAGGGCTCAAGACTTCAATTAAAATGGGACCAGCACTTCAGAAGTAAGAGGCTGGGCAGTTAAGCAAATCACAGCTGTTTCTACTTACATCTTCATTTTCACTTTTGGGCAAATCATTTCCCAAAGTTCCTTTAGCTGGGCTTTGTCCTAGCACCTCGATGGATAGAGCTGCCAGCAAGGTGCAGGTTCCTTTAGCTGCAGAGCTGTACTCTGGAACACCTTTGTGAGGGTGGAATTCTTACTCTTGAGGCAAAAGAAGACTGCAGTATTCATTCCTTAACAAGAAGCGCCCTATCATGTTTTCATTTTTACTCAACCTCATCTGTGGTGTACCTCAAAAGGCTTTAATAATATATAATTAATAAGTTAAGATTGGAGGGATGTCAGCTTAAGGCTATTGATCCTCAGAGGATTCCTCCACTATTTTTTTTCTCTACTCAATGCTGAAGAAAATTCTGCCACAGAACACTAGGGGCCTTGTCTATAGATAATCTTTAATTCCTGTATATGAATTTCTCCATTCTCTCTCTCCTTACAAGGAAAGCAGATAGTAAATTTGTCAGTGCTCAGCTATGCCTTCATCTTTGATTTGTTGGTGAATTTATTATATACTTCCCTAAGGTGCCATTAGTCTAAGGGTACCATGTCTGTGCAGAACCTCTAGGGTTGTTACCGTCCTCGGGAGCAAGGTCAGTGGTACCTCAAAAGGGTGAAATCCAGAAAATCTGACTCTCAAGGAGAATGCACAATGATTCACCACAAGTCAGAAAATAAAGTGCTAATGCTCATTTATGGAATCAAGTGCTGCATGAAGCTGTAGCCAAAAGCCCCAGTGCTTTGGCTGTACACAGACTTCATCCTGAGTGCTGGATTTTCTGGATTTTGTCTATGTCTGGGGGTGGCTACACTTTTCTCAGCACCGACCCTGCACATTGTATTCTTGGCCAGTAGCCTTTTGGATTTGTGTACCTCAAAAGGGTGGCAGTCCTGCCCTGAGACAGAAAGAGGAACATCTAAAGTGTATAAAAGCATGCATTCTTCATTGCATAAGCATTCCTATGTATACTGTACATAAGTTGCACGCTGAGTAGTAAATCACTATAAATTTTACATAGCTAGTGTGATACTTAAAAACATGATATAACAGTACTTCATTATTTTCTGGTTGGTTACCAAGAAAGGTAGGCTAGGTGTTACAGCCTGTTTACAGCTATGTCACTGGGAGAGCTGAGAGGAAGGTGAGAACAGACTAGCTAGCCTAAATCAGAGGTAATTTATTTAGTTTCTACCTAAAGTGTCTGTGTGAGTGAGTAGGCAGAAGTGAATATTTTTGGATCAGTGTTTTGGGGCCGTTTCTTTAAATTCCTGTAACTCTTAGTACATACGAACATACGAAATTGCCAGAAGAAATGGGCCTCATGGTCTATCGAGTCTGCTCAAGTGTGCAGCTAGCACCTCATCTCACAGCTGCCCCTCCTGCCCCCCTCTTCTTAATACCCTTACCCTGTCCCAACCCCTCTTGAAACTGCCCACCGTCTTACAGGATGCTATCTCATCTGGTAAGGTGTTCCATTTGTACACTACTCTTTCAGTGAGAAAAGGTCTCCACATCTCCCTCCTGAATCGCCCCCCTTCCAGTCTCAGTCCCTGCCCTCTCATGTCCCTCCCCGTTAGTAGTCAGGGACAGGAACCTAGCAAGGACAATATTGCAGTCTCTTGTGGGTTGAAGGGTTAATGACAACCTGTGAAAGAGGTGTCTAATTGGGGCAGTAGATGAAGCAAGCTTACAAGGAACCAGAGATTTAAGCACAATGCCTATGGGCATTCCATTACATGGCATCCCATCATGTGAGTGTCACAGAGTAAGAGTGTGGCATCTGCCTAGCTACAGTGAATCTGCTGTTCCATAGGGACCTTTGAGTGGTACCATGTAGGTATCTCTTACCACAGTTACAAGTGGCATATAACAAGTGGCAAAACAGATTGTACAAGGGATCCTAGATATACCTTATCTGGGGTAGTGTAATAATGCAATTTACAGTGCTCAGGACAAGTTTTAGACCTAATGGTGCCCCAAGCAGAAATACTTGTTTTGCCAGTGTGCCCCCTTACCTATCCTCCATTCTGCCCACTCCACAACTCAGAAGTGGTAACAGTTCTAAGAATACATTGGTGACAACAACAATTTTTGTTTTTATATTAGTTGTTATGAAATGGGTAGGGAGAGTTCTGTGTCCAGATTGGCTGAGAGGTACCTCTGGCCTAGTCCTTATCAGGGCATATTGTGCCATTCGGCACATCTTCAGCCAGTCAGGATGGACAACAACACAGATCACTGTGCCAATTTGTCTTGTAGTGGCCGAGCTATGTCACTGGGAGAGCTGAGAGGAAGGCAGGAACAGACTAGCTAGCCTAAATCAGAGGTAATTTGTTTAGTTCCTACCTAAAGTGTCTGTGTGAGTGAGTAGGCAGAAGTGAATATTTTTGGATCAGTGTTTTGGGGCTGTTCTTTAAATTCCTGTAACTCTTAGTACCCCCCCATGGTCTGAAACACAATCAAACTGCCCTGCCATTAGCCGACCCAGTGAAGTACAAACACCAGTGTATAAGTAAATTTCTGACCTCTGCTGCCATCCAGCTCAGAAAAAGCTGCTGAGGAAATTATAAAAAAAAAACTGCCCGTACTCCTTCTATCATTGTTGTGAGTGCTGCCAAGAAACAGCTTTTAAATGAAAGCCAACACCCACACTTCCTCCAACTCTGTAAAACACCATATAAAAAATGCCCTAAATCAGTTGTTCTACTTCTCTCCTGGCTCCACAGTTACTTGAAACCATGAACAGCCGATGAAAATGAAGTGGACATTTCTTACACTAAAGGGAAACCCGAGCCACTCACTGCAGCAGCTCCTAAGGGATACGCTCGATCCTGAAAAAGCCATCAGCATGCACATCTTTTATGAAGTACAAAATACACCATCCATTAAAAAAAAAACTATTAGTACATAAAATAGCCTGTGTCTGTATTGTTGTTGTTGGTGATGGTGGTGGTGGGGGCTCCACTATCATCGCAAACAGATTGTCTCACTCGCAGTCAACATGGCCACTTTGTTGCTCCCTGGCAAAGACACCCTTAAGAAAACTACACACAAATAAATAAAAAGACAGTCATAAAACTTTGCTTGACAGGTGGGCATAGTCTGTGTGTGTGTGTGTGTAGCAGTGATGGGCTCACAAACTGATGAATATATAGGAAGCCCACTACTGGCAGTGAAACAGTTATGAAAGTATTTTTATAGGGGAATTATTTTTTACTATTTCAGGTATTGAAACCTTTTTTTAATAATTACTTGGGGGACCCATTTTATAACCAGAGTAAGACACTCTGAGGTGTGGTTTATAGACTGATAAGAACACTTCCCAGGTGCTAAAGGCATCGGCACAAGCACCTCATGCCTCATTACATACCTGAGGCATGCCCTTATCAGCCCATAAACCACACCTCATTGTGTCTTATTCCTTACTTATATTAACACTGTTTGCATTTCAAGCTACTCTTTGCTTATATTTCTTACTTTAGTGTGCCTTCTGTGTAGAGATGCAGCAAATTTTAATTTCGCCAGTGAAGTGCCAGCGAAGTGGACACTTCGCATTGTCACTTTGCTATATGAAGTGGCCAATGCAAAAGGCTTACTTCACCTTGTAATTATTACTTTGTGTTGTCATTCCACCTTAATGTGAAGTAAGGCAGAGTGACAACAATATTGGCAGCCCCTCACACATAGTCACCAAAATTAATGTGCATCCCCAAAATGCTCATGTCTTGTGCCCAGAAAACTCCCCAGTGCTGAAAAAGTGAAATGAGAGCACAAGAAATGCAAAGTCTCCCAGAATTAATGGGGCACTCAGTCATGCACGCAGTGGTCACACACAGTCACCAGAATTAATTTGCATCCCCAAAATGCTACTGTCTTGTATCCAGAAAATATCCCAGTGCTGACAAAGTGAAATGAGAGGGTAACAAAAAATGCAGTCTCCCAGAATTAATTGTGCACTCCGTCATGTGTTTAGTGGTCACACACAGTCACCAGAATTAATGTGCATCTCCAAAATGCTACGGTCTTGTGTCCAGAAAATTCCCCAGTGCTGACGAAGTGAAATGAGAATGTAACAGGAAATGTAGTCTCCCAGAATTAATGGTGCACTCCGTCATGTGCACAGTGGTCATACACAGTCACCAGAGTTAATGTGCATCCCCAAAATCCTACTGTCTTGTGTCCAGAAAATTCCCCAGTGCTGATGAAGTAAAATGAGGGCATAACAAGAAATGCAAAGTCACCCAGAATTAATGGTGTACTGCAAACACACAGACAGATTAAGATTGCACTGCACACTCAAGAGTTGCAGATGCAAAGGTACAACACCTAACCAGTGCTCACAAGTCACAAATCCAAATCTGGAAAAGAATACCTTTTGGCGGTTGGGGGGGGGGGGGTAGTGCATGACAGTAACAGTCCACTACCAGTAAAGATGCCACAAAGCAGTATAAAAAATTCATGCTGGTGTGGTGGATAGCAGGTTCACACTACTGCAATTACTCTTTGGCACAATAAAAGGTGTCTGATTTAATGGCACGCATCACACACACACACACACACACACACACACACACACACTACAAGTAATGCATAGCAAAATGAAAACCTTTAGCAATATAACCAAATGTTTTAAATAAACAGAAATTATACACTGCTGCACCACAACAATCAACAAAAAATGTCAAGAATTACTAAAAATATTACTGTGTGTACATTAACACAGTTATACAAGAAAAATATAACCAAAACAGAAAGACTGCCTTTTTCTCCCAGTTAATCTACCTACACCACAGATACGCCCTTCCCCCAAAGCACACTTCACAGTACACAGACTGACTGTTCTAAATTAACATTCAAAATCCACACACAAACAATAAACACTCGATGATATGAGCACAGGAGGGTTTCCTACAAGCGATTTATTAAAATGTGAGCTAATAAAATAGCTCAAAAAAAGCTTTTTTAACAGCTTTTAGAGGATTATCTCCATCTTCCACTACACACACACTCTACACAGAACTGAGGCTGTGCAGAACAATCTAGAGCCCATGTGACCTGCAATCCCATAAAGCACTGCAAAATTCACCTTTGGAGCTCAAAAACAAGGTGAAATGAGGTGAAGCCCATTGATTTAAATGTACTTCACCTTAAAATTGGTGGAGAAGTGGTTTGAGGAAGGCGGAATAATGCAAAGTCATTGTTTTCAATGGACTTCGTGATCCCCATTATGCCGAGAAGTTCTCCGCTTCGCGTTGTGGAGTACTTCATGGATTCTGTGTTACTTTCGCGGAGCGAATTTTGGCCACTTTGCCCAACACTACAGTACAAGTCACATTAAATTGTTACTTCAGCTCACTGCTCTGGCATTGTTTTTTTATACTGACAATGCAGTAGCAATTCTAAATGCTTAAAATACAAACTCTGTTTCACCAATCCATCAACTCAGATGCAGTTCACCTGAAATGCACTTCCAGCCAGTACTTTAAATTCCAGCCATTATCTTAGATGCAACTCACTTGCTGTGCACTTTCAGCCAGTACTGTACAGTACTGTAAATTCCTGTCAGCTCCCACCAAATGTTCATCAATGCATTTTTAAAGAAATACATTATAAGGATACAGGAAATAATACATGTAACTTTATTTTATCTAATACACTTTATTTTGCTTTTGTTAGTTTTAGTTTAATTTACAATTGGTCTACAGAGCAGACTTGGTTGATTGCCCACTACTCGCCCGCCCACTTGATGAACTTTGTTTTTTGGCGCTCTCCTGCTCCCCCACTTTGCTTACTGACTCACATAAGGTAGAAAATTTAAAGTTTATTTTATCTGATACACTTTATTTTACTTTAGTTAGTTTCTGATTAATTCAAAATTGGTCTAGAGAGCAGACATCTCCGTGTGAGGTACCTACGTACTGTACTGTACTCAGTGAAAGTGTACGATCGTGACCAGCTTCCGAGATCAATGGTTTTAAGTGTAACACAAAGGTACAGTACTGTACTTGTCTTTCTTAATGGTAGAACAATCAGTTTTAGCTTAATTTAGAATTGAGGTACAGAGTAGACTTCTCTGTGTGAGGCCTACATACTGAACAATATGTACAGGCATCGGAGATTAGTGGTTGTAAGTAAAAAAAAAAACAGACTTGAATAAAACACCAAATCAATACTGTACAGTACTTATCTTTTAAATTATCAAGAAACTAGCTGACTGAAAAGTTTTTTGTTTTTTTTGTACAGCAGGTACAGTACTAAGTTTGGCTTAGCAGCAAATACATTGTGGTTTGCCTGAGGGGTTCGGAAACTGAAAATGCTTCATGTACAATCGCAATTGGCAGTTTGAAGCTAGAGGTTCTGAATCACTAAAGACTTTAAAATTACTGCAAAATATACTTTAGCATCTAAAAAGTAAACTGGATTAGGTGGATTTGTACTGTATTGCACACTGTCGTAGTGAAATCGGGCTCCAACTCCGGGGCAAATCAGTTCTCTATGGGTTGATTAATGAGTGCATAGCTCATTTCATTGCATTGATGAATAGTTTCCAGAAAGCTACAAAGTAAGCTGAAACTGAAAAGCAGCCACAGACAAACCTTAAAGAAACATTTATTAATGCACTGCAATTAGAAGTGCACACAACAAGCAGCTCATTGAAAAATGCTAAACCAGTGAGTTGAAGAAACAATTTACTTGTACTGGACTTCTGTGCTAGCACCTCAAGCAGCCATTAAGTTTGCTTGTGCTTAACACCAGTTCTGATAGTGCTTAACTGAGTAACCATGTAAATTCTCATTTGTGACTATCTCTCTGTCTAGGGAAGGCTGTGATATAGAGTAAACGAAAAATTTCAGGCAGAGAGTAGACAGTAACATTAGTACCAATAAGTTATAGCATCACAAATTGGACTCGAGTAAATATTACTTGCAGGCAATTGGCAGACAGTATGCAGCATAGTTACTGTGGGAGATAGCTGCAAAGACTGTGGGGTGCTCAACTCCTGGGTTATGCTTTGGAGAAGGGGGACACTGCCCCATATGTAAGAAATTTGTGGAGTTGCAGACACAGCTGGTAGGCAAAAAGAAGGAGATATCCCTGTTGTATCACTAGCTGAATTGGCATCCACAGACACACTCAGCACTCTCACACCCCCAGATGCCCACTGGTCTAGGGGCTGGAGGATGCTTTGGAGGGGAGTGGTAGGGGCAGTGTAAAGGTGGTTGTTCAGGCTCATCACTTTCCAACAGCAAATGGCTTTACATCACCGGAGGAGGTGAAGGTGCCAGACTTCTCCAGTGAGGACTTGGAGCTGGTTGAGAGGAGTGAGCAGGACAACTTGGTGGCACCCAGTGATGAAAGCAGGAGGGATGTAATGAGTAGTATCCTATTTGTAGGGGATTCTATAATTAGTGGTGGGAGGAGGAAGGAAGGTGGTGGGAGGAGGAGGGAAGGGGATGGGGTGATTAAATGCCTTTCAGATGCATCAGCCATACAACACATGGATAGAAGAGTGAGAATGGTAAAGGAGAACTCAGGGCTGACTAGATGAATCTTTGGTCTTTTTCTGCCATCATTGTCTATGTTTCGATGTAAGTGAGGGGAGCTTTGGGTACTGGTACACTTGGGTACCAACATTCTGATGAACTAGCCGATGGAAACAGTGAAGAACAGCTTTTGAAGGTGGGAGACAGATTTAAAGAAAAACTACACCCTCCTATCTTGTGAATTTTATTTGTTTTCATGTCAACAGACAACTATTTTCCTGTAGCTGTTGGGGATATACGTGTTTGCTTTGTTTCCACTTTGGATGATAGTCCCCTGTAACTATCCTGGGGGATCTCCATTTATTGTTGTTGAGCTCTCATTATCCATGAGAGCTGCATTAGCATATGAGAACATGATGTCACAGCATCTATTTATACAATGTATCTCTATGCTGAAAGTACAACTAACCTGATAAACAAAAATCTCTCTGGCAACACACCAATTAAATGCACTTTAAAGGGGAAAACCCTGCATTACAGCTCATACAGTTTTCAAGCTATCTGAAGGTAAAAGTCGTATTTGAAACCTTACTGCAACTTGTTTTGCTGAACTCTAATTAAGCAGACAGGTATACTGTGGATCCTAAAAGGTGCTGACACATCATGTTCTCATATGCTAATGTAGCTCTCGGGGACAATGAGAGTTCAACAACCAGAAAATGCAAACTCCAGGATAGTTACAGGGACTAGTATGAACAGTGAAAAAAAACTAGAGCAATCACATCTATCCTTAACAGCTACATAAAAGGAGTTGTCTGCTGACACAGCAAAAATAAAGTGTACAGGGTATGAGGGTGCAGATTTCCTTTAAGGCGCACTCAGTTTCCCTAGCCTTTTCTGAAGTCCTCTCTGTGTTGGATGGGGGAAGGATAGAGTGAAAAAGAAGGAGACTGAGGAGTTTAACAGGTGGTTAAGGGAATGGTGTCAAAAGTAGGGGTACCAGTTTGTGGGTGACTGGGGAGATTTCTGGGACAGGAAGCTCTTCATGGGTGACAGCATTCACCTAACACAAGAGTAGGCCTGTGCACTTAGGAAGAAGTCCGATGTCTGCATTGGCAGATATTCAAACTAAGCAGGAGGAGACTAAGGGTAGAGGAAGCACAGATAATGAAGACAAAAATGGGAATCTAGCTGGGACTCCACAAGAAATAGGGGCTAGGAGCAGTATGGATGAAATAAGTAGGGTGGGTGTCCATAGTAAGTTAGAAATAGGAGGGCTCATAGTGACAGCTAGGAATGGAAAAAAAATCAGGAAATTAAGGAGAGAAGGGGAGGAAAAAGGCAGAGGAGCATACAAAAGGGAGAAGGTTACAGGCACAAGCTGGCAGGCTGTCTGCCTAAATAATAGGAACATAGGAAACAACATTTGTGAGATCCAGGGGATGGTGACAGATGTGGTGTTAGACCTCATAGCAATTACAGAAACATGAGCCACCAAGAATAATAATGACTGGGTCCTGGCAGTACCATAGTATGCCATGTACAGATGAGATAGAGGTAAGGGAAAAAAAGGTGGGGTGGCTCTCTATGTCAGGAAAGGCATTAAGGTGCTAGAGTATGGAGCCATCAAGGATGGGAGTGAGGTGTCAGAATCACTGTAGGTACAGCTCACGACAGCATCAGGTAAGAAGCTGTCCATGTGAGTGTCTATAGACCATTAGGATGGGGGAAGAGGGAGAAGGTGTCACAAAGGGAAGACAGTAATGGTGGGAAATCTCAATCTACCAGACATAGATTGGGACATTCCAGCAGCTAAGTGTGCTAGAAGTCAGCCCCGCTAGATAAGATGCAGGATTGACTGCTTGTGCAGCTGGTCAGGGAACCCACATGGCAGACTGTCATTCTCGCTGGGGTGCTCACTAACTAAGAAATGGTAGATGGAGTGTGGGTTGGGGAGCCACAGGGTCCAGTAACCATAACACCGTATGGTTCAAACTAGCCCTTGGTACCAGTATTCCTTCATCAGAGGCTGAGGTTCTGAATTTCAGACAAGTAGACTTGAACAGATGCGGGGAATTAGTCCAGGTAAGTTGGTTGGAGTATATTAAATGAGGGAGGTAGGGGAGAGTTGGTATTTAATTAATTGGGCCGTTCTCATGGCAACTAAGTCATCCTTGAGAATGGCTATCAAGAGTAACAGGCACAAGTGTCCAATCTGATTATCTAAAGAGGTCAGGGAGGCAGTGAGGGCCATATAAAAGGACCTTCATCAGTTACAAAGATAAACAGGTGGATGGAAAATGGAGTGAATGTCAAGCAAAGATGAGGGAAGCTAAGAGGATAATGAGGGATGCAGAAGCAGACACAGAGCTTCATATTGTGGGGGGGGGCTAAAAGAAGGGGGAAAAACAGCTTTTTAGTTACATTATGGAAAAAAAAGATGAAGCAGGAAATGTAGGGCTGACTGAAGGGGGCAGGGCAACAAATGAAGGTGGATTCAAAAACACAGCTGTACCGCATCCAGGGTTAAGTGAAGTGATGCTAAAACTAGGGATGCTATTCTGAACCACAAAATCAAAACAAAAAAAAAGCTAACACTTACAGAGGAGCTGTGTATTTAAAGCACAATGTCCAGAGCAAAGTTTTTAGCTTCCAATTAATAGTACATTTTTAGAATGCAGTACAGATCCAGTCCCTGGATGAGGAGACAAACCTGGGAGCTTTGACCACCATGGGTCTTCTTCAGGTGTGAGCAGAAGGCAGCTGTACTTGTTAAATACAGCTGCTATATAATAATTTTTTTATAATTCTCTTCTTTATGCTGCTCATGTCCACTGGCTCTTTGGCCAGGTCACGGACCCCAGAACCCCCACCTCCAGACTGGCTATGACTCCCAACAACCCCCGGCTTTCGCCCTCGGGTTGGGGTTGCGGCACCTGGGCCCAGTGCCGCAATCATGGGACTAGAATTGGGAGCCAGCCTGGAGGCTAATCAGGGCCAAGGGCGGGCATCATTAATGGCAGCTGTGAGCAAGGTTTTTCTTGGATCCCCAGGGGAAGGGACATGCAATGACATCCTGCGTCCACCCTGCCCCTCTGAACCTTTGGACGCCGGCACTTGTGATTCATCCTGTCCTCTGCCAGGAGTCCTCGTGGCGCTGGCATGCTCCCCAACTCACCCCCGGAGAAGGAGAGCAGCCTTAAGGGTGCTCTATCCTTCCCTGGCTGGCACTCCAGCTCCTCGGGTCCATTCCCGAATCTGGGTCACTGGCATCACATGCGGAATTCCAACCTCTGCGCTGGTGGGCTGGCAGAGCTGCTTTATATTTACTGTGGAGGGTAGTAAGTCCTTGCTAGAAAAAAAAAACATAAAGGCTCCTGCAAGGGGATCTCAGAAATGGGACATGGTAATCCCAGGATAAAGGGTCACAAAATGGCCTACTATCCTGAAAGTAGACATAGCCCCAGGCTGGATGGATTGTACTCAAGGGTGTTAAGGGAACTAGCATAGGAACTGGCTGGACCACTGGAAGGGCTAGTCAGTAGCTCCCTACAGTTAGGGCAAGTTTTAAAAGATTGGAGGGTTGTGGAAATTGTTCCACTTCACAAGGGAGTAACCTGGTAACTACAGGTCTATCAGTCTTACCTCCATTGTAGATATACTGAAGGATATACTTGCAAGGGAGGACCTAGTGAACTACCTGGAGAGAAGTGGGCTCCAGGATAGTGAATATCATGGGTCTACAGCAGGTAGGCCATGTCAGACCAACCTTTGACTGGGTAACTAGGGCAGTAAATAAGAGACAATCAGTGGATTTACTCTACTTCAGTTTCAGCAAGGCATTTGACTCGGTGCACTGTAGAAGGTTGCTGAAGAAGTTAGAGGGTCTGGGTGCAGCAAAGGACATAGTCAGATGGGTGAGAGGTTGGCTGAGGGGGACAACAGAGGATGGTGATATATGGAGCCAAGTCATGTGAGGTGGAGATTATGTTCTGGGTACTGCAAGGACAGTCTTGGGGCCAATACTTTTTAATGTGTTCATCAGCTACATAGCAGAAGGAATACAGGGCAAGCTGTGGCTCTTCACAGATGACACCAAGCTCCGTGGGTGGCTAGAACATAAGGATGGGGAAAAAGAGAGGCAGAGGGATATGCAGAGGTTAGAATGGTGGTCTAAAATCTGGCAGTTGAAATTCAGTGCTAGAAAGTGTAAGGTGATGCACATAGAGAACAAGAACCCCAGGACAGTATATTGGATGTGAGTGGTTAAGCAAGGCACTGTTTGTGAGAAAAGGGACCTGGGAGTTGTCATAAGTGATTTCCTAAAACAATCCAGCCAATGCAACAAGGCCTATAGCAAGATGACCTGATTGTTGGGATGTATTTGGAGGTGTTTCAATAATAGGAGAAAAGAATTAATACTACCTCTCTATAGATCACTACTGAGGCTGCATATGGAATACTGTGCACTGCATATCACTCTGTTCTATCATTCTAGTCTCAGTGGGCCTACCGGGTCAACAAAATTCAATAAATAAATATCACACCCTTTCTCCATGCTCTCCACTAGTTGCCAGCTCAATGACGCATCCACTTCATGGTTTGTTAGACATTCAAGGCTCTGTATGGGTTTGGGCAACCTGAAAGATCTCCTGGTTCCATACACTCCTGCTCGCACCCTCTGTTCAGTCGAGGCAGACCTCTTGTCCATCCCTTGATTATGGCTGAAATCCTCGGGTGATATGGCAGTTGGTGTGGTGGCTCCTATGCACTGGAATGCCCTTCTCCGGGAAGTGAAAGGTCCTCCTTCACTGGCCGTTTTTAAATGCTTTTTAAAAACACATTTCTTTTGTCTAATTTTTGGCCTGGATTCATGTTCCCAAATTTTTTTTAGTATTTCTATTTAATTGTTTTTTTTTTCTAGTTTTTTTTCTATTTATTGTGAAGTACCCAGAGCCTCTAAGAATGGGTGCCACATAAATAAAATTACCTTGCCTTGAAGACCCACCTAAGTAAAGACATAGGCTGAAATCAGTGCCGCATTGAATAACTAAAATGATTCAGGGTCAGCAGGGCAGATCCTATGAGGAAGGACTCCAGGCACTGAGCATGTGCTTGCTGGAGACCAGAAGGGAGACACTGTAGAGACCTTCAAGTTCAAGGAATGAATAAAGCAAATTGTGAGGAGCTATTCAGCAGGAGTGGTGAGTCAAAAACACATGGACATGAGTGGACGCTGATGGGGGGGTCAGGGGTTTGGGGGGTGATTCATGAGGGACATGAGAACAATTTCACTTTGCAAATAGGATGTTTAAGTCAGGGAACAGTCTATCAGCTGACAAGGAGGGTGCAAAGGCCATGGTTTTAAGCTCAACTGGGAAATCAATACATAGAAACATGTGTCAGCAGAAAATGATCAGTAGGCTTATCTAGTCTGCCATATTGTCCCTGCCCTAACACTACACCATTGACCCTACTTGGCCACAGGTGTCAATTCCTCCCCACTTACCTCTACCTTTAATACTCATGTGCCTATCCCATACATGGTTGAAGCTCCCCACTATCCTTGCCTCTACCATCTCTGCTGGCAGGCTGTTCCAGGTGTCTACCACCGATTCCATAAAGAAGTATTACCTCACATCCCTCCTAAACTCCCCCCCCCCCACAAGATTCATAGCCTGTCCCATGTACTAATTGTCCTCCTCCTTTGAAAGAGGCTTCTCTTCTGCACTTGGTTGACCTCCATGAGGTTTTATAGGTCTCAGTTCATGTCCCTACTTGCTGTCCTCTCTTCCTGAGAGTGCATACCGAGCTTCCACAGTTTCTCCTCATATGGCTTCTTGTGCAAACCCTGCACCACTTAAGTAGCCCTTCTCTGGATCACCTTCACCCTGTAGATGTCCTTGCAGAAGTGCTGCCTCCAGAACTGGACACAGTATTACAGGTGGGGGTCTCACCAGTGAGTGATACAGAGACAACACCACCTCCCTTCTCCTGCTAGACATCCCCCCTCCCTATGCATCCCAGCATCCGATTTGCTTTGCCTACTTCCCTGTTGCACTGCGCTGCCACCTTGAGATCATCAGATATGATCACCCCAAGGTCTCTCTCTTGCTTGTTATCTTTAAGTATCCCCCATCTTATACACAGTACCAAGATTACCACACCACACATTGTACTTTTTGGCATTGAAAACCAGCTGACACTCTCTAGACCACTCCTGCAGTTTCTCCTGATCCCTTTACATTCTCTCCACCCCTTCCTGAGTATCCAGCCCATTTCAGATTTTTTTGTCATCTGCAAAGAAACACACCTTCTCGCTCAGATACTCAGCAGTGTCACTTATGAAGACATTGAAGAGGACAGAACACAGTACTGATCCCTATTCTACTCCACTGGTCACACTCCTGTCCTCGGAGTGGCTACCGGTTACCACCACCCTCTGCCTCCTTTCTTTCAACCAATTTGATACCCAGCACACCACCTTCTCACACATCCCTAGGCTGCTAAGTTTCTTTATCAGCCTCCTTTGTGATACAGTGAACCACATCCACTGCCCTCCTGTGATCCACTTCACTAGTTATCCAGTCAAATAAATTAATGAGATTTGTTTGACATGACCTCCCCTTGTGAAGCTGTGCTGCCAGTAATCCTGAAGTCCATATGTCTCAAGGTACTCCATCAGTGTCTCATTCAGTAGGGATTACATTAATTTCCCCAGTACTGATGTGAGACTGACTGGTCTGTAATTGCTGGCCTCCTCCCTGCTGCCACTCTTGGGCAGAGGGACCACATCAGCACTCCTCTGTTCCTCTGGAACCATCCCCATCTCCAATGAGGTGATAAATAGTGCTGCCAGAGGGGCAGCCTGGACCATGCTAAGTTCTTTTAGTACCGTTAGATGGATCTCGACTACCCCATTGCCTTGTTTTCCTTTAGGGCTTCCAACCTCCTGCAGACTTTCTCTTTCATAAAGTCTTGTGCCACCCCGCTCCCCACTGTGCCTGTTACTTCATGTTGGCTCGTCCCCGACTTCCACTGTGAATACCGAACAGAAGTATTTGTTTAAAATGTTAGCTATTTCCTGGTCTTCCTCTGCACAGTCACATCCTCCTGGTTTTCAAACATCTTCAGTATATCACTCCTTATCTTCCTCTTCTCACTTACATACCTGAAGGAAGTCTTATCCTCACTATTGACCTCCTTGGTGATCCTTTCTTTAGTCTGAGCCTTTGCTATCCTTACCCTCCTTCCTGCCTCGCATTATTTCACTGGAAATACCTCCCTGTCTGCCTCCGTCTGGGTCTCCTTGTACTTCTTGAAAGCTATTTTTTTCTCCTTTGCCACTTTAGCCACCTCCTTTGAGACCCAAAGTGGCATCTTTCTCCTCTTATCCTTGCTTATTACCTTTAAACAGCTTACTATTTCTTCAGCTATTCTCTTCTTTATTACATTCCATTGTGCCTCCACTCCCCAGCTATCCACCCCCTTCAAAGTATTTCCTAAGGCAGTCTACCATTTCTCTAAAATCTGCTCCCCTGAAGTCCAGGACCAATGTCTAAGTGTGTTTTTTCCCCTGCACAGTCCATATGTCAAACCACTTTGTATGACAATTGCTTGAACCCAGTGAGCTACGTACTGTGATGTCTGCTATGTTGTTCCTGTTTGCAAGTAACAGATCTAACACTATCTCATCTCTAGTGGTACCTGTAATCATCTTCCTGGGAACTGCTCCTTGCAGGGAGTCTAGGATGACCCTTCTTCTAGTTGTAGCTGCAGGCAGGATGTTCTGATCCACATCTGACAGAGTAAAGTCCCCCATGATTACTACTTCTCTTTGCTTGTCATTAGACCTATGGCCTCCAGCAAAACTCTGTCCCATTCCTCCACCTGTGTTGGTGGTCTGTACACCACCCCCATGCATACAAATGCACTTGACCCCATTTCTAAGTTAACTCAAAGACCTTCCAGCCCATCCATTTCCTCACTTTATCTTTTTATTTCTGTGGCCTTACCTTCCCTTATAAAACAACCCCTCCTTCCTCCCTGCTCTGTCACTATGAAACATGTTGTAACCCAGTATGGCCATCTTCCAGCTATGGCTGTTGGTGCACCATGATTCTATTATGGCCACCAGATCCAGATTCACCTTCACAATGGTAGCCTCAAGGTTAGGAAATCTGTTTTTAGGCTCCTTGTAGCTGCACACATAGCTCTCTACTTATTTTGTTCCTCCCATCCCCCACATTGCCCTCTCTTCTCTAGCACATCCTTCACCCTAGCTTTTTTACTGGTACTGTCCTTCTTTTTATCCTCCCTCTACCCACCCTCCCTAGTGTTTTTCCTAGCATCAGTTCCACCTCTTGCCTCACCTGTCCCTTGCCTCTTTGCCCATACTTCATCTCTACCACTGGAGAGTTTATTTCCCCTTGGGCTTTTGTTCACTGCTTCTCCATTATCTTGGAGGGGGCATTCACTGCCTCCCCCCCTTACAAAATTTGAATGCCCACTGAAGTATACATATGAACATATGAAACTGCCAGCAGATACAGGCCTTATGGTCTATCTAGTCTGCTCGAGAGTGCAGCACATTAGTCCATTAGACTGCAGCTGCACCCCACCCCCCAATTTCCTTTCTCCCCACTCCCTGCCCCCTCCCGGTTTGTACTCTCCATTTGAATCTGTCCCACCTCCTTTCACGAAGGACTGCCTTTTCTTTCCTGGATGGATGGAGGCCATCCCATTTGTACAGGACTTTATCCCTCTAGGTAGGACCCCAGTGCTCAATGAAGTCAAACCCTTCCTCCCTGTGCCATGCCTTCAACCAGCTATTGAAGACCATGATGCAATGTCTCAACACCTCCCCTCAGCCTTGCTCAGGTAGCACCTCAGTGAAGGCCACCATGTTTGCTACCCACTTCCTGTCCGTCTCCAGCACTCTAAATCTATCCTGCACCACTCTGGATGGGTCTCCTGCAAGGTCATTTGCCGCTAGATGTACAATGACACACAGGTCCCCTTCCTGCCCTTCTGCTCTAGCGATCCTAAGGATCCTCTCCCTATCCCTCTATGCTGAGGTACAGGGTAGGCATCTCACCTCCCTGCTTCCCTCCTGAGAAGTTCCCAAAACTACTAGTTAAGGGATTAAAAGTTACTCAAGTGGTAACATTAAGTGAGGGGGGGGGGGGAGAAGCGAAGACATTAATTCCTTCTAGACAATAGGTCCCAGGGTAGAATAGAGTGTAGGGTTCCAAATTCCAAGCACACACGGCAACACAGACTCAAAGAATATAAGCAAATGCAACTTTATTGACTCACACCAGAGCCAAATACCCAAGTGTTTCGGCAGTAAGCCTTCGTCAGGGGGTGCGGCTTTTGAGAAAATACATCAAGTACTTATAGTACTCACTTTTATGCCATCACTCATAAGCTGGCCAATATACTTGTGTTTTTTACAAAATTTAGAAAATGCAAAAACTATACAGAAATGATACCTCATGAGCATGTTGTTCAGTGTTATAAATCCAAATTACCACTCATTTAAAGTTACAATTCATTTCACATTTTTGATTCAAATTATACATGCAAGAAGATTGTTGTCTGAGAAAATGAGGAGGAATGAAAGTTGCTATGTGATCACCCTGTCAATGGTTAATTTCTTATGTATCTGAGATGGCTGGGGATCCACAGGCAGCACAAAGAATATGAAAGCATACACACCATCATGTCTCCTGCAAAAGAAGAAACAGAAGAGAGAAAATGAAAAAATAGTTTTTTAACCAGAGAGGACCTGCTAAACACAAAATGCTGAAATCACCAGTATTATTTTAAAGACAATTTAGTAAATTTGGAACCTTGTTCGTTTTGAGGCTAGTAACCCTCCACGGCATCTGCCCTGCACCACTGTTCGCAGCTTCACTTTGGAACTAGCAGTGTAACAGGGAAGACTGGATGAACTAATGGTCTTTTTCTGCCTATATTATCTATGTTTCCATGTTTCTATGGTCTGGGAGGATGAAGGTGTCGTACAGTAGGAAAAAGCATCAAAGAATGGAATGAATAAAAAAATGCAAACCTAGCAATGTACTGGCAAATGCGAAAATAGCATTGTAATATATGGCTATTGATAATAATACTATTGAAAGTCATATACTTGTTTCCCCATAATACTATCAATGAAATCCATCAACAGTATTACAAGATCCTGTAATACTATGGTTGAATGTTCATCAATAGTATGACAAGATTCTGTAATACTAGTGATGCATCTCCTAATGAGATGGAACACTCAGCTACGGCCGCACGCACTCCTATCAGCTGAGCATGGGTCAGCTTTTACTGTAACCATCCCGTACAGTAAAAGCCCACCAGCTCTTCAGCTAACCTGACAACACCATTACAAAAGTGGTACAAAAAACACAATGGACCATGACTCATATGTGAGTAAGCTTACCAGGGAGCATCAATCAGCACCAGAGAAATCTTCCTCTTCTGCCCAGTCTTCCCTGCCCTACTTCTGTATTCTTCCTGGGAGTGGGGGAAGTAAAGAATGTGTGTGGCTTTGGTCCAGGTGAGAGCAGGAACTGGAAGAGGCATACAGCTGCTCTGGGGAACGCTTCTGACCACAGTTTCAGGCAGGAGCATGGAGGTAACCTCCTGTCTGGATCCACACATTACAAAAAAAAACAAACATTGGACTGTGAATTCCTCTGCTACAGTATATTACCATCTCAGTGTTCTGGTAACATGTTAGTATCTCTTCAGCTTCGCTGTCTAGGTTCACATGTCACCAGAACCTCTCAATGTTATTATAGCCTCATAATACACAGTCTCCAATCTATTATTCTATTTATAATTAAAGGTCTTCATTTGTTCCCATAGACAAAACCGTGTGTTAAATACCGTAACACCTGAGTAGGTGTTACGGCATTCACGCGCTTCCTTTCCATACCAAAGTGCTCGAGACAAGCAAATAAACAGAGCGCGAGCTTCCAACTGTCCCTGTTACCTCAAACAGTACTGACGAGAAAAACACTTACTTCTCGGTGTTACCTCCATCGCAAACACACTCTGCTGCTTCTAGGCTCACGGGTAAACTGACTGAATTCTGAATTACATGTTTTGGTGTCTCTCTTGCTATCGGTCTCTCTCTCTTGGTGCAGGCAGGTGTGCTGCTCATTTTGGGTGGAAAACTCAAGAGAAAAGGGAAAATTCAGTAATTGTGAATTGAAGGTTTTGCTTCTCTCTCTCTCTCTGTCTTGCTCGGTGGGGGAACAGCGCACAGTCAGTCAGCGGGTCTGTATACAGCACTCTTCATGGTGCTGCTCAATCTTGTAGCCTCTCCTACTGCATATAGATTATAATTAATTTAATAATTAAATTAATAAGTCTCACCACAGAAAAAATGGAGCCCTTCAATTATATAAAATAAAATATGGGGAGAAGTGTGTCAAACTCGAATTTAACACACTCCCTCATTGTTGGATGGCATTCGTAAACCCCTTGGGCTTCGCCCTCGGGTTTTATGTGACATCCAAGAACTCTGGTGTGTGTTAAATTCTTGTAACACACTTCTCCCTATACTTTATCCTATATATAAATTAAACAAAAATGTACAAGAGTACTCAGTGCATGCATCAAGCAAGAAATGCCGTCCAAAAGTGCCAGTGCTTCATATAGCTTCCCAACTGCAGATATGCATTTTTATGGCTGCAGTGGGCAGAGCCTGGCAGCCATGCTGTGATTAGCTAGAAAAATGACTGGCTGGATTCCGACTGCAGCACACATTTGGAGCTAAAGAACAATCCAGTCAGTCAGTAAAAGCACTCTGCTGATTGTGCAAGGCCATTAAGCTCATAGCACAACAGTCTACCATGGCCAACATGGCCACTGGAGCACAGTGTGCATGGGTGACCTCCTCCTCACATTGCGCATGTGCACTGAGCTCATGGCAGAACATTCTGTGATGCCCAAGATGCCACTGGAACTCCCACATGCACGCGCTCCAGCAGCCATCTTGGACACAGTGCACTGTTCTGCTGTGAGCTCAGTGAGTGCAAGAAAAGCATAGCTGCAGCTGTGTTCACTCTTGCCAGAATTTGTTTTTTATGGCACTAACTCTGTGGATTATGCTCCCTACGTTTAAGCAAGAAACAAGTACCACCTCTGAGTGCATTCAAAACTAGCATTAAAACTATATTTGCCACGTTTTTGGTAATTTAGTATGTATATGTTTTTTAACTTTATCCACAGTGCCTTCAGGCATCTTTTCATGTATTATTGGTAGGGGCGCAGGTTCAGTTGTATGAAAAAATTGAACACCCTCAAACTTAAGATGCCCAATATCCAAAAGTCTGCATGGGTGCTAATGAGTCTTTGCCCACACAAACCAGGGTTTGCACTTGATCCTTATATTCAAAAGGGGCTGTTGCATGGGCAAAGAGAGTCAGAGCCTATACTAAACATTTCGTTTTATTTTTATTTTATACAAGGCATGAGGGCAAAAAATGCCTGTTTTCACATGTGCCCAGTTTTACAAGCATCCAGTTTCACAAGTGTCCAGTTAATAATGTATGTTGGTGGGCAGGGGGAGGGGCATGGTCAAGAATAGCCACACTACCCCATATTCAGCTGCTTTGTGCTGCACGAAAGGGCTTAGCATGGCCCTTTTGGGCAGCACAAATACCGCTGAAAATAAAACAACTTACTCCAGGTACCCCTTGTGGCTGCCAGAGGTAATACAGCCATGTAGCCAGTTGGCCACTGGGGGAGTTTTCTCACCCTCTATGGTCCCTGGCACCCCCCCACCAATCACCAATCCATAATGGACAAAGAAAACTCCCTGCTGCTAGGGGTGCCCCCCCTTCCAATCTCCAACGTGTACTGTAATAAAACACATCCCTGGTGGTAGTGGTCCCTCCTTCCTCCTGTCAGCGGTCAGTACTGTAATGAAAAATATCCCTGTTGCTAGTGGCCCCCTTCCCCCACCCTCCAATCACTGACCCATATTGCAATTAAAAAAATCCATGGCATCCAGTGGTAGCCTCCCTGGCACCAATCCATGGTCTAGCAGACCCCCACCACAGCACCAAGCACCTCCCCCCAGTCAACTTGCCAGTCCCCTCAGTGCCATGAGTTGATATGGCTAGCGGTGCTGTCCTCCTCACACCTCCTTGACCAGCCACCATATGTCCAGGCAAGGAGGGTGCCCCTTGTTTATAGGACTGGGCATGTCACCCTATCCTGTATATAAGAAGTGAACTCCCTGACATGGACATAGGGCAGCCAGCTGAGGAGGTGTGAGGATGACTGCACTAGTCACTGTATGCACCAATGGTACTGAGGGGACTGGTAAGGTGACTGGGCAAGTGGGAGTTCAGTGCCCTGGTGGGAAGCCACTAGATGCCAGGGATTATAGCATTGTGGGCGGCATTACCATGGATCAGTGCTCAGGTGGTACCACTAAATGTCAGGGAATTTTTTCTATTACATTATGGACCAGGGATCAGAGGGTGGGGAAGGGAGGACCACGAGCAGCAGAGATATTTTTCATTACAGTATGGGCTGGCAATCAGAGGGAGGGAAGGCCACTGGCAATGAGGATATCTACATGTCTGGGATTGGGCAATGGGGGGGGTGGGGCTGCACTAATCTGCCTTGCTACCAATGTAAATGAGCCCATAATGTGCATGTAACTGGCCCCTTAGTGCCTTGCATGCCAAATGGGCTCATTTGCATGGGTCCCTTTGAATACTGCAGATAGAGCTCTGGCACTATCCATTCTGGTAATATACTTCAGGATCCATGTCGTGGGAAGTGCTACATGACTTAGCGCTGTGCCGCCATGGCTCTATTTTCAGTCAAATAGTGCTGGTGCACTATTTAACTGACTATGGCGTCCTCGGTCACAGTGCAAAGTTTTGCACTCTGCTTTACACAATTTTGAATATCAGTCCCCAGGTGTTCAATTCTTTCAAACTGTGGTGGGCAGGGGGAAGGGCATAGTCAAGAATAGCCACACTACCCCATATTCAGCTGCTTTGTGCTGCACGGAAGGGCTTAGCATGGCCCTTTTGGGCAGCACAAATACCGCTGAAAAAAAAACAACTTACTCCAGGAACCCTTTGTGGCTGCCAGAGGTAACACAGCCATGTAGCCAGTTGGCCACTGGGGGAGTATGCTCACCCTCTTCAGTCCCTGGCACCCCCCCCCCACCAATCACCAGTCCATAATGTACAAAGAAAACTCCCTGCTGCTAGGGGTGCCCCCCTCCAATCGCCAACCTGTACTGTAATAAAACATATCCCTGGTGGTAGTGGTCCCTCCTTCCTCCTGTCACCGATCAGTACTGTAATTGAAAATATCACTGGTGCTAGTAGTCCCCCCTTTCCTCAGATTGCCAGCCCGTGCTGTAATGAAAAATATCTCCATTGCTAGTGGCTCCCTCCCCCACCCTCCAATCGCTGACCCATATTGCAATTAAAAACATCCATGGCATCCAGTGGTAGCCTCTCTGGCACAAATCCATGGTCTAGTAGACCCCCACCACAGCACCAAACACCTCCCCCCAGTCAACTTGCCAGTCCCTTCAGTGCCATGAGTTGATATGGCTACCGGTGCTGTCCTCCTCACACCTCCTCAACCAGCTGTCATATGTCCAGGCAAGGAGGGTGCCCCTTATTTATAGGACTGGGCATGTCACCCTGTCCTATATATAAGAAGTAAACTCCCTGACATGGACATAGAGCAGCCAGCTGAGGAGGTGTGAGGATGACTGCACTAGTCACTGTATGCACCAATGGTACTGAGGGGACTGGTAAGGTGACTGAGTGAGTGGGAGTTCAGTGCCCTGGTGGGGGGGCCACTAGATGCCAGGGATTATAGCATTGTGACTGGCATTACCATGGATCAGTGCTCAGGTGGTACCACTAGATGTCAGGGAATTTTTTCTATTACATTATGGACCAGTGACCAGAGGGTGGGGAAGGGAGGACCACTAGCAGCAGAGATGTTTTTCATTACAGTATGGGCTGGTGATCGGAGGGAGGGGGGACCACTGGCAACGGGGATATCTACACGTCTGGGACCGGGCAATGGGGGGTGGGGCTGCACTAATCTGCCTTGCTACCAATGCAAATGAGCCCATAGTGTGCATGTAACTGGCCCCTTAGTGCCTTGCATGCCAAATGGGCTCATTTGCATGGGTCCCTTTGAATACTGCAGATAGAGCTCTGGCACTATCCATTCTGGTAATATACTTCAGGATCCATGTTGTGGGACGTGCTACATGACTTAGCGCTGTGCCGCCATGGCTCTATTTTCAGTCAAATAGTGCTGGTGCACTATTCAACTGACTATGGTATCCTCAGTCGCAGTGCAGTTTTGCACTCTACTTTACACAATTTTGAATATCAGTCCCCAGGTGTTCAATTCTTTCAAACTGTGGTGAAGTTTTGGGGCAAATAGGTAGATATTTGTTTTGACTGGTTAACCTTGGTCCAGAAGGTGTGGACCACTGAATCAGTCACACCACAAGCTGCAGTTTGCACCTGTCACTGTTAACTAGGCAGAGCATGAGCCATAGCTTCATTTAGGAGCTAGACTTAGCTAAACTATGTGAACCAGTGTGAAAGCGCACTCACTGACTTGTCATTGGCTGATAGGTTGCTCAGGGAGGGCTGTGATCAATTTCAAGTTAGAATAGCTAGGAAATACCTCAAATTCTTCCAGAAAGGCAAAGATTCTTCATTAAAAACATAACCTAACAACAGGGCAGATGAAGGCTGAAGCTGGAGTTTTAGATTTCAAACCATCCCCATTTTTTTACTTTTCCTTTCTCAAGAAAAACATCTTTAAAAAAATCATAGTTTTGTATTTTGACCCTCTCTTAAAGAAGCAGTGCAGTGAAAAATGTGTACCCAAAAACTAGTTTCAGCTACAATTAATAACAAGCATTTGTCAATGCCGAATGTTGTTGCGCTGGCATTAGCATTGGTAGTGCAGTGCAGAAACACATTTTGGGCAGGATGTGAAAAATGACAGCTGTACTGTTCATAAGGAGGTGTAAAAAAATGGCAGTGTTGAAAATGTGGCATGTAAATATTGCAAATTTGCGAAGTTAGAAGGGTGCGTAGGAAATGCACAATGCACACTTGTAACACAGTCATTTTATGGACTTTTGGCACCAAATTTTCAACATAGGCATTTTAGCACATCTGCTCATGTACAGTGTCACAGTCATTTCCTCAAACTGTCCCAAAAAGTGATTTTGCACAGTGACCATGCTATTCTACGCCAGACATGCGAAAACACATTTCGGGCAGGATATGTAAAATGGCAGCTATACCATTCATCAAGAGGTGTAGAAAAATGCCAATGGTGAAAATCCAGAGTGAAAATATTATAAATGCACAACATTATGAGCGTGTGTACAAACTGTGCAGCGCACGATCATAACACAGTTATTTTATGGAGTATCGTCACCAAATTTTCAACATAGACATTTTAGGACCTCTGCTCATGAACAGTGTCACTGTCATTTTCATAATCTGTCCCAAACATTGATTTCCCAAAATTACTGTGCTATTGTTTGCCGGAAGTGCGGAAACACATTTCGGCCAGGATGTGAAAAATGACAGCTGTACTGTTCACAAGGAGGTGTAGAAAAATGACAATGTTGAAAATCTGGCATGAAAATATTGCGAATTTGCGATGTTATGAGCGTGCATAGCAATTGCAAAATGCACGCTTGTAAAATGGCCATTTTTTGGTTTTTATTCCATCAAATTTGCAACATAGGCTTTTTGAGAGCCCACCTCATGAACAGTGCCACTGTCCTTGTGTTAATCTGTCCTGAAAGGTGATCCCATGCAGTGACTGCAAAATCACCTTTTGGGACCGAGTAATGTCATAACAGTGACAGAATTCATGAGGAGAGGTCCCAAAAACCCCATGCTGAAAATTTGGTGCAAAAATTCTGAAAAATGCCCAAGATATGCATCAAAGTTGAAAAACCCTATTTATTCCATTATACAGCTTACCAGCATTTCCTCAGTTCGCGGTCAGCTTTGAAGAGTGCAGACATGTTCTCGGTCCGTCGAAGATCATCGTGCCAGGCACCGGAGGTAAGTATGGGGTGGGGGAGTGGGGAGGCAGAGTGCGCAGTGGATGGGTGCTGGTGGGGGGTAGGGAGACTGCGAGGGACCTTTTTGTTTACAGGTGGTAAAAAAAAACACATCGCAGATGCTTTTCTTTTTTTACTGTTTTTTTTTTGGTGGGGGATACAGTAGCTGATGGGGGATTGGGCACTCCCATTGGCACATAGGGAGTGGGGGACACTAGTTGAGGGGGATTGGGCACCACCTCAGCACAGAAGAAGGGGGGACATCATGCAGAAGGGGAGTGGGCTACCCCATTGGCACATTAAAGTGGGAAAGGGGGGACTGATGCTGATGGGGATTGGGCACCCCTGTCAGCAAACAAGGAAATCGGGGGTGCATGAGCCGTGGGGAATTGGGCATCCCCTTGGTAAACATAAAAGGAGGGGGATGGGACACATTATGCTGACGGGGAGTGGGCTCCCCCGTCGGCACATTCAGGAGGGGCAGGATAAGCCAACCAGGGGACTGGGCACCCCTGAAGTCGGCAGTTTAGCGGCCACTGTGCCACCATGTCTGTAGCTGGCAAAGCACATAGGAAGGTCCACTGCCTGTGACGAGCTTTGCTTGCATTGCAGCAGACCTTTCCTTTGAGGTGAACGCCACATTAGTATGCATGGTATGGTGCCGGCATGCAGGCTGATTCGGGAATGAGGGACGCACCTACTGGTGCGTGCCCTGCATTCTCCCAACTGTGACCGCACCTCCAAATCTCCACTACCACAAGATGTTGGCTGTGCACGTGTGCCAACACAAAAATAGTAACATACCTGTCATATCTGCATTTCTATGTACTTCCTTCCTTTGCTGTGCATCTTGAGTTTTTTTATTTTCTCAGTCCTAGCGATTACTAGATCTATAATGCTATTTCTAAACCAAATGTGGTGTCCATCTTGATTTCTTGAGAAAAAAATGAAATTAAAATATTTTAAAATACTCAGGTTTTGGTAGAACTAAAACATTTTACCTCTAAAGGAAACAGGAAGACAGCTGGAATTTTTTATAGTGAAAACAAGCTAGGTTAAATTTACTGTCCAATATTGTTGCACTGCTGCTTTAAACTACATGACCACATTTTTTACAAGATTTGGCAGGTCTTGAGATCTTGCTACAAAGGGTATGCACCTCAATGTCCATACATATCTATGGCTCAATTTTCACCATTACATTGAAAGTATAATTTCTGATTAGGGTCAATTACAACCCAAAACCAGTACCTGAAAATCCCCATTCCATTACACACTGCATTACACATGAATGTGTGTAATGGAGATTTACCTCACTCTTGCATACAACACTGAGAGTGAGACACAACATCTGGAGGCAAAATTAACTTTTGGTTTTGATCAGCTCTGTTGCCTGCTAACCATGGTTGTATCAGCCAGTGATTATATAAAGTATGGACAACATTTAAAACTCATGTTTTAAACATTCTTTTTTTTATTACAATTTTTGGCCACCATCTTGGTGTTTGATATTTGAATAAACCACTCAACCTTTGGTCAAGTGGTTTATGTGGTATCACATACCTCGAGTGTATAAAAATATATAAATAAAAATATCATGGTACACTGTTGCCCATAGCTTATCCTCAATATTTAAATTTCAGTGACTGATTGATCCTGTGCTTTGAGAGAACATTTTTGACTTTTATTAAACACAGTTTTAGAGATAAGGTTTAGTCTTTTTCCAGACCTGCCTTTTCTGGACAAGTAGCTAAAATAAAACATATGCTAAGCATTATAAGAGCTCTTCATGCCCTTTGATCTTTTTATCATTGCAATATTCAGCAGTGGACCAGATTCTCAGACTGTACTAATTAACCAAGTAGGGCAGGGCAAACACATTTTAAAAAATGCAGACCCTGAACTACTGTATGCTGACTCTAAAGTGTTAGCAAATGAAAATCAAACTGCAAAACTCTCAGAAGCACAAAAGGGTATGAACTTTGACTCTTAAAATATTCACATGTGATCTAATTGAGCTTTAGGACAAACACTTGCAATTTACTGTGCCAGCAAAGATGAGCAGGGAACTCAGAAAAGAGAAGATTGAGTTTCTCCATCAGATATTATAAATCCATCACAATGAAAACCTTAAACACAAGCCCAGCTGCACTTAGGTAGAATCACAGCAATTGACTGCAAGTGCTGCATTACCAGCTTTATTACTTGATCATTGGTGTGAAAAGTGACAGTGACTGATGCTAGCCATGCAGGTTAGATGCACAAAGAGAGGGTTATATCTTAGTACCCAGACACTCAGGTTGCAGCAACACCTTTGAGTACTTACAGTAGCATGGGCCGGAATATAATACAGAAGCAAGAAGAAAGTACTATGGTTCCTTCACTTTAACTGCATCCCCCACCAAAAAAGGTGCAGTGAAGCAGGTTAGTCATAATCCATATTTACACAGTGGTAGTGCTCTGACCTTGCACTGCTCTGTTCCTGATGTTATCACTGGCTGTGGCTCAATTCTGCCTTTACACAGCCCCCTATCTCATGACAATGCAGGTTGCGCTGAGAGGAGCTGCGGGGCTGGGTTGGGAGCAGTGGAGGAGTCTGGGAGTGACTGCTTTTATCAGTGCAAATGTCACAACACATTTGCATTATGACATAATGCACTTGTTCCAATAAATGTACCCATTCCTGTGTTGGTACAGAAAATGGATTTAAAGCACTCCTAACATGCTCCTGTGAGTATCCACATTGTTGACTTTGCAGCGCATCAACCTGTGCACACAGGTTGATGCACTGCAAAGGTGGCAGTGTAAACAAGGCTAAAGATTCCAACCAATGGAAGAACAAGCTCAGTCAGTGTCAGAGACAGCTTCTGTACTTAAAAGCCCTTTGCTCAGTTAAAAGAAAATGCCAAAAGGAATAAATAAAAAAAAAAAAAAGAAAAAAAAGAACGCAGTTACTGGTAGTAATTATTGACCTTATTGCTCAACCAGATAAATTAATGAGTTGCATTAGATAATTTTCATGAGGGTCTAAGATGTGTTTGGTAACTTACAGGAACTTTATAATGAACAGTATATGTAGTCAATGTCATTGATCCATGGCAGCATAGCCTACACAGCTTTCAGAACTGCTAAATAAAGTGGTAGTCAGATACCCAGATTAGCCTGGCTGAGAACATTATCTTGCTTTTGGAAGAGTCAAAATTCTTTGCAATAAAAATCCTGGTACAACTAGTTGACTGTGTCAGGATATAATAAACAGAAGGTGCTAGCCATCAGTGGACTAGTAAATGCAAAAAGTGAAAGAAGCACACCAATCATTATGGTCAACCTTTTACTCATTTGTACAGCTTGTTGAGCTGACACACTAGGTGGTAATGGGGCTAGATCAAGGTTATACCATGAGAATATGACAGAAGTTAGATTTGAACCTGGATCTCCCTGTTCACAGTTCTTCACTCTAACTGCTAGACCTCACTGGTTTCAAGTCACATTCTGAAAAAGGGTCGAGGCAGACTGAGTCTGAATCACTCCAAGAAAGCTAACAAATACTACCATACTAAAGTAACAGGACCCAATACCCAGAACACTGGTGAATTAGCATAACATACAATTACTTTACATCACTAATAAAGGGAAAGAAAATCTCAGCATGGAAGGTCATCATCTATAGACAGTTTGTCCACAACTCACTCCGAGAAAACAACATGCATACTGGTTTTACTTTTCTTAGAATGAGCACCTCTGCTGTATAGATTTATGAATAACTAAATATCCTTGTGCGTGCCCCATGCAGAGTATCAGTTATTCTATATGACAGCCCCACTGGTTGTCTTTGCATGTCAGCCCTAAAATGATGTTTCTTAAGGGTACCGTGTGTTTCAAGCTGGTTCCTGTAGTTTTCTTACTCTGCTCCCCTTAAGCCCCATGTCCTTCATTGTCTACTTCAGATATTGTCGCTTGAGTCTTCTGATCTATTAATACTTTGTTGCTATCGCACTTCTCTTGTTGCAACAGTCCTTTACTTTTTGCAAGACATGTCCCGACTCCTACAACATTCTTGCCACTACCAGGTAACTATTACTTTCCTTCTCTGTTCTTTCCAACCTGTATTCCACTTGGCCACGTCAGTCCCAGGATGCACTTCAAGCATACTCTTTTGAAAGCAGTAGGGAGACAAAGAGAAGAGTTCCAGCTGTGGCACCACAGCTGTAAGACACATCTTACAATCAACGGGCACATTTCTTGGCATAGTTAGGAAACAAACAGTCTAATGGTACATCTGTTGACATTAACAGTGTCCCCAAATTAGAAGCAAGTGCTTAGAAAGAAATAGAGGAGACAAGAGATGGTGTTACCAGTAGCACCAGAAGGTAAAATACCACCCAAATCTGTGTCCAATTCCATCCCTCTTTCTAACTCTTGGAATAGTGCTAGTACTTGCATCCCATTTAATGACAGTTATTTAAATTCAGGCAGCATGAAACATCAGGAATAAGTGGAAAGAAAAAATTACTTTAAAAAATAATGAACCATCCCAGCAAATCACTTTGTTTTGATTTAATTAGTTGTGACATTTGGCTGCAACCTTCTCACAGCTGTAGAAATAACAAAATGGAGAAAAGAAATGATAGCCATAGAATGTCTACATTATAAATTTATGTGGAGTGGAGTTATTGGGCAGGTGTTAAATGCCTTTAAAAGTTGCTCATCTCCTATCAGAAGCTATGAGCTATAGCATGTATAAATATCTCACTAAGGCAATGCAAGTAATTCTGCTGCTGCCAGAAGCTGTGAGGCATAGCATGTACAATGATAGCCTTACTAATTCAATAAAAAAGCTACTTATTTCTGCTCCTATGTCACACAGGTTGGCCTCTGGCCTAGGCGGACACAACTAGCATGTAAGTACCATTCCTGCCCACCCACTAGTGTTTACTCTGAACAGATTATTAGTGCTGCTGGCTCTGTTGTAACTAAGGAACATCTTTAACACCTGAAAATTCAGAACTACTGACATTCCTGAAAGTAAATCTTCCCCATATCCAACTATAATTATAGCATGAGGATGACGAACAGCAGGACACAGAAGTGCTTAATGACCAAGCACAAACTCACTCTACAGCATGGGGCCTAGGGTTTACATTCAGCATCAATGAAGCTCTGAGGTGCTGAGTTTACAGCTTGACAGGTTATGATATAATGTAGTAGTAGTAGTGGTAGTATTAGATTGCCTCCAGCAGGCTGAGCCCTTTTTATGTCTCATTTATTGAGAAAGCAAAAATCAATACACAAACTATAACTGAATACAGTTATCAATATGTAGCATAAAAGACAGTGTTACCACAATGTATATCCATTCAATATATGACAAACAAGAAACATGCCCCTCAAACTCATGTCTGATACCCTAAATATGGTATGATACAAAGTGTAAGTCCTTGTTGTCTAAGAATGATATACACTCTAAATGATAGCTGTCAAAAGACTGCACCCACCCTATACCTCCTCCCAAACTTCCAACTATTAGTATATGTCCCAGGCACTGCTCTTAGGTGTCTGTTTCATCTATCTATCTCCCCCATGAAACAGCTCCCACCTGGTACATCTGTTGATGAATGCTGCAATTTGTTGTTGAATCCCCCCCCCCCCGATACTGTATGTCACTCATTCCATTTGCTGCAAATGAAGAACAATATCTTCCTATTCCCATACCTCTGGATGATCAACTAGGAGCCTGTGTGTAGTGATAGTTTTTGCTGCCGCTGCTATTGATATATTCTAGAGTTATAGTCCCTCTTTCCATTTAGCCGGAAAAGATCTTAACGAGAAAATTAAATTGACAAAGGTAAGCGGAGAAGACTGTAAATATCCTGCCTAATGTGTCTTGTACTCCATGCCAGTAAGGTTGTATAACTGGACATTAAAAGAAGATATGTTGGCATGCTACTTCTAATTCCCCACATTGTCTACAGCATCTGGAAGAGGCAGATCTGTCCCATATAACCTTGACTTGGGTTTCTAAGAAAATGCATATCTGGAATTTTCAGGTGAAGTCCTGCCAGAATGGAGAGGAAGAGGTTCCTCTAGCTGTTTCCCAAGTCTTTTGCCAGTCCGCCTCCACATATATCACTCCCCAACCATTGCTCCCATTTCTGGCATACATCATCTGTAGAGTGTCCCAAATGAAACATGAAACATTGATATCATTTTGAAATAGCATCTTTCAGATTCAGGGATGGTCCAGAACTTTCAGAATAGGTCATCTTGGCAGGAGATTCTTCCTACCTTTGTGCTTCCCCCAGTTGTTGGGAAACCCAGGCCTTCAACTGAAAATACCTAACCTTATAAGTATGCCACCAACCCTTAAGTTGCTTACACTCCTCAAAGGAGTGAACCCCCTCCCCCAAAAAACAGTTGCCATGCTTACTTAAGCCCCGGTTGGGCTTATTGCCTGTACCAGTGCTCAATGGTTCCAGGCTAGAAGTCCTTGTCCCATGCCCACCATTTAAATTTCAAAAGGTTTCTCTGATGGCGTGTTGATGGGTATCCCTGTCTTGGCTAATAAATGTCATAGACAGCCTGATGTACTTTGTATTTTTATAACGGGTGCAAAGTTAGATATCAAATGGGGCTGCTGAAAGTAAAGGTCCTGTCTCCATCTGGAAGTACAGGATCTTCTAGTGAGCCTGGTACTGCTTGCACCCCCATAGTAAGGTAATAAAACTACCTACATCTGGGTTGCCACCCAGTAGTCTTACAAGTATGTTTAGCCCCTCCCCCATGTCTGGCCTAACTATAGCATCTGCACATGTACCTAGGATGCTTTGCCTTCCCAACAAATGTCTGGCTCTGTTGCTGCTAGCCCTTAAGCATTGTCTTTTGCACTGGGAAGGGGAAGCACTGTAATAAATAAATATCTGGAGAGCATATTCATTTTAATGATCTGCATCCTGTGATAAAAATTGAAGGCAACAGGGACCATCTTAAAAATCTGCCTTCAATGCTGTTTGAAGAGGGGAATAATTATCCTCAAACAGAGCATGAAGTGTGCAATCCTCATTTCATTGGGTACATGGTCTGGATATTCAAAGGGATCTGAACAGTAAACACTAGTACCTCGGTTTTACTGGCTTTTAGGGTATACATGGAAAACTAAGAAAACAACACTAATAATGACATCATCACCAGCAAATATTTTTTTTAGTGTTTGGTAACCGGGTAAGGCCCACTAGGCACCAGTGCCTGTTTTCAGGGGTGACCCGGGAGCACTGGTTGGTTAAGTGACTTGCTCAGAGTCGCACAGTATGCAACTGGAGGTTGTGAGAATCAAACCCAGGTCTGATCTGCTGGATGTACCAAGCTTGTTCACTGTTCATTACTCTAACCTCTTGGCTATACTGCCAGCCTAAAATGTTATATATATATATATATATATATATATATATATATAAAAATACATATATATATATATATAAACATACACACACACACACACATATATATATATATTCTATGCAAAAAACTGCATTAATGCATCACTTAGGGTTGAAGTGACAAAAGTCAGGAAATTCAATGTAAGGGGTGAGCACCTCCTCCACACTCCCATCCTCCACAGACTGACAGACGCTGTGGCGTAGCATGGGGTGGTGATACCCAACTGTCACCCTATTCCATGTGTAACCAGGCTTACATGGTACAGTAAAGGGGAATGGGGTGACAGTTAGGCCTCATGACCCCATGCCACACCACGGCATCTGTCAGTCTGTGGAGGATGGGAGTGTGGGGGGGGGGGTGCTCACCCCTAACATTGAATTTCCTGACGTTTGTCACTTCAACCCTAACTGATGCATTAACACAGTTTTTTGCTAGAATTTCCTTACTTTTAAAAAAAGTGTAGTGTAAGTAGTAAAAAACATGTATTGGTGTATCTCATTAACCGTGCAACCTATGAAAAATGTTCCACTGCAGGCTTACTCTGTGATTTAAAATCATCGGGCCCCACGCTCCCACCAACTTGTACATTTCTACATAACATCACAATATAAGTATTGAATCACATGTATTGGTGGGGGTCCCACACTCCCACCACATTGACCAGCACTGCATAACAATATACTCCTGCCATGCCTTTTGAGAGGGCCCTGAATTCCCACCATATTGCACAGCAGTGCATAACAATATACATTACTTCTGCCATACCTTTTGAGCTGTCCTATACCTTGTAATGAGATCTTCCTGAGCACCCAAAAATGTGCTCACCATCGTTTTCACAATGCACATATATACACCCCCATTATGTATAAAGAGCATGCACCAAAATTCACCAACCGTAACTGCCACCACCATGAAAACTGTCGCCATTGAAGATCTATGATTAATCTTTTTACATTCCAAATTTTAGGCAAATCGGATGCACGATTCAAAAGTTATTAACACAGAACAAACCAAATTTTCATTTGTCGGAGTGGCATAATTCTGCACCTGTTTAAGTTTTACACTCCAAACTACTGAAACGCACATCTGTGGCACTAGAGCTACCTATCCTATAAATTTCAAGCCAATAGCACCATGCATAAGCCTATGGGCAAAATGTTAGGTATGTCACTCAACATCTCTGCAACTAATTAATTTTCCAACACCTAAACAGCATCAGTCACATCTCTAGAACATCCCCCTCACCACCCTCCAAATTTAAAGTAAAAAGACCAAACTGTTTCAGAGATATTTAAAGTTTTACCTCCTCTAAAAATTCTTTGGCCGTGAGAATCGGCAGCAACCTCATGACCTAAGATCATTTTTGGCCATCAGAGCACATCAGGTCATGAAATTTTGGCTATCTGGCCCCTCCCAGGGAGATCTGGTCTAGAAAAAAACTGGATATCTGGTCGGGAAGTCACGAAAGAAGCTCATGAACGAAAACGATCTCGCAACCAAAGAATTTGCAGACTCGCAATCAAAGCTTGTTAGCAAGTCACGACCAAAGAATTTCAAACGTTAAAACTCCATTTTTTGATACAACTACAGGCATGGGTCGATAGAGGAAAACCCCCTTAGCAAAACCCATCCTAGTTTTACTTCACAAGTTACCCCTGGGCTAAGATATTTGTTTTTTTCCAACCTCAAACTGAAAACAAGATGGCGGCCATCATGAACAATAAATTTCTCATGATCAAAGATTCTTTGATTGAGAGCCTGTACATTCTTTGATCGTGAGGAGTGACCAGATGGCCAAAACCCCATTATTCTTTTGCAAAATAACCATATAAATTTTCCCACAGACTTATAATGGGAGCTAGAAACTTTAATAACTTTTGAATGGATTAATATTTTTTCATCAAACAAAAAGTGGAATGTTCCTTGACCCAAGCTCTTTCTATGTGCCACACTACAGACTGGCAGTCCACATGGTGGCTGTGCACCACCACAGACAATGTCCAAAAAACTGTACACAAAAGTGGTGAAAAGTGAATTTTTGAGTATTTTGCTGTGCAAAAACTGTAAGTCCAACCAAAACGCAACTCTGATATCAAGAGATCTACCATGCACCACTGTGCATACCAAATTTCTTGCAAATCTGTTGAACAGGTCCAAAGTTTTTAATGTGCAAACTTTCAAGTTTAATATTGAAATGCCTTCTTAACCCTAACCAAAGGGGCGCAACCGTGCTCCTATAATACATATCTATATATGATTCCAGGTTACTCAAATATAGCAACACATCATCGCATAAACAACTACTTCATGATCTTTGCCCCCTACTGTCACCCAAATGGATCTGAGCATCTAATCTTATGTGCTGGACTAGGGGTTCACTGTATAATGCAAATACAATTGGTGAGAGAGGACAACCCTGAGGGGTTCCACTTCCCAGTTGTAAACTGAGGGAGATATGTCCCTTAGCCCTGACATTAGCAAACAGTTGTTGATTCAGAGACCTAATTTATTTATTTATTTGTTCACCTGGTGAGTGAACTAAACATAGAAACACAGAATTTGATGGCAGATAAGGACCGCTTGGCCCACCCAGTCTGCCCATTTCCCTACCTAATGGATAAGCTGCAGATCCTAGTTAACCAGCAGCCTACTTCTTCCTACCCCCACCCCCTAGAATTGCCTTATGACTGTCCCATGCATGCTTGAATTCCACCACTGTTTTTGACTCCACAACCTCCTCTGGAAGGCCGTTCCATGCATCCACAACCCTCTCTGTGAAAAAATACTTCCTTAAATTACCTCTGAGCTGCCTCCCCCATCTTCAAATTGTGCCCCCTTGTTCTTGCACCTCTTTTTTTGAAAGATGCTGCCCTCTTGGACTTTGTTGATTCCCTTGAGGTACTTGAAAGTTTCTATCATGTCCCCCTTCTCCCTCCTTTCCGCGAGGCTATACATATCAAGCTCCTTATGTCTCTCTTCATATGTCTTCCGGTGCAGACCCTGCACCATTTTAGTTGCCCTCCTCCAGACAGCTTCCATCCTGTCTATGTCTTTGCGGTGATTGGGTCTCCAGAACTGCACACAGTACTCCAGATGGGGTCTCACCAGCTGTCTGTACAGAGGGATAATAACTTCCTGTTTTCTACTGGTGATGCCTCCCATGCATCCCAGTATCCCCAGCCCTCCTTGCTGCCTCTCACATTGCTTTCCCACCTTTAGGTCATCTGATATGACTACCCCCAGGTCCCTTTCCATTTTTGTTGTTGTTAGTATCTCACCCCCCATTGTGTACTCTTCCCCTGGGTTTTTGTTTCCCAGGTGCATTACCTTGCACTTCTTAGCATTGAATCTAAGCTGCCATACATTTAACCATTCCTCTTACCATGCCAAGTCCCTTCTCATCCTTTCCACCCCACCTTGTGCATCAACTCTGTTGCAGATCTTTGTGTCATCTGCAAAGAGACATACTTTTCCTTCCAGTCCCTCTGCAGTGTCACTTATAAAGACATTGAAGAGGACCGGTTCTAATACTGAACCCTGCGGTACCCCACTAGTAACCCCCCTTCTTCAGAGTGAACTCCATTTACTATTACTCTCTGTGTCCTATTCTCCAGCCAATTCTTTACCCAGGCTGTCATCTTGGGACCCACTCCCAGGCTGGCTAACTTGTATATTAACTGATCCCAGGAACCGTTTTCAGGCACAACCCTGGCCATAAAGATGGCACAGTAAATGAATACATAAAGTACAAAATACAAAAAGGAGGTAGATACATGATAATATGTTGAGTAAGTTGATACAGGGAAGTACAAGAAATACAATTGGTCTACACAGGATACAATGGGTACAGGAATACACTGGTTACAATGGTAACAATAGATACAATCAATACAAAAGTGTAAGTGCAATAAAATATGTACCCAATAAAAGTGTCATGGAAATGAAACCTGGCAAGGACCCCATAAAGATATTCCCAAAAAAACTAGTCAAAGTCCTTTTTGGCATTGAGACTCATTGGATATGCTGGTGTTTTCCCTCTATTGCAATGGTCAATGATGTGGACTGTGTGGGCAGATGTTGTCTTGAGTCTGCTGGCCTGCAACAAAGCCATTTGTTCTAAATGGACAATCTGGGGTATAATGATCTTCAATTGTTTCTCTAGGATAGTTGTCAAAATCTTGCAGTCCTCATTCAAAACAGAAATGGGACAGTAAGATGAACAATGTCTGAGATCCTTGCCGGGCTTAGGCAATCAGTGTGTTATGGGCTATTAAAAGACAAATAAAATCTAGGTACCAGGTAATCATTTTTCCCCTTTACATGCCCTATGTGCACCCACACTTGGATTACGCCTCACCTGTATGGTGTTCATACAAATGTAAGGACATTGACTGAACAGAGAGTCCAAAGGAAAGCAACAAAAACCATTCATGAAATACAAAATTCACCTTATGAGTCCTGTCTGAAACAGTTAGACCTTATGATCCTGGAACAGCGTCATCTCAGAGGGGATCTTCTTATTAGGGCCTATTGTTGTAGCTGCATATACTGCACCAAAACCTGTAGAACCACTGTGTGTGCTCCCCGTGGCCCCAGACAGGCATAGGGTGCATGGATTCTGGACTGCAAGTACCTGCAGGGCACCTGTCTGGGGCCATGCCCCCTCCCTAGCATGCTGTCATGTGAGTCTGGATTGGGGCTGTACAGGGACATGGTGCAGGTTGCAGGTGGGCATCCAATCACATGCCCAACCTGGGTCCTGATGTGGATCCCTTGCAGCATCTGTGCAGGGGAGACTGGGACGGTGCATAATCCATCCCATATCTACCAATGGGTGAGTGCTTGAATAGCTGCCCCTGGCCCTTCTGCCAGACCTGTGGGCTGGTGCAGTGGTGTGACAGTGGTCCTGGTGTTGCCCTATCAGCAGGTGCCCATTGGGAGGGCACACAACATTTATGGCAAGGTTCCAGGGGAGTACCCCTGCCCAGCACACCAGGCTGCTTATGCACCATCGTGAATGGCATGTAGTGTGGGCATATTTCCAGGCACACCTCCAGACTACCCTAGGTGCATGGCTGTGGGATCAGGAGGGGGATCAGATGTGCAGGTGCCTTGTGGACCTGTAGTGAATGCCTCCAAGGGGTCCACAGGACCCCATTGCGTGGCTTGCCAGTGTAGCCTGTGCTGTGTTGGCACAATGGCCCTATGAGAATAGGCCCCATTATGAGCAATCTTATGCAGGGTGTTTATCTCCTAGAAGAGTTGATTTTTTTTGTATCCTCTATTTACCTCCTCTCCTTTGCCAGCCTAGCCAGCTTCTCCTTCAGGTGGCCAGCACCCATCGCCATAATCCTCCCATCTGCCATCCTCTGTCCCTCAGCTTCCTATTTGGCTGACCCAACAAATCCCTTCATTTGGGGGGTCTCCTTCTACCCATGGAGGGCAACCAAAAGTGGGGACTTTCCAGTGCCTGTATGCACCTTCTATATTCCTTGCAGTGGTGACGAGGGCAAAGCATGGAATATACCCAGGCTACCACAGCAATGGGAGGGTGGGATGTCATCATCTGGTGGCTAGGCAGCCATATTTCCTATTTTCTGTCCCCCTGCCCACTTCAGATGCACACCACAGCATCCCAGTAGATTGTGCATGTGATGTGTGTCACCCACACCACAAAGCATGATGCCAAACTTGGCTGCCAGGAGCCGCCAAAGGGCAGTGCATCCATGACCCCCCTTGGAGGACAGCATCTGCAGGATGCTCTCGAACCCTCCCACTGGCCTCCACTCCTGTCACCCCTGGCTTGGGATGAAAAACTGGTTCACCAGGTGATCCCCTATCACCTGGCGCCATGGGGCCGGGTAAGAGTTGAATTTTAATTTCAAACAGAATGTGAAAAATACTAGAGGCCACCCTCTTCAATTGTCTGGTCAAGGTTTTAGAACCACAAAAACATAGAAACATAGACTTTGATGGCAGATGAGGACCGCTTGGCCCACCCAGTCTGCCTATTTCTCTACCTATTGGATAAACTACAGATTCTAGTTAAACAACAGCCTACTTCTTTTTACCCCCCCACCAGAATTGCTTATGTCTGTCCCATGCATTCTTGAATTGCAAAAAAAAGGAAAAGAAAATGCTTCTTTATCCAGCGTATCATTAAGCCTTGGAATGCGCTAACTTTTGACATAACGAGTAAATCAAAAGATAAATTTAAACTGGATAAGTTCATTTTGAATGGTTGTACAGTATATTACACTATCATTAATAGATGGAACAATATGGGTACAAAAGCCTCCTAACTCCCTTTTGCCTTAGCGTGATCCTTTAAGGTAAAATGAATATCACTGCTTGATTCAAAGATGGGGGAGCTGTTTGTCTGCCAAGAGAATGTTGCCATATGCATCCCTAAGCAGCAGACAACAGAATCTTTGAACTTCTTATGCCACTCCTCTCAAACCCATTGGATCTAGGGAATTTCCCAGTTTTGAGCTGAGCTATAGCCTCTTCTATTTCAGTGGTATGTATCAGGGCCAGTAGTGCGTTGTTTTGGGTCTTGGAGACTGGAGGCAGTTTCAACCTTGCTAAAAATTCAGTTACTTCATTCTGGGGGGGGGGCAGCTTAGCATAGAGCATCCCATAATATAAATGAAACACTGTAAATATAGCTCAGTAATCATTTCTTCTGTTACTGGGTGCCAGATCTTCCTTATGAAGGCCCTAGCTTTCAGTGCTCGAAGGTGGCCCATTATCAGCTGCAATTCCCTATGCCCTTGTAGAATCATCGTCCGAGGAATAACAATTTTTGTTCCACTGTATAATCCAGCATCCCATGAAGTTAATTTCTTAACTTAACAGTTGCTTGCCCCATTAACTATTTAATTTCTTTTTCTGTTCTCTAAAAGTTGAACCTACTGTATTGTTCAAGATCTTTCTGTTTCCTTTCCATATCCCTCTTCCTGGTGGAGATCGATATAAGATGGGCACATAGTATGGCTTTCACCATATTCCACAAAATAATTGGTGTTATAGCTGGGGACATATTTTTCCTCTGGGGCCTGTTTAATAACCATATCAATTATCCCACAACTTCAGTATCCGCAAGCAGGGAAGGTTTAGGTGCCAAAATGTTGTTTCCCATTTTAGTCACAGTTGTCATTTCATATACAGCCATGGTCTGATAGCCCAATTTGACCAATCCAACTAGACTACACCTTTTCTATAGTCCCCTGAAGGCTTAGAAAATAGTGCAGTCTGCAATAAATCTGACTGGGAGTAGAAAAGTAGGCATAATCATTCACCTGCCCATGCAAACCTCTTCAAGCATCCAGCACCTTTAACAGCTCTGTTACTTTTCATACCCTTTTGGCTTCCTGGTGTCCCCATCTTAATAGCTGGGAGATGCTGTCTAGCTAGTGTTGAAAGATTAAATTAAAAATTGCCCCAGCAAAAGAGTTGCCTTCTCTCCATTCCTCCAACAATAGAAACATAGAAACTGTTGGCAGATAAGGCCCTTTGGCCCACCTAGTCTGCCCTATTACCATTAACAATTGCGCACTATCATGCACTGCTGGCATTAGGTTGTATCCCCCTGACTTCCAGCAATCCTCTATGCCTATCCCAAGCATATTTAAAACCTGTATTTGTTTCTGACCCTACCACCTCCACTGGCAGACAGTTACACTTCTCCACCACACTCTCTGTGCAGAAGTATTTCCTCATGATCCCTTTGAACCTCCCTCCCTCCAGTTTCATTGTGTGCCCCCAATAACAAAAAGTTCTGGAAGAAAGCATATCCAGACCGGGGGGGTACATAGAGTGATACTAGAGTAACAGCAGCCCCATTATACTGATCCTTTACCATCATATAACGCCTTGTCAGCACAACAATCAGTAAGTTCAAATGTAACTATGACTGGGTGAAATTTATCTTCCACCAGTGAAATCTTGATGCAGTTCTGATTTCACTTCCACAAAATTTCACAGCATTTCTGCAAAAAGTTCAAAAAATGTTACTAAAATTGTATTTGTCCAAATTGCACCAAATTAGGTAAGCTGATTTTACAATAGTCCATACAGAAGTGTACCAAGTTTCTGATTTCTATCTATAGAGAAAACCAAGTTAGAATCCTCCAAACTTTAGAACATTTTAAAACTACATTTTGAAATTATGTAAACTAAGACATTTTAATCCACTATAACTTTAAAACTAGAACATGGAATACCACAAATTTTGTTAGGTTCATTGACTCTAAATATTAGTCTTTGAGGCCACCTCCATGGCACAGCAGCGGAGTGTCACACTGCCATGTTGATGATCATGGTTTGATATCCAGGAAAGCCTGGATATTGTGGCAGCCACAGAAACATGGTACACAGAGAACCATGAATGGGATGTCAACATACCAGGGTTCACAATCTACAGGAGGGACAGGGAGGGTAGAAGAGGAGGAGGTGTAGCTCTCTACATAAGGGAAGGGATCAAAGCAACAGAACTAAAGGGAAAACAAGGAGAAGATGAGGCACTGTAGGTCACCCTGGAGACAGAAAATGGCACCACAATCAGCTCGGGGGTTGTATACAGACCCCAGTCTCAAGGGGAGGAAACAGTCAAGGAAATGATAGAAGGCATCCAAAGGATGGCAGACAAAGGGGAGATATTGTTGATGGAGGACCTGAATATGCCAGATGTTAACTGGAGCACCTTTGTTGCAGCCACATCCAAGAGCAGGGTCATTCTTAATGCCCTACAGGGGGCATGCCTCAGACAGCTAGTGTTGGAACCCACTCAGAAGGGAGCAATCTTAGACCTGGTACTCTGAAATGGGGACAGAGAGGATCTCAGATCTAGAAGTGGGTAGCTATCTGGGAACAAGTGACCACCAAAACATGTGGTTCACAACAACACACAGTAAATCTGCCACACAAATGTGAGGGTACTGGACTTTAGGAGGGCTGACTTTGGTAAAATGGGAGTGCCTCAGAAAGCACTAGCAAATGGGCAAGAAGAGAGTAGAGGAACAATGGAAACAACAAAATGGCCATCTGGGGAGGCAACAAGCCTTTGTGGAGACAAATAAATCAAAATGAAGGAAAAACCCACTATGGTTCTCAAAAGAGGAGGCGGGAAATGTTAGGGAGAAAAATATAGCATTCAGGAAGTATAAGGAAACACAAAAGGAGCAGAACAGAGAGCTGTACCAGTTAAAGCAGAAAGAAGTGGGGAAAGCAGTCAGAATAGCAAAGGTACAAACCGAGATAAAGATAGCCAATTTGGTTAAGAAGGGGGATAAATCCTTTTATAGGTACATTAGGGAGCAAAGAAAGACCAAGGGAGGGATAGTGAGGCTTAATAAAAGGGAGGGTGGGTGGACAGAGAGTGACAGTGAAAAAGCAGGGATGCTGAATGAAAACGTTTGCTCAGTATCCACAAAAGAAGAGTAGGGGGAGGTACCTAATCCAATCAATAGAAGCACTCTGGATTGGGGATTGATACCAGTCCATTCATAGAAGAAAGGGTTCTGAAAGAACTGCTGAAACTGAAGGTGAACAAAGTAATGGGACCTGACAGGATTCACCCCAGAATTCTAAAGGAACTAAGGGGAGAACTAGTAACACTACTGACTACCCTTTTTAACAAATCATGGGAGGATTGTGTGGTACCTGAGGACTGGAGGAGGATGGATGTGATTCCCCTTCATAAAAGTGGGAGCAAAGCAGAGGCAGGAAGCTACTGACCTGTTAGTTTGACTTCAGTGGTAGGGAAAATTATGGAATCACTTCTGAAAGAAAGAATTGTTGAGTACCTAGAGGCCAGTGGGGCACAGGACCCAAGGCAGCATGGATTTACAGTGGGAAGGTAATTTCAGATGAATCAAATAGATTTCTTTGACTGGGTGACCAAAGAAGTAAACTAGGGAGGGGTTGTGGACATGGCCTACCTAAACTTTAGCAACGCATTTGACACAGTCCCACACAAAAGATTAAAGGGGAACTGTCATCAGCAGGGTTTCTTAATGTCTGAAACACCATGAAAAGCTAATTTGAGTGAGCGATTGTGTTCATCTGTGAGTCTTTGCAGTCCAGAGTTATTCATATATAAATCAGTCTGTAATTAAGGGCTGTTGGTAGCCATATGTTTTAGGCTCCTGACAGGAAATGATGTCACCGAGGAGCTTGGCCCGCCATTGACTGTAGGTTAGATAGGAAATCATCTGTTTTATTGTGTTTAAGGTGTTATTACACACTTTTTACATTTATAATAATTGTTTTGTAGCATTGAAACTAGTAAGTTATCACCCTTACATTTCAAACTGTTAGTAAAAATAATCCATCTTTAGGATTGCTTTAACCTCTAGGCTATTCTGTCAGCTGATCATTAAAAACTACACATCTCAAGGCTGGCTCTGTGGTGCCAACAGGTATTGGGGCCCCATACTGTATCAGGATTTCTAAACCCTGGTTGTGTTCACATCAGTGTAGATTTCTGGGGCTGCCACAGCACTAACTTCTATCTTATTCTGTTCCCTCTCTTACAGCCTTTTCTCTTACAATTTTGGGTGTGAACTCAGGTTTACAAGATGCAAATGGGGCTATGTACCTTCTGGACAGGAATCATGGAGCCAGCCTTGAAATGTGTAGTTTTTGATTAACAGCTGGCAGTCAACCCAGTGGTTAAAACAAAATGCTGAGAACAAGATTCATTCATCCAACAGAATGGGGTTTTATTCCAACATGCTCTACTTGTATATTGTGTGACCAGAGTAAGTCACTTAACCTCCCTGTGCTCCCAAAAGACACCCAGAAACAGCTGTAGTTGTGTGCCGTTCCTGGACAAAGACAATAAAAGCAATCTGAGCATGTGTTCTGATTCTGAAAATATTATGCTCTTTCTATTCAGATTTGACTCTGTCAAATATCAAGCCAAGATTACACACCTTAGAGGATGCCCTCAAAGGGACTGACCCTAGAACAAGTCCAGAGTCTGCCCCCGAGGGCAACCCCACCTGCCTCCTGTTCGACTCCACCACCAGTACCTCCATCTTATCAGGGTTCAGTTACAACCAGCTGGAGGCCATCCAGTCATTGATCTCTGCAAGACAGTTGTTTAATACATCCACCACATTTGATCTTCTGGGGCAAAGGATAAGTACAGCTTGGTATCATCAGCATAGCAATGAAATCCCAAGCTGTACTTCCTAATGATCTCTCCCAGGATTAGCATGTACATGGTGAACAACATCGGAGACAACACCGAACCCTGAGGTACCGCACAAGACAAAAGGCTAAGAGATGAGGAAAAATTCCCCACCACCCTCTGTCTTCTGTTTGTCAAAAAGGACTCAAACCAGTGAATAACAATGCCGGTGAGTCTACAGAAGTCCCTCAGATGGTCCAACAACACCCGATGGTCCACCGTGTCAAAAGCAGAGGAGAGATCGAGTAAAATGAGAAGTGTCCCCTTCCCTCAATCTCTCGCCCTGAGGAGATCATTTTGCACCCGAACTAATGCAGTTTCTGTTGAATGTCCTGCACAAAACCCCGAATGGAGTGGTTCATAGATATCAAATGCCATGAGGTTATCACCCAACTGACACGCCACAATCTTCTCCACCACCTGTCTTCTGTTTGCCAAAAAGGACTCAAACCAGTGAATAACAACGCCAGTGAGTCCACGGAAGTCCCTCAGATGGTCCAGCAGCACCCGATGGTCCATCATGTCAAAAGCAGAGGAGAGATCGAGTAGAATGAGAATTGTCCCCTCCCCCCCGATCTCTCGCCCTGAGGAGATCATTTTGCACCCGAACTAATGTGGTTTCTCTTGACTATCTTGCATGAAACCCAGACTGGAGCAGCTCATAGTTATCAAATGCCTTGAGGTGATCACCCAACTGATGCGCCACAATCTTTTCCACCACCTTTCCTAAAAATGATTGGAGACCGGTCGATAATTCACCTTGATGTCAGGGTCCAATGATGACTTCTTCAGGAGGGGTCTCACCACTGCCTCCTTCAAGGCATCTGGGACAACTCCCTCCAGCAAGGAACATCGGACAATCAAGGCGAACACTGGCCCAACAGCGTCAATGCATCCCACTAAGAAATGCGTTGGCGCCGGTTCCAGTTCACAATATGTGTGCTTCAGTTTTGAGCTCACCTCAATGACATTGCCCATCTCCACTGGTTTAAACTCCCCCCAACTGGGCGGAGTGCTTTTTCGACCATCCCAGTGACCACTGTCGGCCATAGTATGGGCCACTGGTGGAACGCCCTGCCTGATGGCAGACACCCTGTCTGAGAAAAACCGAGCAAACTCATTGCACAAGGCCTCAGAAACTGCTAATTTTGGCTGAAGACAGGCAGGATGTAATCACCTGCCCACAGTCCAAAAAAGCATTGCTGGTTGGTTCCTCCCAGCAGCAACCTCCCTGGACAGGAACACTGCCTTCATATGGTTGATTGCCCCCTGGTACACACCATAGTGTGCACGCAGGGCCAGTTTGTCTGCCTCCAAGTCAGACCCTCGCCAGCAGCGCTCCAACCTCCAAACCTTGATCTTCAAAGCCTTGAGCTCCCCATCAAACCATGGGGACCTCAAGTGAGAAGATCAAGGTCATACACGGATCGGTGTAAGGGAGTTGAGTGCCTCAGTCACTGCCCTATTACAGGCATCTACTGCCTCACTCACACCTCCCTTGCATGCACTCTCCACATTAGATAGGTTTGCCACCGCCAAAAAACCCTCCGGGGTCAAACCCCTCAATGGACAGTAGCTCACCATCTCTGCAGGGGAGGGATCTCAAGCAAGAACTCCACTCTGCAGTTATCAGACCAAATGACCCAATCAGTTCCGAGATTCTCAGTCTCAAGCCCAGCGAGAAGACCAGGTCCAACATGTGTCTACCCTGGTGAGTCACAGTAGTAACTACTTGCGACAGGCCTAGTGATGTGATCAGCTGAAGAAAGTGATAACTCAGCCTGGATGACTTGTCATTGGCCCAGACATTGAAGTCCCCCAGAACTAAACATCTGGAGGACTCCAATGTCTCACCGACCACTAAGTCACCCACTTCCTGCAAGAATTCTCCAGTCACCCCAAGAGGACGGTATATCAAGAGAATTCTGCAGCCTGCGCCCGAACCCCCTCAGATGGCCACACATTCAAATGAACCCAGTGTTCTCACTGGGTGTATGGTGAAGCCAAGCTCAGTTCTTAAACAGATAGCCACACCTCCACCCCTGCATTCCACTCTGGGGCAGTGCACTACAGAATAACCTTGGGGGGAAGGTGGCCTCTAACACTGTCCCAGCAATGTCTTCCAACTGGGTTTCTGTAATGCAAGCCAGGTCGACCGATGAAATCAGATCTGTAATAATTGCAGTCTTATTATTGATCAACCCGGCATTGCATAGCACCACCCTCAGGGGACTGATGGACAATGCAGCCCTTCTTGCTACCTGCCCACTAGGTCCCTTGGGAACCCTGGGGATGGGGATTAATTCCATCTGGTATCTCTCCAAACCCCATCTCAACCCAAGGCTCCTTCTGCACCTAACTACTTCAATCCTATTCCCTTCACCAGTGTATGGGGTTCCCTGCCAGCCTCTGCCCCCACGTCTCCGTCCAATTCCCATCTCCCGGTATCAGCTGGCTGTAGTACCAGATACCGGGGGGGGTAATAAAGGGGCGCAAATCATGAAGCTGGGACACCCCATACACAATTCTCACCTGCCCCACTTTACACACCCCTCAACACATATTTATCTGTCCTAACACCAAAACTCACCCCCCCCTTTACTCATTCATCATAACCAAAAGTAAACCCCCTAAAACACAAAAACAGCCCTCATTTGCTTCTGGATCCTTACTCAGAAGTACAGTCCTATATTTTGGTAGTGGTGAGCACTAATATATAGTTTTAAGTAGGAGAAGACCAACCAAAATGCGAATTACTGCAGCTTCTCATGTTCTGCTGCTGATAAGTGTGTTTCCTGCAACCATATGAATTCCGCTCAAGTTTTTATAAGACATGCTAAAATTATACTGTGCTTTACAGGGCTTGTGAGGCTGTTAACATTATAAGACACAATTACTGAAGATATGTCAGCCATATGCACAATATAACATAAGCTTCCCCTGAACTGGGAAATAGTTGTAAGGGAGGCCCAGGGCAGAAAACTCCCTAGCAACAGGGTAAATCTCCAGTAAATCAACATGAGGGGTAAATGAAAACCATTAACATGAAAACTGTAATCTGTCAAAAGAGCAGTGAACAGGGCATAGCCTGGCTATGCTGAAGATGGCTGCTTAATTCTGCTTCTCCCTGGGACTACTATCTATCATCGTCCACCCTCCTGACCCCAGATTGTCAGCATTTACCAGCAAGTAAAATATAATTTTACTAACACCATAGCTCAACTCTGGTAAATTGTTTTCTCTATATCATAACTCTATAGCTATAGTTTTTCTGCATTTATACTGCTTCTCTGTGAAGGCCTACTACAATGACTGAGCTACTCCTGCAAAACAGCTCCCTCAGCAGAGTGGAAACTATGTTTCAACAGCTCATCTGTGAAATTAACGACTTAAAAATAATATCTCAACAAAACATCACTAACATGCAAGTGTTAGACCGAAAAATCAATGATGCTGGAGTTAAAGTTGCTCAAAATCAAAGTTCTATTAACATCCTGCAAGCCACCATCAGAGAGCAAGACAGACTAATCAGAAGCCTACAAGATAAAATTGATGACATTGAAAACAGAAACAGACACAATAACCTGACATTTTGGGGTTTTCCTGAAGGTGCAGAACTCGGAGACACTAGTGTGTTTCTGTTACATGTGCGGCCAGCCCTGCTCAAACTCCCACCTGGTCAAAACCTTACTATTGAGAGATCACACCAAACTTAACTTTAAGCCGGAGGCCTGATCCAGATCAGAAACCTAGGCCTATCATTGCAAGATTCTTAAACTATGCCCACACTGAACTGATTATCAATAGAGCAAAACAAGTGGGAACGCTTACTTGGCAAGATCATAGAATTTCTATTTTTAGAGACTTCTCTAAGGAACTCTTTAATAAACACAGAGCTTTCAATCCTATTAAAACTACCCTACACCAATGAGGGATCAAATTTGCTCTGCGCTATCCTGGTGTCATGTGCCTGTTTCTGGGTGACTCAACCAAAGATTTCAACACTCCCAAAGCCTTGGCTGCATTTCTTGGTGAGCCCTAGCCTCCAACTGCCCCATTTGGAAATACTGAGACCCCTTCTCCCACTGTCTCTGCAACTTCCCAGTCAGATCGGCACACCCACATTATGGCTTCAAATTATAAATGCACTGAGAAACCCGTATCTCTCCAGGCTGATGCAGCACCTCCTGTCCGAATCTCATCCCACTTGCTAGACAAAAAGAACATGAATCCACCTTCTTCTAAACATGCATGTTGTGCAGATGCTACTCTTTCTAGGCCTACCTCTCAGCACAAGCGCCATGTTGGCTTCACTACACCCCTAACCCTCTCCAATTAGTTTTCTATACTACAAGAGGACTTAAACTCGTCTCAGGAAGACCTCCCGGAATTAGCTGTGGATCCTGTCGGCAATGACCTTGGAAATGCTTTACAGGGCGGTAGGTCTCCCGATTCTTCTTGGGCTGAATTGGTGACCAGCTCCGCTTTCAAATTGGCAGAGCCTCCTAAAAAGAAACGGAAGGGGATGCGCAAAAACAAATCAAACCTATAAATGATGCCTAGGCATGTGTATATATTAGTACCTCTCGAGGTTAGTGCCTAATTAACCTCGGCTCTCTGATCACTATCAGAATTTGTCTGCCCTGCAACCAAGCATCGCATTCCTTGTGCATGCGTGCATACTATGGCACCCAGATGATTTGGAAAGCGATAAGCTGCACATTGCAGTTACAGGCTTTTGGTTTAATAGCATGTCATATTATTTAGGCATCTCATTGTGACAGTCTTGGAGTTTTCTATCTCAGTGAAATGTCTGCTGCATTATACATCCAGTTATTTCTGCATATATTACTCATAATGTCAGTTTTTTAGTATCCCTAATGTTGGGTATGTTCTTCTTTTAAAAGGACGGTTCTTATATAATGTTAGACTAATAAATATGTGCTCAATGATTTTCTATATTCAGTTAGAGGTGTCTACCATCTTTTTTATCAGTATGTCCTTCTTACATAACCATTAAGGGAGGTTGCCTGCTTAACTAATTTTTGATCCAACATCACCCCACACATTTGTTACCATATATAAACAATATAAATTTACAGTATCTTGGGGTTATATTAATGAGGTCCTCAACTAGTTATTCCCTTCGTCCACTACTACATCCCAGACTAACATTTAACACTTAAATATTTTTCTCTAGTCTCCTTCCCACTCCAATCCGCCTTTATCTAACTTTTAAATCCCCTTTTCTTTAACCATGGTATACCAACTTCTTGTACTGTTTTATTTATCTATCACTTAGCCTTCAGTTTTACCCTACAATTATGCGTTGCAGACTATTTTCAAGGTGTCTCATCTTTATTATTTTACTCAATGTGCTGCATTCAACAATAGATAGCACAGTCTGACTCGAAGCCCTTATGATATGGCTTTTTAAGCCTGTGTTGAAATCTTATAGCTGACCTCGCTCGACCCTCTCCAGGTCTTGAAATCTCACTATGTTAAAGCAACTCCTTCACTAGGGGTGATTTGGGAATCTGTGCTACTATTAAATACCTAGTACTTATCAAAAATATATGCAGTACCTCGAAGCCTGAACAAACTCAACTCTTATAAATGTCATACTGCCAGAATGACTACTTATTCCTGTTCAGTACAAGACTTTCACCAGATACCCCCATATAATTTGGATCTTGTAATGCCTTGACACCCCATAAATCCTTGTACTATTTGGACCCTACACGCTCCATTTTACCTGAACACTCCTCCTACATAAACACTTCTGTGTCTAAGCATTATGATTATGTGAGTAAGTACATGGTAGATGGCACAAGTACAGCTGCTCTTATAATTTTAGGACTTAGCCAACCATGATGGCATACTGTTTGTATTGCTGTAATAGTGTTTCAGCTCAGTTCTTTTTTCCAGTCTAACTTAGGTTCAAGATGTATTATTATGTCTTGGATTGCATATACTTTCTGTAATCCCCTTTTCATACATGATAAGATGTTCAAGGCCCCCCTCCCAGGGAACTGTTATGTTCACTTTAGTTCTAGTCACAGTTATAACTTGATAGAAATAATTGTTTACAATTTGTGTCTTGGGTTTAAGATCATTTTCTCCCAAGATTTACTTACTGTTTACATGCTCTGTAGTATAGTGAAAGTCTTGGCGATTTCACTGACTCATATCTTGCTATATTACCTAAAGACTTCATAGTGTGTTAGTATAACATGTATAGGTTTTGTTTAGTAACTATATATATGTCTTCTACAGTATACTCTTTTTACTACCTGTCTTCCTTGTGAGACCCAATGGAAACATTCACCCAGGATTTAAGTATTTCCACAAACTAAATATCCTGCATGCATTTGACTGAGCTAGCCCTCTCCTTTCTGAGTCTGTAACATCCTCTAGCCCTTTCAATATGAGTCCCTTACTTCCTATTTGTGTTTTCATACTGATCTCCCCATTAACATGAGTGATCTAATTCTACTTTCATGGACAGTTAAGGGACTCAACTCACCTTGTAAACGAAAGCAAATACTTTCTTGTCTCAAAAAGCATAAAACTCATATTGCTTTCTTACAAGAAACAAAACTTTTAATAGCGGATGTCAACAGACTTAGAAGGGATTGGGTCGGTCAAGTATATGCATCCTCCTCTACTTCTAAAAAATAGGGGGTTGCTATTCTATTTATATAAATCCCTTTACTGGACCCTTATCAAATCCATCTCTGATTCAGATGGTAGATGGATTATAGCCCACTTAAATACCCCTGCAGGCCCCCTTATGTTAGTCAGCATTTATGCCCCTAACTCTGATTCACCTGAATTCTTTCATAATATGGCCCAACAAATTATGAACAGTAACTTTAACAATTCTCCTATACTTGTAGGTGGGGATTTCAATTTAGCTTTGGAAGCACATTTAGACATAAGTAACTCTTTGTGTGATTCCCACCCCAGAAGTATTTCTGCACTCTCAATGCTAATGAAAGACTTCGGTCTCACCGACATTTGGAGACTACACCATACTAGACAGCGTGACTATACTTTTTACTCACCGCTTCATAAATCTTATAGCAGAATTGACTACTGGATTTCTTCCCCATTCATCACTGAAAAAATGATCAACACAACTATCCTCCCAATTACTATATCAGACCATTCTCCTATAAAATTACATTTTATTTGGGGCTCGTCGCCATCTAAATCCCCCTCCTGGCATCTAGACCCACTCTTATTGAAATACCCCAATTTCTTACCTTGGATTAGATCTCAAGACCAAGAATTTCTTTCCTTTAACAGCACTCCTGATGTATCTCAAGGTACCATCTGGGAAGCAGTTAAAGCAACAGTTAAAGGGAAAATTATAAGCTATGCAGCACACAAGAAAAAACTAAGGGAACAGCAATTGGCCAGTTTAGAGAAATCTCTTAAAGAAAAAGAAACCCAATATTATAAAACAAAAAATCCAGATAATAACTCACAACTTCACCTTGAAATTCTTCAGCTTAGAATTAAAATCAATGAATTAATATCCAGGAAAGCTGAGCTCACCCTCCTTAGACTTAAACAATGTTATTGGGAACAAGGGGATAAATGCGGGAAGCTGCTTGCTTATCAACTCAAGAATTAACAGATGGAGAGACATATTGCCAGTTTGAAAGATCCTTCAGGCAAAATCCATACAGATAATCCCTCAATTAACCATATTATGCAATCCTTCTACCAACAGTTATACTCTCACCCCTCCCCCCCACAACCTGAATATATACAACAATTTCTGGACAATTTACAGTTACCACACCTTTCTCAACAATATATGGCTTTGGTAGATGAACCATTTTCCCTAAAAGAGATATAAGCAGTGCTAAATTCCCTTAAATTTGGTAAAGCTCCTGGGAGTGATGGTTTTTTGATAGACTTTTATAAACCCCTGGCTGACATCTTATGCCTGTTACTGTTTAAAGTCTTCAAAGAGGCATCTTAACATACTAACATACTAACATACTATTTGCCAGCAGATTAGGCCTTACGGTCTATCGAGTCTGCTCGAACCTAGATCCTTAGTTGGAAGCCGAGACCCTCCCATCCCTTGATCTCCAGAAACCCCTATCATCCATCCCCACCCCCCCGGGACAGGCCATCATCTGATACATCCACTTTCTGTGTCTGTTCCACCCTCTCTTGAAGCCCTCCACTGTGGATCTCTGAACCAGCTCACCAGGCAGTGCATTCCAAGGGTCCACCACCCTCTTGATGAAAAACCTCCTCCGCTTTTCCCCCCTCACCCTTCCACCTTCCAACTTCAAACCATGCCCTCTGGTGATACCTCCCTGCTTTAGTCTAAAGATCCCCTCCATGTTTACCCTATTTATTCCCTTGAGGTACTTGAAGACCTCAATCATGTCCCCCCTGTCTCTCCTCTCCTCTCCTCCAATGAAAACAGGCAGAGCTCCTCAAGTCTGTCCTCATAAGTCAAATACCCTAGCCCTCGTATCATCTTTGTTGTCCTCCTCTGTACCCTCTCCAGGAGCTGTATGTCCCTCTTCAAGTGTGGTCTCCAGTACTGTACACAGTACTCAAGGTGTGGTCTAACCAGTCCATTGTACAGCGGCAGAATCACTTCCTTGCTCCTAGAGGTGATCCCCATTACGATGCATCCCCACATCCTGTTTGTCTTGCTAGCTGCTCTCCTGCACTGCTCAGACTTATTCATACATGTATACACCATGACCCCTAGGTCTTTTTCCCCTATTGAGGCCTCCAGAGCCTCCCCTCCCAGGGTGTACCTGTGTTTAGGGTTTCCCTGACCAAGATGCAAAACCTTGCACTTGGTGATATTGAAATTTAATTTCCATGTGTGAGCCCAGCTTTCCAGGGTGTCCAGGTCCCTGCAGGGCCACCCTCCCTCTTCTCCTCAACTACTGCTCCCATCTTGGAGTCATCCGTGAAGAGACTCATTTCACACCCTATACCCTCCCTGATGTCCGATATGTATGCATTAAACAGGATCGGACCCAGGACCGAGCCCTGTGGTACCCCACTACCAACCTTTCTAGGGTTTGAGAGCTCCCCACAGACCACTGCTCTCTAAGTGCATCCAGCTAGCCAGTTTTCAATCCATCTGACCATCAAAGGGCCTACTCCTAACCCCATAAGTTTCTCCACCAGACCATTGTGGGGGACAGAGTCAAACGCCTTGCTGAAGTCCAAGAATAATACATCCACAGGCTTACCCCTGTCCAGTTCTGATGTTACCCATTCATAGAACTCCACAAGGTTGGTTTGACATGATCTACCTGGCACAAATCCATGTTGCCGACTGTCCAGACCTCCCACCTCCTCCAAGTACACCCCCAACCGTTCCTTTAGTATACTCTCCATTAATTTTCCCACCACCGAGGTCAAACTGATGGGTCTATAGTTACCTGGTACTTCCCTTGACCCCCCTTTATGGATTGGTACCACATGTACCTCTTGCCAATCCCTAGGTACCCTCCCTGTCTCAAGTGACCTGCTGAAAAGTTCCACCAGGGGTGCAGCCAGTATGTCCGCCAATTCCCATAGTACTCTCGGATGAATGCCATCCGGCCCAGGAGATTTGTTTTTCTTTAGGGCCTTGAGGGCTAACCACACCCTTTTGGTGGAGATAGCATATCCATCCCCTCCCCCTAAAAGATGATTTTTGGGCTCGTCCAGAATTTGAACCCAGGACTTCTTGCACCTGAAGTGAGAATCATACCCCTAGACCAACACGCTGTTTGAAAGCGTTCACAAGAGTTCACAAGGTAAACTTCCCTATTCTATGACAGAAGCCATTATAACCGTCCTACCAAAGAAAGATAAAGACCCTTCTCTCCCATCCAGTTGCAGACCGATATCATTACTTAATACGGATGGGAAAAGTTTTTGCCAAAATATTAAATACTCATTTAGAATCAATAATTTCGAAACTTGTCCACACCTCCCAAGCTGGATTTATCAAAAATAGAACTGGTTCTGATCATCTCTCCTCATTATTTAATTTAATCTACAAAGCTAAATCTCTTAAATCACCTGCCACAGCTATAGCCATCAACTTTGAAAAGGCATTCGATTCGCTCAACTGGACTTATTTGTATCGTGTTCTATCCCACTTTGGTGTCACTAATACATTTTGTACATGGATTCAATTACTATACACCCTCCCTTCTGCCCAGGTTCTTATTAACTCTACTCTGTCCTCATCCTTTCATCTGGCAAGAGGTACCAGGAAAGGGGTGCCCCTTATCCCCCACTCTTTTTATTCTAGCTATGGAACCCCTATCAGCTGATCTTTGTCAATCCTCCATGATCCAAGGTATCCCTATTAGTAATTCCCACTATACTTCACTATCCTACGCTGATGACCTCCTCATTCTACTCGAAAATCTTAAAATTTCAGGACCACCCTTAATTAAATTACTTAGCAACTTTACTTCACTTTCTGGGCTCGCTCTGAATCTAAACAAATCAGAAACAATGCCATTGAACAATTTTTGTAACCCTTCTATGAATACAATATTAGGTTTTTATTGGGCCCCTCAAGGTATCTCTTACCTTGGGAATACAGATCACCTCTAAATTAGACAAGATATGGAACACCAATCTTTCCCTGTTATTAGTAAATATTAAAAACACTCTCAACAGATGGAAACTGCTTAACCTCTCTTTTAATGGGAAAATCTCAGCTATCAAGATGTCAGTAGCTCCCAAAATACTGTATCTATTTTCTAATATCTCATTAACCCTCCCTACTTTTTGTTTTTTCAGAATTGATGATATAATTGGCAATTTTTGGGGGAAGGTAAAATTTCCAGATTTAGTCATGACAAACTGTGTTTCCACTGGTCCAAAGGGGGCTTCGGGCTCCCCTGGTTCCAAGCATATTTTGGGCCTTCCACACTTCCCAAACTGTAAAATGGTTTAATAAACCCAGCAATAAATCACCGTTGAGGGTCAATATGGAAACATCTCTATGTCTTGGCAATGTCACCTCTTCCTTCATTTATAACCCTTCCCCCAATTTAAAATCTCACCCTACTACAGCATCATCCATATACTACTGGAAAATAATTCATAAATGCCTTAAATCCAACCAAACCCCTCTCATATATGCCCCCATTTGGGGGAACTGCAACATCACTCTTGATAATCATCCAATGTTTTGTTGTAATTGGAAAAATAGGGACACTTTTTTTCTTGGAGGATATACTTATACCTCAGACTCTCAAATTAAAATCCTTTTCTGACCTGCGCAAACAATGGAATCTTCCCCAGCGTGATTTCTGGAAATATTTCAAGGTATGCACGGCATGAAACCTTTATCTTCCTACTATTCCTCATCAATCTATATATGATATTTTTATTTCTAAATGGATCAAAACAAACTCTAAATTAAATAGTATAATTTAAAAACATATCAGAAATACAATTCCAGATCAATCCATCATTGCAAAAAATAAATGGAGTACCCTTTTAAATTATAACATAACCAATTCACAATGGCATAACTGCTGGCTATCCTGCCATAAATCTTTCAAGGATAATCGCAGTTCACTCATACAAACCAAAATTCTGCATCTATGGTACAGAACTCCTGAGATTTTGCAAAAAATGGCATTAATGAACAACAATAAATGCGGGTGCTATAACTCCCCCAATGGCAATTTGCTACGTATTTTATGGCATTGTCCTCCCATACTCAATCTTTGGCATCATATTCATTTCTTTGCAATAAAAGTGATTGGTCTGTCCTTTGCATTAGATCCAAAACATTGCATGCTTGGTATTTTCAATGCTCATGCATACACAATATCCCATTCTCAGAATAGGTGGTTATCCCTACTATTCCTTCAAGTTAAACACCTTATACTAATGCATTGGAGATCCAACATCATTCCCACCCCTTCCAGATATTCTCAAACAGCTATCTCAATATGCCATTCTTGATCATATGTCACACTTAGCCTCTGACCTACTTAATTTATATAATAAATGCTGGCAGGACTATTTTAAATATTTAAACATGCCTACACATATCGTCACTTAATCCATAGGTTGTTATATGTTCACATTGGAATCTCACTTCTAGCTCTTCTGTTCCTTTTTCATCTCCTCTCTTTCTATCTTTTTATCTCCTTTTCTTTTTCCCTTTCCCTCTTCATTCTTGTTCACTTTCTTAGATATTTTTCTCTTTTTTATGTTCTTCCTTTATACAATCTTACACATACTTGTATTAAATTACAGCATAATAGAAGTACAATCATGACTGCTCATATTTCTTATTTGTAGCTATTCTTTTTTACCCCTTAAAGCATAAATTGCCATATTTTCTCTCTATCATAGATTGTACTGCTACATATTGTCTTCTCAACATTTGTTTTCCCCTTTAATATCAATGTATAATACTTCAGACATCATGTTTTTTCTTTTTCCTATTAAGAATTTTGTAAGTGTATATTGGATAATGTAGTGTATTTGTATTTACAGTATAATCACAATAATTACAATAAAAAGATTAACTGTAAAAAAAAAGAGCAGTGAACTGCAACTAACATAATTATCATATGCTTCCAAGGAGGGAGGCCTCATGCAGAAGGCTTTTATCCTCCCTCCAGATCCCTCCTACCCCTGATCCCAGGTCCATAACAGAGGCCGGAGTGAGCAACTATACCCCCCTGGGGTTCCTCTATGAGCACCATAACTGTCCTCTGAGCTCATCATACATGGTAAGTCATTCACCAACAAACCTAAGAGAATCATTGCCCAACTCCCTCCTGATCATTTAAAATAAAATATTAATTAAACATTCATAATCCCCCTTCAGCTGTAGTGCAATGTGTGAATTAGAGGTCAAATAAACTCAGTATTGAAATAGATTGCCCATGTGGAAATATCCACAGTACTCCATGATATAATTTGTAAGGAAAAAGAAAAATCACAAAGTGTGTCAGGGCCCCAACCATGGATTAGTGAACAGGTCACAGTACCCCTTAAATGTCTGGCAGAATTCCCTAGAATAAAGGCAAGGGCATGAACTAACATGTGAGTACCAGCATGCCATATAAGAAAAATAAAACCAGGTTACCTGCCCCATGCCCTGAGAAAGATCAGCCTGATCAGCTTCGGGATGAAGGAAGGGCACCTGCCAGCCAAAGAAGAGCCCCATGGATACCCCACATCTGATTGAGCTACCTTAATCCCATCAAGTGGCCCTGACTCTCTTCGTATAATTCAGCTAGAAAATTTAAATCAAGAGCATGCTCGACAACCAGTGTTTTACCCTGTGCTGCAAGGTAACACAACCTACAGCATTTCTTGAACTCCCTTTAGCATACTTTACCCAATGGAAGGCTTTTACAAATACATGGTGGGATCTTTGAAACAGTTAGATTGCCACAAGCCCCAGCGCACTGATGATATGGTGCATGGGGCTTCCGGCGATCTAACAGGATTTTCTATCCTGTGCTGGTAATTGCCGCATGTTAGACCAACTTTTTCTGGTCTAACATTCAGCAGTCCTGGGGGGTGTTTTATGGAGCTTGCACCAGATATTTGGTGAAAGTTGCCATAAATCCCTGAAACTGATGCAACTGTGCCCAAGATTATGAAATTGGGTGCAGTTGTGGCAAAGGGTTGGGTGCACCATCAGGACCAAAGTGCAGTGGTGCAGGGCGGAATGCAAGCCCTGCACCTCCCTTCAAAATTCCTGCCCCTAGTGTTTGTCTGGTAGTACCACTAAACAAGTCTATGAGCAACAGAAACCTAAAACTGGAAGTCAAATTCAGGTTCCATGTAATAGGGTGCAAAAGTATAGCAAAGTCAAGCGGGGAATGGTATTCCACACATCAGTAAGGATGCATAGAGAGACTCGCTGTGAAGTCCATTGTTACCTGCACTGCTCCAGCTTACCCTTTGGAAGACAGAACTGTCAGACAATGTCCACACTCAGGTAGCCCATCACTAGCAGCCCAGCATGGCCTAGCTTAACTCAAGGTCCAAAACAATTTTTTGATATCCTGCAGTGCACCGGAGCCTCATTGCAGCCTGCTCATTTTCCATGTTGTTGCTTTACCATCCTCCAGTTCAAGTATTGTGAATCAGGTTTCGGTGGTTGTCTTGTAGGTTGGGAATCCACAGAGAGGCCTTTGTCCTTGAGTGCTGCAGCAGCTTACTGCAGTGTGGCATACGTGTGCACTCCATCCACCCAGGACACACAGAGGTGGACAGGGGTGGGGGTGTTAAAAATGGATTTGTTTCTGCTGGAGGGCTTTTAATATTAGCTCATAGGCTTGCCTCTGCCACCGAATTTGGGGATGGTAATTATTATCAAAAAGAGTTTTTCAAACCCCCCTCCTTAACCTGGTAACTAGAACATTTTAAAATGACCAAGCATGGTCATACTTGAGGGTCCATTGGTTTTGGTTGAAGAGCATGATGGCCACTCTCTATACGAATATTAAGAGCCAAAGGAAAAGTACCCGGTTTCTAAGGTAGAAGGAGGCTAAAGGCCCATCGAGTCTACCTCCCCCACACCATGTGGGAAATTATGTTAGATGCCCAGGAAATATTTATCCAGTTCAACTCTGAACTGCTCAACTTTTGTTGTGTTCACTATAGTCTGTGGTAGTTTGTTCCAGAGTGTTGCAGCCCTAGTCATATAGAAGTGCTTTCTTTTGTTAGTAGCTACCCTGGTTTCAGATAATTTTGTTATTGCACCTTAGATTGTTAGGCTTGTTGGCATACTTAATGTCACATTCATCCATCAGTTGTTTGTCTAGAAGGACTTTAAACAATAAAAGAAGGTCACCCCTTAGACATCTTGTCTCCAAGTCATATAAATTAAGCTCCCTGCATTTCTCTTGGTATGACAGATTATATAATCTTGGGATGATCTTGTTTACTTTTCTTTGGACACTATCGAGGAGTTTCTTGTCTTTTATAAGATACGTTGCCCAGAAGGCTGCTCTATAGTAGAGATGAGGCCTTATACAAGACTTATATAAAGGTAAGATACATGCTTCTTGCCTGCAAGTAAATGCTCGTTTCATATATGTTAGTATCTATTTGTCCTTAGCGTAATTTGTCTGCAGTGTTCCCCTTGTAATAGTTGGTTATTGATTAATATACCTAAGTCTTTTTTCAGATTTGACCTGTTTTAACTCCTTTCCATTTAAATAATATTGTGTGTATTGGTTTCTGACCCCAAGGTGCATTATGACACATTTATCATCATTAAAGGTCATTTTGTTTTATTTAGCCCACTTCTCTAGTGTTGTGATATCTTTTTGAAAGGTCTGAATCTTATCAACAGAGTTAACTTCACTGCATAGTTTTGTATTAACAGCAAATTTGCTGATGGGTCCAGTAATTTCTTTATGTAAATCTGATATAAAAATCCCAACTATAGCGGTCCCAGGACCGAGCCCTGTGGCACTCCACTAATGACAGCAATCAGGGCAGAGTAGGTATACAAAATTCTGACCACTTGGGTTCTACTTGTCAACCATGCAGTAGCCCAATTAATTATATAAGGATCAAGTTTCATTTTGTACATTTTGTCAACAAGAATCCTATGAGAGACCTTATCAAAGGCCTTTTTGAAGTCCAGGAAAATTATGTCAACTGGGATGCCTTGGTCCAGTGATTTACTAGCCTTCTCATAAAAGCTGATTAGGCTCGTAGAACATGCTCTACCTTTAGTAAAGCCACACTGTTTTAAATCTTTAATTCTGCTAGTTTCCAAGTCACCTTCTATTCTATTTTTAAATATTCTTTCCATAGCCTTACAAATAACCAAAGTTAGACTGATGGGATGGTAATTGCCTGCTTCTTTTTTGCTCCCTTTTTATGTTTTCTGGTGCATGCAGCACACAAGAAACATTTTGAGATGAGTAGAACATTGCAGATGTGTGGCAGTGTTTGGCCAATCCAGCGAACGCTTTCAGGGGCGCGTCCCTTGGCCACCAATCAACAGGAAAGCTGCTGATGACAACAGTTTCAGAGAGATCACTGAACTTGAAAGAAATCTGCCACTCTAATCATGGACAGTTTCATCATTGCAACAACATATCTCACCTCCCCCTTCCCATCAACCAGGCACATTCCAGCCATGTGCATTACAGTGCACAGTAACATGCACGGCTGGACTTATAAGCAACTTGTTTGCTCAGTGTGCCTTTTCCAGTGAAATAAATAAATGAGCCTCACTGCAGCTTTGCATAATTGGTGGCACCTGCCACCCACCACACGTTCCCCCCAAAGCTGACATCGGGGGTGCCCAATCCCTGTATCAGCATGCCCCCCAAGCCCGAACATATATTTTGCTAATAACAGGGTGCCCAATCCCCATGTTGGCATGCCCCCAGAGGCCCAAACATATATTTTGCTGACAATGAGTTACCCAATCACCGTGTCAGCATGCACCCCCCACTGTTGTGGCACACTGGGAGCCCACCTCAGTGTGCCAAAGTAATTCTTATCTTATTCTGACACTGGGATGCCCATTCCCAGTGTCAGATGTGCCTCCCATGCCCCCTCTTTATTCAGCCAATCTTGGGGTGCCCAATCCCCGGGTTGGCATTGATCCCCCCTCCACTAGTCTGGCACACTGAGAGCCCACCCCAGTGTGCCGAACATTATTTTTCATAGTATGTAACCTGTAAAAAAGAAAATGGCCCCTTGAAGTCTTTTTTTAAAACCTAAAGAAAAAGGAAACGGTCCCTCATCATCCTCACTGCCCCTCCCCCATCCTGATTCTTCCCCATCCTGACCCTCCCTCTGTGCACCCAACCTCCCCGCAGTCCCCTTGCCCATACTTACCTCTGAAGGTCTGGTGTTGCGATCTTCTGTGGACTGGGAACATATCGTCACTCTTCAAAAGCCGACCACAAACTGAACAAAATCACAGTAAGTCCTATAATGGCAATCACTTGGGGGGGGGGTCAACTTAGGTTGATATCTCAGCCATTTTTGGGAGTTTTGGTCCCAAATTTTAAACCCTGGGTTCTTTGGACCCCACCTCATGAATACTGGCACTGTCATTTTGTTTCTAAGTCCCAAAACATGATATTTGTGGTTGCTGCTCGGAGTCACCTTTCAGGACGGATTAACAAAATGACAGTGCCACTGTGCATGAGGTGGGGTCCCAAAAAGGGCATGTTGCAAGTCTGATGAAAAACTTCAAAAAATGACTGCGTTTCGAGCGTGCGTTGCGCAGTTTGTATGCAAGCTTGTAACTTCACCAATTGTTTATATTTTTCACTCCAAATTTCCAACATTCCCATTTTTTCACACCTCCTTATGAATGGTACAGCTGTCATTTTTTGCACCCTGCCCAAAATGTGTATTTGCACCTGTGGCACAGAATGTTGTAGTCGCTGTACGAAATCAATTTTTCAGACAGAGTAATGAAATCACTGTGCCACTGTTCATGAGGGGAGGTCCCAAAAAGGCCATGTTGAAAATTTAGTGAACAAATTCCAAAAAATGACTGCATTACGAACATGCAGTACACAGTTTCTATGCATGCTCGTCACTTTGCCACTTTTTCATATTTTCACTCCAGATTTTCAACATTGCCATTTTTCACACCTCCACATGAACAGTACAGATGTCATTTTTCATATCCTGCCCAAAATGTCTTTTCACACCTGTTGCACCGAATGGTGTATTCACAGTGTGAAATCACCTTTCAGGATTGAGTAACAAAACCATAGTGTCACTGTTCATGAGGTGGGGTCCCAAAAAGACCATGTTGAAAATTTGGAGTGAAAATACCAATAAATGCCCAGGGCGTTAGGGTTTCCAACCACAGTGCCCCACCTGGTACAGACTAACAAGTGTTGGGGTGTGGCTTGGGGTCATCGGCCGTAATGCTCACACCATTCCGCCCCCACCTCCACCCTGCAGCCACTGACAGGCATCGAGGTGTGCCTTGAGGTCTTTGACCCTAACTGTCATCCCATTCTCCTATATTGCACCCATCTCAGCTTATTTCCTTTTGGAATGGAGTGAGTGTAAGGGCCAAAGACCCCAAGGCACACTGTGACACCTGTCATGTCTGCAGGGTGGGATGAGTTGGAATGACATAAGTGTTATAGCCGATGACCCAAAGGCACATTTCAATGCCTGTCAGTCTCTGCAGGGAGGGGGTGGGAAATGGCATTAGTTCAATACTTCAGTGCCATTCCTATTATGCATCTCTTTAACTCATGCATTACCAATGTCAATACCAGCAAGCAAACATTTGGCATTGACAAATGCTTGTTTATGAATAGGAATAGCTGTTGCTTGTTTCCATTCCTATGGCATGTCACCTTGAAGCAGTGGCACAATATACAGCATATTAGTTTAAGAGGAATGGAGATTGAGTGTATGGTGTTTTTCAAGAAATTTAGATTGGTACCATCTGGCCCTACTGCTGTGTTAGGTCTAGTGGCTTTTATTGCCTCAATTACCTCCTCGTTGCTGATCTCATTTGCTAGAGATCAGCTATGAGGAAGTAACTGAGGCAATAAAAGTAAGAACATTTCTGAGGAGGTCTTCTTGGAATTCCACCATATTACCTATGTCATCTCTCTCAGATAAGGTATAAATACACATATTGTCATGTCTGGACCAGGCCTTCAACGGCAGACATTTTTCTTGGTGGCCTTCCATATGTTGATAAAGTAACTTGATGGCCTCCCCCAGCTTTAAGGCCCCATCTTCCACATTGCCTATGAATTCCTCAGTTTCCTCTACCCTCTTTTTGACTGCTGTTAGCTATTGTTGCAAGCAGCAAAATTCATTCTTGTTCTCATCCTTAGATACCTTTGTTTCCATAAGAATTATTAGACTGTGGCTGATAGCCATGCTTGCCTCACAAATCCACTGCCATCTGCCATCTGCCATCTGTACTGACTTTTTTGCCACTCATCTGGTAAGTCTGTCTGCACCATGCTGTCCCCCATTCATTTATTACAGTCTGAGCTGGGTTAAGTTAATTTGATAGGTAATTTTAGATTAGGGTCATGGGAACTCTATCTTTAGGCTCCTAGGCAGTATGAGGTGTTACCAGAACTCAGCAGGCTGAGCCTAAATTCTTTGAAAATTTATTTATTTAAGTCTTTGTTTACTGAGTAAGTGCGCTGATCCAAGGACCATTTTCAGGCATGACCTGGGCCACAAACAATGGCACAGAATCAAACAGATAAAATAAATTACAATCCAATAACAGTAGCACATTACAAGCTGTACAGTCACAAGTCCCAATGGAAACATACATAGCATAATAAACAATGGTACAGAGTAGTAACTGAACAATGTACAGTTGCAAGCCCGATGAAAGCAGATAACTAGCTGTATAACAACAGACTGATACAGGGTAGTGGAAAAAATCAGTTACAAGCAGTAATACTAATTTGAAACAGGGTAAACAGACTGCATCACAGTATCCTAGTAGGATAAATAGTTCAACAATAGAGTTGCTATTGGTGGAACCAGCAGAGTCAGCAATGAACAGTATAAGTGCTTTACTGTTGTCATCCTCCCCCCTTCAGTCTCACTATCCCTCCTTTTGCCTTTCTTTTTTTACTTATGCACCTGTTAAAGGTTTTGTCCCCTCTACCCACTGATTTTGCAATGTGCTCTTCTGACTGAGTAAGGGAAGCCAAAGTTCAGACAGAACCTCTGTGTCCTGCAAGACACTAGTGAGGCCCCACCTGGAGTACAGTGTACAGTTCTGGAGACCTTACCTACGTAAGGACATAGACAGGGTAGAGAAGGTTCAGAGGAATTGAATATGTACTCCCTGGAGGAGAGGAGGGAGAGAGAGAGGACATGATAGAGACATACAAGTATCTTACAGGGAGGAACAGGGTGCAAGAATACACTATTTTTAAGCCAAAAAGATGTTCCAGGACTAGAGGGCATGAGATGAAGTTGGAGGGAGGATGATTCAGAGGAAATGTGAGGAAGAATTTCTTCACAGAACAGGTAGTGGACAAGTGGAACACCCTGCCTGAGGAAGTGGTGAGGGCTGAAACAATCACGGGATTTAAGAATGCATAGGATAGACATAAAGGAATTCTGGAGGTCAGAGGTAAGGGGCAACAGAGTTCTAGAAAAACATAAATTGAAGTTACAAACTCAAATGGGCAGACAGGGTGGGCCATAGGCCCTTATCTGCCGACACTGTCTATGTATCTATGTATCTATGGTGGAACCAGCAGGGTCAGCGATGAATGGCATAAGCGTGCCTATACCATCACTAAATGACGTTGTTCTGGAAGATGTGCATAGGGTTAGAAATTTGGGGGTTATTGCGGACTGTTAACTGACATTAGAACATCAGGTATCAGCGGTAAACACAATGGCTTTTTCCATATATGAAATCTCACCTGGATTAAGCCCTTTCTTGTGCAAACTGATCTGTCAACACAGGTGCATGCCTCTGTCACTTCTAAATTGGATTACTACAACACCCTTTACCTAGGTTTATCTGTGAGGTTGGTGCATGACCTTCAGCAGAATGTGGCAGCCCGGCTGATTGCTGGGACCTCTCGGTCCAGGCATATTACCCTGGTGCTCCGTGATCTTAACTGTCTGCCAATTCATTGGTGCACCAACTTCAGGGCTTGATTGTTAATTGAAAGATCTTCTGTTCTCTTATGCCCACAGCTGCTCACTTCATTCTCAGAGATGGGACTCCTCTATGTCCCCACATCCAGATTGAAGTCTTCCAGAGATTATGCTTTTGGTATTGAGGCACCATTGATGTGAACTGCAATTCCTGCTGATGGAAGATAGGCCCTATCCAAGGACATTTTTGAGACTCATCTAAAAATCTCATTTTTGAGACTCATCTTAAAACCTATTTGTTTAATATTAACTATGAATCTGAGTGATATTTATAAAACCTTATTTGTCTATAACCTGCTGTCTTTTTGTTTTGCGTTAACCTTACTGTTCTACTTATGTAAGTTACCCAGAGCCCCATGAATTAGGCACAATAAAAATAAAATTGCCTTGCCTTGCATAGCAGTAGTTATTACAGTTGTAGTAGTAAATTATATTTATTAAAATAATAGGGAACCTCACCAATTGTGCCGATGCTCTTTTATAATGGGATCCCAGGTTGGCAACAGACATATAAATCCTTTCAAAATTTTTCTTCAGACAACAAGGGTGTGTCTAAGTGTGAGGTTACAAGGTGAGTACAAATTAGCAACAGGGAACCAGAGCAGTAGACAAGGCCATATTAAAGGCCTTGGTTACTGCATTGCATTCCTTGGAGGAAGCAGCCGCCGGGATCAGTAAAGCCTAAAAACCTCTCTGGACCACAGTCACACTAGCTTTGTACTGAATAACCTCCAAAGTTGTGGGTGGCTTAGTGGTGGCCCTGATATTAATCTGGATAACTCGGGAGTCTGATCAAATGACTGGATCCACTGAGATATTATTTATATCCAACCAGCTTAAATGACATGGTACAGTATATGACTGCCCTTGCCTTTCTAGCCTGTGTCCCAGCTGTTCTGTTATTTGAATGAGTATCAACTGGCTTAACTCATTTCAGCAATGCTGCCAACAGCCTATTGCAATTTTACCACTGGGCAGTTCCTTCTCATCCCACTTTATACCCTTTCTAGCACAGAACCAAGCCTCTGGACATCAGAACCCCAGTTTGCTTCAGGCACTCCTGACCATGCTCTAGCAGTAGACGTAGACTCACTTTAAGTTTGACACATATTCTTGTAGATGGGACCCAGAGTTTGGCAGTAAAAAAGACCTGCACTTTTATAGTGTCACCAATAAAATAAATATAAAATATATAATTTCTACAGAATATACAAGATACATTGATAGCCACTTACAAGATGCACTAGGGAAAATATCAGAAAAAATCCAGCTGAAATGAATGGGCAATTCCTGAACTATATTGTAGATAAACATGTGGGGGGTGGTGCAATATAGTGGCTGTGGGGCAGCAGTCTTCCGGGAGTCTTTCTGGAGGCTGAGATGCTGCCCTATTTGCAGACAACTCTCTGCCCTGAGGGAGGAAGTTGCCCGTCTTCAGGCTGCACTGGACAGTAGTAAGGAAACCTTCCCCCAGGCCACACTGGACAGTAGGAAGGGAACCTCCCCCATCCAGGGAGCACTAGCACCACCACCACTACCTCAGAGGTTGCGAAGAAAGCACAGCAGTTGGACCACAGTGGGCTCAGGGAGGGTGAGGATGGTGGAACAGAGCCACACCCAGTCAATTGTTTAGGTCCACAATCCATACACACCATTCTGGGGGCAAGCTCCCCTATGGATACACCCACAGAGAAGACTGATGACAACTGTCACAAGGGAGGCCCACAGGAAGGAGGCAGAGGACACCACAGGGAAAGGAAGCAGCTCCTGGTGGGGGACTCAATTATTAGGGGGATAGAACTGGGGGGAGCTGGGAAAACTGAAGTAAGGTGCCTGCCTGGTGCCATGGCTTGGAGGGACAGGAAGCGCATCCTCAGGATCACGAGAACAGCTGCAAGGGAGTCTGAGCTGGACGTAATTGTCCACCTAAGGACAAATGACTTGGAGCATCATGAGATTAGAGCAGTGTAGGAGGACATTGCAGAGTTGGGGAGGGGCCTAAGACAAGTAGCACACACAGTATCCTTCTCAGAGGTGCTGCCTGTCAGTGGCATGGGGGAGGCGAGGGTAATTAGCACCATGCAGTTTAATGAATGGTTGAAAAAATGGTGTGGAGCACAGGGGTTTGGCTTCATTGGGAACTGGGGTTCCACCTGGAGGGACACCAGCCTATACTGGCAGGATGGTTGCATCTGTCCAGGAAGAAGTCTTTTGAGCAATCGGTTTAAATGCTTCATTGGCAAGCTTTTAAACTAGTCAAAGGGGGAGGCACTGATAAGCAGCAGGAAAATCCCAGCCTCTCCCTACAAAACAGGGTGCTAAATGAGAAAAAGACCGAGGTAGAAAGGTCAGTGGGGGATGCTGCAAAGAAGGTAAAGCAATAAAAAAATGGAGAGCAATGAGTACCAATGCCCATAGTCTGGGTAACAAGCTTCCTGAATTAGTGGCCTTGATGGAGGAGGAACATCTGGATATCGTGGCAGTCACAGAAACATGGTACACACAAAACCATGACTGGGACGTAAACATACCAGGATACACTATCTACAGGAGGGACAGGGAGAGTAAAAGAGGAGGAGGAGGAGTAGCTCTTTACATAAGGGAAGAAATAAAAGCAATAGAACAAAAGGGTAAACAGGAAGGAGAAGAAGCACTGTGGGTAAATTTGGAGACAGACAATGGCACCACAATCCGCACAGGGGTTGTATGCAGACCCCCTTCTCAAGGGGAGGAAATGGACAAGGAAATGATAGAAAGTATACTTAGAATGGCAGAAAAAGAGGAGATATTGCTGGTGGGTGATCTGAATATGCCAGATGTTGACTGGAGTGCAGTTGCAGCAGCCACTTTCGAAGAGTGGAGTTATTCTAGATGCCTTACAGGAGGCATGCCTTAGACAACTAGTATTGGAGCCCACTCGAGAGGGAGCAATCTTAGACCTGATTCTCTCAAATGGAGATGGAGAGAGGATCACAGATGTAGAAGTGGGTAGCCATCTGGGAACTAGCGACCATCTAACAGTATGGTTCACAATAAACACAGCTATAGAGTCAAGCCATACAAAGGCAAAGTACTGGACTTTAGGATGGCTGACTTTAAAAATGGTGAGTGCCTAAGGAATACACTAGCAAATGGGCTGGAAGGAGGGTGGAATAACAATGAGGAATAATAAAAACTGCCATCACAGAGGTAACGAGCCTTTGTGTGAAGCAAATAAACAAAACAAAACGATGTAAGAAACCACTATGGTTCTCAAAGGAAGTGGCAGTGAAGGTTCAAGAGAAAAAGAAAGCATTCAGGAAGTACGAGGAATCGCAGAAGGAGCAGGACAGAGAACTGTATCAGTTAAAGCAAAAGGAGGCTGGGAAGGCAGTCAGAACAGCAAAGGCCCAAACCGAGGAAAAGATAGCCAACTCAGTTAAGAGGATAAAATCTTTTATAGGTACATCAGGAAGCGAAGGAAGACCAAGGGAGGGATAGTGAGGCTTAATAAAGGGAGGAGGGTGGGCAGAGGGAGACTGTGAAAAGGCAGAGATACTAAACAAATATTTTTGCTCAGTATTTACAAATGAAGAGGGAGGTACATAAAACAAACAGTAGAAACATTCTGGATACAGAAGTTGATACCAACCCATTACAGAAGAAAAGGTTCTGAAAGAACTCTTAAAACTGAAGGTGGACAAAGCAATGGGGCCTGATGGGATTCATCCCAGAATTCTAAAAGAACTAAGGGTAGAACTAGTGACACCACTGACTACCCTTTTAACAAATCATGGGAGGATGGGGTGGTACCCGAGGACTGGAGGAGGCAGATGTGATTCCCCTTCACAAAAGTGGGAGCAAGGCAGAAGCAGGAAACTACAGACCTGTTAGTTTAACCTCAGTGATAGGGAAAATGATGGAATCACTTCAGAAGGAAAGAATTGTCGAGTATCTAGAGGCCAGAGGGGCACAGGAACCTAGGCAGCATGGATTCACAGCGGAAGGTCATGCCAGACGAATCTGATAGATTTCTTTGACTGGGTGACCAAAGTAATAGATCAGGGAGGGGCTGTGGACATGGCCTACCTAGACTTTACAAGGCATTTGACACAGTCCCACACAAAAGATTAATATACAAGTTAGCCAGCCTGGGAGTGGGTCCCAAGATGACAGCCTGGGTAAAGAATTGGCTGGAGAATAGGACACAAAGAGTAGTAGTAAATGGAGTCCACTCAGAAGAAAGGAGGGTTACTAGGGAGGTACCGCAGGGTTCAGTATTAGGACCAGTCCTCTTCAATGTCTTTATAAGCGACATTGCAGAGGGACTGGAAGGAAAAGTATGTCTCTTTGCAGATGACACAAAGATCTGCAACAGAGTTGATACCCAGGGTGGGGTGGAAAGGATGAGAAGGGACTTGCAAGGTTAGAGGAATGGTCAAATGTATGCAGCTTAGATTCAATGCTAAGAAGTGCAGTAATGCACCTGGGAAATAAAACCCAGGGAAGAGTACACAATGGGGTGAGATACTAACAACAACAAAAATGGAAAGGGACCTGGGGGTAGTCATATCAGGTGACCTAAAGGTGGGCAAGAAATGTGAGAGGGCAGCAAGGAGGGCTGGATGGGATACTGGGATGCATAGGGAGAGGCATCACCAGTAGAAAACAGGAAGTTATTATCCCTCTGTACAGACAGCTGGTGAGATCCCATCTGGAGTACTGTGTGCAGTTCTGGAGACCCAATCTCCGTAAAGACATAGACAGGATGGAAGCTGTCCAGAGGAGAGCAACTAAAATGGTGCAGGGTCTGCACTGGAAGACATATGAAGAGAGACGAAATGAGCTTAATATGTATAGCCTCGAGGAAAGGAGGGAGAGGGGGGACATAATAGAAATATTCAAGTACCTCAATGGAATCAACAAAGTCCAAGAGAGTAGCATCTTTCAAAAAAAGAGGTGTGCAAGAACAAGGGGGCACAATTTTAAGATAGAGGGGGGAGGCTCAGAGGTAATTTAAGGAAATATTTTTTCACAGAGAGGGTTGTGGATGCATGGAACGGCCTTCCGGAGGAGGTTGTGGAGTCAAAATCAGTGGTGGAATTCAAGCATGCATGGGACAGTCATAAGTTCATTCTAGGGGGTGGGGGTAGGAAGAAGTAGGCTGCTGGTTAACTAGGATCTGCAGCTTATCCAGTAGGTAGGGAAATGGGCAGACTTGGTGGGCCAAGCGGTCCTTATCTTCCATCAAATTCTATGTTTCTATGTATGTTTCTATGTTTCTATTGTGGTTTTTTTTTTTACTCTTTTTGGTTACCAGGTAAGGCCCACTAGGTATAAGTGGCTGTTTTCAGGGGTGACCTGGGAGCACTGGGGAGGTTACGTGACTTGCTCAGAGTCACACAGTATGCAAATGGAGATTGTGGGAATCAGACCTAGGACAGTTGGATGTACCAAGCTCATTCACAGTTTGTTACACTAACCTCTAGGCTATAGAGCCAGATATATAGGGATATTCTGCATCATGTCACTGACTATGACTGTATGGAGACAACAAATGGAGAAATACAAAACACACTGGGAAAATCCAAAAACAAAAATATGTTGTAAACAATAGTGTAACCCCTAGATAGCGCTATCCCAGGGGCTACTATCCCTGCCTGATTTGCCACTAACAGGTTGAGGGGCCTGGATCCAATGGCGGGTGCCTCCACCCAGAGGTCAGGGTTTGCAATAGTTAAACTTACTTGGTCACAGCCCTCTGGGACACTGCAACCCCCCTTTCTTCCCACTAGTGGCCCACACAATATATCAGAATTACCTTCACAGTATACACTTACCCCCAGGACTAGTTCCGGCACTGGGACCTCCTGTGAAATAAGATACAGTGCAACAATCACAGTACAGTACTTTAACATAGACAAATACCTCAGGCAGTATAACTTTGCTGAAACAAGCAGCTCTGATTTATTTAGGGGATATAACAGGACAGGGAAATCAGGTTAATTAGCTTATCACTTTACTATCTACCTATGGCTCTGTGCAAAGCCTATCCCTACCAGTTACTGTCCCTGGGTACCCAAGCCTAGTGGCTAGTCCAACCCGTGGCAGCTGGTAGGGGCCCTTTCACACAGTGAAAAGAAAAATTAGTTTAAACAGTCAGCAGTACAGTGATTCCATTTGGATTTAATGCGGCAATTCAACGAGGGCGACCTGAATTAGTACTCACGACCTCCAAACAAGATAGGGTCCTTCAACGTCCAGCAGGGCTACTCTTGAGCTCACGAGACTTTCACACATTTATATGGTAAAAAGAAAGTACTATACCAGGCAGGCTGCTTCTCTATCCCGATCGCAATTACTGCACAATACCGGGAGAACACACAGCAGATTCAGTTCCTGACAGCCGAGTGCAATTCAACAATTTCTCCAGTCTTCTACAGGGTGAGCCTGGTTTCTACTCTTCAGAGATCCTTTGATTCTTTTCACAGGGCAGTTCAGTCCTAACAAGCAGTTACACAAGCTGCAGACCGGAACTCTGGGCCTTACACACGTTTTTGACTGAAACTGTGCACTGAAGGAGCACAGGGTTTCTTTCCCTTCACTGCCAGAGCTAAACTGAAACTCCAACAGACAAAACCGGGCACTTCCTTTGAGTTCCTCCCAGTTCTTGACTGGATTGGCTGTCACTCACAATAGACTGCTGCTGTTGGTCCAAAAAGGCGCAGTCTAAACTACATCTCCCAGAGTCACTGCCCATACAATCCTCTTGTGGCTGGCTCAGATTATGAGTCCAAGTTCTGATTCGTCAAGGCACCATTTTAGAGCTAGCTTACCCACACTGATTGGTCCAGTTCAGCAGTTCAAAACCAGAATGGGAACTAGGCAGACACAGTTCTGACTGCAAAGAAAGCAGGTTAGACAAACTGTAATTTCATTATTACTCTAAATGATTTCTGGCAAACAGTTACATCTTTCAGATAGGTTCCCTTTGCACTCCTAGTGACTGCAAAAATGGAGTGAATTGGAAGCAGTTCAAGCGGTACTCAAACAGAGAAGCACACAGTCCCCCCCATACAAACTAATTATGTCTGCAAGCAGACAGCTCTTAAAGAGACAGTACCAGAGGCTCTAAAAACACTCACTGATAAATGGCTTAAATGCCAAACACCATTCAGGCTTGGAGCATTCAAGCAAGCTCCTGGAAGTCTTTTGGGAACCCCCATTTGCAGGGGGGTTACAATAGGGAAAATATAAACAGAAAAAACTGAACCAGTTAGATGCATCACTGATGTCATGGAATAGTGATCACACACAGCTTCTCCATATGGGAATTGAGACAGGCCCCTCTTGGCTGAATGATCATATAGAATTCACACAGCACTCCCCCATCCTGAGCTTGACTTCTCTTTTAGTGCCTGTGCACTTCAGGAATAAAGCATCCACTGAACAACATTAGAAAATGGGCTTTTTATTTCCTGGCATCTGATTGGCTAGTACCCTTGCCTAGGGGGTACATTAACTTTCAATAGATGCCCAGGAAATAAAAAGTACCAGCCTACAGTGCCCCTTCACCTACTGAAATATCCTACTTCCCACCCTGCTTCTTAATTGGCTGAAACCATGTAATCTGAAAATGAAATTGCTGCCATTTTTTCTCTCACTTAGCGAGGGATACTGGTCACCCAATACTCACTGCTTCAGTGACACCTGCCTGTCCCAACCAAAGGCAAATTAACTATAAATTTACAGATTCTCCCCTTCCCTTTCTTTTTAGTATCCCCTTGTCCCATGCCAGATACTGCCCTGATACTTGGTAGCACAACTCTGAGCCAGCATAAGCTGCAAAAAAACCCACCCCACCCCCAGCCACAGTAACGGCAGACCATGATAATCCCCTCTCCATCCCCACATTTTCACAATCCATTTACGGTTGTAAATAAAAAAAAATCTCATAACTGTTGTCACAAATGAAAAGAAATCCTACTGTCTGCTGTGACGAGAAGAAATCCTGATGTCAGCTCACTATGCCCTGCTCCCTTCCCCTGTCACCCACTGTCACAAACATGCAGTGGGTCTCCATCTGCAGGAGATAACACGCTCTGCTAAATGCCAACCAGTATTCTGTTTGGTTTGTTTCTTTATGTAAAAAAAAAAATCAGTACCCTGTTACCACTTCTGTCTGAACACTCTCAGTGACACATAAATGCTGGTGTCATGTGAGTACTGTGGTTCAATGACTTGGCGAGTGTCATCAGGGAAAGTTTCTCCATGGTTTTGTATCATGGGTAGTCCCCAGCCCTTTCCTCAGACAACACTCAATCATTATTTTTAGGAGCTAAAATTAAACTAGTCACCCCAGTCTCTGCCACCTCTTTCAGGAGTGAACCGAAACTTCTTGCTTTGTGGTCACTATGTGCAACAGAGAGAAGCTGCTCATCAGAGAAAAAAGCAAATGCAGGGAACGAAAGAGTATCCCACTAGGCTCCTGAAACAGCTGCCACCGCTCCTCGGCCTGATCCCTATTGTGTACCCCAAACAGAGAGAAGCTGCTCATCAGAGTGTGCCGCAAGAACAAAAATAAACTAATGCAGGAGGGAAAGACTATCCCACTCGGCTCCCAAAATTGTTGCCACCACTCCTTGGACCCATCGCTGAAGTTTCAAAATAGGATTCTGTTGAGTATCCCAGTTTATTATTGACTAAATAAAAAAGCAAAACGTTTTGCCAATTACAAGGGTGTGTGTGTGTGTGTGTGTGTTGGGGGGGTCAGGGGGTAACCATGACAACCAACTCCAAACATTCAGATGCTCCAAGTGGGACCAAGAGCCTTGTAATGCAGGTGGAGGAACTATTTTTTCACAAAAATGAATAAAACATCTAAGACTTTTAAACTGTTAACATGAAATTATTTTTTTTTCAAATATCTATAATATAGTTGCCCATTTTCTAAGTGCAATAATACCCTCCATGGTGGGCTGTACTGGGCAATACCGGACCTTCCAGGGGCTATAAGGCCCTCCGTCTGCAGCGTCGGGCCTCATTATGCCCCAGGATGGTCCTGTATTGCCCCAATACCACCCACCCTGCCAGGTATTATTGCTTGCATAATGCCACAGGGCTGGAACATGATGTTGCTATCAATAACTAGCTAGTTTTTTCAGCAACATCATATCAGCTCCATTCAACCGCAGCTAGTTTTAATTGATTCTGGAGTGACTCATCCATCAGGTAAACAAGCTAAGCTGCTTATTCATATGCGGACAAGGGATGAGCCCACCTGGATGAGCTTTGGTTTAAGAGAACCAGCTTCCAACTCTCCTATCAGATATTAACAACCTTATTCAGCATAGGTGAAGTTACCGCCCCATTCCTAGTAAGTGACCCCTAATCTAACCACTTGCAAGTAGCAGTTTGGTACACAAAAAGCAAGTATTTTATAGATCAATAAAGAAAAATAATTGTATGTACATCTGAGGGGAAGAATTTGTCACAAGGAGTTGGATGGCAAATGTACCAGGCCATAGTGTATGCAAGTGTAGAGGTCACTGAGAACAATCTGTCACAGTAACTCCAAAACCGGGGCAGTCAGTCTTACTGCAAACTACTGCTGGAAGTCTGTTTCATCACCTAGAGGATAGCAAAACAGAGAAATCCTCCAATTCTGACTGGCCAGGCCTTCGAGGGCAACCCACCAAATGACACCACTATCTCAGCTGGGGACATCATACAGCCCAGCTTGGATCTAATAAGAAGGACTTGCCTATGAGCCAGTCTTGGGTGGTATATGTCTGACAAACCAGGTGCGACTACCTCCACTAGGATAGGCCCTGATGAGTCATCCAACCAAGTCTTGGTGATGTACATTAGGTTGGCATGCATGTAAAAAACATTTTTGGGCATGTCAGATTTATTCACAACTGACCTAGCTTTGCATATCAATACCCAGATTACAGGAACCTAGCTGCTTCACATGCCCAGCACAATCTTTTGACAACATTTCCTATCAAATGGATAAAGGCAACCAAAATCTATACGTCTTTCACAGTTTAGGCATGTGCCTCCTGGTCCTTCAATACTTCCCTGTCCATTGACTTTTCACATGACAAACACTCCTCCCCCTCTAGATACTGAGAACTGAGCTATACTGATAAACAACTCAATCACCCCCATGGCAGACACACTTTAAGAGGGTGTTACCCTCTAAATTGACTTAGCAGATGCTGAATTTTGCCCTTACACATACTTTAAAACCACCAACTAGTAAATTAAAAAAGTAACAAGAGCAGCATCCCTGCGCTCAGTAAAGAATTGGAGCATGTCTGAAGGGGAGTTAGCAGGGCTTTAGTTTGGTTGATTCTGGCTCTTGTCTGTTAAATTTTCCTCATGTGAGTAGCCATATGGACTTTAAAGGAGTACTGCGGTCAAAAATTGCAAAACATTTGTCGCACAGAGTGTTTTGATTTGTGTGTATAGTCCTGGTGTGTCCTTCCCTTTGCCTGCTATTAGGAGTTTTTTCTAAATTTGCCAACTAGTTCTAGCTCTCCATGCTAGAATGGTTTATTGCTCTTCTTTGTCCTACAGTGCGTCCTGCGTCATGTGACAGTGATGCACCTGGTACCACTGATTCAGTGAGGGAAAATAGTGCTGTAGTAATGTGAAGATAGAAGCCTGATTTTCTTGTCTCAAGTAAATAATTCAACATTTTTGTTCTCTGTATGCTTGTTTAGGTCTAGCCAGCAGGAGTAAATGTTTTGCTTTTAAAGCTTTTAATTTCATCAAACTACACTCAGCCATAAAAAGCACACAAATCACCCTATGTCATCAGTGCTATCATTAGTGAAGACTCTAGGGGCCAGATATTCAAAACCTAGCCTGAGTGCTATGGGGTATTTGCCCCTGCTAACCAGGTTTTGTGCCCAATTTGTGAGTGTGGTCTATATTCAGACACCACCACAGCATGTGCAAAACCTGTTAGCGCCTGAGCGCTAAGTTACCACTGCATTAATGCAAATGAGGGGGTCAACCCCTGCATACAGCACAGCAGGAAATTGAGAGGTTTGCATAGGCAGTAAATGCCACCCAAACAGGGCACAAGTTTCTGCCTTTGTAAACCCCAGCTTAACAGGACAAAAAGTCCTGATGGCAGGCTGTGGTGCTGCAACCAGCTGCCCCTACCCCCTGACCTCAGCCCACTGCATCTATGGATGCCATAGTGTCTAGTGGTACCCCCTGCCCATCTGAGTGCCTGTATCAGTAAATAATTGTGTTTTCCTGGTGTCTAGTGGCACACTCACCCTCTGATGCCCATCCCCATAAGTGCAACATATTCCATGGTGTCTAGTGGCACTCCCCACCCTTGATAGCTGCAGTCCGAATGAAGTACCTGGTGTTTAGTGGTACCCCCATCCACTGATCTCCCACCACTGCATTAACAAGGTTTTCCCTGGTGTCTAGTGGTACTCCCTTCCTCTGAGCAACAATTCTGGGTTGAGAGCCCATAGTCTCTGGTGTCTAGCAGCCCCTTCCTGCACTGTCTGCACTGAGCACACCACCCTGTCCCCCCTTACCTCTGTCACTGGTGCCACATGGGAGATCCAACATGGTGACCTGCACAGCCCTCCTCTCATCGCGTCAGCCAGCCACTGTATGGAATGACAGGGAGCATGTGTATAGTCTGCAGTATGCTGAAGAGTGTATGCATACTCCCCATCATTGCATACGGCAGCCGGCCGAGGTGGTGAGTGGAGGTCTGTGCCAGTCACTGTATCAGATCCGCTATGCAGCACTGGTTACAGAGGTAAGGGGGTGTTAAGGTGGTGTGCTCAGTGCAGGCAGTGCAGTGGGACCACTAGGCACCATGGACTACTGGCCATCAATTGAGACAGGCACTTGGGGGTGGGGTGCCACTAAACACCAGACAAAACCTTGTTAATGTGGCAGCAGGTGATAAGAGTATGAGCAGTTCCACTAGACACCAGGTACAATATTCAGACTGTGATGGCAGGTGATCAGTGGGTGGGGGTATCACTAGACACCAGGGAATATATAAACAATAATGGGAATGGGTGTTTGGAGCACAGGGGGTTGCCACTAGACACCATGGACTACCTGCATGTGCCAAGGATGGATGATCAGAGAGTGGGGGGTGCCACTGGATACCAGGGAGGACATATAGCATGCAAGGATGAACATTCAGGATGTGGGGAGCCACTCATCACCATGCTTGATGTGGTGTGTGGCCACAGGAGGTGTGCAAACCTGACACTGCTTCCCATTCAAATTAACCCATAATTGGCATGCATATGGTCCTTAGCACCCTTCATGTCCCATGGGCTCATTTGCTTCTTGCTGGCTGAATACTCCTGGCATGAACAGGTCTGGAGATGCATTTCCCTGCACTTACTTATGGGCTGCATATAGCCCAGATCCATGTTGGGGCAGTGCTGCTCATTTTTGCACTGCCCTGACATGGCCTTGTATTGAGTTGGATAGCGCAAGTGTGCTACCTGACTAAATATATCATCCTCAGGATTGGGCACAAGGGCAGGTGCAGCACAAATCTTTGCACTCTGCTTTTGCCCATTACTGAATTTCTGGCCTGGCTGGTTTCTTAGTGAATACCCACTCAATTAGACCTCAAGTAACTACTGAGCTATAAATGTAGCCTTCAGCACCCACTGAGTAAGGAAAGTGACTTAAAATCACAGCTGTCTGCTGTAAAATTGACTGTAAACCAGTACTTACCGAATCTATGGTCCTGGACACTAGACTGTCACATGGGACAGGAGGCCTTGTAGGAAAAAGAAGAGCAATAAACCATGGTAATATGGAAATCCCCAGAAGCCATAAAACTAGTCGGTAAATCGAGAAAAAACTCCTAATAGAAAAAAAAGGGAAAGACACACCAGTACTAAACACACAAATCAAAACACTCTACATAACATGTTTTTGCAAATTTTGATTGTAGTACTCCTTTAAATTGAATTGGTGAATGTTAAGTTGTGTTTACAGGGCTGCAGTGCTCTGAGATTTGTGCTACTCCGTTTCTGCTCTAAATGCTCCAGCAAGCTCAGTTAACTCCTTACACAGCCCACCCTTGCACTGATGCAAGTTGCAGTGGAGAGGGGCTGTGGGGTCAGGTTGGGAGCAATGGAGGAGTTTGTGAGCGGCTGGTTTTGTCGGAGTGAGCATTGTCCTGCATTTACACTGCCACATAATATGCTCACTCTCATAAATATACCCAACTTCCCACTCCTGCACCGGAACAAAAAGAGGCTCCGAAACACTCCTAGCCTAGTCCGGTAAGTGGTCATACTGCCAGCTCTGCAGCGCATCAAACTGTGTACATGGATTGATATGCTGCAAAGGAGGCAGTGTAAGCATGCCTTTAAATAAATTGTCAGTCACCATGACCTGTCGTGCAAGTGCACTACGCATTCGTCCACATTTTAAAAACATTAGGACTGTAACTTAACTCAGGAGCCCTGGCATTAACATTCCAGTGCTTTGAGGTACAATACTGAACCTCTTTGTCTGGGGCCACCTAATGAAGAAGAAGTGTACCTCATAGTATTGGTATATCAGTGCCAGTGCTCCTGAGCTGAACTGTAATTCTGATGTTTGTATTTACCACTTCTGACATCTGAAATAGAAGTTTGGTATATTTTACCTTGAATGTTGTATCCATGAGTGCACACCCTTTGTGGTGCTTTATAGTGACTGAGCTGGCTGCTCCTTTGGGGTGCACCAGGATACCAATCAGAGGAATGCTGTCATTTTGTTATGTCAGACATTTTTCTAATTTAACCTATACCACTTACTGACTTGACTAATTAATCCCACCAATCTTAGCTATTTTTGTAAAATAAAACCCCAACCCACCCTACTTTCTACCTGCTCATGCCAACCTACCCCATTTTCTTCATAACTATAAAGCTAATTTAGGCTCCTACCCCCTTAACGTATATGCTTACAGTATGTTAGTTTTAACCGCTCTCCCATTACTGCTAGTGGTTCATCTCCTTTATTGTTTATTCAGGAAAGATGTGCCATCCTTGATGCTGGTGTCAGCTAGAGCAAGTACCACTTGCATGTGTGTTTTCACAGTCACACTAGTAGAAACAGACAAACCTGTGGCAGAAGGAGCTAGGTGGCTCATTAAGTCTGCCTATAGTTGGTATTACCTACTCACTCACATGACTACTGTTGCCAAATATACATCGGGCAGCCCATTTCTCTGACACATTGTTAGTGTCAGTGGCTCACTAGGTAGCACACTCACCTCTGAGGCCGGAAGATCAGAGGGCTGTGGGTTCAGTTCCCACATCTGGCACTTGGGTTAATATCCCAGTACTGACACTGTAATGCAGCATGAGAGGGTTGCTGCATTTCTGAGGTGCCGTCTTTCAGATGAGACGTTAAACCGAGGTCCCATCTGCCTGGATTGGTGGTAGTTCAGGTGGATGTTAAAGATCCCATGGCACTTATCGAAAAGAGTAGGGGAATTTCCCCGGTGTCCTGGCCAAATTTCCCTCATTCACTAAAAATACCTCCAACAGCTTAATCTGGTTCAAGGTCAGTTGGCATGCATCTGTATCCCCCTCCCCCGGGTCGTGCCTGAAAATAGGCAGGATTTGTCTAGTGCACTTACCAGGTCAACAAAAGCTAAATAAAATAAATAATAAATTTTTAAGGAGGGAATACATTTACTAATAAAACACAAGAAGTGTCCTTATGACAGTTGGTACACATCATAAAACCTGTGTATAGTAATATGCAAACAAGTGTAAAACTGTCATGATCTGAGCGTTGAAAGAGAGTTAGTGCCTGCAAAATTACATGGGTGCTCACATAATGAAAAATGGCCTAATTCAGTTATTGACAATAGTATTCAGGCCTCTGCTACAGTAGGTGTTGAATTTCCTGAGGGTTTGATACATTTATGGCATATACTGTACTGCAGTATAAATATCAAGGAAATCTAGTTAAATTTGTCTGAACAGTTTACTTTGCCCAGGAAGGATTACAGCACTGAATGGGGGTTCTGAAAAAGGACAAATGTTAACTTGTGAGTTTTTTGAAAACATTATCTGAAAGACAGTTGCTATGGAAACCTGTCTCTTAGCTGAATTTTGAAATGTTTTTACAGAAAAGAAAACTGTAACATGTTTTTGATGAGAGCTGTGGAGAGGTATTCAATTTGCATATTTCACATTTACAGCATTGTAAGAAATATTTTCAGTATTTTGTAAAACTCCGCTATGCACAAAGTCCTTATGTTGCAGGGAAAGCAATTTGTGAGAAAAGGAATATAAGCTGATTTCTCTTCCTTGCAGGGAAAAAAATAAACATTTGCAACCAAGCACTAAGTCCTCAAGTCATGAAAAAATCCCATAGTCCTAGGAAAATGCTCTCAAGTCATGGGAAAAAACTTCAAAGACTACCAACTGTACCAAATGTGGATTTTTATAACATTTTCTGCATTTTGTAAAGTTTGGTGGAAGCAAAATGTTAAAAAAGGTCATGCAGTTTTATATGTGATCCCGTACATAGGCAGTGCAATCAGACTTATAAGTACTATGAAGCAGGAAAGAATGAGAATTATTTTATTACAAATGTATGAATTCATGGCTTCAATTTTAAAATACTTTCTGACACATTCAAAGCATTTTACAGACTAGAAACAAGAAAAATAGATACATCAAAACAGAAATTATCTCTAGGATGCATTAAAAAGCCATGTCCCTCCAAGGCAGTAGCTTTATCTGTACTGAGGTTAGCAAATGCAGACATTTTCCATGCTACAAAAAGGGGATTGACACATGGTACAGAGAAATAGACATGACTTGAGGTATGTGGAACAGTTAATAGAACACTACATCTAGAAGTAAGCCTGAAACTAGGAAAATACTGTTGCTTTGAGAAGGGGGGCTGTAGGTGCATTAGTAATTGGATGCGGGTGGCAGCAAAACTACCAAAAGGACAAACACAGTATACTAATCACTGTCAGGCAGTGAATGAGATGTGCAAAGTTACATAGATTAAAAACCCAAACTCAGTAGGAGTGAAGTGACACATGAGAGTGGACATAGTTTAGTTATCATCAGGGTAGTATACTGTACCTATAAGTTTCAAGTTGCTGCATGTTTTTAATATAGTCTTTGGTTGTAGCCTTAAATGGCAAGTATTTCAGCCGTGATAACCTATACATGCTTAAAGTCTGTCAAGTAAGCCACTTGTTCTGTATCCTTAACAAATGCTCATATAACCAATTGTGCAGAACCTGCCCTACAATGTCACAACACAATGCATTTGATGAATAATGTAGCCCCTTTCATTCAACCTTTTAGAAAGTTCTTCTCAATAAACAAACAATACAATTCAATGTGATTTATAAAGTAAACGTAGCATCAAACACACTGGTTGTCATGTACTATAAACCATCATGCACTAACCTCAAAAGATTATACTGCAGATGTTGAACAGGAAGACTGAATCATCTCTGGTTATAATCAACCTGCACATTAGTTCACATGCTGCATAATTAAAATTAAATGGTTCAGAAAGGTATAAGTCCTGGTCAGGGCTCACACGGTGATGATTGTCTCTCTGTACGGGAAGCCCCTATGTGAGAAGCAAGTCACAGTCCTCCCAGTATGGGCAGCTGGGAGGGACATGCAGGGGTGGAGGGTGGTTTCAGAGAGCCTGGGTTTGTATGGAGTATATCCCCACCCTGGCAGGACTGCCAGAAACAGAGTTAAAAAAATGGACTATCCTGAAGAATAGATCAGCAGGATTTCTTATTGTATAGTATATTGATAATTTAGGGTCTTTCAACATGTGTGATATAATGATAATTTAAAGAACTCAGTAGTAATTCTAGTACTGAAAACTGCATGTAATTCTAGTGCTGAAAACTGCATGGGAAGCTGTGATTAGTTTTTATAGTATATCAATAACAAATGCCTGGAGGGTCATGCCCAGTGGCAGTCACAGTGCAACGTGCTGCCACCTGACAGACTGTGGTTCACATAGGATACCCAAAACACTGGGGATACTATCCCAATACTGACACTGCTGTGCAGCATGAGGGTGCTGCACTCCTGAGGTGCCATGTTTTGAATGAGACTTTAAACCGAGGTCCCATCTGCCTGTTCTGGTGGTAGTTCAGGTGGATATTAAAGATCCCATGGCACTTCTAGAAAAGAGTAGGGGAATTTTATTAGAAAGAATATACAATATGTCAAGAAAAGGAAAATCTCAGAAACACTACAAAAATAACAGAAAAGAACCAAGGCACATTTCAAAACTGAAAATCAATCAGGATAACAGCCAGAATAAGCAATACATAAACTGTATAACATAAAATAGATTAGGTCATTCTATCCATGAAATATGTTTCCAATAATTAAGAAAAAGGTGTCTATCAAATTTGTCATAGTCTATATGTTTTTGTCTAACTATAGCTTGTTCTATTTATTTAATTAAAACAAGATTAGGAATAACAGTATGCTGTAGAGAAAACTGATACCTAGTTTGTTGCATGCAATATTTTATACAAACAAATATCAGTGTTAATGTACTAGAGTGATACCTCCCCAAAACCCAGAATAATCTCCAAGAATCAGACTTTGGCAAGAAATGTGGCATGCAATATTCCATTTCCAATTAAATGCCAAATCTGCCCAAAACCTAACAGCAAATGAACACTGTAAAAATAAATGTTCCTGTGTTTCTACCAGACCAGTACATTCTGGTCTAATACACTGTCATTCAGTAATGGGTTTATGTTTCAAATTACCTTAACCCCAAGCTTGCCATGACAGCTAAGCCATTGTACATCCCACATGTATAATGGAATTCTTCTGTCAGTGAGAGTTTGTAATGCCTGTGATATCTTAGAAGGGACACACAGTGGAAAATCAAGTTGTACAAAAAATATTTCCCATAATTTCAGTATAGAAATATTTTCTGGAAATACCTTGTAGCGTTTCCTAATTTCCATTCTCCCAGTTTCTTAAATGCAGACAGTGCTAAACCTGGAATGTCCATTGTTGCTGTTAACTTCGATATACCTCCCCCATCCCATTTACTAATAAAATTGTGAAATAAATTATGAGTCCAAACAGTCCAGGGATGAGGATCAGTAGAATCAGAAATCTGAAAGGAAGATAACATAAAGATTAAATGGTAAAACACTAAAGGATTAATCATCACTATGCCACCCTGTGAATTAGGTAAATAAGTGAAAGCTCACTTAATGGGGTTTAACCGACTTCTCCAAACCATTTGAAAAAAAAAATAAATAAACTAGTTTCCAATGAAGTCAGAATAGGAAAAACATAACAGATGTATAAAAAAACAGGAAGTAAACATTTTTTGATAATCATGACTCATTTCTGTTTCGAAAAACCCCATGATTTCCATTGCTGGACCTTTTGTTCTCCCACCACTATCTGCCATTCCCTGTTTTAGTAGGCCATGTCCAGCCCCCCAAAATGAATTCCTAAAATCTTAGCTGTAGTAGAAATAGAAATAGTCCCAATAGTTAGGTCAGGCGTAGCACCACCTATTGCAAGGCCTACGCATTTCTCATAATTTAAAACAGTACCGTTTAGAGCAGAGAATGAGTCAAATTTCTTAATGCAGCCCATCCTGAGGAAACATCTTTAACCAATAGACAAATATCATCAGCATAAAATGATATCTTCTGTGCAGAGATAGATAAAGAGTGAGTCAACCCATATATGAGCCGATCGTTAAAAATTTCTATAACTATGGGGTCCAGGATAAAGATATATAACAGAGGGCTAATGGGGCACCCTTGCCATATGCCTTGCCTCAAGCTAACTCCTGTACCCATTAAATTATTCACAAAAGGGTATAGTTTTGCATCAGTAAATAATAATTTGACATAGTTAATAAATTTAGGGGATATACCATATTTTGTCAAAACTTGAACTAAAAAAGCATGTGAAACTCTGTCAAAAGCTTTGGACTGATCCAAAGCTAGTATGTACCCAGACAGTTTATTTTGGCTCCCATATTCACAAATATCCCGAAGAAAATGTAAATCTTGTTGAATTGACCTCTGAGGTATAGAACAGGTTTGAGCAGAATGAATCACTACCTGTGTAATGGTCTGTAACCTTTTACAAAGAACAGAGGAGAGAATCTTATAGTCAGTATTGAGTAGACTGATCAGTCTCTAATTACCTAAATTAGTGCAATTGCCTTTTTTATACAGAAATGTGAGTATTGCAGAAATGAAACTGTTAGCCCCTGTTCCAAATTGCAAAATATCGTTATAAAAGGAAGACAGGATGTCACTAAGATCCTCTTTAAATGCTTTGTAAAACTCATGTGTAATACCATCCTCTCCAGGTGATATTCCAGTTTTTAAAGCACTAATGGTGGAAAGGACTTCAGGCTTAGAGATGGGTGCATCCAATGTACTCAAGACAGAAATTGGAACTGTGGGAATAGAAAAATGAAAAACATCATTCAATTCAGCAGTTGAACAAAAAGGAGTACTAAAAATTGACGTGAAATGTTGATCTATGAGAGCCAACATTTCCACATCAGAAGTTCTGACATGGCCAGCTGAGTCTTTCAAACCTGTCAATTTTTTTTCTGATTTCTGTTTGCAAGCAACACATGGATCCCTAAAAGGCTGTTGCTGAGTGGCAAAATGCATTTCGGCAAACATAGAGACTGCCCTATCATATTGATATTGCCTCATTTTTTTCTTAGGGTCCTCCAATTATTTTTGAATGTTGAGATCTGCTACCTGAGGGTTAGACAGTAACTTATAAAACTGGTGCCTTAACTGTAGATATTGTAAATAATCAGAAGTACTTTTACGCATGCCATAATTGATAAAGAAATCTTTTATAGCAGATTTTGTGTCAGACCACCAGGAAGACCAGTCATCATACATATCTGTTATCGACTTCCTGGAATGTAACAGATACTTTAATTGAGTCTGAACAGTCTAATTTTCCAACAACTAAGAGTCCAATTTCTATCTCTGTATAGATGTAAATCTAGGCAGGATATGGCTAAGTCCAATCTGACAAATCAGTACCTTGTGATCAGAGAATTCACAAGGGTATAGAAAAAAATCCTGTGCTACTAAATGTTTAGAAATAAAAAAGTTATTGATCCTAGTAGAAAAAGAAGCTCTCTGATATGTACATACTCCAGTCTTATGTAAGGACCAATAAGCATCTACAAGACCTGCAACCGAAACTGTATTATGCAATGCATGGGAGTCACAATATATTTTCTGTTGCACATTATCCTTAATATGCAAATCTAAGCCGCAATTCATATCACCTCCCCAAATGACATGTTTGGAGGTAAATTGGTAGGGCTTGATCAGATGAAAGAGATCAACCCTAGCAGTTTTAATCTGTGGAGCATAAGTGTTAATTAATCTAAGGGAATATCCCTTATAAATGCAATCAAGGACCAAGACCCTACCGGGCAACAAATCAGTGAGCCTAGCGACCTGTACAGTTGTATGATTAAAGAGAATTCCCACCCCATCGGCAGTATCTGGTCCAAATGATCAAAAAGAGGGACCCTCCCACCAAGCTTTTTTAACTTGAGTGACATTAGACAAGTCAGAAAATCTGGTTTCCTGTAAAAAGATACCTGCCTGCAAATTCTTGCAGTACATCAAACAAACCAGTTTTCTTCTATAGTTCTTGATGCAACAGCAGTTTAGAGATACCATCTTTAGACAGGCCATAGAGAATTATGGTGGCAACAAGGGTTCGTCCTGTTTTCTTTTTTTACCTTTCTTTTTCTTAGTGTCGGGGAGGTCTTTTTCTCCCTCCTCCTCCAGCTCCATTTCTGTTAAGACCTCTGATCTAGAGGAGGCTTTGGAGCTGGAATCCCCTTCCAAGACAGCAAGAACTTGGAAAGTATTTTGAGTAGCACATATAGTTTTGCCCCATTTCAGTCTACTAGCAGCCCAAGTCATTCGTCTAGGGTGCGGTGTCTGAAAGTCAGGAACAGGTGGAGGCAGAGCAGTAGTGTGAGGAATCAACTGTGAGGGGCCTGGTGCAGAATTTGCATCCTTCTCTTGGGTAGCAGTAGGTGTGTCTGTCTGATCCTGGGCTGCAGGACTGGGCCTTGGTATCTCCTTCCCCCCATCCAGTAGATGTGAAGTGGAGTCATGTGAAGCATGCTCTGCACCCCTAGCATCCTGATCCCTGTGTTCTTGTTCCCTAGCTGAGGAATCCTGTGCTTGAGGCTTATATCTCTCCTGAGCTGTAGTTATCAAGTGTTCCTTATCGAGGCCCCCCTGTCGATTTTGTCCTGCCCAAGGACACTGATGATATGCATGGCCTGTCTTGTCGCATAAATTACACTTAAAGACATTCCTGCAAACTTCACTGCCATGATCCATTTCTTCATATAGAGCACATTTAACTTTATCGCAGGCACTGCTTAAATGGTGCCTGCTCCCACATTTATAGCAGGCCTTAGGTTGCCCAGTTTTAAAACAGACGCCCCTGACCTTCCCTAGGAAAAACTATGGGGGATGTGAAGAACATCATTCTCAACAATGTGCAACTTAACCTTGAAGTGCCAAGCCCCTGTCCACATACCCTCTGTGTCAATAACGGGCTCGGAAGGCCCCAAAACAGTGCATTTCTTCTCCAACCAGTACTGTATATCATCCACATTAAACCCCTCATTGTGAAATATCACATTGACAGTTTTAAACAAAGGCTTTGTGATGGGAATTGCCCAGAAAGGGAGCCATAGAGGTAATGTTTCACAGGACTCATATTTATGCCAAAATCTATCAAGGCCTGAAAAATGTTTAAAACTAATATCAAAAGTGTCCTCTCCCCGTATATTAATCAATGCATAAATGTCCGAAACCATAAAGTTCATGGAGTCTTTCAAAAGTTTTTTTGCCACAAAAGCTCTACCAGTGTGCTCAGGCAAGCCTCCCCAATATCTGAGTCTGACGACAATCTGTCGAGGAACCTGCTCCAATTTATTGTTCTGAAAGAGGTCTGAGAATCTAGGGCCTTGCCTAGTGTCCCCCCCTGTGAGGAATGAGGTGGAGATGTCCATGGAGGGGCCTCAGACGGATGGAATATCTGCGCAGTTCAGTGCCCCAGATTGAACAGTAGGACCAGTACTTGAGTCATTAGCATGAGAAGGAAAAATATGCTGACCTGAAGTAGATGCCCTTTGTTGCTCTTTCACAGGAATGTGGTAGTCTGAAGACACAGGGGAAGAGAACAAAATCCAATTCGGGTATGGGACCCAGCGACCGTCAGGTTGCTGCATCCAGCCTGCTTGTGTCAATGCAGTTTCCTTCACCCAAGGCTCCTGCACATCAGGAACAGGCAGTTGCATTCCAGCATCATCAGAGTTCTCAGTCAGTAAGCATACTTCCTCATTCTGTTTGTCAGCTGTAAGGATGGTGCTCTCCACGTCAGTGGCTTGGTGTTCGCTTGACAAGCGTACCAGTGGGGAATCTGTCAATGTAACAGTAGCCCAATCCAGTGGTTTGTCAGAAGAGAATGAGTCACTATCAGCGGTCAGGATCTTGTCATCAAACAAATCAGTTTGCAAAGCTCCCGCTGCATGCTGTCGGGCATGCAAATCACTGTGTAACATCTCCTGCTCATTTTGTGGTAAGCAATCCTCTGACAGCTCCATCTCACTCACATCAGCAATTTGCAGAGCTGCAGTCTGCCCAACCTTCTCCTCTGCTTCTCCAACACCATCTGCCATTACTGTAAGCAGCACAGCATCTCCCGCTACAGCAGAGTAGAGGAATTTCCCTGGTGCTCTTGCCAAATTTCCCCCATTGACTAAAATACCACCAACAGCTTAATCTGGTTCAAAGTCAGTTGGCATTCATTGTATCTCCCTCCCCCAGGTCGTGCCTGAAAATAGGCAGAATTTGTTTAGAGGACTTTTCCGGTCAGCAAAAACTAAATAAATAAATAAAATCCCACACTGGGCCTGCTGGGGCCATGTGCATCACTGAGGTGAGGCACTCATCCTTCAAGGAGGGTGGGTGGGAGCTGCCTGTCCTTTATGCTCCATCTGCTGGCCAACCCAGGAATAGCACTAGAATTAGCAGTGAAAGCAGCCAACTGCCAGCTAGAGGTGGTACAGCCATGGCATCCTGATCTTTGGGATGGGATATGGGCCAAAGAAAAGGGGCCAAAATGTAAACAAACTAAGTTATTAAAAAAAAATACTTACCGTACCTGGAATACAAATTACATTAAATTTTATGCTAAAAAAGGACTGCAAGCAGATCATCCTAGGGGACTTTAACACAAACTGGCTTGCCCAGGATTCCGTCACCATGAGGGACCGAATCCATGCCCTATATCTAACACAGATGGTTACACAGACAACTAGGCTGAACTATCGCACAGGCACTAGTACACTCATAGACTGGCTTCTAGCCTCCAACCCTGAGCATATCAAAAATGTCTCTGTCCTACCAGACACCCTAAGCAATCACTCACCGATAGTTAGCTTCTGGACAAACAAGGGCACCCCCCAGATCTCCAAAAACTGCTTCCTCAATAAGGGACTTGTGGGCATCTTCAAGAGGTATTTGAGTGACACAGACTGGACCCCACTAGCTGACTGCAGAGACGCGAACACAGCTCTGGAATACCTCATATCTACCTTCAACAGAGCCTGTGACATCTTTGCCCTTGTCAGGACAGTTAAAATAAAAGAAGCCATTAACCCCTGGCTCACAGGCTCCCTGATTGCCCTGATGAAACATTGGGATAACTTCTCGCATATAGCCAGAGAGTCAGGCAGGCAAACCGATATGGTAACCTACAAAATTCCTAGAAACAAGTGCACTAGGCAAATAAGAAATGCTAAATCTGCCTACTATAGAGAACAACTCCAGAGCAACTGGGGAAATGGCAGGGAATTCTGGAATAATGTTAAATCCCTCAACGGCAAAGAACCCAGAGCTCCGCCACATTGTATAGTAACCACCTCTGGCACCCTACAGCAGCCAGTCAACATGGCCAATGCCTTTCACTGACCTCAGCTCTACCCTCCCCCCGAATATCTCCATACCCTGACAGATACGGACTCCATCTACCCTAACCCTTATACCTCACTTAAACCAGGCCAACTACCGTTCTACTTTCTGAAAATTACTAGGGCCCAGACAATTAAATATGTCAGAAAAACTCTAAACAAAACCAGGGTTGAGGGTGGCTCCTTAGATATGAAGCTAATAGCACTAGCATTGGACGAGCTTGCCTCTCCCCTGACCATACTTTTCAACATCTCCCTGAGCACTGAAATCTTCTCAGATAGGTGGAAGACTGCCTTGGTCACCTCGATGTATAAAAATGGAGACAGAACCAACCTGGGAAACTATCGGCCAATCTCAATACTACCTCCACTCTCTGAATTGTTGTTGCTGGTATACCTTCTTCTGCATTATTACAAGGTTTGCCTACAGGTGTGTGCTAACAGATTACTGCTGTAATCTTCTGATTCAAATTGTCTTTTGCAAGGTATATCTTCTGTTACTGCTTTATTTTTCTCTGGAGCAAAGTGTTTCTTACAGGGTATATCTTCTCTGAAATTACTGTATTACAGGTGGAGCTTACATTTTTGTGACTTTTTTATCATTGGGCTAAGCAAAATTACTGTTTGACACTGTGTTTTATTTTTTTTCTTGTTTGTTGAAAAGGTTTGTTGTCTCAGAGGTGTTTCAGTCTCCTTCTCACATTGAAGGAGCTAATTGCTTTTCCTCCACAGCTCTTCCAAAGGATTAGGTGTGTATGTGGGGTGGAGCTGGCAAACTGTCAGTAATTTCCAACAGAAAGAAGGGTTAAAAGTCAGGTTAGTTGATATCTTGGAGGTAGAAGACTTGGTTTGCTGGCCAAGGCACCTAGCTTCACCTGAGCTCTTTCCTTCTAAGACTGATTGAAGGCAGAGTAGAGAAACTTACCAGAGCAAGGGAGAAGGATTAAGACTTAGTTTGGCTAAGCAGATTTACTGTGTGGTGGTGTTTTATTTTTTACTCACAGGGATTGCTACTGTTTGTTGCTAACATTTCATTGCTTTATTTTTCTCTGATTCAAATTGTTGTTGCTGGTATACCTTCTTCTGCATTATTACAAGGTGTGCCTACAGGTGTGTGCTAACAGATTACTGCTGTAATCTTCTGATTCAAATTGTCTTTTGCAAGGTATATCTTCTGTTACTGCTTTATTTTCTCTGGAGCAAAGTGTTTCTTACAGGGTATATCTTCTCTGAAATTATTACAGGTGGTGCTTACAGGTTTTACAGTTTTATCTAACATTAGGATAAGCTTTCAGGGTTACTGCATTTGTTGTTGACTGATTGTTTCTGCTCTTACCTCCTTGTTCTTTCGTCCGTGGTTCTTCTTTTTAGGCAGGGAAGAGCAGCCACCCACCACCCCTGTCCCAACCACCCCACGCTACACTCCTTTTATAGGGTACCACAGTTGTGACATTTCCTGTGGCAGAACAGGAAGGGGCGGATCAGTGGGGCCTCCACAAGGTGATCTCATTTACAGGGCACTAGTAATTTAACTTGTTATAACAAGTTAAACAAAGCACAATTAAACCATTACTTGCATTTTTTTTTTTTTCCTTCTAATTACTCTGACTAGGTTACAAACCCAGCAACTTATTTGTAATGGATTTCATTAACTGCAGGTACTGCGGAACAATTTTCAGAACGACAGTCTTACAGGATTTAGGAAACTGTCCTACATGCTGGGCCTTTGGAGATCTTAGGTCTCAGCTCCGGGCAGCATGGGCAGAGATTGCACGCCTCAAATTTCATATTGAAGAGGAAATACATTATAAGAACCACCCGCCATTTCCCCAGCATCCAACAGAAAAACCTCGAACGCAGAGGGTAGTTGGTCCAGGAGGTTGGCAGGTGGTTAGGAGGAGCAAATCAGGTGCCCCATCACTCTCTGCTCTCCAACACATTACCTCCAAAAACCATATAAACACTACAAACAGGTATCTGCCTCTATCTCTGAAATCAAATAAAGAGGCAGAAGACACTGCAGAGCAGGACACTGTGCACAGGAGCTGGCAAACAATACTCACCCAAATCAGGAACCAAAACTAAACAAGCACAAAGGAAACCAAAACTTCTGATCATAGGAGACTCCATGATTCGGGGAGTTGATACCCATCTCCAGCCAGGGTGATGGTCAGATGTCTCCCAGGTACATCAGCATGGAGAGACACTGACCGCATGCTAAATTGTTCACAAGGCAGGAGAAAACATTGATGTCCTAGTACACATAGGACTAATGATCTAGCCAGGTCAGTTGTGAGACCAAGGAACACCTGACTAGGCTGGGTGACAAACTATCATCTATTTCGTCTGGCATCTCCTTCTCTGAGATCCTGCCAGTCTGGGAGAAGGGAGCAGATGGACGGAAGGTCAGAGAAGGGGAGATAGGGGAGCTAAACACGTGGCTCAAGGACTGGTGCCAGAAAAAGGACACAGATTTGTAGGGAACTGGCAACAGTTCTGGGAGGAAAGTTCTTTAAATTTGATGGACTGCATCTGACTAAAGAGGAGTCAGTGCATTGGGGCAGAAGTTTGGCGTCTTTGCAGAATATTTAAACTAGCAAATGGGGAGAGGGTGCAGCACCCCATACGTCGAGGGAAGAACACCCTCCCCTCAGCTAGTGGTCAAACAGGAATTCAGCATGTTTGCCGCTCATTTGCATCACCAGGTAAGAAAAAGGTTTGTCTCCCCATACGATGCACAGGGTAATGCCAAACTTCACCCAACAACTAACACACCAAAATCTGGCCAATGGAAAATCATGTACACAAATGCTCACAGCCTGGGAAATAAGATCCCAGACCTGCAGGCAATAATGTCAGAGGCTAAACTGGACATAGTAGCAATTAGTGAGGCGTGGTTTACCAGTAACCACATTAGGAGACTTCAGTACCTGGCTATGTATTGTTCAGAAGAGACCGAGGTGCAAAAGGGGAGGAGTGGCCCTGTATGTTAATGAAAATATCAAAGCTACAGAAATTCAGAATACACATAAGGAGCCAGAAGAACTGTGGGTCACCCTGGAAACAGGAAATGGGACAGCCATAAGAACTGGGGTTGTCTTCAGGCCCCCAGACCAGAGGGAGGACATAGACACATTACTGTTAGAAGATATACAAAACATGACAGCTAAAGGGGAGGTTCTGATAATGGGAGACTTCAACATGCCAGATACAGATTGGTCAATACCAGCAGGAACATCGGCCAGAACTAGACACATAGTGGATTCCTGCAGGGAGGGCCTCAAACAACTGGTACAGCAACCCACAAGAGACAGGGCTATCCTAGATCTAGTACTGACTAACAAAGAAGGGATCACAGATCTCCAGGTAGAAGGTCACCTGGGGGCCAGTGACCATCACATGGTATGGTTCAATTTGGCTACTACATCTAAATCATCCCATTCCAAGGCAAAATATGGGACTTCAGAGGAGCTGACTTTGATAAGATGGCCAACAGAGTTAAGCTAGCCCTGGCAAAAAGAAACACAGGTGAGGAGGTACAGGCAAAGTGGGCAAGCATTAAGGATACAATACTTGAAGCAACATCCCATTGTGTTAGACAGAAAAGGAAGTGCAAAGAAGAAGGAAACCACTTTGGTTCTCAAATACAGTAGCAGAAAAGGTCAGAGCCAAAAGGCTGGCCTTCAGAAAATATAAGGGAACACAGCGGATGAAGATAGGAGGCATACCAAACTGCCCTAAGGGAAGCAGGTAAGACAGTAAGGCAGGCAAAGTCCCAAACTGAGGAAACACTAGCACGAATAGTAAAGAAGGTGACAAGACTTTCTATAGATACATTAGTGAAAGGAGAAAGTCCAGAGTGGGTATTGCTAAGCTTAATGGAGAAAAGGAGCATGTGAGGAGGAGGACCCTGTAAAGGCATCTATCCTAAATAGATACTTTGCTCAGTATTTACTGAAGAGAGGTAGGCAGGGCCCACAGCTCAGCATCATGGACACAGGGGAGGGAGGTGAGCACTACTCCCTTCACAAAGAAAGGGTCCTACAAGAGCTTGCTAAGCTCAGGGTGGATAAGGCAATGGGACCTGATGGCATACATCCCAGGGTACTTAAGGAGCTAAAGGAGGAACTAGCAGAGCCATTAGCAGAATTGTTTAGTGAGTCTCTGAGCACAGGAGAGGTCCCAGAAGACTGGAGAAGGGCTCATGTGATCCCACTCCACAAGAGTGGTAGCAGGGAGGAGGCGGGAACTACAGACCGGCCAGTCTTACCTCAGTAGTGGGCAAGATTATGGAGGCACTCCTTAAGGAAAGGATAGTGCAACACCTGGAATCCATAGGGCACAGGATCCAAGACAGCATGGGTTTACAAAGGAAGGTCCTGTCAAACTAATCTCATAGATTTCTTTTGACTGGGTAACCAGAGTGGTGGACCAAGGGGAGCAGTTGATGTCGCCTACCTTGACTTCAGCAAAGCTTTTGACACTGTTCCACATAGAAGATTGATAAATAAGCTAGGTAGGCTCGGGTGGGTCAGAAGTTGGTCAACTGGGTGGCAAACTGGTTGACTGGCAGAAAACAGAGTGGTGGTAAATGGTATACAGTCAGAAGAGATGCAAGTCACAAGTGGGTACCTCAGGGATCAGTCCTGGGGCCAGTCCTATTCAACATCTTTATTAGTGACCTCGAGATGGACTAGAGGGTAAGGCTTGTCTGTTTGCAGATGACACCAAGATCTGCAACAGAGTAGATGATCCAGATGGGGTGGGCAGAATGAAGAGATCTGGATAAACTAGCAGAATGGTCAGAAGAGTGGCAACTGGGATTTAATGCAAAGAAGTGCAAAATCATGCACATAGGGAAGAGAAACCCTGAAGCCACTTATAGGCTGGGAGGAGTTGCTAGCAGTCACAAAGGAAGAAAGAGACTTGGGCATCATCATCACTGATGACCTAAAATCATCCAAGCAGACCTCTAAAGCAGTAGGTAAGGCTAGGGTGTTAGGGTGTATTAGTAGGGGCATACAAGTCATAAGAGGGAGGTAATAATCCCTCTGTACAAGACATTGGTTAGGCCCCATCTGAGTACTGCGCAGTATTGGAGCCACACCTTCACAAGGACATTAACCAAATTGAGGCAGTCCAGAGAAGGGCAACCAAAATGGTGCAGGGACTGCATCAGAAGACATATGAGGACAGATTAACGGAGCTCAATATGTATACCTTGAGCAAAGGAGGGAGAGAGGTATATGATCGAGACATTTAAACACCTTAAGGGCATAAACAAGGTGAAAGAGTCCAACATGTTTAAATATAAGAAAAATAGCAGGACAAGAGGACACAGCATGAGATTAGAGGGAGGCCGATTAAGGGGAATGTGAGGAAATTCTTTTCACAGAAAGGGTGGTAGATGCATGGAATGGCTTACCACAAGAAGTGGTGGCTATGAATACAGTGCAGGGCTTCAAACAGGCATGGGATAGGCATAAGGGAGCAATACAAATGACTATGAATAGATAGGTCACTGACAGAGCAAAGGTCGATGGCACATTTATAAGGTAGAAAAAGAAATGGGCAGACTGGATGGGCCTTGCGGTCCTTATCTGCCGTCAACTTCTATGTTTCTATGTTTCTATGTAAGAGTTAGAAAGGGCAGTCTCAGATCAGCTGACTGAATATTTAAACAAGTACAACCTGCTTTGCCCACAACAACACGGGTTTCGCACAGGCCACAGCACTATCACAGCATTAATTGACTTCACTACTCACATCTATGAAGTTCTTGATTCTGGAAAAATGGTGGGATCTATATTTATCAACCTCACAAAAGCATTTGACACCATTAACCACAGAATCCTGCTCAGGCACCTTAGGACCCTGGGACTCTCAGTAGATACCACCTCCTGGCTAAACAGCTACCTTTCCCACAGGACCCAGTGTGTGAGGATGGGGGGGGTTACCTCCAGTCTCAAAAAGGTAACCCTAGGGGTTCCTCAAGGTTCAATCTTGGGGCCACTTCTTTTTGTACTCTTTGTTCACTCGCTCCCCAGTGCCTGTCCTACAGAAATGCTGCTCAATGTGGACTATGATGTTATCTCTGTGCCTGGCAGCCTCACATCGGAAATATCTCAAAACCTCCAGCAAAGCTTTGCCATGCTTGAGAATTGGTTCACCCAAAACAGACTCCTTTTAAACTACAAAAAAACCAAAAGTATGCACCTAACCCTGCCACATGACAAAAGGCATGATGAACCCCTGACTATCCATAGCCAAAAAGGAGATGACATTGAACAAGTCTCCTCCTTTAAATATCTCGGGGTGCATATTGATGACACCCTATCCTTCGTACACCATATTGACCGTGTTGTCAAAACAGCTGACATTAAACTAGGAATTCTCTTTAGGCATAGGCAGTCCATGACCCTGGAAGTTCTTAACCTGGTTACCAAAAGCTCCATCCTGTCGGTCATTGACTACGCCCTCGTCATTTATAGTGCCACCTCAGACACTGCCTTAAAAAGGTTTAAAGTACTGCTGAACAAGGCTTGCTGCCTGGTCCTGGGGGTAAAGCACCAGACCTATACCTGCACCCTCTACACCTCCATTGGTTGGTTCCCCTTTCACCTTAGGGCTAAATATCACGCTTGCCTAATAGGCAAAAAAACACTCCTTGGACTCACCCCCCACTGCCTCTCTGTTCCAGCACTTCCTCCCCACTAAAGTCACTAGGAGCTCAGCTAAGGGTGCTACTGGTCCCCTTCAAAAGAACCTGCCATGTACAGCGCTCACTCCCTCACCATGGGCCCACCTGATTTAATGAACTCCCTGCTACCACCTGGGAGCACACAAAAATTGCACCCATTGAAAGAGAACTGAAAACCCTCCTTGCCCAAATGTCCCTCTGTGACTATAGCTAGCAAATACCAATGGTCATCCTCCTTCATAACTAACCCTCCCCTTTGCCTACCCTCCATTCCTTCCCCCTAGGTCCTCTCCCTCCTCCCCCCTCTCTGACAAAACCCAGTGGTGGCTTCCCACTAACTCCCTACCTTTTCTTAGATCCCCATCCATGGTTTTATGACTAAGCCATCTCAGGTGGTGCCCGCCATACCCTTAGCTTTCATTTGTTAGTCTCCCTTCCCAGGTTTATATTGATACCAGCTTACTATGTTGATAAGATTCCTATCTTATAGTTATACTGCTGAAAATGTAACAGCCTGTTCAATCGCTACTTACTCAGCATGTAACCTCCAACTATCCTTGAATGTTAAGGAACCTGTTTTGATTGTTATCTAATCTGTCTTATATATTTGTCTCTTGTTCACTCGACTTGGAACCTTTGTAAAAGAACCTTCTGGCTCAAAGGTGTTAAATCAGCAATCAAAATAAATAAATACATAATTAAAAAGAGCAGAATTATGGCTATACACCAAGTTTGCAGCTCACAGTACACACATTTCCTGGTAAACCTGGCTGAATTTTTGAAGAATCATGGCATGATTCTTCTGCAGTTGCACTACTTGGCAATGGCAGAAAAACTGCTGCAAGCCCTGCATCCAAAGCTTTGAAAATCCTGACCATACTGGTTTGTTTTCTTGTTCAGTTTATTACTTTATTTATTCAACCAAAGATTTACAGTTAACACATTTTGTTTTAAATATGATCTTGGCTAGATGACAGGTATCAGAGTTCACTGAATAACCACAACATGCTTTCATTCAACAGGAAATATACAGTATTCTACCTCATGTTAAAAACATGCATTATACCCTATAGATATACATACCTTAGATAATTAATGTTATCAGATATTCAGTTTTCTAGAAAATGGGATATAAGACATATGCAGGTATGTTAAACATATTTATAAGGCCTTCTTTGCTTTCCAGGATTGGTTACCTGTTTATTTTATTGATGTAATAATATAAACTACAACAGAGTTTGAAAATATCCAGCACCCCATTTTCATTTGAAGGTTCTTTATCTTGTTATGACTATAAACACACCAGTTGAAAAGAGAACAATAGAAGGACTGGGTGGTAACAGTGTCCTTAATGTTTGTTTTGGGATCCTTGTTCTAACAGTTGTATCTTATATCATTTCTGTGGTTCTCACACCCTCACTGTTCTTTTGTAAACTAATGACAGTGTTATTGTTTCTTATGAAACAGGTTCCTTCAGTGAGAAAACTAATCTGTACTTTTGTTGTGGATTTTGTGTTTCTGGATCGTCAAAGTCAAGATTATATTTGAAAATAATTTAAGACATTGCTTATTATGCAGCTTGCATATTTGCTGATTGTTTTAGTAATCCTTTTGCCTCTGAGAAAATCATACTTTTATCGTGATGCTTGATTCACATTCTGTGATAAAACTGCTCAACTCTGGCTTGGATTACATCAGTTTTTGATGCTTTACCAAGCTGTGTAAATTTAATCTACATACAAATGTGTGGTTGGCATAGTAAATGTGAATATTTATTTACAGAATTAGCAATGTGTACCTAGCTAAAAATTATGTTTAATGGAACACTTGAGCAGTTGAAAGGAAATGTAGCATGTATGTTAGTTTACAGATGAAAGAATTCCAAAGTTTCCACTTGACATTGTTATAATAGAGACCAACTATGTTCTGAGCACATTGCAGAGAATTTATTGTTTCTGCTTCTTCTTCTTCTATGGGAAAAAAAATCCAGGAACAGGTGCAAAAATTGTGCACATGAATTTCCTGGATTGGGCCCAAAGAGTTCCTCCCATTGAAAATGTACATTTGGTTTTGCAGTTTATGAATAGCTTTCTTATCCTTCAGGTGCTTGTTTTAGGTGTTTATTTACAATACCTGAACTTGAGTGTGTTTGTCCCTGGTCTAGACAAGGTAGAGTCATCACAGCTCAAGGTTTTGTTTGTACAGTGTGTAACCCCCTTGTTCCCAGGGTTCCCGGGTTCTGAAGGGTACCTTTTACTTTTTCTTCAGTGCAATTGGTCAATGCCTGAGAAGATTGTTTATCTCTGAATGTGAGCTGTTTTTGTTCAGTTTACCCCAATATAGCAGGTTCTGAAAGTTCTAAGCCTGTATGTGCTCCTTGGTGGTCGTGTGTACCACATACATCCTATACAATATGGGAAATGTATCAGTATCTGGCTGTATGTGCTAATTTCAAATAAGAACCAGTGTGTTCACAAGTTTGTGTGTTTTCTTCATCCTATGTTAAATGGGAATTCAGGACTGTCTGTACCTCAGTAATCTGCATTACAAGTATGTGTAGCCCTATGGGGGTCCATCTTCACTTTGTGATTATTCCTACTCTGTTACATGAATAAAAGCCACACTCTAGAATCCCAACCTGGTGTGGACAGTCATGTTATTGCTTCCTATTGTCTGGAGTTACTTGGGTGCCCCTGTCCAGGAGTGCAAACCTAGCATAGCCCTGAGCAAACATTTTCTCCCAGAGACCTGGGTTGTTGGCCATGGCAAATGGTCCCTACTAGGTGTGTGCCCGGCAGTTGCCACACTTGGTTGTCTGTTTTGTATAACAGACTAGCCCACCTTGTATATGGTGACTTTGGTTGGTGGTTGTCCTTAAACTTCCTTTACAAAATGTAAATCCCCAACCCTCTCTTTTGCCCCTAGACATTTTGCTGAGAGGAGAAGCCCTGCTAGTTAAACAAGTGGCCGGTGGGGAGGTTACAAGTACATTTTTATTGAATAAGAAAAAAAAACTGTATCACCATCAAAGAAAGGTTAACCAAAAGGATTAATGGAACATTTCAAGGTCCCTAATGAATATTGTTTAGTCTTAGTTATGTTTATTAATTAAAGATCACCTTATAGCAGTAGTTTACAGACATGTTTTATGTAGCACCCCCATTTATGGGGATCATTTGGCCCTCATCAACTACCCTTGGCCAGCCAAGAAGGTCCTTTTCACCCTCTAATTCTTTGATCCACGTGACTGTAGCAGGTAGACCAGTAGGGCAGCAGCAGCAGCAAGTACACTAGAAACATTCAATAGTGGGAGTCATATTTACAGATCCTTTGATCTTTGCTGCCACAACCACACAAAATAATGATATGATCCTGACCCCAGACGGGACTGTGGGGTTGGGATGGGGTGTGAGATTGCCATTAAGAACAGCCATGGACTGGTTCTGGTACCGGTACTGAGAAGTCAGTGCCAGAGCTCCAGAGAAGAAAAATCATACATGTAGACAGCATTGGCAGAGCAAGAGAGAGCAGCTCTGCTGGAAGGTCTGCTCTTCAGTCCTCAGTTGGAGAACAGTTAGTGTGCACAAGACATGAACAGTAGTCCTGGTCTTAAAGTAGTAAGCAGCAACAGGACCTGGAGGAATGCAGCCTTGAAGTGCATTAACAAAGCAACTGGAACTATATTAAAACCATGGGACAATAAGTAAGAAATGTCTGCTACAATGTTATAGTGAGCCCACTGAATCACAAGACTGTTGGAAAAACAGTCAGAGGACACTACACTTTTGCTCTGTAATGGAGTGGACCAACTCCATGCTCAGGCTTGCAAAAAAACATGTATGCAAATCTGCTCTGCCACTAGATGCATGGTGTGCCTAGGAAATGTCTACCGATCAGAACTTAATGCTGGAAACTTAGAAGAAGACCTCAAAGCTGAGAATCTAGGTCCTCACTCAGTCAGTCAGCAAGTGATTTGCAACCAGGAGACTGTGACTGGAAGATATAGGAGAGAGACTGCTCTGCGAGGGGTCATGTGGAGACTGGTAGGCCTGAAAGGTACCTGTTTAGCTTGAGTGATAGACAGAAAGAAAAGTGTGACTTCTGCTGAAGCACTCAAAGAGGTGATCATTAAAAGAAATAGCAGGCTTGCTTTAAAGCAATTTCACACCTGGGATACACCAAACCCTTTGAGCCCAGAGCACATGGAGCCACCACCTTTGAAGTTAAGGGTTCCAGCAAGGCCAAACTAACCAGAGGCAAACAAAGTCTGCATGTTTACCTTGTTTAGAAATGCTGCAGTATGACGTGCCATCCATTGCTGACATAAATTGGTAGTATTGGCCCATGAAAGTGGGGCCTTGCCATGCACAGGGATTAGGCCATGGCAACTGAATCCAGCCTACCTGTCAGATCAGCAGTTTCAGATCCATGAAAGTCCTTGGAAGCAAAGCTGACAAAAGGCCCTAGGGGTAAAGTGACTGCTGAGCAGAACGTTGAATGGTCTGAGAGGTGAAGATCACTTTTTTTTCAGTCTTTGGTAACTGGGTAAGGCCCACTAGGCACAAGTGCCTGTTTTCAGGGGTGACCTGGGAGCACTGGGGAGGTTAAGTGACTTGCTCACAGTAACATAGTATGCAAGTGGAGGTTGTGGGAATCAAACCCAAGTCTGCTGGAAGTATCAAGCTCATTCACAGCTTGTTACTCTAACCTCTAGGCTATATTGCCAGCCCCTGAAAAGCGATTTAGAGAGTGAAAGCATCAATGATCCAGTTACCTATAAACACAGATGCTGTGAAAATAGAGAGGAAAAACTGTGTCTAGAATCTAGAACCTGTGGATTTGTGAGCAAACATCAGGGTTAAAGCACTGTCAATTTATTAGATAAGTAGTTAGACCAGAAAGGTTAAAGTTTTCAGCAGGATTGTGCCTTAGATTTGGGGAAACCCAAGCAAACGATCCACGGTGGCGATCAGGCTTAATGTCCTGTTGGATACAAATAGGGAACCCTCTGAGTCAATGGTTAATTGCCTTTGTGTTACATGTTGGTAAGTGCACCAATGTGTACACCAGCCTGTCACCTATGACTTCAGCTTGGTGATATACCCAAAGTAACTTACGCAGAAAGCTCTTAAGGCCTTTGTGGGGAAATCCAGCTGCAGCTGCAGTTGAGAGTATGACACTGATGAGGGGTGGGCACTAAAAGTGTGCATATAGCATAAGGCTATAGAATATAAGTATCCTTTATGGCTATTATTTGCCACCATTTTCCCTTGTGTTCCTGTGTTCCTATCCTACAGTACCTCTCTATCAGAATAATCCAATGGTTACTTGCATTCTAACTTTGTTGAAATGCTATTCCTTGCAAGGAGACCCAAACAGAGGGGGACAGGGAGGTATATTTACATAATAGGAGGCAGGAAGGAGAGTAAGGGGGCTGCAAAGGCTCATACAGAGGAGATCACCCAGGAGGTCAAAAAAGGGAATAAGACATTTTTAGGTACATGAGCAAAAAGAGGAAGGCTAGGGGTGGTATACTGAGGATCAAGAGACCAGGAGGAAGGGACTGTGCAAAAGAAGACCAAGAAAAAGTCAACATTTTAAATGTGTACTTCTGCTCGGTCTTCACAGTGGAGGGGAAGGGGATGGCACGACATGCATCAGCAGGCTCCGGTGGGGAGGGGTGTGGACACAAGTCCATTTTTAGTAGAGAGAGAGTCCTCCTGGGATTGGAAGCCCTAAAGGAAAACAAAGTGATGTGGTCATACGGGATCCACCCAAGGGTACTAAATGAACTGAGTGCAGCGCTAGCCACCCCTCTGGCAAAACCATTCGGCACCTCATTGGAGACAGGGTGGTTCCAGATCAATGAAGAAGGGCCATTGTGGTCCCTTTGCACATGAGTGGCAGCAGGGAGGAGGCTAGCAATTACAAACCAGTCAGTCTCACATCAGTGGTGAGGAAATTAATGGAAAACCTGCTGAAGTAGAAACTGATTGAGTACCTGTGGACAAATGGACTGCAAGGCTGCTGGCAGCATGGCTTTACAGAGGTGAGGTCTCATAGATTTCTTTGACTGGGTAACTAGGGAGGTGGATCAGGGGAGAGACGTGGATGTGGCCTATTTGGGCTTGAGTAAGGCCTTTGACACTGTACCACACAGAAGGCTGATTAAGAAACTTAGCAACCTGGGGGTGGGGGTGAAGATAGTAGTCTGGGTATCAAACTGTTTGAAAGATAGGAGGCAGAGGGTGAGGTAAATGGCAGTCATGCAGGGGGATGGTGAATGATAAGCAGAGTACCACAGGGGTGGTACTGGGTCCTGTCCTCTTCAGCGTCTTCATAAGTGACATTACTGAGGAACTGGAGGGGAAGAAGTGTCTCTTAGTAGAAGACACAAAATCTGCAACAGGGTGGACACCTTGGAGGGAGTGGAGAGAATGTAATGGAATCAGGGAGAACTACAGGAATGATTTAGGATGTGGCAGCTGGGTTTCAGTGCCAGAAAGTGCAAGGTCATGCATCTGGAGTGGGGAACACAGGGAGCTGAGTATAAGATAAGAGGGGTACATACAGCCCCCAAGCAAAAGAAGGACCTTGGGGTAATCATACCTATGATCTCGAGGTGGCAGGAGAGTGCGACAAGGCAGTAGGCATGGCTAGCTGGATGCTGAGATGTATAGGGAGGGGGATTTCTAGTGGGAGAAAGGAGGCAGTGTTGCCAGTTTATTGCTCAGTTGTGAGACCCCACATGAAGTATTGAGTCCAGCTCTGGAGGCTTCACCTCCACAAGGACATTGACAGGGTGGAAGTGACCCAGAGGAGTGCTACCAAAATGTTGCAGGGGTTACAACATAAACCACATGAGGAGAGTCTGCAGGAGCTCAACATTTAAAGGGGCATGATTCAGACCTGTAAGTACCTCACAGGAGTGAACAAGGTGCAGGTGGGGAGTCTCTATCAGAGGAGGATAAGCACCAGAACATGGGAGGGAGTTTAAGGGAGATTTGAGGAAATATTTCTCCACAGAAAAGATGATGGGTGCCTGGAACAGCCTGCCAGAAGAGGTGGTGGGGGCGAAGACAGTGGGGAGCTTCAAACATGTGTGGGATGGGCACATAGCATAATAAGGAGAAGTAAGGGATGAGGAAGGGGCACCTGTGAGTAAATAGGATCCAGGGTGTAGTAATAGGCAGGGTAAACAGGGCAGGCAAGATGGGTCTACAGGTTCTTTTCTGCCAACACGTTCCATTTTTCCAAGTTTCTGTGCTATTGGGTCACTCTCTGGGAAGAAAATCCCAATGTCATTTTAATATGTATTTTTTGGTGCCACCATTAATAGGCTCCTTACCTCACATGGAATCACCTCTGGTGGAGGCACCATGTCACATTATCATTATTCACCTAGTTACCTGTTAATTCAAAAAAGGACCCAGACTACTTTTCTTGAATTGCAAACAGCATATTCTCTCTCTGCTTAGTCACAATTTCACTATCTACAGGTGAGGTCTTATTTGATGGGGATGGGGACCCTATTTCAGTACCTGCCTGACCATCTTCCTTTACTAATCTCCCTATTTAAAGAACATCAACAAGGGACTCTGTTGCCTCATTTAATCAGAATTCTTTATAAAGGTCTCCTAGAATTTTTACCTAATGCAGTGCATCTCTTTTGATGTTAGAGTGATAGAACATGAAGCTACTCAGTGAAGGGACTGCTGAGGAGTGGACCAGGTCTGCCTCAGTCAGTTATAGATTAACTGCTTCCTATTATTGGCATGACTATTTATGAAAATGTTGCATGCGATATTTCATTACCCCCGCTGTACAAATAAAAAACCTGGGTAGCCCCATGGGGAAATGTTGGAGGGGCTGTAGTGAGTCTCTTACCATGCATACTCATGTATTTTGGGCATGTCCAAGTATATCTATGTTCTTCCAGGAGATTAATGAATCATTAAATGCTCTTTTTATGGAGCAAAACTTTCTTACACCTCAGTTGGCTTTTCTTCCTATAGTACCTTGAACTATTCAAGGACCTAGCCGGAAATTACTATTGATTTTATTATTGGCTCGAAGAAAACCATAACCAAACTGTGGCTGCAGGGAAAATCTCCTCAACTGTCTCAATGGGTGACTTTAGTAAACAACATTAACAGAATGGACCTGTTTACGGCATCTGTCAGGGATAAATTCAGCACAGCTGAAGAAATGTGGAGATGATGGGTATTTTATCAGATTGAGACAAAGACTTTGTGCCATGAGCACTGTTGAATATTTGAAAGATTTTTGTATTAGTTTCTGTTCTTCGAGTAAAAGGTGATTGTGAAACAGAAGGACAATTTGAAGACCTATACAAGGAGGTAGGATACTCTTTTTCTCTTTTTTTTTCTTTCCTACTTTATTAGATGGATAATATATTGGAAGACTGCTACTATATAAGAGTATAAGAGGTGGTACAAACCCTATATATAGGCATGTATAATACTGTACAGTACCTTACTGCTCTTTTTTAGGAAATTTGTCAACCTATGTTTTCCCTTGTTTGTGACTTGTTGTCTGCTTTAAAATAAGCCAGATGTAATATGTGAATTGATGTGAGTAAAAACATGGAATGTAAAACAAGCATTTGTCAATGCCGAAAGTTCGCTTGCTGGTATTTGCATTGGTGTTTGGCATTTATGCAGGCCCGCCCCACCCCGTTGTATCCATGTCCCTTCAGCATCCATATCCCAACAGATTACCTCTCTGCAACTTCTCTTGCATCTGATTAACATTCCACCCTCATACTTCTTAGGTGTCTGTCTTAGGAACCCTAACACCCTGGTTGTGCTCAAGGGGAACGAGCCAGTGTGGAAACTGTGGAATGCGTGCTTGTAACACAGTCATTCAGTGGAATTATTTCACCAAATTTTCAACATAGGCATTTTATCACCTCTGGTCATGAACACTGTCACTATGATTTTCTTACTGTGTACCAAACACTGGTTTTCCACAGCAACCGTGCTATTCTGCACCGGACGTGTGAAAACACATTTCAACCAGGATGTGAAAAATGACAGCTGTACTGTTCATAAGGAGGTGTGGGAAAATGCAAATGTTGAAAATCTGGAGGGAAAATATGACAAATTTGCAAAGTTACATGCGTGCGTGGGAAATGCGCAATGCACGCTCATAAAACAGTCATTTTTGGGAATATTTGCACTGCATTTTCAACATAGGCATTTTAAGATGTCTGCTCATGAACAGTGTCACTGTGATTTTGTTACTATTTACCAAACATGATTTCCCACAGCAGCCGTGCTATTGTACGCCGGAAGTGCGAAAACTCATATTGGCCAGGATGTGAAAAATGACAGCTGTACTGGTCAAAAGGAGATGTGGGAAAATGACAATGTTGAAAATCTGGAGTGGAAATATTACAGATTCATGAACTTATGAGTGTGCGTAGAAACTGTGCAATGCACTCTTGTAACACAGCCATTTTATGGACTTTTGCCACCAAATTTTCAACATAGGCATTTTAGGACCTCTGCTCATGAACAGTGTCACTGTGATTATCTTACTCTGTAGCAAACACTGATTTCCAACAGCGACCATGGTATTTTGTGCCGGGAGCGTGAAAACACATTTCGTCCAGGATGTGAAAAATGGCAGTTGCACTGTTCATAAGAAGGTGTGGAAATATGCCTATGTTGAAAATCTGGAGTGAAAATATTACATACAAATGTGCATGGGAACTGTGCAATGCACACTCGTAAAACAGTAATTTTTTTGGAAATTTTTCACCAAATTTGCAACATAGGCTATTTGAGAGCCCACCTCATGAACACCAACACTGCCATTTCATTAATCAGTCCTGAAAGGTGATTCCATGCAGTGACCACAAAATCACCTTTTGGGAATGAATAATGCCATAACAGTAACTGAATTCATGAGAAGGGGTGTCAAGAACCCCATGTCGAAAATTTGGTGCCAAAAGTAAAAAAAAAATGGCTGCTATATCCACCTACATTGGAAAAACCCTATTTATGCCATTATATAGCTTACCAGCATTTCCTCAGTTCGCAGTCGGCTTTGAAGAGTGCAGACGGTTCCGTTCACTGAAGATCATCATGCCAGGCTCCAGAGATAAGTATGGGGTGAGGGGTTGTGGGGAGTTGGGTGTGCAAAGGGTGGGCATGGGTTGGGGGCAGGGACTCACTGAGGACAGTTTTCTTCTTTCACAGGACTTAGAAAAAAGAAGAAGCGACACTTTGGCACGCTAGGGTGGGCTCCCAGCATGCCACCACCTATGTGGGTTTGGGACTGGAGCCGACAGGGATTGGGCACCCCTGCCGGCCACACAGTGTATGTGGGGGGGGCATGAGCATGCTGGGATGGGCTTCCAGTGTGCCAACTGGTTATTTGTTTTGGGGGGCTGCAGCCAACAGGGGATTGGGCACCACCCTCGGCACACAATGTGGGGCTGGGGAGAACACTAATGAGGGAGGGGGAGGAGATTAGCAGAGGGAGGAAGCAGGAGGGATTTCATGCTGAGCTGTGCATGACAGCAGTTCAGCTGACTTTAGTATGCAAATTGCATACACACTACCACCGCTGATTGCAGCAGACCTTTTCTTAGAAGTGAAGACCAACACAGCCGAACTGCTGTCATACACAGCTCAGCATGTATTGGTCCCCTAGGGTCGTGCCTGCTACACTGAGTACTGCATTGGCAAGGAGGGTTACACATCTCCAAAAGTCCTACTGTTGCAAGACGTTCCTTGTGCATGCGTACAAGCGAATGTGAAAAGGACACAGGCTGGCCCCCTTTGGCGAGATTGACAGAGTTATCCCAAAGGCCCGAAACAGGTGCTACAATTATTTTTCACTATGGCTGCTAAATCAAGAACACAATAAAAATTATTAGTATACAATTTAACAAAATTATGTTTTGAAACATAACAATATTAAATATTTTGCCCTGACAGCTGACCAAACAATTGCACATTTGATTATCAGCTAGGTCAGGAAAAAAATTTAACTGGCCATGGGTCTATGGTCACTGTGGGACCCTCAGCCGACAGCTATGCAAGTGGGTCAGTATTGGTTTATCCCCTGTATTGTGGTACCATGGAGCTGCAGCTGAGCCTGGATGTCAGACTGGAGGGCACGTTCAAGTCTCACTCAAAAGGAAAGCCACTCATGCAGTTGAATGAACAGGATTGCCATCATATCAGTACCTTGCTGTGGGGACAATCTGTGTCTGAGAGATAAACTGCTCTAAAAGCAAATTTCATATGAACATACAGTTGTGCCAGCAGAAACTGCTCATTGCAGTCTATCGCATCTACTCAAGTTTGCAGGACCCCCCCCCAAGTATCTACTAGGGGATCTGCCTTCCTCCTTGTTATCCACTCTTCCCTCTACATGGATGCCCCCCCCATGCTTCCTCCACTACAAGCAACTCTTCCATTTACTCTCCCCTAGTCTTTCTTGAAGCTGTCCATAGTCTTCAGGGACACAACTTCCTCTGGCAATTTGTTCCATTTCACCACCACATTTTTTGTGAAAATTGTTTCCTCATTTCCCTCTTGAATCCCTCCTCCACCTGCCAGCTTGAGGCAGTGTCCCCTAGTGAACCTATTCCCCCAATGTTGAAGAGATCCTCAGAGCTCACTTTGTTGAAACCTTCAAGGTATTTGGAGGTTTCAATCATGGCATCCCTCTCTTCTATCCTCGGGGAGTACATGTTGAAATCTCTGATTCCCCATATGGCCTGCCTTGATGTCTCTGGATGATCTTGGTTGCACTTCTCTGGACCATTTCCAGCAGGTTAGTATCTATTCTCTAAGTAAGTGCTCCAATACTTCACATTGCACTTAAGATGTGGCTGAACCAGTGGTCTCCGCAGTGGGAGAATGTCCTCCACTCTTCTGCTGGTTATACACCTGGCTATACAGCCCAGCATCTGATTTGCTTTGGCTGCTGCTCTCTTACAGTGTATTGAGTGCTTTAGGTCACTCTTAATGATTACCACCAAGTTCTTCTCTTCCTCTCACTTGATAACTTACACAGCACCCAATCAGTATTTGGCCTCCATGTTCTTCACTCCCAAGTACATTACCTTACACTTCTTGGCATTAAATCCCAATTGCCAAACACCTGCCCACTTCTTCAGTTTGACCAGGTCTTCCTATGGTCTTGTGTCTCTTTTTCCATGTACATTCTCCCACAGAGCTTTGTGTCATTTGCAAATGGGCATTTCAGTCTTCTTCAATTTGTCTCTAGTAACAAAATTTCCAGTTGAATGGAAAATCTCAAAGGTGATTCCTATATTGAAATCTGGGTCTAGAAATGATATCTCAAACTATAGACCTGTTTCACTGCTTCCAGTAATCTCGAAAATATTTGCAAGACTGGTTGCAATACAGCTGAAGAATTTTTTGAGTGAGAATAATCTGATTGACCCAAATCAATCAGGATTCAAGGAAAAGCATAGTACCCAAACAGCTCTGCTGAAAGTAGTTGGAGATATACAGCAAGCTCTTGAAGACAGATTAAAGATAGGTGCAATATTTATTGCTCTGTTAAAAGCATCTAACACATTAGGTCACAGAATATTATTAAGGACATTGCCCACCATGGGCATTTCCACCAGGGTTGTAAACTGGTTTCAGAGTTATTTAATATAATGTAAGCAAAAATTGGTCTTGGGTCATTACTAATCTGAATGGATAGAAATAATGTCAGGAGTTCCACAGGGATACATATTGGGCCTGCTTCTTTTTAATCTTTGTATGAATGACCTCACTTTCAGAAACCCAGAATTACAGTTACACCTATAAGTAGATGATACTGTAATTTAAACAAAAGGACCATGGGTTTAACATAAACAAATCACACTTCATGATGCATTTGATGTACTGCAGCTCTTTTGCTTCTTTTTGTAACCAACACGTTGGTTTTGGACACCAGTAAATCAAAAGTGATGTAATTCAGGCAAAAGAATAAAGACTCTGATAATGGGCACATCTGGAAAATAGTTTCAAAGGACAGAATCAATTAAAAACAGGTAGAAATGTATAAATATCTAGGACTCTGGATTGATGACCAGTGTAAATGGAATGTGAATATACATTTTTGGATTAAAAAACTAGGACAAAAACTGGATATGTTATATAAAATAAGGAAAGAGCTGCTGTTACAATCAAGAATAAAAGTGGCCAATCATATGATTATCCCTATTATTGATTATGGGGATGTTGTGTACAGGGGGACTTGGGGCTGGACCTTGCAAAGATAGATGTATTATATAGGCAGTATATAGAGGCAGTATAGCGCAGTGGTCTAAGGCTCTGCGCTGCAAATCTGGTGACATCCAGCAGACCAGACCTGGGTTTGAATCCCACAGCTTCCACTTGCATACTGTGTGACCCTGAGCAAGTCACTTAACCTCCTTGTGCTCCCAGGTCGCTCCTGTAAAAAAGCTTTCAGCTTAGTGTGCTATACCTGGTTAAACAACTAAATAAATATAACTGCATAGATAGGTTTGTCCTTGATGTCCCACAGCACACACATCATTGCAGCTTATACAAGGAATTGAATTGGTTAGATCTGGGACTGAGAAAACTACATATAGTAAGTCAAGTTTGATGCTTAAATGTTATGAAAAGAAGCTCCCAGGCTACATATGTGACAACATGAAACTGAAAGTCCCCAAAGTTGAGTTAAGGTCAGCAATCAGTATTGAATTCGAGATTCCTTTTAAGAGATCTAAAATAGGATGTTCTTCCTTTTATTACCGGGGCCTCCAGTCTTGGAACAGTTTACCAAAACATCTGAGACTGCAAAATAATCAAGTCTTTTGGAATAAAATTAAAGATTGATTTGTACTACAAGCTTCATTTCCAAAAGTAAGCTGCTCGAACTTTGAATTTTTATTACATTCCCAGCTACAGAGATTCTTTTTAGCACTTATTCCAGGTTGAAATGTATTTGCCTCTTGTATGTCCAGTATTAATACTGGGTGTTTCTTTTTTAGTGGATTGTTGGTATGTTTAAATAAACTATTATATTATCTTGTATATTGCTTTTGTGTTGTATTTTATCCTATTGTAACCAGGATTTTAGAGATAATGATATCCTTTGTACATGAACACAAGCTCAATGGGAATTGCATTATTCATGTTTTCATGAATAAAATTATTACTATTACTAGTACTACTTCCTGGTCCCAGCAAGGTGTCTTCTCAGGATCTCCCCCATCTTATTGTAGTTTGCCATCCTGAAGTCTAGCACCCTTTTTTTGTCATAGTCTTTTCCCTGGCCATGTCCAGGTGAAATCACACAGTGTGATAGTTGCTTCCTGCAAGCAGTGCTTCCACCATTACCACCTGGACATGCACACCATTAGAAAGAACCAGGTCCAGTATGACCTTTTTCTGTTAGGCTCCATGAGGCACTAGATCAAAATGATGAAAACAGTGGTAGTGCCATCAATAAGCACGCAGCAAACCAGCACCACTCCAAAATACCATCAAAAAAAACCAGCACCAATGTTAGCGGTCCAAAACCACACAGATGACCACCACCATGGCAAAAATACAAAATATACATTTTGTTTTTGTTGGGGGTTCAGACACCACCCCACCGCACCCATTGATGTTAAAATAATCAACTCCAGGGGAAAAGGAACACAGGGATGGGTAGAAACTGGGGGGGGGGGGCATTCCTTGGTTTTAGGACAAAAAAACACACTTTGGATGTGCAGAAGAGGACAGAAGTAAGAATCGGGAGATCAGGAACAGAACCCTGATCCCCATGCTGTGCTTCCTGAGCTGCTCATGCCTTTGCTCTCTCCACCATGGAAGCAACTTGGACAGCTACCACATTTTCAGTTATTTCATTACTTCCTCCCCTGCCTTTGCAGAGACATGGGTAGTGGTAATTGCCATACGCTATTCTACCCCTGTTGCTATCAAGGCAGATGCACTTTTTGAAGCACGGTTTTTATGGCGCTATATTTGAAGTGCTGTTTTCACCCAGTATGGCTCCAGGACACATTGTGTTAGGAGTCCACATTGAAATGCATCCAGCAGCACCTGAGTACTAGTACAGGTGGTAGCAGTGATCTTCCAATCTAGCCTAGGTCAACTGAAGTCCCCCATAATCACTACTTCCCCCCATTGCTGGCCATCTCCACAATTTTGGACCCCATTCCCTATCTAATTCTTTATCTTAGTTTGGTGGCCTATACACCACTTCTACTCTAAGCTTTTTACCTTTTGTTGATTGTATCTGTACCCATAGCACTTCTGTTCTTCCATCCATCTCCTCGTCCCTTGTACAGATTACCCTTTCTTCATATACAGAGCCACTCCTTTCCCTCTACCCATCCTCTATCCTTCCTATACAGCTTATACCCAGGGCTGGAGAGGTCCCAGTCATTTTCAACTTCTTGCAGCTGCTATCATGATTGCCTTTCCCTCTGTTTGGTAACCTTCTGTTTACTGATTTAGAATGAGGTGCTGCATTAGTGCAACTGATCCTGGACATTGGTTTGGGGCAGATATGACTAAAGCCCCACTTAAAAGCAACTCTCCACATGAGGTGCTTCACTGAAGTAGTGGTAGTAACTCAGGACAGTCCTTCAGGAATGTCTGAGGGGAGGCTTTTTTAATAACATATAGATATTTTTTTACTTGTTATTTATGCCTCTGTACTTTGCAGCTTCCACTGCCTATTCTGGGGACCTCCAAGTACCTACCGATCCCCTCAAACCTCCCAGCTGTGGCCAGTGACCTCCATCAAGCCTTGGCTTTGCTCCCAGGTGGGGTCAGGGTGGGGGATTGCCCCCAGGCATTCAGGTTTTGTCAAACTAGGCACACACTGTGGAGGTGGGGGACTCTGAATACATAAGGGACATCCCTGTTGTGGAGGTGCTAAAGTCATGGTGTTTTTACCCCCCTGTAAGTGTCCCCATGACATCAAATGCAAGGTTATTCAGGTCTGCACAGGCATGCTGTGCGTGCATCCCCATGCTGATGGCTGTGATGCCCCCTTCCAAGTCTGTCTCCAGCTGCACTGCCACCAGTGGTCACTCAGGTGGCAGTCTCACAGCAGGACCTGGAGTTCTCCCTTCCCAGAGGAGGAGAGCATCTTCTGGGACATGCAATCCTCCTCCCTCTGGCTGCACCCAATGATCTGAGCTTATTCTGAACTTGGGTCATCAGTGTCACAAACAATAGTGCTACCACTGCACCATCAAGCCAGCTTTAATAATATTTTTATCATATAAACTCATCTTATAGTTAAAAACTGGTACAGTACTTCATACCTAAAGTAGCTTAGTTCAGCTGTTTTTAAATCTATGACTGACTGCAAATGATGCACTACCAGTAGTGCTGTGCGGAATTTTCAAATTCCGGTGGAACGAAATTCAGCAGAATTTTCAAATTCTGACAGAATGAAATTCTGAGGAAGTTTCAAAATTCTGCTGAAATTCTGCCAAATTTTGCCAGAAACAGAATGGTGAAATTCTGTGACAAAAAATATTTGTGGAATGATTTTCCACGGAAACAAAAATGCTGTTCCATGGAATATTATTCCGCAGATCTCAATATTTTCCACCACAATTGTTGCTGAATAGTTTTCCACTGAAAAATGCTGTTCCACAGAATATAATTCTGCAGATCACAGTAGGCAGAATTCTGCAGAAGAGCCAGTGAAATTCTGGCAGAAATTCCACTGGTGGAATGGTCATTCCTTTCTAATTTTGCTGGCAGATATATTTTTTTTCAATGTTACCTGTATGTCTTTTGTCAGGTGGTTCTATGTGCCACTTACTGTAAGTATATACTTCTATAGTAACAGACAGGCTGGCCTACAGCAAATTGTTTGACTCTTGCACATGTCATTCGACTAAATGGCCAGTACTCCACTCTTAGTCTCCTAATTTACTTAATCACACACCAACACTTTATTTTAGATGGCTTTAGCATCCAACATCCTCCCAAAGGGATCTATACCCACCCCACACCTATGTCTTCTTCTAACTGTCCATATCTCCTTCTCATCATCTCTCCCTGAATGCCCCTCACCCTAACTTGCCCTATCGCACATCTACCTACCCTCACATTCCCCTTTCCCTTTCTTGCTTAAATGCTTCCCTTTATCAGACTATGATTTTTTACATCTATATACTCTAGAACTCATGCACTTGTCTTAAACTACCTGATGCCAAGACTTATTGTAAATAATGCAACTGCTCGGATTTTGCTCAATGTCATAATAATCCTCCCTACTGAACACCCTGTATTTGATTGTACTATTATGTTATTATCTTGAATTGTGTAAATTGTGATGTTGTGCTATCCAGTGCATGTTTTTATTGTGTGTGATACCTTCATTTGTTATATCTTATGTTGTGTACCAGTTGTATACTTTGTACTGTTTTGCCTGTTCAGGACCTCCTTGTAAATGAGCATGCTCAATGGAGTTATTTCTTGTCAATAAACTTGACTTGACTAGACAGCAGTCCAGTACTACAGTATGCAGGGAACAACACTATACTTTCACTGGTACTGCTATAAACAGTCAAACATTTTGACAATATAGTCTACATTAGCCATTACCCAGAAAAATAGTTTACCATCAATAACCTCAACTGAGTGTCTCATGTAATAATAAATTATAAATTAATTAAAATGATTTTGCTAGTAGCTACTGTACTGTAGATACGTTTCCTGAAGTGTAACCAATGCACATCCATTCGAATTGATATACCTATGTAAAAAGCATATGAGAATAATTATAATAAAAACTATATTTACTTTTACTTCTATTGCAAAACATGCATTTGAATCCTGGACCCAAAACTGTACATACCAATTCTGATGTTTTCTTAAAGGGGTGAGAGTTATTAAATATAGTGCAAGTGAATGTATGCAATTTGCAGTTCAAATATACTGATTTCATAGCTTGGGTGGCACAACAGTATTTGGACATAACTTATATCATAAAGTCATGGCTAAGTACTAAAACTGATTATTCAGCTAGCTAGGATGTCCCTTGCCTTATATTCTTTGTTCTAGAAAGGGTGAAAAAACCAAGGCGGAGGACATTTACTCTATTTAAAAGTAAGTGATGTTACTGAGTGTCATAACTAATGGCTGCAAAAGGAGAGCTGTGCTAGCAAAACTCCATGGAGCATAATTCTTCTTGAGTGGATCCCATTGTTATTTATTTTTGTTAACAATTATTGCTGATGTAGTTGAATTATTATTATTATTTTAATTATTTAATTTTTATTTTTAAGATTTTTTGTTCAATAGAATAGTGCCAAACAGCTAATGAGGTTTTGTTTTAACGAGTACTCATTCTCCCAGCATGCTTTAGGCTTCTTGCTTAACTATTTTATTTGTTTCTTGTGTAGCCTTTTTTTGATATGATGCTGCCTTTGTATTACTTATTTTTTCTATTGCTTGTGGTGTGGCTTCTTTATTCTGGGCACACCACTAGGAGGTTTAGGTAGGTTAACTGTTCTGTATCAATTACAAACTATGAAGAAATAAGGTCTACCAGTGTAACTAGGACCTATATTGAGTAGATTGTGTGGAATGGCTTTTTATAGGACTGCACCTTTTTGAATGACATCTGTCTCAGTTCCAACCCCTTTATATATTTACTATTTGGGACAAAAGTAATAGTAAAGATGTCAGGAAATTTAATGAGGAAGAAGTCTTTGAATTTAATGTAATGGTTCAAAAAGAACCAGGTACTGTTTTGAGTATTAGTACCAATGAGTTTATTAATATATGGAGACATAAATCTTAACTTCGGACCGTAATCTTTGCCACCAGGAAATAACCTTAAATTCAAAGGAGGAATCTCCTTTGCTCATACTAATGTTAGAAGCATCATAATCAAAATAAATGTGATAAGAGAATTTGCAATATAAAATGGACCTGATTTTATACTCTTCTCAGAGTCATGGTTAAACAGCAAAATTAATGACCTGGAAGTAATGATTCCAGGCTACAATTCATCACAAGCAAAGGAATAACCAGCCCTTGGTTTACATTTTTCAGAAGACTTAATAGTGAGTTGGGAACTGACCTGAGGGAAGATTTGGTGTGAATTGACTAGAGTTACCTTGATGCTATACCAACACAAGATGAAGCTGTAGATTGTGTCAATACTATACTATACTACTCAAACTGCAAAATAAGTACTTCCCTAGGGTCACTAGAAGGGTTAGAGGGATTAAAAATACATGCATCACTTCTAAATTGATTGGATCGTTGACACAATGTGACAAAGCTTAGAAACTGTTTGAGTGTTCTGGCAGTTTATCTGACTTATATGAATATCACCGGTTAAGAAATTATTGTAAATCAAAAATTACAAAAAATGTAAGTCTGACTATCATATAAATAACCAGTATCAAGACCTTAACAATTCTAGAAAGTTCCGGTCCACAATTAAGTCCATAACGGACCCCGATGTGAATTAATTTCCTACAGTCTTAAATATTAATGGCATAACTGTAAAAGATCCTGTAAAGATAAGTGAGGCATTTTTGAATAAATTTACAGATTTTTCAGAATATACACAAACTTTTAATCAAAGTACTAAAGGTACTACTTTCAGTAGTAATTCATGTAGCAATACCTCGAGGCCATCTTTCTATTTTTGTATAGTAAAATCTAGGCAAGTTTTGAAAATGTCAGAAAATATTGCAATACATAAAAATTCAGGAGGAGATAGCCTCGAGTCACAGTTTTTAAAATTAGTGACAGAGTATATATATATATATATATATATATGACACTTTGACCAAGATCTTTAATTTACCCTTAATCACTGGTCAATGTCCATCCCAATGGAAGCAAACTACAATTATACCAATCTTTAAAAATGGGTAATGGGATATTATGGACAATTATCATCCAATATCCATTTTACCTACCATGGGGAAATTGTTGGAAAAAATAGTTAATGCTCAACTGACAGAATACTTAAGTTCCGGTGGTCTCCAGTTTCCCAAGCAGCATGGTTTCCAGAAAAATCATGGCATGGGAATGGCCTTATCAGTGTTCATGGATTGCATCAGTAGAGCAATGGACAATTACATGCTCACTGGTGCAATATTCATGGATCTGTCAAAGGTCTTTGATCTGGTTAATCACCAGCTGCTACTTGGGAGGCTGGTGAACATTGGATTAGCTGATTCCCTGTGTGAAAGGGTTACAAGTTATTTGTCTCGATGTCCACAGAAGGTGAACAATGAGGGAATTTTGTCCCATGTTGCACTGATGGAATAGGGTGCCCCTCCAGGGTGTGATACTAGGGCCACTGCTGTTTACATTGTTTATAGATACTGTGCCATCTGTTCTTCAAAATACACATACTTTAATGTATGCAGATGATATAATACTGTATAACAGTTCTTCCTCGGTGGGCAACTTAAACAGAACCTTGGGTATGGATTTTTCTATTTTGGGTGACTGGTTACTAAAATTTAGACTGCTACTTAATGGTAAGAAGACAAAATGTATGATCTTTGGATCTAGACCAAAACTTGCTAAAAGACCCCACTTGGTAATTTTTAATAATTCAGGTGATTTAGTAGAAAAAGGTGATTGTTTTAAGTATTCAGGAATAACATTAGATTTGAAATTAAACTTTACATCACATATAAAATTAATTTGTTGACAGGTTAATAAACTTTGGTGTTTTGTTTAAACTACAAAACTTGTTGACTTTGCCTGCTAGGCTGTCCTTGGCAAAAGTATTCTTTTGTCAGGATTAAATTGTGATTCTTTTTTATTTATGAACATTATAAAAGCTGATTCATTTTTTTTAAATACTACTTTTAATGCAATTTGCAGGTTTGTGTTACTGTCTCCACACAGAACTCATCACTGCACTTTGTATGAATCACTGGTGGTTACCACCTAAGTTTAGTTATGAATATAACTTCAGTTGCTTAACTGACAAGATACTTCACCTGAAAACAGATTCTCCCCTTTTTAATTTATTTGAACAAACAAAGAGGTCAGAACTTTAAGGTCCAAAAGTACTACTTCTTTAGTTGTCCCTAGAGTTTTAAGTATCATGGGTGAGCAAGCTTTTAATGTGTGTGCAACTAGAAATTGAAATTCTTTTCCTACTCATCTGTATGAATGTGTCACTCAGGTTACTTTTAAACTGCTCCTTATAAGATATTAGTGTGCTCAACTTAATTGTACATGTTTTGCATAATTGAGTTTTTGATTGTTTGTTTTATCTGTGCAATCTGGAATTAAACTGTAACATATTTTGGCTACTTGAAAAAGCCCCGGGTCATGTATGAAAATGGGCTTTGGCTCATTACATTTACCTAGTTAACAAAATTTTAAATAAATAAAATAAAATAAATAAGAGGGGTGTATGGTGTGTGTGTGGGGGGGGCTTATTTAATATGCTGACAGATACACCATTTCTGAAATGAACTTAGCCATCGAAGACAATGGCTGTGAATACTTGGCCATGGAGACAAAATACCAGTTTGAGGAACCAGTATTATTGTTTGGATACTATAGGTCCCTGAAATGTTCTATTTGAAATATTCAAAGTTTGTCAGAACTGTTAATGCTTTACACTGGATCACACAAATTACTATTGCTGGGGGATTTCAGTATAGACTGACTCATATAAGACAAACCTAGACATCTAAGAAACCTACCCCTGAGTTTGAGTCTGGATCAGTTTGTTAAGAATCCCATGCATATAAATGTAAAGTGTCCACTTGACCTGACTTTGCTGGATCTATTTTTTTACAAATTATTCTCTAAATTATAAAATAGTAGGAGTCCTAGCTGATTTTTTTTTTTAGTAATCTTTTTATTGCCCCATGTGCGCCCGAATTGCCTCTCCTTCAGGCTTCCTAGGTCCACAGCCATTCTCCCTACTATCCCACCTTCAGCCACCTACCTCATATTTGCAGCTGTCCACAAAGTAGCCCCAGTGTAACCCTTCACTGGGTGGGTCCCCGCTCCTCTGAGGGGAAAGGCACCAGTGGGGAGGAGGCACCAGCACATTATTTCTTTCTTGTGGTCCCAGGAGCTGCTGAGGCATTCTGTGGCTTCTTGTGGAGTCTTCAGGGACACCTGAAGCCAGCAGCCATCATCCGGCTAGACTTCAGGTGTGCATTTTCCAGTTTCCTAGTTCCCCCAGTGCACTGCTTCCTGTAGTGCCCCTGGTCTCCACTGGGGGCTGCTACATAAGCGAGGCAATTCCTAACCCTCCCCAGGATAGGAGAGCAGTCCATCGGATGCTCAATCCTGTCCTCCCCCTGCCGACCCCTGATGACCCAAGTCCATTCCTGAACCCAGGTCGCTGGTGTGGGAAGAGGTAAGGCACCAGCGCCTCAACCCTCTATGCCACCGGGCTGGCCCATTTGACTTTTTTAGTGACCACAGTACCATATTTTGTATTAGAGGTAGGTCAAGGCCTCAAGGTCTGCCCAAATTTGTTAATCTCACTAATATTTTGATTTCTTTGCTTTTATAGTAGAAAGAATTCAACGGGATTGTCTTACAATAATTCCAGATATTGATACTGCATAGGCCTACTTTTTGTATCTGACTTAAAAATGTATATAACAAGCATCTGCTATTAAATTAAGGAATTTTCAAAAAGAATTCTGCAGCCTGCTTTCTCCATTTTTAGTGAAACTGAAGCAACAGAAAGATAGAACCTGGAAAATAGACCAACGCTATAGGGAATGGGAGTGTTATAGAAGGCCTAGGAACAGATACAGTATGTAACAGAAGCCAGAAATTCTGAGAAAAATGTGTTGGGGGGACTAAGAAAGAGGCTGGAGACCCAATGAAATTCTGAGACACCATTAAGAGTCTAAATGGTAAACCAACAACAAATTCACATATTTAAGTCTATGGGGAGTTGGGTGATAATAATTTAGAGGGAAATTTAGCAGACGCATTTAATACTTTTTTTTTTAATAAATTTGGGAGAATGACCATAACATTCAGAGTCTACACAGTAGGAATACCAATACTAATGATATGGCCTTTGTATTCTTTGAGATCCAAGACCATAAAGTCCTTGAATTATTGCTGGGATTTTATACCAATAAAAATAGTGGGCTGGATGACCCTTCACCTCATCATTGAAAATACTCAGTCTGTCAAATTGCTGAACCTCTTGTTGACATGTTTGATTGCTGACTGACTTCTGGTTGTATACCTGAGGGTTGGAAGTTGGCCAGGGTTATCCATATATTTAAAGGGGGGGGGGCTCGCCAGCCAGATGGCTAGATTTAATTCCATTTCCATTTGGACAGTTATTTCTAATATAATGGAACTTTTTATTTTTAATGATGCAGCAGCAGGGGTACTTGAAGAAAGGCGGTCTTTGTGATGCCCATTTTATTTATTTAGATTTCAGAAAGCACCTTTGAGCCAAGGCTCATTTACAAAGGTTCCTTGTCAGTAAAAACAGAACAAGTGGAGTACAAAACAGGATACAACTTAGTCACTAAGACATAAAATAAATTTAAACAAAATTGCAAAGCAGCCAATGGCATTGTCAGGGTAAGCATCAAGCATAATTCAAGGCTGGAATCAACACAGTTTAAGAAAGAAGCCAGGAACTAGCAATAGCCAGGACAGGCACAGGAGGGGGGAAGGTAGGATGGTGAAGGGAGGTGGAGAAGGGCTCAGAGAGCAGAGTCAAAAGGGGGAGTGGAAGAGGGAGAGGGGGAGGGAGATGAGGTAAGGGGACAGGGGCTGGAATAGGCCTAGAAGTAGAGACAAGGAGTGAGTGGTGGAAGGGGGGGTGGACAGTGTGGGTGGAGTAGGGAGGGAGATGGTGACGATACAGGGGCTATGGGGAGCAGGGAAAAAAGAAATGGGGAGGGAAAACAATGTGGGATGGGGATGGGGAGGGGGACAGAAAGTGGGAAGTAAGAGGTGTGGCAGTAAATAGACTGAGAATTGTGGGAAGCAATCACAAGAGGCCTGGGCAGTGAGGAAATGGCACAAATTCCACTTGAAAGTGTCAAGTGAAGTAAGGTTGGTTATTTCTGTAGGCAGAGAGTTGATCCAGCTTGAGGCATTAGATGAGAAGGAGTGTTGCCCTTGAGTGGTGTGACAGGGGGGTACTGAAACAATTTGAGATTCTGAACATCTGGTAGGGTGGGAGGCACAGTAAGGATTTAATATATTGAGTACCCCAGGGGCATGAGGCCCAACAAGATTGTTTTAGCTAGGATGCAGGTCTGGTATCTGAGTCTACCAGTTAGTTGGAGCCAGTTAGCTTGCTTGTAGATATCACAAGTGTGTGAGAGTTGAGTGGTGGAGGTTAGCAGATGACAGGCCTTGTTTAGGGCTATAGCTATTTAGCTTTTGTAAATGCCAAAGCACTATATAATCCATGCTTGAGGATCTGGGATGATGTCAACAACACAATGGACTTCAGTCAGTTTACTGGAGCCATCTCTGTTGATCTCTCCAAGACCTTCTACACAATGGACCATGTGATCTTGCTAGGGAAGTTAGTGGAGGTGGGCTTTGGAAGTGAAGCCATTACCTGGGTTTCATCCTGTCTTTGTGATTGAAACAGAATTCAGTGGTAAATAGGAATGTATCTCAAAGACTAAACATCACAAGAGTTCCCCAGGGCCTGTCCTGAGACCCCTTCTGTTTATTATATATCTCAGGGTGATTGGAGGAGTGTCTCATGGGCTTATAGTACCACTTCTTTTCAAATAGTACAGTTATTTAGTCCTCTGATACCCCCCTCACTGTAGCCCAGGAAACTTTGCAATGTGGCTTTATTGGGCCACAGACATTTTTTGTCTCCACGAAGCTAATTAAAGTCAGGGAAAACAAAACAAAACAAATGCTCTTTGTTCCTCCCTCTAAACTAAAAAGTACTTCTAAGCCAACTTGGATATCTGATCAAATGATGGTATTCTGCTTGAGCAAGTTGATATGTACAAATACTTAAGATTTTGGATGGAGCCCAGTAGATTGGGTAACAACCATGTTGACAAACTAATAAGAAAAATAGAAGTCAGAGTGTGGCTATTATATAGACAAAATGAATATCTGGAACCCGGGCTTTTCGATTATGCTGCTGTGAGCTACAGTTTTTCTTCAAAATAGGTTATACAAGTTTGATTTATTGTACAGCCATTGTATGACTGCTTTGCAAGGCTAATATTAGACTGCTGAAAAATTACTCATCCTTATGCGCTGTACAGGAGACCAGAGAGGGTATCCCTCTTAAATTGCAGGAAACTGAAAAAAGTATTTTTTTTCTGTAAAAAGCGTGTATGGCTAATGCCTGACTGTTTAAGGAACTGTTTGACTGTAGAGCATTGAAGCCCTCCATGAGAAAAGCAAACTCATTTGACTTGGCAATCACTAGTGTTAAAACAAAGAGATCTTTGTTTTTCTACAGTCATTATATACCTCAAATGTGAATTTCATTGCCCTCTGAACTTCATTTTATACATGGTAAACTGCAACAAGTTAAAGCATTAAAAAGTTGGTTTGTGAATTTATTTCTGATATTTGACATATGCTGTCTTGGATTCAATGCAATAACCTGCTCATAGCTAGATGATATATTGTACTGTATGCATTTTTGTGTACTTAAATTAGTAAGCTTTTTGTAATGAAATGGTACTGTATTTTTTTTAATTTGTAACTGTAATATGCTTGCACAGTGGGAAACGATTGCAAATGGGCTCTGCTGAATGGTAATCATCACTTAATAATATAATTGAACTGATTGGTATTCTTTCTACTAAGTTAATTCAGAATACAATCACCCTTAGAAACAGTAAAACGTGTTGCAGGCATGAAAAGACCCTTTGGTGCAATGTGTCTACCCAGTGGGTCCTACCTAACTAATGTGAAATATGACAGCCCTGGTTACTCTTCACTCTTCCTCACCCCCACTCCCTTTGACATTGTATTTACCAAGCCAATGTATCCATACCATCCATGTTTGAATCCCCTCACTGTTATTGCATAGACCACCTCTTGTGGTAGCGTATTATATCCCTCGCCACCCTTTCCATGAAAAAGAACCTCTAGTATCACTCTTAAATTTACCACCCATTACATGTTTTCATATTTGTGGTTTAACTGCCCACAGTACTTAAAAAATTAATGTAATTCATCTATGATTTTACCAGGAGGAATATTTTTGTTTATTTATTTTTATTTTATCTTATTATTTTTGGCAGGGAAAGGCACACTGAGCTGAAACTTGTTTCCAGGTGTGTCCCTGGAGCACAAGGGGAGTATGTGAGTTGCTTAGGGTCACACAGTATGCAAGTGGTGGTTTTAAGAATCAAACCCGCATCTGCTTGATGTACCAAGCTCATTCTCAGCTCATTTCCCTGACCTCTAGGCTGTACTGATATGAGTTTTATTATCACCCAATACTAAATTACAAGCTAAAGTCAGAGTGGTCATTATGTACTAGACTAATAACTCTTATAGCTACCAAGTATTTTTTTTACTTGACCAGAGGGAGGATGAGGAAGCCAGTTAAGACAGTCAGGATAGCACAGCTGAGTTAGGCTAAGGCAACTGACAGGGCCACAGATGGAGTCAGGCAGGTAGAACTATCAGTGTGTGTGATCAGTTGCAAACTGTGGTGTAGGATGCCTTGTTTAAAGCATGCCTAGAAACATAGAAATACAGAAGTTAATGGCAGATAAGGATCGCAAGGCCCATCCAGGATCTTCTCTTGCAGTCAGTAATCCTGTTCTTTTAGGGACATAACTCACTGGACCTGAGTCAGCAGAAGGAAGTCAGTGAGGACAGTCAGAGTGGCACGGCTGGGGTGGGCTTAGTCAGCTACAAAGGGTGCAGATGGAGTCCAGCAGTTAGAACAGTCACATTCTCTGTGATGAGTTTGCTGCAGTAGAAAATAGTTGATTTTAATCTTACCCAAATTATAAATGATACCTACATGAATTATAAGATAAACACTCAACCTATTGACTTGCTTTTGGTCTCTAGATTGTAAGCTGGCATGATGTCTGATTCTTTGAACAACCATTTCCCAGTCTTTTGTCAGTGAACTTCTCATACAAAGGGACCCACTCCCATCACCACTTACGTTGGAACCTTTCTAGTTTGGACTATAAAGCTTGTGAGGAAAAACTCTGTAATACTGACTGGTCCTATTTGAATTATGTCTCTGATTCTGATATTGTTCTTCATTTCTCACTCATGAATTTATATAAGTTTGCACCAATCAGGAAAATTAGGATGGAAGGGATACCCAAAACTGGATACCATAACAGTAGCTAACACAATGCATCAATCCTAGCATGTGAGCAGCAGAAGTGGGGAGTTCTGGAGCAGAGTTACCAGCAGGGAGACACCTTAATGCCAGGGAACTACCCTTTCTTATTATATCAGGGTTTTTTTTACAGCAGTAAGTGGTTTGTAGCATTCTTTGTAGTGCTTTGCACATGCCACTATGACTATGTGTTTTGCCCTAAGTTGCCTAGAAAGGTGCTGTATTATCATGGTACCATGTGATAAGAGCTAAGTTTTTACTGCAACTAGCATAACAGCAAGCAGAAATCGCTGAAAATAAATTTGGTGATCAAAAAAAAAACCAGCAAGCACACCATACAGTCCATAGGTGCAACAATCTAAGCTTACTATTCATGCAGGGGGCTACACCCCTCACACCACCAACTAATTATAATCAGCTCCAGTGCAACAGACACTGGGGAACAGAGGAAACCATGGGAAGGGGCAACTCCATGGGCACATCAGTATAGAGGGGGAGACCGTTGATGTAGGTACTACCCTCTGGTGGGGGAACACACTCTGGAAAATGGGAGATCATAAAAAAAGTCCAGAAACCACAACAGCATAAAAAATCAAATTACCTATATGCAGTCCTGAACCCCGGTCCATTTGCATCACAGGTGGTGGCTGTAACCACCACACCAGGTGGCCAGCTCAGCAGTGGCTTGCTCAGTTTATCCTTTTGTCCTACCTCATCACAAACTCTCCACTTGCTAGCTAGTACTGTTCGCTATCATATCCCCCTACCCTAGCTATTCCTTCCCACTCACTATAATTTCATATTCTCTATTTATACTGGCATGCAAATTGAGTCACTCAATTTGCTTTGCTCATATCATGGGTTACCATAATCAGAACCATTGCTTCTTCCATCATTCTCTAATTGACTGATCATCTCATCTCATCTTGACAGTATTTTTATTACTCAGTGGTGGGGAAATGAATGGAATCACTGCTGAAGAAAAGGATTGTGGAATATCTTGAAATCAATGGCTGACAGGATAAAAGATAGCATAGATTCACTGGGTGGAGGTTATGTCAAACAAATCTGATAGATTTCATTGACTGGGTAACCAGGGAAGTAGATTAAGGTGGAGCATTGGATGTGACCTGCCTAGATTTCACTAAGGCTTTTGACACAGTTCAACATAGGAGACTAGTACACAAACTGAGCAGCCTGGGAGTGGGTCCAAAAGTGGTAAACTGGGTAAGGAATTGGTTGGGGGATAGGCATCAGAGGTTGATGATAAACAGAGTTCACTCCGAGCAAGGAAGAGTGACCAACAGGGTGCCACAAGGATCAGTACTGGGACCGGTCATCTTTAATGTCTTTATTACAGACATTGTGGAAGGGCTAGAAGGGAAGGTATGGCTTTTTGCAGATGACACTAAAGTCTGCAATAGGGTAGACACTCCAAGGGGATGGAAAACATGAATAGGGATCTAAGAAAACTTGAGGAGTGGTCAAGAGTGTGCCATCTAAGTTTCATTATGAAGAAGTACAAAATCACACACTTAAGGAATAGAATCCAAGGGACAGAGTACATGATGGAGGAAGTGATACTGATGACTCCAAACAGGAAAGAGACCTGGGGGTAGTCATATCTGATGACCTAAAGGTGTCCAAACAGCTTGATGAGGCTGTAAGAAGAGCCAGTGGGATGCTAGGGTACATACAGAGGGGTATTACCAGCAGAAAGAGGGAGATGGTGATACTGCTGTTCAAATCATTGGTGAGACCTCACCTAGAGTACTATGTCCAATTCTGAGGACCACATCTTCGGAAGAACATAGACAGAGTAGAGGTGGTTCATAGGAGGGTAACCAAAATGGTGCAGGGTCTGCACCACAGACTCTATCAGGAGAGACTAATGGATCATAGCTTCCTTATGAGTGTTCTGGATTATGGAATTATTATTTATTCCTCTATTCTTCTTTCTCTGATCACCTATTTAATAAACTTAGGGTAACATATAATTCCATACTACGTTTTATGCTCGATGTGCCTCTTCGAACACATTATTGTTTTTTGCTTAGCCATACTCATAGTTTATCTCTTAAAAATAGGATTCTTCATAAATTGGGCACCTTGTTATTTAAGGTAGAGATCAGTCTTATATCCCCAGTAGTCTCATTTTTGTTTCCTAGATGTCTCAGTTCTAATGGTTCCAGGTCTCAGACTAAATTTACTTACAAAACTCTGTTGTTTTGAACTGTTTTTGGACAGAGATCGACTCATTATAGTGCTCCTTTATTTTTTAATTCATTACCTGCTGATATTACAGAATGTAGGACAGTGTGGTCTTTTAAAACCAGATTGAAATACTGGCTGTTGGATAATGACACTTGCACATGTATATGTTAAATAGTTTTTTTTTATGTGTTATGTTTTCTGTGTAATTTTTTATGTTGTTTTATGCTTGTATGTAATGTTATGGATGCTTAAATATGTTTTGGGACTTGTCGCTGGTGAAAATGGGCAGTTTTTGCTCATCCTGCTTACAAGTATAAAAAATAAAAATGAAATGAAATGACCTCAGTAAGTACACCCTGGAGGAAAGGAAGGAAAGGGAAAATATGATAAAGACTTTCAAATACCTCATGGGTATAAACAAGGTACAAGATGAAAGTATTTTTCAGAAAAAAAGATGCTCAAGAGCAAGTGGGCATGCTATGAAGCTGGAGGATTAGACTCAGGGGAAACGTAAGGAAGTACTTCTTCACAGAAAGAGTGGTTGATGCCTTGAAGTACTTCTTCACAGAAAGAGTGGTTGATGCCTTGAACAGTCTTGCAATGGAGGTGGTGGGGACAAAAACTGTAGCAGTATTCAAGAATGCATGGGATATTCTGCGGTCATACTCTACCATGCTATTGGAGTCAGATACTCTTGATAGGTACATATAAGTTTATTGAAATTACTTGGTCTTGGTTACAAAAGTGAGTAAATGTTACAATCCACAGTCTGTGTATTAATGTAGATGTACAATACCTTGACACATATCACTGGCTGTTTGTTTAACTATCTGAACAAGAGATCTGTATATTGTACAAAAATCTACAGTATTTTGGAATACTACAATAAAGTAAATTAATTTAAAAAAAAAAAGAATGCATGGGATAGACATAAGGGAACCTTAGTCATTAGGATAGGGAGGGCTAGGCTGGAGATCAAGTATGGTCTACAGTGTTACAGTAGGTAGGGAAAATGGGCAGACTAGGTGGGCCAAGCAGTCTTTATCTGCCTTCATATTCTATGTTTCTCTGTTTATGTAACCCACCCTTTAATTTTGGAAAAGCTGAGGTGTGCTCAGTCTTTGCATTTGACTAGTTTTGGGCCTACGTCTTTGGACATAGCCAGTCTGTTCAGCTCAAGCACTCAGTCCACAAACAGGTAACACCTATACTCTCTCATGCAAACTTCATGTTCGTTCCATTTAGAAACAACTGCTGTAAAAAATATCCCCAGACCACTTCAATGTAATAAGAGAGTTGATATTTATTCAGACATATCTGTGTGCAAATATGCAAAAAATGCAAAATTCTGCAGTCTATAAATGGTTGTGATTGTGATACTGCTCTGTGACTTACAACACATACATATAGGTACTGTTTGTAACAGAATCCAATGGCTATGGCCACTCCAATAATTTAGTACATTTCAACCTTTGTAAAGTGCAATAGATGTGCAGGTGATAGTGTAATTGAAATCTATAACAGCAACATTCTGTGTTCAATTAAACAGTTGACATTACAATCCCAGTTCTGTGATTAGTCTACCCAAGTGCTTCAACCACAAGTCTTCTTCAGGGGAGAAGGCGTGGTTAAGGCACCAACACTCACTCTTTAAATAGTCCAACTGTTGTCATGGTGATTTATCTAATTTATAAAAAGAGCTTTTAATCCAGTGATCACCATTCCCCTTTAAGTACAAATAGTGTCTTTCCTGAAGTGTCCATAGTGCATTGTAGCTAAACATTATTGCTTTTTATAATGATTTCAATGTGCATAAACTACAAATAGGATTTTATAAACAGAAGACAGCAACTATCCAGAAAGCGTCACTATCATTTTATTTTCTCAGTGATACTTCCCTATTTCATAGCATCACTGTTCTATATAGTTGCCACCACTATTTTGATTCAGCAACTGGATTCAAATGATTATTCTCCATTTGACTTTGTCAAATGCAAGTATCCAAGCTATTCTTATGGAGCTGCAATACTGAACTAGGTGCACTTCTCTTTGGATGCCATTCTTAAGGCAGATGGCAACATGACAGATCACTTTTTGTGGCTGAGTACTAGAGATCTACACACCTCAGATTAAAGAGAGAAGACAAATATTAAGAAATAAATAATGTAACACTTTAACTCAGGATAATTACAACCAAAATGTCAACCATAGCTCACATAATATGTAAATAGTCTTATACCTAACAAAAAGCGGCAGATAAAGTTATGGGGGAAGAGGGCAACGAGACAAAAAGAAATAGGGATAGGTAAAGAAAAGAGGGGGCAACAAAGAGAAAGAATCAGACCACTGTATCACATCATTTTACACTTCTCATATTACAGTCAGAGTAATACTGATGATGTTAATGGGTACCAGACTCTTATCAAAAAATGCAATCATAAGAAACACAACAGGACATGCAAGTTCCTCATTATGGCCTGTTGGTTTTGGGATACTCAAGCTGAATATCCAAAGAGATTCCTTTTGGAGTAATATCTGTAATCTCTCTGCATCCTTAGCATTGATTTTGTCATGCTCCCAATTTACAGTACACGTAATTTGTTCTGCATCCCTATTGTGTACCAGACTGAAATGATCTTGCAACAGGGTATCTTTATGTCCCAGGGCAATACCCCTTAGATGTTTCTGCAGTTATTTTTTAAATGATCTCACCATTCATCATATATATATATATATATATATATATATATATATATATATATATATGTGTGTGTGTGTGTGTATATATATATATACACACACACACACACATATATACATATATACAAATTGCACATACCCCAATAATGCAAAGCATCATGGGAAGCAGATGCAAATGCCCATGATATTAATTTGGACTGGCTCAACTTTAAGCAAAATTGCATGGTGCCAGAAGGCCTCACAATACAACCTGCAAAGAGCGAAGAGAACTACAAAAGAACCCATAGCAAATGCAGTGGGGCATGGGTTATCCCAGAGAATATTGGCCATATAGCCAAATGTTATATATATATATATATATATATATATATATATATGTATAATTAATCTAAAATTTGTGGCAACTGCAGTGCAAAACATACACCACAAATGTGGTAATACAGGTAATGATCTATTCAATCTGGTAGACATTTCCTGTACTTGGGAGTACAAATGTTTTCCCAGGTTTACAATGTACACAGACATCGCAGTTCTTACAGCAGTGAGATCCTTTTGAGGCTGGGGGAAGCAAATTCTGAGTTGCTGAGTTTCCTGAGGGTTGAAACCTACTATGTGCTACTGTATTTTGTCTTTTATGTTTTACACCCTTCTAATCATATCTCATGGTTTAGTACCAGTTCCCTCTCAAATATATTGCCAGACATTAAAAATCTCCCAAGTCCTATGTAATATCAAACGTATTTGTTCTGGAATAGAATTGAATTTCAGCGAAAAAGTCATTGGTTCTTTTTTTTTTTTTACTGTTGTTTATTTTTAAATTGGAAAACTTCATCTCTGTTTTTCTGTGCTACCTTCTCATGTACTCCCTCCACAACCCTCCTATCATATCCCCTTCTAATAAATCTTTTAGAGAATGTGTTTGCCTGCTAATTAAAGACTGATTCTTCACTATAGTTCCTCCTCACATGGAGTAACTGTGAATATGGTATAGACTTCTTTAAAACTCTAGGTTGTGCACTAGTTGCATACAATAAGGAGTTGGCAGATGTTGGCTTCCTAAAGCCACAGGTTGATACTATATTTTCATTTTCTCCTTGTAGTGCCACATCCAGGAATTCTATCATGCAATTTTCAATCCTATGAGTGAAACGTAATCCAGTTTCATTATTACTGAGCTCCATAACAAAACATTCTGCCCCCTGTTGGTCACCCTTCCAGATGCAGAGAATGTTGTCTATATATCTATACCATAAGATGACAGTGTTTGTGTGTGGAAGTCCTTCACTGTAAACAGTATTTAGCTCCCAGAGACCCACGAAAAGATTTGTGCATGATGATGCCATGCACATCCCTATTTCTGTTCCACGAGTTTGTAGGTAAATGCATCCTGATTATTTAAAGGCATTTTCCTTAATATGAAATCTATGGCTTCAAGCAGAAATTTTATTAATATATCCATATTACTTCTTTCCAAAAAGTACCCATTTGCCAAAAGACCCTTCTTCTAGTCTACCAAAGGATATAGCACCTCCACATCTATTGATAGCCCATAGAAGTAATTCTCCCAAATCAAGCAATTCAGTATACTTGGCAGGTCATCCTTGTCTCTGAGATGGAACCACAATGTAAATACCTCTTGTTGCAGAAACAAAAAAAATCAACAAACTTCAATCTGCCAGATGTGGATTGGAGCAACCAGGCTGCAGCCTCAGCCAGGAACAGAGACATCCTGGAAGCCCTGCAGGGGGGATGCCTAAGACAGCTAGTGATGAAGCCCACCTGAGGGGGAGTGACTATGGACCTGGCACTCACCAATGGGGTCAGAATTACAGATGGAAAAGTGGGGAGTCATCTGGGATCAAGCGATCACAGTACAGTGTGCTTCAATGTGAGAGCAGCAGAAGAGTCAAACCACATGAAAGCAAGGGTTCTGGACTTCAGGTGGGCCAACTTTGCTAAGATGGGTGAATGTCACAGAAAATCACTGCCAGAGAAGGAGAAAAGCAGGGGGGATGGAGGGACAATGGGAGAATCTGAAGGGAGCCATTGTGGAGGCAACAAGCGGTTGCATTAGGCAAGTAAGCAAAACAAAGAGAAAGAAAAAAACACTGTGGTTCTCAAAGGAAATTGCTGAGAACGTAAGGGTGAAAAGGGTGGCATTTCAGGAAGTACAAGGAAACACAGTGGGGAGAAGATGGAATCATATCTGGAAAAGCAAAGGGAGGCAGAGAAAGTAGTCAGGATCACAAAGGCACAAACAGAAGAAAAAATAGCCCAGGTAATAACAAAGGGGGACAAGAACTTTTTCAAGTATGTTCGTGAAAGAAAAAATACTAAGAGTGAGATTGTGAGATTGAAAAGGGGAACGAGGAAGTGAGCAGAGGGGGACCAAGAAAAAGCAGAAATCCTGAACAAGTATCTTTATTCAGTATTCACAAAAGAAGGGGAAGAGGAGGGACCAAAGTTAGGTGATGGAAGCACCTCCTCCCTGGTGGACACCAGTCCATTAAGGAGGAGAGAGTCTTAAAGGAACTCGCAAATCAGAAAGTTGACAAGGCAGTTGGGCCAGACGGGATATATTCCAGAGTATTAAGAGAACTCAAGGAGGTGCTGACAGCACCACTGAGAGCCCTGTTCAACAGTTCACTGGAAACAGGTGTGGTACCAAAGGATTGGCCCATTTAGTCTACCCATTTTCCTACCTACAGGATAGGCTGCAGATCCTAGTTAACCAACAGCCTATTTCTTCCTTTCCCCCACAAGAGTTGCCTTATGTCTGTCCCATGCATTCTTGAATTCTCCCACAGTTTTAGACACCACAACCTCCTCAGGAAGGCTGTTCCATGCATCCACTACCATCTCTGTGAAATAATATTTCACACCGCCCTTGAACCGCCTCCATCTTTAAATTGTGTCCCTTGTTCTTGCACATCTCTTTTCTGAAAGATGCTACCCTCTTGGACTTTGTTGATTCCACTGAGGTACTTAAAAGTTTCTATCATGTCCCCCTCCTTCTTTCCTCAAGGGTATACATATTAAGCTCCTTTAGTCTCTCCTCATACGGCTTCTCTTGCAGACCCTGCACCATTTTAGTTGCCCTCCTCTGGACTGCTCTATCCTGTCTATGTCCTCAGGAGATGGGGTCTCCAGAACTGGACACAGTACTCAGATGGGGTCTCACCAACTGTCTGTACAGAGGAATAACAACTTCCTGTTTTCTGCTACTGATGCCTCTCCCTATGCATCCCAGTATACCCCAGCCCTCCCTACTACCTTCTCACATTGATTGCTAACCTTAAGGTCATCTGATATGATTACCCACAGGTCCCTTTCCTTTTTTGCTGTTGTTACTACCTCCACCCCATTGTGTATTCTTCCCCTGGGTTCTTGTTTCCCAGGTGCATTATTTTGCACTTCTTTGCATTGAATCCTAGCTGCCATATTTTTGACCATTCCTCCAACCTTGCCAAGTCCCTTCTCATCCTTCCCACGCCTCCTTGTGTATCAACCCTGTTGCAGATCTTTGTGTCATCTGCAAAGAGGCATACTTTTCCTTCCAGTTCCTCTGCAATGTCACTTATGAAGACATTAAAAAGGACTGGACCCAATACTGACCCCTGCGGTACCCCACTAGTAACCCCTCTTTCTTCAGAGTGGACTCCATTTACAATTACCTTCTGTGTCCTGTTGTCCAGCCAATGTTTTACCCAGGCTACCACCCTGGGACCCACTCCCAGGCTGGTTAATTTGACTATTAATCTTTTGTGTGGGACTGTGTCAAATGCCTTGCTAAAGTCTAGGTAGGTCATGTATCACCAACCATTACCTTACTTGCTTAGAAATACCACAGTTTTACCTTCCCAAAAACTTGAACAGTTCTACTGAGATGTCAAATTTATTTATATTGGGGTAGGTGTAAAAGAGAGTCCCTTATTTAAGAGAGATGCTTGAGGAGGGGTAAGTTGTACTGATAAGATGTTTATCATCAGATTATCCTCTATTTGTTCTGGTCTGACCTCCATAACCACACTCCTTCACATCCTTTACCTCTCTTACCCATCCTTGTCTTCTTTTGTTTGTAATTTTCTTTTTGGCTCCTAATCACAGACTGTCTTGCTCTTAAAAATTGTCATTCCCAGTTGATGCACTTGGACCTGCTTCTTGCTCACTCTTGGTAGTGGACTCATTAGCTAAGGTGACTGTGCCTTTAGGTTGCTTTTTTATCTGGTCTTTTCTCCTCTCCTACAGGACTTGGAGCTACCTTGGCTATGGGATTGATTTTTTTTTTAATTAGTTGGCCAATTAAAGAGGTTGCACTTCAAGTAATCAGTCTCATTTCTGAGTAATTTATGTTATTTTCCCCCTATGAAGTTGATTTCATACTTATCAATTTTTAGTTGAAGGCACTTATTCAAATCTATGAAGTGTGCATCTCTTTTGGGCTTATTCAGCTCATCCTTAAGTTGAACTATTCCATCCCTAATACAGTCATAGTTTAAAGTATCATACCTGATAATTGACTTCACAAATTGTGCTGAGCTTTTTTTTTGGTTGTTTCTTCCCACTCTGTGCATAATTTGAAATCGTCAAAGCCCTCAGGATGTGTTTAAGTGACCCTCAGACAACAAGGTCTTTGTTCCTTTGCTAAATACTTTTCTAATGTAGTGATATTATAATGCAGGCTTAAATCAGCAGTCTCTCAAGTTTAAAAAAACAAAATATATCTCATCTGTGTTTTCATTAACTATTGCGTTTTTCCCTTCCAGTAAATTAATTGCTTGTGCGCTTCTTTTTTTCTAAATTAATTGAGGTGCCCAAGCAAAAAAGCTCACAGTTGATGCCTGTGGCTTCATTTTCCTCATTTTGACTCATTGTAGCTTCCCTCCAGCTCTTTCAGACTGCAAGATTCATAAAAGGAACATTTACTTTGTTCATCAGTTGCAGACAAGTAGTAGATAGCCAATGAGGTAGGTGAGAAAACTCAATTCATGAAGACTGACCCATACAAAAAACAAGGTTGCATTTAAATATCACATGCAAATTAATTCTCATCTAATAAATAAATAAACAATATGATAATCTTATGGTAGCATTTGCTGCTTCAAAAACTCCTGGGGTTATCCAGTCAACCCATGAACATCCACACATGGTACCCAAAGTGAGCTGCTTAAATTCGAAACATAGGGTGGTGTAGGGGGTTCAGGGTTGGCTACTGCCCCTTTTCAGTTCAAACACTCAGTCCACAAACTGGTAACCTCCATACTCTTTCATGTAAACTTCATGTTTACTGATATTTCCATTTAGAAAAAACTGCTGTAAAAATACCCACTGACCACTTCAATATAAGAGGGCTGATGTTAATTCAAGCATATTTATGTGCAAGTCCACAAAAAATGCGTAACCCTACAGTATATAAATAGTTGCAGCTATGCCGCTCTATGACCTACAACACAGGCAAATAGGTCCTGTTTCTAACAGAATCCAATGGTTGTTCAGGTAAAGGAATCCCTTTCTTCTCCTCTTTCTATTAACTCTGGTGTGCTTTAAGGCTGTAGCCTGGGAGCTATCCTTTTCTCAGTCTACCTCAATACCCTCCTTTCACTTGTGCCTCAGTGAATTTCCATATGTATGCTGATGATGAGGTACTTCATGCCACCATTTTTGAGGACATTTACAGATTAAGGGCTGTATTTTCAAAGAATTACAGCAATTTTGCTGCAATTGTGCTATTTGTGATATGACTGTTAGATCAAAAAAGGTGCCCTAGCTTCATGTCACAAGTGCTGCAAATTGCACATCAAAAATGATACATGCATAAAAAATGATGCATGTCATTTTCTTCCTATGAAAGGAGTTGTGTCACAAATGAGTCAAAATATTTGAAAATTGCTGGCAAACATTTTGACGCATTCATAGTGATGCAGGCAGCACCCAAACTCAGAAACCATGCCTGCATTACTTCCTTTGAAGAGCCAGCTCTTAGAATTTAACATTTTTCATTATATTGATATTACAACAGATAGAGGATTACATACATTCAAAACACTAGATTTAGCTCTGATGAAGAGCTAGTATTGAAACATGAGTTTTAGTGTGTTGTATTATTTGACGGTCTTTCAAAAAATCAACCATAGTACAGTCTAGCTGTGTACTGTGTGAAGAATATTAGCCTTTCCAGGATGAAGTACTTTATTTATTTAGTTGTTTAACCAGGAGTGGCACACTAAGCTGAAAGTTTTTTTACAGGAGCAACCTGGGTGCACAGAGAAGTTAAGTGACTTGCTCAGGGTCACACAGTATGCAAGTGGATGCTGTGGGATTCAAACCTAGGTCTGGTCTGCTGGATGTCACCAGATTTGCAGCTCAGAGCCTTAAAGCACTTCGCTATACTGCCTCCCAAACTGTGCTATACTTCCTCTCTTTACATAAAGAAGACTTTTTTGAAATAGCACATTTACAAACATTTATTCACAATGCACTTAAACTACAAAACTATGTGAGAACTTACAAAATATGACATTTTTGACACCTACATTGAATAATGCAGTTTGTTGCTACAAGAAAGACTAAAGTGGGAATCATGTAGGATACAAACTTCTTTGGACAAGGACCTCTGTCTGACAGTATTATAACTTGCCCAGCTACCTTCAGCAAGCACAAAAGGGATTTGCATTGTATCCCAGCTGTTGCAGAACGGGTTTGGTACCTGTATTTAAGTAGCTACACTGGTATGTTGGTATTTTACCCACCCTTTAACTAATTGTACAGTACAAAATGTATTTTTAGTCCCTTCTTGCTTTCATTCTCAGCTTGTGAAAAAGGAACTTTTTCTTTTATGCTTAGTCAGATACTGTTCTTCCCAATTTCACTAACATATTTAAAAATATACTGCTAGCTCTTCTTGGCAGATTAACAAAATTTTAAGACTCTTTTTGTTATCACAGCTAATTTAAAAGGAAGTGCATGTGGTAGTGGGCTTATTAGTTTACAACTGCCTATCTTTATGCTTAACAAAGTATCTCTTTAAAAGTAATATTTTTTGCTAGAAGATGATGAAAAAGGACAAGGCTCATTACCACACTAATAGTTTAGCTTCATAATAGGGAACCTATAGTTAACTTCTTTTTATTGTGGTTAATGAAATTTGTAATACTACTGTATTTTTTCTACGTTGCAAAAAGAAAACATAACAGAATATGTTTTCAGTTGTAGTCATTACTTGTGCTATGGGATTTTAATGTTTAGATAAGTTATTTATTCTTGAATCTTTTATTTATTTAGCATTGATTTTTATTTATTTTGATAAAGTAAACATCAAAAATTTTAACATTTCTGTGTGTGCTTCTCCATAGTTGCCTGCCATAGGATTCCACTGCAAGTTCATGAACTGCTGAGTCTTTAATTGCTGTCAAAATTCAAGAAAATACATTGTGACATGTACTAGAGCTACAGTATGTCAGAATATAACTGCAGTAAGATTTCTTTGAGTATGTTCACATAGAGTATGGATTAGTTTCTGTACGTGCTGAGAGCATGGGATCTGTGCATTTTGAAGGTTGTATTGCTCCAAGTGTGTGGCAAAGCTCAACATTCTTTCAGGGTGCCAATTGGAGACATTTCAATGTACAGTACAAAGTGAATGGACATAAGATGATGCATCTTAAGCTTCAGAGATATGTTGTAGAAAAGTGTGGTGAAGGTGAGTGAGACCAAGCCACTGCTAAGGTTGTGATGTCAGCTAAGCTGATGTCATTGGGTTCTGCTTCACTGTAGTCTTCAACTCAATTGATTACACTGCCTTTGGAAATGCTGAGTAATTAGGAAATAATTATAGGGCATGGAAAAAGGCTGCATTAATATGAGGTCCTCCTAAACAAGAAACACAATAGGACAATTTCAAAACAAACACACAAAATAAGAAACGGGGGTGATTAAACACATGAACAGATAGTTCAATTATGTTCAAAAAATGTAAACAAAAGGGTTAGTGTTCCCTCTGAGCTTGAAGGCAGAAACAGTGTTGCCTGGCACTCCTTGTTCTGAAAGTCTGTTCCAGGTGTCCACCCCTCATTCTGTGAAGTAGTTATTTCTGATACAGCTATTGAATCCTTCTCCTTTTAAAGATATAATTTGACCCATCTTCCTCTCATCCTTGCATAGAGTACATCCTGAAGAGCTACAATTGATCTGATGGTGTTACCCTTTCAGATATTTGAATACAGTAATCATGTTTCTCTTGAGTCTTCTCTTTTTCCATTGAGAACAATCTTGATTCTGCCAGTCGATCCTCATAGTCCATATTTCTAAGCCATAGCTTCAACCACCTTAGTTTCTCTCCTCAGTACCTTCTCAAGCCTGTCAGTGTCTTTCCTATGATATGTGAACCAGAACTGTGTACTGTACTCAAGATGGGGTCTGACAAGTGATCTATACAGGGGCATTGCAATATCTCGTGTCTGCTTTTGAAGGTCTTCTTGATGCTCACCATAATTTACAGTATTTTCTTTTTATTTAGCTACTGCCCCACACAGATTACTGATAGAAATATTTTTAATTTGATACAGTTTTCCTCAGCGCACTTTACAGTAAAATATGTGAAACAGAATTCAAAATGCAGATAACATATAAATAGCTTCATATAAAATATTACCCTCTCTAAAATCAACAAGCTAATGGACTCCACTCTGATATGATCCCTATTAAAAGCCTACATATTGAAATATGCTTTCAGTAGTCTTTGGAGACTATTAAATGATGTGGTACAATAGATCTCAACTGGTCAAGCATTCTAGAGGCCTGGAGCAGTTACTGCAAAAGCAAGGTCACAATCAGATTTTAACTACAATGGAGGAACACAAACACAACATTGGACCCTAGAGTGGGTCACATAATTTCAAAAGACTATTTTGAATTCCGTTGAACTTGACCAGATCTAAAGTTTGAACCTAATGAGAATACATGTCTGCTCTTGTTTTTTTTGTTTTTCAAAATTATTTTGAATGCCTCAAACTGCATAAGCATGTCGTAGAGTAAGTTTAATTCCTAAAACTATCATGTGATCAGTTATGCAGGGAGTGTGTATTTTGAAAAAAAGCACTATTACGCACTGAAAGAGGAGGAGGAGGAGGAGGGGAAATAATTTTAAAAGGTTATAAAGGAGAATCTGAAACAGTAACCTCTTTGAACCTTGGTTCAAACTGAAACTTATTAAAATCTGAACTGAAAGAGGTTTAAACATCCTGAACATTCTGAATGGACAAGCAAAGGTATTCTTACTATGCAGTGTGATAACTCAGGATAGCAATTTAGGATCATGCCAGTTTGTAGACTAGACAATGACGTGTAAAATGCCATTTCCCACCCAGTTGTTAGATTTCTAGTAAAATCTGCATTTTTGAAGTTTACTTTTAGTGCCACTGATTTATAGTGTTCAAAAGTAAAATCATAATGTTACAGAATTTGATTGGATGCACACTAAAAAGATATAGGATAATATGGAATTTAATATTTTACACTATAGCAGGGCACCTACTGTACCCTGCATTTATTTTTTCTGCAAGTTATTACCTGCTTTTGGATCATTAATGTGTGTTCAGGGGCCAGTCAAGCTAACATACCTGGCTCTGAGGAGCCCTGTCTCAATCTTCTTCATCCTGTTATCAGTATTTGTTATTTTGGCTCCAGGGATAAATGAAGCAACCTTTGTTGGTCTAAAACCAGATTTTGTGTTCCTTACACTGTACGCTGTTCTATCCTAGCATGGCAACCTGGGGTAGGTCTTATTTCATTTAAACTATAAACCATAGCTTTATTACAAATGCATTTACTCTTTCAAAATATTGTTTTCTTTAAGGAATCACTTGGGAAACAGGCTAGAACATTTAGACTTTAAGGGCCAGATTAGCAAAACTTTGCCCCGGCGCAAACCAACTGGAGTTTGCACCAAGTTGGTATTCACCAAAGCCCAGTTTGCACCTGCAAGAAGGGTTTGCATTGGGGCAAAGGTTTGAGGGGGCTGCAATGCACATGAGGGGGAGGGGATCTGCATATTAGTGCAGTCCCATTCATAAACCATATTCTTCACTCAAGGGCTTTTTGCAAAGGTCCCTTGTGTGGAGAAAATACCACCAAGCCAGACCCGGCAGTAAGTCCGCACAACCCTAGTGGTTGGTGGAGTTACTGTGGTGCCCCCCCCATCGCCAATTGTTGGTCTAGTGGTCCCTCCCCTAATGTCTGATCACCATCCCATATTAAAATATAATTGTCCATGGTAGCCCAGTGGTCCCTCCCCCATTCATTGATCACTGTCCCATAGTGCAAAATAATTGTCCATGGTAGTCTAGTGGTCCCTGCCCCCCTGATGTCTGATCACCATGCCATAGTGAAAAATAATTGTTCCTGGTAGTTTAGTGGTCCCTCCCACCTCCCCGTTTGCAGATCATAGGCCCATTATTATAGGAAGAATGATCCTGGTGGCTTAGTGGTCTCCCACCCTATCTCCAGTCTGTTCCTGCCAGACTTTAAAAAGTGACCCTTGTGGTCTGGTGGTCCCCCCCAACCCATTCACTGCTAATCAATGTAAGTGCACTCGTACTGTATACATTATGCACTAATTGAGAGATCAGTTGGCAACCAGCCATGGTGGTGAGAGGGGGGCTGTGCTGATCATCAGCCTGGTTTCAGGATTGGGGGAGCAGGGTGGTGGGATACTACCTGCCCGGGTGGGGGAGCAGGGGGTCAGCTACACACAGAAAATCTACTTTTTAAATAGGGGAGCTGGGGTATGGGTTGGGTGGCTTATGATCAGCAAATGTGGGAAGGGGAGGGACCATTGGACTATTAGGGACAATTATATTTTAATACAGGACAGCAATTGGACATTGAGGGGGGGGAGGAAACGGTAGACTACCAGGGACAAACATTTTTCACTATGGGATGGAAATTGGAGACCGGAGGAGGGGAACCACTAGACTAACAGGGACAATTATTTTTCACTATGGGATGGTGATCACAGAATGGGGGAGAGGGACAACTGGACTGGGACAATTCATTTTCATTATGGGATGGCGAGCGGTGAAAGCAAGTGGAGGAGGGACCAGTGAACTACCAGGGACAATTATATTTTAATACAGGACAGCAGTAGAACTGCTTGGAAGGGGGGAGGAAGGGACCACTAGACTACCAGGGACAATTATTTTTCACTATTGGATGGCGATCAGATAATGGAGGAGGGGGAGAAACCACTAGACTACCAAGGAGAAGTATTTTTTTCTACTCAGGATGGCAACTAGTAATGGGGGTGGCACAAGAGACTACATGGACATGGGGCTGCCTCTGGGGCATGGACAGGGGCACACAAACCTCCATTGCAGCCCATGTAAATGGGCCCATAATGGGCATGCAAATGGCCAGCTAGTACCTTGCATGCTCAATGAGCTCATTTGCGTGGCTGCTTTTGTGAATACCAAATAGTGCACCTGCGCTATTCATTGTGGGGCCATGTACATGGATGCAGGTTGGGGCAGCGCTAGTGGAGTTAGTGGCAGCGGTAATGGATTACCACTGCCTCTACCTAGCCCTATTCACAGTCAGATACTGCCTTACACTGTCCATCTTTGAATATCATTTTTTACCACCTGTGCAATTGCAAAGCAGAATGCAAACTTTTGTGCTGCACTTTGTGATTTTTTGTGAATCTGGCCCAAGTTCTTTTGCCAAACTCCAAACTTTTATTGCAGGCTGTTGCACACACAGCTTGACGTAGTGGAAAGTATGCGACCAGAGCTCTGATCCACAGCTCCCATTTTGGGTCTAGATGCAACCAGCAAAAATCAATTATCACATTCAGTGTAATTTGGCATAATCACAGTTCTGTATATGTTCCCGACAAGCCAGTCATGAGTTCAATTCTTGCAGTGCAGTTACTTTCAACATATTTACAGTTAAGCTCACTTATACTTTTGCCCATGTTCTCAGTAACTTGGTGACACTGTTCCCCCATTACATAGCTGACATTACCCAGGGAATACAATTACAGTCCCATCACAACTACATGCAGGACAAGGATGTCTCGGTGTACCCAGACCTGTAAGGCACAGAAAAAGTGACTGCTGCATCTGGTAGAGGTCAAATGAAGGACTACATTTTCTTGAACACATACACACAAGCTGAGGTATATAGCTACTTTGGGTCAGCTGACTATCATCCAATGCCTCCTTTGGGATGGAGGTCAGCTGCTCTTGATTACAGAATCAGTGGCTTACCCACTACCAGGCCTGCCCCTTTTCCCCTGGGATTCAGATCCTTGGGGCCAACTGCCCTGGTCTTCCGTAGTACACACAGGACTTTTTCTCTAAGCCATAGTCCCCTGTCAGAATAGGTTTCATGTTGATTACTTCTTCACCCTTTCAAGAACATGGTACAGATGATGCAGAAGCCATCAGGAGGCCATCCTTGAGGAAGGATTTCCAAAAAGCCTTGCTGTCCCCAACATTGGGCATGGTTGAGGACCAAGATTCCAGAGACATGCATTGGAGATAGTCAGTGCCAACCAGAACTAAGAATCTGTCACCATTCCCAGGCCTCAGCCCCTCTTTGGTTGGACTCAGCCAGAGATGCTCACTAGGGAGGAGCTAAAGCTGATCTGTACACACTGGTACCCTTGACTGGGGGAAAAACAGCATGCCTTTGTTTTTGGCAGGCTGGAGCCCCGTTATGTTTATTTATTCAAAATGTGATAACTGGGAAAGCACACTGAGCTGAGGCTCATTTCCAGGTATGACCAGGGGATGTAAGCAACATATGCAATACATACAGGGCAAATGCGTTTGAATACAGGAGTTAGGTAACAATTACTGTAGGCTACTATATAAAATAAATATGGATTTGACTAGCTAAGAGAACAAAAGATACAATTTACAAACTATATATAATAAAGGTGGCAGTTAGATAACCATTGATTGCTTGGAGGAGTATAGAAGTTGCACTTAATAGGAAGAGAGAGGAATTATAGTGAGAGTGCATCAAAGAGTGGCTGGAGGGGAGGTAGAGAGGGAATTAAGGGCACCGTGGGGGGGCAGCTGTGGGGAGGGAGTGGATTTGACGACAGGTGCTGGTTGGTGGGGTGATAGTTTTAATTTGGCGTTTGAAGGTCTGGAGGGTTTAGAAATCACTTATGGAGGTAGGCAGTTGATTCCAGAGGTGAGGGAGGAGATAGGAGAAAGTGGAGACACCGGCCGATGAGCACTGTAGAGGGATGGAGAAGGAGTGGGGATACCAGGATCTTAGGGGGTAGACAGGAATGGGAGCAGGGGAGAGGAGTGAGAAGAGATATGGAGGGAGAAGGCTGAGCCAGAATTTTGCTGTGAATGTGAGAGAATGAATGTGCCACCTGTGGGAGAGGGGTGCAAAATTTAGTGAGGAAAGAAGTGTACAGTGATGGGTATGTAGAGGGGAGCTTGTGGCGAATCTGTAGAAAGAGTTGAGTAGGGTGTCGAGTCTGGAGAGTGAGGAAGCAGAGGCTGATACATAGACAATATCCCCATAGTCGAAGATAGGGAGGATAGTCTTGTGAACTAGGTCTTGGCAGATATGAATGGGGGTAGCTTATTTGTTTTGAAAGAACACATTTAGCTTTGGGTGCAGCTTTGAGCAAAGGGAGTCTATATGGGCAGCGAAGATGAGGTGTTGGTCTAACCAGAGGCCAAAGTATTTCTACAAGGTGACAGAGTCAAGGGTGGAGGTGTCCGAGATGGTGAAAGTGGTGGGGGGAGCATTGGCAGTTTTTGGGGGGGCTGAACACCATGGAGACAGTTTTTTAATGTTCAGTTTTAGGGAGTTGTCTTTGAGCCATGTTAGCACGTGGTTGAAGTCGGATTGGAAGGGGAGCTGGACTGAGTAGGTGGTTGGGCCAGACATGCAGAGGATGGTGTCATCTGCATAGAGGTGAATGTTGGATTGGGAGCAGACTGAGGGGAGGTCATTTATAAATACTGAAAAGAGGATGGGGCTGAGGATGGAGACTTGTGGGATGCCAGATGGGATGGGGAGGAGGGGACGATGCAGAGTTGCCTACTGTGACAGACTGGTGCTGACCACTGAGATAGAGCTAGAAGGTCCTACCTCAGAAGTTGGGACCTTCTAGTCCTACCCAGAAGGTGGAAAACCAATCCCAGGAAACCTCCTGGCCAATGGGAAATCGTCTATGCAGGCCCAGAGGCACAGTGGCACCAAGAAGGACATGTATTGTGGTAAACAGCATGGAAGATAGTTAACTTTAACCCTTTATGTGCATAACGACCATAAGCCCATTAATTTCATTTTAGAATATAGCTAATCCCTATAGTGCAAATACCTTAACATATTGTTTTAAACCAATGTGTAGGTCCTTGTAACCTCTGTTTTGACAAATGTATATATTTTATGCAATGCTTATGAGGATACATTTTGGCAAATCTTTTCAATATTTTGAGAATGGTCAGACCTAGAGTTAGAATATCATGTTTATCCCCATTCTAGGTCCATTTATCCACAGAGTAGGTCCATTTATCCACACAGTAGGTTCATTTACCCAAACACTAAGTCCATAGTGGCAATGGAGGTGCAGAGTCAGACCGTTAAGCGTTCCTGTGTGCTCCTCTTCCTACAGTGAGGTTCTGCTGCACTAACATCACTGTTGAAGGTGGTCACTGAACAATCAAGACACAGGATTTTTTATTGCCATAGTATAATAAAAAGCACTGCATAAATCAAATATGCCATGGCCCTAATAAAAATATCACTGATTTTTTCTCTTGTGCAGTTTGACCTTTTGAATCAAGAGGGGCTTCACCACTTATGATATCATAATGGCCAACTGCACTCAGGAAAAATATCAGTGATATTTTAATACCATCAATGGGTCTAATTATTTATTTATTGAAATATTTTACAAGGAAGGCATGCTGAGCAACACGTTGCTTGTCTCCCGGTGCGATCTGGGGGGGTAGGGAACAATGAGATAGAATACAGAGAAATGTTACAATGTTGGCATACAATTTGCTTACTTGCATACAAGGAGAGCAGGGGGATTACAGATGGATAACATTGGCTAACAATGCAACAGTTAAGTATAGTAGATATGAAGACACATTAGCAAATTGGCAACAGTTGGTGACAGTTGGTAATACTGGAACACATATAATAACTTGGCAACAGTATGTAGCACTAGATGGTAAGGTGACCCAATAGTAGTTGGTAGCCATTAGTGTAACATAGATATTCAAGATTTACAGTGATTGGAGTAAAGGGGGGAAGAATGGAATGAAAAATTGCAGATGGCAGAATGGAAGAAGGGAAAGGAAATTTATGGAGAGATGCAGACAGAGCACGATTTTTGAGGCAAACAGAGATGACAGGGTGGACTAAAGTGCATATAAGAGGGGTATAGGGGTAGGTTATAAGCGTTTATCCTCCTCACAGTGACATTTCACCAGCGAGGTCCCCCACAGCAACTACAGTGCCTAGCCATGGTAGGAGACCTGCTGGAACCCAGCGCTACCTGTTGAGGGTCCTGCACCCCCCCAATCAGCTCTGACTGGAGTTGAAAATCTTTAAGTGGGGGTGGTGCGGGGGGTGAAGCCCCCCTCAGAAAACAAGGAAATCCATAGCAAACCAGCAGCCGACTGCAGAATGCGGTCAACCTGCTGGTGTCGCTGACAGGGCGTTCAACAGAATTTCTGTTGGTCTCTTGTCATGGATTTGGTTATAAGTGCTTAATTGAGTGCAGGGGTAGGTCAGTGTTAGGCTATGTTAACCAGAAGGGGAGTAGGAGGAGAGGAGTGGAGAGGAGAGGAGAGGAGAGGTAGAGTGTGTCAGGGAGATGAGAGAGAGAGGTATTGTAGGTGGGAGGTATCCAGGGGGGGGAAATGGGGGAGAGTTGAAAGCCAACAGTGTCCTGTTATCCCTATCTGAGCAGGGCAGTAGACAGCCCTACTGTTAGACACAGGTTATAGGCAATGAGAGTTATTTATATATAGTGATACGAGGAGGTGGTGTGGGGAGGGATGTTGTGGGGGGTAGCAGATGTCAACTATAATGGGGGGGTAGCACCCCACCAGTGTGCTGGGTGACCCTGCCTGCACAAGGCAGTGATCTAGCAGTGACTGAGGGGGTGCAGTAAAAGAAGAAATAGGGAAAGTGGTAAAGTTGTTCCCCACCATGTGCTATGGATCCTGCCTGCACAAGACAGTGATCAAGCTCACAGAAAGGAGATAGATTCAGGGTAGAGAAAGAAAGGGGAGGAACACTTTAGGAGGAGGGAGAGTAGGGGACTAGGAGGAGCATGATCAGAGGGAAATAGGAGTGGTGGGGAATAGGCATATGGTAATATGGGTTTAGGGGAGATGCGGGGGATTAGGGAGGGTCATGGCAGGCACAGGAAGGGGCAACAAAGTTCTTGAGGGCAGAGTTAATGGAGCAGCAAGAGAGGGAAGTGAAGTCCAGATTTTTGGGAGGTGATAAGAATAACCTATTTGGCCAATAAGGGTGGAGTGGCATGGGACCACTAGGGTTCGTGAGTCGGTAGATCTTAGGAATGGGAAGTGGGGGTTGTAAAGGCAGGGGAGAGGTAGGAGGGAAGTTCACAGAGCCAGTGCTTGGAGGTGAATTTTGCGCAGTGAGAGAGATGTTGGTTTGTCAGGGAAGGGAAGGCTAGGGCATGGTAGAGATCACAATGATGAGTGCAGAAGGGGGTGTCAAGGGCAAAATGGCAAAAGGAGTTGAAAAGGGTGTCTAGTCTGGACAGGGAGGACTTAGGGGCAGCACCACAGACTACATCACAGTAGTCGAAAATAGGTAGAATCATCTTCTGGACAGTCTCATGCCTAGCCATGAGGGGGATGTAGGCATAGTTCCTGAATAAGGCGCCAAGCTTGTGAAGTAATTTTTTCTGAATGGCGTCAATATGACCAGGGAAGTTCAGGTGTTGGTTCAGCCAGACACCTAAATACCTGAAGGAGGATGTGTCCTTGAGGAAAGTTCCAACAAAGGTGTGGAAGGAGGATAGAGAGGGAAACCTGGTAAGTCTCTGCACGGTGCTGAAGGTCATAGAGACTGCTTTTTTGGCATTGAGAGATAGTTAATGGTTTGCAAACCAAAGCTGAACTTTGTCGAAGTCATGCTGCAAGTTGGATGCAACCTCAGTGGGGCAGGAGCAAGATGCATACAAGACTGTTTCATAAACATACATGTGAATGGAGGAGAAGGGAGAGCAGGTGGATGGGAGATCATTTAGAAATATAGAGAAGAGTATGGGGCCTAACACTGATCCTTGGGGATGTCAGTTCTTATCGGGAGAGGTGAGGAAATTGCATCAGAGATCTTGACTGATTGGGTTCTGCCAGTGAGGTATGCCTTAAACCAGTCTGCGGCTAAGGGGAAAAGCCCAGCTGTTGATAGGGTGTCAAGGAGAAGGGAGTGGGAGACTGTGTCGAAGGCTTTGGCCAGATTGACAAAAATGGCTGGGGTGATTTGGCCATTGTCCATTCCCATGAGGATAGAATCAATGAGCTGAAGAAGGGAGATGGTGGTGGAGTGATTTTTCCTCGAACAAAATTGATAAGGGGTTAAGAAAGAGGCATCATTGAGGAAAGTGGTGAGCTGGGAGAGGGTTAGGTGTTTGTGAAATTTGACAAAAGTAGGGGAGAAGAGAGATTGGGCAGTAGTTGCCAGGAGAGGTGGGGTCTCTCCTTTGGGGAGGGGGAAGGACCACTGCATGTTTCCATGGGAAAGGTACGGAGGCAGTTGAGAAAGAGAGGTTTAGGATGATAGAGTGTGGGTAGGAGATGGCTTGTGCTGAGAAGGATAGTAGTTTGGGGTCAAGACCATCCGGGGAGGAGCCTTTTGAAGTGTTGATCACTAGCAGGGCATTTAGGGTGTCATTTGGGGAGACAGTAGCAAAGGAGAAGGGGGAATCGGAGGGGGGGTTATTAATAGGAAATAGGAAGGGGGAGAGGGATGGGAATAGTTTTTGAGGGATTGGAGTAGCTCATCAGCACAAGTGGTATAGTAGAAGTTGAATTCAGTAGCTACTGCAACTGGATCGGCAATGAGGGTGGCATTTATCTTAAGTATGGGGTGTGGACAGGATGGGGGGGTAAAGAGGGCACAGACCACTCTCCATAATTCAGAAAATCAACTCTACAGTCCATTTAATGAAACCCTAGAGGCAGGATCACAATAAATAATTAAAAAAATATCACTAAGAAACCAGTTAAGGTTAGGCAAATGCTGAAAACAGTGCAGTGAAGGATTGATCAGTCCAGCAAGGGATTCAAGTCAATCTGTGCAGCCCTGACTACTGAGCAGCTGACAAGAAAAACAATCAAGTTGCTGATCTGCACTGTACAGCTCAGAGAAGTGTGCAATTGAATGAACTGGGAAGCAAAAAGATCAGGACTTCACTATGCAGCTGCTAAAGGAAGAAAAGTAAAAGGTCAGTGTTTCTCTGCAGTCGTATGCCCATTTTTATTTTATTTTATTTTATTTTATTTAAACAGCAGTTTGGAAAACCTTTGAGCCATAGGCTCATTTACAAAGGTACCTTGTCACAGAGTTCAGCACTAGCTGCAGTGTTGGGCAGGAAACCAATGTCAGCGCTCTGGGGCAGTCTGGAACCATTCAGGTACCACAGTGATGGTGCCTGGTATTCAATTAGAAAAGGGAGGAAAGCTCCAAAATTCCCTTTCCCTTGTCTTGGGTCAGGGACCAGCTGTTACCCTGTGAGCCAAGGAGGAGAACGGGCAGCTGGTGCCTTCTTGCCCTGTCCTAGGCGAGGGAGTTGCTTGTGGAAGGGACCATGTCAGCGGTACCTGCCTGGTGGGCTCCGATCAGCCTTGTGAGCCAAGGAGGAGAGCGAGCAGCAGGTGCCTTCTCACCCTGTCCTATTTATAGAATAAAGGATGGGAAAGTGTGTTATATGAGAATTTTAATACACACCCAAGGTGTGGGATACTACATTAAAACCCGAGGGCGAAGCATCCCACATCAACTGTTCATTAAATTTGAGTGTCGGAGACTTCCCCAACTTTTATTTTATATAATATTTGGCAAGCAATTTTTTTCCAGCCTGATTCTTGTCTAGCTGCATCACAGATACACACACACACCGTCTTCCTCTGCCTGCTTTTTTACTGTCAGCAGTTTTTGTTTTTTAATTAAATTTTTTTTTCAAGGTTTAACTGTATTGAAATTACAATCACAGTCACATTCATCTTTATGGAGTCAGCCGCGGCTCTGTTCCCTTCAAGTTTGCATTCAGCAGGATCAGCAGATAGTGTTTTTGCTTTTGCTTTTTAAATTTCAAATTGGGATCCACCAGATACTTAACAAAAAAAAAAAACACGATGACGAGAGGACAGTTGCTCTGGTGATGTCTTGTTACTGGGGCTACAGAACCGCCATATTTGTAGAACTGCTCAACCCGCCCAGAAGGCGATCAAGAGCCAATGTGGGAGCTGCTGATGTTGAGTGACAGGGCTCATGCTCGCCGTAATAACCCGTGGGTTATTACAGTGAATATCAACTGGCTGAGCCCAAAGAAACAATTGCTCACCAGTTATTATCTATCTATCTATCTATCTATCTATCTCTCTCTCTATCTATCTATCTATCTATCTATCTATCATCTTAATTACAAAAAAACTACATTAATGCAGATAACCCTAATGATCACCCCCTCCCACCCGGCCTATAACCTCCTGTCTGAAGCACAAGTTACAGCTCCAAGCCGGTGCCTCATAGTGATACACTCTTCAAAGTGGGCTGAAATAAGATTGAAAAGGCGCCTGGGCATTTTTAAAGCAGAAGCCCCCCCCAAAATTGAAAGTATGAGACTCTATCCTTTTACAGAAAATGGGATTTAGAATTTAAACTAATTTTCTTTAGCCACTAGGCAGCAGGGCTAATGACTGGAGAAATCCACTGGCCCACCAGGCGTTTCACTAGCCCAGCTCAAAAATGACCAAATGTTAAATAAAAGGCCTCAATACAAATTGTGTCTGTGTTTTCTTGTTTTTCCTCTGTATGGTACTATGCAGGCTCAAAACACATGCACAAACTGCAAAAACAAAGACCAACCCCCACCCCAAAAATAATATTTTTCCAGTTCTTGACAGTTGAGAACATCTTGTACAACATTTTGTGCACACATACCAGTACTTTATATAATGGCAACCACAGATGCCAGCATCAGCAACCATCCTGAACAGCTTAAAGTTACAAAGCCCAAAGACAATGGCTGTGGTGAGATTCAAAATCAAATCTTGGTTCCCCTGATCACAGTTCAGAGCTGTAAACACGAAATTCATATGCCACTCTGGCTGAGCGGGACTGCCAAGAGGAGGCACTCTTGGTAATGATGACCAGGGAAGGATGTGGGGGCCTTCCTGAATGGAGGCCCCAAGGAGGGTGGTAGAGGACCCCAGAGATGGTAGAAGCAACTTCTGGTGGAGAACTTAATTGTCAGGGGGATAGAGTTGGGAATAGGAAAGAGGGCAGAGAGGGAGGTCAGGTGCCTACCCTGTGCCATGGTATGGATGGATGGAAAGTGTATTCTATGGATCGCTAGGGCACTAGGAAGGAAGGGGGAGCAGGATATCATTGTCCATCTGGGGACAAATGACCCGGCTAGGGTCAGGGCAAGCACAGTGCAGGGGGAGTTTAGGAAGCTGGGTAGAAGTCTTAAAGAGCTGCTGATGCCACAAAGAACACTTTGAAAAACATAATATTTAGTTACAATTCAGCTTGCATGCCATATATTATATAGATTTCTCCACATCATGATTTATTACTGAGGAAATATGCATGAATACATGATCTTAACCCCTAGAGTTCACCTGCCTCTATAGCTGACTCCCTACTTCATGTCATAATCCCTTTGTTGGGACATCATAATCTGCCACCATGGAAGTAACTGTGATGTCACAAGCAATACATTATGACCTCAGGTAGGGAGAAGGCAACAGGACTAGATGAACTCTTCAGCATCAAAGATCCTGTTTTTATGCAAAAGACCTCATTAATAAATAATGGGGAGGAGAAATACAGAACTAATGGGAAATGCAAGCAGAATTATCTCTAAACATTATGTTTTGTTAAAGTTCTCCTGAAGGTGTCAGCTGCTTTTTAAACAGGTAGCATGCTCAGTAGAGGTGCTGCCTGTCTACAATGGGGAAGGAGAGGGAGCTCTGCACCAAGGCCTCCCACTCATGTTTGAAGGAATGGTGAGAGAAGAGGAGTACAGCTACTATGGGGATTGGGTGCCCACCTGTGAAGATAGGAGTCTATACAGGGTGATGGCCTTCATCCATCCAGGAGGGGAACCACAGTTCTCAGTGGATGGTTTAAATGTTATTTTGATGAATGTTTAAATTAGCCAAGGGGGTTGGTAGTAGAAAAAGTGGAGGCAGAAACTGCCCCCCTCAACAGGCTCAGATAGCGAGTAAGGAGATCCTGATGGTCGAGAGTCCTACCATGGTGCATGTTAATCAATCAAGGAAGCAGGGTGTTAGCAAAAGAGGGAGGGGAGAAAAGAAGCAATCAGAAGAGAAGAGGGAGGAAGTGGGAATAAAAGTAAAAAGGTGGAATTGACAAGCAAAGAGTTAACAAAATCTGGAAGGCCATGTGTGCTAATGCTAGAAGCCTGGCAAATACGATCGCAGACCTAGAGGCCATCAAGGTAGAGGCTGATCTTTAGATAGTGTTGCCATCAGGGAGTCATGTTGTACTGAAAATCATGACTTAGATGTGGTCATGCCAGGCTACACGATGTTCAGACAGGACAGGGTAGGAAGAAAGGAGGGGGCATGGTTCTTTATGTGAAGGAAGGCATAAAAGCAACTAAAATACAGGGAATTCCGGTGAGTGGAGAGGTATTGTGGGTCACCCTCAAGTCAGGAAATGGAGCCACTATTAGGACAGGTGTGATCTGCAGGCCTCAGGCATATGGGGAAGATTTAGATAAGGAACTGTTAGAAACTATAGGCAAAATGACTGGAAAGGGGGAAGTGTTGTTGGTGTGGGACATCAATCTGCTGGATGTAGACTGGAGCCTCCCAGCTGTGAATTTAGCCAGAAGCAGGGACATCCTGGACTCCATGCAGGGGGCGTTCCTCAGGCAACTAGTCAGTGAACCCACGCACAATGGGGCAATATTGGACCTGGTACAGCTGCTTAAGACTGAGCTCCTGTTCTGTCAGAGCTCTGCAACAATGGCCCACAATTACAGAGGAGGCCAAGGAGACAATAGGAGGATGCCAGGGACTTTGTTCAACCTTTTCCCTCCCACTAATCCTCTCCACATTAGATCTCACTGCCTGAGAGCACAGCCAAATTACCACTCCCCTCCACTGCCGACAGCCAATCGGGGCCACTTTTCTGCCAAAACTGCACCTCCAGAGACTAATTTAACCAATCAAAAAGTAGCTCCAGAAGTCCATCAATGAAGCTGCTTAAGACTGAGCTCCTGTTGTGTCGAAACTCTGTCACACTGGTCCACCATTATAGGGGACACTGGGGGGTTGACAGGAGGATGCCAGGGACTTTGCTCATCCCCCCCACCGATTGCCTCCACATTAGCTCTCGCTGCCTGAAAGCACAGCTAAACTACTGCTCCCCCTCCACTGCTGATAGCCAATCAGTGGCTGTTCTTTCTCCAAAACTGCACCTCCAGGGACTAAATTAACCAGTTGAAAAGCAGCTCCACAAGTCTGTCAAGGAAGCTACTTAAGACAAAGCTCCTGTTGTATCAGACCTCTGCCACACTGGTTCCCCCATTACAGGGGATGTCGAGGGGTTGACAGGAGAATGTCTCCTCTCCAACAACTGTCTCCATGTTAGCTTTCACTGCCTGAGAGCACAGCCAAACTGCTGCTCCTCCTCCACCACTGACAGTCAGTCAGCAGCCACTTTTTCACCAAAACCTCACTTCCAGGATCGTCCATCACCCTATTGCAGGCTGGGTAGTCAAGCAGCCCTCCTGCTTCCTGCCCTTGCACAAAAGACAAGTACAAAGGCCTGGAGTCTGCAGGAGTTAGCCTAGAGTCAGCTGTCAGCCAGCCATGCTGCCAGGTAAACCAAACTGCCTCTATAAGGTGCACCTTTCTCAAACATTGATATAAGGAGCACCATGCTCTTGCTCCATTGCACCCTTTATGGTCTATATAGACACATGCCTGCTGGACTACTGTTGTACCTTAAGTCATGAACTTAGTACCTTAGAGATTCTGCTTGCTTTACGTGCTGTGCAGTCACTCTCTGTGTATAATTGTGCTTGATAATTGCCTAGCTAAATAGCTCACATGTAAGTACCTGTTAATTAACTAGCTAGATAGTACATTTCCCTAGCTGCGTGGCCTCTGCTCCTGTAGTCCCCCCCCCCTTAGTACAGGTAAAGAAAATTGTTACTATAAAAATGATGACCCATACCCAAGGCATTATGGGCCTAGCTGTTCTTTGGGCATTAGTAAACACCACAGTTGCTACCATTGCCCACTCTCACACTCACCCTCATTTCCTCCCACCTGGTCGGGCTTTGAAAGCCCTGCCTCCTGTACAGACACACAGGTCCATGTCATTGTACAGCCCATTGTACAAAGGGGTCCAAGACATGCTACTGTGCACCCTCACTAAATTGTAGAGGCCCTACTGGTGATACCTTATGACAATTTATTAGACAGTTCTCCTGCTCGATATATAAGGTCAAAAACAGATGCAGATTCTCCCCCAAATCCATTAAACTGTCTCTTGTGTGCATCCAAACCCTGGCCTTACTACAGCAGTTACATCATACCGAGGATACTTGGAGGTAGCTCATGTAAACATGGTGGGCCTCATGCCTAAACTCGTTGAATTTAAGATCTGGGTAACCAACTCCCGGTATGATTCTGTGGCTGTCACAGAGACATGGCTCACAAACAGGATCTCAGACAGAGAACTTAAAATTGACACCTAAATACTGTTTAGATAGGACAATGACTCCAAAAAGGGGGTGGATGTCTCCTATACATCAAGTCCTTCATTACGTCTTGAAGACTCTCCCTAACATTAGAACCCTTTGGCTGGGAACATCTTGCAATCAACCTAAGGCTAGTACCTAAGGGTGAAAAAAAAACTAAACTTTCTAGTAGCCTATAGCCCACCAAGAAATGTCTTGGATGACTGACTACTTTGTAAATGTTATATCTGTCTTAAATCCAAAGCACAAAAACAGTTTTCCGGGTGACTTTAACTGCAACTGGCTTGCAAGTAAAATAAGGAATACAAGGACAAATTGGCTAATGTCTACCTCACCCTAGTGATTACCACACCTACCAAACTAAACTATGACAGGCACTGCCACCATGCTAGACTGAATCCTAGTCAACCACTCAGATAGGATAATTTATAGTGCAGTCTTGCCTGATTTCTTTAGTGATCACTCCCCTGTCACCTGCAGATGGTCCACAAAGGTGAACAAATATGAACCCTTCACCATAAAAGCCTGATTGTTCTTTACCCATGGGCTACTGTACTTTCAAGCCTTACTGTAACAAGTTGACTGGTGATGTTAATGCTGCCCTGGAGTGCTTCATTCTCCAATTTATCAGGATGTGTTACAGTGTTCTCCCCTTCAGGACCCTCATTAGGAAGGGAAACTATCAGGCTTGGTTACCTCCATCTATCAAGTCACTAATTAGGGAATGTGACAGAGCATGGACTCTATATAAAAAAGAGGACCACACAAGATACCTCCAAAAATACAAGGAGCTGCAAAATTCTCTAAACCTCTGTATCAAGGAGGCAAAGGCTAGGTACTACAAAAAAACAGCAAAAAAAAAAAACTTATTCAGCACCTCAAAAAGCTCTGGAATAGCACTGCATCCATGAAATTATAGGAAACTCCAAAAGATCATTGCCCCCTCTATTATTGCTGGTGGCAACACAAAGATGACAAGAGTACTGTTGATGTCTTAAAGAGTACCTTCAGTGACTTATCAGCATACATTCCTGCCCCCATTAACTACCCTGCCCCAGAAGTCATTACACTTGATGAGCTCACTAGGTCTAGGTTCTGCTTTAAAAGGTTCACCTGGGTGGATCTACCTAATTAGAGCTAAAATTAAAAACAGACATGGCCCAGACAACATTGATATGAAGTTGCCCAAATAAGTTATTAGGGAACTTTCCTATCCTCTGCAGTTGATTTCCAATCTGACCCTTACTACGGGGCAGGTCACTGAACTGGGGAAAAAGGCACGTGTGACCTCAGTATTTAAAGGGGGAGATGCAAACCTGCCATTCAACTACCGCTCCATCTCCATTCTGTCCCCCTTATCCAAAACTTTGCAGAGAGTAGTGAATGACCATATCGTACACTACCTAAGCCGGCATGAGCTCCTGGCTAATGAGCAACTTGGATTCAGAAAGAACTTTAGCACAATGACTACACTCCTAGAGTTCACAGATTCAGTCCATTGTGTTCTGGACAGGGGGAAATAGCAGGGTCCATATACATTAACCTTAACAAGGTCTTCGACCTTGTTAACAATGCTCTCTGCCATGAACTACTTACCTTAAGCCTGTTTTTAACTCAGTTTGCTGGTTTGAAGGCTACTTGGCAGGCAGATCACAAACTGTGAAATGCCACAATACACTATCTGATGTAAAGCCCATCACTGTAGGTGTACCCCAAAGGTCAGTCTTAGGACCCCGACTCTTTAGACTATTTATAAACAACTTATCTGCCATATGCAAATTGACCAACATAATACTCTATGCAGATGACGCTGTCATTTTCTCCTCTGAAAAAGGCCCAGAAAAGCTGAAGCAGAGGCCTCAGACAGACTTTACTGCCATCCAGACATAGTTCGTATCCAACTTGCTTATCCTGAACAAAGAAAAGACAAAGTGTATGCTGTTTGGCACCCACAACAAGGCTCACACCTCCCTTGTCCTGTTACCTTTACCTCTGGGGCCACCCTTGAACATGTTCAAACCTTTAAATATCTAGGCATCACACTTGACAGTGCTTTGCCTTTCAATGTACTTAGTTATGGTGGTCAGGCTGCTCTACAGGCATAGGAGCAACTTCTGCCAGAGATTAAAGTACTCATTGTGTAATGCTTCATCACAAGCATTATTGACCATGGGCTTGGCTCTGCTAATGACAGGGTGATGTCCAGGGTCAAGAGCCCCCTTAACAGGGCCTGCCGCTTCACACTAGGCCTCAATAATGCCACCCACAATTGTATCTTATACAGCAGCCTGAATTGGCTAGACCTCAATTCAGGGTTGCTCTACCTCACCTTGCTTACGGTAGTAAGGATCTAAAAGGCCTGCTATCCCCTTACCTACAGTGCTTGTTCAATTATGTTCATGTTCACCAACCACCAAAATGCAGAGCTCCTTGAGAAACAATTACAGCTTGAATTCATGTGCATTGAAGAATGGTTCAAGTCACACAAACTGATCATGAACTCAGCAAAACAAAGGTTATGACCTTCTACAACACCAGGAGCAAGTACAAATCCCGTGACCTCACCGTCCTAAACCAAACAGGGACCTTACTTGAACACGTTCCTGATTTTAAATACCTAGGTGTCACATTGGACAGCTCACTCTCCTACCATCGGCACATAGATTCTGTCGCCGAAGCCACCAACATCCGTATAGGCCTGCTCTACAGGCACAAACACTGCATGACTTCTGACACTCTCCGGTTGGCTATCAACAGCTCCTTCACCTCCATCATCGATTATGGACTAGCAATTTATGGCTCTGCCTCTGCCTCTGCCCTCTGCAGAATTACAGTTGCACTTAACAAAGCATGCAGGCTGCTAACTGGGGCTGACCGACTTACACACACTTGTGACCTGTACACTTGGGCTGGATGGCTTCCTCTAATCAGCTGGATACAGTATCAAACCTGCCTCTTAGCCAAAAAAGTCCTCCTCAGGGTCATGCCCCCGGGCATTGAAAAGCTCCTCATTGACCACCACAGCACCCAGTGAACTAGAAGTTCACAACAACTAACCTTCCTTGTCCCCAGATGCTGGACTACCATGGGCCAGAGGACCTTTACCCACAGAGCACCACAGTGGTACAATACTCTTAACAAAGAAACTCTCACTACTGCTGCTCTTGGCCCTTTTAAGAGACAACTCCGACTTCATCTCGTTTCAGCTAGTCATTGTGACTGCCTCGCCTAATCAGGGGCCCACCTCTCACTGCCATCCACTTCAGTCTTGACAGCTTCCTCTCCCTGCCTTGCCCCCTTCTACCTGCCTACCCCCTTGTCCCCTCTCTCTTTCCTCCCCTTCGGGCATTTCCTGACTTGTATCCCTCCCCTTCCTCCCCTTTAGAGCTCTTATCCTCACCCTCTACCCTCTGACAATGGCCTTCCTGCCTGCATACCCCCTTCCCTCTCACCTGCAACACTTATTTCTAAGATTTCCCTTGGCTTGTATGTCATGCTACCTAACATTTGGCACATTTTGAATAACTGGAATTTCCTAAGCCTCAGTCTCTTACTTCTTTTTATTGTGTAACTATGTATTATTATGTTAACCTTTGTATGTATGTATACCCCCATTCCTTCGACGTGTAACCTTTGTAAATGAGCAGTTCCCAATAAATAAATAAATAAACGTTGACAACAAATATAGCACCAGGGGCATAGTGCATCACACCCTACTGCTTCCTTACAAATAAACCTCCCTTGGTCAAAACTGCTTCTCATACCATTTTGCAAAACATGAGAATGACCTGCCTGGCACCCTAACAAATGCTAGCTTTGCTGAATTGTTTATGCCCAAGTTTACTCACTCTTACTGGAACATGTAATTGCTATCTCTGACCAATTTGTCTTTCTTCAAATGCATTCTATATACACTGCACTTTATTCATAATATAAAGCAAGCATTATCCCTATGTAGTGTAAGATATTGTACTAGCACTACTTGTACAGTTATGAGTATCTGTGTTTGTCACTGTATATCTGTTGTTCCATATCTGTAGTTACAACTGTATTATGTAAATTCATTGTACCTGACTTACAGTATGTAACTTTTGTTGTACCTAACTCTAAACCCTTTGAAACTAGGCACTGCCTAAAGCATTTTATGTGAAATAAAAACTAAAACTAAACTTACTCACAGGGACTGGGAATCCATCTGTGGACCAGTGACCATTGTACAGTGTGGTTCAACATAAGAACAACATTGGAATCCAACCACACAATGGCAAGAGTCCTAGACTTCAGAAGTGCTGATTTTATAAAGATGGGTGAATGCCTTAGGAATTATCTGGTGGGAAGTGACCTGGGGGTGGAGGAACTGTTGGCCAAACTAGAAGAAGGCATAGTGAAGGCAACAAACCTCTACGTCAAGCAGGTAAGCAAATGCAAAAGGAAGCAGAGACAGCTATGGTTCTCAAAAGAGGTGGCAGAAAAGATAAAGGCTAAATGAGTGGCACTTGAAAGGTGTAAGGAGACCTGGAGAGGGGAAGATAGGGAAGTATATCAGGAAAAACAGAAGCAGGCAGGATAAGTAGTAAGGAGAGCAAAGGTGCAAACAGAAGAAAGAATAGCTCAGGCAATATCAAAGGGGGACAGGAGATTTGTTAGGTGTGCCAGGGAAAAAAGAAAGTCAAAAGGTAGGATTGTATGGTTAAAGAGGGTGGGGGACTGTACATAGAGGGCTCAACAAAAGGCAAACACCTGAACAAATACTTCTGTTCAGTGTTCACAGTAGCAGGGGAAGAGGAGACCAGGGGAAATGCACCAGGAGATTTGTGGGGAGGGAAATGGACACTAGTCCTTTTTCTGTGGAGAGAGTCAGAAAAGCACTTACTAACCTGAAAGTGGACAATGCTATGAGGCCAGATGCGGTGCATACCAAGGGTGCTGAGAGAGCTCAGGTAGGTACTAGCTGCACCTCTGACAGCTTTATTTAACAGTTCACCAGAGACTGGAGTGGTCACAGAGGACTGGAGAAAGGGAGAAGTAGTCCCACTTCACAAAAGTGGTAGCAAGGAAGAGGTGAGTAGTTATAGACCTGTCAGACTGACCTTGGTGGTGGGTAAGTTAATTGAAACATTACTGAAAGAAAGGATTGTGGAATATCTGGAATCCAGTGTGTTATAGGATCCAAGGCAGCATGGATTTACAGAGGGAAGGTCATGCCAAACAAACCTGATAGATTTCTCCAACTGGGTGACCAAGGTTCTAGATCAAAGAACAGCAGCAGACTTGGCCTACCTGGATTTCAGCAAGGCTTTCAACACCGTTCCATGTAGGAGACTGATAAGCAAGTTGTGTAGCTTGGGAGTGGGAAACATGGTGGTAACCTGGGTAAGAAACTGGTTAAGTGATAGGAGACAGAGGGTAGTGGTAAATGGAGTTCAATCTAAAGAAGGGATGGTGACCAGCAGGGTACCTCAGGGGTCAGTGCTGGAACAGGTCCTCTTTATCATCTTTATAAAGAGGAACTGGATGGGAAGATCTGCCTGTTTGCAGATGACACCAAGATCTGCAACATAGTGGACACTCCAGGGGGGGTGGAAAGGATGGGCAGGGATTTGAAAAAAACTGGAGGAGTGGTCAAGGGTATGGCAGCTTGGTGTTATTGCAAAAATGTGCAAAATAATGCAGTTGGGCAATAGAAACCCAGGAGAAGAGCACAGAATGGGTGGAGTGATATTGACAATGACCAAGCAGGAAGGACCTGGGTGGGTAATCATATTGGATTACCTAAAGGTGGCCAGGCAATGTGACAAGGCAGTCAGGAGGGCTAGTGCGATGCTAGGGTGCATTGGCAGGGAAAAGAGATATCACCAGCAGGAAGAGGGAGGCTGTGTTGCCCCAATATAGATCACTGGTAAGACCCCACCTTAAGTACTGTGTCCAGTTCTGGAGACCACATCTCAGAAAACACATTCACAGAGTGGAGGCGGTCCAGAAGAGGACTACCAAAATGGTGCAGGGTCTGTAAATGCCCTATGAGGGTAGGCTAAAGGAGCTTAATATGTACAACCTGGAGGAGAGGATGGAGAGGGATGATATGACAGAGACCTCTAAATATTTCACAGGGGTTAACAAGGTACAGGCAGTGGGTACTTTTCAGAGAAAATGGTGTTCTAGAACAAATGGACATGCTAAGAAGCTGGAGGGAGGGAGGTAGATTCAGGAGAGATGTGATGAACTACTTCTTCACAGAAAGGTTGGTGGATTCCTGAAACAGCCTTCCAGTGGAGGTAGTGGGGATAAAAAAAGTGGTGGGGTTCAAAAATGCCTGGGATAGGCACAAGGGAATTGTTGGTGTGTGGGGGCAGAAGTCGGTGTGCCCAGAGGCCCTTATCTGCTAGTAGTTTCTATAGTTCTATGTAAATTCTTAAACAACAGTATAGCCTAGAGGTTAGAGGAACAGGGTGTGAATGAGCTTGATACATCCAGCAGACCAGACCTGAGTTTGATTCTCATAACCTCCACTTGCATACTGTGTGACTCTGAGCAAGTCACTTAACCGCCCAGTGCTCCCAGGTCACCCCTGAAAACAGGCACTTGGGCCTAGTGGTCCTTACCTGGTTACCAAAGACTAAAAAAAAAAAAAATCATCCTCTAATTTTTCAGAAATAAAATCATGGAGCCAGAGTGTGAGGACAAAGTGTTTGTCCCCACCACCCCACCCCATAGAACTCTCTGTGCTGTCTGGAGCTCATTTGTCACCAAGAAACCAAAGATCACATTCAGCAAAAAAAATCTGTCACCAAGTTAGCTGTTAGGACATGTTTCTTGTTGCAATAGTGTCAACTTAAAGACCAACACATCAGAAATAATAGAAATTCCACATATTTCTGGGTATTTTGCAGCAGACACAAGGAAAAAGAACAACATACCTTCATTATGATATAGAAACCATAAACAAGGGACTTATCAGAAACTGATGCCACATGATGCACTACCTCTTCTCGCTTTCTCCTACCAGGCAAAATGTGTGACACACAGTCACAGGCACCCTCAGTATTTCTGGCCCTGCCCAGGGCAACAATCATTGCTTCAGAGTAAAGGGTATACCGCCTCCGGGTTCCAGTGCAAGTAATATGAAACAATTCATGATGGAGTCCCAGTTCCTTGATACCAGCTAACATTAAACTGGGGGATGAGCTGGCCCAGGTGGCACTAAGGACTGAGGCACTGGACGCCACACCTCACATGGTGGCACTGAGGGTTGAGGTGCTGGATGCCACATTTCAGCGACACTGGTTCAGGAGCAAGCTTGAGGTGTTCAGGATCAGCCAGGGAGAGATGATTTGAATGTCCAATGACAGCTCACCTTCTCTGGAGGAGGGAGGTATAGGGGTTCTGGTAACAGTATACCTCCTGGTGGCAGCCAGGGGGTATTGTGCCAACAGCCCTCTGCCTATGTGGGTGGTGGAACATGGCAGATGTCAGTGTGGTACGCATGGGAGTGCGTGTGCCCCATGGATGTCATTGCATGTCCAGGCTCACTGACAGGGGAGGGGGGGGAATGTATGCAGAACATGGAAACACCTTGACACCTGAATAGAAAATGTCATGACACAGTCCTACACCCACCGCTGGATCCTGCCCTCCAGGGTCCCGATTGCCTCCAGTCTTCATCTCCACCTGCAGGTAACTGGATGTGTATGTAAGGAATCCCCAAGGAGCAGAAGGTGACCCTGTCTCGGGGGAAAAATCTGGGGGGTTGGATGCAGGTGTCATGGGGAGGTCCAGGGTCCCCAGGTAGGGAGGATCTCAGGCCGAGGGAAGTATCTGGGGGTGACTGAGGGAATGCGGGGTTAGTAATCAGAGGGAAATAGAATTGAAAAAAAAGTGGGGGGTGGATAGAGGAGAAGAATCGTGAAATGAGGAGAAAGGCAGAAGAAAAATGTGATGGTATTAGCCTGGTTTATAACAACTATTGTTCACTGTTCCTTGTCCAAATAATGCATTGTGTTTAGTGGGTTCCAAAGAATAGCTACAATCAAGCAGAGCTGATGTCAATGTCCAGCTTGGGATATGTAGGTATACCAAGTGTCACCTGGTACTAGGAGATCTAAGTAAATCTAACAGTTTGTTCAGCACATTGCACACTAGTTTATCTTACCCCCTTATGCCTAGCTGAACATCAGTTTGGCATGAGGGTAAGGTAAACTCATATGCAGTGTCAGCTATTATCACCAGGAGATTGAAGTAACTTGTAACAGTGCAGCTTGAGTTCGTGGGGGTAAACTCATGTGCCAATGGGAGGAGATCAGATTATAAGTGTAACAGTTCAGACAGGTTAGTCAGTCAAGTAGTTTAGTCTTCCTAATGGGTCAGGTGAGGCTGGCCTTAGTTGCCCTCCCTTCCATCCTTGTTTTAGGGAAGGAAGATGATGCAGTTAGTAGCTGATTGCTGTGGAATGATTCTGTGAAGCTTAACCTCCATCCAGTGCTCAAGAGTTCCTAATGGTGGCCAGCAGGCAAGGAAGAGCCGGTGTGTTTTCCTGCTCAATTTTTCCTCGTGATGACAAACTTCACAAGCAGGTTGGGAAGGCACTGTTGTCATGGACGGTCATGCATGCATGCTTAGTGCTACTCTGCTATCAAAGTGAGAGTGAGCATATTTCTCCCTTGCTTTTGCTGTCATTGTAGTGTGCCACCATGATTGCATGTCCTGGGTGTGAGCCATGTAAGCATCTTTGGGAGCATTAAGAGCTGAGGGAGCTTGCTTCAGGTTTTTCCACTGGCTGGTGGTGCCGTGGCAGCATCTAGCAGTAAGCTTGAAACTGCACTAAAAAAAATGGCAGGATGCCCAGTGGGCACATTTGGTGGGTTGGTTGGCACACCAATAAAATTTTGAACCCTGGGAGAAGGGGAGGGTGAGGAAGCCCTCAGAGAGCTCCCGGAGTGCAGGGTCCTGGGGAAATCACCCTCTTTGCCCTTCTGTTCATCTGGCCCTGCTTCAAATGTAGAGAAGTATGGCTCGACACATTTTGCCAACAGAATCTGTTGCAACTTTCTTCCTGCTGGGCCCTCTGGGCCCTGCATGAAGAAAAAAATCACATCTGATAGTGGATGTGAAGACATTCCATGCTGATAAGGGATCACATCTGACCCTGTTTGCTCAGTGGAGGGGGTGGGCATCAGGGCTAACAACCCCAAGGAAGGCTCCACCACTGATTTGCTCCAGAAATCCAAAACTCTGATGTTTTTCTTTTATTTATTTATGGAAATATTCAGAAACACCATTGAGTGGAACTTATTTACAAGGGTTCCACATCACATTGTACAGAACTACAAAAATAGTAACAGGACAAAACACACAGCTCATTGGTTTACAGCAACAAGTTGTACATTCCTGTTACATTGTACAGAGCTACACTACCAGTAGTTGGACATAACCCACAATTCATTGGTATACAGCAACAAGTTGTACATTCTTGTATGTCAGAAAGGCCACTTTCTGGAAGAGTTTTCCAATAGGTAGGGGAGGAAGAGGGGAGAGGAAGGGAGGTAGACAATGCAGCTGAGGGGGGTGGGAAGAAGAGAAAATAAGTGCCCCATACATAGGTGTTTTGTGTTAGTTAAGTGCAGGTGCAGGTGGATTTTTAAGAGAAATAGCTTTTCTGGGCCATTTTAATTTAGGTGGGGCTGATTATCTCCAGGAAAGAGGAGAGGAGCTCATTTAGCCATGATGGAGATCACATGAGGAAGGAGCGCTTAGCCAGGCTAGTCCTTAGGAAGGGGACTTGAAAGGGGTTCTTGAGGGTGCTAATGGTGGTGGTGTGTTTGCTTTGAGCAGGGAGGAAGAAGGATCTATTTCTTTTATTTTAAATTTGTTAACCAGGTAAGGACACTGGGCCAAGCCCTTTTCCAGGTCCGACCTGAAAGACAGGTCAACAGTAACATACATCAAAAAGAAAATAAAAAACAAAAGCATTAGACTAACAATTGCATAAATCAATAAATAACAAATAACATGTAAATTTAACCTTAAATCCCATAACTGAAGAGATATATCTAAAGGAAGAAGGTAAATCATTCCATAAACTAACAGCTGATGATGAAAAAGATCAAAAACCAGATTTCCCCCCTTTTAAATCAAAAGCCCAGGTCAGGTCCACGAACACTGCCCCTGTAAAACAACCACTATCACACCCAAAAAGACAGTGTTCATGAACCTGACCAGAGCCATACCAGTACCCCTTTCCTTCCTAAACCCATGCTGCTCCAAACAAAGTAAATGCTTTAATTCCAAATAATCATTCAAATGTTTAACTACCAACTTTTCTAACAGCTTACTTAAAGGATTCAAAATTGAAATGGGACAATAATCATCCACTCTATCTGCTCCAGCCTTTTTCAGAACAAGCACCACCCTTGCAACCTTCCAAGAAGAAGGAAAACTACCAGTTAACAAACATAAATTAAATAAAGAACAAAGAGGTTCTGCAATAAAAGGTGCAACCAGTTTGACAAACCTTATGTCCAACCCATTACCACAATCACCATACCTATTGGATAACTGATGTAATAATCTTAATACCTGAAATGCATTAATATAGCTAAACTGGAAACCAGACAAATCTTCATATGAATTAACCAATAATGGAGCATTTAAATCAGAATCACAGTTAACAACACGATCATCACATCCCAACGCAACAAAAATAAGATCATCAGTATTCGTAAATTTAACATTCAACACATTTGCCATTTGAAAAGAGTCAGTAATCAAGTCATCAGAAGATTTTAAATGAGAAATAGATGTTGTATCTTTAGGAGATAACAACAAATTTAAAGCTCCCCAAAAGAGCTTGGAATCAGAAGAGGCTGCTTCAATCCTATGTTTAAAATAATAAATTTTAGCCTGTTTAATTTGACTACAGCTGTGAGTAGGAGAGGAGCAGCCTTGGAGAGTTTTAATCCCCAGGAGGCATGTTTGGCATACAATGCATAGGTCCAGGGGTAGCCATCCAGAATGTATATAGAGCTTGCAGGTGTGTGTCATTTTGCCAACTCCTAGGATGAGGTGACATGAATTATTCAATGCTACTCTCACTTTATTTAGGGTAGAGTCAGCAGCGGCTGCATAGACCACTAGACCGTAATCAATTGTCAGGAGTATTGAGGTTGCGGCTGCCAGTCACTAGTCTCCTTGTCATAAGTGATTAGTGATGGTATAGGGCACCAAGTTTATTATTTACTGCTTTCACTATTTGTTCAACATAATGTGCAAAGGAGAGGTTGTCGTCTAGGTATACTCCTAGATATTTGAATGTGCTAACCTGCTCCAGGATAGGTCCCACCTGATTAAGGACAGTGAGGGGTTTGGAGCAACTTCTTTTTTTGGGAACAGGAAATCAGCCTTGACTTGGTTTTCTTACAGTTTAAGATTAACTTATTTTGGAGGAACCAGTGCTCCAAGGCCATGAAGCTTTGTTGCAGGTTAAGTGGGAGGTTTTGCTGGCTTCTGCTATTAGAGGAGACAACAGCGTCATCCATGTACAGGAGTACTTGAGAGTCCAGGCAGGCCAGAGGGAGATTGTTGATGAATAACTGAAGAGGAGAGGTCCAAGGAATGAGCCTTGTGCCTTTAGCCTACTGAGACATGCCCCGTATCAGAGGTTGTCTCATTGATTCTTACTTTCTGGGTATGGTCTGTCAGATAGTCTTTAAACAAGGATACTGAGTCTTTGGAGAGCCCTAGGATGGAGAGTTTGTTTGTTTGTTTATTCAAGGTAAAAATCAATCGAGTAAAAAACTCATTCGCAATGGTAACCTTTACAAAAATACAAAATACAGGTCAACACTCAACATGATAAATACAATCAAACAACAAACAATACAAAAACATAAAAGAAAAAAACATATCAGTAACAATTACAGAGCTTATTAAGCAGACGGCTGTGGTTAACAAGGTTGAAGGCCTTAGTTAAATCTATGAAGATGGACCCCATCAAATGGCTGTTTTCAAGGGCATTGTGCATTTTGTACTCTTTGTGTTCTTCAACCCTAATATCAGCAAATAAGTTATTTTTTGCTTTGTTTTTTTTTTAATCCTGAAAAGAAGAAAATAGTCCCTCATTGGTGCTAGAGGCTGGGCTAAGGTTGGTGGGTATTTAAGTAGATGGTGTATGGGATGGGGTACTGGGGTGGAGATACATAGATATTTGGTAGGAGGGAGGTACTGGTGTTGTGGTTGAGCCATCCCCACCAGTTTTGTTTTACAGATGAGGCAGGAGGGAGTACTGGTGGTAGGATTGGGCACCTATTGCCAGAATATATAGAAATCAGGCTGGAGGTAAGGGAACCAGCAGCAGGGTTGGGCACCCACTGCCAGTGTCATCACAGATCAGGAGGGTGGAAAGGGCAGTGACTTAGGTATTTTATTAGTTTTGTTTTCTTCACTGCTGGTAGAGGATGGAGGGAGGCAAGAGACATTCAGGAATCACACTGATGGACATTGAGGATGGTGACATGGAATCTGAGTTGGGCACTGGTGTGGAGGGTAGGAGGGTGGTGTGTTTGCTAAAAGGTGGTTGAGGATGGGTAAATTTTTTTTGCTACATGTTGAGCAACAGGGCCATTTCCAGTGGCAAGGTTTTGCACATGCTGCCAGTTCCACTGATGATTGAGCAGATGGGAGGTGGCATACCAGCAGCAGAGTTGCACACTCAACACTGTTTTTTAAAGGAGTATTACAGTCAAAATTCACAAAAAATGTATGTTGTGCAGACTGTTTTGATCTGTGTGTGTAGTCCTGGTGTGTCCTTCCCTTTGTTTGCTATTAGGAGTTTTTTTTCTAAATTTGACTACTAGTTTTGTAGTCCCTGAGGATCTCCATATTGGCATGGTTTATTGCTCTTCTTTTTCTTACAGTGCCTCCTGTCTCATGTGACAGTGATGCATCTGGGACCACTGACTCAGTGAGTAAAAGTACTGCAGCAATAATCTGCTGATAGGATCCTGATGTTCTGGCCTCAACTAAATAACTCTAATTCAGTAGTTTTGTTTTCTATGTGTGTGTCCTGGTCTAGCCAGCAGGAGTAAATGTTTTGCTTTTAAAACTTTTCATTTAATCAAACTGCACACAGCCACAAAAAGCACACAAATCACCTCAGATCATCAATGCTATAATTAGTAAATACGCTGTTTTCTTATAGAATAACCCACTCAGTTAGCCCTCAAGTGCTTGCTAAACTGTAACTGTAGCCTTCAGCATTCACTGGATAAGGAAAGTTACTTAAAAAATCACAGCTCTACTGCTCTAAAATTGACTCAAAACCAGCACTTGCCAAATCTATGGTCCCAGATACGTCACTGTAACATGAGACAGGAGGCATAGTAGGAAAAAGAGGAGAAATAAACCATACTAACATGGAGAACTCTAGGAGCCACAAAACTAGCAGACTAATTAAAAAAATAAACTCCTAATAGCAAACAAATCGGAAGGACACATTAGGACTACACACACAAATCAAAACACTCTGCACTAAGTATGCTTTTGCAAATTCTAACTGTAGTATTCCTTTAAATAGGAGGGCCATCCTTGTGACTTGAAACTGTATGAAAATGGCAGCTTTGAGTCAAAAAGTTGGGTCCCCATCACAAAACTAACATACATCAGTTTCACAAAAATTCAGTTATGAATAGAATGTTGCCAAACGTTCTGCACATGCACAAAAATGGCACTTTCTTCTGTAAATAATTTAAAAACTACACACTTACAGTAAAGCAGCACATCAAAGAACCATCCTTGTATCAAACTCAAATGAACCACAGATTCATGTTTCAGCTCACAAAGTTTTGTGCTGCTAGTGAGCAGTACAAATGTGTTCATTTCCATATATTTATGTACAGTACTGTGTTTTCGACATTCTAGAACTTTTAAACTGCTAATCAGACTGTTACCAAATTTAGCAATGACTCTGCATGCCACATTTCACACTTCTCTTTCCAAGGACAGTCACACTATTAAGGTGCAAAAATCAGGGTTTAACATTAAATTGTTTATTCATCTGTATAATACAAGTTTAATGTGTGTTTACTGTGACCCAATCCAAATATTATGCCTAAGAACTGAAAGCCATCAGTTGTCTATTTGCAGGTGAAATAGCTCTGATCATGACATTAAAACTAAAATTGAAAGAACTGTAAGTATCCAAATTACAGAGCTTCAAGTCTGTAGTGGGAATCCTGAGGTCAGTTTTCTAGACTAAGAAATGATTGTTTTTATTTGAGTTTGATCATCTGGTCTGAATCTTCCATCTGTTGGCAACAGTAAGTTTGCACAAATCTCTCTGTGTGATGTAATGTGCTGAATTTCATAACACTGCAATCACTAGATAATCTGTCGCATGGTAACATCCATGTCACCTCAGTATAGTATACTGCCATCAGGTGCACCTTTCCTTTCCTCTGGACTCTCAGTGGCTGTGCATATGAACTCTTTCAGTTTGATACCCAGAGGTGCAAAATTCAGGGTTTACATTAGGCATCACTTCTACTCCCAGAGGGTCGGGAACCTTCAGCACAGACTACCAGTGGAGACAGTGGATATGAAGACAGCCCATGCTGTCAATGTAAATGTGGACACAGTTCTGTTTACCATAGGAATCACAGGGTACTGTGAGTAGTAGAGTGGGCACAGAATCCCTATAAATTAGTTCATGTTGCACAGTATACTGCTACGTTCTTACTTATGAAGAGTGTGGGGGGGGTCAGAACTGAAGGGTCTAGAGCCCTTCCAACCTTAAATTACCATGTTATTGTGTTACTGTTCATGTCAGATTCACATTAGTAAAGTGGAAGTCTTGTCTATGCAGTCCTACACTGAACTGAGTTGAACTGAAGTAAACTGAACTGAACAGCACTGAAGGACTGAATTTAATCCTGTGAGACTGGGGAATGATGAAAAATTGACTTCTTTTATTTTCAAATGTACGTCCATATATAGTGCTCTGTGTTCGTATGTTCTTAGCAGACTGAAAACAGATCTGAAATCACCAATTCTCCTGCTTATTAATTTTCACTCTCTAACTGATCACACTTCTATATACGATATACAACTTTAGGTATCAGTTTATCCTGCCAAGAAACACTCCCTTGTAAACCAGAAGATTCTGTTGCATTTCTTATTTTCATAATTTACCCTTCCCTTATCATTAGTGGATATGAAGTGTTCACAGGCTCCCAGATCCCCATGTTCAGTTGCAAATGGTGCGGGAATGAAACAGGGTACATATGACCACGGTGTTGTGCTGCTGCCCTCTGCAACTGAGTCGCTATGCAAACTAAGGTCATCAGAAGTAAGTAGGTATAAATGGGCTGGGCTAGCAAACATGCTGATTAGTGACCAACAACCCCTGACAACCAGTGGAATTCCCTTTCCTAGATCTGTTTCCTTGAAGATGCAGTATAGTGTAGTGGTTAAGGGCACTGAGCTGCAAACCTGGAGAACAGGGTTTGAATCCCATCATTTCCCACTTGCATACTGTGTGACCCTGAACAAGTCACTTAACTTCCTTGTGCTCCCAGGTTGCCACTGGAAACAAGCTTTGGCTTAGCATGCCTGTCATTGGTTAAACAATTTCCCCTTTCCCCTAATGGCAAAAAGATAATCTGACAGTCCATGAGTGGTCTTTAACTCCCATAGGTTGCAGTCTTCTCTGGGCTGTCACAGAGTTTTGACACCATTGCCATCTACTCATCTTGGTTCTAAGCGCAGGGGGCATTGCAAAACTCTGCTGCATCCTTTGCGAGGCTCATCCTTCTTTGAACATGTAATTGCAGGCCATTTGCATGTTCAGCCCCACTCTTTCCTTGCACTTTCACAAACTGGTTTGCAAATGTAAATGAATGCCTTGCAACCTCCCTTGAGCATGGTTTGAGTGAGTCACAAAACTGCAGGTATTATTAAATGGGCATTATGAGTTTTGAAATGGCATAGCAACAGTTCCTTGCAAGTGAGAATGTGGCTCCAATTAACTAGCATCTCTCCCAGCCCTTGGGTCATTCCTTGAATTGGCCAGACAACTCAGTCTTTCACCTCTTTTCTGGTGTAGTGTGGAATTATCAGAGCAAAGTATCAGGATCATAAAACTCTTTAGAAAGGCAGCAGACCTTTTAAATGAAAGCTGATGAGTTCCTGAAACATATACAAGATAAGGATTGAAATTCAGAATTAGATCCTCTAGTGGATAGAGAGCAACAGTAGTTCTGAGGATAAGGGCGATGATGTAATGTTTCTAGATTCAGGGAAGATGAGTAGCAAAATTTGGGACACTTAGTAGCTTGGAGATGTGAGGTTAGGGTAAACTATAAAGGAACAAGTTGCAGTAGTCTAGTTGGAAAGAGAAATAGGCATAACCAGAGTTTCACCAGATGTGTTAAGTCAGTGGTTTATGCATGTTACATTGTACAGGTAGTAGGCAGAATCACCTGCATGGAGAATGTGAGAGGGGAGGAAGAGATTGGGATTAATGATGACTCAAATGTTTCTGATCATGCTGGCAAATACGTATAATTGGTCATGATGATGGAGGCTGTTGGGTTAAAGAGGAGCTACTGCCAACCTTAATAACAACAATAATGTAAAATTAGATATGGGGATAAAAAAGCAAGAGGGGTATCTATATTGATTCAGAAAAACTTTCCAGTTAAGATTAAACAGCAATGGGGTGATGAGGAGGAACGGATAACACTTATTGAAGGGGAAACACTAAATCATATGGCAATTACTATAGGTTCAGTATACAGACCCTTTACAGCCTATAATAAATTCTTAGCAAACATAACTGAAGGATTAATGCAATTACAAGCTAATAATTTAATTATAATGGGGGATGTCAACACTTTCTTAAAACCATGTGTGGATACAAAAAAAATAACATTAAACTCAATATCAAAATCTCACAAAAACTAAAAGCATTTTCAGATGAATATAACCTAGTGGACCCCTGGAGACTTTTTAATTAAAAAATAAAAGAATATACACATGGATCATAAAAATCATATTTTTTAAAGAATCAACTTCATTTTTATATCTAATGTTATGGTTCAGTTAGTCTATACTATGACCATACAATCTAGTATACATTCAGATCATGTCACTGTGGAACTAAATATCTTGTTACAGGGAGAAAATGGGTCCAAAAATACAAGATGGTCCTTTAATAATGAACTACTTAAATCACCACAGTTTCAAAAAAAAAATTAGGGAGACCATACAGGAATTTGGGGAAATCAATTATACAGGTTAGCAGTAAATTTATAAGCTGTCGTATACCTTGAAAGTATAGTATGAGGTGAAATTATATAATTCCAGTGTTGGCAGAACAAACAGAAAAAAGTCAATAAGAACAGCTAAAAAGAAGAATGAAGGAACTGGAAAAGTTATTAACTCAAAACTATCAAATATATACAGGAACCGTATGACTGTAAAATACAGTTACAATATCATCTAACAATGGAACCAATAATACAGTATAAAAAAGTAAAAAAAAAACTCTGGTATATTTAGGGAGGTAAGGCCGGCAAATTACTGGCTAATCTCTTGAAAAAAGGTAAACAAATTATTATTATAACAATACTTAAAAATCAACAGGGACAACAGATAACAGATAACAGATAATAAGGGTATTGAAGAAATCATGTTACAATATTTTCAAACTATATATCAACAACAAAATAATTTAGATATAGGAAAGATCCATGAATTTATTCAGGATGTTCAAACCCCACAAATACAGGTTAACAATAACCCAATTACATTATTAGAAATCTCAAATAACATGAAATCACTACCAAAAACAAAAGCGCTGGAAGGGATGGACTAATAAATGAGTTCTATAAGGGATTTTCTGAAGATCTGATACCATGGTTACACAAAATTATAGAGGAGGTGATGGATGGGGAAGGGAGCCTCCCAGAAACAATGATGGAAGCATTTATTGTACTTATTTCAAAAGAAAGTAAGGAAAAGGAGCAAGTTACCAATTATAGACTAATAACATTGCTAAACTCTGACAATAAAATAACAGTTAAAATTATCACAGCAAGATTTGTGTGGGGAAGGAGGTAATCCCCTCTACCATCCATTAAAATTTAATCAGGGTTTGTTCCTAGGCGTACCACCACAATAGCTATTAGAAAAGTATAGATACTTACATAGTACGCAGAAAAATATCTAGAAAACTATTATGTATTGGCCTTCAATGCCACTAAGGCATTCAACCTTATTCAAAGACAATACATGTATGTAATTCTTAAAGAATGGCAGATTCCAGAAACATGCTTAAAATCATAAAACTATTATATCATAAATCAAAATAATCATTTCTAATAAATGGATCAATAACAAAAGAAATTGAGATGCACAATGGGGTATGAAAAGGATGCCCCCTGCCACCAATAATATTTATTATGGCAATAGAATCCTTATTAATGAAAATTTAGGGAAATAGAGATATTCATGGAATTAAGGTAGAAGGAAAAGAATATAAACTCAGTGCTTATGCTGGTGATGTATTAATTCATATTAACGAACTTGACAAATAAATTCCTGCACTTTTAGGAACTATACAGCAGTTTTTTTAAATTTCAGGGTACCAACTCAATCAAAAGAAATTGATGATTATGGAAATAAACAAAACACTAAATGATAATAATTACACCAATGTAAACAATTTTACTCAAGTTACCCAGATTAAATATCTGGGGGTCTAATTAACTAAGCAAATGGACAAAACAATCAAATTAAACTACAGCATAGCTAACAGAAAATGCAGAATAAGTTGAACCTGTGGCAAAATCTTTCCATTTCACTATGGGGAAGTGTGCAAATTATTAAAATAATGGTACTATCTCACTATATCTATGTCCTACAAGTTTTATATGGAATACCAGACTGGAACATCGCTAAGTATTGAACTAATTGTTTATTATCCTGTGCAATATTGTCAACCATTAGCAGTGACAAGTGTGCCATTTAAAAGACATTCTTATGACTATGAACATGCACTACATTGTCCTATTCAATGTATGTAGGGCAGAATATACAGCCTTACATTGCACCATACTGGAGTGTTCATATGTTCAACTGTTTAAAGAAAATATTGATTACTATTTTAGTATTAAGATTTAATGTCTCCAAACATGGCCATGCTACAGATAGTTATAGTCTAAAGAAGGTGTTTAAAATGGCAAGAGGAATCAGGCTTGGCTGGTGAAAGTAATGCTATGGAACAAAACTAAATGTTATGGCTATTAATTTCTTTCAATCACTGTTTTAACAGAACCAACACTTAGCACAGAAAAAGAGCAATTTCTTTTAATACATAAAATGTGACATGTTCTTACTATCTCTGCTTGTTCAGAACTGTTAAGAGTAGAGGAAGCATATAGCCACATGCCAGTTTTGTAGTACATGACTTCTGTTTGTTTTTTTTGTTTCTTTGCTTACTTTTCTGTTTGTGCCCTACCCTATCAGCTGGCACCCTCCCATCCTTCTCATTTGTCTTCCTCGGGAATTACCACCTTCCTTGTACACCCATGGCTGTCTCCCCATGGATTGCTTATGTTTTCAGGGGTTTCCTAGGCCATCAGGAGATGAAATCATTGCCCTGCCTTGTGGAATGGTACATGGACAACTATGTAAAGCCTATGTAAACATAGAAACATAGAAAAATAGACTTTGACTGCAGATAAGGACCGTTTGGTGCACCTAGTCTGCCCATTTCCCTACCTAGAGGATAAGCTGCAGATCCTATTTAACCAACAGCCTATTTCTTCCTACCCCCCACAAAAATTGCTTATGTCTGTCCCATACATTCTTGAATTCTCCCACAGTTTTAGACCCCACAACCTCCTCAGGAAGGCTGTTTCATGCTTCCACCATCCGCTCTGTGAAAAAATACTTCCTCACTTTGCCCCTGAGCCATCCCCCCCTCTATCTTCGAATTGTGTCCCCTTGTTCTTGCACATCTCTTTTTCTGAAAGATGCTACCCTCTTGGACTTTGTTGATTCTACTGAGGTACTTAAATGTTTCTATCATGTCCCCCCATCCCTCCTTTCCTCAAGGGTATACATATTAAACTCCTTTAGTCTCTCCTTGTATGACTTCTCTTGCAGACCCTGCACCATTTTAGTTGCCCTCCTCTGAACTGCCTCCATGCTGTCTATGTCCTTGCAGAGATGGGGCCTTCAGAACTGGACGCAGTACTCCAGATGGGGTCTCACCAACTGTCTGTACAGAGGGATAACAACTTCCTGTTTTCTGCTGGTGATGCCTCTCCCTATACATCCCAGTATCTCCCAAGCCCTCCCTACTGCCTTCTCACATTGCTTGCCAACCTTAAGGTCATCTGATATGATCACCCCCCGGTCCCTTTCCATTTTTGTTGTTGTTACTACCTCCCTCCAACAATGTGTAATCTTCCCCTGGGTTTCTGTTTCCCAGGTGCATTCTTTTGCACTTCTTTGCATTAAATCCAAGCTGCCATACTTCTGACCATTCCTCCAACCTTGCCAAGTCCCTTCTCATCCTTTTCACGCCTTCTTGTGTATCAACCCTGTTGCAGATATTTGTGTCATCTGCAGAGAGGAATATTTTTCCTTCCAGTCCCTCTGCAATGTCACTTATAAAGATATTAAAAAGGACTGGACCCAGTACTGAACCCTGTGGTACCCCCACTAGTAACCCCTCTTTCTTCAGAGTGGACTCTATTTACAATTACCTTCTGTGTCCTGTTGTCCAGCTAATGTTTTATCCAGGCTACCACCCTGGGACCCACTCCCAGGCTGGTTAATTTGACTATTAATCTTTTGTGTGGGACTGTGTCAAATGCCTTGCTAAAGTCTAGGTAGGCCATGTCCATAGCCCCTCTCTGGTCTACTACTTTGGTCACCCAGTCAAAGAAATCAATTAGATTCATCTGACATGACCCTCCCACTGTGAACCCATGCTGCCTTGGGTCCTGTGCCCCACTGGCCTCTAGGTACTCAACAATTCTCTCCCTCAGAAATGATTCCATCACTTTCCCTACCACAGAGGTCAAACTGACAGGTCTGTAATTTCCTGCCTCTGCCTCTGTCTTGGTCCTGCTTCTGTGAACTGGAATCACATCAGCCTTCTTCTAGTCCTCAGGTACCACACCATCCTCCCATGATTTGTTAAAAAGGGTAGTAGTCAGTGGTGTCACTAGTTCTCTGTTTAATTCTTTTAGAATTCTGAGGTGAATTTCATCTGGCTTTATCCACCTTCAGTTTTAGGAGTTCTTTCAGAACCCGTTCTTCTGTGAAAGGACTGGGATCAACCCCCCTTTCCAGGGTGCTTCTGTTAATTGGATTAGGCACCTCCTCCTCTTCCTCTTTTGTGAATACTGAACAGAAGTATTCATTCAGTATCCCAGCTTTTTCACTGTCACTCTCTGCCCACCCACTGTCCATTCTATTCAGCCTCACTATCCCTCCCTTTGTCTTTCTACACTCCCTGATATAACTATAAAAGGTTTTATCCCCCTTCTTAACTGAGTTGGCTATCTTTTGCTCAGTTTGAGCCTTTGCTATTCTGACTACCCTCCCTGCTTCCTTCTGCCTTAACTGGTACAGTTCTCTGTCCTGCTTCTTCTGTGTTTCCTTATACTTCCTAAATGCTATGTTTTTCTCCCTAACCTTCACCGCCACCTCTTTTAAGAACTATAGTGGCTTTTTCTTTCATTTTGATTTGTTTATTTGATTCACACAAAGGCTTGTTGCCTCTGTGATGGCAGTTTTGATATTTCACCATTGTTGCTCCACCCCTCCTTCTAGCCTGTTTGCTAGTGCTTTTCTAAGGCACTTTCCCATCTTGCCAAAGTCAGCCCTCCTGAAGTCCAGAACCCTCACTTTTGTATGGCTTTTCTCTGTAGTTGAATTTATCATGAACCACACTGTTTGGTGGTCACTTGTTCCCAAATGGCTACCCACTTCTAGATCTGAGATCCTTTCACTGTCCCCATTTGAGAGTATGAGGTCTAGGATTGCTCCCTCATGAGTAGGTTCCAAAACTAGCTGTCTGAGTCATGCCACCTGAAGGGCATCAAGAATGGCCCTGCTTTTGGATGTGGCTGCAGCAAAGGTACTCCAGTTAACATCTGGCATATTAAGGTTCCCCCATCAACAGTATCTCACCTTTCACTGCCATCCTAAATATGACTTCTATCATATTCTTGTCCATTACCTCCCCCTGACATGGGGGTCTGTATACAACCCCTGTGCGGATTGTGGTGCCATTTCCAGTCTTTAAGGTGACCCACAGTGCCTCCTCTCCTCCCTGTTTAATCTTTAGTTCAGTTGCTTTTATCCCTTCCCTTACATAGAGAGCTACTCCCCCCTCTTCTCCCCTCCCTGTCTCTCCTGTAGGTTGTGTACCCTGGTATGTTAACATCCCAGTCATGGTTCTCTGTGTACCATGTTTCTGTGACTGCTACAATATCCAGGCATCCCTCTTCCATCAAGGCCACCAGTTCAGGGAGCTTGTTGCCCAGACTATGGGCGTTGGTACTCATTACCCTCCATTTCTTGATTGCCTTACCTCTTTTTGCCCCATCCCTGTCCTTATTGCATTTGTCACTGTCTCCATTTACCCCTGCGCTTCTCCCTATCGACATCTCTATGTTGGTGTCTACCTCACTTAGTACCCTGATTTTTGGGAATGGCTAGGATTTCCCTGCTCCTTTCCAGTGCCTCCCCCCTTGGCTAGTTTAAATGCTTGCCAATGAAGTATTTAAACCTATCACCTAGGATCCTGGTTCCCCTCCTGGACAGATGCAGACCATCAAGCCAGTATAGGCCTGCATCCCTACAAGTGTACACCCAGTCCTCAATGAAGCCAAATCCTTGAGCTCTGCACCAGTTTTTCAACCACTGATTGAATCCCATGGTGCAGAAAACCCTAGCCTCTACTACGCCATAGATGGGAAGCACCTCTGAGAAGGTTACCGTGTGTACTATTTGTCTAAGGCCCCTCCCCATCTCCACAAACGGTTCTTGCACTGCTCTGATCCCTTTCTTAGTCAGGTAATTTGTCTCTAGCTGGACAATGACATCCAGCTCCCTCCCCTGTGCAGCTGCTCCTGAAATCCTGAGGATTCACTCCCTCTCCCTCCAAGCCATGGTGCCAGGCAGGCACCTTACCACCCTCTCCCCTTCCTCCCCCAGTTCTACCTTTCTAACAAAGGAGTCCCCCACCAGGAGTTGTTTCCTTCCCCTGTGGGGTCCCATGCCACCCTCCTGTGGGTCTCCCTTGTGGAGGTTCCCAGCATCCTCCTTGGTCTCCACTGTGGGTGCCTCCATAGAGGAACCACACTTCTCCAGAATGGCATAAAAATTGTGGAGAGGTACAACTGGAGGGATGCACCTCTGTTCCACCACCCTCACCCTCTCTGAGCCCACTGTGGTCCAACCACTCCTCTTTGTTGGCAACCTCTGAGGCAACCATGGCACACTGAGCCAAGACTCGTTTCCAGGTGTGACCCGGGTACAAAGTATACATAGAGTGAAACAGTGTGTTGCAAAAATAAGTTGATCACAATTATATGTACATTATATGTACAAGGACATAGTTGGTTTCATTTCAATATATACAGAGTATATGTACAGACATATGGGCAAGGGTACAATTTGTAAGGCAATAATTATAACATGAGACCAGGATTTAGTTCTCTCAAGCAGGACTCTATGAAGAGAAGGGGTGGGTTTGAGACCGGGGAAAACAAACTCAGGTCAAGAAGTCATGCGAAACATGCGTGGGTGCTTGGGAGGAAAGGTTTAGTGAAGATATAGGGAAGGTGTGAGGAACATGCAGGCTATTTAGGAGCATTTGGGGCATTTAGGGGAGGGAAGGAGTCTGATGAATCATCAAACGGATGAGAGAGGGGCAGCCAGGAAGAGGTCAGAGGGAAGATTGTTCCAGAGGAGAGGGAAGCGGTAAGAAAAAGCAGACTGACCAGAAATAGTGTGAGTGTGGGGGATGTGGAAAGTGCAAGAATTCCTATGGTGGAGATAGTAATTTGAGGGTTTGGCTGTGGTAAGGTGGGAAGAGAGATAGGGGGAAGGGTGCCAAACCAATATTTTGCCATGAGGGAGGCACAGTGGACAGTTCTCCTGTGGGAGAGCAGGGCCAGGGAGAGTGTAGCATAGAGGAGGCAATGATGGGAGAGTGGGCATATGCAACCAGTATTGGTTCATATGCTCATAGGGCATATATAGAATGGGGTATCACCAGCAGAATGAGGGAGGTTGTGTTGCCTCTGTATAGATCACTGGTAAAACCCCACCTAGAGTAGTGTATCCAGTTCTGGAGACCACAAGTCAAGAAGGACATAGAGTGGAGGTGGTCCATAAGATGGCAATTAAAATGGTGCAGGATCTGCATCAAAATTCCTATGAGGAGAGACTAAAGGACCTAAATATGCACACCCTGGAAGACAGGAAGGAGAGGGGGATATGATAGACACTGTTAAGTACCCTAATGGTGATAAATAAGGTACAGAAGATAAGTATTTTTCAGAAAAAGGTGCTCAAGAACAAGAGGACATACTATGAAGCTGAAGGGGGTTAGATTAAGGCAATATGCAAGGAAGTACTTCTACAGATTAAGGACCCGTCCACACTACACTTGACAAGGCTGAAATGGTTCCAAACCATTACAGGCTGCAAACATGACAGCATGTCCATGCTGCCAGGGAACAGGTATGAAAACGGTCGGAAACCGACACAGCCTGTATACATTGAAATGTGAACAGTGTGTGCACCCAACCCCTGTAATGTGGAGTGCATCCCATGGTGCACCTGGTGAAGACAGCTGCGAAGACAGAAACCCACCCAAATGCCCACCCAGCCACCAGTGTACACAGGGTACACTGAGTGTGGCAGAACAAGGCATGGTGTCTGACAGCAGTGTGCGCCCAGTGGCACCCGTGGTGGACCAAAGGTGTGTAGCAGGCGAAGGTGTGGAACTGAAATGAGAGGAGGCCCCTTCACATGGCAAGAAGGCATGCAGTGATGCTCCAACATTTGCTGGGAACAGGGACCCTGCTGCAGCCCACAGGCAGGCATGCGGTGCACTGCCAGGACATGGCATACCACGCCCCCGCTGCCACCCACCAGAAGCAAGCTGTATGCCCTAGCACACACAGTGCAGCCAGGCAGCACACCCAGAATCCCCACACCAGCAACCCATGGTATTGGAAGCCCCACAGTGCCCCTGAAAGCAATGTGCGCATGCATGCACACTGCCCAAGCAAATGAGCAATACGGTATGGTGTAACATTACAGTCTTTATTCCAATGCTGCCATGGCTTCTGATGGCAGTAACACATATAAATCAATATGCAGTGACAGCATAGCCATGCTGTGGACCATGTGCATTGCTGCGTAACTCCATAAAATTCCAAATGAAACTGACAATGTCATGTGATCGAACAATGCAACACACAATGCTGGACCACCATATGGTCAGTAGTGTACAACACTATATAAAGGAACCCAGGTGTGGGTCACTGTACTGTGACCCGTACCAACAAACTACAGAAACATGCACAGGTGGTGCCCAAACCCAGGCACCCATGTGGCCATACTGTGTCATAATCCCTGACACTGCATGCTGCAGAGATGCCACACAACACTGGTGGGTGACCCAGGCATTGCACTGTGTAACTGAGTGCCACCGTCAGCACATACCTTTGTGCCAACACAAACCAGGCACTGTTGTCACTGGGCAGTCCCCAGTGGTGTCCCCAATGTAGGAGGGAAAACATAAAGGGAATCCCGGGTGGCAACCGGCAGGACACACCGGTCAACCAACCCCTGCAGGCTGCATGAGGTATCACAGGGTGGTCCACTGGAACCTGTCACTGAACAGGTCCTGTGTGAAGCTGGGCATGCCTGCTGCAGGGTCCATGGGGGTAACACTGTGAAGATCAGCAGCACCATGCATTGGGGAAGGGGAGCAGTGTGCAGGCCAGCGGTGGCTGGTGTGCCACCTGTGGGGTACTGCTGTGCCATGCCAGCACCAGCCGGTGTTGGCTTGGATGTGGTCATTAGGGTGGTGGGAACAGTGGTGCCACCCGTGTACACACCACCCTGTAGTGGGGTGTCATGCCTGTGGGGTGCTGGCATAGTTGGGGGCTGCATCCCGAAGGTGGCTGGCTGTGCCATGCAGCCTGCCTGCCTGCCAGCGGTGGAAGGGTGAATGATGACAGGGTCAGCCATGCCAGTGAGGTTCCCAGTGGCCATTGGCATGGTGGGACACCCATGGGTGCCCAGCACCCCGGGGAACTGGGCACAGGGGGTTGGAGCTGCAGTGGTGTGTGCCATGGGGGTGGCACCCGGCCATTGTGGTGTGGCAACAGGGGGTGGCTGCTGGCATTGCATGGCCAGTAACTGGACCATCTGTGTGAAGAACTGCTGTGACTGCTCTTCCTCTTGTCTCCGTAATCTCTCCTCCAATGCCCTCTCCTCCCGTGCCCGCTCCCTCTCCAAGTCCATCAGTTCCCTATGGTGCTCCTGCATCATTCTGCGTGTCAGTTGCAGCACTGCCCCAACTACGTATACGATCCGTGCTGTCTTCAACTTCCTCTTCCTGAGGGTTCCTGGTCACCCCGCCGCTTCGCAGGTCTGCCACTTCCAGCAGTGGAGCTGTCACTGAAGGTTCCTGGCATCTCATCCTGTAAGGCTGAGGACACTGAGGAGGCCTCCACTGCGTTGGTGTCCACCGATGTCCCTTCACCTGGGTCTTGCCCTGGAATGGCAGAACACACCTGTCACCTTTTCACACATGCAGATACCTTACCCCTACTCCCCACGGCCAACCCCAGCCCCAGCCCCACACCCCTGCACCTGTGTGCCTACGCACACCACAGGTACAATAGGCAAACTCCCCTGAAAGCACCCGTGCCACCACCTGTACCACACCCATCACCATGTGCCACATGCCCAGGCAACATCTCCAGCAGTATTCCATGCTGCCACCCCCATATCCCCACCTACACATTGCACATTGCACGTACCTGTGTCAGGGCTCCCCCACTGCACACCATTGTCGCCATCATTCCCCTGGTGTGGGCACGCATCCCTGGTGGTGTCCCCATCATCCTCCATGTCCAGTTCAGGGCTGTCCACCTGTGAGTTCTCCAGGATGAATACTGGTTCGGTGGTTGGCTGTGTACCGAGTATGGTATCCAAAGTGTCATAAAAGGGGCACACCACACACGCACCCCCCAGCGTCTGTTGCTGTCCTTGGTTTTATGGTACCGTACCTTCAATTGCTTTATCTTGTCATGGCATTGCTTTGCTGTCCGCTCCACTCCATTCTCGAACAGGTAGTGCACTACCTTTTGATAGACCTTCGAGTTGTGCCTTGCACTGGCTAGCTCTGCCTGCACCTTCTCCTGGGTTCAGAACTACACCAGCAGTTTTGTTGCCTCGTCTAACCAGGTGGCACCACAATCTGACATGGTCCTGCTGGCTGACAGGGTGGCGTACGGCTGTAGTCACTGCTCCAGGGTACTGGCCTATCTACACTACACCAGTCACAGTTGGTGCTTGGGGGATGTGGTCACTCTACAGTGGTGCTGGGGTGGTGTGCTCTGGCACTGCTGTCCTCTGTGGACTGGATGTGTGTTGTGGCAGCTGTTGGGGCCCCCTTTACACCTCTGGCACACAGTGCTGGCATCTGTTGCTATCTGCCTGCCCTATGGCATGTGCCCACTGTTTGCCCTGGGCACCAGCACTGTTCCCTCCTTGCAGTCCTTGTTTTCCTGCTACAAGCAGCACCCCCTATTGACACTCTGTACCTCCACTCTGCACCTCTTTCAGGTGTGTGCACCCAGTGGCTCAGGGTCTCGTGGTTCAGATGTTGTGCAGGCAATGCTCTGCACTGTTTCCCCCTCTTTGCAGTGTGTTCAGTCCCCACGTGCATGTCAGCCCTCCGAGTGCTTCCTTGTTCGGTTGCCTCCCATCTGCCCCTTTGTAGAGCACTGCTTGCTGGTCTAGAAGATGACTGGGGGCTACATGGTGGTGCGTTAGATGAGCACTGGTAATGTTACAGCCCTGTGACTGTTTCCATAACCGTTGTAGAAACCACCTTCTGACAGGTTTCTATAACGGTTGCGAAAACGCCTGCTGTAACGTTACCAGTGTAAATGCACGCTGTTACGGATGTGGTTTACACCCTCTGTAACATTACAGAGGAGTTTTCATGATGCAGTGTGGACAGGGCCAAAGTGGTGGATTCCTGGAACAGCCTTCCAGCTGATGTGGTGTGGGTGAAAATAGTGATGGGGTTCAAGAATGCAGGGTAGGCATAAGGGAATTTTAGGGGGGAGGGAGGGAGAATGGGCCAGAGATGAAGTAGGGTCTACAGAGACACTGTAGATCGGGAAAAATTGGCAGACTATGTGGGCCAAGTGGTCCTTATCTGCTGGCAAATTCTGTTTCTACGTAGGGCTACTCCTGGGTCATTAGCAAAATGACATGGGGACCCACGTAAGATCTCCATCGAGAGTCTGGGCGCTTTCTTTATCTTTAGCCCTCCTTAGTAACGCAACCCATCTCCTTATCCCCACAGGACCATCTGTGGAAATCACTGGTGTATATATGTCTGTTCCATGATCATGGATTGTTATTCTGTTATGGGGGAAGGGATGCAGGTATACTCCTCAGTATAGAGAATAAACTCATTTTGCTGGGAAATACAGGAGAGGGCATATGCTGCACAGCCAAATATCTACAGCTATTCTGTTATACCAAACCTGATCTTATTCAGTACCCTGAGGGATGGCTGCAAGGCATCCTCCCTTAGGGACTCTTACCACACCGAGAAGAGACCCTCTATGCAACAGCAATTTTAACAGCTAGGATAGTGATCCTCCGCTCTTTGTACCCCCACAAAATATCTGATAGTTCATGTGCGTTAAAAGGCATTTGTGGAATATGAAAGACATACATCCCACAGTGGAGAGGCATAAATTCTAGATTTCATTAACAGATAGGGTTCAGGTATTGCCTTCCTTCAGGAAACAAACCTCACACAAGCAGAAGCCAACAAACTAAAATTAGGATGGGTTTCCCAGATTTGCAGCAGTACCTGCAGTACCAATAACAGGGTGCAGCTATCAAAGCACGAAAGAATGTAATCTTCGCAGCAGGGAAGGTCAGACATAGAGGGAAGGTTTGTCATTGTACAGGGAAACCGAGCCAGCCATTGGTCACTGTGTGCAATGTTTATGGCCTGAATAACACAGAGGCTAGCCTCTATCTTGCCTTCACAAAAATGCTTCTAGAACAGCAACATGGGCAACTAATTGTGGGAGGGGAATTGAATGCAGTCCTTAATGACTTCTTAGACATGAGCAAAGCCTCCACAGACTTCAGAACCCCAGCATCCGTTGCACTACAAGACCTAGCAAAGGAGTTAGGCCAAGTAGATATATAGAGAGTAGTCCACCTCAATGGCAGAGATTACATGTTCTTCTTCAGACCCATCATACATTCTTCAGAATAGATATGTAGCCAACACGAAGTGCCTTAACTTCAATTGTCATAGGAGCTAGAATCAGCATGGTTGGGATCTCAGACCATGCACTGATTTCCTTCACCTGGATGCCACCCCATGTGGTGGAGCAGGCACAAGGAAGATGGCATTGAAATATGTCCTTCCTTGAAGATCCAGGCTTTTGCACAATGCTGCAAGAGGACGCTAGGGACTTTCTGCACAGAAATAAACCTTAAGACACCTTGGCAGTGATTCACTGGGATGTGCTTAAGGCTTATGTAAGGGGGAGATGCATCAGTCACACCTCATACCTTAAGAAAGCTAAACTTAGGCAGGCCTGGTGGTGCTGGAGGTTGAGGCACTGGTCACTACACCTTGCACCACACTGGCGATCTGGTTCGGGAATGAGCCCAGACTGCCGGGGGTTGGCAGGGGTGAAAGAGGATTGAGCATCTGGAGGACTGTTCTCCTATCTCGGGAGAGGGAGGTCCTGTTGTTCCATTCATTGACTGACATCTGGCTGTGGCTGAAGGGCAGTACAGGTCAGGAGGCACGTATCGGCGTCTATATATTGGTGGGAAGGGGAGCCATGAGAAAATGTGGAAAAGGGAGCTGGCAGACTCCATGATGGCCTGTCGCGTCCCTGGCCACAACCCAACTTCTGGATAATGCTCTGGGTGGGGAGAGAGACGGCACTCTTGTCCCTGGCCCCACTGCAGGGGTAAGCTGTGGGGGAATTACCAAGGGTTGGTCTGAGCAGGGGATGCATGGGCCAAAGGATGAGTCCATCCGAAGGGAGGACCATAGCCACCTGCCAGGCTCCAAGGGAGCAAAAACAGAAAAGAAAAAAAAAGAAGAAAGCTAAACTCAGAGACCTTGAGGCACAAGAGCAAAAGCTAAAGGACCCTGAGGAGAAGTTCATAGAAAGCACAGCTGACAAAGGGCATCTACTTGTGGAAATTACGTGGATAAGACACAAGGTTAACATGCATCTTCACCAAAGGCTGAATATGCACTATTCCAGCTGAGACAGATGTTTTGGGAGTTCAGAGAAAAACTAGGATGCCTCCTAGCCTATCAGCTCAAAAAGAGGAAGGAGCACTCTTGGATTATTAGTATCTGGAAGCGCAATGGTATTACCCTTTGGGATAAGTATGGCATAAATGACAAGTTCCTGCCATCTACAGTACCTGGCATGCTGGTAAGGTTTGACCAACAAAGCAGGAGATGGATAGTTTTCTTTCCCACCTCCAGCTGCCCACCCTAACAAAACACCAGAGAGATCAGCAAGAAAAACCTTTCTCTCAGCAGGAATTGGGAGCAGCCCTGAGTAGCATGCCTGCTGGGAAGGCCTCAGGCAGTGAAAACATCCCCACAGAATTCTTAAATACTTTGAAGGATGGGCTGCTAGAGCCCCTAACCAATGCCCTCACCAAGGCCTATGCACTGGGTGTACTCCCTGCCTCAATGCACACAGTGCAGATATCCCTGATTCCCAAACTGGTGAAAAATGCAACCCTATGTAGTAGCTATAGACTGATATCCCTGATCCCAGTGGACTGCAAGATCATTGCCAAGATGATGGCCATCCAGTTGAGGGAGGTAATCCACAACCTCATAAACAAAGGCCAAGGGGGTCTCATACCAGGATTCAGAGGCATGGACAACACTAGGTGCCTGCTAAACTCCCCCTCCCCCCAATCAGTGCTCTGTTCACTAGATACTAAAAAGAGTTTGAGAGAGTGGATTGGAGATTTCTCTTTCACAAGCTAAGCTCCATTGGGATAGGAGTCAGGACCCAACTTCAGGGTCTGGAACAAAACATTGTACTGAGGGCCTTGGCAGAGGTCATCACTAATGGTAGGGCATCCCCAACCTTCCCATTGGAAAGAGGCACCAGACAAGGCTGCCCTCTCACTCTCTACTTCTATTTGCTCTGGCACTAGAACCGCTCCTACAGGCTGTCAGACTTGCCCCTTGGATTCAAGATATCAGTATGGAGGGATATAAAACACTGGCTTACACCAATGATATAATTCTGATCACACTAATCCCAGTGAATCCATCACAAATTTGCAAAATATAATTAGTAGATATGGCGTTCTCTCTGGATACTTATCTCATAATCCAACATTTACCCATCCAATTCACTAGTATCCCCGTGACCCCAGAACCCATGGGGCCCACAATTAGTGAGCGAGCAACTGAAATACTTGGGTATCTGCTTTCACTGGAAGCTGGAACATTTGGGCAAATACAGCCTGAACCTAGTACTGGAGCAGTTAGACAAAGACCTAACAAGATGAGAATGCCTTCATATCTCACACTGTGACAGAGCGTAGGCTTTCAAAATGACTGTTGCCCCCAAAATGCAGTATGTCCTGGACAACCTACCAATAAGAATAGGCACAAAATAATAGTCTGTTCATACAAAGATGCAGGCCTTTTTTGGGGTAAAAGCCCGAGGCAGCTTAGCTTGTCTAAACTCACACAGGACTTCAGGAATGGTGGGTTAAAACACCAAGACATCACCCTGAGTTGCACGGCAAAAATTCTGCTGCAGCTAGCACAGGGAGCCACCCAATAGCAACAGGGATATAAACTGAAATGAGTCGACAGTGATACCTCAGCGGTGGTGGGCTCAGCAGCAGAGGTGATACAACTCAGCACTCTGCTGGCTGGACTGTCATCCCACCCTGCTCTGAATCATACCAAAGATGTTTGGAGAAAATACAAGAGGATAAGTAAATGGCCCCCAGAAAGAGCTCTGCACTCCCCCCCTCTGGGGAATCAATCCTTTTGTATTGGGGAGATGCCAGCTCAGAGCTGTGAATGGCAGTCTGCAGGGATTATGTGTCTTGCTGATGTGATCAATCCAACCAATAGGACACTAAAATCCTTTGCTTAGTTACACCATGAGTACACACTCCATAAGTAGAGATGGGCGAAGTTGGAAAAATTGCTTGGTGAATTAATCCTTGAATTTAGCACAATTTGTGGAGTGCAGATCGATCTGTGAAGTGCGAACTTTCACCGCAAAGTGTGAAGTTTCACCATGAAGTGTGGAATTTCGCCCACAAATGGCAGAATTTCACATACGAACACAGAATTTCACCATGTGCAGGTGAAATTCTGCCATTCACGGGTGAAATTCCATACTTCACAGGTGAAATTCTGTACTTTGCATTGAAAATGTTATGATTCGGGCATAGTTGAAGTTGCTGAGGGCAGGGAAAACCTCACAAAACTCCACAAATGTGCATTTCAGCCACTTTGCAGTAACTTCGCCGGTGAATTAAAACTTTGGCACATCTCTGTCCATAAGCAACAGCACTGGAGGTGCCTCCAACTGAGACACACTTTAGGCTACATACTAGGATCTGGATGTAGACTTCTTGATGCAAATCCCCTGGACATCACACTATAGCCCATAGCAGGCAACAAGCCATGCAGGAGCAGAATATAGAAACACCTGATAGAGCTGTCCACCGACCCCACTCTAGGGGATAGGCAGAGGTTGAATGAAGAACTATGGCTTAAGGTTACTCAATAGATCTGTTACCAATGCTGGAGTGAGGTACAAGGCAGAGTCAAAGACACTAAGGTCAGGTTCACACAGTTCAAGATATTATACAGGTGGCATTGAACCCTCCCCTCCCCTCCCAGTCTACATGTCTGGAGACCACTATCCAAATGCTGGAGATGTAATATTGACAAAGGGGCATTTACACACATTACCTCGTTCTGCGTAAAGCTGGGGAAAATCTGGTAAGAGATCCAAACAGTGTGCTGCATATTACAATCAAGTCGCCTTGTCTTCAACATCCAGCTAGTAATGCTGGGCCTAAGCCACAGCCACCTGTCAACTCAATGCTTCTCTCTCTATACAAAGGGAGATGGTTATTAGGAGCCTTGATCATAGGAAAGAGAGTCATACTGACGCATTGATGGGAACAAGTGCCACCACCCATAACTGAATGGCTGACAGAACTAGCTAAGACAGCCAGCTATCAGAGAGTGCAGTATGTCATGCAAGGCAAGCTGGATGACCATGTTAATACGTTGGGAGCATATCTGAAATCTGTGGTTTGCTCAGTTCCCATGGGGTTTTTCTTCCCTGGTCATCCCAACTGACAAGACAGCAACAACTGGTCCCTGGCAGCCCCTCACCCCCCATGGACAGTTAGACAACACATAGGGAATATGAACCTGAAAGCCACTACAGGAAGCTCAGCCCTCAGCCCTCAGCCCTCCTGGCATCAAACCAATGAAACCTCACTTAGGTCAGGCTAGAGTTGCCATTAGATAGTGATAGTTTTTATTACACCAAAGGTTTGCTCCCAAGTTTGCATTGTTCCTTCATAGCTTTCCCCTCTTTGGTAGCACAGGAATCAGTACAGTGATATTATTTACTAGGATGCTGATGTTGATCTCTGTGTCATGGATAATCTTGGTACCATACACCAGTATGACTCATGATTCAGATCCACCATTTATAAAGTTGTAGTTCCATGAGGCCTTGTCCTTGGCCAGGAATCCAGCTTTGTCCCTGGCAAGGAATCTATGTACAGTACTTGGTTATATGTTACATAAACTTCAAAAAAATATTAATTATAAAAAAAGTTACTTGCTTTTTCATAACCCCCCTTCTGTTCAGACAACTGAACAGGAGGGGGTAGAATACATGGGCAGATGAGATGTATCATACGGACCCCATCTGCCATCATATTCTATGTTTCTATAACACTGATTTTACTGCCTTTTGAAAAAGCTGGATTCAGTGAAGAGCAAATGATGATGCATGGGATGGCACTCACAATATAGTCCTTACTGCAAGCAGAGCTGTATGACCATTGGCTCATACTGACTTCACACCACTAGTCACAAAACTTGAACATTTAATCCCTCCCAAACATTGTGCTCGGTGCCTTTTCAGAATTGTGCATATTGTACACCTTGCTAAATTTGTAACCCCATGCCTCTCCAGATATGTTTCTTGTGGTCCCACCCAATTTTGTACCCCACACTTCTCCTGAATTTTGCTCTTCACATATCTCCCAAAATGTATCTCACATCCTCCCCAAAATACGTTCCACAAACTCTCCTGGATGTTGTCCCCATACACTTGTTGAATTTTGCACCTTGCATCCCTCCTGCATTTTGCACCCCACATCCCTTCCAGAAAATGCACCCTGTATGCCGTTCAAAATTTGTGACTGTAGAGGGTACGTGGGGTATAAAGGTAACAATGGACACAGTGATAGGGTTCGACACACCCGCAGTTTGTTTTTATTTTATACAAAAATAGAAAAAATTAAAAAAACAGTTCAAACAGAACAAGGAAATAAACAATAGCTCAAGGCTATTTCACCTTAGATCAGGTATCTTAAAACAATTCATCAGCTTTCCAGCTGATAGCTTAAATTCCTGTTTAGGCACAGGTATATCTGCTTACCTTCCTTCAGGAAAGTGAGACTGGCTATGCAGTTAATCTGACCCTTAGTGTTTGAGGAGGGCTTATATAGCCCTCCCACTTATGGGAAAGTCCCTCCCATAACATCCAATTAGTTCTAAAATGGTTCCTAAATAGGGAAGCTCCTCCTCTATTACATAATGAGATTTTACTTACGGGAAGTCCCTCTATAGGAAATCCTCTTCCGGAGGTCTTGCTAACAGGTCAGCACCTTATTTTCTATATAAGCAAAGAGTGCAAACATTTATTTCATTTATACATGTGCTGTATTGTTATAGCACAAACACTATCCCTTTAATTTATATCTCAGGGCTCTATAGAGAAGGAAACATCATATGGCTTGATACCTACAGTGTCTCTTTATTCTTTAATTTGTTTAATTTCTTTATTGTGTTTAGTTTATCTTACAGCCCTCTCCTTATTCTGAGGGCTACTTCCCTCTGTAAAGCATTTCCATACATAGGGATGTCCCTGTCCCTTTAAATCATTTGAGTTCCAAGTTGCAGCAGAGCGGCAGCAAAATAATACAAACAATAGAGGCATAATGCCACTCTGTAACACTCATATTCCACCTATCCAAGTGGACATCTCTTTTTATTTAACTGGCAATTCAAACATTTCCTTATTCATTTATTTCTCTGTCACCTAAAATTCAGTGCTCCTGCACCATATACCTGTATATATATATACATATATATATATATATATATATATATGTATATATATACACATATAGAATGGCATAGGCACCTTAGCTTACAAACTGAATTAAGCACTGCAGCACTTTAAACTCATTATATGCACAAAATGCACTTTATTTATTCTATGCACTTTATTTCAAAACAAATGCACTTTATTCAACCAGCACATTATTCACTTAAAGGAACGTTATATCTTTTGGCATTAAATGCCATAAATGCACCTTATTTCATTCTTGCCAGCTGACCTTAGCCTAGTCTATTTATTTTGGGGAGTTCTTGGTGAGGGATGGAAATATCGAAATTAAAAATAAAAGTAGTAGGGAAAAAGTTTAGTGAGAGATAGAAAAGACTGTCATAGGTAGCCAACCTATGCCAGGGGCAGAAAATGGTAAAGTATAGAACCAGAAGATACTGATGTGTAACAGATTTCAGTAGGAAAAAGAAGTAGATAGGATGCAGTTCTGCCACAGTGACCATGCCCTCTGGAATTTTGCACACTTCAGCCTCCAGAAATGAAAGGCAAAGCAAGGCAGATTTATTTTTATAATTCCATTTTCTATAGGCTCAGAGCACTTCACAATACATGAAATAACATTAAAAACATTGACTAATAAACAGATCGCATCAGCAAATAAATAAAAATCCAAATATAGATAGGAGGTGTTAACTTGAAACAAAGCCATAACATAAAACAGACTTAAGCTTGATTAACCCAAATGATAAAACTGCTCAGGTAAATTCCAGAACCAGAATGGTTAGTTTTGGGCCTTACCCAAGAGTAACCATGATAGAGACCTTCAAGTACCTCAAGGGAAGAAACAAGATCAATCTGGGTAACCTTTTTAGGTTCAGCGAAAACAAGAACTCAAGGAGACACAGTTGCAAATATGCAGAAGGAAGTTCCAGAAGGAGGCCAGTAGGTATTTTTTCATGGAGTGAGTGGTGGCAGGGTGGAATGGATTATGGGAGGAGGTTGTAAACCAGCAAATGGGGGATGTAGGAGGGGTTGGGGTAAAGTCAAGTGGAGGGTAAGAGTTTTGGAAATGGTGGGGCACATCATCATGTAACACCAAATGCATGAACTCTGCATCAAGTAGACTCGATAGACCACAATGGCCTTGTTCTGCTGGCAGTTTCTTATGTTTCTATGTTCTCAGATCTCACAAGATAAACACAGGTAAAGTTCCAGTTTAACCAAATCTCATACCTGTCATATAAAATCAACATATGCAAATGTTCACATTTGAGTCAACCACCATTTGGATTTATTGTAAAAGATAATGCACACCTTGATTTAAAAAAAAATTCAGACTTTTCTGTAAACAATTACAACAGCTCATCTCTCCTGGCACAAACATAAAAAGCAATGGTCAGCAGTGACCTATGCCACACAAACATTTCTGCTTTTAAAGAGCAAGTGTACTGCCTGGAATTAATAGTAATTTTCAGATGCAGTCAGCTATCACTTCTTATATCTGAAGTATTTTTTTTTATTTTCTGTTTGCTATTTAAAAGATTTTCCACCTGGAAGGGTATGCACCCCTGACAGTGACACCATTACAGCAAGCAACATTGATGCCGACAACATTGACAGTTCACTGTAATGGTGTCCCCAAGATCCCGGCACTCTGTTTCCTGGTCCTGCACCCCCTCCCCAAATCATCTCTGACTTGGAGTTGATGATATTTAGTACAGGAGGCAGGAGGTACAGGGCACAGAGCCCACCCCCCACATGGGTGGGTTTGGGGGACTTAAAAACAGACTGGATTTTAATAAGGATTTATGTCAACCTCAACTTGCAGTTGACATAAATCTGTCACTGTGGTGCCGGTGGATGAAATAGCTGTTGAACCAACATAGTAGAGCACCTGGCAGTACTATATGATGTGTGGAGCAGCATTCTGTTTGGAGGCTAAAAATAGTCAGTTCTGTTCCTCCCACTACATCATCAACGCTGAAACCACACTGACTGTGACATCGCTAGTAATCAAGGAGAATCATTTTTTTACTGCCTGATTATTCTCATTAACATGTAGCAGCAGGCATTGGCTCTTCTTGGTTACTAGTTATGTCACAATTTTCTGCAGTTTGATTGGTAACTTGTGACAGTTGTTGTTCAGGCTGCAAGAGTCGTAGTGCTTCAATGTGTTTGGTCACATTTCTGATGATGTAGTGGAAGGAGCAGAACCAACATTTTTTTAGCCTCCAGATAGAAAGCTGCTCCACACATCAGCCCAGTACTGCCAGGTGGAAAATCTTCTAATTAGCAAACAGAAAAGAAAAAATACTTTAGATAAAAGAAGTGATAGCTGACAACATCTGAAAGTTACTATTCATTACAGGCAGTACACTAGCTCTTTAAAGGAGTAGTCCACACAAAATTTGCAAAAATATATGTTATGTAGAGCGTTTTGATTTGTATGTAATGTCCTAGGGTGTTCTTCCCTCTGTCTGCTGTTAGGAATTTTTCTTAAATTAGCCTGCTAGCTTTATGGTAGTTTTACTACCCCTGGGGATCTCCATCTCAAATATGCTTATTGCCTTTCTTGTACCTACAATCCACCCTGTCTCATGTGACAGTGATGTAGCAGAGCCCATAGATTTAGCAAATGCATAGTTCACAATGGCAGAGCTGTGTAACTGTTCTTATCCAGTGAGCACAAATGGCAATTTACAGTTTAGCAGATAACTGAGAGCTAGCTGAGTGGGATTTCTGTAAGAAACAGCTACTGAATAGCTCTAATTTGCTATTTGTGTTTTCTGTGTGTATGTGTGTGTCAGGTCTAGCTAGCAGTAGTAAGTGTTTTCATTTTAAAATTTAATTTAATCAAACTACACACAATAAAAAGCACAGACATTGCCCAAGATCATCAATGCTATAATTAGTAAAGACTAGCAGTATTCTTACAGAAACTCCACTTACCTAGCTCTCAGGTATCTGCTAAACTGTAACAGTAGCCATTTGGGCTCACTGGATAAGAACAGTCACATAGCTCTGCTGTTGTGAACTGTGTATATGCTAGATCTATGGGCTTGGCTACATCACTGCCACATGAGGCAAGATGCATTGTAGGAACAAGAAAGGCAATTAACCTATTTGACATGAAGATACCCATGGGTCATAAAACTACCATAAAGCTAGCAGGCTAATTTAGTAAAAACTCCTAATAGCAGACAGAGGGAAGGACACACTTGGACCTTACATACAAATCAAAATGCTCTGCATAACATATGTTTTTGCAAATTCTGGGTGGACTACTCCTTTAATTCCAGACCAGTTGACAAATATGCAAATTTAACTCTAAGCTGATACAGTCATCTGCGTGTGGTGCAGAGACAAGACAGACCATGAAGCCAAAGTCAGCTGTATTATGGCTTTTCTGTGCAGTGCTCATTGAGAGCACCAAGGACAGAGCCCAGACACACAACGGAGCCATCAGCTACATCATGGCTTTTCAGTGAGGTACAGAGCAAAGCCAGTGCTGGCAGAAAGCATAATGACTGGAGACGTGCCCTTTAGTTGGTCAGCTGTATTGCAGCTTTTTGGTTTTAAAACTCTTATTTTATTTAAAAACATTCATGTCCATTACAGTGGACCAAAAAAATCAAGTAGTTCTTATTATATTCTTGAAGACAACACAGAAAAAAATGTCACAATAAATACTTACCATCTTTGGGATCAATCAAGGTTTGTTTCTCCTGTTACTCTACATTCATGATTTGAGAGCTCCTTCTCACCCCCTCATATTCATCCTGCTCTATTTCTTTATACTAATTTTCTAAAATGGGTGTATCCCTTTCTTCCCCAGGAGTCTCCAGATAGGAAAAGATCAGAACCAAATTCAGCTGCACTTTGTTTTTTTTTAATACTAACATTGTGGTCAGAGACAAACCCCAGAGCCATTAAATTGCATTTCAGCTTTCAGTAAGGGAGAGACTGAAGCCAAACTCAGTAACATTGCGGTTTTTCTATTGAGTACTTGGTAGGATGGAGGGAAATGGGGAAAACTGAGAGCTGCACTTGAATCTGCTGAAAGTGTTGTCACTTACTGCTGAAGAAAAAGAAAAAAAGTCATATGGGGTTGGGGGCTATGAGAATCAGAAGGGAATGGGGCAAAGACAACCAGAGGAGACTGACTGTATTCAGTTTGTTCTGTTTTATAGGGTACATGCATCAAGTCATAATTTTATGAATTTATTGAAATAATTATTTTTTTTTAAGGGCCTGTTTTATAATTGTACTAATGCAATGCAAGGCATGTGTTGTGGGATTTATCAACACTTCTGTGGAATTACAGAACTCAGCCTGCAGTCTTTTGATACACCACATGTGATGTGTACGAATCACACAACAACACACACCATCATGTGCAGCATTGCTTTTAATATTATAGAATGACAGCTCAAGGGAGTAGGTTTTTAATACCTTTCAATACGCCTAAAACACCAAAGGAGCTGTTGCACGCTGCACACCACTCCCTTCAAGAAATGTGTGCCCTAAACCTTTTCCAAAATGTGTGGCAACCCTCCTGAATTCTGTGCCTTAAAAATCTCTCAAATGTTGGTCCTGAAATCCTCCTGAATCTTGTACCCACAACCCTCTTAAAATGTGTTCCCCATGCCCCTTCTGAAACTGATACCCCATACCCTCCAAACTTTGAGCTCTGCATTCTTTCCAGTCCAGTTAAAGTTTATTTGTGCAACAAATTGTCATTACAATGCAAGCATAAAATATTACTATCAATAGAGTACAAAATAACATTCATAATTCATTAGCTGAAACAAATTCTCAATATAGAATATTTTAATGTGCAAAATTCACAAGACAAGCACTCCTTTTGGAATGTTTGCCTGTACCACTCCCCAAATTTGTACCTGCACCCCTCCCAAAATGTATACCGGGACCCTGCCAAAAATTTGCACCTGCACCCCTCACAAAATGTGCCCATGTCACCTCTTACGAAATTTGTACTGGAGCACTTACGCAATTTATTTAGTAAAACCCTTTGAAATTTACAACCCAGCTCCTGAAATGTACACCCCATCCTGAAGTTCATGCTTTCCATTCCATTTCCAAAAGCTACAACACCCTAAATTCCATCATAATTGTTCTTCCTAAATGTTTCCACCCCATAGCATTATTAGCCTCAGGGCTATTGTATGTGGTACATTTTAGTTTAGACAAATGATAAAATAGTAAATGCCAATAACTCTTAAAATAAATGGTATTTCTTTTTAACTTAAAACAAGTTCATTATTTTGGTTTAGACTGTACAAATTATTCTGTTTCAAAAGTGTGATAAGCCACTGCAGGGTGTGAATACTGATTGTATAACTACACTTCCCAGGTGGTTTACATGCAGGAGATACGGCTCTGTGTCTAACAAATGCCTGGGATGTTCATTTACAGGACTGTCTATAACGCACACCATGCTATGGTTTCTTGCTTTTTTTTTTTTTTTACAAACTAGGTTGCTTACAGTCCACATGCAGTAGTTTTGTTAGCAGTGCAGAGTAGACTGTGAGTACCTACTGTAGCTGACATCACATGACATCAGCAGCTCTTCACTGAACCCAGCTTTATTAACAGGCAGAGAAATCAGGATTACAAAAAAGCATGTAACCTCTAAACAAAGTAAATTAGAAATCTAAATCTTTGGCATGATACTTATTGGGGATCTGCTGTTCCTAACTCCCAGAGTAGTGCTATTGGTACCGTCTCCTGTTTAAGGTAATGATACTCTTCATTCTCAGCAGAAGAATTTCAGAAGTCAGTACTTTTCATGGTGAGAGTGAAAAGACTGCATTAAAATAAAAAGATGAGATACAGAAATTTCACAATTTGATTCGAAAATGACTTTTTGGATTCAGGGCAGGTGGAGGTTACATGTACAGTACTGTACAGGCATGCATTGCTTCTGTTACTTGAAGGATTGTTTTTATCTGCACTGTATTTTTAAGATTATTTGAAAGATTAGGAAACTGTGCAACAAACAGACCAATAATAATTTTTGTATCCAAGTGTCAACTGTAATGTTCTTGTGATATAACAAATGTGTTAATTTTTATGTTTGCTTGCATGCATGTGCAAGAAGCATAGTGCCACCATAAGAATTTTTGTAGGTGTGCCACCCTGCTTCCAATGCCCTGCTCCTTCTTACAGGTGCGGCCTCACCGCACCAATGAATGTCCGACCTGTCTATGACAGCAGTTCAGATGCAGTGCGTACAGTTGAAAGCCAAAGACCACTACAGTTATCGGTGGTAACATGTAGGCAATTTGCATACAGCCATCGGCAGGCAATTTACATACTGCTGTCGGCAGCATGCAAAGTGACTACACTGAGCAGTGCATGTGAACAGCTGTCATAGACAGCTCCATTTTTTTCTACTTCACACCCCCCCAAACAAATACCCAAGTAGCATGCTGGGAGCCCACCCCAGCATGCTCATGTGCTCCCCCCACACACCATATGGCCGATGGGGGTGCCCAATCCCCTGTTGGCTCCACTGCCCCCCTCAAACAGACTTCCATGTGCCATGTTGGGAGCCTACCCCATTGTGGCAAAAGACAATATGGCTGACGGGGATGTCCAATCCCCCATTGGCTCCACTGCCCCCCCCAAAAAAAACTTCCAGCTGCCATGCTGGGAGCCCACCCCAGTGTGGCAAAAGTCCCGTGTCATCTTCCTGAAAAAGAAAAATAAACCTGTAAAAACAAAGTCCCTCGCTGACTGTCTTGCCCTCCCCCAACCCGCACTCCACCCTCTGCGCACCCACCTCCCCCACACCCCCTGACCCCATACTTATCTCCAGAGTCCAGTGTGATGATCTTCAGTGGACCAGGAACACATCTGCACTCTTCAAAACTGACTGCGAACTGAAGAAATGCCAGTAAGCTGTATAATGGCATAAATGTTTTTTTTTCAACTTTGGTGCATATCTTGGCCATTTTTGGGACTTTTTTCACCAAATTTTCAACATGGGGTTCTTGGGGCCCCACCTCATGAACTAAGTCACTGTCATTTTGTTATTCAGTCCCAAAAGATGCTTTCCTAGTCATTGAGTGGAACCACCTTTTGGGACTTAGTAACGAAACGACAGTGTCACAGTTCGTGAAGTAGGCCCCCCAAAACCCTATGTTGAAAGATTTGGTGAAAAAATCCCCCAAAATGACAGTTTTGCGAGAATGCATTGCACAGTTCCTAAGCATGCTCGTAACTTTGCAAATTGTTAATATTTTCACTCCAGATTTTCAACATTGCTATTTTACCACACCTCCTTATGAGCAGTACAGCTGTCATTTTTCACATCTCACCCAAAATGTGCTTTCATGCATGTAGCGCACAGTGGAACAGTCAGTGTACAAAATCAATGTTTGGGACAGATTAAGAAAATCACAGTGACACTGTTTATGAGCAGAAGTCTTAAAATGGCTATGTTTAAAATTTGGTGACAGAAGTCCATAAAATAATTGTGCTGCGAGCGTGCATTGAGCAGTTTCCACACACCCTCGTAAGTTCACAAATTTGTAAAATTTTCAGTCCAGATTTTCAACACTGGCATTTTTCCACATCTCCTTATGAACAGTACAGCTGTCATTTTCACACCCTGGCCTCAATGTGTTTTCGTACTTCTGGCACAGAATAGCACGGTCACTTGGAAATTAGTGTTCAGGACAGATTACGAAAATCACAGTGACACTGTTTATGTGCAGAGGTCCCAAAATGCCTGTATTGACAATCTGCTGTAAAAAATTCCCCAACTAATTACATAACAGGTGTACATTGTGTAGTTTCTACACACGCTCGTGACTTCACCAGTTTTTGTATATTTTCACTCCAGATTTTCAACAATGCCATTTTTTAAACCTCCTCATGAACAGTGCATCTGTCACTTTTCACATCCTGTTCGAAATGTGTTTTCGCACTTGTGTCTCCAAATGGCACAGTCGCTGTACAACATTACCTTTCACCTAACAAACTGATAGTGTCACTGTTCATGTGGTGGGGCCACAAAAAAAACATGTGGAAAACATGGAGTAAAAGTACCAAGAAACACCCAGGTCATTAGGGTTTTCAACCATAACGCCCTACCCTGTAGGGATTGGAGACAGTGATGCTCATGCCATTCCACCCCACCCCCACCCTGCAGCCAGTGACAGGCATCGAGGTGTGCTTTGTACCCTTTGCCCCCAGAGTTCACCCCATTCTCCTACACTGTGCCCATTTCAGCATATTTCCTTATGGAATGAGGGGAACATAAAGCCCAAACACTCCAAAGCACACCTTGACACTTGTCAGTGTCTGAAGGGTAGGGTGAGGTGAAATGTCATGATTGTCATGGGCGATGACCCAAAGGCACACACCAATGCCTGTCCATCTCCACAGAGTGAGAGTGGAGCTAGCATCAGTTCAATACTTCAATGCCATTCCTATACTGCATCTGTCTAACTCCTGCACTTCCACTGCTAATGCCAGCAAGCAAACATTCGGCATTGACAAATACTTGTTTAAATATATGTTTGATTTCACAGCTCTGAATGAGTTCTTCACCAATCTAGTAAGTGATAGTGTGCAAATAAAGTAATATTGGCTCTATTGTTTTAAAACGTCAGCACCGTGTGTAGTGATAAACGGATTAGATACTTGGGCCTGTGCACACCTTTTCTGTTTATTTTATAAACTAATTCCCTACACAATATTGCTACATCAACAGTATTGCCTGATTTTGCCCTTCTGTGCTCTGAATGACCTTTGACCATCAAACATGACTTAAGCATACATTGCTGTATTATGAGAGTACAAACACCAGAAGTGATAGTCCTGTCTGTTAAGTATGTAAAGTTTAAAGGTCAAATGTCTGAGGAATTCCCTATTGATCTTTCAAGCCAAAAGGATAATAACAAATACCTGTTTTTTTTTCCTAGCTGCCATGGACACAAATGAAATTTAGAACAACATTATGGCAGTTTTTTATCATTAAATGCTCTTTATTGTTTTGTCTCATCAGATAAAGTACTTATTTATGTTCACTGGATTTAAATAGCTTTACATTTCTTACATGGCATCAGAATGCCAATACATTTCAGTGCTTCTTTTTTTATTATTTTATTGCCTTGACATGAAAAAAGTTGCAAAATTTTATTTGGAACAGATTGTAACTACACCTACACCACACTTATCATTGGTATATACCAAGATACCTTCTTATCCACAGACGTGACTCCAAGGGCTTGATTTTCACAGGCCCGTAAGATTGACACAAGATGCACCAAACACCCACTTGCAGCAAACGCCAGTGCACTAGGAACCCTGCACTGGATTTTGGTAGAAATGGGGTCCCTGGCACCGAAGTCCCCCCGGCTGCTGCAAGCAACCCATTGAATCATGGTGACAGAGCACGGGAGGGGTTTGAGGGAAGCTGCCATCAATCCCTGGCCCATGCAAAACTGGCCATGTGTGGTGTAGTAGTGCCACAAAACCAACATACAACTGCAGAGACAGTAAATGGTCAGCAGTGACAGACACTGCTAGACTGTATCGTAGCCAACTATGTAGATACCACGGACCATGCGGTGTGATGCCAGTGGTTCCAAAGGGTAGCAACCATGCCATGAAACTAAAGGAAAGTAAGGAGACTGGTAGTGGTCATCATGAAAAGACATGCAACAGCAGTGTGGCATCCAGCCAGATACTGGCAAGTATCACAATATGTGGATAAGGTGAACCCTGAAGGAGAGGTGCAGAACTAAATGTTACTCCAGGCATGGGGTCACCACCACTACCAGCACTGCTTATTGAATCCAATGGCAAGTACTGCTGGTGCTGGTTGACAGACCACTTTGTGGAAGTGGTGCTCATGGATCATGTGCCACAGGCAACCTACATACTGATAGCAGACCTGGATGTACTAGAAGATGACAGCAGTGGACAGGCTAGTGTCTCCACTCTGCAGCACCACAACAGCCATGACAGTGAGTGACGTGATGCCCCCTGTGTGCTGGGACTGTACGTGGTCAGGGATCACTGCACACTGTACCATTCTGCCCAATAAGCTTCTGTGACAGTATTACAGCATGTTACTGTCTGCTGACCATTCAGGCTATGACTGCTATGGTAATGACTGGCATTCCCAGTTTGTATGAGCTATCCTTCAATCCCACATAATGCAGTGCATGCCCCGCTGGGAACAGCAACATAGCAAGCCAACTGAGATTCTGGGTCCATCTCAACCACTACAGATACCTACCCTGCAAATTGTAGTCACACAATGCACTTAGGTAGCATCGGTTGACTGCATGCCAGTGTGTTCAAAATAGTTGTTACCTAACACGGGTGACTGTGAGCCCACAGTGCACAGTCAGAACTATACATTGCAATGGGGTACAAGTAGATCTCTAAAGATGTAGCTCTGTAACCACAATATATCTATGCATCCATTTGCTACCCAGGACAGTGCTGCAGAGATGTACTAACTCGCTGTCACTGGGGCCTGGAGGTGCCCCATGCCAGCTGCAGGGCATCTGGCTGTGGTGGCGTGTGTGGGCTACAATGGTGCAGTGTGCCTCAGGCCACTTGGAGCATGCCAGAACTCTGGTGTGTGGGGTCATAGCTGCACTGCCCAGCAATCTGTGGGCCCCCCTAAACAGCAAACACATGCAGAGAGCTTTGGGTAAGAGCAACTGGCTGACTGGACCTGTAGTCCTGCACCTACTGTCATAGGTGGAGAAATTTTCAGAAGTCCATATTGTGGAAGACCGGCACAGCCCCTGTAGTTTATGTCCTGGCATAAATACCAAGCATGTCAGGGATGCTGCTGATACAACAGAGCCTATGCACATACCTGCTCCAAAGCATGGCTATGTGGATCCCTCAGGTTGCCTGTGATATATCCGATGTACCCATGACAGGATATGACATGCCTCTGACTTCTGATGCACATGTCATGCATGACTTACTGCATATCTTTTCCCAGCACACATGTACCATAGCAGTTTGTTACACTCCGCAGCACACCCGCCATATATGTTGGTCCACCTTGCTGTTCATGACTATAGGGCACACTGACGAGATGGTTCTATGCTTCTGATGGACTTTACACCATTTGCCATGGGAGATTGGAAAGGGCAGGGACTTATGGGTACTAGTGAAGGGGACAGGCCACCTGCACTTGTCACCCTGTCCATGATATTGTCAAACAATGTACAGCTCCTATTGCAGGCATTATATGGTTTGGGGTTGCCCACTTCCATTGACAGTGACCACTATTTGCCATGCACACTGATGTATCAGACATTGTACTGTTGACTGGCTTAGCTGGTCCCCTCACCTACATGTGCTTACCCCTTCCCTGGCCGGTACATGCTGTTTGTGGCTGCATGTGTCAGCCAGTCACCATGCCTAACTGTGGAGAGGCATCCTGGAGACATATTACTGTCCTGGGATACACTTTCATTTCTGTGGTTGCCCTGGACTGCAACTGGTGCCCATTCAGTGCTGCAGAGTCTCCCTGGTCATCCCACATTGACCATGGTACACTCTGAGCCATTGTACCTGCTCTGGCTGGTCTAACTGTGGGCTCAGTTTGCAGCCAGTGCTGAGCTTTGAAAATCCCGTGGTTGGGGATGGTACAGCCGGATTTGCTGCAGGATTCCTCAGTGCCATGGCATAGTTTGCAGATCACTGCAAGCCCAGCATAAGCCTGTCTGGTGCAGGGGGTCCCACTGGTGCCCATGCACTGTTTGGAAAATTGGGAATGACGCAAGGTGCAGCACAGTGTGCTCCTAGCATCATGTCTGTTTGACACAGGCACTTTGCATCATTCCAGGACCTTTGAAAATCAAGCCCCATGTGTTAAAGGGTAAAATTCCCCCCAGCCTACCCTGGATCTTTCTTCCTTATTTTTTATGCCATTGCCACCACCTCCAATCCCTCTTCTTGGTCATCTAACAAGGGCTGTTTCCTGCACTCCTCCCTCAAACACCAAGAGTTACACCTTTGTTTTGTTTATCTACTTTGTCCCAAATCTGAGAAACTCTCAAAATCACTAACAAAAAGTTAGTACAGAAGTTACATTCATGACTTGCTTATCTAAAACTGCATGTTGCAGCTCTGCAATTAATTCATTTATGAATTTAATTAATACATTAATGTATACACCTAATTAAAAAGGAACAGGCAAGAACTGAAAGAAATTAAACACTTCAATTTTTTTTCTATTGTATGAACATTAATAAATGCAAGGCACAAGGCAGAAACACTCAGACTGGGCTGTGGAGCTATAAATGCTGCTAGACTATGCAATGCTGTGGATGTCAGTGGTTAATAACTCCAGACTACAAATAAAATGTAGATTGAAATTTGAAAGCACAAGGGGATGCTTAGTGGATATGGTGGTGGCAGTGAGCTGTTTACAGGTGAAACCAATAACTCCAGGGCAAACTCAGTAGGGTGCCTTTCTGTTAAGGGATAATAAGGAAGGAACTGTTTAATGGAGCCACATGCAATGAAGACCTTCAACACTCTGTCAAGTAAGAGATCCTTTCTGTTTTCAAACTCTGATTAGGCTTACATAAAGTTTAACTGCGAATATCACTTACAACAAGTAGCATGGAAAATGACTTCATTGCCAATTTGTGTGAGCTGCGTTTACAATTAGTCTTTCAGGTGGGTTTAGTTTTCAGAGTATCTCTCCTAAGTTGGTTTTACTGCAGTTGGTGTGTCAGTTGGGCTGGTGGGATGGGTCTGGGGTCAATGAGCCTTAATTAAGTCCACAAACTGTGACTGGCTGAAGAATGTAATGTTTTAAAACAGCCAGACAGAATACGATAACAGTTAGCAGCAATGTCAGGGTCTACTAAAGCAGGGTAAACGTCAGAAGAGAGAAAAAATGGTAAATAATCTTTGTGATTTTTCCCTTTTTATGGCTGAGGGTGGACCCTACAGCCATTTTGCTTTATGCTCCTGAAATTGACCGACCATGGCATGCTTCCGTTGGACTTTATTTATTTATTTATTAGTTTTTGGTAACCGGTAACTACACTGGGCATTAGTCCTGCCCATTTTGAGGCATGACCAAGGAGAGTACAGAGTACAAGGTAAAATCAGTGCATAGAACCAAATAGACAGATATTGAACAGTTAGCATCAGATATCCACACAGGGATAAATGGAGTAACCTTATCCTTCCGGAAGTCCAACAGAGCTTGGAACACTCTGCCGCAGTCAGTCGCTACAGAGTAACAGCTGCACTATTTTGGCTGTTACTTCTGCATTCTGGGATAAGAACTGCGCATGCGCTTCTCAATTGCATGTGCAGTTCCGCCAGTGTCACCATCTTCGGAATGGCAGAATGTCATTCACCACAACTATGCATGTGCGAATGCAGCACATGCGCAGTTGCATCACTGCTGCCATCTTGGAAATAGCACTCGGCGGCACTTGCTCTTCAGAGATTTACAAGCTCACCACAGCCGTATCAGCACTGGCTACAGCTTGTTTAAACAGGTAGGACAAAGACATACATTTGCCATGCTAGTTTTCTGGTTTTGACTTGAGTGCAGTTCTATTCTGATATGTATTATGAAAAATGCTGGAAAATTAGATTCGTTTTGGTAATATCTCATTGATGTCAGTTTTTTAAATATTTTTATTTGGGTTTACCAGTTGCACAGTGGCAGTGACTCATCTGAGCTGCTGAGAAAGAGATGAGGACTGAGACTAACAGGCCTCAGTACAGAGCAGGTTGGGCATGGTGAAGAAATGGGTGGTGGTGGGGGGGGGGTCATCCACAAGGAGTTCTGCTTTCAAAGGAACATTTCTCTTTACACCTTCAGTAAAATAATCTGTCTAGAATCATTGTGGTGTGGACGATCTGTTAATATTTCTTATGGCTTGTGTAATGGCTGGAGTCCCCAACACTCATCCATGCATGAGGCATTTCAGATAAGTGGTAAGCACTGGCTTTGCTCACCTATGTGGGATAGATCCGACCAGAGTTCAGGATGTGCACATGGATCATTAGAGTGGTAAGCCGCAATGCTTGCCATTAGGCCAGTGGACAGCCACATCTGACAGTACGAAATGTATGTTACAAGTTATGAGGGGGCAGGTTAGGTGCATTGACTTGTACAGAAGTCCCAAAAATTTGTTGCAGTATTACTTCCTAAAGTACAACTGTTTGTTTATGTTAGAAATGTGTATCTGTGGGCCATCCGCGCATTAGTTGGATTTCTGCTTGTGATGCCGGCGACCTGGTTTCAGGAATGGACCTGGGTCATTGGAGGGCCGGCCAGGGAGTTGGATTGAGCATCCCACGGACTGGCCTCCTTCTCCTGAGGGAGGGTGTGGGATGTCACCAGGGGGCCAGGGGTTCCACAGCAGACAGAGCCAACAAGGAACACAGGGGGCGGGACAGATGCTGGCATCATTGCATGTTCCCACTCCCCACAAACAGGGAAAAAAAACTGCCTGTCTGTTGCCTTTATAAAGCCCGCCCCCAGCTGCACTTAGCTCTCCCAGGCCGACTCCCATCCTATCCTGTCGTTCGTGGCACCTTAGGGCCAAGTGCCATGATCCCACCCTGGGATTGCAATCCAGGGGGTCCCAGGAGAGTGCCTAATATGCTGGAGCTGCAGCCGTGAGGGTCCATGACTGGGTGGATGCCTGGTGGTAGACAGGGCCCAGAAAATATAAATAAAAAAAATAAATAAATTTGTAGCTGCAGCAAAATATTTAGTCACTCACCAAAAAGTAATAATGTACTATGATTTTTGGGTAGTGGTGGTCCTTATGTGGGCCGGGATGTTGGTTATACTATGTAAGCTACAGTGGTCTAAATAGCAAGAAAGATTAGCAAGTATGTTAGACATCAGAAAGCTAAACTCAGATAGAGTAATACTCTTTTTAATAGACCAGCTTCAGTACTGCAAAAAATATTATTCTCAAGCATGTGAATATGACATTTTCTTCAAGATTACAATGCCATTCTTGTAGAAAATCCATAATATGCTAGCATATGTGTAATATGAAAACAAGATATTTGACCTGTCTTGTCTAATATACAGTGGTCAAGCACAGAGGCAATATTATCAGCTTATTTTTCAAATCATCTTTATTTTTATAGGGCCTTTCAGAGCCAAGGCGCTGTGCATAAAAACCATATACATAATAATAAGATTTTAAAACAAACATTAAAACATATCATCCATAACTAAGGAAAAGCTAAACTAAATAAATATGTCTTTAACCCCACTTTAAATCTGTCGACAGTTGGGCATTCTCTCAACCAACAAGGTAGAGAATTCCACAGGGTTGGTGCTGAAAAAGCAAAAGCATGGGATCCTGATGTCTTTAATCGAACCCTGGGAATCTCCAGCAATCCCTCATTGGTGGAACGGAGAGGACGGAGGGGGCAGTAGGGAATCAGGAGATCTTTCAGGTAACCGGGGTCCCTGATCATGTAGGGCTTTAAAGGTTAGTAAACCAACTTAAAGGTGATCCACCACCAAACAGGCAGCCAGTGCAGTTCGAAGCACACAGGTGTAATATGACTTGTTCTAGAAGTCCCAGTCAAAAGCCGGCCACCGCGTTCTGCACCAGCTACAGGCGGTGGATATCAACCCCAGGTATTCCTAGGTAGAGGGAATTGCAGTAATCAAGACGGGTAGTGACAAAAGCATGGACCAATGTTGGGAGATCACCCGGAGGAACCAGGTGTTTCACCCGGGTGATATTCCTCAGATGGTAAAAAGAGGATTTGACGACAGTTGACACCTGAGATTTTAGGGTCAGACTGTCATTAAAAATAACGCCCAGATTACACACCTGATCGGAGGTAGAGAGGGACATACCACCAAGTAATAAGCCTGATGGTTGTCCAGCTCCCAAACCCACCCCCAGATGACCTGGGTCCACTACCAGCACCTCAGTCTTATCCGGATTCAGTCTCAGCCAGCTGGAACTCATCCAAAGTCTGATCTCAGCAAGGCAATTATTTAGCACGGAGAGTGCATCATCCTGACCGGGCAGAAAGGAAAAATACAGCTGAGTATCATCTGCATAGCAGTGAAAACCCAGACTGTATCACCTGATAATTTCTCCCAATGGCAGCATATACACTGCAAACAACATGGGGGCTAAAATGGAACCCTGCGGTACCCCACAAGACAGGGAGTGAACGCCAGAGGAATAGATTCCAGTGGCAACTCTCTGGGACCTGTCCATGAGGTAAGAATGAAACCATTTGAGGACTGTACCAGACAGCCCACAAAAAACCCGCAGGTTCTCCAACAGCACACCATGGTCTACAGTGTCAAATGCAGCAGAGAGATTGAGAAGGACCAGAATGGTACATGCCTTTCGATCTCTAGCCATTAGGAGGTCATTCAATACCCAGACAAGGGCAGTCTCCATGCTATGCTTCTTCCTAAAACCAGACTGGAGAGTATCATAGACGTTGTGAGTTGTAAGATGATCATCCATTTGCAACGTAACCGCCTTTTCAGTAACCTTACCAACAAATGGCAGGTTAGAGATAGGCCTGTGGTTGTCTAGACAATCTGGATCCAAGGAGGTTTTTTTAAGGAGTGGTCGAATGACCTCCTCCTTGAAGGGGTCAGGAAAGACCCCCCTCTCCAAAGACTTCCAGACAATGTCAGCAAGGATTGGGCAGATAACTTCTACACATCCTACTAAGAGAGGTGTAGGACCCAGATTCAAACTACAGCTAGTTGGTCACAATATTTTGATGATCTTCACAATGTCAATGAACTCCAACCGGCGAAAATCTGACCAGACAGACTGAGTGCATGCCACTTCCTGTCGACCAATGCAATCCTTCACAGGGGAGGTCGGACTGATGCCAGACCTGATGCTGGCAACTTATCTGCAAAAAAACGAGCGAACTCCTCGCATCTCAGCCGAGAAAAAGCTTATCTGGGCTGGAGACAGATTGGATTGCACAATCTGTCTACGGTCTGGAAAAGCTGAGCCATCAAACCAAGGGCTCCTTGAACGAAGGGTGAAAGGCCGAACATGAACAGGAGCAATCTTGTCCAGAGCATCTCCCACAGCCTTGTTATAGGCTAGTACGAGATCATCTGGACTCATGCATTCACCCAACAAGCCCGATAGATCCAGTACCGCCGTTAGGTCACTGGGGTTAATACCCCTTAAAGGGCGGTACCGAACCATCTCCGTAGGGGCAGACCTATTGGGGGGGCCCTAAAATTGAACCTTATGGTGTGATGGTCAGACCAGCTGACTGGTTCCACCCCTAAATCAGCTATCTCCATACCCAAAAGAAAGATCAGGTCCAATGAATGACCCCCTACATGGGTCGAGGAGGTAACCACCTGTGTTAGGCCCAGTGTCATCATCAGTTGGAGGAGATTTTGACCAAAATGCGAGAGTTCATCGTTGACCCAGGCATTGAAGTCCCCCAGAACTATCAAACTGGGGGATCTCAACACCATGTCGACGATGAAGTCTGCTATCTCCTGCAGGAATTCTCCACCGTCACCTGGTGGATGGTAGATGAGGAGAATCCCACAGCCTACACCCTCTCCCAGGATATATTCAAAGGATCTGGTACTTCCCAATGGTACATCCACAAGGCCCAGCTCAGTCTTAAACATTATGGCCACACCCCAGCCCCTACGATCCAAACTTGGATGGTGTCTCACCGAGAACCCGGCGGAGTTGCCGAGGCCAATATAGGGCCTGGATTTTCATCCAGCCAGGTCTCGGTGATGCAAGCCAGATCAGTTGATCCAACAAGATAAGCTATAATAGCTGTCTTGTTTTTAATAGATATGGCATTGCATAACACCGCCAAGGTGGGATGAGCTGTCGAGGAAGACCTCGGCACCTGCCCACTAAAATTGGAGCCCTTGGGTATGGGGAAAAAGCAAGAATAACCTCGATCCTGACCCCATTTCACCCCAGGGTGTCTCCTGAACCCCACAACTCCAATCCGCCCATCTCCTTCCTGTCCCCCAGCTGGTCCAGCTCTCCACCTTCTTCTATGCTTCCAAAGAATGCTCAAAGCCCAACATCTAAAATAGGTGTCGGATGGCAATGGGGGACATTAAAAGGGACATAATTCCCTAAGCCTGGTGGGGGAATAATGCCCAGCCATCACTGAACCTCCCCAACACATAATAAATAAACAAATAAACTGGAGAGGAAAAAAATAAAATAAAATAAAACAAAAATAATAAAACAAACCTATCAATATCAACTAACCAAAAATAATAATTCACTCCTCCACTCTCTCTCAAAGGGGGAGGGGGTCAAAAAACCCAAACACTATTACACATTAAAGAAAAAGAAATAAAATAATAAAAAAGCCAACCCAAAATGTAACCCCCCAAAATAACAATAAAATACAATTTTGATAACTGCAACAACAAGTTAGATCTTTTGTTATTGTCCAATAAAACGCACTGTCCAGTGTATTCAAAAGTTGCTGAGTTCTTTAAAGAGTTATGAGACAAAGGGTAATGAATCCAAACTGAGAAAATGTGTCACTCTCACTGCCACAACAGCTAAAATTAAGTTGTGCATGGATCTTTGTTATCGACGAAGCTCTCTCACTGCTTCCAATATAAAAATATAATTACCGTACCAGAAAACGATGTAGCGCTGAACAAAAATGAAAAACAGAACAGAAAGCCTTTGAATGTCAAATCAAGGGAGAATAGTGCAAGTATTACTGGCCAGAAAAAAGGGACCCGGAACAAGAGATACCCCACTTAGCCCACCAGAGTAGCCCAGTAAAACTAGGGGGCTATAGAGAGCAAAGGAGGAAGATTATCCACCAGCCCTCTGACTGGTAGCCTCAGCCCCCACAGGGAGTCTCAAGAACTGGGTACCCAAACTCCATTATCAAGCCAGTTCAGGATCCACCAATTCTCAACCAGATGCAGCTCCACACACTCCTTCCAAGTAAATATCGAGTGAAGCTCAAAGCGGCAGTCAGCCAATCAATACTGACACGGCGATTTAGAGAAGTCAGTATCCAGGAAACCGCCAGCTACTCCAGGGATCCAAGTCCACAGTAAAGTCAGCACAAAGAGCCAGACACCGCCACAGAACAAGCACAAGGCTGTCCAGATCCAGATCCGGAATCGAAAGTCCCAACATCAGGCAAGTATCCCAAAACACAACATAGCAGATATAGCAGGTTTAGAAGCAGCAGATATAGCAGGTTTAGAAGCAGCAAACTAACAAAGCTGCTCCAGGAGCATAAGTCCACAAATCCACATCAAAATGCCGATATTACTACAACGGGCAAATAACGGTCAGGGAAATCTCGAATGACTGAACTGATTGCAGTAATCAAACGGATAAAAATAAATTAATAAAACAACAATGTAAACATTTAAGACATTAAAATACAAGGGTCAATCGAAAGCTTAACGTGGTGGCAGACCCAGCATGGTCGCCATCTTGATTGTTATGAATGAGTATTTTTATGATTTTTATCACATACATTTCAAGACAGCCTAAAAAGTATGTTTTGAAAGTTTATTTATTTTAATAATATCTACCTTAAGTAGTAAAATTCAGTTGATTTCTGTTATTTTGCTGTACAGCCATTTGATTTTTTATCTTGTTTTTAGTACAGAAATGACATGTCTACATAGGTGGGCATTTAAACTGGAGAGGGGATAAGGCTATGAGAACCACAGAGGATGGAGAGCAAAAAGGAAACCTAACTAGGATCCCACCAGAAATGGGGGCTAGGAACAGGGAAGGTAGAAGCAGCAAAGCAGAGGTCCATAACAGGTTAAGAAAAGGTGTCAGGGTGGGATTCAAAAACCAACAGGGAACAGGAAAACAAGGACATTAAGGAGGGAAGGACAAAAGGAGAGGAGGTGACATAAAGGGGAAGGGTACAGGTACAAGCTGGAAGTAGTCTGCCTAAATTCCAGGAATCTAGGAAACAAAATTAGGAAATGCCAGGCAATGGTGGTTGATGCAGGATTAGGCTTTTACATTACAGAAACATGGGCCATCAAGAAGAATGACTGAGACCTGCCAGCATCAGGATACACTATGTATAGGAGAGATGGGGGCAAACAGAAGGTAGAAGGGTAGGGTAGGCTTCTATGTAAAGGACGGCATCAATGTGGTAGGGGATGGGGCCATCAGAGGAGGGGATGAAGAGACAGAAACTCTGTGGGTTCAGCTCAGAACAACATTGGGAAAGAAGTTGCACATTGGAAGGAATATACATTGCCAGAAGAAGTGGCCAATGGGGATAGTGAACTAGGGGCAGAAATTGGCAAGGGTGCTACAAAGGGGAGGTAGTGGTAGTTGGTGATCTCAGTCTACCAGACATAGACTGGGACATTTCAGCAGCTAAGAACACTTGAAGTCAAGCCCTGATAAATACATTGCAGAACTGCCTGCTGGTGCAGCTGTTGAGGAAACCCACAAGAAAGGCTTCTGTTCCTAACATGATGCTCAGCAACTTGGAAATGGTAGGAACAGTATACCCTCATCAAAGACTGCAGTTCTGGATTTCCATTAAGCAATCTTTGACCAGATGAGGGAATTAGTCACAGGTAAGCTGGCTGGAGAGGACAAATTTGGGGAGGGGGGAACAGATGGGGATAAGTTAAAAGGGCCATTGTCAAAACAACTTAATCATGATTGAGAACAGTTACCATGGGTAATATTCACAAGAGGCAAATGTGGCAGTCTAAGAAGTTCAGGGAGGCAGTGAGGGCAAAAAAGGGCCTTTATAAGATACAAGAAGAAACAGGGGGATGTTGAGTGGAGCAGCACCAAGTAAAGATGAAGGAAGCCAAGAAGGCTGCCAAGGACACAAAAGCAAACATACAGCTGCATATTGTGGAGTGGGGTGTGACAGTGTAAACACTACACTAGGAAACAAGAGGTTAACCTCTTGTTTGAGGTAGAGGAAATGCAGGGAATGCAACATGAACAGGCAAGGGGGGTGCCTCCACAGGTGTTGCTAATTAGAGGGATTGCTGAAAGGCAGAGAGAATCCAGCAAGGATTTAGTGAGAGGCTGGAAACTGCTGCAGGGAGCAGAGAATCCTATGGAGAGAACCCTGCAAGACAGTGGGTGGAATATGAGACAGGAACCAGAGCAGAAAACCAAGGAGAATGATTAAGTATTGGAGAGGGCCTTTGCGACAAATTTGAAATCTGCAGCTGGGAACCAGACCATTTCTAGAGCAGAGAGTCCTGAGGTAAAGAAATGGTCTAGCCAGCTAGGCCAAAAGCAGTGAGTGGAATGTACTGCTGATAACAGCCTATAAATAAGGCAAAAAGGGAAAACTATCTATGTTTTATTTGAGACTGCATTTAAAATGGCTGGCCCACAAACTGTTTTGTTTGAGACCTTATATTGAACAAACTGCTTGTCCACATAGGTGGTGCAAAGATTTCTTTGTCAGGTCAGCCTGAAAGAACTGTTTTGTGTTAACCTTTATGTTACCTGACTAGGCTGGAGAAGTTGAACTGACTGATCATGTTTTTCTGGGGCAACAACTTATCTTTGAAGCAATAAATGTACATTTTGTTCTGTGAACTTTAAACCCAGCGTCTTGCCTCTCCATCTGTCATAGTCCAGCTTGTCACACATGATGTCAAAAGTGGGATTTGAACCCCTGCTGGAGTGAGCAGGACTAGTTACATTCTGGAAAAATGGATATTTTATTTATTTATTGAAATGTTTCACCAAGAAGGGCACACTGAGCAACAAGATGGTAGTCTCATGGTGCGACCTGGGGGGTATAGAGGAGAGTATATGATACATAACATTGAGTTACACATTGGAGTCTTGAATTAAGGGTGACATTGCATACATTGTTTACATACAGGAATTAAGAGTGTCATACCATGCATTGTTTACAAACATACATTCATACATACATACATGCTTACATTACTTACATTAAATTGAATTAGAATTACACAATGCTGACAGCTAGAACTTGTTGCCTTGAGAGTGTAGAGAACAGGGAGTAGGGTTTAGGTTGGGATTAAGTTACACTAAACATAGATGACAGTAACTGACTAAGGGAGTACGATTGACTGGGAGATGAGCAGAAGTGCAGTAATAGGCAAGTGCGTTGGTTGGTAGAAATTATATGCCAGCATTTATGGTCATTGGCTAAAGCTGCTGGTCAGGCCGCATAAGATGAAGGGGGAGATGATAGGGGGATAGTAGCAGGAAGGGGAAGGGGAGGGGGAAGGGAGGAGGTCAGGGGCACGAACAGTTTGTCATGTAGTAGTTAATGACGGCAAAGGATAGACAATGCCTAGAGGAGGAATGGCGGATTTGGGCTGGCAGGTCATTCCAAAGCTTAGAGAGATGGTAGGAGAAGGCTTATTGGCCTACAGAGGTCTGCCAGTGAGGGACTACCAATAGCCAGGAGTCAGTAGACTTGAAGGCATGAGAGGGGGTTGGTGGAGAAGATAGGGAGGAGGCGAGGTAGTGCGGAAGGGAACAGAGCCAGAAGTTAGAAGCAAGTTTAACACTGTGAAGTAGACGCCGGTTGCTCAGGGATGGTAGGGCCAAAGAATGGAAAAGCTCACAGTGGTGGGTACGAGGGGGGGCATCAAGGGCAAAATGGCAGAGAGCATTGAATAAGGAGTCCAGTCTGGATAAGGTGGACTTAGGAGCAGACCTGAAGACTATATCGCAGTAGTCGAGGGAAGGTAGTATCATTTTTTGAACAATTTTGTGTCTCACAGGTAGCAGGAGACAACTGCGTTTCCTATAGACAGCGCCAAGCTTAGGGCGTAGTTTTTTCAGGATAGTGTCCACATGGGTGGAGAAGGAAAGGTGTAAGTCAAGCCAAACTCCTAGGTACCTAAAGGAGGACATGTCTTCTAGGACTGTTCCATCAAGGGTGTGGAAGATCGGAGGTGAGGTAAGTCTGTATAGTCTCTGCCTAGTGCTGAAGGTCATGGAGATTGTCTTTTTGGCATTGAGGGAGAGTTGGTGGGAGTTAAACCAGAGCTGTACCTTGTTGAAGTCAGCCTGGAGAGTGGAAGCGACTTCCTCATGGGTCCAGCCAGAGGTAACGAGGACAGTGTCATCTGCATACATATGTATTGAGGTAGTAGAGCAAGTTTTTGGCAGGTCATTTAGCAGGATGGAAAAGAGAATGGGGCTGAGAACTGAGCCCTGGGGGACACCAGTGACAATAGGGAGTGGGGGTGAGGTGGAATCAGCTATTTTTACAGTCTGGGTTCTATCTTGCAGGTAGACTCTGAACCAGTTAGTAACCAATGCGGATAACCCAGCATCAAATAGGCAAGATAATAACAGAGGGTGGGATACTGTGTCGAAAGCTTTAGCTAAATTGATGAAGATGGCTGATGTAATTTGTCCTTTGTCCATCCCCGAGAGGATGGAATCCGTGAGTCATAGTAAGGAACTGGTGGTAGAGTGTTTTTTCCTAAATCCATACTGGAAAGGCATGAAGAAGTTGGATTCAGAGAGGAAGTGAGAGAGTTGTGAGAGCATGAGGTGTTTCTGAAGTTTCGCAATGGTGGGGAGAAGGGAGACGGGGTGGTAATTTGCCGCGGTGGTGGGGTCCCCTCTTTTTGGTAGAGCTATAACTATGGCATGCTTCCACTCCATGGGAATTGATTCAGTGATAAATGAAAGGTTTAGAAGGGCGACGAGGGGAGATGCAATGGCAGGGGCACATAGGAAGAGGAGTTTTGTGTCCAACCCATCAGGTGATTTTCCCTTATCGGGGTTCAGGGTGAGTAGGGCATCTAAGGTTTCTGTGGGAGTGATGTGTCTGAAGGAGAAGGTGTTCAGGCCAGGCAGTTTAAGGGTTTCAGTTTGTAGAGTGGGTGGGGCTATTGCTGGAAGGGAGGCAAGGAGGGTCTTAGCACATGTGGTGAAGTAGGAGTTGAACTCAGAGGTGACCGAGAGATGGTCTGAGAGGAGGGTCCCTTGTGTGAGTAGAAGGGGGGGATTTGTTGATGGTGGGGAAAAAGGGAGTTGATAACTTTCCAAAATTTAGATGGCCTACCAAGGTTGGCATTTAGGGTGTTGTTAAAATATTCAGCCTTGGCTAAATGGGTGGCCTTGGTGCACTTGTTTCAGAGCATGCGGTAGATGATGTTGTCGCCTGGGAGGAGCGTAGATTTGTAAATTTGCCACGCCTTGTCCCTGGCATTCTGGCATGCTATTAGCTCGGGGGAAATCCAGGGAAGGTGAGTCCCTCAGACCCTAATGTGATGCAAGTTGGCATGTTAATCCCAGATGTTGAGGAAGGTGCTTCAGAAATGTGTGAGGGCATCATCCATGTTATTACTTCTAAGGTGAAAGTCCCAGTTTGAGTAAGCTAGTTCTTCCAGGAGGGGGTGAGGTTTAATGACTTGTATGACTGTTGTGCTGTAGTAGAAATTTGGGAGGGGATTTAATCCGATGGATTTTGTGGACTAAGAAGGTGATGTGATGGTTGCATACAGACTCTGGAAGTAGGCCGGAACTGATGACCCGGTGGGGGTGAGAAGTGAGAGCCCATTCAAGTAGGGAGTGATTGCCAGTCTTGAGGTTTGAGCGTGTCAGTTCTGAGATGGTTTGGGTAAGATTGGGGCTGTTATCTCGGAGTGAACTTTGTTGAAGGCGGGGGATGGCCAGTTGTGATTAAAGTCCCCCATGCTATAGAGTTCACCCGATGGGGCTAGGGAGGCTATGTGGGTTAGGAGGCAGGTGACTTTTGTGGTCAGGGTGCCACGGCCGCAGTAGATACCAGCCACATAGATAGTGAGTGAGAAAGGTGGGGACAGTTTGAGCATGAGCAGTTCATAGGCTTTGGGCTCTGATTTAGCGAGAGTGACAGAAAAATGTAAGTATAAGTTGGTATAGATAGCCACTCCCCCGCCATGGGTGGGTCGGTCTTGCCAAATGATATTAAAACCTGGAATGGCAATGGCTGGGTATTGAAGGTTAGGTTTAGCCAGGTCTCTGATAGGATGATAATGTCGGGGTCATGTTGCATGGCTAGTGCCTTGAGCAGCTTGAGCTTGGGGGCTGGTATTCAAATGTTTAGGGGGAGTAATTGTAGCCCTTGGGGAGGCAGCCAACCCAATTATCAGAGGTGGTCTTGACAGGGAGGTTAGCCATTGAATTAGAAGGACAGGGGGCTGGTGCTGAGCCGTGGTTTGGGGGTATGTCCACTGCAGCAAGGAGTAATAAGACAAGGGTTAAGTGGTGAGGAAGCATGTTAAAACACCTTGATTTGGGTGAGTGCTGCTTAAGAGGTGTTTTGAGGCAGACAGCATTAGAAGCACGGGAGGTAATTTGGTGGAGGGTTGACAAAAGGCAGGCATAGGTGTAGAGCGAGGGGGGGCTCATAGGACAGAAGGACCAGGTAGTGGCTGTTTGGGGGGCATGGGTAGGATGAATTAATTCAGCTGTAAGGGGGGTAGAAGCAGAGTAGCAACTTAAGGGAGGTATTAGTGGGATATACAGAATAGGAAGGAGAAGATTAGGAATAAGTTCCTTGCTGTCTGTGCCATAAATGATAGTGGACAGGAGGCACAAAATTATGCCAGTGGTTCATAGCAGAAGAGAGGAGTGGCCGGATAGCAGCTATAGGGAGGGCGGTTGGCAGGAGAGATGATGCTAGACGCAGATAGTAGTACAGCAAGTATTAGGGGCAGGGCAAGTAGTGTATTTAATAGGTGGCCTGGGAGGGGGTGGTGGGGGAGGGACAAAAAACAGGCTGTCTCTAAGATTTTAGGCCTCGGCTAGCGACTGCTAGAAGCAATCCGGTAGTAGGGCTCCAAAAAGCCATACAGCAGCTTGGCTAGCTCGGCCTAAGAAGGTGTACCAATCGGGAGTTTAGGGCTACCCACCGGTCCAATCAGGAGTTGTCAAGTCATCAGGTGAACCAATGAGGAAGCCGCTGAGAGCTGTGCCGCTCCGGGAGTTCTGGAAGCAGGACCAGGAGGACAGCTTGAAGATTTCTGAGGGCTCAGCAGCAGTGGCTGAAGATGCTGCTGGTGTCCTGAGGTGCCGCTCAGGGTGCGGGAGCTATCTGGGAGGCTGGTCCTGGAAGCAGGATCAGGAGGGCAGCTTGAAGATTTCTGAGGGCTCGGCGGCAGTGGCAGAAGATGCCGCCGGTTACCTGAGGCACTGTTCAGGGCGCAGGGAATGATCTGGGAGGCTGGTCCGGGAAGCAGGACCAGGAGTGTGGCTTGAAGATTTCCAAAGGCTCGACAGCAGTGGCTGAAGATGCTGCCAGTGTCCTGAGGTGCCGCTTGGGGTGGGGGAGTGATGTGGGAGGCTGATCTGGGAAGCAGGACCAGGAGAGTGGCTTGAAGATTTCTGAGGGCTCGACGGCAGCTGCTGAAGATGCTGCCAGTGTCCTGAGGCACCACTCAGGGCGCATGAGCGATCTGAGAGGCTGGTCCAGGAAGCAGGACCAGGAGGGTGGCTTGAAGATTTCTGAGGGCTCGGCTGCAGCGACTGAAGATGCCGCTGGTGTCCTGAGGCACCGCTTAGGGCGGGAGCAATCTGAGAGGCTGGTCCGGGAAGCAGGACCAGGAGGGTGGCTTGAAGATTTCTGAGGGCTCAGCGGCAGTGGCTGAAGATGCTGCCAGTGTTCTGGGGCACCACTCGGGGTGTAGGAGCGATCTGGGAGGCTGGTCCAGGAAGCAGGACCAGGAGGGTGGCTTGAAGAGTTCCGAGGGCTCAGCGGCAGCGGCTGAAGATGCCGCTGGTGTTCTGAGGCACTGCTTGGGGCACGGGAGCAATCTGGGGGGCTGGTCCAGGAAGCAGGACCAGGAGGATGGCCTGAAGATTTCCAAGGGCTCGGCAGCAGTGGCTGAAGATGCCACTGATGACCTGAGGTGCCTCATGGGGCACAGGAGTGATTTGGGAGGCTGGTCCGGGAAGCAGCACCAGGTAGGCGGCTTGAAGATTTCCAGGGTCTCAATGGCAGTGGCTGAAGATGCTGCCAGTGTCCTGAGGCACTGCTCGGGGTGCGGGATCATTCTGGGAGGCTGGTCCAGGAAGTAGGACCAAGAAGGAAGCGGTTTGAAGATTTACGAGGGCTCGGTGGCAGCGGCTGAAGATGCCGCTGGTGTCCTGAGGTGCCGCTTGGGGCACAGGAGTGATCTGGAGAAATTGCTGAAGTTCCTCACTGAAGAACAACAACAACAGGCTTTCAGGCAGCTGGCACAGCAGCAGGAGGTGCAACAACTTATTTATTTAGTTTTTGTTGACCGGGTAAGCGCACTAGACAAATCCTGCCTATTTTCAGGCACGACCTGGGGGAAGGGGATACAGATGAATGCCAACTGACCTTGAACCAAATTAAGCTGTTGGTGGTATTTTTTTTAGTGAATGAGAGAAATTTGGCCAGGACACCGGGGAAATTCCTCTACTCTTTTCAAGAAGTGTCATGGGATCTTTAACATCCACCTGAACTACCACCAATCCAGGCAGCTGGGACCTCAGTTTAAGGTCTCATCCAAAAGACGGCACCTCAGAAGTGCAACACTCCTCTCATGCTGCACTACAGTGTCAGTACTGGGATATTAACCCAAGTGTCAGATGTGGGAACTGAACCCACAGCCCTCTGATCTCCCAGCCTCAGAGGCGAATGTGCTACCTACTGAGCCACTGCCACTGCTAATGACAATGGGCACAACAAGTACAATAAGTGCAACAGGAGGCACAACAACAGTTTCTTATACAGCTGTGACAACAATAACAGCAGCTCCTGCAGTCCCTGTTGCAACAGCAGCAACAAGATCCCACTGGTGAGGCTGATCCGGCTATTGTGGGGCCAGGGGTTCCTAGAATGAATGCCATGCTGACCAAAATGACATCTGAGGACAATCCCAAAGCCTTCCTGGTAAAGTCTGAGCAAGTGGTGGAAGTTGCTGGATAGCCCAGACCCCAGTGGGCTGTCCGCCTTGCCCCCTGTTTGACAGGGGAAGCCCAAGCAGCCTATCAAGCTATGGACAGTACCACAGCCAGGGAGTACACAGAGGTGAAAGCAGCAATCCTGGACTGCCTAGGCATCAATGCAGAAAGTTACTGATGGAGGTTTCGGAGCTTCAATTTTGCAGCAGGTGCACAACCTAGAGCAGTAGGACAACAATTGCAGGACCTGTGTTGGCATTGGCTAAAACCTGAAGGACGTAGTGGTCCTGAGGTGGCCAAGTTAATCATCTTGGAACAATTTCTGAACATCCTGCCCCAAGGAATTCAGAGCTGGGTATGCAAACAGAAGATCACCATGCTAGCAGAGGCGATGCAGATCTCAGAACAAGTGTTGGATGCTGAACTCTCCTCCTGCCCCATGATCCAACTTTCAACACCACCTGGGAAGATGGGGAATCATACTGGGAGCCAGACTGAAGGAATATTGACTGGAACTGTGAAGGGACCTTGGGCGTGTCAGGAAGGGGATTATGGGCCAAATAAGGGTCAGCCTCTGGGAAAGATGACAATCCAGCAACCCAGGGAGACAGTTCCTGAGGGCCTGCTGCCTAAACCTGGAGACTCACCCCATAACCAAGACACAGGGGCATGTTTCTCATGTGGACAGAAGGGTCACTTTGTGAAGAACTTCCCCCACATGGACTGTACCTTCATATACTGTACATTTACAGATGTGTATTCGCTGTACAGTGGGGGTGGGGGCTCTGAATCCCGAGATTTTGTGATCCCTGTCGAGGTAGAAGGGATAGAGACGGAGTCTCTGGTGGACTCAGAAAGCTGCCAGACCCTACTCAGGGTTGCCCTTGTGAAACCCCCGATGCTGGCAGGACCAGAACTCCATCCCTATCCGATGTGTACATGGGGATGTAAAGGCTTACCCTGGTGCTATGGTTACACTTACTCTGGGGGAGCCAAACAGAGACTATAAAGGTGGGGGTTGCCCCAGGGTTACCCTATCCGGTGTTACTGGAGAGAGATTGGAAATGGTTTGATGACTTATGGAAAGCAGACTTATCTTTGGTAATTACCCAGTCTCAGAGTCATGAAGGGAGGGGGGGGCCAGCCACCTGCAGTTAGGGGAAGTTTTTCTTTTCCTGGACCCAGGGATTTTTAATGCCCAGACAAGAACCTGCAAATCTAAGTGAGAATATAGGGCAGCAAAGGAAAGGGGTCCTTAAGGGCTGGTGCACAGGAGGAGGTGAAGCAAAGGCAAACGTGGGTCCAGTCCCATAGCCTGACCCAAACGCTGATCCACCTAACAAAAGTCCTGAGGGGCCATCCCTATCAGAGCAAGATGTGTTAAAACACTGCCTAGACATTGCCAAAGAACAACAGGCCAATGGTATAGTCAGTCGGGTATACACCCAGTTGGCTATCAGGGAAGGGGAAGTGGTAGATGAGAATCGAGCAGCACTCTATCCTCATTTTAAGTTATAAGGGGGTATCCTGTATCAAGTGAGTAAGGAGGTCCAGACGAGGGATATCTGGCATCAGTTGCTAGTCCCTCAAGTCTTTCAGGGGGAATTACTCCACCTCACCCACTCTATTCCTGTGGCAGGGAACTGTGGGGTAGAGAATTCATTAGCCTGACTGTTGCCCTGATTCTTTTGGCCAGGCATCTATCAACATGTTAAAGATTATTGTGCATCTTGTCCTGAGTGTCAGTTAGTAACTCCAAAGAACAATCCAAGGGCCCCTTTAGTGCCCTTACCTGTTATGGAGGCACCTTTTGACCGGATTGGGTTTGATATAGTGGGACCCCTTGAAAAGAGTGCTGGGGGCTACCAATATATTCTGGTGATTGTAGACTATGCTACCCGGTACCCTGAGGCCATTCTGTTATGAAGCATTTTGGCCAAAATTGTAGCCGGGGAGCTATTAAAGGTATTTAGTCATATAGGTATACCAAAGGAAATGTTGACTGAAGAGGGAACTAACTTCATGTCCCGTCTGACTCAGGAGGTTTGTATTTTATTAAGAATCAGCTCCATAAGTACCTCGATTTACCATCCCCAGAAGGATGGCCTCATGGAGTGATTCAACAAAACCCTTAAAATGATGCTTTGAACGTTCATAACCGCTGAGATCAGGGACTGGGGCAAGTTACTTCCTTTACTGATGTTCGCAATGCAGGAGGTCCCTCAAGCTTCTACAGGGTTTGCTCCTTTTGAACTCCTCTATGGGTGCCATCATGAGGTTTTTCTTGATGTAGTAAAGGAGATGTGGGAGAAACCCGACCCCAAGACTGAAAATGTGGTGCAATATGTCCTGCAATTGAAGGAAAGATTAGATTGGGTGGGGAAATTTGCCTGAGAAAATCTGGTGAAGCATCAACAAAGACAAGAGTACTACTATAATCAGGGAGTCCAGTTGAGGGAATATAAACCAGGGGATCAGGTACTAGTTTTGTTGCCAAGCAGCCAGAATAAGCTTCTAGCCAAATGGAAGGGACCTTACAATGTTACCCGGACGGTGGGCCCAGTTGACTATGACGTTTGACATCCAGAAAGGCAAAAAGAGACCCAGATCTACCATGTCAATTTGCTGAAATTCTGGAAACAGAGAGATAGCCTATTGATTTTCCCTGAACCAGACATAGTTGATCTGGGACCCCAAGTGCTGGATGAGAATCTAGGGATACAAGTCTCAATGGGAGAACAGCTGTCTCACAAACAGAAACAGCAACTAGGAGAGTTGGTAAGCCAGTTTTTGGATGTTTTCTCCTTCCTCCCGGGGACAACCCAGATGATAGCTTATCATATCGAAACAGAGCCAGGGGAGAAGGTGCGGCAGAGACCATATCACTTACCAGAAGCCGTATGAGACACTGTTAAGAAAGAGTTACAGAACATGCTAGAGTTGGGGTGATTGAGGAATCTAGCAGTGATTGGTGTAGCCCCATAGTGTTAGTACCAAAAGAAGGTGGGGCTACCCGCTTCTGTATGGATTTTCGCAAGGTCAATGCCATCTTGAAGTTTGATGCCTACCCCATGCCCCGGGTAGATGAACTGTTGGATAGACTAGGGGAAACCAAGCACATCATGACTTTGAACCTAATGAAAGGGTACTGGCAAATCCCTTTGACCCCAGAGTCTCAGGAAAAGGCAGCATTTGCTACCCCCTTTGGGCTATACCAGTTCCATACCATGCCTTTCGGTTTACATGGGGCATCTGCAACATTTTAAAGGCTCATGAATCACTTGCTGTAACCCCATTCCCATTAAGCAGCTGCTTACCTAGATGATGTGGTGATCCACAGCACTGATTGGGAGTCCTATGTATCCAAGGTGGCAGCTGTACTACAGTCCTTAAGAGAAGCAGGGCTGATGGCCAATCCAGCGAAGTGTGCTTTGGCCAAAGCTGAAACAGAGTACTTAGAGTACTGTATAGGAAATGGACAGGTGAGACCCTTGATCAGTAAGGTCCAAGCCATAGCCAAGTGCCCAATACCCATCATAAAAACCTGGGTGAGGGCCTTCTTAGGATTGGCAGGGTATTATAGCTGGTTCATACCGCACTTCTCTACCCTTGCCAGCCCCCTCACAGACCTCACATGGAAATCTGCCCCCCAATAAGGTCCAATGGCCAGAAGAGTGTGACCATGCCTTCACACAACTCAAAGCGACACTGTGCAGAAAGCCAGTGTTACGCAGTCCTGATTTCAACAGGACCTTTATCCTGCAGTTGGATGCCTCTGAAGTTGGGCTAGAAGCCGTGCTGTCCCAGGAGTTTGTGGGGGAGGAACATCCTATCCTCTACCTCAGTCAAAAACTCTTTCCCCAGGAGAAAAACTAAGCAGTGATAGATAAAGAGTGTCTCACAGTCAAGTGGGCTGTGGATGCCCTCTGCTACTACCTGCATGACCGGCCATTTATCCTGGTTACAGATCATGCCCCTGAGGTGGCTACAGGTGATGAAGGATGACAACCCCGTCATCACCAGGTGGTACTTGGCCCTCCAGCAATTTTCCTTTATGGTGCACCACCAGGCAGGGACCCAGAATGGAAATGCAGACTTCCTGTCCTGGGAGGGGAATGGTCATGGGCCAGCCAACTGTGCCTTCGCACAAAGGGGGTAGGTATGTGACAGTGTAAACACTACACTGGGAAATGAAAGGTTAACCTCTTCTTTGAGGCTGAGGAAATGCAGGGAATGCAACATGAACAGGCAAGGGGGGTTGCCTCCTCAGGTGTTGCTAATTAGAGGGATTGCTGAAAGGCAGAGAGAATCCAGCAATGAGTTAGTTAGAAGTTGGAAACTGCTGCAGGGAGCAGAAAATGCTATGGAGAGAACCCTGCAAGATGGTGGGTAGAATGTGAGACAGGAACCAGAGCAGAAAACCAAGGAGAATGATTAAGTATTGGAGAGAGCCTTGGGACAAAGTTGAAACATGCTGCTGGGAACCAGACCATTTCTAGAGCAGAGAGTCCTAAGGTAAAGAAACTGTCTAGCCAGCTGGGCCAAAAACAGTGAGTGGAACATACTGCTGATAGCCTACAAGTAAGGCAAAAAGGGAAAACTCTATGTGATTTATTTGAGACTGTGCATTTAAAACTGCTGGCCCAAAAACCGTTTTTTTTTTTTTGAGACTATATATTGAACAAACTGCTGGTCCACATAGGTGGTGCAAAGATTCCTGTGTCAAGTCAGCCTGAAAGAACTGTTTTGTGTTAACCTTTATGTTACATGACCAGGCTGGAGAAGTTGAACTGACTGCTTATGTAGACCATGGTGTGCTGTTGGAGTGCCTGCGGATTTATTGTGGGCTGTCTGGGACAGTCCTCAAATGGTTTCAGTCTTACCTCACAGACAGGTTTCGGAGAGTTGCCACTGGAATTTATTCCTCCGGCACTCACTCCCTACCTTGTGGAGTACCTCAGGGTTCCATTCTAGCACCCATGTTGTTTGCAGTGTATATGCTGCCATTGGGAGATATTGTCAGGTGATACAGTCTGGGTTTTCACTGCTATGCAGATGATACTCAGCTGTATTTCTCCTTTCCGCCCGGGCAAGATGATGCTTTATCTGTGCTAAACAACTGCCTTGCTGAAATCAGATTATGGATGAGTTCTAGCTGGCTGAGACTGAATCCTGATAAGACTGAGGTGTTGGTAGTGGACCCAGGTCATCTGGTGGTGGGTTTGGGGGCTGGACAACCATCAGGCTTATTGCTCAGTGGTATGTCACTCACTACCTCTGATCAGGTACGGAACCTGGGCATTATTTTTGATGATGGCTTGACCTTAAAATCTCAGGTATCAGCTGTAGTCAAATCCTCTTTTTATCATCTGAGGAATATCACCCGGGTGAAACACCTGGTTCCAGCAGGTGATCTACCAACATTGGTCCATGCCTTTATCACTACCCATCTTGATTACTGTAATTCCTTCTACCTAGGGCTATCTGGGGTTGATATCTGCCACCTAAAGCTGGTGCAGAATGCAGCAGGAAGGCTTTTGACTGGGATCTCTAGATCCAGCCATATTATGCCTGTGCTCTGCCAACTGCACTGGCTGCCTGTTAGGTGGTGGATCACCTATAAGGTTGGTTTACTAACCTTTAAAGCCCTACATGATCAGGGACCCGGCTACCTGAAAGACCTCTTGGTACCCTATTGTCCCCTCTGTCCTCTCCGCTCCACCAACGATGGATTGCTGGAGATTCCCAGGGTTCAATTAAAAACATCAGGATCCCATGCTTTTGTCTTTTCAGCACCAACCCTGTGGAATTCTCTACCTCATTGGTTGAGAGAATGTCCAACCGTCGAGAAATTTAAAATGGAGTTAAAGACGTATTTATTTAGTTTAGCATATCCTAGTTATGGTTGATTAATTTATGACTGTTTTAATTTATGTGTATATGTAATCCTTTTGTACAGCACCTTGGTTTTGAAAGGCGCTTTAGAAACAAAGATGATTTGATTTGATTATATTTTTCTGGAGCAACAACTTATCTTCAAAGCAATAAAAGTACATTTTGTTCAGTGAACTTTAAACCCAGTGTCTTGCCTCTCCACCTACCATGGGCCAGCTTGTCACAGGGGGTCAAGGTATGGGCAGGAACAGTTCTTCTGGTACATCAGACAGGGGGATTGTAAGGCTGATTGAGGGGGAAATGGTAGTAGAAGAAAAGTAGAAAGCAGTAAACAACTTCTTCTTTCGGTACATACAGTGGAGAGGGTGGACATCTGCCAGAAAGTGGCATAAAGGCAGGTGAAAGAGAGATCCCCAAAATTGGGCAGGTAGTAATTATAGCAGAAAGGTTTAGAAAAGGGCTTGCATCCCTGGATATAGATAATACACCAGTGCTGGATGTGATGTACCTGAGGGTGCATAGGAAAATGGAACTGGAACTGGCTGAACCCATGACAGGACTAATCAGTGGCTCACTGCAGACATGAGTGGTTCTGACAGATTGAAGGATGCTGGATGTTGCTTTGCTCTATAAGGGGGAAGATGGTGGAACCAGGAAATGACCTGATCTATCATTCTTACCTCCTTTGTAGGTAAAATGATGGCGACACTAATCAAAGAGGACCTAGAGTCCTATCTAGATAAAAGTGTGCTCCATGCTGATAAGTAGAATGGGTTTACAACAGGGAGATCTTGTCATACCAGCTTGATAGTATTCCTTGACTGGGTTACAAGAGTGGTGGTAAGGAACAAACACTATATTTACTCTACTTCGACTTTAACAAGGCATTCAACTTGCTGCAACACAGAAGGCTACTATAGGTGTAAGGGCGCACATCCAGTGCACATCTCACATCAAACTGTAGTCCAACACCACGCGGAGCAGCAGCACAGCCAGCTGGGTTGATTTTACACACCTTTGAGACCTGAAGCTGATCGTGCAGAAATAACTGCAACTGCCCTGCTATAGGCTGCTCTCTAAAGAACTGTCCTCCCTCTGTTTGTTTAAGGCTCAGGGGTGGGCCAGCAGCTGAGCAACAGTTGCAGAGGATGGGCTTGTGGTTGTTAAAAGCTCATGCCACCTGCAAAAGCGAGCATGCAGGTGTGAGCATGAGTGGCAGAATCAACTAGGTAAAGGATGTATTCCTGCAATGTCCTTAGAGGAGTTTAAGGTAAAATGAATAATTAACTTATGGTATTTTGAATTCTTGGATCTTACAGGAAAAAAATCTTAGAGTTATTTTTAATGGTGCTGTGGTTATTTTAGTAAGGGATATAGATTCATGTTTAAGAAACTGGCTAAGCACTGATGTCTGCCTGAGGTTTGGAAACACCGACAGGCTCTCGGGGGCTTGGTTCAAAAGTTTAAGAAAGTACTGAGACACGTGTCTTAGAAAGAGCTGGTTGCCCTGGTGTTTGAATAATTGTTTTCTAGAGTTTTATTTTTATTTAAAAATTTGTTGATGTAATCGATTTATGTTGATGCCTGTTCAATCACTAGAGTGACAAACACAGTAACGGATTGAAGTTTCTTTTAATTTCTAAATTCCTCCTTCTCTTCTCTGTGCCAGGTGAATTTATCCCTCCCCAAATTTATTTTTTCCCTTGGTATTTAACATGAACTGTTTTAAATCAATGGTGTGTTTATCACTTTTGATAACTGTTGCCCATTTGGCCTCTCCTCTACTGGAAAAAGAATGGTTTCTCTAGAGAGGTTGCCTTTTCTCTTAGGAAATTGTATAAATGGGATGACCATAATAACAGGGCTATTAATTATAAAAAAGGGAAAGAAAGAAATTATTTTTCATTAATTCGTGAGCAGGTATTTTTTTTTTTGTTATAAGTCACATTCACCACTTACTTTAGGCATGAGTAAACTAGGCAGCCATCTAATGATGGCATTGCTGCTTGGAGAGGATAGAGAACTAAATCCAGGTCCACAAACTTAAAATAAATTTAAGATTATTTATGGTAATGCTAGAAGCTTAAAAACTAAAATTGACCTAATGCATACCTGGGTAGCTAATGAATTACCAAAGATTATAGCCCTAACAGAAACCTAGTTAACTCCGAAGTTACACACAAATGAAATTGAAATAGAGGGTTTTTACATTCACAGATCAGATAGGATTAAGAAAAGGGGAGGAAGGATATTATTGTATACTAGTTGAGATCTGGGCTATACTAAGGTTCTTTACTCTGCAGTAGTAGAACACATAGAGATAATCTTAGTACAACTTACCAGTCACAGTTTAATAACTGGTTTGGTGTATTCTCCAACAAAAGTGAGAGTCAATGATTGTGATGCTTTGTCTCAGGTCTTACAAAATTTCACCATGGGTACAGAATCATTATTATTGGGAGACTTTAATGCAGCCTGGGGCAAACCAAGGGGAAATGCTCTACAACATTGTCTCAGACATCTTGACCTAACTCAGATTATACTGACCCCCACTACGAAAACTGTACTCTCCAGTGGGGGAAATGTACTTGATTTATTGTTCATTACATAAATAATAAAGGTTTTTGAGGTCCAGGTGAAACGGCCTGTCTTAGGGGATCATTACTCTGTCACATGCATCTATGAGCTACCTCAGAGTTACAGTAAGAAAGCCATGTCTGCCAATCCCAAACTAAGAAGATCTTTTAAAAATTACAGTAAAGAACTGCTGCTTCATAATTTTGCAGCCATGAAATGGGATAGGGTATTTCTTATTCCAAATCTGGACCTGGCAGTCAGAGAATTTACTAGGTTATTTTGTGAGGCCTGTGACAGAGCAGCCCCCCCCCCTTAGATCCTTTCTAGTAAAGAAGGGTCATTTACCATGGTTCTCAGAAAAGCTAAAATAGGATATTAGAGTAAAAAAATGCCATTGGAAGAAGGCAAACAAAACGCTAACTGTAGCTGATTGGGGAAATTTAAAAAAAAATATCAGAATGCTTTAAAAACAAAGGTTAGGATTTCAAAAAAGCAGTTTTATAAAAACAAAATTTTTGAGACAAATAACCCCAGGAAATACTGGTCTTTGATAAGATCCCTTGAAAAATCAGTAGATAGCAAACTTCCAATTCAAATCCAACAACAAGGAATGCTCCAATCTACTATTGCTTCTGCAAACATTCAAAATAATTACTTTGTCTCTTTGCCAGATATTGATATACCAACTAGGGAACTAGAACAGATCTTGCCATATCCTCTGAAAGACCCTCAGCTGTCCCAAAATTTAGATTTAAAATAATAACTTGTAGAGAAGTTAGAAAAGAGTTATGAAGGCTAATAATTTAAAAGGCTTATGGCCCTGATGGCATTGAAAACACATTTTTAAAACATTCTATAGACTTAATGGCACCCATTTTAACTAAACTGTTTAACTGCAACTTAACTGACAGATTATTTTCTGAATGCTGGAAAAAGGCCAAAATCATCCCAGTGCACAAAGGGAGAGATCCAACTGCCCCCACAAATTTTAGGCCAATAGTCCTGTTGTCCACGGTGTTGAAGGGAATGGAGAGGCTGGTGCAGAGGCAGTTAAGTGATTACTTTGGAAAGTATTCCTTGCTGGCCATCTCCCAGTCTGGATTTCAGAAAGGTCACTCCATGGACACCATGCTCACTGACCTCATAGATTCAATATCCTCCCAATTAGAGGAGGGAGGCCAGTGGGCATGGTGTTTGTGGACTTGTCCAATGCATTTGACACCATGGACCACAGTATTTTAAACCAAAGACTGGGATCTGTTGGAGTGGATCATGAAACAAAAAATTGGTTTAGCTCTTATCTATCAAATAGGATCCAGGAGGTTTAGATTGGGAATACTCTATCTAAGAAGGAAATGGTCCTCGGGTAGTCAAAGAGGGCTCCATATTGGGACCCACTTTATTCCTGGTATATAAATGATTTGGTTAAAATAACATCTCAAATAACCATTAAACTCTATGCTGACGACACAGTGTTGCTTGCTAATGGGAAAACTGTAAACAAAGTGGAAAGCGGACTCCGATTGGATTTTACAAAATTAGAGAAATGGTTAGCCCAGTCAAAACTAGTCTTAAATAGTAAAAAGACTAAAACGATGACATTAAATCCATCATTAAAGAAAAAACATGACACAAAGGAGGAACTAAATATAAAAACTTTGAAAAATGAAACCTTGGGGCAAGAAACAATGTACAAATACCTAGGGGTATGGTAGATGAAAAACTAAATTTTGATTTTCATATTTTTGACATGATAGGAAAGATAAATAAAAAATATGGTGCTTTGCACCAAAACATTTATTGAACAAATAAAAAATGCCACTGATACTGTAAATCAACTACTAATCACAAATTTAGATTATGGCAGCCATATTTCTGGACTAGCCAGCAAAACTCTATTAAAGAAGGTAGATGTAACATATAACAACCTAGCTAGAGTTATATTACAGTGCAATGCTGGATGCCATCATTGTGATGTGTACCAGGAATTGGGGTGGTTGTCACCTGTAAATAAGAGAACATTGCAGTGGGCAACTCACATCCACATAGTACTAAACTCAGGAAAACAGAAATACCTGATGGGAAAATTGGATAAAAATGTACACAGACATAAATATGATCTAAGAGATCCCCAAAGTGGTCCAGATAGACCAAAAATAAATAAATGAATTTGGGAAAATGTCCCTTAGGGCTAACTATACTTCCATCTGGAATTTGTTAGACAAAAATGCAAAGAGCACAAACCATCAACCAAAACTCTTAGCCAAATCTCTAAAATAAGAGTTAAGAACAACATGCATGTGCAATGGATGAATAGATAGCACTTTAAGTTATATGCCTGGAAACTGACTAGAGGAACTGGAACTGTATGGATTAATGTTTTGTGTGTTGCTTGTTATTGCTTCATGTATATTGTTTAATTATTGTTATGTCAACTAAATCTGTTTTTTAATTGTGGAAACTTTTAAAATTTTGTATAAGCATTATTCGGGACCATCTTGAAAATAGGTCTTATGACCTAAAGATGTGAATATGAGATCTTATCCTGTATAAATATAAATTATTTTACTACAACTACTACTAAGAGAATCTGGCAGCAGCAAATGACCTAGTTACAGTGTGTAACCCCTACGTGGTGCTATCCCTAAGGTTACAACCCCTGCCTGTAATTTTAACCATAGGTTGAGGGGCCTGGATTCGGTATTATGGTGCCTCCACCCAGAGTAACAATAGTGGGGGTATTTACCTAACCTGGTATAGCCCTCTGGGATGCTATAACCACCCACAAACCCATCCAATGACCAAATACCTTATAGTAAGAGATAACCCTTTGCAGTAGTTGCCACACAGTTAACAATGGGCATTACTGATATGCACACACCCCTTGCACTTACCACCAGGGACTGGTCTTCAGGAACTTTTTTTTTATTTCGTTGTTTAACCAGGTATAGCACACTAAGCTGAAAGCTTTTTTACAGGAGCGACCTGGAAGCACAAGGAGGTTAAGTGACTTGCTCAAGGTCAAACAGTATGCAAGTGGAAGCTATGGGATTCAAACCCAGGTCTGGTCTGTTGGATGTCACCAGATTTGCAGCTCAGAGCCTTAGACCACTGCGCTATACTGCCTCAACTTCTCTGGAATCCCCTGTAAAGGCAATGTTAGCAAGGCAAGCATACACTTTCAATACTGTGCGTCAACTAAGAATATGCTCATAAGCCAGTTTAAAAGTGAAACAGCAAATCAGATTTATTAAGGGGATATGAACAAGAATGGGGGCATGAATCTAGAAGAATGATTACTTTACTGATTTGATTCAGGTTATTATGCATATATGCACTCTCATCCCTCAGTAAACAGTCTGACAACACTGGGTAACCAGACTGTTACACTGGCTGGCCAGAATTGGTGCCTGGGGGTTGCCGGCATTGCAACTGTTGTTGGAGCCCTTGATGGAAAGGAAAGGCAGTTAAACATTCATTCATTTACTTATTTATTTATTGAAATGTTTCACCAGGAAGGCATACTGAACAACAAGTTGCTAGTCTCCTGGTGAATCATGCATAAACAAGGCTTTGGTTATTGGTATCCAGGGTCGGTTGGCCCAGTCCTTTGTAACCCTGAAACACACTGGAGCAGTCATATGGTACCACAGAAAGATTCAAAGAAAAGTTGCAGGGAGCTACCCTGAGTTTTCTCACGACACCAGTTTGTTGAGGAAGGTCTAGCACTGTGAAGACCTGCTGCTGGAAGCTGAAGAGCATGGGGAAGCTAGGCCTGCACGACTCACCTCCGCTTCATGGCCTTTCCCTCCAGCTGGCTGCAACCTGCAATTTCTTGCTGCACAGGGGCTGGATCCCCAATCTGTTCTCTCTCTGAGAAAACAGTCAATGATGCAGAAATAAATGGCCTGGGCCAAGTTTGACATAGGCCCAAGGTAGGGCTGCAAGTTCGGGTTGACCATTTTCTAAAAATGGTTGAACCCTCAGTGTTCGTGATGGTCCACGGATTTGCAAACATTTTGCTAAAATCTGCAAACTTTGGTTCGCTCGGTTCACCCCTACACTGCATCACGTGACATGATGTAGTGAGCAGGCATGACATATGTTAACTGAAAGTTCGCATGTCACTCTACCTCTGTGTCTACCAGCAGCCCAACTAGCCAGTCCCCTTCCGCCTTACATTAGTCCTGCCAGGAATTATTGGGGATGATTGGCTGCTGTCTGTGTCTCTCAGGAGGCACAACATGTGTTGGCTGCTGGCAGGTGTGGGGTGGGTCTTGGAGAAAGAGAGAGAGGAGAGACACCCCACAACACGGACTGTGATGCAGTTCACATGAGACTGGCAGACTGTGCAGAGCACTGCTGTTCGTTCATTTGTGTGCAGCTGTGGCCCAGAGAGTTTAAAACACAACAAAACAAAGAAAATGTTTATTTTTTTTTTACACACTCGTTCAGGAAGTCAGCTTTGGGTCTTTTTGGGAGTCAGGACTGGGAGAGAGGAGTAAGGAAGACTGGAGAACGAGGAGGACTCGTGTTGGCTGGTGTGGGGCAGAGAAAAAAAAAGAAATCCTCCTGTTTCCCACCTGTTGAAGGAGGAGTGGACTGGGAGACAGACAGGGCACTAGGGCAGCAGTTAAAGTTGGGGACTCGGCGAGGAGGACTTTGTCTGTCCATACAGGGAATCGGGGAGGGGGAAGGGAAACAAACACCATACATACATATATACAAAGAAGCCAACAGAAGAAGACCATTTGGTCTATCAAGTCTGCTCGTATTGCAGGGTCCACAGCTTGAGCTAATGTCCTTGCCCTCCCTCCCTACTCCTTCCATCATCCCTACCCATGATCCTTACCTTCCCCTATGCCTATCTCAGCCTCTCTTAAAGCTGCCAACTGTCTTCCAAGAGATGACATCTTCCAGCAGTGCATTCCAAGTGTCCACCACCCTCTCTGTGAAGAAGTGCTTCCTTACCTCCCTGTTAAACCTCCTACCCTCCAGCTTAAGACTGTGACCCCCTTGTGTTATGGTTGCCACTCAGCTTAAAGAGACTCTACTTATCAACCTTATTTATCCCTTTCAAGTACTTGATGGTCCCAATCATGTCCCCTCTCTCTTTCCTGTCAGTTAATATTCTCCAGGTGAAGCTACCTCTGACTGGAAGCTGCAATACTAAATATAGGATTTGCAAGAAAGTGAGTTGTGCTCACAACAGAGGGAGGTGAACCTTACAATTGTCTTTGGTTTGTAGCAGATATTCTGCAGGTGGAGGCTACTTCTAACTGAAAAGTGAAATAAGGAACTTAGAATTATCAGGAAAGACAGTCTTTCAAGCAACAGAGGGAGGTGGATCTTGCTTTACTTTTGTTATAATTGTTAAGATTTTCAGTGCAGGAAGAGTTTAAACTCTGAGGGATGGAATACTGTTTCCTGTGTCTGTCCTGGTGCACAGCTGACTTATTTTGGGGCTGACTGCTTTCAGAGCACAAATCACCAGGCTGTTTTGGGGCTGGGGAGGTTTACCTGTGTCTGACTTGGATGTCTGGATTTTTCTCTGTTTGATTAACAGGGTATTTTCTCTGTCAAATTGTTGTGTAGGACATCTTGCTGACAGGAAGGCACTCATCACAGCGGTGGGTCAGAGCTTTTAGCTGATTGTTTCGTGAGGGCACAGTTTAGGACCAACCCCTGCCCACCCCTCACGCCACCCACCCCTGGAAATAGTTCCTTTATACTTGGAGTTCTGACATCATTTCCTCAAGAGTGCAAGGTGCATATCACTGTCATATCCTTTGCAGCACACTGCACTGACAATATAAGCATACACATTGTATAATGTATATATATATTTCTATATAACAAACCAATCACACACACACAAAAAAAGTAGATAAACATGTGGGGAGTAGTGCAATGTAATGGCTGTGGGGCAGCAGTCTTCCGGGAGTCTTTCTTGAGGCTGAGATGCTGCCCTATTTGCAGACAACTCTCTTCCCTGAGGGAGGAAGTTGCCCATCTTCAGGCCACACTGGACAGTAGTAAGGGAACCTTCCCCCAGGCCACACTGGACAGTAGGAAGGGAACCTTCCCCATCCAGGGAGCACCAGAGCCACCACCACTACCTCAGAGGTTGTGAATAAAGCACAGCAGTTGGACCACAGTGGGCTCAGGGAGGGTGAGGATGGCAGAACAGAGGCACACCCAGTCAGTTGTTCCACTCCACAATCCATACACCATTCTGGGGGAGCATAGTTCCCCATGGATGCACCCGCAGAGGAGACTAAGGAGGCTGAGGACAACTGTCACAAGGGAGGCCCACAGGAAGGAGGCAGAGGACACCACAGGGAAAGGAAGCAGCTCCTGGTGGTGGACTCAATTATTAGGGGATAGAACTGGGGGAGCAGGGAAAACTGAAGTAAGATGCCAGCCTGGTGCCATAGCTTGGAGTGACAGGAAGCGCATCCTCAGGATCATGAAAACAGCTGCACAGGAGTCTGAGCTAGATGTCAGTGTCCACCTAGGGAAAAATGACTTGGCTCATCATGAGATTAGAGCAGTGCAGGAGGACTATGTAGAGTTGGGGAGGGGCCTAAGACAAGTAGCACACACAGTATCCTTCTCAGAGGTGCTGCCTGTCAATGGCATGGGTGAGGCGAGGGTACTTTGCACCATGCAGTTTAATGAATGGTTGAAAAAATGGTGTGGAGCACAGGGATTTGGCTTCATTGGAGACTGGGGTTCCACCTGGAGGGACACCAGCCTACACTGGCAGGATGGTCTGCATCTGTCCAGGAAGGGAACAAGTCTTTTGAGCAATCGGTTTAAATGCTTCATTAGCAAGCTTTTAAACTAGTCAAGGGGGAGGCACTGATAAGCAGCAGGATAATCCCAGCCTCTCCCTACAAAACAGGGTACTAAATAAGAAAAAGACAGAGGTAGAAAGGTCAGTGGGGGATGCTGCAACAAAAGGTAAAGCCATCAAAAAATGGAGAGCAATGAGTACCAATGCCCATAGTCTGGGTAACAAGCTTCCTGAATTAGTGGCCTTGATGGAGGAGGAACATCTGGATATCATGGCAGTCACAGAAACATGGTACACACAAAACCATGACTGGGACGTAAACATACCAGGATACACTATCTACAGGAGGACAGGGAGGGTAAAAGAGGAGGAGGAGTAGCTCTTTACATAAGGGAAGGAATCAAAGCAACAGAACAAAAGGGTAAACAGGGAGGAGAAGAAGTACTGTGGGTCAATTTGGAGACAGGCAATGGCACCACAATCTGCACAGGGTTTGTGTACAGACCCCCTCTCAGGCGGAGGAAATGGACAAGGAAATGATAGAAAGTATACTTAGAATGGCAGAAAAAGGGGAGATATTGCTGATGGGTGATCTGAATATGCCAGATGTTAACTGGAGTGCAGTTGCAGCAGCCACTTCGAAGAGTGGGGTTATTCTAGATGCCCTATGGGGGCATGTCTGAGACAACTAGTATTGGAAACCCACTTGAGAGGGAGCAATCTTAGACCTGGTTCTCTCAAATGGAGATGGAGAGAGATCACAGATGTAGAAGTGGGTAGCCATCTGGGAACTAGCGACCATCGAACAGTATAGTTCTAATAAACACAGCAATAGAGTCAAGCCATACAAAGGCAAAAGTACTGGACTTTAGGAGGGCTGACTTTGCCAAAATGGGTGAGTGCCTAAGGAATGCACTAGCAAATGGGCAGGAAGAAGGGGTGGAAGAACTATGGGGAATAATAAAAACTGCCGTCACAGAGGTAACAAGCCTTTGTATGAAGCAAATAAACAAAACAAAATGATGTAAGAAACCACTATGGTTCTCAAAGGAAGCGGCAGTGAAGGTTCAAGTGAAAAAGAAAGCATTCACGAAGTACAAGGAATCACAGAAGGAGCAGGACAGAGAAGTGTATCAGTTAAAGCAAAAGGAAGCTGGGAAGGCAGTCAGAACAGCAAATGCCCAAACTGAGGAAAAGACAGCCAACTCAGTTAAGAAGGGGGATAAAACCTTTTATAGATACATCAGGGAGTGAAGGAAGACCAAGGGAGGATAGTGAGGCTTAATAAGGGGAGGGGGTGGGCAGAGGTGAATGAAAGGCAGAGATACTAAACATATACTTTTGCTCAGTATTTACAAATGAAGAGGGGAGGTACCTAAAACAAACAATAGAAACACTCTGGATACAGAAGTTGATACCAGCTCATTTACAGAAGAAAGGGTTCTGAAAGAACTCTTAAAACTGAAGGTGGACAAAGCAATGGGGCCTGATGGATTCATCCCAGAATTTAAAAGAACTAGGGTAGAACTAGTGACACCACTGACTACCCTCTTTAACAAATCATGGGAGGATGGGTGGTACCCGAGGATTGGAGGAGGGCAGATGTGATTCCCTTCACAAAAGTGGGAGCAAGGCAGAAGCAGGAAACTACAGATCTGTTAGTTTAACCTCAGTGATAGGGAAAATGATGGAATCACTTCTGGAGGAAAGAATTGTCGAGTATCTAGAGGCCAGAGGAGCACAGGACCCAAGGCAGCATGGATTCACAGTGGGAAGGTCATGCCAGACGAATCTGATAGATTTCTTTGACTGGGTGACCAAAGTAGTAGATCAGGGAGGGCTGTGACATGGCCTACCTAGACTTTAGCAAGGCATTTGACACAATCCCACACAAAAGCTAATATACAAGTTAGCCAGCCTGGGAGTGGGTCCCAGGATGACAGCCTGGGTAAAAATTGGCTGGAGAATAAGACACAGAGAGTAATAGTAAATGGAGTCCACTCTGATGAAAGGGGGTTACTAGTGGGTACACAGGGTTCAGTGTATTGACCTGTCCTCTCAATGTCTTTATAAGCTACATTGCAGAGGGACTGAAGGAAAGTATGTCTCTTGCAGATGACACAAAGATCTGCAACAGAGTTGATGCACAAGGTGGGGTGGAAAGGATGAGAAGGACTTGGCAAGGTTAGTGGAATGGTCAAATGTATGGCAGCTTGGATTCAGTGCTAAGAAGTGCAAGGTAATGCACCTGGGAAACAAAAACCCAGGGGAAGAGTACACAATGGGGGTGAGATACTAACAAAAACAAAAATGGAAAGGGACCTGGGGGTAGTCATATCGGATGACCTAAAGGTGGGCAAGCAATGTGAGAGGGCAGCAAGGAGGGCTGGGGGGATTCTAGGATGCATAGGGAGAGGCATCACCAGTAGAAAACAGGAAGTTATTATCCCTTTGTACAGATAGCTGGTGAGACCCCATCTGGAGTACTGCGTGCAGTTTTGGAGACCCAGTCTCCGCAAAGACATAGACAGGATGGAAGCTGTCCAGAGGAGGGCAACTAAAATGGTGCAGGGTCTGCACCGGAAGACATATGAAGACAGACTTAAGGAGCTTAAGATGTACAACCTCAAGGAAAGGATCGGGGGGGACATGATAGAAACTTTCAAGTACCTCAAGGGAATCAACAAAGTCCAAGAGGGTAGCATCTTTCAAAAAAGAGGTGTGCAAGAACAAGGGGGCACAATTTGAAGATAGAGGGGGGCGGCTCAGAGGTAATTTAAGGAAGTACTTTTTCACAGAGAGGGTTGTGGATGCATGGAATGGCCTTCTGGAGGAGGTTGTGGAGTCAAAAGCCGTGGTGGAATTCAAGCATGCATGGGACAGCCATAAGGCAATTCTAGGGGGTGGGGTTAGGAAGAAGTAGGCTGCTGGTTAACTAGGATCTGCAGCTTATCCATTAGGTTTGGAAATGGGCAGACTGGGTGGGCCAAGCGGTCCTTATCTGCCATCAAATTCTATGTTTCCAGGGAGTACATATTCAGTGCCCTCAACCTCTCCTTGTATGCCTTACCATGCTGACCTGCTGTCATCTTTGTAGCCCTCCTCTGGACCTTCTCCAGCAGGTTTATGTCCTTTTTGAAGTGTGGACACCAGTACTGAACTCCATACTCTAGATGCAGCCTTACCAGTGACCTGTACAAGGGCAGTATAACCTCCTCTCTCTTACTACTGATCCCCTAGATATGCATCCCAGCATCTTGTTTGCTTTTGCTGCTGCTTTCTTGCGCTGCCTGGAGTGCTTTAGGTCACTAGTGATCATTACTCCTAGGTCCTTCTGCTCCTCCTCCTCCTCTGATGCAGATATTTGAACTCTACCCAGGTAGTACTCTGTCCTGGGATTCTTGGCTCCAGTATGCATAACTTAGCATTTCTTAGCATTGAAACCAAGCTGCCAGATCCTGGTTCACCTCCCCAGCTTTTCCAGATCTTCCTGTGTGTCCACTCTCCCACAGAGCTTGGTGTCATCCACGAATAGGTACATTTTGCCCTTAATGCCTTCCCCAATGTCATTAATGAAGACATTGAACAACACTGGCCCCAGCACTGAGCCCTGCGGGACCCCACTGGTTACCTCTCGGGTACCAGATAACTCTCCCCCCACAACCACCTTCTGGGTTCTGTCCCATAGCCAGTTTTCCCCCCATCTTGCCATCTTTTCCCCAACCCCGAGATCCACCAAATTCCTGATCAGCCTTTTGTGGGGCCAGAGTCAAAGGTCTTTCTGAAGTCAAGATAGAGGATGTCTACTGCTTGGCCTCTGTCTACTGTCTTAGTGACACAGTCAAAGAAGTCAATCAGATTCATTTGACATGATCCCCCCATGAACCCATGTTGCCTCGCATCCTGTGTGTAGACTGTGGAGTGGACTGGAGGAAATAGGGGACCCTAAAATAAAATTCCTAGTCCAGCAAGCAGTTTCTGTGTCTGGGATGGGACACAGACACAAGGCAATTCTAGTGGGGGGGGGGTTAGAGGAAGTAGGCTATTGGTTAACTAGGATCTGCAGGTAATTTGAAAGGTAGGGAAATGGGCAGACTGAGTAGGCCAAGAGGTCCTTATCTGACATCAAAGTCTATGTTTCTATGGGAGGGAGAGAGGCTCAGAAGCAACAAAAAACTAACCAGATATTTTAAATCACCTAAGGGCATGACAGTTTTTTGGGTGACTTATCCTTGGGTTGGAACTGGACTCGAGTGGGACATGGGACAAAATAAAATTTCTCCTTACCTTACTCGATGCAGCAGTGCTTTTCTGTACAACTATAATCTCTCTGTGTTTTTTCACTGCTTAAACAACTTAGCCAAAAGTGTTGTACAACAGTCAGTTTGTGTGAAATACCTGTTTTCTCTACTTCAACTACCTGACTCGACGCAGCTAGCATTAGTTTAAACTGTTTCAGAATATATTTACCTGTATTTTCACTACTTAATTTACCTGACTCAACACAATCAGCAGTTTTTTACTAACCTGTTTCAGAATATATTTACCTGTACTTTCACTAAACTACTTAACTTGATGCAGCCAGCAGCCATTTACTGACCTGTCTGGGAATGTATTTACTTGTGTTTTCACTACTTAAACTACTTTTTTCCCCCCAATTTGTTTAACCAGGAGAGACACATTAAGCTGAAAGCTTGTTTACAGGTGCGGCTTGGGAGCACGGCAAAGTTAAGTGACTTGCTCAGGGTCACACAGTATGCAGGTGGGGTCTGTGGGATTCAAACTCAGGTCTCCAGATTTGCAGCTCAGAGCCTTAAAACCACAGCACTATACTGCCTCCCTAAACTACTTAACTTGGTGCAGACAGCAGTCATTTACTGATCTGTCTGGGAATATATTTACCTGTGTTTTCACTACTTAAACTACTTCACTTGATTCAGCCAGCAGTCGTTTACTTAGCTGTTTGGGAATAAATCTACCTGTCTAAAATTTTTTGTGCAGCTACTTGACACAGCTAGCAGTTGTTTACTGACCTATTTGTGAATATATTTACCTGTATTTTCACTACTTACCTAACGGACTCAGTGCAGTGCCTGCAGTTGTTTACTGACCTGTGTGGGAATAAATAAATTTCCTTGTGTTTTCTCTGCTTAAGCTATTTGACTTGAAAACATATCATTCTTACTTTAGGTACTACTGTATTACATCCCAGACATGCAAAAAAATACTGTGGATTTCCTAACTAGAACCAGGTAGAACTTACTTATATATTGTAGAACATTGTTATGCCCAGTAAAAAAATGTGTTTTTACTTGGTAGAACCTGGTTATATTTGGTAGAACCTGGTTATAGTTTGTAGAACCTTGTTTTACCTGGTAGAATCCAATTGTACCTGGCTCTACCTGGTAGAATAAGGTAGAACCTGGTAGAACTTTTTTTGGTTCTACTCAGAAAATTTGTGAGGTAGAGCCTTTAGAGGTTTGAGCAGCCCTAGCCCAAGGCTGGATAAACACTTCTGGCAAAGTGCAGTTTGTTTGCTGGTGAAAATCTCCAGCTGGCAGACAGTTTGGTCACTGGTAAAGAAGGCTCCTTTCTGGCAAGCAGGACTCCCAGAACCGTAAGCTGTGACCCACAATAAACATTCAGCATATTTAATGAAAATAGCATTCTCTTCTCAACCTCTCAGTTTGGTTTCAGGCCAATTCACTATTTCAGTCGATTCACAAAGCAAACCTCTCAGTTTGCAAAAGCAGTCTCTCACACAACTCTTGGGCTGAATGCTTCACAGCAGCTCCTCTCGGTCCAATATCTCAAGCTGCACTTCTCAGAACCTCGTACAAACCAGCCACCGTTCAAAGACTGGCTTTGGATTAGTCTGATTACTGCTATCAAGCAGTCCAATACTGGAAAAACAATGGCAGGAAGGCAAGTCAGGCCTTTCCCTGCCAAATCTCTGCTGCTCCTTTCCTGGAGCTGCCTCTTGATGACTCGAGCTGCTCACTCTCTCTCAGCTCTAACAGCAACTGCCACTTTTTTCTAACAGTTCTTGAACTAGTCCAGTTTTCCAGCAATCTGGTTGGCTAGGGGAACTGTCAATCACAGTTCTGGTGCTCCCATTAGTCAGTTTAGGCACTAACCTGTAAAACTACAGTTTGCCTTCCCACAAGGCACTTGAACTAAGGACCCTTCAAGGTCCATTGTGTCCTAATTCGTCCAAATACCTGAAAGTCCTGGACCAAACATGGTGGCTCCCACTCAGATGAATAAGCTGCAAGAAGGCAGGTTAAAGTAAACACTCTAATTCAAATATAACAATAGATTAGAAATAAACATTTACAGTAATAACTACAGCTCCTCTGCTTCACTATCGATTGCAGAGTGGAGCAAATTGGAGCGCTGCCTGGCCGGTCATAAACTTTGAAACACTCGGACCCAGCTCAGACAATTTACTGCATACACACTGTCTGTAGTCTTAAAGGGACAGGCGTGGAGACACATTGTGGCACTCTTACACAAATTAGCAGGATCAAACAAATAACCATGGATTTACTACCTCTGCAGGACGTCTGCCTGGCAGTGGGCATAGCTGGAGCCCAGGAAGACACTTAAGGTAAGCCCCCAAATTGTTGGGGGAGTTACATGTAAATGAGTTGAAAGTTGGCTTGGGGGAGACAGCAGAGGGTGGTGGTGGTTATTGGGGTCAAATCGGCGGGGAGGGAAATTGTGTGTGGGGTGCCACAGGTGGTCAACCCTGGGACCAGTTCTTTTCAATATGTTCATCAGCAACATACTGTAGAAGGAATACAGGACAAGACGTATCTCTTCACAGATGAAACTAAGCTCTGGGGCAGGGCAGACAGCAAGGTGGGGGAAGGCAGTTGCAGAGGATCCTGCAAAAGTTAGAGAGATGGTTAATTGTTTTGCAGTTGAAATTCAGTGCCAGAAAGCACAAGGACAGAATACCAGGTGGGAGCAGTTAAGCCGTGCACTACTTTACAGGAAAGGGACCTGTATGTCATTGCAAGTGACTCCCTAATACAAGCTAACCAATGCAACAAGGCTTACAGCAAGGCAGCCACAATGCTGGGGCATATTGGGAGGGGTTTCATTAGTAGGAGAAAAGAGGTAAGGCTACCTCTCTATAGATCACTGGTTATACTCTTATCTGGAATATTTTGCCCAGTTCTGAAGCCCCACCTGAGGCAACACAGAGAAATGCTAGAGATGGTCCAGTGTAGAGTAATCAAAATGATTCAGGGCCAGCAAGGCAGATCCTATGATGATACACTTGGGTCCCAGGAGAATATAGCACGGACAAAACCGAGCATGCAATATCTCACTGTAGGAAGCGCGAATGGCTCTATAGTGACAGGAGTTCTTCCAGCAAGCGATAAGAACCACTACCACTGTTGCTGTAGGCTGCTATGAGGAAATCTGAAGGAAGCTGCTGAGGCAGCACTTGGCTGAGCTGCTCCTGTAGTGGAGTGGCTAGAGCATCTGTCTCTAGTGGCATCAAGGACCTGGGGCTGCACTTTGATTCTCTCCAGGTCCCACTGTAATGCATTTTTTATTTATTTATTTATTTTATTTAGCTTATTTGTTTCTCCTGAGGTCCCCACCAGATGGCATCTATCATGCAGCCACCCACCCAGCACCACAGGTGACATCAGGCAACTAACCCCCTTCTTCCCCCACAGTTTGTCCTCCATGGCAGGGTGGTGAGGAGCACTCACTCAGACTCACCTCGAATAGCATCCAGATTCCGGGGAGTACCATTCAGAGATGGGGCCAGCGGTGGGTGGCTGCTATTATCTGGCTTCAACCTGGGACCCCGGTTTCTTTTTTTCTGTGTTCCCCTGGGTAGAGCATGCAATGTCAGCAATGGCCATGCCATGCATACTTCCTCCCATGGTACACTGGTCAACTGCTCCACCCCCCACGTGTGTGACAGGCTCAAGGTGCATTGGCACACAACCTCTGCTTAGGTGTCAGAGAAGCACTGAGCTTGTATCACCCCATCCCTGATAGAGGAGAGCTGTCCTGTGGATGCTTAATTCTCTCCCTCCCCAGCCGACCCCCGGCAACCCATTTGCAACTGCAAACATGGGTCACCGGCGTGGCAGGAGGTAAGGCACGAATACCTCAGCCCTCCACGCCACTGGGCCTGCTTATTATTTTTTGTTTTTGTATTATTTTTTTTAAATGTTTACTTGCTTCAAGTTATCTTCATTCCCTGAAGTCCATGACCCCCCGGAGTTGATAAGTCTGGGTGTGTGGGGGGTGAGGGCCCTCCCCCCATGAAAAGACAGTTGCCATTGTTTCAACGGTGTGTGCTCATGTTGTGTGATTCAGGATTTTGGTCTGATGCTCTAAGAGTACATGCCATGTCTGTGGTCTTGTTTGTATGCACGTTTTTCTCCACAATTTTATGAACCCGTCCCATATACTTGGGACACTTAACACCTTAACCTGCCTTTCACTTAGGAAGCAATATAGTGCAGTGGTCTAAGGCTCTGTGCTGCAAATCTGGTGACATCCAGCAGACCAGACCTGGGTTTGAATCCCACAGCTTCCACTTGCATACTGTGTGACCCTGAACAAGTCACTTGTGCTCCCAGGTTGCTCTTGTAAAAAAAGCTTTCAGCTTAGTGTGCTATACCTGGTTAAACAACTAAATAAAAAAAAAAAAAATGTACTTGCTAGAGGCCAGAAGAGGTGACATAACAGAAACATTCAAGTTCCTGAAAGGAGTAATCAAGGTAAACTATGAAGAACAATTTAGCAGAAATAGCAGGTCAATAACAAGGTGGAATGAATGGAAGCTGGAGGGAGGGGAGATTCAAGATGGATGTGAGAAAAAGATACTTTATGGAGAGTAGTTGAGCTGTGAAACAGCCTACCAGTTGAAATGATGGGTGCAAAAAGCTGTAATAGGTTCAAGCCTGGCTGGGATAGACTAAGGGGTTAAATAGTTACTCAGGAGGTAGCAGTAAGGCATGGAGCAAGTGGGGATGTGAGGGTAACCCCTCCCCCACATCGACAATGGAAAGGATATGGTAAAACAGGGCAGACTTAATGAACCAATGGTCTTTTTTTGTTGATAGTGTATCTGTTGCTATGTTTTTATTCAATGTATGCTTACTGCCATGCTCATATCAAATGAACCTACTGAATTTCTTTCTCTCCCATGTACTGTACCCTGACCCCAGGTCACACCTGGGAACACGTTTCTTGCAGCTCAGCATGTTCCTGCCTGAAAGAAAAACAGTCTAGTGCGCTGTATAAACACATTTTGAGATTTGAAGTCAGACAAAACTTGAATTTTCACTATGGAACTGACTAAACTTTACCCAACAGATAAATCTTAAAAACGTAAACAGTGGAAAAAATAATTAACTGTGCTGTGCTGTTCTATGAAACAGGGACTCTACATTTTATTTATTTTTTTTTATTTATTGAACTCTAGGATTACCAGTACCTTTGAGCAAGGACTGCTTATTTACAAAGGTTCCATGTCAGAGGAGGTGGGTAACATACATACAAAGGTAGACAATGGTTTACAGTCTTAACACATATTACAGTTACAGTCATAAATTGTTGCTTGATTTCAGAGGGCAGCTTAAATAAGGTTTCAGAGTAGCAAGATCCAAGAAAGAAATGATAGGAAGGACAGATTATGTGTGCAGGGTAGTGGGGGAACCGGAAGAGGTAGGCAGGTGGAGGTGCCTCTGTCAGAGTGAGGTGTGGAAGGATGAGGTGTAAGCGGAATTATGGGAGAAGGGGCAGATGCCTATAGGGTGCAATAGTAGAGGGAGGTGGCATGAAAGACTGGGGAAGGGCAGGAGTGAGGCGGTGGGGGAGCAAGGGTAGGGCAGAAGGGCGGTTGCCATGAGGCTGTTATCTGTTAAAGGTTACTGGTCACATTTCAGAGACAGCCAGGGAGACGGAGAGCCTGATTTAGGAGAGGCAGTCGCATTGCGAGGTTGAGGTGAGATAGTGTTGGAGATTCCTTTTGAAGGGTCCTAGCAAAGCAGACACCGGAGAAAGTGTTTCCTTGTTGAGGGAAGTATTTAAAATGGGGATTACAAGAGCAAGAGCAAGAGCAACAGAATTACGCACATACCTCTCAACTGTACCACATTGTGAGGAACGTTTCTCATTTTACTTCACAAAATCTCCTTGTTCCACATTGTGAGGACTTGTTCCACATTCGATGTTAACATTTTAAAGGAAAAATCTCCAGTAAATGATGCAAAAAATATATTATTCAAATAATAACTGACTTTCTGAACTCAAATGCAAACATTTTAACAGTGTTCTGAGCTTCTTAGGTAAAGATTTGATTAAGTGTTCCACATTTTGCTCATTTGTTCCACATTTTGAGAGGCAATGTTCCACATTTGGGGGACAAAAGGTTGAGAGGTATGATTATGCATTAAGCAGGTTAGCATGAGGAAAAGGAAGAGGAGACCATTATGGTTTTCCAAAGAGGTAGCAAAGAAAGAGAAAGCCAAAAAGATTGCATTCAGGCAATACAAAAAGACACAGGCAGAAGGGGATAGGGAGCAGTATGAGGAGAAGCAAAGGGAGGCAGGGAGGTCAGTAAGGGAAGCCAAAGCTCAGACAGAAGAACACATTGCAAAATCAGTGGGTAGAGGGGACAAAACCTTTTACGGGTACATAAGTGAAAAAAGAAAGGCAAAGGGAGGGATAGTGAGACTGAAGGGGGAGGATGGGGGCCTCGTGGAGGATGACAACAGTAAAGCTGACATATTGAACAGGTATTTCTGCTCAGTCTTTACTGAGGAAGAGGAGGGTAATGGGTCTGAAGGGAGTACAAGGGAGCATGGTGCAGAATGGACACAAGTCCTTTACATGAGAAAGGGTCCTGAAGGAACTGGAAGTAATAAGAGTTGATAAAGCAATGGGGCCAGATGGGGTGCACCCCAGGGTCCTTAAAAAACTAAGAGAGGTGGTGGCTGAACCTCTGGTTATCCTGTTTAGCTGATCACTGGAAACAGGGGAGGTACCCAAAGATCGGAGGACAGCAGATGTAGTCCCCTTATACAAAAGTGGGAACAAAGAGGAAGCAGGGAACTACAGACCAGTCAGCCTCACCTCGGTAGTGGGGAAGATCATGGAAGCACTACTGAAGGAGAGATTGGTGGAACATCTGGTTGTCAATGGACTACAGGACCCAAGGCAGCATGGTTTCACCAGGGGAAGTCATGTCAGACCAACCTCATTGAATTTTTTGACTGGGTGACTAGGGAGGTGGATAGGGGAGGGCAGTGGACATGGCCTATCTGGACTTCAGCAAGGCCTTTGACACTGTGCCACATAGAAGACTATTACACAAACTGGGGAATATGGGTGTGGGCAGGACAGTAGTGTGGTGGGTAGGTAACTGGCTGGGTGGCAGGACACAGAGGGTGGTGGTAAATGGATGTCACTCCACAGAGGGAAGATTGACCAGTGGGGTACGACAGGGATCAGTGCTGGGACCAGTCCTATTCAACATTTTCATCAGTGACATTGCACAGGACCTAGAAGGCAGAATTTCACTGTTCCCTGATGACACAAAGCTCTGTAACAGAGTAGACACGCCAGAGGGTGTAGACAGAATGAGAAGGGACTTGCAGAAACCTGAAGAATGGTCAGGGGTTTGGCAGTTGAAATTCAATGCAAAGAAGTGCAAGATAATGCATATGGGGCACAAAAACCCTGGTGCAATATATAAGTTGGGGGGTGAGGATATAGCATGCACCAAGCAGGAGGGGATATTCTTGGGGTTATCATCTCTGATGACCTCAAGGTAGAGAAACAGTGTGACAAGGCAGCAGGTAAAGCAAATAGGATGCTGGGATGCATAGGCAGGGGGATCACCAGCAGGAAAAGGGAGGTCATAATTCTACTATACAAGACACTAGTGAGGCTCCACCTGGAGTACAGTGTACAGTTCTGGAGACCTTACCTTCATAAGGACATAGACAGGGTAGAGAAGGTTCAAAGGAGGGCAACAAAGATGGTGCATGGATTGCATCACAAGTCCTATGAGGACAGTTTGAAGGAACTGAACATATACTCCCTGGAGGAGAGGAGGGAGAGAGGGGATATGATAGAGACATACAAGTATCTTACAGGGAGGAACAGGGTGCAGGAATAAACTATTTGTAAGTGAAAAAGATGTTCCAGGACTAGAGGGCATGGGATGAAGTTGGAGGGAGGACGATTCAGAGGAAACGTGAGGAAGAATTTCTTCACAGAATGGGTGGTGGACAAGTGGAACACCCTGCCAGAGGAAGTGGTGGGGGCTGAAACAATCACGGGATTTAAGAATGCATGGGATAGACATAAAGGAATTCTGGAGGTCAGGGGTAAGGGGCAACAGACTTCTAGGAAAACATAAACTGAACTTACAAGCTCAAATGGGCAGACTGGGTGGGCCATAGGCCCTTATCTGCCGACACTGTCTATGTATCTATGTATCTATGAGGGTGATGTACCACTGCGGCACCTTGTGCATAAATGCCCACTGGCCCATTGTGGTCCTGCACCTGGGAACCTGAAAGATTGACTGTTGGGTGCTACGTGTATGCTGAGTACTGTAGTGGGCGGTAAGGAGCTTTTTAACCCCTGGAAGCATGAGCCTGAGGAGTACCTTTTTGGATAGCAGGCAGGTCTGGTATTGAATTCGACTGTATAAGGGGAGCCAACCTGCCTGGGCATACAGGTCACAGGTGTGTGTGTTTGACGTGAAGCACCCATTAGTAGTCTGCAGGCTTTGTTGAGCGATACTGAGATCCTGTGGAGGGGAGTTGTAAAGGCAGACCCATAGATGACAAGACTGTAATCTATGATGGAAGTGACAGAGCTGTGAATAGCCATTCTACGAGCATCTGTAGTCATACAGTGCTTGTGCTTGTACAGTATGCCAATTCAAATGTTGGCAGCCTTTGCTGTGTGTTGAGCATAGGAGAGGGTACTGTCCAGAGTGATGCCAAGGTACTTGATCTCAGAGACATGTTTGAGTGAAGTCCCCGAGTGGTTCTTGATGGAAAGGGGCAGAGATTTAAACTTGCTTCTTGCATGACAGAATGTCATGACTTTAATTTTGCTGTGGTTCAGGACAAGTTTATGTGTACTCAGTCAATCTTCAACATGCTTAAAGTCTAGCTGAAGCTGGTTTTCCAGGGGTTTGGCATCATGGTGTCTTGTGAACAGGACTGCATCATCCACGTAGAGTAGAATTTTTTGCTGGTAGATGCTAGGGAGGTTGTTCAGAAATAGGGAGAAGAGTAGGGGTCCCAGTATTGACCCCTGTGGGACTCCAGAGAGAACTGGCTTTTCATCTGAGGTGACACCGGCAATTCTAACGCATTGGACCCTACCTGCAAGGTAGCTAGCAAACCATTGCAGTGCATCATTGGAGAGCCCAATAGTAGACAGTTTCCTTAGTAGGAGTGGATGATTTACAGTGTCAAATGCCTTCGTTAGGTCAATAAATACTGCCCCCACACAGTTCTCTTGGTCAAGCGTGGCATGGATGAAACTTGTAAATTCCAGCAGAGCTGTGGTGGTGCTATGCCCCTTTCTGAAGCCATGCTGCTCTGGGCATTGAACTTCATACTTGTCTAGGAATTTGACTAGCTGGTACGAGATGATACATTCCAGGGCTTTAGATAAGGGAGGAGGAGTGAGATGGGCCTGTAGTTGGTGTGTAGGGCCCTATCTCCGCTTTTATACAGGTGTGATGGCGGCCAGTTTCCAAAGTGAGGAGAATTGCCCTAGTCTAAGGGAGAGGTTGAAGATCTTTGTTATGGGTTCAAGGATTTCTTCTATAACCAGCGAGATCAGCTTCAGGTCAAGGGAGTCACCACTATACCAAGTTTTGCAGATGGTCTTGCTGATATAGGTTCTGGCTACATGCATTGGTGTCTCTTTAAACAAGAACTGTGGAGTTGTGTGTACCTGCAGTGCAGTGTTTTGGGGTGTGGTCAGTGAAGGGGTATCAAAGAAGTTTGGTGGAAGGACACTGCCAAGGTTGGAGAATGCATTGTTGAAAGTGTTGGAAATAGTGCCAAGGTCAAGTGTTGGTATTCCATCGATGTTGAGCATAGCGGGTGGTGTCTTTGGATCCTTGCCCATGAGTTCTTTCAGGTTATTCCAGAAGTTTTTACTGTTACCCCAAGAGTTGGTTAGAGACTCCTTGAAATATTTGCTTTTAGCATTCTGAATCGTTCAAGTGCAGTCGTTTCTGGCAGCTATATATTTTTGTACGTTCCCTTGTGTAGGTGTTGCTCAAACACAGTACCAGATGTGGTCCCTGTGTTTAAGCCGTGCCACAAGCTCTGCAGTTATCCATGGGTTTGCCCTACCTTTGACCTTAATCTTTTTTAAGGGCACATATATATCACAGGCAGCAGTGAAATGGTTGATGAACAGGTCCAACACTTTGTTGATATCATTGGCTGTATCAATTGGTGCCCAGTCCATGTTGCATAGTTGGGACTTTAGCAGCTGGAGATGCCCTGCTGAAGTACCCTGGTGTGTAATAGCTTAGGAGGGGTCTTGGTGAGTTTGTTAGCCCAGGAGCAGATGACAGGTGAGTGGTCACTTATTGAGTCAGGGGAGTACTGAAACCTGAGAGATTCGTTTGGGGTGGTTAGACAGAATCCAGTCAAGAAGGGTGAACATCCCAGTTCTATAGTTGCACCTGGTGGTGGCGGGGACAAGCTGTGTGAGGTGTTGCACCGAGATAGCATCCTTATAAACACAGGCCTCAGGCGAGAGCCAGTTTATGTTGAAATTGCCCAAAATAATTATATCCGATTTGTGGTGCAGGCTTCTTAGAAATTCCTAGATGCAGTTGAAGCCACCAGCTTGTTCCTTTGGAGGTAAGTAAATAGAGGCTACAGTGAATGCCTTATTGTGGGCCCCAAGTAAAACTTTAATGGTGAGAATCTGAGATGTGGAGCCTTGGATAGGGTTGGGAATGATGTGTCCCATGTATGTGTCCCTTAGGTCGATGGCACAGCCCCCACCTCATTTCGCAGACCTGTCCTGTTGGAATATATAATAGCTGGGGATTGAAACTGCCGTGTCTGGGATCCTGGTGTTTAGCCATGTTTTGACTACAGAGAGGATATCAGGCTTGTGTTGTAATATCCATGTTTGGGGGTTATCCAGCTTGTTAATGAGGCTACAGGTGTTTATGAAGGCAATGGTGAGGGACCCTTCCCTCCTGATTTGGGGATGTGCAGTCTGACCAGCTGGTCCTGGATTGGGGTGAACATTACCAGAGAGCAGGGGAAGCATAAGGATGATTCTCAGGAGATAGAGTTTAAGCATATTGCATAACATCTTGTTTGTTATTCTTCTGTGCCTCCCGATGCCAAAAGGCTGTGGGTGACCAGTAAGATTGTGGGTTGCTAGCATTTGATGGAGCTACAGCAGAGGGCTATCTGCATTAAGCTTAAGAAGGTATCCAATGTGCCATATTGGGGTGCAGGGGACCGAGGCATTGTCATTATGCGAACCCATTGTCATTCCTGATGTGTAGTGCATGTCATCTGGAGGAGCTTGCTGTAGGAGAGGTTGATTCGGGGTGGGAACAGGGAAACATGGGCAGTGTGTGCCCTACATTACTTAATCTACCTAGTAAACTCTTTTGTATTGGCAAATAATTCTGTGTGTTCTGTATATCAAGGCATAAATTAGTGCCAGAGATTGATTAGTTGCATTGCTAATCAAAATAGAAATGATTAGCTATCAGTCGGTTTTGAGGAGCAATTTCCTATTTTTTTTTTTTTTTATTTTTACTTTAAACCATACAACTGCTAATCCTCAGTGTACATACTGATAAAATTAACACTTTACACAGAGTTTTGAGACTCTGGGCATGATTCTCAAAGAGATGGGAATGACGCAAGGCGCTTGTGCCAGAGAGATCTGACGCAAGTGTCTCACTGTGCTACACCTTACATCATTCCCGATTCCAAAATGGTGCCTGCAGCATTGTTGGAACCCATTGCAGCAGGTAGCCTTGCATCCAGCATGCCACAGGCAGTGCTAAGGCACTGAGGGGTTGCACTGGTTGGCGGTTGCCATATCTGTGATAACGGGATTCTGAATCCCCCACCATGGCAGATGATATCTACTTGAGTTAGACCACCACAGAGCTGGTCTAACAGGCCCTATGCCATCACCATACCTTGAGAACCCTGGGGATAGATGTCTGGGTGTGAGCAGTGGCACAGAATATAAAGGTGGCAACTCAGTATGTTGGCAGGGGACAGGCACAGTGTGCCCTGATGCCTTCATTGCTTCTCTGCTGAGTCCTGGGATCGCCTAACTGCCCCTTCTCCAGTCTGCCCAGCCCAGCAATGCCACATTTACTGTCCCATATACCAGCTCCTGTGGTACACCCCCAGCTGTACAGTGCCACAGTTCATGCCCCACACTAGCTTGTGCCACCTCCAGCCCTGCAACTATGATTAATGATTGTCATGCCACCAGGGACTCAGGGTGGCTACATGTGGGCAGTTTGGGCATGGAACACAGTGCTTTGTTGTTGGTGACCCCTGTGTCCTTCCAAACACTTCATACTCCAGCCATGCCACCATGCACCTTCCCCACTTGTGTACTCTGTGAGCTGCCACCCCTCCACCACAGCATTTTCTTAAAGCTAGTCCTTCCTGGGATAGCAGCATCATGGCAGAGCTCACTGCCCTTGTAGTGGGTCTGTGGCACCCACCATTGCCCTACAAGTCCTGTCCTGACCTCCACAGCCTCCGCTGTCCAGCAGGGCACACAACTAGTGAGTCACCACCACAGGGTGCCATGCTGCACAGTCCTCTTATGGCATGCAGCATTCCACTCCTGTGTACTGTTTCTTTGCATGGGAACATGTGCACCATTGTGGGGGACTTTTGTGCTGGGACCCCACCTGTGCATGAATCCGATGCAAGGTCCCTGCTACACTGGGGTCTGATACAAACTGCTGTTTGGCACAGCTTGTGTCACTCTATGAATTCATGAATTGAGCCCTCTATCATTTTATTTTATGCCATTTTCTCTTTTTTCTCAGATATGACATATTGAGTGTGTAGTTAAGTTCATATTACACAAAAATGCCACTTATTTAGGCATTCAGTATAGAGACAACTAGCAGACAGGCAGCAGTTTAACACAAGGTACTGTCTAAGAAGACTGAAGAGAGATGAAGACTGTGGGATGGAAGAAGACTACAATGAAAAACATGACCATAATCATGATAAAACTGAAGGCAGTTTTTTGACAATCGAAACACTTAAGTTTATTAAACACTCTTGATGTCAGTTTGGTTTCTTTCAGAAAACAGGTTTTGCATGAAAATTAATTGGTGGTGAAAAATTACTGGGAGCTGCTTGCTCTACCAACAGTAATTATGTTTCTTCCACCAGGATGTAACCTATAATTCTAGCGTGCTTTGAGGGTGTGACCAGGTTCAACATCCTGAGCTGCCATATCACCAGGATGTCTTATCTTTAGGCTAAAAAATGTATCTAGAGCCTTTTCTGTGGTGAATTCAGCTGGAGGAGGGCACTGTTGTTTTTCTGCAGATCATTGTTTCTGCAATGCCTTCTGCCAGAGATGCTCCCCGGTCCATTTTTAACTTGTTCATAGTTGAAAAACACCTTTTCACAATTACATTAGACATATTAGACACAGGAAACATTCTCACCACATTTACAATCTTCAAAAAGATTAGGATGTGAAATTTTGAAAGTCACATATCTGCTTTGTCCAGATAGTGGAAGAAGACATATTTTGAAAGGCAGTTTGAGCCAGATCTTAAACTCTTGCCATTTGGCAAGCACCAACATGCTGTCACAGTTAGGCAGTAAAAGTTGTGAGAAATAGTCAGCTACAAAAGTAATGTCATATTTACCATACAGCTCTAATGAATTTTGATCTGATGGCCAAAGTCTGGTATCTAACAATTTTGCATAGTTATAGATACTAGTTTCTTCAGTCAAAGATAACTTTTTTTTTTGCACAACTTCTCAATGTCTGTAATGTATTTTTACACTGCTGTTTAAAAAATTTTACATGTTGGCCATTGAAATGTTTTCATTTCACACCCTTGTAAGTAACATCAGGATGTGCTTCTGAAAAAATATCATCTCAGTTTTTCAAGAGACTTTCAAGTGCACTGACACCTAATGAACCACTCTCCTTTGCAGATTTAAGAGTGTTTCTCAAATTTTCAACAGAGCTAAGTAGCTCTGGCATTTCAACTATAGTATTTATTTGTGCCAGTGAGGACAAGTGGCTGCAGCAACTGTTCAAAATACAAAAGGTGTGCCACCTTTTGGAATTTAGATATAATTTGCAACACATCCTTGGCTTTGGCCTGCTCATGAACTGGATCTGAGGACACAGATTCTAGGCAGATACAAATTGCAGGGAATTATATGGTAACAACCAGGTAGCAAGAAGTTACTACATCAACATGTTCCATGTATCTTTTTTGGGCTTCTTAATCGACATCTCCATTGCCTGGGCTCGGGAACACAATTCTCTCAGTCACTTAGGACTTTTATGATAGAGATAAAAAAGTTTGTTCAGAAAGTTTGAAACTTTATTAAAATAGGTTTTATCTGAAGCATCTTTTATGGCCAGTTCAAATCTGTGTGAGAAACTATGAACAGCAATTAATCACTCAACTTGCTCTGCCTGTAGAAGAGCAACAAGTCTTCACCTTACAACCATGCTGATTGATGCCTCATCAGCCCCAAACCCCACCATTATTTTATACTAAGCCCACAGTCTGCAAGAATATTTAAGAGCAGCTTTGTCAATTCCTCTCTTCTGCCATGACACAGCCTTCATTTGTAGAAAATTAATTTCAACGTGGCCATTTTGGGGATTAACATAAATTAATGTATACCAGTTCCTTTTCAATCACACCACTGTCAGTACTATCATCTATAAGCATTGAAAAATAATTTGCACTTTTGACATTTGGCAGTAGGTTTTCTTCAAGATTCTTGCCAATACAGATTGTGAGTTCTTTCCCACTAACAGCATATTTACTGCCCAATGTACTCCATGGCTCTTCTCTTGTTTTGCTGTTGCTTCATACTTTTTAATTGGGATATCTTCTTTGGCCATCATACACAGGATCTCTATCAGCCTGCCTAACGTTGTTCTATGCCACTCCTCTGCATTACTGAAAGCTCTCCCTGAAAATAAATTAAAACTTTATTGTCTAAACTTCCTTTCAGGGTCCCAACCCCTTCTTCTCCCCCTTCAATTCGATTGACCATTTTCTGTATGTCAATATATATCAAGTAGTGACCTTGCTTTATTACATTTCTTAATATTATTAGTTTTCCTGTGCAGCTCTGTCTCTAGATGTTTCCAAATCGTGTCATCTTTCATCTGGGGACCTGTTATCCACGCAACTAATGCCTCACGGAATTTCCTCAAGCCACATAGCTCATCTGTGTATTCACAGCACAATTTGCAACTTGTACACACTGCAAAATCTTCCTCACTGGCAATATTGTATCCAGTTTTTCCTCTGGATCACATATTTTGTGCTGCCCTTCAGCAGTTGATCGTTTTACTCCACTTGCTATGTTAGGACTGAAAGCAATTAAAAAGTTTGAAGTTAGAAAAGGGCAGAACAGGAGGTTGATCACGTCAAGTGTGCACTAAAGGTGAAAATTAACACATTTCCATGAGCTGTTTATTCGTGCATGTTCGAGGGAGAAAAATGATGCACCAGGCTGAACCTGGTCATGGAACAGGTGGAACAGGGCAAACGAAACTCTCCCCATAGCTGCAAGGTGCTTGTGTAAGCAGTTCTGGCATGAAGTTAGCAGCAGCAGCAGCTGCCATGTATGATGGGTGAAGAATTTTACTGTGATTGCCCCTGCCCCAGCCTCACTGCACTTTTTGTGCAACACAGGCTCCTTCCCATGAAGTAAAGTGCTGCCTCCTAATCACGACTTCATGTGAAAAGCATGCATAGACCCAGAAGATGGCAGAAAAGAGGTGTGAACTGTCCGAGTTACTAAATTTTCTCCAACAGAGACTGCTGCAGCTTAGGAAGTCAGCCCCTCCCAAAAAAAAAAAAACAAACAAGCTGTCAGACTGACATACTATGTGGAATGTAATAGTGGTTAAATAATCCCCCTTCCTGTGCATAGCAGTATAGACTTTTTTCAGACCTGCACAAAACCCTCCCAGCCTGTGCAGCAGGCATCCCACCACCCACACAGAAAACACACACACGTGCACACACACAAACACACACACACACACACACATGCACAGCTGTGCAAGTCATGTCATTTCCACAAAATCACTGCAAAAGCAGGGCAAAACAACTTGATGGCAATAGTTAATCAGTCTTTCCCCAAAACAATCATTGTGAGGCAGGGCACAAACTTAGCTTTGTCTTTAAAATTTCCTACATTATTGCTGGATCATTACATTCAGGAGCAGTCTCCCCCAGAGCACTTCCTCCAAGCTTCTGACCATCCGCCATCTTGGAATGGCAGACAAAGGGTCCTCCTACAACAGAGTAAGGGAATTCTCCTGGTGCCCCAGCCAAATTTCTCCCATTTCACTAAAAACCACCAACGGCTTAATCTGGTTCAAGGTCAGTTGGCATTCATCTGTATCCCCCTCCCCCTGGATCGTCCCTGAAAATAGGCAAGAATTTGTCTAGTGCACTTACCCGGTCAGCAAAAACGAACTAAATAAAAATAAATAAATAACGACAGACGCTCAGTCCAGCAATAAAAACACCCAAATATGTCTCTTTATGTAGGGGCAAGCCCCCAAACCCCCCCAAAATAAAGATTCTTAACTCCAGGGGGGAGAGGACATAGAAAAAAATTAGCAACTCCCCCAGGAAGCAAAATAGCTGCCTGCACCGGGATCTGAACCCAGCACCTCAAGCTCCAAGAGCAGTGGCTCAAGCCACTACACCACATGGCAAGCTCAGCAAGGCTTGGCCAAATTCATCTATTTGCATCCCTCTCTCATGAGTGTAGTGCGTATCCCTCAGTGCTATACTCACTATGATTATTCAATACTCTTTTTCTCTTCTCACTCTATAGGTGAGCGGTATTATTGAGTCGCTCACATTGATCTGCTCAATAATACTCACCCATATAGGGTGTTACCAAAGAATAAAACATTTTTACTTGTTTTTCTAAATCATGCCCAATTTTCCATGCTGCTCTGCCTGTGCCATCAGCTGACCTGCTCTGCATCTCAGTCACCCAGCTGCTTTCCATGCTCATCTCCTGGCAATTGCTTCTAGCCTCCTTATGGCTCCCAGCTCCTAAAGGCTCCCGGTTCCTCACAGCTCTTAGCATCCTTGACTTTGATTGGCAGGCTGCTCCTGGTTACTCCTGGCTCCCAGACTTCATGGCTCTGCTAATAAAAAGAAAAGAAAATACAATGTGAGTTCAGTTGCTCTACTGATGCTAACTTGATGTACAAACCCTGCAGAAAAGAAAAGACAAACTCATCAGTTTTCTTGAAATTTCTTTCTGATCTGCTTGTCTGCTTCTTCCATGGCAGATGTGTAGCAAGCCAAGGAAGATGTGCAGCAAGCAAAGAACAGTAATCCTGTTACTCTCATGCTGAGAACCGGGTGGAAAGGGGGGCCTCAGAGACGTCAGTGCATCAATCGGCTGGGGGGGAGGAAGTAAGGGAGGGATGCTGGGTAAGGAGGATCTTGACTTGGGGAAGAAGGGAGGGAGGATTAAAAAAAACATTTTTTTGAGAGACAGTGCTAGTAATGTGTTTGGCAGTCACTGCTAATCATGCGTGCACTTGAACTGTATTTATCAATTCTTGGGCCACAAACTGCGATGCAAACCAGCTTATTTTTTGCCTTGTATATGCACTTGTTTCAATCCAGATGCACAGTTATTATAAGAAATGTAATTATTAGTGTCCTTATATAAGCTATGATTTACAGTGGATGTGTAACAAGAGAGCCACATGTTTGAAGGATGGAATATAGATGCTTTGTTGAGCAGAAATACAGGTATTGTCCCTTCAAATTATAGGCATTAAAAAAAATTAAACATTTCCCTTTTAAATAGTGGCTTGGTGTAAAGTTGCCTGAGTGTTGTAGTATGGGATGTTGCCTGTTCTTACTGTTACCCTACTGAAAATGAGACAGGCATCTGATTCCTAGCTGCATTTGCATCAAAAACTGGTACAAATTAAACTTGTCTAATTTTTGCCATTCAAAAAATGAAAAGGATGCATTTAAAAATAGGGTACCTGTCTTTATAAATGACATTGCAGAGGGGCTGGAAGGAAAGGTATGCCTCTTTGAAGATGACATTAAGATCTGTAACAAGGTAGATACTCCGGGAGGGGTGGAAAAATGAGGACGGACATAAGTGCAAAATCATGCATTTGGGTCACAGGAACCCAGTGGAGGCTTACACAATGGGGGAAGAGATACTGATGGCCACCAAACAGGAAAAGGATTCTAGGGTAGTCATATCTGATGATCTAAAGATGGCCAAACAATGTGCCAAGGCTGTGGGGAGAGCCACTGGGTACTGGGGTGCATAGGGAGAGTTATCACCAGCAGAAAAAAGGAGGTAGTGATATCTCTGTAAAAATCATTAGTGATACATCATCTGGAGTACTGTGTCCAGTTCTGGAGGCTGCATCTCTGTAAGGACCTAGACAATGTAGATTCAATTCAGAGAAGGGCAACAAAAAATGGTGCATGGCCTGCACCAAAAGTCATATGATGAGAGACTGGAGGACCTCAATATGTATACCCTGGAGGAGAGGGGAGAGAGAGACGGGGTATATGATAGTGTGGGATTTGGGTTCTGTATTTTGAGCACTTCTTCTTTGGTCTGGAAGACATCAATCATCAAAACATTTTTGGAAAAAGTGTTTTTGAGGCGAAGAAAACTTTGACTAATGCTGGTGTTTTATCGCTGTTCTACTCGTGGCTGAACGTACTGAGGTGATGGTGGGAAAGAACTGGTGGGTGGGTGCGGGACCACCCCTTTTATAGTCAGGCTGACGTCACGTCACCTGATGTTGGGGGTGGTCCCCGCTGATGATTGCTATCTACAAATTTGCCGTTAGAACCTGAGGCCAGGGAGTGCAGTCCTATATGTGAAGACCTACTGCAGGACCCCTCTCGAAGTAAGATCTTCAAATATCTCAAGGGCATAAATAAGGTACAGGAGGGTAGCATCTTTCAGAAAGAGATGTTTTAGTACAAGGGATCATGACATGAAGGATGGAAGGGGTACACTAAGGGGTAAAATGAGGAAATGTTTCTTCACAGAAAGGATGGTGGATGCATGGAAAAAACTCCCAGCAGAAGTGGTGGGGGAAAATTCAGTAGAGAAATTCAAAAATGCATGGGATAGGCATAGGGGAACCCTAGCAGTAGTAAAGAGAACAAGGCCAGAGATCAAATATCAATCAATCAATCAATCAATCAATCAATCAAAATCTTTATTTAGTCAGGCGAACATCATTGAGCGTAGCTCATTTACAAGATGGACCTGAGTGGTCATACAAATAAGAGTACAAGTATTTTTACATGGACAAGAAAATAACATAAACAATAGTACAATGACATAAAATGAGAGTATACAAAAATTTACATATATACAAGTCACAGTAAAAATCACTTAACCTGTAAAAAAAAGGGGAGAATAGATATAGCAGGCATAGTGTACAAATAATAGGGCCTTTATGGCTTTTATAAGAATATAGCAGCTGACTGTATAACAGAAGGAGAACTAAACAGAATGGAATACGGAAGGGGGATGTAGGTTGGATGGGAGATTAGGCCTTATGGAAGCAATTGCAGAACTCTGAAATAGGGTGGAGAATAATCTTTTGAAGGATGATAAGCGTAAGAGGTATTTAGATTCATAGATTTTGGAGTGAGTTCCAAGTAACTGCTAGGGAGTAGCTGATAGCAGCCCTCCTAAACCAGGTGCAGGCATTGGGAACCTTTAACATGATGAGTTTACTGATCCTTAAGGTGTATGGCCTAGAAGTAATTCAGGTAAAACAGTCTGTGATATAGGAGGGGAGTTTGCCTGATAAAGCTTTGAAGATCCAGACTGCAGCATTCCTATTTCTTCTGTGTTGTAGTGATGTCCAATTTACTGCCATGTAAAGAGAGCAATGATGGGTGCTGGAGGGAAGGTCAGTAATAAATCTGATGGATCTATGATACAGGGTGTCCAGCTTATTTAAGAGGGAGAGTGAGCAATGGCCATAGAGAAAGTCAGCATAATCAATGAGGGATAGGAATGATGCCTGGATTAATCTTTGTTTGGAGTCTCTGGTAAGGTAGTGTTTTATTCTGTAAAATAGGCCAAGCCTTTGTCTCAACTTTTTTTAGTAGCTCTTCAATATGGACAGAGTAGTCAAGCTTATTATCAATCCAGACTCCAAGATATTTGAATTTGTCCACAAATTCCAGCTTCTCTCCAAGTAAGGTGGATAATTGTAGGGTGATGGGTGATGGGGTAATGGCAGAGCAACTCTTTGTGGCAAAGAACATAGCTTTTGTTTTTTTTGGCATTTAGAAGTAATTTTTTTTCCAATAGATTGTGTTGTAGGATGGAGAATTCTGACTGTAACAGCTCACAGGCTTTAGATAATGAGGGATTGCTGACATATAATACAGTATCATCAGCAAACAGATGAATGTTAGATTGAGAGAGGTTGGCATCGATATTATTAATATAAATGGCAAAGAGGATGGGGCCAAGAATAGAGCCTTGCGGTACACCTCTTAGCAGTGGTTTAGAGGTGGATAGGTAATTTTCATTTTTTACCAATTGTGACCTATCAGATAGATAGCACTTAAACCAGTTGAGTGAGAGAGAATCCAGGCCTAGAGAGCTAAGGGAGGTGAGTAATGATTCATGATCCACTGTATCAAATGCTTTACTCAAATCCAGGAACACAGCACAGGTACTATTCTTCTTATCCAAGGCAATCTGCCAATCGTTAGTTACTTTGGCTAGGGCAGAAATGGTGCTATGCCTTGATCTAAATCCTGATTGTGCTGGATTTAGGAGGTTGTTTTTATCCAGATAGGCCCTTAATTGTGAATTTACTAATTTTTCAAGCATCTTGGATAGTACCGGTAGGATGGAAATGGGCCTGTAATTGTTAAGGTCCATGGGATCACCAGATTTAAGTAGTGGAACTACTTGAGCTGTTTTCCAAGTGGAGGGAATGGATCCAGTAGCTAGGGAAAGATTGAAGAGATGAGTGAGGGGGGCAGATAAGGCGTGTGATGCTATTTTAAGAAAGTAGGGATCCAGGGAGTCTGTACCTGCACTCTTAGAAGTATCTAAATTAGATAGGAGGTCTTCTACTTCTTTCAAGGATATTGGATTGAAGGAGAATGTTGAAGTAGCCTTTTGTCCCACAGTGGATTGAAGGTTTAAAGATGATCTCAAGAAACTTGCAGGTGAGGAGTCAAATGCTAGGCCAGCTGTGGTGAAGTGGTCATTGAAGGTATTTAGGATTTCTTGCTTGCCCGTGATTTCTGTGTCATTTAGTAGCAGTTTGGAGGTTAATGCAGGGGTAGAGTTTTGGCCCAGAATTCCCTTTATAGTACCCCAAAGTCTGGATAGGTTATTGTAGGAAGCATCTAATTCAGCTCTATAATAGGCAGCTTTGGCAATTCTTATTTGTTTTGTACATGAATTTCTTGATTTTCTGAATTGAAGCCAGTCTCTGGTATCCTTTGTTTTTCTTGCCTTTTTCCAGAGTTTGTCTCTGGCTAACAAAGCTGATTTAAGGTCAGTAGTGAACCAAGGACAAGATCTTACTTTAGTTCTGATACTGGTGATTGGTGCATGAATATTGAGAGCATTAGTGATGATGTCCTTTAAGATCTGAGAGCTGTTTCAACTGAGGTTGTAAGGTAAAAGTCTTGCCAATATGTTGTATTGCACAAATCATGGAGATATCCTGAGATGTTGAATTTCTTCTTTGACCTTTTGAGGACAAATTTTGCAGGATTGGATGGTGTGAATGTAGATCTTATGCCAGCTATAGGACAATGATCACTTACATCACTGGGTAGTACTCCTGCATGTGAATATAAGTGAGGCTTGTTTACCAACATAATATCCAGGAGCGAGCAGTTGATAGAATATTTTAGGTTAATCCTGGTTGGATCTTTGATTAATTGTGTGAATCCATAGGTGTCACAGAAGGTTACTAGTGGTGCAGATACATTGGATAGCCAGTTTAAATTCAAATCACCAAGGATGATGGTATCTTCAGGGCCTAGATTGAGTATTGATCCTAGGTGGGATAGGAGTTTGAGGCCTGCAGAGGGGCCTATAGCAGCCAATCAATTTAAATGAAGACAAGTTTGGAAGGGATATTTTAATTGACAAACATTCAAATTCCTTTGGTTCGGATGTATTGATGAGGCAGGATGCAGAGATGGTGTCCTTAATGTAGATGGCTACCCCACCACCCCTGGAAGGGCGATCTGATCTGAAGAGCTGATAATTGGGAAGGTTTATATCACTGTCTTTTGTTGTAGGTCTGAGCCAAGTTTCAGAGATAACCAGGAAGTTAGGGTCTGTGGTTTTTGCATCAGGTAGAGAAAATGGGCAGACACGGTTAGCCTAGCTGCCCTTATCTGCTGTCAGTTTCTGTTTTTATGAATTATGAGTGCATTATGGCAGATGCAATGTATGCATCCAGGCCCACCCTCTTTAAAAACCCAGCCAAAAGTGTTCCTAAAGAAGACACAGACAGAAAATGTGTTTGGCATTATTTCAGGCTTCAGTGACGTGAACATTAGATTCAACATTAATGGTGGAAAGACTGAATGCAATACCAGGTTCATTTCTAAAATCATGGATGGTTGTGAGGTATTAATACTGTATTTACTTTATTTTTTTTTTGACTTACTAATTCATTAAGCACAATTTAAAATGTATCAAAGTGTCATACAGAAATAGATAAAAAAGTAAACAAAATCAAATACATCTTAACAGCCTATTTAAAGTTCTGCACACTGGATAACTCTCAGACATGTTGAGGGATTAAAGACTGTGAAACAGGAGCCATAAATGAGAAGAAGTTTTGCTTCTCACAGCAATACAAAGGAGACTAGCACCCTGGAAATGCAGATGGCCTGCAGGAGCATAGCCCATCCCAACATTTTCCATGGTTTCTCTAGATCCTCTATATTTTCCATGGAATATACCATGGAAAAAGCTTTTGGCAAAAATGGAGTATTGGAACACATTTTCCATCGTTTCCAAGTAAATGATGATGGAACTGATAAAACCATCAATGATCCTCATCAGTAGTTTCCAATGAAAGGGGACATAAAGCACAGAACCATATAAAAATAATATGGATTTCCATAAAAAAGTAAATCTTTCCATGCTATTGTGGAAATAAACATCTAGGGGTTAAAAGTTTATTCTTGTAGCCCATGGAAACCATGGTATATTCCATTTAGATTTCCATGGAAGTCCATGGAAATATGTGCAAACACTCCATAGTTTCCAAACTTAGTTTCCATGGTATATTCCATGGAATCCATGGAAACTCTAGGGACAAGACCAATTAAAGCAATTGTTTAGATATGCTGGGACATGTGCACTCAGTGCTAAAAAATTTAGAATGAATATTTGTTAAAATATTGCTTTTAAAAATGCATATGGCTAGTCCCAGACTACTTATGGGAACACTTAAGCATCAGACCCAAAACAACAACCCTGAGAAAGGCAGGACTTTTAGAAATAGAGGGTCCAATTTTAAAAGGTTGATGCAGGGCTTGTGTCAAACCTTGTATCTACTGCAGTGTTTGTCACAGTTGTGCCAGACCCCTTTGATGCAACGCAGCTGGATTTTACAAGGGTTAGCCCAGTTGCAACATTTTCCTCACTTTATGGTAGCTTGTGCCAAAGCTTTAGCGCAAGCCTCATAACATGGGTTTCTCAATGGCACAAAGTTAGACCAGGGGGCAGCTGGTCTAATTTGCTGCATTTGATGTAAGGGACTTATGTCAGGGGTTTGTGGCCAGCTTTGTTGCAAACTTGCACTTGCTCAAAGTTTGATGCAAGTCGCCCCATGTGTTAACGCTCCAACCCAAGTCCCTTGTGTCACTCTAAAGCCCTGCTAAAATTGGGCTAAGAGACTCCAAGAGTCAGAACCTAAAGATGCACCTTTTCATAGTTTCTTCATTCCCCAGCTATGGAACTCCTTGCCAGCAGGGTTCTGTGTTATTCAGAGTAAGGATCCCCCTATCAGGGCCTTGAAGGCATGGTTTGAGCAAACAACTCAAAAAATTGTGCCTATTGGCCTGGAGTAAAAGGTAATATGTAAAGATACCAATGTCACAGAGACTAAGTTATAACATGTTGATGTGAGTACACTATATGTATCACATTAAGTATGTTTACTAAGTGCGTTATAAGAAGTGTGTATGGAAAATGACAAGGTGTGTGTATGTATATGTGTGTGTATGTATGTCTGTATGTATGTACATATGTATAAATATATGTATATTATAGTGCCTCGGTAGTGGTACTATAGTTAGGGTTGAGTAGGCACTTTAATGTTAAACCTCAAATTTTGCACTTTTATAACTTTGCAACCCTTTGACCGATATGCCTGAAAGTTTGCATGTGTGGTCTGGTATCATAGATCTCTTGATGTGGAAAATGTTTTTTCCAGTCAGAATGGCATTTGCGGAGCTGCAAAGTGTCATAAAGTGTGAAAATCCTCACTTTTTGGCAAATTCTTTGCTTGTCTCTACAGCCTAACAGTTTGCCCGTCTGATCTGAAATTTTCAGGGTATATGGAGACTGGGTCATTGAAGTGCCTTTTGAAGGTTTGGTGGAAAAATATTAATCCTTTCAAAAGTTATTAAACTTTTTTGTTTCCCATTATTGCCTATGGGAAAAATATCTGTGCACCATGAAAACTTTCATGAAAGTACTGTGGACTTTCGCGAAAGTACCATTGGTTTACATGCAGGACTTTCAGGAAAGTCCACAGAACTTTCGCAAAAATCCCACATGTAAAGCAATGGTACTTTCGCAGAAGTCCATGGAACTTCTGTGAAAATTCCACTGGTAAACAGCCCCCAAAAAACAGTTTCTTTGCTACTTCAAAGCAAAAAAACGGTTAGGACTTTTGGGCTGAAATTTTCAGGGTGGCAAGTCCTTGCCCCCCAGATGTGCTTTTTGCTGGTTTACTGCAAAAAATGTACACTGGGTCCATAGCTACAGCACTCCGAAGTTTTGGAATTTCCCATAGGTTAACATTGTGGCACCTGCTCCACTTTTTGGTGCCTATATCTCAAGAACGGTTAAAGATAAACATTTTTTGCTAAGCACGGCTAAGCAAATGTGGATGTGGCCAGCTCATGAATACAACTGCAAAGGAATTTTTTTCCAAAGATGCTATGGTTACTGAGATATTGCCACATTTGCAGTACAAGGGTTACTTGGAATGGGTTCTATGTCATAATGGCGATCACAGAATAGTGATCGCTATTACGATGAGTGTATAACACCGAAAATGAATTTCGGCGTTGCACACTCACAGCAAGGAGAAATAGGACACCTGAGACCTATGGGTTGTTTTTTTAATTTGGCGACTATGCCCCCCTGCACCCCCTACTTATGAATTCTCAACTCCAGGGGGCTGCATGTTGGGGGGGTGAAAAATATAAAAAGAGTGGATGCCACCTACCGGCAAAAAAGAGAACTGCGCCGGACTGGACCCGAACCCTAAACTCTCCACCTCCCAACCAACCACCCTCTCCACCATGCTAGTGGACAAGCTCAGCAGCTGCCTGCCACACCACCTCCCACATAGCATCCCTCCCCTGCCTCTCTCTCCCCCCACGCATGTGCGCGCTTACATGTCATCGCTGTATACCGCCCAACCCGGTATCCAATCACCCCCCCACCAGGTAACCATGAACATAGGCTCTGTAATTGAGTAGCCATTTTTGTAGGTGCCAAATTGCGGTCGCCTTGTTCACAGGTACTCCTTGGAATGCCTCTAGGCATGTTCCATGTGTCTGCACTTATGGATAGGTGGGAGCGCAGGGCCCAGAGGACCCAAGCTCTCACCTATGCATGTCATTTTGCTAAACTGGGAGCACAGGGCCCTTCTGTGCTATTCCTCTACAGTTATGGGTGGGTGGGAGCACAGGGCCCAGAGGGCCCGCACTCCCACATACAGTATTCATACAAGTAATGTTAAACTTTCTCAAAAAGAACGGAAATTCATTGCAAAAAAACTCCATTTTAATGCAGCAGTTGGGGTTGATTCCATGCCTACAAAAGTCTGGAAATTCGATGTTAGAGCTACCAACCCTACTACCCCATCCCTCCCTCTCCCCACCCTCCACACACTAACAGTGGTTGGGGTGTGTGTCGAGGTCATCGAGCCTAACTGTTTACTCCATTCTCCTATACTGTACTATCTCAGCTTGTTTACACATGGAATGGGGTGAGAGTTAGGCCCAATGACCCCAATGCACACCCCAATGCCTGTTAGTGTGTGGAGGGTGGTGGGGGGGGGGTGAGAGGGTTGGTAACCCTAACATCGCATATTCAGACTTTTGTTGGTGCAAAATCAACCCTAACTGCTGCATTAAAATTGAGTTTTTTGTAATGAAAGAAATGTATAAGTTCTAATTTGTAACTAAAACTTTAATATGTAACTTCTGTACTTGAAGGAACAACATTGCAAATGAGGTTGTCTTAATTGTTACATTCCCTAATAATATTTTTTTCATTTAATTATTTTTATTACTTTGAAAAGCAGCATATGACAACAACTCTAGCAAACATTCCCTCATAAAATTTAATTGAATTACAAATGAAATCTAAGGTTAAAAGGAAGCAAATGGAATTGTTTGAGTAAAGAGTCACATTATCAGAAATAAGGGTGAGAGATTTGAGGCATTGGCATCTTTCGGCATCAAGTTTGGATCCATAAATTAGATTCAGCTTCAAGAATTCAGTCGAACCACATTAGCTTCCAATACAGTAATTGGCAGTGGTAAAACAGACTATAAATTGGGGGGATGGGTAGAACAGCCTTGAGATCAGCAATGAATTGTAATTACTGTAGCTTACTGTTGGAAGGTCCTGTTGGCATGCATCTGATATGGATTACCATCTGTGGTGTTGTAAACAGAGTCTACAAAACCCTTAAAGACCCTGCAGGCCCAATGTCAGCTATAGCAACAGTCATTATTTATTGCGGATCTCAAGGCATATACCCACTAGCACTCTCTGCTTTATCCCATGCCAATTAATATATTCTCTCTGGCTCAACTGATTTTCAAATGATATACTAATATTCCCCAGACAAAAAAGTTATGTATCAGAAAACAAGCAAAGAAACAAACAGAATAAACAACCAACCAAGACATCAAATGTAGGGCATTATGTTGCCCTTTCTGATATCTTCCATCCATGGATGGATCTTTTTTTTGTTTGTTTACTTTTCAATTGTTTAACCAGGAGTAGCACACTAAGCTGAAAGCTTGTTTACAGGTACAACTTCGGAGCACGGGGGAGTAAAGTGACTTGCTCAGGGTCACACAATATGCAAGTGGGGGGCTGCAGGATTCAAACCCAAGTCTCCAGATTTGCAGCTCAGAGCCTTAAACCACTGCACCATACTGCCTCCCTTCTTTTTTTATATTTTTTGTTGTTTCTTTTAACATTAATTAAACTTCGCTTAAACACAGGCACTGCCTACTGACAGCAAAAGCTGTAGTAGTTTACTACTGACTAGAAGTCAGATGTGAACATCACTGTGAGTTCCCCTGCACAGCTGGTCAGGTCACTCATTCTATTACCACCCCATTCACAGTGGGTGGAGTCAGGAAATGGGCCTTATTTAACTGATACCAAGTCTACAGTACGTGCTCAGGAGCACATCGAACCATACTGAGCTTGTTGGTGATGACAATGTGTAAGTTGTTGTGTCACCTGAGGAGTTGTACTGCTACTATTGGGAGTGGTGAGCTAGACTGTGGTCCCAGTGCGAATGGAAAAAGACAAGAGAGACTTTCTTTTGCCACAAGGAAGAATAGAAATAGGGCAAGAAATAGTAGTAGATGTCATTTCTTGAACATCTGAAGAATCAAGTGGAAAGTTTGATACTTGGTAAGCTGAGTCTGAGAAAGGCAAATAATTCAAAATTCTCAGAGTCTATCCTTGAGTGATATAGGGAGGCATTATCTCTAGTTGAACTGAAGCATCTTCTAAATTAACAGTGTTGGAGGGCATCCAAGAAAATACAAAGCTACATTAGGCAGTGCAGGCCGAATTACTTGTCTGTCCTTGATTGGATGATTATGGGCTCGATCCATAAATGGTGTGGAGATGCTATGCACGCATGTAGCCACTGCACATGGGTCAATATGCTCATTCTCCACAGCCTAGTAGGATATGCAGATCCACAGTAGTCCACATGCAGGGTGCGCAGGGGTCTGTGGGATCATCCATGACGTGGGGCCATGGAACATAGCATCAGTCCATGCCCAGGGGGCTGCAACTGATCCACAGTACTGGAAGCCCTAAGCCACAGACTGCGTGCAGGACCTGTACCTGTGCAGGCAAGAAGGCTGTAGTAGTGCGAACATCCATACCATACAGGGCAAAGAGGCACACCGCTACTTGAATGGGAAGGTGAGGTCCGCTGCAGCCTCTGACCCCATGGATACATGGAGACACCTAGACACCCCATGTCCCCCCTAACACAGCTGCCACTGGTGCCTCCCAGGGCACAGCATCCCCTGTCCTTGATGTACCACCCCAGTGGGAACTCCCTGCAAAATGGGTGCGGCCTAATAACATACATCACACAGTATGACGGTACGGCAAGAGGCATTTGCTTATTATTATATGTAACTGTCATGTACTACATATAGTGAGACACCATATCCTGCCCATCTCCTACAGTCTGGCCTGCAAAGTAGTCCAACAGCTACACCTTACCTTCAGGCATGGCCAATAAGTCCGTGCACTAGGGTGTTACCTAGCACCCCGCTGTAAATGGTGTCCATCCGTACATCCACAATTGTGGCATGCAGTATTGTGTGGCACAACTAGCCCTCAGTGCTGTTGAGCTGGCCTGTACAACTGCTGCATAAGCTGAAGCCCATAGTCTGGCAGGTCATTGTGTGGTCCTCGTGGTGTGGCCACCAGGCCACCCCCACCGCTGTCATCCTCCTCCATGGGTGGCCAGTTATCAGCATCCCAGTCCAGGGCAGGATCATAAACAGGTAGCTCATCCTGTCATCCTGCAGTGTTCTTGGCTGACCCTGCTGCAGAATCGGCATGCCAATGGGTGCTGTGAGTCACTGAAATGACACAGAAGGAGGCTTTCAGTATCACAGGTGACATGGTGACAGCAATGTACAGTACAGTGGCCACCCATGGTGGCTCTACAATTTGCCAGTAGGTCCCATCCTGGTCCCAGAATCCATTCCCATCATGGCTTAGGGTCCATAGCATGAATGTCTCCAGGGGCATTATCTCAGCCACCTTCATTAGTTCTGTCTTCTTAGCTCTTGGCATAGTACCTGATTGCTACCTGATGCCCTGTATCACTCTGCAAGCACAGAATGTCAGTTGGACAGCATGTCCAGAAGCCACATCCTCACTTAACTGGCTATCAATGGGCCCTGCCGGCATGCAGGCTGTGCATGTGCATCCATGGGGATGGCAATGTCTGGAGAGGACTGTGCTGCGATGTGCACATGCATACTGATGGACATGGTACTACTCCAGTTACATGATGAGGAGCTACAATGTCACAGGAACCATAAGGAATGATCCAGTATCTATTGTCAGTGGGCAAACATGATGACACTCACACAGTGCCAGTGCATTGGCAGGTACTGGCTGGACGTGGACAACATAAGGGAGCTCTGCTGGCTAATGGAACCTCAGCTATGAAGAAGGACAAGCCATAGCCATGCATTTGTGGCATGCCCCATGGTGCCCCCAGCCCTAGACTACTATGGAATGAGCACCTTTTAACAGATGACAGTGGCCATGGATGGTATCAACCAGTCCTCCAGAAGCAGGTGTCTGTGGCAGGTTACAGATGCCTTGCTGGAACATCTAGGGGACTGCATCTCATTTTCATGGATGGATCATGCCCTTCAGGACATATAGGCTGTCTTCTATGCTATGGCCACTATGCCCAGTACAATTGGGCTGACTGACTGTATGCATGTGGTGATCATCACCCTCTCACAGGTGAAACAGGCATACAGAAACAGTAAGGCATACCACAGTACAAACATGTTGGTTGTGTGTGATGCTACTGGCATAATTACACACATCTGTGCCAAGTACCTAGGTTCCACACATGACACTTGTGTTCTGGAGAACTCAGATCTTTCAGTACTGCTGCCACCATGATTGCAGACCATGGGTGACTCATAGGTATGTGCGCATGGTAAAGGTATGGGGACATTTGTGCGGCATGCGTTCACAGTCTCCATCTCCGAACAGGTGACAGTGGCTATCCTTTGCACACATTCCTGATGAAACTGTTCCTGCAGCCTCAATCTGAGGAAGAAGTGAGATATGATGAGGCACATTGGCTAACATGGGGTATCATAGAGACAGTATTTAGCCTGCTAATGGTGTGGTTTAGATGTCTCAACAAGAGGGGGCACTCTGTAACTCACGCTGGAAAGGTGTGCAGGCATTTCACCATAATCTGCATACTGCACAACATTACTGTTAGGAAGTACCTACCTGTGCCTGAGGATGACATACCAGCACCTGGTTACATACTAGGTGATGTAGAGGGACAGATCCCTGATGGACACGGACACAACACTGGTCAGGACCATTGGTATTGTGCTGGACATGCATGCAGGGTATGGATTGTGTAGACCTACTTCTCATAGTGCAGGGGAGACTCTTAGTAGGTACCTGTGCCACAATAAAACAGTGTGCATACCTTATCAGATGTAGTGCAGTCAGTGTTATGTGTGCCTTTTGTGTCAGGTGTTCCTCGGATGTACTCGTGTTAGCAATGAATGGCAGTCTGATCACTCCTGTGGTTCACCTTTGCACATCATGCACTGTGCCTCCTGCTTCCCTGTGACTTTGCTGTTCTCTTACTGGATGGCCAGGGAAGGTATTGCTGTCTGTGTCAAAGGTGGCAGGTTCTGTGTCCTGGGCCTGTACTGTTTCCATGCAACATGCACCATGTGGGTACAGGGTAAAGGAATGTGGGTATCTGAGGGGTGGGTTTACCTGTGGACTGGGTCTGTCACCCACAGCCCATAAGAGGTTAAAAAGTCATCAACCAAGGCCCCTGTCAGCAAGCTTGCAAGCATGCTCCTGACATCTGTGTAGAGGCTGCCCACATTGTGGACCATAATGTGTAGGTGCTCATGCCTGGCAGATAAGCTGTTGCTTGAGACCATGACCCTCTGCATACATGCCATGCAGAGACTGCCTCCATGGACATTGACTGGCTGGTGCCATCCCTGAGAGTCCTTCCATGGGGTCTGAGTCCACGGCCAGCCAAACCCAGAGTCCCTGAGCACACTGTTAAGTGTCTTGTGGTTGTGCCAGCTGTGTGGTGAATGCATGCTCCATCTGAGGGGATTGTTTCACCTGTGTACCCCAGTCAAGGTCTGTTTCTGTTGTGCTCTGGGGGTGAGTAGCAGGCTACCCAGCAAGCTCTATATTGCCAGTGTATTTATTCAGCTCCTGTGCCTCTTAGGTCTCTTGGGTGTCCTGGTTCTTCTGTGTGTCTGGGATCTCTTGGTTGTTCTGGATACCCTGTGTATCCAGGGTCTTTTGGGTCTCCAGGATGTCCAGCATCTCTGTGGACATAAGATCTGTTGGGGGAGGGTGAGATGTTACCTATTATGGTGCACCTGGGCCCATGGCATGTGGCCCTGTGTGATGCAGACTGGGTGTCCATGTCTGCTATGCCATCCTCCTCTGAGGCACCCTCATTCTCCTGTGCAGATTCAGCCAATACATAAGCTGTGCTTGCAGTTGTTGATTAGCACCTGTATGTGTCCCTACCCGTCCCATCCCCAGCTCCTTTGTGCCATATACCTGTAATCACCCTCCAGCATGTCTAGTATGGAGCCTGTCTAGCCATCACCCTTGCCCTCTACAGCCTGCTTGCTGATACTGTCAGCTTCAATGCCCCTTTACTTTGGCTTTATTGTTTGTTTTTCTGATGTGATTAATGTCATGACTGAGTAATGGGCCTTGGTTTTTAGAAAGACATTTTAAAATAAATTGTCTGTCTGTCTGTCTGTCTATCTATCTATCTATCTATCTATCTATCTATCTATCTAGCTATCTATCTATCTATCTATCTTATAATGTTGTCCACCTCTGGCAGCTCTGGATCATTACTGGGGTTGCCGCTGCTGTGTTAGCTTTCACTTTGCCAGCCCATGTATGTCCTGCCACTTTTGCTTCAGGGCACTTATGATCCATGACATATTTTCTGTAGTACTCACAGCATCTTTTATGCCTATCCATATAAGGTGTTTGTGGGAAGGTACCCCTTCAGTGCACCCATGCCAAAGAAGGTGATGTACTGCACCCTGAACTCAGTGGCTAGAATGATGTCCTCTGTGGCCTCCTCTGTGGTGAAATTAGTTTCCTATTGCAGTGTACTTCTGGTGTGCCTGCCCTTCCCTTCCAGCTGCATACAGGTGGATGTCTTGGCAATGGTGGTGTCCTGGTAGGTGGTGCAGCCAGTGTCTGCCCATAGCAGATCTGCACCTTGTGCATCCACAGTTGACAGTTATGTTTAGAGACCTGCAGGCAGTGGGCCAGCCCTTTTATGGAGTGGACTAGGGGTGTTCTCTGGGTGGAGGCTGCTCCACATGACTACCTGGCCATGTCCTTCCACACTTCTTCACAAGTATTTCCGATGGGGTGGTCGTACCTCTGCCTTTTGAGGATTGCACTAATTGTGCAGATGGTGTCTGTGCATCTGTTGTGCATGTCACCAATGCTTGGTCCATGCTTTTTTGTGGATCAAGACCCAACTCTTCTAGCCAATGACTATGCTAGATGAGTCACAAGGAGGTGTAGGGGCAGGGGGTTGGAATACAGTAGTAGTAGTAGATGGACATGTGAATAATCAACTGGATAGGTAAAGTTGATCCCTAGTAAGGTGAGTTTGAGAAAGGCTAAGAATTTAAGATTCTTAGGATCTAGTCTTGATCCATGTGGTAAGGCAATATATCAAGCTGTACTGAAACATCTTTCCTATGTGACCAATGTTGGAGGGCATCCAAAAAAATACAAAGCCATGTTAGCTAGTGCAGGCCAATTTACTTGCCTGTCTTTCCAGAGTTTGACTGGATCACTATTTTGCTAGTCAGTAGGTCTATTAGATAAACCTGCATCATGTACTCTATTAACAGGTCTAAGCCTTTTTCCAAACATGTCTAAGCATTGCCAACATTTGGTATTAGAAAGCTCCCAAATGTCCTTGGTTAGCTCAGAATAATTACTATTGAAATCTTCTTCCATGTCAAGCTGATTCTTTGCCCTGGCACCAAGTGATGTCAGTAGGAGAGAAGGAGGAGCGCTACAACCAGGAGTTTGTGTGAACACATCTTTATGTCTGGGATCCAGCAGTGTTGCCATGCCACATATGTGTAATCTAATGCTGTCAAAACTGTCTGCAAGTCATGTCTCAGCAATATCTCTGACACTTCTTTAATGAGTACCGTACTGTATGTACTGCTGCTACTGCTGTTGCTGCTGCTGCAATGATTCAGATAGACTAGTGATGTCTCACCCACTCTTCCAGCCTTATCATTACTGAAATTCCTGCCACTTCCACAAGTGCTGCAATGGCTACAATTACAACCACAACCAGTCTTGCTTTGTTTTGTTGCTGTGGACGATCCTAAATGACAGGACATGTAGTGTCCATTAGACTCATCATGTGAATGATCATGCTAAGGTTGCTGATTCAGTACTGAAATCCTTAGTGGCTTGTTTACATGGTCACAGAAGCAAAATGAGCTTTTGCAGAACACACCATTACACTCATGACTGATATCCTCCACATGCTATGTCAATGAATTCTGTATCCTTCAACATAGGTTTCTGCTCCACAGGTCTCTGCACCTTATAAAAGATACAATTCTACCTTATGGAAATATGTTTAAGTGATACTGAGGAACATTGTGCTTCTACTGGTAATGTCAGAGGAGCTCAGCCCACTTGGCAGAGCGATGGCAATATCTAGTGATGTCCCATATAGTGTCAAGAGATGCTCATTAACTGTACATTTTTGTCAAGCATGTTACTCAACACCAGATTTAGTCTGTGTGCAAAACAAGGTGCATGGGGAAATCCCCATCATTCATTGTCTTCAGCATGTTACTGCCACTGTCCATCATGAAGCTACCTCTCAAATTGTGAGAGTATTTTATATCCAGAGATGTCCAGCAGTATCTGGATGAACTGCGGAATGCTTTCCCCACTGTGATCTCCTCTATAATGGACACCTCAAGCAAGGCACTTTCTCTGGTGTGCCTTTCTGAGGCCGTCTGCTAGTTGATGGAAATGGTGGTGGATCATCATTTGGAAACAAACCAATGGACAGTGTGACTTAAAAAGATTCGGTTTGCACTACTGCTCCACATATAATGAAATGTACATAATCCTCATGTTTTCTTCAGAAGCAGCACCATCTGCATGCATACTGCCTCATATAATACAACTTGCATTAAACTGCCATGCTGATGAGTTGTTTTTACATTGTTTTTAAAGTTGGAAATGCACTGGCAACTCACATTGTGTTGTTTTTGAACTCTTAACCAGCTTAACAACACTTTTTTATAAAATGTTTCTGTATCTCAGAATTCTGTCACAATTCAATGCCAAACTGAGTTGCAACTCTTAGGCAACAGTTTTCATAAGGCTTTGTGCTGGATCCCACAAAACCTCAGCAACTCATTTACAAATGCTAAAACGACTAATTGATAAGACAGTTTGATACGAATTGAACTGAACATGGTGAGAAGAACATGCCAGGAAAACAAGATCTGGGAAACTGTGATCTGAGAAAGCATGATGCGAGAAAACATGACATGTCTGGGCCTTGCCTTTCTCACTTCATTTTACATGAAGTGAATACGCTAGATTTGAGAAAATGTGATTTGAAAAATCATGATTGGTCTTTGACTTTTGAGGGAACAAAAAACTCAGGCACTACCTACTGCAAGTCAAACGAGCCAAAACTGTAACCAACTTGGTAAAACAAATTATACCAGTATACACGGAGACACCCAAACAGGAACAGCACAGTGGGACCCACAAACCTCCTACTGGTTTCACATTAGAGTGTCATCAGGGATAGTTTGACTTGCAGTAGGTAGTGCCTGAGTTTTTTGTTGCCTCATATGTTAATTGTACTCTTGAGCACACCTGGTTGTTGGGGCATTTTTTTCCTTTGCACCAGGTCTTTGACTTTGCTTTTCTTGTCTTGTTTTAAATTAAATGGAAGGAGAGGCCAGTGAGGGCTAGAGATATCCCTGATACTGGAAGCTCTTAGAAGAGGAAGAGTGTGAGACCAGTGTGCTTCTGGATCTCTCAGGCTGGTTTCATCATCAAATGTATTGATAACTGACTGGGAAAGCTGCTTGTAGTGGGAGTGGAGGCAGTGGATATCTGGGACTAATGAAGCATGGTTTCTTTGGGCTGCACCATCAAGCACATAGCCCTAATTCTATTCTCATGCAAATCCCTTGCCCCATCAACATGGCTTTCAGTCCCTGTCTTAACTCTTTCTCCACCACTATTTTCTGAACTGGTCCTAGGTGGAATTGGCATGGTGGAACTTTTCTCTGCTCCTTTCTACCCCATATCCATTTCTTCTCCAGTATTCTTCTTTGTGGTATCTACATACTGATGCAATGGCAGTCACATGAATCCATATCCATCATCCACTCTGACACACCCTCTGCGTCTTCCTCACCCTCAGTGAGAAACCTAGTGTCTAATTGCAGCAGCACTGTTCACTTAGTTTTCACTCACAGGAAAAATAAATAAAGATGAATGTCTGTGCCGTAGCCCACCCCACCACCAGCAGTTAAATTATTTACAAACTGATCCTTCAGACTCCCCTCTGCAACTTTCCCAGTTTGTTTAATTCAATTTTTCTGCTACTGCTGCAGGGGGCAGAAAAAAGTAATACAGATTTCTATGCCCTCTGCATCACCAACACTCAAAAATATTTGTCAAATAAATCTTTCAAAATCCACCAGTATTTTTTCCAGTCTGATAAATTCACTCTGTCCTACTCCTTTTGTTGCAGTGCTTGCATTAGGTAGGGACAAAGGACAGACTAGGTGGGCCACACAGTCCTTATCTGCCATTATCTTCTGTTTCTATGCAGCTGCCAGTGGAGACTCACACTGGGCACTCCCTCCTCTTCACTGCAGCACAATTTTAGTAGCCTGCCTGCCAGAAACTATAGCTCAATGTAGTGATAATTAACTAGCTGGAATGATAATGCATGATTAACTGATTTTGAAAGTTTTCTCATCAAAAGTCATTGTTTTATGTATAACTGGAGGTCCTTCCATAGTCTGGTCCTTCTCCTGCAACAGAGAGAGCCACAAAGGGCACTGAAATGTGTGCAGCACAAGGAGTAATAAATCTCTATCTCATCCTTAATCAGAATGCTGTGCAACAGTAATGAAGTGTGAAACAGCATTTTTGTGTTGGCTTGCGCCTGCGCAGCCAAAAAAATTGCTATAGTAGTAGATTTGGAGGCACTGTTACTGTTGGGCGAATGCAGAGCACACATCAGTATGTGCATACCTCATTCCACAATCAGCCTGCATGCCAGTGCCACACCATGAATGCTTAATGTCGCGATCACTTCAAAGAAATGTCCGCTGCAATGAGAGCGAAGCTCTCATGCAGCAGGACCACAACATGCCTCCAGACATCCACGCAACATGGCTGCAGTGACTGCCGCCACCTCCAGTGACAATGTCAATGGGGGAGTCCACTCCCCATTGGCATAATGACCTCCCCATTTAAAAAGTATGCCGAGGGGGTGCCCAATCCCCCTCAGCATCATGCACCCCCCAACAGTTTTTCCTTTGCTGATGGGGGGCCCGATCCTCATCAGCGTTTATCCCCATCCCCATTTATTTTGCAGATGGGGGAGCCCAATCCCCATCGGCATAATGTATCCCCCCCACTTATGTTGTGTGCTGAGGGGGGTGCCCAATCCCCCTCGGCTACAGCATCCCCCACAGAAAAAGACTTAGGTGGCAGGCTGGGAGCCCACTCTAGTGTGCCAAATCCCCTGCAAAAAAAAAAAAGTCTCCTGATTTTTTTTTAAACTTGTAAAAAGGAGAACAGTCCCTCTCTGTCTCCCTGCCCCCCTCCAACAACCCGCACCCACCCACTGTGCACCCTGCCTCCTCACACCCCCCTCACCCAATACTCACCTGGCACGATGATCTTCGGTGGACCGGGAACACGTCTGAACTCTTCAAAGCCGACCATGAACTGAAGAAATGCTAGTAAGCTGTATAATGGAATAAATAGTTTTTTTTCAACTTTGATGCATATCTCAGGCATTTTTTTGAACTTTGGCACCAGTATTTCAACATGGGGTTTTGGGGACCCCTCCTTATGAATTCTGGCACTGTCATGGCATTAATCAGCCCTGAAAGGTGATTTCGCGGTCCCTGCTCAGAATCACCTTTCAGGACTGATTAATGAAACAACAGTGCCACTGTTCACGAGGTGGGCTCTCAAAAAGTCTATTTTGCCAGTTTGGTGTGAAAAATAAAAAAAATGGCTGTTTTACGAGCATGCATTGCACAGTTTCCACACATGCTCATAACTTCGTGAATTTGTAATATTTTCACTCCAGATTTTCAACATTGGCATTTTTGCACACCTCCTTATGAACAGTACAACTGTCATTTTACATATCCTGGCTGAAATCTGTTTTCACATGTCAGGGGCAGAATAGTTCAGTCGCTGTATGAAATCAGTTTTTGGGACAGTTTAAAGAAATTATGGTGACACTGTTCATGAGCAAAATTCCTAAAATGCCTATGCTGAAAATTTGGTGACTAAATTCTGCAAAATGACCGTGTTACAAGTGTGCGTTGCACAGTTTCCACGCACCCTTGTAACTTCGCAAATTTGCAATGTTTCAATGCTAAATTTTCAACACTGCCATTTTTTCACACCTCCTTATAAACAGTACAGCTGTAATTTTTCACATCCTGCCCAAAATGTGTTTCCGCACCTGTGGCGCACATTGGCGTGGTCACTTTGGGAAATCAGCTTTTGGGACAGATTAACAAAATCACAGTACACTGTTCTTGAGGAGAGGGCCCAAAATGCCTATGTTACAAATGTGGCTAACAAACTCCCAAAAATAATTGGGTTATGGACATGTGTTGCGCAGTTTCTATGCATGCTCATGACTTCACTGATTTTTCATATTTTCACTCCAGATTTTCAACGTTGCCATTTTTTTATGCCTCCTCATGAACAATACAGTTGCCATTTTCCACATCCTGCCCAAAATGTGTTTTTGTCCCTGTGTCGCCAAATGGCATAACTGCTGTGCAAAACCACCTTTCAGCTAACAAACTGATAGTGACGCTTTTCATAAGGTGGGCTCACAAACAGCCCATGTTGAAAATTTGGAGTGAAAATGCTAACACATGCATATGGTGTTAGGGTTTCCAACTGTAGCACCCCACCCTGTAGAGACTTACAGGTGTCAGGGATGTGACTTGGGATCATCAGCTGTAATGCTCATGCCATTCCACCCCACCCCACCCCACCCTGCAACCAGTGACAGGCATTGTGATGTGCCTTGCAGTGTTCAGCCACAAAGTTCACCCCATTCTTCTATGCTGCACCCACCTCAGTGTATTTTCTTATAAAATGGGGTAAGTACAACGCCCAAAGACCCCAAAGCACACCACAACATTTGTCAGTATCTACAGGGTAGGGTGAGGTACAATGGCATGAGCATTATAGCTGACGACCCAAAGGCACACCCCAATGTCTGTTGGTCTCCATAGGGTGGGGGTTGGGTTGGCATCTCTTCAATACTTCACTGCCATTCCTATTATGCGTCTCTAACTCCGGCACTACCAATGCCAATGTCAGCGAGACAACATTCGGCATTGACAAATGCTTGTTGTATATGTTTCAGTAGAGTAATACTGAGGGAAGGCAGGCCAACCAGTAGACTCTCACAGTAGTGAAGCCTGGGAATAACCAGACTATGCACAATCATCTTGGAGGCCAAAAAAGGCAAACATTTGTAGAGCCACATTATAATAATGTATTATGATTTTGAAATGACTGAGACTTGCAGCTGAGGGGCAGAGCCGGTGCTATATGGTCTGTAATCTGTGTGTTTTCTAGCTAAAACAGAAATTCCAGGACTGCCTGGGAAGGTAAGCACCAATAGGGAGGAGGGAAGGTGAAACAGGAAGTAGCAATGTAAAAAGAGAGGGATGGGAGCCCATACCTCTCAAGTTCACTGATATTTAGAAATATTTCACAATTTTGCCTCAAAAAGTTCCTTGTTCCCTCATAAAGCTGGCATCACTGTCACTGAGATGTAGAAATGTGAATAATAATGTAATTCCAGACATTAGTGTTATGATGTAGTTGTCCTTCAGAATATAATGTTCTCACTAAACCAAATGTTGTAACAGCTTTTTGAGCAGATATGATCATAAGATGTTGCCCTAATTTTGTCCATTTGTCTCTGATTTTTATAAGCCTTTTCCCTGATTTATGAAGCAAGGGGTTAAAAGATATGGGTGGGTGAAACTGTGGAAGCACAAAAGAGTTAAAAAGATGGGGGAGGGCGATATCTGGATTGTTGGTGGGAAGTTCTTCCAGGAGAGGGGGGCTGGATGAGAGGGAAGATTTCCTGTTGAGGTTTTGGACTTGAGTGCAATGAAAGAATAGGAGTCAGAACAACAAAGGAAGTACTGTAGGAGGAAGTGAGGGAAAGGAATAGGAAGGAGAAAAATACTGTAGACGAGAAGAGTACTAAACCAGAACTGTGAGAGAAGTGAGGCACAGCTCGATTTGCATTGGCAAGCAAGTGAGAGAAAGATCTATCTAAATGGAGTAGTGATGGTCGATGCTGAGAGGACAGTTAAGGGCAAAGCAGAAGAAGGAGTGGAAGGGTAGGTCCAGACTGGCCAGAGAAGATTTAGGTGCAGAACTGTACACCACATCTGTATAGTCAAACGACGGGATGATCAACCTTTTTTTTTTAAACTTTATTTTTATTTTTATATAGCAGAGAACATACAGAAAATACATCTTGTTTCCAGGACATCGAAAACTCCATATACTGTAGGAATTCTCATTGCAGTATACAATTCCGTTCACACATTGTTACTGCATAAGAATGTTGGTTTGAAAAAAAATCTCCACTAGTTGACTAGAAAGGAACTTTATAGCAGCAAGACCATGAACATGGAGTAGAGGTAATTTTCTCAATATTGTCCTTGAGTCAATGATGCTTGCACTTGACTGGTGACTTGTAAAGGTTCATGAATACTTTAGAAACAATGGTAACCATAAAAAATGTCCAAAGCTCTTTCACTTGCTACATGTATGCTAGGCAAGGCAAGTTTTATTTTTCCAGGCACCCAATTCCAGAGGCTCTGGGTGCCATACACATAAATACAAAACTATATATAGAATAAAAAAAATGCATAAATTACAACATTAATAAATTAAACAAACTATATAAATAAGCAAGATCTGAGCTAAGGGTAGCCACTAAAAGGGATATCCCAAGGATATGATCTAGCAGCATGTCTGGGAAAGCCAGGAATGCTCCATCTGTCAAATTCATTAATCAGAAACTGGGAATCAGAGACAAGAACAGGTACTATTTCAAGCAAAATACATTTCTTATGCCTCGATAGAAACAGGAAGATCATCTTAAGAACAATGTCATGGCATTCAGGCACAGGGAGGCGGGATTTATTATGATAAATGACATTGAGTCATGGGAGGAACATCTTCTGGATCACAGCAATGTGGCAGAAAATGTCAAACATTCCATCCTACCAGAATACAAGATACCTGAGTTGGGGAACTTTTTTCAGAGAGGTGCCTTCCAGAATTATGAAGCCGGGTAATGCAGAGCCTGGCAAGACCGTTTTGGTGACCTTTTTTGAGAATTAACTGATAGTTTATTTGTGCGGAAACAGCAACAAATGTTGTTAAAAATGTCAATGATTAAGTGCCAACTCAGAAACTGTGGCTCTGGAAGCACAAAGTAAGTTGTCATTCATTTAGATATGGATGTGCAAGGAGACACATACTGAGAAGATTTCATTAGAGAAGCTGGATCTATACACTGCATGATGCTCCCTTTGTTGCAGTGGAATAGGAAAATAACTTGAGAGTCATAATAGTCAAAAGGCTGAAGCATGGCAGGCAATGGGTATTTGCTCTCTAGAAAGCCAGCAGAATGCTGGGGTGCATTGAAATGGGGATGACCAGCAGGGCAGCAAAATTATTCTTGCCACTACATAAGGTGATGGTCAAACTCCACTTGGAGTGTGGTGTGCAGTTCTGAGCTCCTTAATATGAAGGTAACATTGAGGCAGTCGACGGGGTACAGCACACCAAAAATATTCAGGGATTAGGAGCACGAGTATTATGATGTAAGTTTAGTGCATGTTCTCCTTTGAAAAGTGGGGATATGAGCTCAATCTTCTGCATACTCATTCGTATCAACAAGCTTGAGTAGATAAAGATGTTTTATCTGATGTCCTGCAGCAACACCTGGGAACATGCCCTAAAGTTTTAAGGCAATCTAATAAGGAGCAAAGTTAGAAGTCACTTCTCCCAGGGGGTGTGAACCTATGGAGTAATCTAGCAGTGGAGACAGTGGACATACAAACATTCGAATTTGCAAGCAGACAAAAGGCCTTATGATCTATCGAGTCTGCTTGAGTGTACAGCTAACACCCTTATACTGCAGCTGCCCCTCCCTCTTACCCTGTCCCACCTCCTTTTGAAGCAGCCCACTCTTCTACAGGATACCACTTCCATGGGCAACGAGTTCTACTCTGTCACCACCCTTTCCGTAACAAAAAAGTGTCTTCTCATTTCCCTCCCGAACCTTCCCCCCTTCAGTCTCAGATCATGACCTCAAATGTCCCTACCGCACCCTTAACTTAAATAGTCCCTCTGTGCCTCTCTACTTAATTCATTTCATGTACTTGAAGGTTTCAGTCACATCCCCCGTCTCTCCTCTCCTCCAGTGAGTACATGTTCAACTCCCTCAGTCTGCTCTCATAGGGTATGTCCCCTAGTCCCTGAATCATCTTTGTTGCTCTGTGCTGTACCCTCTCCAGTAACTTAATGTCCTTCTCCAGGTACAGAAGTCAGTACTGCATGCAGTACTCCAGTTGTGGCTTAACCAGTGACCTATACAATGGCAGGATCACCTCCCCTCTCCTTGAAGATACACTCCATTGCAATACAACCCAGTATTTTGTTGGCCTTTGCAGCTGCCTTCCTGCACTGTGCTGAGTCATTCATTGAGCCCATTATAATCACCCTCAGGTCCTTCTCCTCCTCTATTACTGTGAGCCCCCACAGCTGATAGTTCCTTCTTGGGTTTTTTGCCCCAAAATGTAGCACCTTGCACTTTTTGGCATTGGACCCCAGCTGCCAGGTGTCCAACTAGGTCTGCAATTTTGCCAGATCATCCTGCATCCACTACTGCTTCCATCTTAATGTCATTTGCAAACAAACTGATCTTGTTATTGATGCCCATTGAGATGTCTGCTATGAACAACCCAAACAACATCAGTCCCGGCACTGAGCCCTCTGGTACCCTGCTTGTCACTGCCCTAGGAGATGAGAAATCCCCACCTACAACCACCCTCTACTGCCTTTCCTGTAAACAGTTTACTACCATCCCACCATCTTCTCCCCGCCCTGTACCTGCTAGCTTACTTCACAGCCTCACTTGCAGCACTGAGTCAAATGTCTTACTGAAGTCCAGATACAGGGCATCCACTGCATGTCCCTTGTCCAACTGTCTAGTTACCCAGTCATATTAATCCAGCAGGTTGGTCTGACAGGATTTGCATGTGACAGACCCATGCTGCCTACCATCCTGCAGCCCATTGGTCTCCAGTAGGACACCAACCTCTCCTTCAGTATTGTCTTCATCAGTTTACTCATGATGGATGTGAGGTTTACTGGTCTGTAGTTCCCTAGTTCATCTTTGGGGCCGCTCTTATGGAGGGGCACCACATGAGCCATCCTCCAGTCCTGAGGTACACACCCTGAGTCCAGGGAGGCATTGAACATGTCTGCCAAGGGGTCAACCAGGATTTCTGCCAGCTCCCTCAGTACCCTGCGGGTGAATGCCATCTGGCACCTAGCACCTTTTCCACTGTCTGTGCCCTCAAGTTCTTCAGTACCCTGCCCTCTGTGACTGCCCCATCTGTCACCCACTCCCCCCAAGTCTGACCTCCCATACCCCCTTGTTTGCGCCTCTCCTTTCTCCTTAGTAAATACCGAGCAGAAGTATTCGTTAAGCACTTCTGCCTGCTCTGTCCTTTTTTCACCCACCCCATCTCCCTTAATGCTTACTGCATTGTCCTTACAACTCTTTTTCTGAAGAATTCCTTCTCCCTCTTACTGATGCCCTACGTAAGTCTGAGCTCCTTAGATGCCTTGGCTGCCCTTATTGCCTTTGTCACCTCCTTCGATTCCTTTATGTAATCCTTTCTGTCCTCCCCCCTCCCTGTTTTTTTGAAACTCCTAAAGGTGTCTCTTTTCTTTATTACTTTCTCCATGACCCCCTTGCTCAACCAGCTGGGTTTCTTGGCAATAGCTCTCTTACTATGGACCCTGATTCACAGTTTGGTTGCCTCTTCAACCCCCAGTTTTCTGACATCCCACCTCCAGTTTGTGTGCATATTTGTTTGGATTCTGGCCAGATACCTCTTTACTACCTCCCCCCATCCTCCTGAAGTTGAATCTCCCAAAGTCAAACACCCTTGTACCTGTTTCAACTCCCTCCTTACCCATTTTCAATGTGAAACACACTGAGTGGTGGTCACTCCCAATCAATGGTTCTTCCACCCCCAGCTCCCTCACAAACTACCCATTTGCCAGCATGAGGTCTAGGGTGTTCCCTAATCTGGTTGGTTCACTGACCATTTTCATCAGAAAGCTAGCCTTGAATGCATCCAGAAGTACCTGCTCCCTTCTATTCATAGTGGCTGGGGTGCTCTAATCCACTCCCGGCAGGTTGAAATCCCCCACAATCACTGTGCTACTCCTCCTGCAGGTGCATCCAATCTGTCTTCCTAGTTCGCTGTCAAACTGCTCTGTCTGATAGGGCAGCCTGTACACCACTCCCATCCTGAGTCCTATTTTTGGAATCCTGGATTTGCATCCATAATGACTCTGTACCACCTTCCTCATGAACACACTTCAGTTCTTCTCTCTCATACTGTGCATCCCCCCTTTCCCATTTACCCTATCCCTGCAGAATAACTTATACCCTGATTCTGTCATGTCCGATTCCTGGTAATGGGTGGCCCATGTTTCGGTGATGGTTGCTATGTCCACCTCACTTTCTGCCATGAAAGCCTGTAGTTCTAGGGGGGATTCACAAAGCAGTTGCACTTGGTGCATCTCAGCTGCCCTGGTGCAAATGAGATGCACTGAGCTCAAACTGTGGTATTCACAGAAGATGCACTGGAAGATGATCCTGGTGCATCCCCTCTGTGAATACCACAGTTGCGCTGAACCCGAGATGGGCTGATGCAACCCCCGGTCACGCTTGAAAACCAATGGGGCAGTGCATCTCCAGATGCACTGCACCCAAAGTTGGGATTCACAGCCAGAGACATGCAAATGGGTCTATTAGGCATGCAAGGTGCAATGGGGGCCATTTGCATGTCATTATGGCCCCATTTGCATGAAGCTTGCAGGGATGCACCTGGCAGAAAGCACTGGGTGTCCCGCAAGGGCAGTGTGCAGGAACCACAGAAGATGAACCCCTGGCAGCATAGTGGCCCCCCTCCCTGCCAGTATCCCCAAACTGGTCATGGTCCTCCCATTAGTGTCCCTGGTAGTCTAGTGGAACCCCCCCCACCCTATCCTGACCTGATCGCATTGTGCTCTTAAAATACCAAATTATCCCTGGTAGTCTAATGGAACTCTCCAACCTTCCTCAACCTGATCACAGTTCAATTTTAACATATCAAATTATCCCTGGTCATCCAGTGGAACTCCCTACCCATACCTGTCATTCACAAAGTTGTGAATGAAAGCTTACAGTATGCACTGCAAACCCATTGGTCGACAGGGTCTACCAATGGTCTTACAGGCATACTGTACACTGTCATTCACTGACAACACAATAGGTGGGGCAGACGTGGTGGTATGTGGGTGGGTTGTGCTGCCCCCCAACCTTCAGCACTTGCTGGGACAGGGGTGCAGGATGGGGATGGGGTGCCTGAGTAGGTGGCGGACACTGGATCATCAGGGATACTTTGGATATCTATTTATCAGTGCGATCGGGTCTAGGCAGGGTGGGGGGTTCCACTAGCCTACCAGGGATACCTTGGTATTTTACAAGCACAATGCGATTGGATCGGGGCAGGGTGGGGGATTACACTAGACTACCAGGGACACTTCAGTATGTTAAAATTGAACTGCGTTCCAGTCAGGGAAGGGTGGGGGGTTCCACTAGACTACCAGGGATTGTGGACAGTGGTATAACATATGGTGATGTGGGTGGGGGGGGTTCCACTAGAATACCAGGGATAGTGGACAGTGGTATAAATTATGGTGACACGGGCAGGGAGGGAACCTATGGACTGCCTGGGTTAGCAGGATGCCATGCTCCCATCTGCAGTACAGCAGCCTGCCTGTGGGTGGCCACCCACTTAAGTCTACTGTTTGTAGACTTATCTTTTGGAGGTGCATCTTTGGACTTGCTCCGAAGATGCACCTCCAAGGTAGGGTCTGAACAGGGATGTGCACCATATGCATTGGCACTCCCCCTCCAGATGTGCCACATACCATTATGGGTGGTGTTTAGTGCATATAAGATGGGCCGGTGCATCTCAGCCCTTTCTGAATCATGGATGAGCTCATCTCTGGGATACACTGGTGCATCTCTTTGGTGAATTCCCCCCCCAACCCCTGGAGGTTTGTTCCCCAGGCTCCTAGTGCTCAAGGTGGCCACTCTCCATCCTTTTTCTTTCACCCTTCTCCCCTCCTGTTCTTCCTTCCTAGCATCCCCTCTAGTACTCCCCCTTTTCCCCTATCTTTTGGTATGGGGAGTAAGCTTGTTTGGCTACCCTTCCTGTGGATTTTGCATGCCTCCTGCCCACTTCAATCCCCTGCTCCTAGTTTAAATGCTCTTCTTCTGCAAGGTAATCTCTCATCCTCTGCTTCAATACCTTCTTGTCCTCCTCATATTGATGCAGTCTATCCTTAGTGTAGAGCTCACTGTTCTCCTAGGTCCCTACCCACCCACCCACCCACCAGCCCATGCCCTTTTGACTGGCACCAGGATCTTAGCCATTTGTTAAATTCCATGAAGGCAGAACAGATATTCAAGGTATGACTGGACAGCTTTCTACTTATTAAGGGAATCACAAGGTGCCTGGCTAGTAGAGTGAGTAGAAAATCTCTATAAATGAATACATGTTTATACAGCATATTTATTCATACCCAATGAAGTGGGGGGGATAGACATGATGGACCTACAGTCCCTTTCAAGTTTGACCTTTAAGATTACTATTTTAGTTACTATAGTATATTAAATTATGTTATGCACATGTCAGGCACAGCACTGTCAGTAATAGTATAATCATCCTTACACTGCCTCACCAACGTACCTTGCTTCTGCCATGAAGGAATCTCCTCTACTAGCTGAGACAGATTATCATATATGAGTTGTCTATTCACTCTTTAGTCTCTTACATAAGATAGTCAGCAGCAATACCAGGTACTTCAGGCTGTGATGGTGTTTTGAAATGTGGCCCCGTCTACTAAAAATGAACTCAGACAACCACAAGTCACTTCACATAGAGCACTGAATAGTCATCAAACAATAAACTGATTTGAACTAAGTAGCCCAGAAGTTAAAAGGACCAGTCACCAGTGAGACCAGTCAACAGTACATGAACTCTATCTGTTTGTATACTACTACAAATTTAGTTATAATTAATACACATATTATTCCCATTCCTGTTAATCAAGAACCATAATCCCATGTAAAGATGGCAGTGTCAACCACTTGGAAATAGGGACAAAGTGCGTCCTCTTGCTCTTTGATTTGCTGAGAACTTGTAGCAAAATGCACAGCATGAAAATCAGACAAATGCAGTGATTGTATTTCACTGTTCATTCACATTCCCAATTATTTTTCAGATGATTCTCATGATGAATAGCTGCCGTCTGAATAAAGGTAATTGTCTAATCTGATGACAGCATGTGTATCAGGTTCATAAGGTATATCTGAAAGAACACCCAGTTAGTGTGTTTGATATATATTTGTGTCAATGGCAGCATTGTTCTGAAGTGGAGATTAGTATTTGTTATATGTTGATGAATTAGCCATCTTTCATCATTTCAATATGAAGAATTTGGACAGAAATCACAATTTTACAAAATCACTGATGTGACTTGACAGATGAGGCAGAAGGGCATATCCCTGATAACTACAAACCAAAAATTCTGCATTTGCATAGTATTCTAAACATTGTAGTCTGAGATGTAAATTTTCACTTGATAGCATTTATAAATATAGGTGTTCTCCCATAGCACTTTGCCAAAGTCAGTTGGTGCTTGGCAAGTAAATCCCCATAAGGAAGCTATGAAAAATAGAACTAACGTGGCATATAGCATGCTCTTTCTTCAATTTTCTCCAAATATTTAAGTAACTGTTAAAATTAATTTCTGAAAACACCTTCATATAACGAACCTACCAGGGTCAAATAGCTTTTTCAGCATCTCCTTAACACAGCTATAAGTCAGACCTACAGTACCCAGTCACATGCATTATAGTAAATAATGAGCTCAGCAGAAACAGTGCAGAGTCATTGGAGTCAGTTTGAATTCAGTACTATAGTGAAGGGATGGATACAATGCATTATGAGTTATATATACAGTATGCATGTGTATTGTTATTGACTGGTGAGACTCAGAACAATGTAACCTAAAGGATATACAGTAATTTCCAAACTGATTAATATGAAAGTGACTAGAAGTGGAGATGCAATAATCCTGAAGTCTCACCAGTTCTGACCATGTACAGTGAGACTGGCTGGAACAAATTCCAGTAAACTTGCTGCCAAGAATCCTGTTGATACATAGCAACATAGAACATAGAGAATGATGACAGAAAAAGACCAGTGGTTGATCCAGTCTGACCAAGTTCTCTAGTTAGCCCTGGGACTTACTGTCCCTCCACGGTCCTAGCCCTTCCCATCCTCCCCACCCCCCATTCTTCTCCCAGTTTCTGCAACACCAAACAACCACCATACCCTTCATTCTGGTCCAACCAAGCTTGAAACCACCAACTGTTTTCGCACCCACCATGTCAGCAGGTAGACTGTAGGTAGGTAGGTAAAAGTTTATTTTTATACAGGTAATAAATGTCATTTGGACGGTTGTCCAGTTTACAAGACAGACCTGTGTAATCCCTATCTAATGTTGCAGATAAAAGATGCAAACATACAGAACATGCAAGGTCCAATAGAAAATACATTCAACTCTTGTAAAGCATGTAAAAAACACTTCAAAATAAAAATATAAATGTTACTAATGTAGTAAATTATGACAATAATTAAAAAAAAAATTCTATGTACAGAGTGCAAAGACAGAAACTGAAAAACTTTTAGACTTTCAGAATCTTATAAGCCCAGAATGATGGTTAGCAGTTACAAATGTGGACCTTCAAATCTTTCATGGTTTGAACAAACATGGAATGGCTGGAGATTTCCCTTGTACCTGAGGGGAGAGAATTCCAAATAGTGGCAGCGTGATAAATTAAAGTCATGTCCCCATATTTATTAAATGTTTTCTACATAGTGATTTTATTTAAATCTACCGATCTAGCTGATACCCTTTTCATATTTCGATCTACTGGAAATAATAGTTTTGAGACAGGGTGACTATGACGTGTATTTCATTTTATGAATTAAAATTAGTCAATGACAAGTATAATTGGTTTTGAAAGGCAACCAGTTTAGTTTACTAAGCAGCTGACAATGATGCACACGATAATTCCCCCTAAGTACTGGCTACATCATTGTCACATGAGACAGATTGCATCGTAGGAGAAAGAAAGCCAATAAACCTATTTGTGATGGAGATCCCCAGGGGTCATAAAACTACCATACAGCTAGCAGGCTAATTTAGGAAAAACTCCTAATAGCAGACAGAGGGAAGGACACACTAGGACTTAACATACATATCAAAACACTCTGCATAATATATGTTTTTTGCAAATTCTGGGTGGACTACTCCTTTAAGTTCTTTATATAAATTTGAACTTGAGAGGGAAAGTCATTTTTTTAATAGACTGTTCCTTGGCTCCACCACCCTTTCTATAAAATAATACTTCCTTATGTCCCTCTTGAGCATCCCTCCTGTTGGGTTCCAGTCATGTCCATGTGATCATGAACTAGTATTCAAGCTAAATAGTTTCCCAGAGTTTACCTTGTTAATTCCTTTTAGGAACTTGAAGGCCTGTATCTTATCTCCCCTCTACTTTCTGGTCCCCATCGAATACATATTCAGTGCCTTGAGGCACTCCTTATGGGACCTACCCTGTTGGCTCTGAATCACTTTTGTTACCCTGAGCTGCACCTTCTCCAGCTTATCTCTATCTTTCGTGAGGTGAGGGCTCCAGTACTGAGTGCAGTACTCTAGGTGTGCCCTCACTAGGATCTATATAGGGGAAGTATTACCTCTTCCTTGCTGATATCAATACCCCTCCCGATATATCACAGCATCCTACTTGCTTTGCTATATGCATTGTTGCACTGGCTCTATTATTTGAAGGAATCAGTGATGATAATTCCAAGGTCCAGTTCCTCAGCCATAGTGCTAAGCCTTTACCCCCTCTCCAGTACTCTGTGCTGGGGTTGTTGTTCCCTAGGTGCATTACCTTGCACTTTTTGTCACTGAATGTCAGCTGCCAAATCTTAGACCACCCTTTTAGCCTTTGTTAGTCACTCTGCATTTCCCTGATACCCTTGTCACTCTTCACCCCACCACAGAGACACAATCTGCCCCAGATTCCCTTCCCAATGTCACTGATGAACATATTGAAGAGGACCAGACCCAGGACAGACCTGTGGTATGCTGCTCGTGACCTCCCTCTCTTCCGATTTGATCTCATTGACCAGAACCCTCTCTTGCCTCCCCTTTAGTCAGTAACATATCCAGTTTACTATGACCTTAATCACGCCCAGAACTTCCATCTTCTTCAGAAAGCGTCTCTGAGGCACCAAGTCGAAAGCCTTGCTGAAGCACAGAAAATCCATTAGTTACCATTCCCATGCAAAACTTAGATGCCTCTAAAATGACTCCCTTAATTGCCCCCATCTTTCTTCCACCCCCTATTTTGTCCACCAGGACTAACTTTTCCCTGACCAGCTCCCTCAGCCTGTTGAAGTTCACCATTCTGAAATCAGGGACTTCAGCTCTCAATTGGGAGTATTTTGCATCCACATTCTAGAGCAATATTAATCATCCCTTTAAGTTCTTAAAGATTATCCACTCCTTGTTCTCTCCTCTAACCCAGTCTTCCTCTCCTGTTCTCAGGATTGAAGACTTCCTCATCTCTGACCCCTCTATTGCTGCCTCTTCCTTTAACTCCTATTTTACTACTTGTGCCCCTTCTCTCATCACGTCTTCCTCCTCCACCCTTCCTTCCCTCCCTCCACCTTATTCTCCGGTTAATCTCTCTGATACCACCACCATGGCTACCCTTAAAACATTGCTTGCTCTTAATCCTCACAAATGTGGTAGCCCTGATAGCCTTGATCCCAAGCTTCTATTTCTCTCAGCCCCTGCTGCTGCACTGCCAATTACCCTACTCTGCAACCTTTCTTTTTCTTCTGCAACCATTCCTGATACCTAGAAGCAGGCTACTGTCATTCCTATCCCTAAAGGTGGGTGATCTCTCCTCTCCTGGTAACTAAAATTCCTTCTTTCTCCTTCCTACCCTAGCTAAGTTACAGGAACACCTTGTACTATCGCAACTCTCCACATTCCTTGACTCCTCTTACTTCACCCCCTTTCAGTCAGGTTTTAGAAAATCACACTCCACTTCACTCCTACGGCTCACAGACTCCATCCTCACTAGTATAGATCAGAGTCTGATCATGTCTGCCATTTTTGCTGATATTACTAAAACTTTTGACACAGTGTCACAACCTTCCTACTCAACAAGCTAAAGACAGTGGGTCTTTCTGACTCTGCAGTCAGCTTGTTTAGCTCTTACCTTGGGGGAAGGTCTCAAGCTCTTTAGTTAGGTTGTTTCACTTCATCACCACTTCATATGTGCTCAGGTGTCCCTCAAGGGTCAGTCCTGCATCCCATTCTTTTTTCCATATTCTTGAATGACGACCTTCCCTTTGTTGCTCTGCATCCATTTATATGCATGCTGATGATGCAGTTATTTTTGCATCTGACTCCTCCTGCCATGCTCTTACCTCACAGCTTCAGCTGGACATTGACAATATTCAGCACTGCATCAAGTCTAACCAACTATTCCTCAATGCAAAACAAAAAAAAAATTCACCATGACTTTTGGTACCCATCGGAGGCTTTCTAGACTTGCCTCTCTCTTCTTTTCATACATTTGATAGTGCTATTATTGAGGATGTTTCCTCTTTTAAATACTTCAGGGTCTGGCTTGATCGTTATCTTGATTTCTTGGTTCATATTGATGCCATTCACCTAAAGATTCACCCCAAGCTGGGTGCACTTTTCAGGAACAAAGCGAGTATCCCTCTTCCTGTCCACCGTGAGATTGTTTTAGAAATGATCCTCCCTATTTTTGATTATGGTGCTACAATTTACAATGGAACTCCAAAATCCTCCCTTGCCAGACTGGAACCCCTTTCCAACTCTTTGTGTCATTTTGCTTCAGACTGTTCCCCATGTACTAACCATTGTTTACTCTACTCTGCTCTTTCACTCCCCTCTGTTGATGTCAGGCAGCCTTCCCACTGTTCCTCCTTTATATCTAAATTCTGGTTTTGTTTGTTTCCCTTCTTCCCTACCTTACTTCCCTCGTATTCTCTCCCTCAGCTTCCTGCTGCCCTTTATGTAATATTGCTTCCCATTCCCTCTCTATTCCTTCTAGGAACTCTAGAGCTGGTCAGTCTGCTTTCTCATATCACTATTCTAAACTTTGGTATTCTCTTTCCTTGTCTATTCACTCTGCCTCTTCAGCTTTCTCCTTAAAGTCTCTCCTGCATTACTTTCCCCCCTCCTGTAGTTGTCCACAAAACGGGGTAGCTAGTGAGGTAAACACCAAGATAGAGAAGTCAACAGGGAGCAGCACAGGGGTAAATGGAGAAAAAGGCAAAGGCAGAAAGGACAGGGATGGAGCTAAAAGGGGTAAGGCTAAAAAATGGAGGGCGATGAGTACCAACGCCCATATTGTGGGCAAAAAGCTCCCTGAACTAGTGGCCTTGATAGAAGAGGGATACCTGGATATAGTGGGATGTCAACATACAAGGGTACATAATCAACAGGAGGGGCAGTGAGTGTAAAAGAGGAGGAGGAGGAGTAGCTCTTTTCATAAGGGATGGGATGAAAGCAATAGAACTAAAGGGTAAACAGGAAGAAGAGGAGGCACTATGGGTCATCCTGGAGACAGGAAATGGCACCATAATCCACACTGGGGTTGTATACAAACCCCCATCTCAGGGGGAGGAAATGGATGAGATGATAGCAGACATTCTTAGAATGGCAGACAAAGGGGAGGTATTGTTGACGGGGGACCTGAATATGACAGATGTTTACTGAAGCACCTTTGCTGCAGCCATGTCCAAGAGCAGGGTCATTCTCATTGCCCTACAGGGGGCATGCCTCAGACAGCTAGTGCTGGAACCCACTCAGGAGGGAACAATTTTAGACCTGGTACTCTTAAAAGGGGACCGAGAGTGGATCTCAGATCCAGAAGTGGGTGGCCATCTGGGAACAAGTGACCACCAAACAGTGTGGTTCATGATAAACTCAGTTGCAAAGTCAAGCCATACAAAAATGAAGGTACTGGACTTCAGAAGGGCTGACTCTGGCAAGATGGAGAGTGTCTTAGAAAAGCACTAGCAGGCCGGCCCAGTGGTGCTGAGTGTTGAGGCACTGGACACCACACCTCATGCCATGCCGGTGATCCGGGATCAGGAATGAGCACGGGTCATTTGGGGTTGGCAGGGGAGGACTATGATTGAGCATCTGTAGACTGCTCTTCTAGTACTGGGGTGGGTCGGGGGCACTCACCATGCTGCAGTGACCTCTGAGGACATCTAGAGGTACTGCTAGCATCTGTGCAGGTGGGGGGGAGTGTGGCAGACACGGCACGCTTTGCCTAATGTCTTTGCACATCCGTGCTCCCAAAGAGGGTCTAATGAGGAGGAAAAAATGGTCTGGGCTCGATCATGCAGCCTGATGGCTGTGCTCTGTGCTGCCCAGAAGACTTGAGAGGAGTCCCATCGGGGAGGATCCTGGGGCTATCCTGGCTGGGAGAGGCATCGGGGGGACCCTGCAGTAGGATGGTAGGATGGCTGTCCTGGATCCTCCTGGCTGTGGTTCGAGCCACCCAGCTCTCTGGGTGGGCAGAGCCAGAGACTGTATGCCCACGCTGAGAACGTTGTGGCAAAGGTGGAAAAATACATGTAAGATAAAAAAAAAGAAAAGCACTAGCAAACAGGCAAGAAGGAGGGATGGAGCAACAATGGGGAAACATCAAAACTGCCATCACAGAGGCAACAAGCCTTTGTGTGAAGCAAATAAACAAATCAAAATGAAAGGAAAAAGTCACCATGGTTTTCAAAAGAGGTGGCGGGGAAGGTTAGGGAGAAAAAGATAGCATTTAAGAAGTATAAGGAAACACAGAAGGATCAGGACAGAGAACTGTACTAGTTAAGGCAAAAGGAAGCAGGGAAGGCAGTCAAAAATAGCAAAGGCCCAAACTGAGGAAAAGATAGCCAACTCAGTTAAGAAGGTGGATAAAATCTTTTTATAGGTACATTAGGGAGCGGAGAAAAACAAAGGGAGGGATAATGAGGCTTAATAATGGCAGGGGGCAGGCAGAAGGTGACAGCGAAAAAGCAGGGACACTGAACGAATACTTCTGCTCAGTATTCACAAAAGAAGTACCACCTAACCAAACAATAGAAGCACTCTGGATAGGGGGGTTGATACCAGTCCATTCAAGGAAGAAAGAGTCCTCAAAGAACTCCTAAAATGGAAGGTGGACAAAGCAAAGGGTGCTGATGGGAGTCACCCCAGAATTCTAAAAGAACTAAGGGGATAACTAGTGACACCACTGACTACCCTTTTTAACAAATCATGGCAGGGTGGTGTGGTACCTGAGGAGTGGGCGAGGGGGGATGTGATTCCCCTTCACAAAAGAGGGAGCAAGGCAGAGGCAGGAAACTACAGACCTGTTAGTTTTACTCAGTGGTTGGGAAAATGATGGAATCACTTCTGAAAGAAAGAATTGTTGAATACCTGGAGGCCAGCGGAGCACAGGACCCAAGGCAGCATGGATTTACAGTGGGAAGGTCATGTCAGACTGATCTAATAGATTTCTTTGACTGGGTGACCAAAGAGGTAGACCGTGGACATGGCCTACCTAAACTTTAGCAAGGCATTTGACACAGTCCCACACAAAAGATTGATAAACAAGTTAGCCAGTCTGGGAGTGAGTGCCAGGGTGGTAGCCTGGGAAAAAAATTGTCTGGACAACATGATGCAAAGGGTAATAATAAATGGAGTCCACTCTAAAGAAAGGGGGGTTACTAGCTGGGTACCACAGGGTTCAGTATTGGAACCGGTCCTCTTTAATGTCTTTATTGGTTACATTAGGAGGAACGGAAGGAAAAATATGCCTCTTAGCAGACGATACACAAAGCTCTGGGTAATAGGGTTGTTAAAGGGGTAAAGTATGAGAAGGGACTTGGCAAGGTTGGAGGAATGGTCAAAAGTATGGCAGTTTGGGTTCAGTGCAAAGAAGTGCCAAGTAATGCACCTGGGAAACAACAATCCAGGGGAAGAATATGCAATGGGGGGAAGGGGGGTACTAACAACAACAAAAATAGAAAGGGACCAGCGGGTAGTCATTTTAGATGACCTAAAGGTAGGCAGGCAATGTGATAAGGCAGTAAGGAGGGCTGGGGGGATACTGGGATGCATAGGGAGAGGCATCACCCAGTAGAAAACAGGAAATTGTTATCCCTCTGTACAGACAGTTGGTGAGGCCCCATCTGGAGTATTGTGTGCAGTTCTGGAGCCCCCATCTCTGCAAGAACATAGACAGGATGGAGGCTGTCCAGAGGAGGCAACTACAATAGTGCAGAGTCTGTACCAGAAGCCACACAAAGAGAGACTAAAGGAGCTTTATATGTATACCCCTGAGGAAAGGAGCGAGGGGAGGGGGACATGATAGAAACTTTTAAGTACCTCAAGGGAATCAACAAAGTCCAAGAAGGTAGCATCTTTCAGAAAAAGAGATTTGCAAGAACAAGGGGGTACAATTTAAAGATAGAGGGGGGATGGCTCAGGGGCAACATGAGGAAGTATTTCTTCACAGAGAGGGTGGTGGATGCATGGAATGGCGTTCTTGAGGTCATGGGGTCAAAAACAGTAGGGGAATTCAAGAATGCATGGGACAGACATAACACAATTCTAGTGGAGGATAGTAGGAAGTAGGCTGTTGGTTAACTTGGATCTGCAGCTTATCCAATAGGTAGGGAAATGGGCAGACAAGGTAGGCCAAGCAGTCTTTATCTGCCATCAGAGTCTATGTTTCTATGTCCTTGATCCCCTTCCTTCCCCCCTGACTAGTTTTGCCCTGGCAACCTGTTTTCTTGATTGCCTGTGCACATGTTATTCTAATTCGTATTTAAAGTTTGATTATTTCTCAATTTAAATTGCATTGCTGCATTTCTCCATATATATTGTAATTGCTGTATATGATGTTCATCATCCCCTACCCCAGGACACATCTGGAAATGAGCTGTTACCAGCTCAGTATGTTTTTCATTGTGAAACTTTTGCAGTCAAATAAATAAATAATAAATTGAGGTTTTCCAGTCCTGTTCCCCAGTGGCTCTCCTATTCTCAATGCTCCTACTACCTCCAGGTTGGTGAGCACCAAATCAAGAATTGCAGTCTGTCGGGTGGGTACCTTAACTAGCTGTACCAGTAGACAGTCCTGGAAGGCATCCAGCAAGGTCTACTACCTGGTGCTCCTGGCAACTGGAAAATCCTAATCAACATCTGGCAGGTCAGATCACCCAAAACTGCTACTTCCCCCTTCGCCACACCTCTTTCAAGTCCTTCCCTGAGCTCACTGTCCCTCTCTTCCACTTGTCCTGGAGGTCTACAGATCACCCCAAGTGCAGTTTCTTTCTTGAGGCTGCCATGAGTTGCACTCATAGAGACTCTATTTCCCCATTATTACCCCGATGCACCCATCTTCCACCACCTCGATGCCCTCCTTGACAAAAAGGTCTACTCCTCCCCCTCTACCTGTTCCTCTATCCCTCCTGTGCATTGATTTCCCAGGGACCATCAGTTCCCAGTTGTTATTATCCAAAGCCCATATTTCTGTGGTGGCCGTGAAGTCCATTTCAGTGTTCACCAGCAGTGCCTGGAGCTAGCTGATTTTGTTACCCAGGCTCCTGGCATTAAGGCATACCCCTTCCATTTGATCACTGATTGTACTTTACTACTAGCCTTCTGCTTTCCTTGTCCTCTCATTCTCCTGTTTTTTCTTGATGTTTGCACACTTTGCATTCCCCCTTTCTAATGTCCCCTCATCTAGTCCAATTAGGGCCACAAGTCTTTTTTCACCTACTGTGCTGCTGCAAGATATGGTGGAGTACTAGCTAGGATCCCCTTCCTGTCACCTGCCACCATGGTTCTCATAGTCCCAGCCTCCCTGCGACCAGTTTAGACATCTGATATTGATGTCAAACATCTGCTCGGGTGCAAAGGTCTCGCCCTCACACCAGGTGAACTCCATCAGTCATGAAGAGTTTTCTGTCCCAGAAGATCCTACAGTCCCCCCCCCCACAAAGTGGTACCACTTCTCCTAACACCATCCCTTAAGCCACCTGTTAAGTTCCTCTGTTTCATCACTACCTGCCCCAAACAAGGAAGACTTCAGAAAAGAAAAGGAAAGGAAGGCTGAGTATGCCACCAATCTCCCCTCCATCTATGGACGTTCCACTTCACCATCTCCACTGACTGATTCAACGGATCATTGGTACACAGGTGTACCCCCTGATTCCCCCTGCTTCCTTTCCTCCACCCTCCATAACCTGTCGAATCCTGGAAGGCTGATGCATCAGGAAGATATCAGACCATCTCACTCCCATCCAACCTCCCCACCACCATTCCACTAATCACCGAGTCCCTGACCACTAAGGCTCTCCCGATAGACTTGCTTAGGAATGCCATCATGTTTTCCTGCCCTTTCCCATTAACTGACTCATATTTTGATCGATAAGCTAAGATGTTTGGGTGTGGATGATATATCTTGCGGTTGGTTTTCATCTTACATAAAGGATAGAACTCAGTTTGTTACAGTAAACGGTAAAAGCTCTAGTTTGGGTACGGTCACTAGGGGAGTACCCCAAGGGTCAATCCTGGGTCCCCTTTTGTTTTTAGTATATCTGAACAATCTACCTAGTGTAATTAATAATTCACATATTAGACTGTACGTGGACAATACTGTCTTGATTACACCTGGTAAAAATATGGGTGAATTGGAACAAAAACTACAGAGAGATTTCCTAAATATGCAAAAACATTTCACAAAGCTTGTTTTATTGATTAATAAAAAAAAAAAACTATGTACTTTGGTACAGTTAAGAAGGATAGTGTGGGTATAACCTTGTCAATTAGGACACAGGATGGGAAAATACTAGAGCAAACCAAGTATTATAAATACCTGGGGGTCATAATCGATCAAGAACTAAATTTTAACCAACACGTGACTGAACTAATAAAAAAACTAACTCTAAACTAGGTGTCATGAGACGAATATCGAAGTGCCTAACAAGGGAAATGAGACAGAACATAGTAAATCAATTACTTCTTCCCGTGATTGAATATGGTTCCCACATTTACAGACATACTTCAAAAAAACAAGAACATAATCTGGATGTTTTATATAACAAATTAGCTACATTTGTGTTAAGATGTGACTTGGTACCCACCACTGTGACATGTATTCAAGACTGGGGTGGAATTCCTTAGAACAGAGGGCAGAGGTTTCCTGGTTAATTCAAATAAAGGGTTTACATAAGAATGTATCACAAAATTACTTACTGTGTAACTTAAAAAAAACAGAACATGGATTAAACTTAAGGAATAGTGGAGTTAGAGTATATCTTACTCCTAAAATTAAAAATAAATACAGCACAATGACCCTTCAGTATAAAGTCTTGAAGACTTGGAATAGGCTACCCCCTCCCCTTAGGGACCCAAACCTGTCATTATCAGGATATAAGTCGGCAGTAAAAAGAGAGCTGCTTTTTAAATGTTTGTGTAACAGGTGAAACTTGAATTGAACATGGATGAATGATAGTATTTATAAATGCAATGTTCGTATGTTTTAACTGAATGTTAATGTATTTTGATGTATGGATGTATTTATAAATGAAATGTTTGTGTAGTAATTGTGTGTTAATGTATTTCTACGACACGTTTTGTGTAACATGTATAATTATGTTGTATAAATACAGGGATGCCTTGTAAACAGGGATTTTCGAATCCCTAATGGCATAATTTTCTGTATAAATAAAATTTTACCTACCTACCTACCAAAGTCTCCTCCAGCAGAGTCAGGTGCCTGAGCCTCCTCTAGGTGTACAAATTGGTTTTCTGTCTGGATGGTGTTGGGATTTACAACCTCCTTTTGGCTAGCCCTACCCCTCCTCCCCTTCCCCACTACTCTCCACTCCCCAGACCAGTGGGTCTCTGGGGGATTGATGATGTGGGAGTGGGCTCTTGTTGAGTTGGTGATGCAGTTAAGATATTTCTACTCTTGTTGCTACCAGTTGAGCCTAGAGATCTGCCATGGTCCTGCAGACAGGGCAGTGCCCCCTCCTCCAGAGCATATCCCTAGATAAGAGCACCCCAGAGCCATCACAACTGACTGCCTCCTCTCTGAACCCCATCCCTATATAGGCTAGCTGATGTCAATTTCCAGCAAATTCACAGTTTATAATGTGTGATATTCACCTGACATATGATATTTAAGGGAGCATCCCTTCAACCAATTTTTTGTATATCTATGTAGTTTGTAGGCATGCTCAATTAATCCCTCTTTTGCATTCCCCTAATTTCATCTAAATTCCTTCACTCTCATCTAACCTGATGCAAAAAAACTGTTTTACTCCATTGCAAAGTAAGGAGCTCACTCAAGCAAGGCATCATGGGCATTGATGATGCACACCTGCATAAGCCAGCAGAAGGTATAATCTCAGTCAGTTATGTTACATGTCTTGAGAAGTCCCTGTATTCTCTAAAACCATTTTCTTCCTAACTCAGATACACTTTGAACTACAGAAAATAGCAGTGCACTTGCTAGACACCTTGAAAAGTTTCATGGCCGGCATGAGACAAGGTATCTGGAGACCAGCCACAAAGTTCATCATAAGAAATGTAGTTTTATTGTGATTTTTTACTAGAACACCATGATCCCCTAGGTACGCCCAATGTTTTTAATCAAAATTATTTTAGTATGACAATAGTACTCATATTTGTATACCCTAATAGATCCTAGGCCCCTGAGGAAGCCCATTGTTGGGTGAAACGTTGGGTGTACCTAGGGGATGATGGTGTTCTAAGAAAAAAAACACAATAAAACTATGTTTCTTATAATGAACTGAGTGGCTGGTCTCCAGATACTTTTTCTCTTCTACATTGAAGTCAACCATTTAACCAGCCCCAATAGGAACATTTGGACTACTTTGTACAAAGGGTACCCACCCACTTTCTCTTCCTTGGCAGCATGAGACAAGGACATAGAGACTGCAGATGACAGCACAGCACTGACTGATGCAGTATAAGCACTGCAGGCTTCAGCAATAAAACATCATAAAATTCCAGGACACCTTACATGAGTTGGGTCACGACCTTTGCAATGAATTCAAGCAGGTTTTCATACCAGACTTAAGTAGCTTCATTTTCATTTAAATCCTGATAAAATTAGGAGGATACAATAGAGGCAATCACTGTTCATGTCTAAAAACAACACAGGTAAACAGAATACAAGTCTGAGGGGACCTTCCCTTTAAACAGAAATCAGCAAGCTCAGCAGCTAAAAGGACCACAACCTGTTTTTTTCTGGTCATAAAGGTTTACAGCCTTAAATCACCACATAAAACCCTACAGATATGGACTTATAAACCCCTAGAATTGGAACCTCTCCTGCATAGTCTTGCCTTCTCAGATTGGTCCCCTCTAACAAACACCTCCTTGGTTGATAAAGCCCTAATTTATTTTAAAAGCATCTTTCTATCAAATAGGAGTGCCTTCGCACCCCTAAAACAAACAAGGGTTAAAGGTCATCTCCTCACCTGGATTACTCCTGAATTAGTAGCCTGCCACAGAGCCAGAGGTCGGGCCTGGAAATGGCACTAAATCTCCCATCTTCCAAATGACCTTTTTTATTTACCATAAACTCCATAATGCCTGCACCTGGGCTCCTAGGCTAGCCAGAACAGAGTACTTCAAATCTAACATCTCGACAAACATCAGCTTCCCCCTCCAAGCTCTGGAGAGTGGTCCACGCCCTCTCTACCTCCCCATCCTGTCCACCCACCCCTATACTTAAGATAAACACCACCTTCATTGCTGATCCAGTTGCAGTAGCTACTGAATTCAACTCCTATTACACCACTTGTGTGGATGAGCTACTCCAATCCCTCCCAAACTATGCCCCTCCCTCTCCCCCTTCCTATTGCCTATGAATGATGCCCTGATTCCCCCTTCTCCTTGGCTACTGTCTCCCCAAATGACACCCTAAATGCCCTGCTAGCAATCAACCTTTCAAAAGGCTTCTCCCCAGATGTCCTTGACACTAAACTACTATCCCACTCAGCCCCAGCCATTGCCTACCTACTCTTTAGTATCCTAAACCTCTCTTTCTCAACTGCCTCAGTACCTTCCCCATGGAAACATTCAGTGATCCTTCCCCTCCCCAAAGGCAGAGACCCCACTTCCCCTGCCAACTACTGCCCCATCTCTCTTCTCCCTACCCGTTGCCAAACTTCAAGAACACCTAGCCCTCTTCCAGCTCACTGCTTACCTCAATGACTCCTCCTTCTTCACCCCTTATCAATCTGGCTTCAGGAAAAATCACTCCACCACCACCTCCCTTCTTCGTCTCACTAATTGTATCCTCACGGGAATGGACAATGGCCAAATCACCTCAGCCATTTTTGTCAATCTGGCCAAAGCCTTTGACAGAGTCTCCAACTCCCTTCTCTTTGACACCCTATCAACAGCTTGGCTATTCCCCATTAGCCACAGACTGGTTCAAGGCATACATCACTGTCAGAACCCAATCAGTTAAGATCTCTGATGCAATTTCCCCACCCCTCCCGATAAGAACTAGCATCCCCCAAGGATCAGTGTTAGACCCCATACTATTCTCTATTTTTCTAAATGATCTCCCATCCACCTGCACTCCTTTCTCCTCCATTCACATGTATGCTGATGCTACAGTCTTGTATGCATGTGGCTCCTGCCCTACTGAGGTTGCATCCAACTTGCAGCATGACTTCAGCAAAGTTCAGAGTTGGTTTGCAATCCACCAGCTATCTCTCAAAGCCAAAAAAAAAAAAACAGTCTCCATGACCTCTGGCACCAGGCAGAGAATTACCAGGTTTCCTTTTCTACCCTCCTTCCACACCCTTGATGGGACTTTACACGAAAACACATCCTCCTTCAAGTATTTAGGTGTCTGGCTGGACCAACACCTGAACTTCTCTGGTCATATCGATGCCATTCAGAAAAAATTGCATCTCAAGCTCAGTGCCTTATTTAGGAACTATGCCTGCATCCCATCCATGGCTAGGTGTGAGATTGTCCAGCAGATGATCCTACCTATCTTTGACTACTGTGAAGTAGTCTACGGTGCTACCTCTAAGTCCTCCCTGGCCAGACTAGATACCCTCTTCAACTTGTTTTGCCCTTGACACCCCCCTCAGCACTCATCATTGTGATCTCTACCATGCCCTATCCTTCCCTTCCCTGACAAACTGATGTCTCATTCACTGAGCAAAATTCCCTTCCTAGCACTGGCTGGGTGAACTTCCCTTCTATCTCTCCCCTGCCTTTACAACCACCCCCCCTCCTTCCCACTCCTTAAGATCTACTGACTCATGAACCCTTTTGGTCCCATGCTGCTCCACCCTTATTGGCCAGTCGGGTTATTCTTATCGCCTTCCAAAAATCTGGAATTCACTTCCCCCTCAAATTCGCCACTCATTCTCTTGCTACTCAATTAACTCTGCCCTCAAGAACTTCCTTGTCCCTTCCTGTGCCTGCCATGACCCTCCCTAATCCCCCCACCATCTTCCCTAAACCCATATTACCATATGCCTACTGCCCACCACTCCTATTTCCCTCTGATCGTACTCCTCCTAGTCCCCTACTCTCCCTCCTCTTAATGTGTTCCTCCCCCTTTTTTCTCTTCCCTTAATCTATCTCCCACCTGTGAGCTTGATCACTGCCTTTTGCAGGCAGGATCCATAGCGCACAGTGGGCAACAACTTTATCACCTTTCCCCTAGTTCTCCTTTTACTGCACCCCATCAGTCACTGCTAGATCACTGCCTTGTGCAAGCAGGGTCACCCAGGACACTGGTAGGGTACTACCCTCCCCACTGTAGTTGACATCTGCTATCCCTCCCACAATATCTCTCCCCCCAACACCCCCTTTCCCTCACATCACTATATATATAACTCTCATCACCTATAACCTGTGTCTTACCAGTAGAGTTGTCCACCACCCTGCCCAGATAGGGATAACAGGACACCATTGAATTTTAACTCCCCCCTTTGAATACCCCCCACCCAAAATACCTCTCTCTCATCACCCTGCCACACTCTACCTCTTCTCTCCTCCTATCCCCTTTCCAGTTAACATAGCCTATCACTGGCCTACCCCCTACACTCAATTAAGCATTTACAACCTACCCCATACCCCACTTATATGCACTTTAGTCCACCCTGTCATCTCTGTTTGCCTCGAAAATCATGTTCTGCCTGTGTCTCTCCATAAATTTCCTTTCCCTTCTTCCTTTCTGCCCTCTTCAATTTTTCGTTCCCTCCTTCCATTCTTCCTCTCTTTACTCCAATCACTGTAAATCTTGAATATTAATGTTATACTAATGGCTACCAATTACTATTAGGTCACCTTACCATCTAGTGCAACATACTGTTGCCAAGTTATTATATGTGTTCCAGTGTTACCAACTGTTGCCAATTTGCTATATGTGTCTTCATATCTACTATACTTAACTGTTGCATTGTTAGCCAATGTGATCCACCTGTAATCCCTCCTGCTCTCATTGTATGCAAGTAAGCAAATTGTATTCCAACCTTGTAACATTTCTCTGTATTCTATCCAGTTGTTATCTATCCCCCAAGTTGCACTGGGAGACAAGCAACTTGTTGCTCAGCGTGCCTTTCTGGTGAAACATTTCAATAAATAAAATAAAGTACTACACATATGACTAAGTTAACTCGTTGTGTTCACCCAGATAGGGTGTAGCTGTAAGACTTTACTATAACACAAAAACTGCCTAGCAAATTAAACCTATAATAGCAATAAGCATTGCTGTAGCAGAAGTAGCCTACTCTATTAATCAGCAGTGCTCAGCAAGATAGGCAGCAGCTAGGATCTAGATGTGCTACTCTCTGCAACAATGCAGGTAACTTTTTGTATACAATTTTACCTGAGATAAGGCAGACAGAGTTTCTGGCTGCCAGCTGCATTTTCTGGCTGACTCTCCTTGGCAGACTCTCCTGATGTTCTTTGCACTACAGTGCTTAGCACTATGATCTGAAGTGTGGAGGGCTGTGTGGTAGGTTGCTGTTTTAAAGGGTGGTCCTCTATCCCAGGCAGACATGCAGGCAGCACCCCAGTTGGTGAATTTGGTTGGACAGGTACATCCTCAACAACTCTGCTGCTGATAGGCTTGTATTACCAACCAGGAAGGAGCAGCTGTTTCAGTGTCCTGGTGCTTGTGGTTGGCAGTCTGGCAATAAGATATTGTGTGGGGGGAGGGTGATCTCAGTCAGGCCCCCTCTCAACCTCTCCAGAGCAGCAGCGGTGGCAGTGGCAGTGAGTGCCTCTACTGAATTACAGTAGACTGCTCATAGGAAGCAGGCAGGAGCACAATTTTAATCCCCCTCATCTGTCCCAGGCTGACATGCAGGCATCACTCAGTTGATACATTTGGTCAGAAAAAATGCATGACTTCAACAGACTGGCCACTGCTAGGCTGGCTTCACCAACAAGGCAGGAGCAGCTGTTTCAGTGTCCTGGTGCTTGCTGCTTGATGCATTTGTAAAACACCAGATTTTGTTTTTGTGCTTAAATGATAATGTCATATTGTCTGCACTGTGTCACTGTCTATGTGATGCAGTAGTAGCAGTCTGATTTGTAAATAAGAAGGTCATGGGATTAAGTTTCACATCAGAATGTTATGACATATCAGTGAAAACATACGGTGTAGTACTATGAGTTGGAGGACTATCAGATGTGCTGATGTTTTGATCAGTAGTTAAATCAACATCCATTCCATTTTATTTTGTATTTTATTTTTTGTTAAGCAAGTAACATCACTAGTTAAATCTCATTTTTCAGGCTCTTTCAAGGCCAAAACAGTAGCAGTACAACGAAAGGAGAACACGTATGATTTAGATTGATTTAAGCAATATACCCTGACAGGGTGTGGGTATAATGGAGGATTTACCAGGGCTGGTGTGGTTCGGTCATGAGGCATAGCCGAGGGACTTAACCACACCAGGAGTGGTAAATCCTCCAGTATACCCACTCCCTGGAGGGGTATATTGTGATTATACAAAGGACCTGTTTGTTTTTGTACAAAAAAAAAAATGTTTAAAACATCCATTCATTTTCAAAGTTGCTGCTCATTTGTTTGCCATCCGTGTGCTTGGCAGTGGTGTGTTTGCGATGAACGTAGGGATTTGCCAGGAAGTTCCTGATGCAGCTGAGTAGTGGCTGGCACCTTTTCCAATGGGTACACTGGAGGATTTACAATGCTGAAAAGGTGCCAGCCAGCCAATCAAAATGCAGGATTCTGTCCATTTGTTTGTGCCCATTATATAATTGAGAATATACAGTGAGGAAGAAAATCGCAATAAATTATACATTCAGTCAACACTGGGATTTATATTTTTATATTCAGTCAGCACTGAAATTTACAAAGATTCAATGGAAATTCACAAATTTGGGGTTTGGGAAAAATGTGAGATAAATTGGAAATTAGTGTGATACTGAAGAATATTCCACAATAGGAATTCTGAGAGAACTGGAGCATGGGGATTACCAGACAAGCCTAAGAAGAAGAATAATAGAGCCTTTTGCTACAGCAGTGATTGAAAAGAACTGAAGAACAGCAATGATTGCCACTGTACAGCTTTGAAAAAGTGGGGCTGTAACAGTTTTACCAGGAAAGCAGTACTGGGCAGGTATCTTAACATTTCCCGGTACATCCCGGGGAAGGGGAAGTAGGGAGTAATAGTCTAGCCATAAACATGTTGATGCTTGCTATTAAGAATGGGTGGCCAAGGCAACACTAATAAAAGGTTTAATCACACAATTTTAAATGGAGCTCTTTTGTTATCTGCTGTGGGTTGATAGATTTCCATTGCTAATAAAGAGTATCCTCTGAATCCAGTATACTACTCCCCTTATACAGGAGAGAGGGCCTCCCAGGACACTAGCTGCATTTGCAATACAGCTTCTTTCTCAATATAAGTGTATCAAAATGACTTCCACTTCTGTTTCTACATACCTTTTTTGGTGCTTGGAGGGTAGTGAGCTATGGAATCACCTACCAATGCACACAGTAGACTCAAGCTACTCCAGGACAAATTTTATTTATTTATTTTATTTGTTTACTGAAATCTTGGAAAGACACCTTTGAGCTGGAGCTCATTTACAAAAGTTCCATGTCAAATGAACAAAAGACACATAACATACATTACAAGACTGGAACACTGGTAACTGTAAAAGTGCAGTGTTACAGGGCACCAGTATCCGAAACAGAGAATACGAGGATAACATACTATTATATTACAATGTAACACCAAATGAGGCCAAGCTTAGGTTCATTAATGATAGTCGCAGGGGGTTCATTAAGCCATAGAGGGGCCTGATAAGCAAAAGATCTTTGTGCTTGTGAGGTATGTAAAAATGGGACATGGAGAGATTTTCTGGCAGTGCTTCTTGTATGGAGGGGGTTGTGGGCAGTGGACAGAAGGTTCTGGATTGCAGGCAGAGTTAGGCCAAGGCAGGCTTTTTTCCCTACAATACACACTTGATACCATATTCTATGTTGTAGAGTAAGCCAACTGGACTGTGCATAAAGGGCACATGTGTGGGTTATTCTATTGGAACCAAGAAGAAGCCTACAGGATTTATTAATGGCAGTACTAATCCTTTTGAGGGTGGTGTCTGCGGCTGCCCCATAGACTTTTAACCCATAGTTAATGATTGACAGAATGGAATTTCAGCTTACTAAGGTAATCAAAGAGAACCCTGGTTAATAGAGTAGTTAAGAAGTTGGGCTGGGTAATATTTAACTTCTGCCCATGATATTTAGGAGAAATTATGACTAAGCTTCTGTGAAATGAACAAACAGCTGCTTTGACTATAAACGTATGTTCAGTCCCATTTATTCAGATGACATATGGCCAAGGTAGTGAGAGGAGAGTCTGTGCCAGTCATCGTCATCCTCACTGCACAATGACATTGATGGGTATCTTTGGGTGGGGTTGGTGCCAGCTAGGAGGTGAAGGGTAGTGGGGCTGAGAGAATGTTGGGGTGGTTGTCTTGTTTTGCAGGGCAGATGGATGAGGGAGGGTGCTGAGAAGAACAGATGCTGCTGAGTGGCTACAGGGGGGAAGGGGCACTTGACAGCCAGGGATATATCTATTACAACAACAGGAATTAGGTTGGGAGGGAGGTACCACTGGATTTCCAAGGATGCATTTATTTTTCCAGTGGGGTTCAGGCAAGGGAGGGAGAACATATGTTTGTTTGAAAAGGCACTGGTGCTGTGGGGAGGGGGTCGTGCACCACTGTGCACATTGACAAGAGTGAAGTTTTTAAAGTTTTAAATAGCACTGCCACAGCAGCCTTTTAATGCTTTCAAATCCCTTTCAGTACAGCACTGTCCAGTATGCAAGAGCTTCACCTCATTTGTATAGGTGCAATGGTGTATTTAGTACAACCACACTAATGACTTACAGAATCATTATGCTGGCATTTGAATCTACAGTATGTATCTATGAATATTGCAACAGCTGCACTCTCATGCTGTAGCTCATTAGTACAACACTAAGCCTACTTGAACATGGCATCCTATGTCACTGTGTGTTGTGGTTGAATTTCCAAGTACTGTGTCCTTGGTATGTACTGTTTTATAACTTAAAATACAAGTCCATCTGGAGCTGGGTGTGGGTTTGTTTGAAAAATATTTTTTTCAACATCATATTTTAAAACTGGTGGTAGGACATTACAGTTCTTCTACCATTTTCCATTTTCCAGTCTCCTTTCCCCACTTGACCCACAGTACTCAACATTGTAGGTTTTGGATTGAAGAGGGGGCTTCCAAGCAAAGCCAGTTCCCTGATGGTTAGTCACTATCCTCTCTTCAGTTTTTCAAATCTTTTGCAGATACACGCATAGTGTGTTTTTTATTAAGATTATCATTGTTACAGAAAATGCCATGAGATGAGAAAATGTTTGGGCGATGTCTGCAATATGGCTTACAAAACTGCTCTTTTGAATATAGAACCCTCAGTGAAAATGGTGTAAGAACCAATGTAAATCAATATATTGCAGAGTTAGTTTAGACATGGATTTCTCAAATTGCTTATCAGACATCACTGTTGGAGTACACAAGAGAAGCAAGATAATTGGAATCATTGCCTTATTTTGTTTTAGTTGCAAAACTTGGGTCTCGAGGATAATCATTTTTAGTTTTTTCTCAATACTTTATGATGGAGCGTCCCAATATCTGGAATATTTCGTGAAAGCAAAAGAAAGGTGCAGTCACTCTGATTCTAAATGAATCGTGTTCTACATCAATGTTTCTTTAAAGGTATTTTATTCTTTGATTGTTTCAGTCTATATGGCCAGCCCCAATGTTTTACATAGTGGCTTCTTCGGGGGGCTATAAATAGAAAGCAAACATATTTTTTTTATAACTCATGCACAAATTATTATTACTATTTTTTAAGGCTTTTTATAAACAGTCATATGATGATTTTTATCTCTGTCACTAATTTCCCAAAATTACATTCAGTGACTCTACAGTGTTTTTCATATTTAACATATATATAAAATCACATTTTTCACATAATAAATTAATTTCAGTATACTTTTAACAGCCTCCTGTTCTTATTTTTGTATATAAGATACTGATTGATGCTTTACCAGCCTTTGGGCTCCCTCTGATCTGCTCCATCGATCTATCACTTCAGTTAATTCAGTCACAGTCTTTTTAAGATACTAATGCATATCTATTCATTTTGCAGGTTTAAATTATATTGATGCAGTATGAAATATTTATATTTTCTTATATATGGCAAACGCTTTCTTATAGCTTTTTTCTGTTCTTTATAGCATCCAAAATACTGACAATCGTTTTATTTTTTTTTATTTTTTTTTATTTTCAGTCTATGGGTAATATGAGGTTAATGACATAGACATTTATTACTATAAGTAATCTTTTTCATATTTGTATAGTAAGACGTTTTTCTAACTTGCATACACACTTTTGTTGTAGCTTTATTTATCTTGTTCTATAAAGAGTCACATAGGCAAGGACCCTGGAATTCTGCAGTTGCAGAATTTTCTGCAGAATTTGTATCATGCCCCAGAATTCATATAGTGCCACAGAATTCATTGTTTTTTGTGAATTTTCATTCAAATATACAGTTTTCCATAGTAAAAACAAAAACAAGGCTCTGCGTCAGCATGTGGTCTAAAAGCAAAATAAAATGGTTATATTAAATGCACGCTGAAAATAGAAAATAGAGTTAAAAATCTACATTATGACCAGTTTTCCATAGTGCCAGACTCCTGTACCCATCTTGTTTACCATGAAGCCCCTCCCCTATGCTTGGCATGTGATGTCATCAATGACTTCACATCATATTTTAGCCAATGGCGGGACTGCATTCTGCCACAGAAATAAATAAACCATGCCACAGAAATAAGAAATTGCTGCCACAGAAGCCTAGGAGCCCTGCCACAGAAATCAGAAAATGCTGCCACAGAGCACTTGGGGCTCTGCACATAGAATTGCTAAGTAGTGTTATCAATATGCTATTCAGTTTGCTAACTGTTTCTTTTAGAAATAATCCAGCTTAATGTGTGCTTTTTTTATTTATTTTCTGTTTTTCTTCCTTATTCTGCTATAAACAATTTATAGTACTTTCAATCCACCACTTCATGTGATTTTGCTTTCTGTGCAACATTTGTTTACTGCATTACATTTTGTTTTGCATTTTTATGGTTTCTTACAGATAGAAAGTGTTAGGTTGTGCTTACAAATGTCTGCTTCTTACACATACCATATTTTAGCTTTAGCTATCAAACAACCACTTAGTGTGCTAACAGTTTCTATTCACCTTGTATCTGCTGCACCATAGTTTCTTTCACTTTTACTGTTTCTTACATATACCAAGCATTAACCATCCTTTAGTGAGCTTACGCTGTTTCCAAATCGTAGTCTATGTTTTTTGGCAACTTCCTGTGAGCTTAGAGCCTTCTCTCCTTTGTTGACCATGTCAGTGTGGACATGCAGACAAGGATGGCTCACTAGGCTCCCCTCTTGTACCTGTATGGAGCCGCGTGATGTGGCGACATCACCCGATACCTTGGTAATGTTTCTTCAGAGGCAGAAGCAGCTTCCTTACGGCGACTGTACCTAGGGCAGTTATTTGTGTCTGATGAACTTGGGCACAGGAAAGTCCTTTCTGGATTTCTTGCATCTGTCTTATGATGTTACAACATTTTTCTGTGTTGATGTTCCTTTAAAGAACAGACTAGTATTGTTTTTCAAGGCATATCCATTCTTGATATTTAACCCAAATGTTCCTTTCTTTATGAGGAGTGTAAGTAGGACAGCATTCTATGTCTTAGTTTTTGTTTATCTGTCCCGAGTCCTTCTCACTGAAGCCGTGCTTGTCTTAAGACTGCTAGATTTCAGGCAGCGGCAGACCTACAATGATTCTCCAGAAAACTACACTTACAAACCCAGTTTGGCAATCTAGCAACACAGAACAAAGAAAAAACAGTACAATAAACAGCCCTGGGGCTCAAGTCCACATATATGCCCCAAAGAGGGATCAGCAATGCTGTTGAAACCTATACTGGTACACAAGATAGCAAACTTAAAGAAGCACTTAGGCCAGACACCAAATCCCCCTTAGTCTAACATATCTAGGACACAAGTGGTGGCACTACAAAACTTAGAACAAGATAAATGTATCATAAAGCTAGCTGATAAAGAGGGATCAGTAGTAATACAAGATGTAGAGCAATATACATCCATCTGCACTGATCTATTAATGGTAGAGACCAATTACACAAAATTACCAACAGACCCACTACCCAGAATTAAGAAATGAGTGCTGTGCAGAATGCAAAATTCCGCCAGTGGAATTTTGGTAGAATGGGCATTCCACTGGTGAAATTTTCTGTGCAGAAAACCTGGTTTTCCAGTAGAATTCCACCTGTATTTTAAATGCAGAAATATATTCCACAGATTTTCATTTTCCATGGAACATATTTCCGCGATATTAAAGTTCTATTTCCATATAATCAAGTGGATGAATTTTAATGAAATTTCATACATTTGATTCCTGCTAGACTGGAGACATGTACATACACTGTGCAGTGTATCATAATGGTGACCTTATTTTTAATTTAATGATAGCATAGCAGTGATCAGTGGACTGCTGTTCCACTGATGTTCTATTCCATGGAATACTACTCCTCCACGCATTGATGCTGTTTAAAATAGCCACTGGAATGGTTTTCTGTGGATATTCATTGTGCATATACATATCGGCGGACTTACTGTTTCTGCATAATGATATTCCATGGATCCAGTTGTGGAAATCGGGTCGGGTTTTCTCAGCAGTCTGAGCAGTTGATGCAATGAGACATTACACATTACATTAATAGTTCCTCTTGCCCAGTAGGTTTCTCTTTTTCCTAAAGCAGCAGTAGCTTATTACCAGGGCTACTATCAGTTCAGTCACCTGAGGTTCATCAGCAGACATATAAAATGGCAGGAGTGGATATAGGATGGCAGCTTGGCTTCAATGCCAAGAAATGCAAATTTATGCATACTGGAGCTAAGAATCCTAGGACAGAGTACTACCTGGGTGGAGTCTGAGTATCTGCATCAGAGGAGGAGAAGGACCTTGGAGTGATGATTATTAGTAACCTGAAGCACTCCATGCAGTGTAAGAAAGCAGCAGCAAAGGCAAACAAGATGCTGGGATGCATATCTAGGGGATAGGTAGTAGGAGAGATGAGGTTATACTGCCCTTGTACAGGTCACTGGTAAGGCCGCATCTAGAGTATAGAGTTCAGTACTGGTGTCCACACCTCAAAAAGGACATTAACCTGCTAGAGAAGGTCCAGAGTCAGATTACAAAGATGATAGCTGGTCAGCAAACCTAGGCATATGAGTAGAAGTTGAGGGCACTGAACATGTACTCCCTGGAAGACAGGAGAGAGAGAGGGGACATGACTTGGAACTTCAAGTACCTGAAAGGGATAAATAAGGTTGATAAGGAGAGTCTCTTTAAGCTGAGTGGCAACCATAACACGATGGGGCACAATCTTAAGCTGGAGGGTGGGAGGTTTAGGAGGGAGGTCAGGAAGCACTTCTTCACAGATAGGGTGGTGGGCACTTGGAATGTACGCCAGAAGAGGTAATCTCATTGGAGACAGTGGGCAGCTTTAAGAGAGGCTGAGACAGGTATATGAGGAGGTAATGGTCATGGGTAGGGAGAATGGGAGGAGTAGGGAGAGGGGGGGCAGGGACAGTTGCTCAAGCTGTGGACCCTGCAACACAAACAGACTTGATAGATCAAATAGCCTTCTTCTGCTGGCTTCTTTGTATGTTTGTGTGAGTGTGGCAGGCACATAAGGATGGGCATAAAGCAGCAGCAGCATATGAGGGCCACTATCAGTTCAGTCAGCTGAGGTTTATCACCAGATATATGAGAAGGCAGAAGTGGGAGAAGCATATGAGGATGGGCCTAAAGAGCAGCAGCAGCAGCATCATCAGGGCCACTGTCAGTCCAGTCAGCTGAGATTCATCACTAGACAGCAGCATCAGCATCAGGGCCACTATCAGTTTAATCAGCTGAGGTTGATGAGGATGGGCCTAAAGCAGCAGCATATCAGTGCCACTCTCAGTTCAGCCAGCTTAGGTTCATCACCAGACATTTGAGATGGCAGGTGTAGTAGAAGCACATAAGGACGGGCCTAAAGCAGCAGGAACATAGCATCATGGCCACTATCAGTTCAGTCAGTTTTGGTTCATCACCAGAAATATGAGATGGCAGGAGTGGTAGAAGCACATAAGGACTGGCCTAAAGCAGCAGCAACATAGCATCAGGGCCACTATCAGTTCAGTCAGTTAAGGTTCATCACCAGAAATATGAGATGGCAGGAGTAGTAGAAGCACATGAGGAAGGGCCAAAAGCAGCAGAACAGCATCAGGGCCACTATCATTTCAATCAGATTTGATTCATCACCAGAAATGTGAGATGGCAGGAGTGGGAGAAGCACATATGGATGTGTCTAAAGCAGCTGCAGCATGAGATGAGAATAACACCAAGACCAGGTAGACACTAATCTGTGAATAAAAGAATGAGAAAATATAAATTGTAAATCACATTGCCATAGCAGTAAATGCATCTTATGTCAGGAATTTAATTTGACTGACAAGGCTGTTAATTTAACCTTACATAAACAAACTGTATAATTATAAAATTCTTACCTGAATCCATAACTATGTGTGAAGAAGACAAAGTTACACCCACAATAGATGGACATGTATCCATTCGTGTATGATGAAATCCAAGGAGAATAAGATCTGTAAAGAGAAACACGTAGAAATTTAACAATTTAAATTAGAGGGAATAAAATCAATGAACAATAATGGCCCAAGCATCGACCTCTGAGGTACTCTTTGTTCTATTTCTCTAACTTTTGATTATGTACCACCATATGCTAATGAAACATGCATAATTGGTATGCATATATAAAACAGATTACATTCAGCTTGGTCGTTGGGTTGTTATAATATCCCAGCAAAAAAAGTAGATGTCACTCAATCAGAATTCAGCATTCTATTTACCCATTACATCAATAAACAGTTATAACATATTCTTAATGTAAGTTCTTGATCCTATATTATCATAATTTTTTTACTATTTCATAGGCAAGATCTCACTGTAAATGAGAACCAAACCAACTGAATTACCATCAGCGGGATACTATTTCATGCAAGACAGATTGTTCCACAGAATTAAATTCTGTGGGCATAACATGTAATTTTTGAACAAATGAATAAGTGATTTTTAAAAATAATAACCAAGCAAGAGTTCATGCATTGCTATCATGACCACACACTTGATTTTATCTTATATACAATAGATACCCAGAAGATTCATATTTTTTATGTCTGTCTGTGGAATACTATTTCGTGGAAATGTAATCCATTGATTTTACTTTCCGCGGAATAATAATCCACAGCGCACATGACGCCGTTCCAAAAAAATCACTGGAATCTTATTCCATAGATGTTCCTTACCATTATGTCACACATATTGGTGGAACTTTCATTGCTTCTGAGTACTTTTATTCTGCGAATCATCACTTGTGCTTGGTAAAAGTTTCTGGCAAGTTCTTGCCTTGAAAATATTGTTTTCTGTGCAAGTTCTTTTCTTTTCTAAATAATGAATACTGCTCCTGCATCAACTAGTAAAAAGGTTGTGTGCACTGACAGTGCAGCACAGGATGAGGGTACTGGTGGTAGTACATCAAAAGCTGACACCAGGCCACATGCTCCACCCTTTTCTGCCAAGGAGACCTCCATTCCGGTTATTGAGGTCTCCAAAATGGCCACTGATCTTTTTGGCCCCAAGAGTCTTTCCCTTCTTAAAAGGAAAGAAATTTGGGAAGGCATATTGGCCAAGGTGAGTGCGGATGGTGAATGCCCTGCTCGCACAGTGAAGCAGCTGAAGCATTGCTGGGATGACTTACAGCACAGGGACCAGTACGTAATGGAGAATCTTGGTGGTGTTGTGACCCTCCTGGAAGTGCGAAAGAAAAAAAGGCAGCGTAAAAGCATTGAGAACGGTGAGTGTTAACACTGATAACTTCTATTTTCACTGGTTTCTATTTATGTGCTTGCAATGCAGCTGTGTACATGCATCCTCCTGAGCTTATTTGATTAATGTAACTCTTGGTATTGCATTACTGCTTGTTTATTGGTGTATTGTTAAAATAAATTAAAAGTATGTTTTTGTGTTTTATCAAATCTTTTTCATTTTTTTTAATCCAATTATTTAACCTGGAGTGGCACACTAAGCTGAAAGCTTGTTTACAGGTGAGACCTGGGTGCACAGGGAAGTTAAGTGGCTTGCTCAGGGTCACACAGCATGCAAGTGGGGGATGTGGGATTCAAACCCAGGTTTACAGATTTGCAGCTCAGAGCCTTAAACCACTGTGCTATACTGCCTCCCAAACATCATGCCAGGTGGGTGGGGGTGGGTGGTGACAACCAAGCAGCATCATCTGCTCAGGAGGAACAACATGGTATGATGCTACAGTTAGACTATTTATAGAGTAGGTCAGCGACCTACAATTTAACAATGCTACTGCTTGTTATTTCCATAGCCAAATTCTTTTCATGCCTTATTATTTATAAAGTAAGCTATCCTTCCTTGAATGAGAAATATGTTACTGGCTTTATCATATTATGTCAGCATATTTCGTTACTGCACAAAAATGTTGTATTGTACTGTATAATATTTTGAATCACCAAGAAGTATTACCATAGATTGATCAAAGTGTTCTTTTTTTTCTTGCCAACAGCACCTTCTGAAGAACGGACAGTAGAAAACACAAAGTCTACACCTGAAAAGAGTGGGAATAATGGAGATGGAGAGGACCATGTGGAGGCGTTGGGCGTGGGTGGTGACAACCAAGCAGCATCATCTGCTCAGGAGGAACAATCTTGTATGATGTTATTTGCACATGATATACTAATACCTGACTGGTTCACATTGTCATTTCTGCCTGTAGAAGCATCAGCAATGTATCAGCAGCATAAGCCGACCTACAGGTGCAAAGGTAGCGGTACTTAGAGTGGATCAATTGTCCCATGGACTGCTATATTCCTGTGATTGTGGGTGGAATGGGGTGGGGTTGGTAGGAGGAGTACAGCAAACCTCTGTGTGATTGTGTGAAACAGGCCCATACTTGTGTAATATCATACCACACATCAGCTGTATTTGTATGCAATAAGGCACAACAGGGTCTTGATTATTGTGGGTTTACGAAGCATTATGTGGTGTCAAGTGTCACGAGGCACAGCCGAATGACTTAACCACACAGAAGTGGGTCAATCAATTAATAACCCACATGCTGGAGTGCCTTAATGTGATTATACAATGGATTCATGTGTAAAATAAATCTAAAATGTTTTTAACTATGTTTTTTATAAATGCCATTCCTCAGCTGTGGGTTATTTAAGCAATAAGGCGCGACAGGGTGTGTGTGTTATCGTTAGCAACAACGTCCTCCTGGGGTGGGTTGAGCCACGGTGAGCCTAGTGCTTCCACCACCCCAGGAGCATTATTACATCCCTGAGTGCCTAATTGCTATTATACAATGGCTCGTTGTTATACAAAATAAAAAAAAAAATAAACATAACAAAATTATTTTAAGGAATCCAAATGGTCATGAGGAAGGTGGTCAGGATCCATAGAAAAGCAATACAGTGATGTTATTGTGTAATAACATCACTGTCTCAGGCACACATTGACCAATCAGAGTCCAGGAAATGTTCTTGCCATTGTTTAATGCAGGATATACCACGGTCATGTGATGTGTTTTGACAAATGAGGTTACAGGATTTTCAAACCCCATTGTATAAAATCCCAATCATACACTCCAGGGTATGAGTTGAGTGATAGACCCACTTCTTGTGTGGGTAAGTCACTTGGCTGTGCCTTGTGACACATGACACCACACAAGCCGTGGGTAAATCCACTATAATCAAGACCCTGTTGCACCTTATTGCTTAAACATACAGCTTATGTGAGATATGATATTTACACAAGTGTGGGCCTGTTTCATACAATCACACAGAAGTTTGCTGTACTCCTCCTACCAACCCCACTCCACCCACAAATACAGGAATATAGCAGTCCATAAGACAATTGATCCGCCTCTAATTACGACTACCTTTGCACCTGTAGGTCAACTTATGCTGCTGATACATTGCTAATGCTCTTACAGGCAGTAATTACAATGTGAACCAGTCAAGGTGTGGGTTATTGTAGGATTTACCCACTTTTTGTGTGGTGAAGTGACTCGGCTGTGCCTCTTGATACACCACAATCAGTGTGGGTAAATCCCCCAATAACTACACCCTGTTGTGCCTTATTGCTTAATTGTTTGCAAGACACAAGACAGCAATGTGCACCACAGACTAATCATTCTTACCTCAGTAATGGGCAAGATTATGGATGTGCTTGTTAAGTAAAGGATAGTGCAACACCTGGAATCCATAGGCACACAGGATCCAATACAGCATGGGTTTACAACAGAAAGGTCCTGTCAAACTAATCTCATAGATTTCTTTGTCTGCATAACCAGAGAGGTGGACAAAGGTGGTGCAGTTGATGCCTCCTACCTTGACTTCAGCAAAGCTTTTGGTACTATTCCACATACAAGATTAATTAATAAGAAGGGCAGGCTTGGGGTGGGACAGAGGTTGGTCAACTGGGTGTCAAACTGTTTGGTGGGCAGAAAATGGAGAGTGGTGGTAAACAGTATACAGTCAGAAGAGATGCATGTCATAAGTTGGGTACCTCAGGGACCAGTCCTTGGGCCAGTCCTCTAAAATATCTTCAACAGTGATATTGCAAATGGACTGGAGGGTAAGGTTAACCTGTTTGCAGATGACACCAAGATCTGCAACAGAGTAGATGATCCAGATGGGGTGGACAGAATGAGAAGAGATCTGGAAAAGCTGTCAAAATGGTCTGAAGAGTGGCAACTGGGGTTTAACGCAAAGAAACACAAGATCATGCACATAGGGAAGAGAAACCCTGAAGCTACCTATAGGTTGGGAAGGAAATTGCTGGCAATCACAAGGGAAGAAAGAGACTTGGGCTGCATCATCGCAGATGTCCTGAAATCATCAAACAGACCACTAAAGCAGCAGGTAAGGCTAGAGGGATGTTGGGGTGTATTAGTAAGGGTATCACAAGTTGTTAGAGGGAGGTAATGATCCCTCTTTACAGGACATTGGTTAGGCCCCATCTGAAGTACTGTGTGCAGTACTGGAGACCACACCTGCACAAGGACATTAACAAAATGGAGGCAATCTAGAGAAGGTCAACCAAATGGTGCATGGACTGCATCAGAAAACATATGAGAACAGATTAACGGAGCTCAATATGTATACCCTAGAGCAAAGGAAGGAGAGAGGTGATATGATCGAAACATTCAAACACTTTAAGGGCAAGGTGAAAGAGTCTAACATGTTTCAATATAAGAAAAATAGCCGGACACTGCATGATATTAAAGGGAGGTTGATTAAGTGGTAATGTGAGGAAGTTCTTTTTCAGAAAATGGTGGATATGAATACAGTGCAGGGTTTTAAAAAGGCATGGGATAGGCATAAGTGAGCAATACAGGTGAGTATGAAAAAATAGGCCATTGACAGAGGAAAGGCCTATGGCACATTCATAAGGTAGAAAAAATGGTGTCCATGACAATGCATAAGTCATATGAAGAGAGACTCCGAGCTCTCATTATTTTCTCCCTGGAGTAGAGGAGAGAGGGGTGGGTGGTCAATGCATACACATTGCATGACATTATTAGTATAATGATTTTATGAATTATTAACTTACAGCACCCCCAGAAAAGGCTCTTAGCTGGAGGGCATCAAAAAGGCTACAGGAAATCGAAGCTGCTTTCAAATAAAAGGCAGAGGCAGAAGACCAGAACAAGGCTCCAGAAGCAGGTGGGGCAGATGGGGCAAGCAAACAAGCAGCGACTGATACGGAGCATCTGAAGACAACAAATAAGTGACTGGGATGTCTGGAAAAGGACATGGCCGAGTTAAAAAAGGAAATGAAGGAGATTAAAGGAACTATACAGAGGGTTGATAACAAAATAGAAAAATGGTTAAGTACACCACATTGTTGGCAGTGCCAGGCTCAGCCCACAACCAATACCCCACTTCCCACAACAAGTGAAGGACAAGAGGCCACAACTGCACCATAAAGATGTGCGAATGTCGGACTACTGTTTTGTTTTGCAATTGAAAAATATTGTATATGGTTAAATTTGCAAATGTTTCTTATTTTTTATAGTGGTGAGGTGATATCATTCATGTTATTGTTGATATTATTATTCAGTGTTTATTGTTCTCTAGTTGATTTTGCTGTTCTTGTTTTTATTCATATCTTTGTTACATTAAAATGTTGTCATCTTTGAAAGAGTGTATTTCGTTATTTCAGCTGCATGGGTGGGGGACCTTTTCCAGTGTAGAAAAAGTACTAGAACAAGGGGGCACAATATGAATTTGGAAGTGGGTAGATTAAGAGGTAATGTGAGGACATTTTTCTACACAGAAAGGGTAGTCGACACTTGGAATAGTCTGCCACAGGAGGTAGTGGGGGCAAGCACAGTGGAGGCTAAGTATTCTTGAGACAGGCACAAGTGAAGCCTGAGAGGGGAGGGAGTGATGAAAAGCCATTGATCACGTAGGGTCAGTGGCCACATATAATGTACAGGGCCTACGGGCAGACTAGATGGGCCTAGTGGTCCTTATCTGCTGGCTATTTCTATGTTTCTGTGTGGGACTGCAAGGTAATCCTAATGAAACATAATGATGAAATAAAAAATACTTACCTTAATGCAGCAACAGGGCAGATCTTGAATGTGATGTAGTAAGCTGGATGATGATGAGATACAGTTGCAATACCCAAGGAAAAAAAGACCTGTGAAGGAAAAAAATGAGATAACATTTAGTGTTATATCCTGCACCTGGTTGAACACCTTCATTAAGCAAAGAATCCTAATGTGCTCAAGGTGGTGTATTATGAAGTGCTAGTGGCCCACCTTTGGTGGGTTGAAGCATGAGGAATAGCCAAGTGCTTCAACCATCAGAGAAGGAGCATTAGTCCATTACCCAACTATGTAATACAACATGACTGCCTTATTGAGATTATTACATAGGTCATTATTATGACAGTATATTCTTTTAGTTTTGTAATCGTATTACTTTCAGCTTGGACATTGTGCTATAATAAAGGCACAGTATGAAACTGCTGTCAGCAAATCATGAGCAAGCATTATTCATACCGAATGCATAATTTGTAAGTACGCTATAACCCACAGCAGATCATGGGTGTATCAGGGCATTAATGTATGTCCCAGGTGAGTTTTGAGGCATGAGGACGTGCCCAAGTGACTTCCACCAGCTGGGAAGTACATTAGTGCCCTGATACACCACTGTCTGGAGTGGGTTATTGCTCTTATAAAATAGGCACCAGACATATGAGATAGCAGGAGTGAGAGAAGAACATGAGTAAGGGCCTAAAGCAGCAGCATATGAGGGCCACTATTGGTTCAGTCAGCAGGGTTGAAACTGGCACCGTCCCGCTAGCCAAATGCTGGTAGATTTTTTATTGGGCTAGTAAGATTTTTATTTAACTAGGCCTGTGGGCTTGTACTGTAGAAGGCAACACTTCAGCATGTACACACACTGGGCCAGTGGAAATGTCTGTGGGGCGACTGGATTTTCACAGTCAGTAGCCTTGCTTGCTAGCGGCTCCAAAATTAATTTTGACCCCTGGCCAGCCAAAATGTATGTTTTGGAAATACTTACCTTAATGCATAAGTATAAGCCTGGTACCCTGATTGGCTGGCACTGGTACCATGGGGTGATGGCACGATTTACATATTGTAATTTGTGCCATCCAGCAAATCAGAAACCTGCATTTTATTGCCCTTCGTATAATCTGAATAAATAATTAAATAACACTTAAACACTGTCAGAAAAAAATAACAAAGAAGTAATAAACCTAAAAATGGAGAAATCTGAAAATAGAAATACTTTAAACACACTTATCTAATACATCTTTGACTACAATGTGCAGGACAAGAAGTACCATCATGGGATTCCTGCTTCATTGTGCTTGAAGTGAATGGCAGCGAGTGATATACCTGTAAAGAAAATAAAACAAGCACAAAGTTTGTGATTTTTTACGTCATGGATATGCTACATTCATTGTAAGGTGCCACTCAGCACTAGATAATAGAAATGAAAATTCAAATAAAAATTACTGCACTGACTTACTCTGATGAATGTCATCACAACATCAGAAACCAGGGTAATTGCAGATGAGGATCTTGCACTTGAGGCTCAGGAGAACAGGCCACAGGCGTCAGCAGTACCAGCAGGGCAGCAGTCAGGTGATCTCAGTTTGGCTTTGGTACTTTAGCGCAGCATCAACGTCACACAGGTTGGGGATGTAGGAGAAGGCATAGGCACAGGCAACAGGCATCAGCAGCAACACTGCATGTATGTACAGTCAATTAGCTTTGCTTCTTTATCGCAGCCTCATACACATGTTCCTGTTGTATGCACAGTAACAGGTGCAGATGCCACAGCCATCAGCAGCATGGCTGGTGTATCTGGTGAGTTGACTTTGGCTATTTATCACAGCATCATCACACATGTTCGTGGCATAGTATGAGGCACAGGAGCACACTAGGACTAAGGCATCAGCAGTGTCAGCAGGTCCAATGTCAGGTTACATTGACTTGGTTACTTGGTATTGCAGCCTTACCAAACATGTTTTTGGACAAGGTAAAGGAACATCCACAAGAGGAAAGGCCACAGGCATCAGTACAGTAGAACAATAAGGGCAACTATTAGATCAGTATCAATATTATTTTTGGTCATGGCTGCATAACGCATGGATTGGAGGGAGCATAAGTTTCATGAGGATGGACAGTACACAGTGAGTAGCAGGGGAGAGATCAGTAGTAGTTCACTTCTGTTTGGTTGTTATCTCATCAGTATAAAATACAGGATAGGAAATTCAATGTGTCCTGTATGTATAACACTTGTTTTAACGTCAAGCCACGGCAGTGAGACAGTACAATTATTGGTCAAACAAAGTCCACGCTAACAATGTCAATCAAAGTCAAAAACTTAATAAGTCACTTCATTCAGTCTGTAGTACATCAAGTACATGGCAAAGATTTTAGGCATATATAAAAGTATTAACAAGTAGGCTCTAAAGGTGCAAGAAAAAAGGCCATTAAATTACATAAAGTAAGTAGGAAAGATATGATGTTTTGAACACTCCTAAGTGACTGGCACCGTACACAGATTTTAACAATCAATTAGTAACATTATTCTTTTCAATTGCTGGTGTTTCTTTGATTAACAGTAAAATTGTTAGGAACATAAAAACGTAGGTGGAATGTGATGGTAGAAAAGGCCTACCAGGACCATCCAATCTGCACAAAGTGCCTAGAATGCCACTAGGCTTTTGCTGTAGTCCTCCCCCGCCCCAACATCTGCATCATATCTGCACCATTTTGCAATAAATTTCCATGCTCCCTACATACTGATAAAAATGAAGTTTAGGGAAAACTGGGGACATGTATGACTCACTGTGTCTATGACAGTGCAACTTTAATGAGTTTTGAAATTATGTATTCCATGATACCATTATGTGACATCATATGTGTATGTGTGAGGTTGGGAGGATGATGGGGAAGAGGGATTATATGACTGAAAATATGGCAGTCCTTTAAATTTACTACATTCCATGTCAATTATACTCACACAATATTTAGGGTAAATCAAGAAAGATGAGTGACATAAATGGAAATAACATATTGGAGGGAGTTTTTGATTTTGGATTATTTCCACCTTTGCTATACTTATTGTGGAATTTACCACCTTCAGAATTTTCATTTTTCAAAAGATGAGTATGGACTTTAAACAATAACTAAGTAAGACATTGCTGTGTGCTGGTAGTGTAGTACTCACAGAAATAGACTCAGACACATAGGTGCAATGACGATTGTCGACTCAAGAAGAGTGTGCCCTTAACCGCTACGCCCTGTCTGCGGTTGTGCCTGCGAATATGTGTGTAGTACTATAACACAACACAATACCTTTCTGCTTAAATAAAATGGACCCATACTTAACTCATTGAAAATGAAGTGATGAACATTCTACAATTTTCAAAGCCAAAAGATTAAAGGGACGCTGTCAGCTTTCTGATTAAGTTTTTAACCCCATAACAGTAGTGTGCCTCTGCTTTGACATCCAACGATTAATCTATAATACCGCTTATGTATCTGAAATCATCATTTGTAACTGTCTGTTTTTTTCTGTAAGTTGCTGTTTGAGCATTCTGTGTTTAAATAACCGCCTATTGGAAGTATAACCATAGTAAACCCGAGAATGCGCATTGTCTGGGGAGTGGAGTCCCGATATACAATTTTTCATACAAGTTTTTAAAATCAATCCCTCCTCTGCGTGCAAATATTCTGAAGTCTTCTAGGCAACAGTCAGCAAAACCGAGCAGAGTGCTGCAGTACACAGTTTAAAACCAGAGCAGAAATCACATGCACACACATCAGAGTACTGTGAAAAGATCCTGAGCACGTGCAGGAGCATCATGCTCCTGCACATGTGTGTGATTTCAGCTCTGATTTAAAAATGTGTATTGCAGCACTCTGTGTACATTTTTTGCTGCTAGATGGCTAGAATACTTCATAATATGTGTATGCAGAGAAGGAATTTTTTTAATACTTGTATATGAAAAGTTGCATATCGGGACTGTGCTCTGTAGACAACAGGCATTCTCGGGTATGTATATACTTTCAGTGGGAGATGATTTAAGCCCAGACCGCTCAAACTGCAACTTACAGAAAAAATAGACAAACAGTTACAAATCAATGTTTTTCAGATATACAGTGGCTTTATAGAGTAATTGCTTGACAAGTGTGTGCCAAGAGGTACACTCTGTGATAGGGTAAAAATAGTTAATCAGAAACCTCACAGAGTCACTTTAAATATACTAAGGTGATAATTAATCGAAGCCACTACTAGTGTCACTCCACACTCCAGTATGTTTTTTTCACTTGTGGCCATCTTTCTGTCCACAAAGTAAATAAATTGTGTACAACATAAATGAAATAAATAAAAAACATGTGTCCTCTGTCATGACCCCCCCAAAAAAGAAATATATGATATTTAACCTAATTCAGAATCAAGGGATATTATTAATTCAATATGGTTAAGCCCAGCAGAAAGTTATGGCAATCATAGTGTGTATCTGCTATGGTAAAAGGAGTGCTGCTTCATCAACATGCAGACACACCCCAATGCAGCCCGTCACCCATGGCCCCATTTTGTGATGGCAGAAAATGAAGATTGCATGTCTGCTACATTGACTTGTACTAGTTATAGTTACAATTTAGGGAAATCAAAGCGAATGCTGAAGTAACAGGTACTGTTACTCCAGTGATCACTTTGATTTGCTTATATTGCAACTCAAAATATTAATAACAGCTGTAGAAAATGCATGCCCATACAAGTCAATGCAGTAAACACACAGCCTTCATTTTATGCTATCACAAAACATGGCTAGAACTGCCTGCATGGTGGTATGTCTGCAGGTTGAGGAAGTAGCACTGTTTTTCCAGGGGCAAGTACACACAAGGATTGCAGTATTATTTACTGGACTGAACTGTAATGGAACTATTAGTACCCTCAACCCCTGAAGTCGGTCAAATATCATACTGATATAGTGGGCTGCTGGACTCATGACAGACAAAAAAACTGTACACAAGCTCAGCGAGTATACAATATCAATCCTCCCCTACCCCCAAAAAACAGAATGGTATCTAGTACTTAGTACATGGAAAGCATGGTTAATTTGTCAATTCGTCATAGTTCCACTGGAATACACACAATTACACATACATGCCCAGTACTCCAGTTAAGAAAGATCATACATTTTATTTGCTGACAGATAAGCAGTCACTCTTACTTTTATGGGAAACTGACAGGGATAGCAGGGATATTTTTCATGAGCATCAAAGAAACTCCAGTAAAGAAAACTCTGAATAATACTTATTATTTAAAATCTATGTAAGACGCATGTAAGTGAAGTGCAACTTTTGAGAGTGAATATTGAATAATATTACATTGGATTGGTTCAATTACTTTATTTCATTTAAGGCACTGCTATAGCCTACTTGGGTTAATATATGACCGAATACTGCAGTGCAGCAATGTTTGTGATGGAAATTGCTAAATTGGGAAGTAGATGGCTCATTTGTTATGTGAGTTGGTTGCCGTTGTTCACTAGGACTTGTTTGCTTAAACTAAGTGTGGTCGAAATGCCCCTCAGCATTATCCTCATCTGAGGGGCCATCAACCATGACACTGCCATCATCATCATCCTCCGTCAACAACAGCTTTGAAGGATTTCGGGAAGATTTGCCACCTCCATTATCATGGTAGATTGATGTGGCACTTACTTTGTAGTCAGGTGGGATATGCTCGTGATTCATTTTAATGAAGGTTAGCATTTCCACATTTTTACTTGACAGACATGTCCTCCGGTCTGTTATGATAGCACCTGCAGTACTAAGCACTTTCCCTGCGCTGACACTGGCTAATGGGCAAGAAAGGTACTTAATAGCAACTTTGGCAAGAGCAGGCCACACAGCGAGTTTACCATGCCAGTACAGCAGTGATTCATCAGCTGCACCCAACTCCTCTGTGTCCTTCATGTATGCCTGCACGAGTGAGGCTGCTGATATCTTGCTCTCTCTGTCAGGTTGCAGTACATTTCTGCTTGACACACCCACCTGACAAGGACTGACCACAAGGTTATTTGGTATCACTTTCTTTACCCGACTTGACACTGGAGGTGCTGAAGCATGTTGATGCTCTACTGCCTGTGGCAGAAGTGGATGATGATAACATAGAATGACCAGATTCTACTTGCTTGCTTGCTGTCATTGCCTGCCCTGCTGATGAACTGCCATTTCTTTAGTAACCAGGTCTGTGAGAGCATCAGTTGTATTCTCAACATCTCCAGGCTTGAGTAGAGGCTCGAATGCTATGCTTGTAAGCGTGGATCAATAATAATATTAACCACGATAAACTTTGACTCAACATGCTTTCAACAAATGATGGTTGATGGATGCACATTGTGTCATGATGGACTACTTCAATGCCAGTGTTATGTTATCATCATTGCATTCAAACTGCTCCCTTATGTTTTTAAGTGCCTTTAGTAGGACATGGATTAGTGGTATTGCCTGGCTGATACAGACAGTTGCCGCACTTACCACTTGGGTTGTATGCTCAAATGGCTGCAGGATTTGAATTACACTGTCCATTAGGTGCCACTGAGCCATAGTGATGGAGAGGGAGGATATATCATGATCTTTGTGCAGCATGGTAAAATCAGTTAATACCTTGTATTGCTCAAACAGGCATTTAGGCTTGTACAAAATGGAATTCCACCATGTGGCCACCTCTTGCTTTAGGCGATGCTGTAGAATTCCATTTTTGACCTGATGCTTTTTAAGTTCATTACTGGCTTTGGTGGAATGGCTGAAATACCCACACAAGTGCTATGCAGCTGTAACCATATCGTCAATGTCCTTGTTGCTCTTCAGATAATCTTACATGACCAAATTCAAATAGTGTGCAAAACAAGGAACGTGACAATAGTACCCATCCTCAATAGCCTTTACTACATTATGGCCATTATCGCTGGCAATAAACTCAACATTGATGCCAAGAGATGTCAACCAGTAATCTATTTGAGCCTGAAGCTCACTCAGTATGTTCACTGATGTGTGATGCACAGTATCCATGCATGACATGCTGAGTGGGGCCTACTGATGTACACCACCAAGTGCTGCATTGTAAGAAGGAGAACAAGAATTACCAGAGCTGGAGGATGAAGAGTTAGGGAAACAAGCCCAGTGGCATGTTATACACATATATGAGGAGGAAGCACCAGGCCTACTACTCCACATATCTGTTGTTAGATGAACACAGTCTACCTCAGAATGATTTATAGCATGGGAGACTACACTCTCTAAATCTGTAAAAAGTTCAGGGACAGTCTTAGTGGAAAAAATATGTACGGGATGGAATGTTCCACTTTGGAACTGCTCTGTTCATGAGGTGATGAAAACCAGGGTTTTCTACAAATGAATAGGGCAACATGTCTACTGCCAGCATTTGGGCTAAACAGGCATTAAGTTCATGGGGGACTGGGTGATTACGGTGGAATTTAGTTATTTTAAAAAGAGCTTCTGAAATCAGGGGTTGAACAAGTGGGGTGGATGCGACTATAGTGCTTGGTTTTAAACTTAACTGAGGCAGTGTAGTACTGATACTACCTACACATGGTGTCATGGTTTTCTCCTTTCTGAAATAACCAGAAATAACAGTAGCTGGGTTACTACATTTTTTATTAATGGGGTGCTGGTGGTTACCTGTTTATGTGTAATGCTGCTGCTGCTGCTACTGAAGATATTAGTAGTGCTTGTACCACTGAGGTTTTTCTTAATCAAAAGCATGGAGTCATCATACCCTGTTTCATCAACATCTATCCCCACCATGGCCCACAAATGACATATGTCTCCTGAACCCCATATTTGTCTCATGCTCATGCTTCTGCCACATAATTAGATGTTTTGATTTCAAGTGGCTGCTCTGCCCTGTAGTCCCAAGCCTTCCGCCAGGTTTGCCACGGCTAACCCAAGCTTTGCATACCTGGCAAATAGCAATGTGTGAATTTTGGGGATCTGTGATGAAAAAATACCATACTAGAGATGTGCTGCTGCTTTGGCTATAGACTTGTCTCTTTGCTTGCACAAAAGGTGAACTTTCCACATTATGACTTCTACTGACTGGTACTCTGCCTATGTCACCAACATCAAACTTTAGTGCACTGCTACTGTACCTAATGTCACACTGTCCCCATGTGGCTTATCAGCTGCAAAACAAGGTGTCAGTTTTGTAGCTTTGGAACTAGATAACTTCACCAACCCTGAATTACCACTGTCGTAATCCTACCCCTCCACAACCTCAAGCACATGCTTACTATTTGGTTTCTTATTAATTACAATTTTGGTGGCATCAATCTGTGGAATCCAGTCCATGTCCAGGACTGAATCATCCAGATCAGAACAAAATTCACTGCTGCCAATATCTATATTATGTGGTTCTGATTCTACATCTGAGTCATTCTGATCAGTTTCTTGAGGGTCACTGACTTGATCCGCTGCATCTGCAACTGGCTTCAGTAAAACATCATCATTCATTTCAAAAAGCTCATGCTGAGAATTGTTCATATTTAAAATATTCTCAGAAAAACTATCTGAATCAAATGTTGCCTGACTTTCAGACTCCTCAATAACATCAGATTGTTGTGGCATTATCATAATGGCTGCTACCTCACTAACGGACTGTCTGCTGCTCCGTTTAGGAAGCTCATGTGCAGAAACCTGTACACCACCAACACATACTTTTTCTACAGATGCAACAGCACAACTATTCTTTCTGGATGAACTGACCAGCATGGATGCAACAGAGGGCTGCTGCAAAGCAACATGCTTGCCAGATGATACTGCCAAGCTCTTAGGCCACCTACCACCTGCAACTCTTTCCTTGCCTTTATCCCCCTTCCCACTGCTCCCACTGGCACATTCTGAAATGCTGCTCTTTTTCATATTTACTTACACACAGAAGCAAAATTAGTTTAATAATAGGACAAATTTTTGTTTCAACTGTAAGATTTAATGGGGGGGGGGCACAAAACTGAAATACCTCTTCTTAATCTGTTAGATTATTATTGGACAAAAAAGTTTTTCTTCCAAACTATCTCTTCTGCCTATCTCTAACTAACTAATATGTATCCTATCCTTCTTACTTGGGGACTAGGTGAGATTATGAATACTGCACTAATGGAGAGAAATAAAGTACATCAAACAACAGAAATAGCTGCAGTGCAGTCAGATATTACTCTCTGACAAAAAGTAATGAAATTATGCCTTATTTTCTAAATAAAATCTTCCTTAGTTACGGAATGAGAGAGATTAGTACAACTACAATTTTTCAGAACTGTATATGCCAAAAGAAATTGGGTCAGAACAATGTGATGTAAGTTCAAACAATCTGACAAAGAAAATATATTCTTTCTTTCTCTTCACACTGTTTACGTAAATCTCTCTCTCTTACTTTCAGACTGCTGTTACATCCTGATTTAACTAGGTAGTTATGTACAACAGAAGGATTTTTGTCAGATCTGTCTGTGAGACTCTCTGACAAAAAAAGTAATTTACACTACTGCCTCACTGTATACATCTATGTTTCCCTAAAACTCCAAATCTCTCTCTGTCTCACTCAGCAAATGCAACTCCAACAGAAACTTGCTAAATTAATTCAAAGACTCTTGAATCCTGATCTACACACACCAACACAAACCAAAATGCAGACAGTTTAAGGAAATATATCTAAAACATACTTCTCACACATATAATACACCCTAACAGAACATTTGCTACTAATATGTAGCAAAACTAATTGACCACAACTACGTTTTGCAGTATTTCGAGAAGAAGTAGTCTGTATAACAACACAGAGCACTAAGCAGAGTAGATCTTTCTCCATCAGATGCCAGTACTAATCTGTGTGGAGTTGAAGGTGTCACATTACTAAATGACTGCTGTCACATGATAGAAGAAGCTAGGTGGTGCCAATTGATTGCTTCCACGGGATAGTATTCTGCATATTTATGTTCCGAGGAATTGTTTTCCACGAAACTTCATGGGCTTCAATTACAAAAATAAACATCTTGAAACTGACTTTAATAAATAATGGTCACATCTGGCATTCAAGTGGATCATTACCAGACATAAAATATCTTAAGATATATGTATATATATATATATATATATATATATATATATATATATATTTTATTAACCAATAGCAAAAGTAGAATTCAAGGTGGGAATTTATGGTGGAACACGATTAATCCACAGAAAATAATTCCCCAACATCACTTATCTGCAGAAAAGTACACAAAATTAAATGCATACATTTTCTGTGGAAAATAATAGCAATCTGAGGAAAAATAATTTGCGGAAAAGCTTTCTGCGAAAATTCCCAGCAAAATATGTAGAATTTCGCCTTTCCAAAACATTAAACATAGGTGAAATTTCGCCATTCCGCCTATGGCAAAATTCCACCTAAACTAGGTGGAATTTAATGAAATTCCATGGAATTTCATTCTGCTGGAATTTGAAAATTCCTCATAGCCCTCTAAGAAAGAAATCTCAGAATTGTTGGAGGAGTTGGTAGTCATTAATTGGCTTAAAGAATTGGAAGCAGAAATGATAGTATTAAAACATCAGCAAACCCCTATGTTCTATGCTTTTCCCAAAGTACACAAAGATTTAATCAAACCACCAGGAAGGCCCATTGTGTCTGGGATAAACTCTGTCTTGGAACCGCTGTCCAAATACATAGATCACTTCCTTCAACCCCTAATTGAAACAGTCCCAACATATATCAAAGACACAAGCCATGTGTTACATCTACTAAATGAACTGAATAACACCAAAGAAATGACAGACACTATACTGGTGGCCATTGATATGAAGGTATTATATTCGTCCATCCCCAATAATGAGGGAATCACATCATTGGGTAAAATGCAAGAAGAGAGAACACAGGGAGCTAGACCAAAGACAGAATTGCTATAAGAAATAGTGAAGATTATTCTGCATACTAATTACTTCAGATTCGATAATGACTATTATACTGTATACAAACAAAAGGGACTGTGATGGGCAGCAGTATGGCACCCACATATGCAAATGCTTTATGTGTGATTTTGAAAACAAATACATTCTGTTCAATGAAGAAGGAAGAAACAGATTCTGTGAGAACATACTATTTTGGAAGTGTTTTATAGACGATAGGTTACTAATTTGGCAAGGGGATGAAACATCTCTAGAGGAATTTAAAGGATATCTAAATACCAGAGATCCAAACCGGACATTTACAGTAAACTCAAACAAGACCAAGATAGATTTCCTTGACATCAATATAACCAAAATGGGACCAAGGCTAGAAACTAAACTATACAAGAAAAGCAAATACTACATTACACACCCACAATTTTCACCCTCAGAAATTTATAGAAAACATGCCATATTCAGAATTACTCCAAGCAAAAAGAAATTGCAGCCAAGAAACCGACTTTGAACAAGAACAGGTTAAGATAATAGACAGATTTAAAGAGAGGAAATGCAAACACCAAACTCTGAAGTTAGCAGCAGAGAAAATTAAGAAAATAAATAGAAAGCAGATGCTGCCACAGAAGAACAAAACAGGGACAACAGTGTGGCAAGTGAACTTCAGCACACAACACACAGTTCACATGCATGTGATAAGAAAGATTCTATTAGACAACTGAAAATTCTGCATGATAATCCAACATCAAGGGGCCTATCTGAACAGAAACCATATGTAATATTAAAAAGAGTGCCCACTATATGAGATAAATTGGTACATGCAGAGCATGTATCAAACAAAGCACCAAAGGAGGGACACTCCTGCTGGGACCTTTAAAAAAATGGGATGATCCCATGTGGTAGATGTGTGGCCTGTGGACACAAGGCTGGATTAACAAGTTGTGGTGCCCTGGGGAGTTTTGAATTGTGGTGCCCCCTGTGACTTAACCAGTAGGCCGGGGGTTTTGGGGGCCGCCTAGGCCACCGAAAGCTGAATGGTTTTTGATGCCTTAAAATGCATTTGAAGGGGTTTCCAGCTACTCTGATTGCCATTCTTGGGGTGGAAATAGGTCTGGTGACAGAGCAGCCAGGACTCAGGTAGAGATGATCTGACCTAACACCTTCATTGCTTCCTATGTGGCCTCCTGACCAGTGTCACTGCCTGCCCCCTGGCCCAACACCAGCCCTTTTAGCTTCTACTTTAAATACTACTCTGGTGGATTTTGTACATTCTACCACAATACAAGTGTCCATGATGCCTGGATGTATCATTCTTGCTCTCATTTGAGCTTTTTCAACCAAAGATGGATGCCAATTTTGGTATTTGGGGCAGTAGAGCGTGAGCATTCAATGGGGTAACTAGCACCATAGTTCATGTATGCACAATCCATCAATCCATTTCTGATGGTGTCCTAGTAACAGCTGATTGAAAATCAATCAGATAGCACTAGGCCATCTTATCAAAAAGTGATTATTTCATACAAAAGCCAGTGAAAAGTGAGGTTGGTCATGCTCTGTGGTGAGGGGCATTTTTCTCTTTTTATAGGTGTAAGGAGGTATCCTTTGGGTGAGTGGGTGGAGAAGGGTGGTAGGTGCAGAGTGAGATTATACAATGAAGGTGGTCTGGTCATCTGGTCTGGATTGGCTCCGCTCTGTTCATACTCCTCATCTCCTCCAACTGACTGAATTTTACTAATCGTTGATTGAATCCAATGAATTGTCCTCCTCGCTCTAGTCTGACCATCACGGCTATTTTGTTTTGTTTAAATTAAATATGTGGCAGGTGCAAATGATGCAGTCCCAGATGCAGTCTAGTATAATCAACAGTGGGAATTGGGATTCGACGTTTCGAGAGGGAGTAAGTCATCTGGTGGGACTTAATGCTCCATGTGATGTAACAGGACCAGGTATGGACCTGAGGGGGACAGAAAAGTTCAGGTCTGGATGGGCGGGGGAGCAAACTTCAACAATGGACTGAATTGGAGCCCTGTGATTAGCTAGAGGGTGCATGTTGTGTTGCAGCTGCAGCACATCCATGACCATGGGGGACAAATGCATCAAATGGCAACCTGTTTTGAGATGGCAGTGGCAGGGTAAATGGTCACAGATGATGGAACCTTCCTCACTTTTGATGTATGCTCCCCCCCCAAAGTTTAGTCAGAGAAAGTACAGGGGTCAGGGAAGAACAGGGAAAAAAACAGAATAAAAAAAATAAAGGAAACTTAGGTAGCCCCTCAAACTCGGGGGCCCACAACAACTGCCCCATCTGCTCTATGATGAATCCATCCCTGTAGGGGCACACAACAAGAAAAGATCACTTCAAGCATCCACATACTGGTGTCAAATGCAATATCAATTTCCACATAAACTGCAACACAACAGGGGTGGTGTATGTGATACAGTGCCCCTGTGACTGACTATATGTAGGCAAGACACTAAGAGAGCTCAAAACAAGGATAACAGAGCATAAAAGCAGGATGAGGAATAGGGACAACAACTCCTTTCTGGTTAGACAATACATGGAGAGGGGACACATGGCGGTACAAATTTGGTTTTGGGGCCTAGAGCAGTACCCAAACCCAGTAGTGGAGGAGACTACAATAAAATATTAGAAAAGCATGAGATGTAGTGGATACAGGAAATGGGCACATATTCAGAAGACTGAGGTCTAATTGAAGATGTGAACTGGCAAGCATGCTGGTAGCATTTTGATTTGAGAAAAACAAACTTCTCAGCTGAAAATTGAGAAGAAGGTAGAAACTTAATAAAAAGTGATGGAAGGTTAAATGAGTTGACCTCCAGACAAAAATCAAAACAACATAGGGAGGAGAAAAATTAATCCAACCCTTCAGCCAGAAAAATATACTCCAGGAGGAACAAAATTGGGGAGAGATACTGTGGGTTAAGCTGGAAAGGAAAATGGGGCCAGCCATCCGCACAGGTGTGGTCTATAGACCACCAGCCCAGGAGGAAGAAACAGATAGGGAGCTGATGCTAGCCATCCAAAGGATGGCAGACAAGGGTGAGGTAGTACTGGTTGGAGACTTCAATATACCAGACGTGACTGGAGCATCCCAGCAGCAGCATCAACTAGAGCAGATTTATCCTGACTCCTTCAGGGTGCCTTCCTCAAGCAACTGGTCATGGAACCAACTCGGCAGAAGGCAATACTGGACCTTGTGCTCACAAACAGGGACGGTGTGATGGGGTAACAGTGGGGAGCACCTGGGTAACAGTGACACCAGTCATTGTGGTTTGAAATCACAGAAAGAGCAGAACCAAACCACACAAAACACGATCCTGGATTTTAGGGGGCAGACTTTGGGAAAATGGGGAGATACTTTGAAAGAGGCATTAAGGGAATGGGACATGAATCACGGGTTGAGGAACAGGCAGTATTTAAAATGGGGATTATAAGAACAACAGAATTATGCATTAAGCAGGTTAGCAAGAGAAAAGGAAGAGGAGACCATTATGGTTTTCCAAAGAGGTAGCAAAGAAAGTGAAAAGCCAAAAAGATTGCATTCAGGCAATACAAAAAGACACAGGCAGAAGGGGATAGGGAGAAGTACCAGGGAGAAACAAAGGGAGGCAGGGAAGTCAGTAAGGGAAGCCAAAGCTCAGACAGAAGAACACATTGCAAAATCAGTGGGTAAGGGGACAAAACCTTTACAGGTACATAAGGAAAAAAGAAAGACAAAGGAGGATAGTGAGACTGAAGGGGAGGATGGGAGCCAAGTGGAGGATGACAACAATAAAGCTGACATATTGAACAGGTATTTCTGCTCAGTCTTTACTAAGGAAGAGGGGGTAATGGGTCTGAAGGAGTACAAGGTGAGAATGGTGCAGAAATGGACATAAGTCCCTTTACACGCAGAAAGGGTCCTGAAAGAACTGGAAGTAATAAGAGTTTATCATGCTAATGGGGCCAGATGGGGTGCAACCCCAGGGTCCTTAAGAACTAAGAGGGGTGGTGGCTGAACCTCTGGCTATCCTGTTCAGCCAATCACTGAAACGGGAGGCACCCAAAGACTGGAGGACAGCAGATGTAGTCCCCTTATACAAAAGTGGGAACAAAGAGGAAGCAGGGAACTACAGACCAGCTCAGCCTCACTCGGTAGTGGGAAAGATCATGGAAGCACTACTGAAGGAGAGATTGTGGAACATCTGGTTGTCAATGGACTACAGGACCCAAGGCAGCATGGTTTCACCAGGGGAGGCAGCGTCAGACCAACCTCATTGAATTTTTTGACTGGGTGACTAGGAGGTGGATCAGGGAGGGCAGTGGACATGGCCTATCTGGACTTCAGCAAGGCCTTTGACACTGTGCCACATAGAAGACTATTACACAAACTGGGGAATATGGGAGTGGGCAGGACAGTAGTGTGGTGGGTGGTAACTGGCTGGGTGGCAGGACACAGAGGGTGGTGGTAAATGGCTGTCACTCCACAGAGGGAAGAGTAACCAGTGGGTACCACAGGAATCAGTGCTGGGACCGGTCCTATTCAACATCTTCATCAGCGACATTGCACAGGATCTAGAAGGCAGAATTTCACTGTTCGCTGATGACACAAAGCTCTGTAACAGAGTAGACACACCAGAGGGTGTAGACAGAATGAGAAGGACCTGCAGAAACTTGAAGAATGGTCAAGGGTTTGGCAGTTGAAATTCAATGCAAAGAAGTGCAAGATAATGCATATGGGCACAAAACCCTGGCACAATATATCAGTTGGGGGTGAGGATATAGCATGCACCAAGCAGGAAGGGATCTTGGGGTTGTCATCTCTGATGACCTCAAGGTGGGGAAACAGTGTGACAAGGCATCAGGTAAAGCAAATAGGATGCTGGGATGTTAGGCAGGGGCATCACCAGCAGGAAAAGGGAGGTCATAATTCATATACAAGACACTAGTGAGGCCCCACCTGGGTACAGTGTACAGTTCTGGAGACCATACCTACATAAGGACATAGACAGGGTAGAGAAGGTTCAGAGGAGGGCAACAAAGATGGTGCATGGGTTGCATCACAAGTCCTATGGAAGACAGGTTGAAGGAACTGAACATGTACTCCCTGGAGGAGAGGAGGGAGAGGGATATGATAGACATACAAGTATCTTACAGGGAGGAACAGGGTGCAGGAAAACACTATTTTTAGCGAAAAAGATGTTTCAGGACTAGAGGGCATGGGATGAAGTTGGAGGGAGGACGATTCAGAGGAAACATGAGAAGGAATTTCTTCACAGAACGGGTGGTGGACAAGTGGAACACCCTGCCAGAGGAAGTGGTGGGGGCTGAAACAATCACAGGATTTAAGAATGCATGGGATAGACATAAAGGAATTCTAGAGGGCAGGGGTAAGGGGAAACAGACTTCTAGGAAAACAAACTGAACTTACAAGCTCAAATGGGCAGACTAGGTGGGCCATAGGCCCTTATCTGCCGACACTATGTATCTATGTATCTATGTATCTATGTATTATTGCTAAACAGCCATTATAGGAAGGATTGCTGCAAAGTTACAAAAAGTAGTGGGAGGTCTAACATTTTGACCTCCAGATAAAAACAGATAAAGGGAAAGGGAAAGGGAAAGAGAGGAAAAACACATTATGAATGTAAAGAAAATACAACCCAACTCACCTTTCTAAACATCAATCAGATGGGGAACTTCTAGGCAGAAAGCAGAACTGTTGTTATAGCAAAATTACATTGTAAACACTTTGACAAGCAAAGCATCAGTGAGAAGAACTCAGGACATGCAAACAAAAAACTAAGACATAGAATGCTGTTCTACTCATAAAACAGTGCAGTCATGTACTTGGGGTGCAGGAACCCAGGGGAGGAGTACATAATGGATGGGGTGATTTAAGAGGCACAAAACAGGAAAGAGATCAGGGGGTAATCATATATGATGATCTAAAGGTGGCCAAATAATATGCCAAAGTGGTGAGGAGAGCCAGCAGAATGATGGGGTGTATTACGGGAGAGGTATCACCAGCAGAAGAAAAGAGGCCATAATGCCACTGTACAGGACATTGGTGAGACCTCATTTAGAGTCATGTGTCCAGTTCTGGAGGCCACATCTCCAAAAGGACATAGACAGGGTGGAGGCAGTTCAAGGAAGGGCAACAGAAATGGTGCAAGGTTTGCACCAAAGGTCATATGAGGAGATATTGGAGGAAGTAAAGATTTATACTCTGGGGAGAGGAGAGGAGAAGGAGGAGTGACATGATAGAGACCTTCAAGTGTCTCAAGGGAATAAATAAGGTACAGGAGGGCAGCATCTTCCAAAAGAGAAAATGCTCTAAAACAACAAGAGGGCATGACATGAGACTGGAAGGGGGTAGACTAAGGGGCAACGTAAGAAAGTACTTCTTCGCAGAAAGGGTGGTGGAGGCATGGAATGGACTCCCAGCAGAAGTGGTGGGGCAAAGATGGTGGGGGGATTCAAAATGGCATGGTATAGACATAGGCAAGTCAGAGCAGTTCAGAAAAGAAGATGAAGCTAGCGATTAAATAGGATCTGCTACATTCTCACCAGGTAGGAATACCGAGTAGACTACATGGGCCTGTCGGTCCTTCTCTGCCATCAAATTCTACAGTATGTTTCTATGATTCTGAAAACGGGCACAAACACTGAAAAATATTACAACATCACAAGACAGATGTAAAAAATCCAGCAAGGACATTCCCATGGCCGAGCTCATCAGACACAAGTAACAGCCCTAGGTACCCATATGGAAGCCGCTTCTGCCTCTGCAGAAATGTTACCAAGGTAACGAATGATGTCACAATGTCATGCAGCTCCATATGGGTACAAGTGGGGGGCCTAGTGAGCCAACCTCATCTGCACATCCACACTAACATGGTCAACACAGAAGAGAAGGCGCTAAGCTCACAGTAAGTGGCAAAAAAATATAGAATAAGATTTGGAAACAGCGCAAGCTCACTAGAGGATGGTTAATGCTTAGTATATGTAAGGAACAGTAAAAATAAAAGAAACTATGGCACAGCAGATAAATGTTGACTAGAAACTATTAGCACACTAAACGGTTGTTTGATAGCAAAAGCTAACACTTGATATGTGTAAGAAGCAGAAATTTGTAAGCGCAACCTAACACTTTCTGTATGTAACTGTAAGAAACTGTAAAAAGGCAAAACAAAATGTGACACATTAAACAAATGCTGCACAGAAAGCATAAGCACATGAAGTGGTGGCTTGAAAGTACTATAAGCTGTTTATAACATCAAAAGGAAGAAAAACAGAAAATAAAAAAGCACACATTAAGCAGGATTATTTCTAAAAGAAACAGTAAGCAAACTGAATAGCTCACGTTGTTAACGTTACTTAGCAATGCTATGTGATTCTTTACAGAACAAGCCGAATAAAGCTACAACAAAAGCATGTATTCGAGTTAGAAAAATGTCTTACTATACAAATATGAAAAAAAACAAAAGGTTACATATAGTAATAAATGTCTATGTCATTAACCTCATGTTACCCATAGAGTGAAAATCAAAGAAAATAAATAAAAAAGATTTTCAGTATTTTGGATGCTATAAAGAACAGGAAAAGGTATAAGAAACTGATTGCCATATACAGTATATAAGAAAATACGTATATTTCATACTGCATTTATATAATTCATAATAGCAAAATAAATAGATATGCATCATTATCTTAAAAGGCTGTAACTGAATGAATTGAAGTTATAGATGGACGGAGCAGACCAGAGGGAGCTCAAAGGCCGGTAAATCGTCAGTCAGTATCTTGTATATGAAATAAGATCAGGAGGCTGTTAAAAGTTTGTTGAATTTATTATGTAAAAATGTGATATATATATATATATATATATATATATATATATGGTATATATATATATATATATACACAGGTATATATATATATATATATATATATATATATATATATATATATGTAATATATAACAAATGTTAAATATGAAAAACACTATAGAGAATCAATGTACATAACTGTTGGAAATTGACGACAGAGATAAAAATCATTATATGACCATTAATAAATAGCCTTAAAAAATGGCAATAATCATTTGTGCATGAATTGTAAAAAATATATATTTGATTTCTATTTATAGCCCCCCCAAAGAAGCCACTAGGTGAAACATTGGGGCTGGCCATATAAACTGAAAAAAATAAAGAATAAAAGACTTTTAAAGAAACATTGGTGTAGAACATGATTCATTTAGAGTCAGAGTGACCGCACCTGTCTTTTATTTTGTTTTAGACCACTTAGTAATTATAGTGCCATGTTCAAACATTGTTACCATTGAATCACGTTCCCAAAGGAAACCATCTTGCTCCAAATTGCTAACATAAGGCCCCATGCATGTAGCAGGCTGAAATATATACAAATCTTATGTGGCTATCCTCAAAGTGATCAAAACTGCCCCATGGCACTCCAAGTGCAAGGGTTCGCAGGTGGCTTGCCTGACCCATGGATGCTCACTGTACAGCTGTGGAGCTCTTTGTGGAAGGAAGGGCTCTGAAGGAGAGCCTGGCTTGGACTCAGGCTTCCATCCAGATACTCACATTGGGCCACAACATGGTCCTGTTCTACATACAAGCAGGAGGTTTGGAACTACCACAGTCCATGATATAATCCCCTTAAAGAAACATATATTTTAACCTTTAGTCTGCCAACAGAATTAGAAAATATAGGAATTCTGGACTGATATATCAGTCCGTGGCACAGCAAGGGTCAAAGTAAGGTATAAAACTAGTGACAGGGAGGTCTGTGCCACTTCCCATTCACCTGTGCAATGTAACAAACCAAAAGCCCTTTATTTATTTATTTAAATTATTTTCAGAATTGGTAACCAGGAGAGGCACACTGAGCCAAGGCACATTTCCAGATGCAACCTAGGGAAGGTGAATGAGAAATACAATAAACATACTGTACACATTATATTTCTGTGCTATGGTAGGGGTGTGCACAGAAGTAACCAATAAGTTCTTATGTCATAGCTAATGCTCTTCTCCTTATATGGCCAAAGCTATTTGTAAATGTATATGGTATTCCATGTATTATGATCCTTCTACCTACAAGCAAAGAGCAGCTCATCTATTCATGTACAGCAGCTCCACTAGTGGAGGGGAATCAAGCTAGGGAACAACCAAGAACAATCAAGAGAGGGATGGAGTGTGTCACAGGGGGAGGTGGGCTCCACAGCCATTAAAGGCCCTGTACCCAGATACAAAGACTTTCACGCTGGATATTGTGGTGTACATGCCATTGTTCGTAGAGCTCATAGACAGTGAAATTCTATATTAATATCACCACCTTGTCCGCTCTTATGGTTGTAAGAGTGGTCTCACGTGCTTTCTTAGGGTATTAGAATCGTAAGTCAAAGATGAATGATTCTGATACCCTAAGGATGTAAGTGAGGCAATTCTTACAAACATAATTGCCTGATAAATTGGTAAAAAGAAAAGAGCATACAAGGCCATGTGAAGTGATAGCTCTGATAACTCTAAATATAACATATATAAGTATAGGCAGAAGCTAAAAATCACAAAGGATATGATCAAAGACCACAAGAGAGCAGTTGAATTTAGGGCAGCTCATATAAAAGATGGTGGAAAAACCTTGTTTTCATACATTAATAATAAGAATACTGATAGAACGATTGGCCCAATAAGGATTAATGGGGATTGACACTGTGGAGCCTCAAAAATTGGTAAATGATTTTAATGATTACTTGTGTTCTTTTTATGGCCCAGAGCATCTAACTTCTCCCATTGACATTTTAGGAAATGAAAGAATTCTTCACTAGAAACAATATTTTAGTCAAGCTGAAAAAAGTGGATATTTCCAAATCTGTAGGTCTGGATGGGCAACACCCCAGGCTGATAAAATAAATTTTTGATTGGCTAATAGAACTGGTACATTATCTTTTCAATCCGTCTTTCAGTAATGGAGAGGTTCCTCTTCATTGGCGTACTGCCATTGTGGTACCAGTCCACAAGAAGGGAAGTAGGTCAGAAACTGGCAATTATAGACCTATAAGTCTTACATCAGTTTTGGGAAAGGTCTTGGAATCCCTTATAAGGGACGAACTGGAGAAAGAAATCAGAGACAAAGGAATATCTGACACCACCCAGCATGGCTTCAGAAAACATTGATCCTGCCTAACTAATATGGTAGTCTTTTATAATAAGATCAGTATGATGTTAAATCAAATAAAATCAGTTGATGTCATGTATCTGGACTTCAAAAAGGCTTTTGAAAAAGTTTCTCATGACATACTGATTAATAAAATGTTAACCCTAAATATAAGTTACAAACTAATTCAGTGGGTTAAGAATTGGTTAACCAGTAGAACACAAAAAGTAAGAATCAGGGGTTTTATGTCGAAAGAGGGGCAGGTGTCAAGTGGTGTACCTCAGGGGTCAGCGCTGGGGCCATCATTGTTCTCCCTCTTTATACCTGACTTCAGCATGGGTATTAAAAATACCTGCACTAAATTTGCAGATGATACTAAAATCTGTAACGAGGTATCTAATGAGGAACAGGTGGCCACCTTACAAAATGGTCCAAATGCATTTCAGGAATGGAGTTCAACACAGAAAAATGTGTTGTAACTCACATGGGGCCTAAAAATGATGATTTTGGCTACTGGTTAAATAACCACAGGTTGAAAGCAGTAGAGAATGAGAGAGATTTAGGCATTATTATAGATAAGGACTTCTCCTTTGAGAATCATTATAATTCCATAGTGAAGAAGACTAGTAGGATTGTAAACGCCATCACCAGATCATTTATAACTAGACACAGGTCGTGTGTCGTTCCCCTATGTAGAAATCTTATTAGACCACACCTGGTCTATAAAGATGGGGGGGGGGGGGCAGTTCAGGGGCAATGTGAGGAAGTATTATTTCACAGAGAGGGTAGTGGATGCATGGAACAGCCTTTCTGAGGAGGTTGTGGGGTCTAAAACTGTGGGAGAATTCAAGAATGCATGGGACAGACATAAGGCAATTCTTGTGGTGGGTAGGAAGAAATAGGCTGTTGGTTAACTAGGATCTGCGGCCTATCCTGTAGGTAGGGAAATGGGCAGACTAGATGGGCCAAGCGGTCCTTATATGCCATCAAAGTCTATGTTTCTGGGCTATTGCAGTCAATTGTGGTGCCCCTATAAAAAGAGGGATGTGGATATATTGGAGAGGGTGCAGAGAAGGCTAACGAAGATGGTTTTGGGGCTGGCAAATCATGTATATGAGGACAGACTGAAGGCACTGGATCCTTATTCACTAGAATCACGTAGGACTAGAGGGGATCTACTCCTTATGTTTAGTATATTTAGGGACACCAAATTAATGACAAGCTTGGATTCAACACCAGCAAGTAAAAACTTCAATATGAGGAGTCACGATATGCAGCTAAAACTGACTTACCCTAGGAGCAAAAAAAGGAGAATTTTTTTTCACACAAAGAATAATCCCCTTATGGAATACACTACCCAGTGACATTGTAGAATCTAACACCATAGACATTTTGAAAAAGAAATTAGGCAAGTATTTATTAGATTTTGAGCAAGGACTATGAGCCCCATAAGGGGAGGCAGGTCACATGGGCATGCAACCTTCTACCTGTCCAATACACCAAGTATAATACCAAGTATGATATTGTCCTCTGCAGTGGTAGAAGTATGCAATAACTGGGGATTGTTTTTTCCCATTGGGATAGCCAGTTATAATTTGCCGTTATAACGGCAAGCAAGCACTAGGTTTCCCTTGCTCCAAGCACGTGCTAACTGTGCTCTTCCCTCTGTTTCTCTGGACACCTCACCCTCTCTTGGTACTTGGGCTCCGCTGTAAGTCAAATATAAAAAAAATGAACTTATTTTCAGTACACTTTTGTGAGGAACCAATTCAAAAAAACAGTCGTTTAACCCATCCGTGGCTGCACAGCGATGTGTTTCTAGTTATATAATTTCTGTGGCAGAAACATGCTTCCCAGAAATCATATAAAATAAAACATAAGGTGGTGTGTAAAACTTAAAGTTTAAACACACCCTTGGTGCTGGATTCTTAAAAAAAAATAAGAACTTTGCTCTGGGGGTTTCTGTAGTGTCCAACACTTCTGTTGTGTGTAAAATCCTTGCTAAACACACCACCCCATGTATTATTCTGTATATTATTGATTGAGATTGATCAATAATGCATTACAGTTTAAAAACCCTTTCCTGGAATGTGCCCTTTTCTAGGGCAGCTGCACATGAGCCACTCTTTACATAATAAGAATGTCTCCAGTGCAGAGGAAAGGAGCAGAGCTGGATTAAGGCTCAAAAGGCTCCTGGTCATATTCAAGATGAAGGTCCCCCCAGCCCCCCTGAAATTTTAATTTTGAGATTCCTTCCTTTTACAGAAAGTGGGTTTTAGAACTGAAACTAACTTTTTTAGCCACTAGCTGGCAGGGCTGGAAAACTGGAAAAATCCAATTGTCCACCAAACTTTTCACTAGCCCAGCATAAATTGTGTGTGTTTTTTTTTTTTGTTTACTCATTATGCTACCATGCTGACTCAAAAACAGATACACACACCACATGCACACTGCAAAAAGAAAGATCAACCCCACCAAAAGAAAATACTTTTTAAAGGGAAACGCCTACCTAAAATTGGGCCCCACCTCAGTGTGACTTAGGCCTCATTAGTATTTTCTCAAACATTCACATTTTTTAACATACATTGGGTTTTATGCATCAGTGTGCACAAAGCACATGGAAATAATGTCATAAATGCAGCGTGCAGCTATGTGGGATAAGGCAGACACCGTACTAGCTATGCATGATGGGATGCATAGGACCAGTGGACACTGGAGGCAGGACCACAGGGGCTATGTTGTGGCTGGCACAGCCCACACAGGGTGGGCAAAGGATTCACAGACCCACTCCTTGACCCCATCATATAAGGGCATGCGGACTGCCTCGTGCATGACTGCAGAAGTGAATAGCATGAAGATACACAATGCATAGGTGATGGCAAAGAATGGCAGGGCAGTGGAGAACACCACACCACAGTCCGCGACCACTGAGGGGGCAGCAAAGAGATATGGGCAGTGCCATGGATGTGTCTGCATCAGAGGCGGTGCACAGCCTTGTGCACCAGCCTTCACCAGTGGCCAAGTGGCGGCAGTTGTCTTCAATATAAGGACCCACTCTGCCACACTGTATGGGGCGCAATCACTGTCCATGGCCCTGGAGGTCAAAGCACCCCTTTGGTTCAATATACAGGCCAGCATGAATGCTGTCAGCCCAGAGGAATGAACACTTACAGTGTCACTTATGTATAACGGTGAAGAAGAAACTCATTGATGGTGCTTGGGCATGCCAGGGCTCAGGTGGGGAGGGCCACCCAACACAGAAACCACACTGACCTTAGTGGAGAGGATGGCCGCAGACATCCTTAATGAGGTCAGCCTTCACGGGGAGGTGGAAGAAGTAGACACCCTGGAAGGTATGGCGGCACAATCAAGGACTGGCAACCAGAGGGAATGTACTCAATGCACATATTAACTGCCATCTATCCTACTCCACAGACCCTGACACAGAAGTATACACAACTACAGGAGCAACATCACTCAGCCGGGACAACACAGAATAGCAGGTCATAGGAGCTGACTACCCAGAGGAAGAGGATGGCGCAGGTGTGACACTGCTGTGCTCGCACCCCAAACACCAGCACCCAGGATGGCATTGTCACAGCTGAACTTCCATCCCCGTGTTGCTCGCAGGAACAGAGCCAACATCGAAAGCACACAGATGTGAATGCCCAAGAGGACAGAGGAGCCAGATGAGGCGGTGGATGTCAGGGGCCACAGCCAAGAGGGTTGGCATGGCCAATGCCAACAGGCAAGTCCCACACCGTACAAGCTGCAGGGCATGAGTAACAGAGGTCGGCCAGAACCCGCATGGCAGGCCCCCACGACTTGGGCAGGACACCAGCATGAAGCCCTTTGGACAGCAGCGACAAAGGTCTAGCACAAGCAGGGGTCCAGCCAAGGCTAGTACACACTAGAGGTCTCTGGGGAACATACTTTGCACAGTTGTGGCTGCTGGAGCTGAATAGACTACATGCACAGAACTGCAATACAGAAGTGCTCCTAGGACTGACCACGGAGGTGCATGGAATGAGGCACGGTACTGACAGGCTGGGCACCTTCTGTGCTGGCTAGTTGACCACCATATTGCAGCTACACAGCCTCTTCCCCCAGCCTGCTACCCCACTGCGCCGCATGTCCGTACCCCCTAGACATGGGCAGCACAGTGCCCATCGACTGAAAAATGGGACAGGCTACCCTGTGATATGGACAGCACCCAAAAGGTAGGGCCCAGGGCACATTCATGGACCAGCATCCAGCACCTGGAACACTGTGCACAAACACAGAGGAGCATGATACACCCCCCACACCTGGATGCACCCCACAACCACATGACTAGGTGCAGCACCACACTTGAGGAGGGGATGGAGGAGCAGAAAACAGAGCCATTACCCTCAGATGTGCATTGCAGGGGCAATGCTCCCACATGTGGTCCCGCACAGAGATGAGGCACACGGCCATCTGAATGGCTACTGAAAAAAGCCCTATGACCTGAAATGGGGAGTAACAATGCACACACATGACAGACATGTACAGCACAAGCACTGTGTGCCCCCACACAGCACAGAACACACCACACAGCAGTATGCACAATGCACCACTGCACTAACCCACACCAGCACAGCATCATAGACTTCCCAACAGACAAAAAGCTGCACTCCACCCCACACAGGTCCCTCCCTTGCTATACTTTGCCATGTGCCACTATATGGTACACACACCCCCATGAGGCCCTTTCATCACTGCACCACCACCCCATGCAGCCCTACCACTGGGATGCCCCCCCAGACAGGGTGGCCCTATATTCCCCCACCATATTGTCCCCTCCCCCACAAGGTCGGGTGCACTCAGTGTGAGTCGTCATCATCATGCACCAGATGCCCCCACTAGCCACCATACATCCACTTCCCATCACCATGCTGCCCGGCCCCTACGTGCACGCTGCTGCTACCACGACAGCGACAGGCACCTGATGGAGGCTGTAGTACCCATCCCACATCCATACTGTCTGGCACCCTGTCAATGGCCATTCCTAATGAATTTACCCTGTACAAGGGCATCATGTGCTGCATGGCCACTCAGTGTCTCTCATCTTGCAAAAGGATGCCCATCATTTACCTCATGAGCTGCAGGCATGGGTACATTCCATTGCATGGTGATTTTGTGGAGCATGGCACATGTGGTGAACACCTTGCATACCTTTCCCAGTGACTGCATCATCATTCCACCTGTATGGTCTAGACAACAGAATTTTGTTTTCAGCAGGCTGATCGTCCTCTCAATAACAGACCAAACCCTCTTGTGGGCATTGTTCTATGCCACCTCCACTGCATTGTGTGGATCCAGGAATGCTGTCATCAGGTACAGCATGGGCAGGCTAGGTGGGCCAAGTGGCCCTTATCTGCCGTCAAATTCTATGTTTCTATGTAGCATCAGTGGGTATTCACTGTCACCTATGCAGGGAAGAAGAAGAAAACATAATCAGGTGCTGTTGGCATGGGCACACATGGTGCCACACAGGGTGCCACTGTATACTCACCTAACAACCGTCCCTCAATGCATCCATCACCTAGGAGGTTACTTAGCTGTGAGCCATCCCATACATATGTATCATGGTAGGATCACAGGTACTTGGCACACACATTGGTGAATGTGCCATTAGCATCTCATATGATCTGACAGTGTACACCTGTGGAACCCTTTTCAGGACCTGTATGCCTCCTCATGTTCAGACGGTGACACTATTCCTATATGTGTGCAGTCTATAGCACCAATAACTTTCAGCATGCCATGCATGGCATAGAATGCCTGTTTTGTGGCATGGACAGTAGCCTTGGAAGTGGGAAACCGAATGTGCTCATGCACATGGCACAGCAGGGTATCTGTAACCTGTGCCAGGGCCCTGGACATACAGGACTGGCTGATGCTGATATTATCTCCGGACACCCTCTGGAATGACCCTGTGGCAAAATATGACAGTGCACATAGCAACTTTGTTCCCGCTGTCATTGCCTTGGACTGCCTTATCTGTGGTGCAATGGTGTCACGGACCATGTCGCACAACTTTTGTATTGTGTCCCAGTCCAGTTTGAAGTGCTGTATGCAATGTGTGTTCCTCAGGGTCTGTGCACCCAGCTGTGGTTGGAATACACAGGGACATGTCCTCCTCATCCTCCGCCACTCCCACTTCGCATCCCACAGAAGAACATTCATCACTATGCCTGGGCACATCCTGTCATGCCCCTACAGATGCCTGTCCTCCTGTGCATACCCTGACTGCAGCCCTGTATGTGTGCCTCAACAGACATGTCCCTTTAGGTACGTGTGCAGGGTGCCCTCTGTACATGCTGATGGTACACCATCCCGGCATCATGTGCACACACTGACTGGAAGGTGTTACTGATGCAATGGCAGCTGCAGCAGCTCCTGTATACCTCGGCACTCCTCAGGTTGGGCAGAGGGGTCAGTACCCTCAAGAAGCTGTGGTGAGTGTCACAGGACTGCAACCTAAGTGGCCCCAGTGGGGGTAACCTGTGGAGGCTGACCATAACTGTCCGGGTGAGTGCCATGCCTTTGGTGTGGGGAGTGGACTGGTGCTGAGGCTGTGGTCACCATGTAGCTTACAACTGTGCTTTCTTTCTGTGTCAGGCATGATCATCTAGGGCTGCCAGACAGGATAGTGCTCACATGGCTGGAGCAGCAGGATGGGGCAACCTGTGAGGTGGTCATACCCCTGAGAAGGAGGCACTGGAGGAGGGAGGACCTTTACTTCTTAACACTTCTTGATGGCATGGAGGACATCTGGTACAAGATGGACAATGGGGAGAAGTGGCATGTGCAGTCACCATCAAAGGTAGGTGGCCCACCCTGTATCACACCTGTGCATGTTCATATTGACTATTGATAACATCACATGGCTCCCACTCATACCAGCCCTCTGCTTGCTTTCTTATCATTTCAGTGCTACAGAGGGCCACTCTGATGTCTCGTGCTTGCACCATGCCCCTGGACAGTATCAACTCCACCTGGGGACAGTGGGGACTCAGAAGGTGAGGATTAGGGCATTACATCCATATGGTATAGCCCATCGAGGATGCATGTATAAATGTCAGAGGCATCCCAATGATTGAACATGGACCAGTTACTGTTTATGATTTATGCACATATACGTGTTTTTTTCCACCTGCTTATGGCCACCCATTGGCCAGGCCAATGTTATTTCCTGGGTCTTTCAGCATGTTGCTATATGTTTTAAATAAATATAGTTCAATGGCCTACGCAGCCGGAATGATGTAATGCTTGTGCAACTCTGTTACTTGATTTTGACCGTTCGCACTCTCTATTCCAGAGGAATTACCACCCTGTTGTGGTACCAAAGGCCTGGAACTCTCAAAGAGGTTTCCACCCCTAGAGGTGCCTTGGGATGATTCCTTTAGCTAAAGATACCTTAGGAAGCATTCCAAGGAGAGAGGTGATGCCGATGGAGGAGGAGGGGGGGAGGATGGTGGGGCAAAGAGAAAGTGCTTGAGAGAGAGGCTCAGAGGAACTGCTTATGTAACCCAGGAAGGGGGTAGTGGCTGGCTGCTTGTCCATTGAACCACAGGCATAGCCTTCCAATTAAGTGGCCTATGCAGCCAGTATGATGTAATGCTTGTGCAACTGTGTTACTTGGTTTTGGCCATTTGAGCTCTCTTTTCCAGAGGAATTACCACACTGTAGGGGTACCAAAGGCAAGGAAACCTCAAAGAGGTTTCCACCATTACAGGTGCTGTGGGATGATTCCCTTGGCTACAGGTACCTTAGGAAGCATCCCCAATAAGAAAAGTAGTAGTATAAAAGCCATTAGCAATCAGTAGCTGTGAGGCATAGTAGAAGATTAGGCACCAGGCAGCGTGATAACGCAATGAGATGCGCAGGTTAGTAATAGCATGAGTACGATGGATTGCACCGAAGATTGAAGGGCCTCCTAAGGAGAGAGGGAACGGCAAGTAAGGACACCATCCACCTCCATCCAACAGTGGAACCTACCTACAGGAACTAGGGAACACTAACTATGGCTAACTAACGTTTATGACCTGAAGCACAGAGGAGATAAAAAGAACCCTTTGAGGAGGAAATCTCTGAGGGATCCAAGGCCTAGGTTGCCTTCCCTCCAGGCTTGGGATGTTTTGTTTAGTGATGGCTCTGCTGCTGTAATTTAGAAACCCAATTAAGGAGGGGTGGAAAATATTCCAATTTGAAGGAAAGCTCATGCTCGATCCTTCTAACGGGAACACCATGGAAGACTGCGAGAGTGCTCTGCAACATTGAGGGTAACCAAGGTGAGAAGAGGAGAGCAGCGACTGCTGAGGCAGTGACCTGGTCTACTCACCCTGAAAACAAACCCGATGAAGCAGAGGCAGTCAGGGAAATGCAGTGAAGGTACTTTGCTAGTCGAATACTAGAGCCAAAGGAAATCACTATAACCACCCTTCATGGCTAGTCTTAAATTCTACATCAGGAGCTGCCGTCGAGTCTCGAACAGCTAAAACCAAGCCCGGAGTGAAGACATTCCCAGCTATAAGTCAGGTGAGAAGGACCCTGCCCCCAGTCAGGCACGCTCAAGATGCGAACTTAAAAGAGGCAGAGAGAGACCGTCAGCTGCAGGGGCCCTGCGCTATGGAATGGTAATAGCTGGCATTCCCCAGAAAATGAGTGAGGAGGAACTGAATGAAGCTTTGTGTGCTGAGACCTTCACGTAGATCAGACATGGTAGTAGCAAGCATTGAGCAAATTAATTGCGTAAGCAATGAGTGGACCTGCACATAGGTCAGTAAGCAGAGTAAGCAAATGGTCGGACCTGCACAGAGGTTGAAGGATCAGCAAATGTGAATAGCAGAGCAAGCCAGCCAGGCCATCAAGGAAGCCAATGAAAGTAACAAAATATTCAGAGGATTTTAGTAGCAAAGCAGGATTTGAACATGAGTTAGTATGCCACATGGGGCCATGGCTCCTCAACAACACCTCCAGTGCCCCACCATAGGAAAAGCAAGAAGCGAAGGGAAGGCACCGTGACCCACATGCAGATATTAAAACTAGTTTACAGCATTAGTGGTAGCTTAGCTGACCTCCAGAGTATAATAGCAGTATGCAAACATAATAGGGCAGCCTCAGTAGTAAGTAGTTATGAGTTATAGGGGTAGCAATTCGAATGAACATAAACTATAGGGAGGCAACGCTCTGAAAGCAACAAATTGGCTAGGCAGTGCAGTGAAAACAGCAGCAATGAGGTATGTGGTATAAATTTCAGGAAGCAAGATTGAGCTGCATGGGCTGGGGTTCAGAGTGAGCCTGAATCAGGTGAGAACAATTAAGGTGCATAGCATGGACAGCAGCAACAGGGAAGCAGCTTGAGCTGAAACACACAGATAACGATTGCAGTTGCACTGTGAGTAAATGTGAGCAAGTAGCTTGAGCTCTGGATTAGCAAAATACAAAGAGTTTAAAAAAAAGCCCAGCAAAAGAAAGCAAAACAAAAGACACACAAACACAGAAGAACAGGGAACAAGCAATGTAAAGAAGCAAACAATACAAACCAAATGCAGGAGAACAGACAACAGAGGTCCAGCAGAAACAATCAGAGCCAAAAGACAGCAAGGTGAGGGAGGGGTAAACCCCAGCAGGCTGCAAAGGACAGACCAACGGAGCCTCTGGCTGCAAAGAAAAGTGCTTGAGAGAGAGGCTCAGAGGAACTGCTTATGTAGTACAGTAAGGGGGAGTGGCTGCCTGCTTGTCCATTGAACCATAGGCATGATGGTGCACCCACTGCTGTGCATGTGTGGGTGGGGGGATCTGAGGAAGGAGGGGTTGAGGGCATGTGTGTGGGCCACCATGTGGGCATGGCGGTGTGTGCTTTACACACTGGGGGAGACCTGTGTGGTGGTGTCCCATCCATGTGGCCTAGGGAGGTTCCCATGGAAGTACTCATCCTGCACATACACCTGCCTCACACATCATTGCCATGGTGTCCACCTGTGGGGGGGGATGAGCCATGATCAGTGTCACAGCATTGCCACATGTGCTGTACACATAGGTGACTGTTTGCCTACAGGCCCTACTGACGTCCACCATGTGCACGGCTGTCTACGGTCCATAGCTGTCCCACCTAGCATGCCTCTGTGCAGCATTAGATACTGCTGCATTCCAGACATGCCTTGTATTGAGGGGTAGGGTGGACCAATGTGGCAGTGGCGGGTCATCTGTGGTGCATAGGGGTGGCCATGTGGCATTGCAGTCCAGTGTGCACACATCCAGCATATCCATGACATCCCATTCTGTTGTGGGTACTGACAGCATCTCTATGCGCAGACACTAATGGTAGCCCTCCAGCAGCCATAGCTGTCCGCATCTCTCCCCACATGTTTAGGAATCATACCAGGCATCATGCATGCTCATTAGTGGCTGCTGCACATGGTGCTATGAGACCACAAAACTGCATATGCACAGTGGCCATGCAGCTATGCACTGGCTGCCTGCACATGCCATTGCATACGCTCCATACATGCCTCTCTGGCGTGCCATGTGCACTGCACAGGCATATGTCCTTGCGCACTGGTGTTGCACACCAGCACGCATTGGGTGCATACCATTGCTGCATAGAGCCTATTGAGTTTAGTTATTTAGATTTTATTTGGTTGATCCTGCCATCTCTCTTGCTAGCATTTTGAATGCAAGTGTCCCTAGTAGTGCATCCATGACTTCCCGCACCTGTCCCAAGAATGACATATGAGCCAGGAAGCAGCTGCAGGCATATGCATTGTGGTCCTGTATATCAGAGCTATTAATAACTCCGGTTTGCACTGTACATGTCTCAGTGCTATACTAAGGCTTGTTATGGACTGGCAGTAGAGTGGCAATCTGTACCTGGCCTCTGTATAGCACCGAGACATGTACAGTGCAAACTTACTATTATTAATAGCTTCATTTATATAGGACCCCCTATGCATGCTGCCCCAGCTGCTCCCTGGCTCATATGTCATTTTCAGGACGGCTGTGGGAGGTTGTGGGTGTGCTGCTAGGGGCGCTTGCATTCAAAATGACAGTGGGAGGGATCAACCAGATAAAATCTAAATAACTTAACTTTATGTAGGTTAAAAAAAATTAAGTTGTTAGCAAAAATGATAATTGGGTCCTGCTTCATACTGAGGCGTGACCCGATTTTAGGTGAATATTTCCCTTTTTGACATGGTTTTCTCTAGTTCTTGAGAGCTGAGAACATTTTGTATGCTCATACTTTATATAATGGATCCCTTAGGAGTCCACATCAGCAACCAACCTGAGTAGCTTATAGTTATGAAGCCCATATAAAGGTCCTCCGTCCCCCTGCCCCCTAATGTCAAAGTGTGGGGAGGTTCTGAGTTACATGATAAGGTCACACAACAAGACAATGACTGTGGTGGGATTCAAAATCAAAACTTGTTTCCCCAGATCACAGTTCAGAGCTGTAAACAGTAAATTATTAAACAGAAAAAAAATCATCCTCCAGTTTTTGAGGAGTAAAATCATGGAGCCAGAGCGTCAAGAGAAAGTGTCTTGTCTTCCCCTATAGAATGCTCTATGTTATCAGGAGCTCACTTGTCACCAAGACACCAAAGGCCACATTCAACAGAAATACTACTGCCAAGTTTGCCACTGGGACATGTTTTTTGTTGATAATACTCAACTTAAAGATCAGCACTTCAGAAATAACAGAAATTTCACATAATTTTAGGTATTTTGCAGCAGACACTAGAAAAAAAACCAACATATCTTCATTATAATATAGAAACAACAAACGGGACTTACCAGAAACTGGTGCCACACAACATACTTTCTCTTCTCTCCCCCAACCAGAAAAAATGTGTGACACACAGTCACAAACACTCTCAGTGCTTCTGTCCCAGTCCTGGGCAACAATCATTACTTCATAGTCAAGATTATACTGCCTCGAGCTTCTAGTGCAAGTAATATGAACCAGTTCATGATGGAGTCCAAGTTGCTTGATACCAGTTAGCATTAAAGTGGGGGATATAGAAACATAGAAACATAGAATTTGATGGCAGATAAGGACTGCTTGGCCCACCCAGTCTGCCCATTTCCCTACCTACTGGATAAGCTGCAGATCCTGGTTAACCAGCAGCCTACTTCTTCCTACCCCCAACCCCTAGAATGGCCTTATGACTGTCCCATGCACGATTGAATTTCACCACTGTTTTTGACTCCACAACCTCCTCCGGAAGGCCGTTCCATGCATCCACAACCCTCTCTTGAAAAATACTCCTTAAATTACCTCTGAGCCGCCTCCTCTATCTTCAAATTGTGCCCCTTGTTCTTGCACACCTTTTTTGAAAGATGCTACCCTCTTGGACTTTGTTGATTCCTTGAGGTACTTGGAAGTTTCTATCATGTCCCCCTCTCCTCCTTTCCTCGAGGTTATACATATTAAGCTCCTTTAGTCTCTCTTCATATGTCTTCCGTGCAGACCCTGCACCATTTTAGTTGCCCTCCTCTGGACAGCTTCCATCCTGTCTATGTCTTTTATGAGATTGGGTCTCCAGAACGGCACGCAGTACTCCAGATGGGGTCTGACCAGCTGTCTGTACAGAGGGATAATAACTTCCTGTTTTCTACTGGTGATGCCTTTCCCTATGCATCCCAGTATCCCCCAGCCCTCCTTGCTGCCCTCTCACGTTGCTTGCCCACTTTTAGGTCATCTGATATGACTACCCCCAGGTCCCTTTCCATTTTTGTTGTTGTTAGTATCTCACCCCCCATTGTGTACTCTTCCCCTTGGTTTTTGTTTCCCAGGTGCATTACCTTGCACTTCTTAGCATTGAATCTAAGCTGCCATACATTTGACCATTCCTCTAACCTTGCCAAGTCCTTCTCATCCTTTCCACCCCACCTTGTGCATCAACTCTGTTGCAGATCTTTGTGTCATCTGCAAAGAGACATACTTTTCCTTCCAGTCCCTCTGCAATGTCGCTTATAAAGACATTGAAGAGGACCGTCCAATACTGAACCCTGCGGTACCCCACTAGTAACCCCCTCTCTTCGAGTGGACCCATTTACTATTACTCTCTGTGTCCTATTCTCCAGCCAATTCTTTACCCAGGCTGTCATCTTGGGACCCACTCCCAGACTGGCTAACTTGTGTATTAATCTTTGTGTGGGATTGTGTCAAATGCCTTGCTAAAGTCTAGGCAGGCCATGTCCACAGCCCTCCCTGATCTACTACTTTGGTCACCCAGTCAAAGAAATCTATCAGATCTGCCTGGCATGACCTTCCCGCTGTGAATCCATGCTGCCTTGGGTCCTGTGCCCTCTGACCCTAGGTACTTGACAATTCTTTCCTTCAGAAGTGATTCCATCATTTTCCCTATCACTGAGGTTAAACCAACAGGTCTGTAGTTTCCTGCTTCTGCCTTGCTCCCACTTTTGTGGAAGGAATCACATCTCCTCCTCCAGTCCTCGGTACCACCCCATCCTCCCATGATTTGTTAAAGAGGGTAGTCAGTGGTGTCACTAGTTCTACCCTTAGTTCTTTTAGAATTCTGGGATGAATCCATCAGGCCCCATTGCTTTGTCCACCTTCAGTTTTAAGAGTTCTTTCATAACCCTTTCTTCTGTAAATGGGCTGGTATCAACTTCTGTATCCAGAGTGTTTCTACTGTTTGTTTTAGGTAACTCCTCTTCATTTGTAAATACTGAGCAAAATATTTGTTTAGTATCTCTGCCTTTTCACAGTCTCCTCTGCCCACCTCCTCCCTTTATTAAGCCTCACTATCCCTCCTTGGTCTTCCTTCGCTCTCCTGATGTACCTATAAAAGGTTTTATCCCCTTCTTAACTGAGTTGGCTATCTTTTCCTCGGTTTGGACCTTTGCTGTTCTGACTGCCTTCCCAGCTTCCTTTTGCTTTAACTGATACAGTTCTCTGTCCTGCTCTTCTGTGACTCCTTGTACTTCCTGAATGCTTTCTTTTCTCTTAAACCTTCACTGCCACTTCCTTTGAGAACCATAGTGGTTTCTTACATCTTTTGTTTTGTTTATTTGCTTCACACAAAGGCTCGTTACCTCTGTGATGGCAGTTTTATTATTCCCCATTGTTCTTCCACCCTCCTTCCTGCCCATTTGCTAATGCATTCCTTAGGCACTCACCCATTTTGGCAAAGTCAGCCCTCCTAAAGTCCAGTACTTTGCCTTTGTATGGCTTGACTCTATTGCTGTGTTTATTGTGAACCATACTGTTCGGATGGTCGCTAGTTCCCAGATGGCTACCCACTTCTACATCTGTGATCCTCTCTCCATCTCCATTTGAGAGAACCAGGTCTAAGATTGCTCCCTCTTGAGTGGGCTCCAGTACTAATTGTCTAGGCGTACTTTCGTAGGGCATCTAGAATAACCCCACCTTCAAGTGGCTGCTGCAACTGCACTCCAGTTAACATCTGGCATATTCAGATCACCCATCAGCAATATCTCCCCTTTTTCTGCCATTCTAAGTATACGTTCTATCATTTCCTTGTCCATGTCCTCCCTCTGAGAAGGGAGTCTGTATACAACCCCTGTGCAGATTGTGGTGCCATTGCCTGTCTCCAAATTGACCCACAGTGCTTCTTCTCCTCCCTGTTTACCTTTTGTTCTGTTGCTTTGATTCCTTCCCTTATGTAAAGAGCTACCCTCCTCCTCTTTACCCTCCCTGTCCCTCCTGTAGATACCTGATCCTGGTACGTTTACGTCCCAGTCATGGTTTTGTGTACCATGTTTCTGTGACTGCCACAATATCCAGATGTTCCTCCTCCATCAAGGCCACTAATTCAGGAAGCTTGTTACCCAGACTATGGGCATTGGTACTCATTGCTCTCCATTTTTTGATGCCTTTACCTTCTGTTGAGCATCCCCACTGACCTTTCTACCTCGGTCTTTGTCTCGTTTAGTACCCTGTTTTGTAGGGAGAGGCTGTGATTTTCCTGCTGCTTATCAGTGCCTCCCTCTTTGACTAGTTTAAAAGCTTGCCAATGAAGCATTTAAACCTATTGCTCAAAAGACTTGTTCCCTTCCTGGACAGATGCAGACCATCCTGCCAGTATAGGCTGGTGTCCCTCCAGGTGGAACCCCAGTCCCCAATGAAGCCAAACCCCTGTGCTCCGCACCATTTTTTCAACCATTCATTAAACTGCATGGTGCAAAGTACCCTCACCTCCCCCATGCCATTGACAAGCAGCACCTCTGAGAAGGATACTGTGTGTGCTACTTGTCTTAGGCCCCTCCCCAACTCAACAGAGTCCTCCTGCACTGCTCTAATCTCATGATGAGCCAAGTCATTTGTCCCTAGGTGGACAATGACGTCCAGCTCAGACTCCCATGCAGCTGTTCTCGTGATCCTGAGGATGCGCTTCCTGGCCCTCCAAGCCATGGCACCAGGCAGACACCTTACTTCAGTTTTCCCTGCTCCCCCCAGTTCTATCCCCCTAATAATTGAGTTCCCCACCAGGAGCTGCTTCCTTTCCCTGTGGTGTCCTCTGCCTCCTTCCTGTGGGCCTCCCTTGTGACAGTTGTCCTCAGCCTCCTTAGTCTCCTCTGCGGGTGCATCCATAGGGGAGCTATGCTCTCCCAGAATGGTGTATGGATTGTGGAGTGGAACAACTGACTGGGTGTGCCTGTGTTCCACCATCCTCACCCTCTCTGAGCCCACTGTGGTCCAACTGCTGTGTTTTCTTCGCAACCTCTGAAGTAGTGGTGGTGGCTCTGGTGCTCCCTGGATGGGTGAGGTTCCCTTCCTACTGTCCAGTGTGGCCTGGGGGAAGGTTCCCTTACTACTGTCCAGTGTGGCCTGAAGATGGGCAACTTCCTCCCTCAGGGCAGAGAGTTGTCTGCAAATAGGGCAGCATCTCAGCCTCCAGAAAGACTCCCGGAAGACTGCTGCCCCACAGACATTACATTGCACTACTCCCTACATGTTTATCTACATTTTTTGTTTGTTTTGAGTGTGTGTGTGTGTGCGTGCGTGTGTGTGATTGGTTTGTTATATAGAAATATATATATTATACAATGTGTATGCTTATATTGTCAGTGCAGTATGCTAGAGAGGATATGACAGTGATATGCACCTTGCACTCTTGAGGAAATGATGTCAGAACCCCAGGTATAAAGGAACTATTTCCAGGGGTGGGTGGGGTGAGGGGTGGGCAGGGGTTGGGCCTAAACTGTGCCCTCACAAAACAATCAGCTAAAAGCTCTGACCCACCACTGCGATGAGTGCCTTCCTGTCAGAAAGATGCCCTACACAACAATTTGACAGAGAAAATACCCTGCTAATCAAACAGAGAAAAATCCAGACATCCAAGTCAGACACAGGTAAACCTCCCCAGCCCCAAAACAGCCTGGTGGTTTGTTAGCCACAAAGGAAAATCAAATATGCAGTTATTTCAACCCTTCCGAAGATGCTCACAAGATTAGCAGTTTTGAAAAAACCTTCCTGAATTAAAAACTAAAATAATTAAACACAAAGCAATACCAATGTAAAAGTAAGGAAAACTTCCCTCAGATGTAAGCAAGAGAGAGATTTGTTGCAGATATCTAGTCCAACATAGTATATCCCATGCAGCTTCTCAGTTGTTTCAAAGCACACCCAGTTACACAACTTGGAAGAAGATGGACTTCTGTCTGAAACAGGATCACACCAGTAGTTTATAGTATTTGATCAATGCTGGAATGTTCAAGCCAGAACAATTGGCTGTGATGCAGGTCTCCCTGACTTGTGAAGACAATTTCCCCCACCTCAGGCTATGTCTGGCATCCAATTACAAACTGCAGCCTTTGCTATTTTAAAGCACACAGCCACCACCAGTAAATATTGCAAAATATATTAATGCAGATTGTCACAGAATACCAGTAGACAGTCCAGTTAGCCACAAAGGAAAATCAAACATGTAGTTATTTCAACCCTTCTGAAGATGCTCACACGATAAGTAGTTTTGAAAACCCCCTTCCTGAATTAAAAACTAAAATAATTAAACACAAAGCAATACCAATGTAAAAGTAAGGAAAACTTCCCTCAGATGTAAGCAAGAGAGAGATTTGTTGCATGAATGAAGAAGATGAATGTAAAATGAGGAGATGGGCAGATGAAAAAATGTTTGAATTAGCAAGGTTTATAATAAGTATCATTGCCTGTTCCTTATCTTAAAAATTAATTTTGTTGTGGGAGTGCCAATGGATAGCTACAATCATGCAGTGCTGATATCAATGCAGAGCTTGGTATACATAGGTGTACCATATCACCTGGTACTAGGAGGGCTAAGTAAATCTAATAGTTTGTTCAGCTCACAGCACATGAGTTTACCTTACCCCCCCATGCTGAGCTGAAGTTCAGCTTGGTGTGAGGGGGTGAGGTAAACTCATGTGCAGTGTCAGCCATCATCACGAGGAGACTGAAGTTATTTATAACTGTTCCGCTTAAGGGGATTGGGGATAAACTCATGTGCCAATGGTAGGAGATCAGATTATAAGTGAAACAGTTCAGCCTGGTTGGTCAAGTAGACTGGTCTTACTGGCATGTCAGGTGAGGTTGTTCTTAATTGCCCTCCCTTCCATCTTTGTTTCAGAGAGGGGAAATGATGCAGTTAGTAGTTGGTCTGCTGCAGCTTGACTCTATGACTCTCCAAAGCTGAACCATCCATCCAATGCTCAAAAGCTCCTAATGGTGGGCAGCAAGCAAGGAAGAACCAGTGTATTTTCCTGCTTACTCTATCCTTATGAGAACAATCTACTCAAGTGGGTCAGAAAAGCACTTGCATCATGGATGGTCATGCACACATGCTCAGTGCTGCTCTGCTATAAAAGTGAGAGTGAGCATATTCCTCCTCCTTTATTTTCCATCATTGCAGTGCACCACTACCATCACCGTGTCCTGAGCATGAGCTAAAAGGGCATCTTTTGGAACATTCAGAGCTGAAGGAGTTCCTTTTGGCAATTTATGTTAGCTAGCAGTGCCTCCGCTGCACCTAGCGGCAAGCCTGAATTGCACTTATTACCTAAGACAGCAGGCTAAAATTAAGAAAAACAGCAAAGTGCCTGGTGAGCAGGATGGCACACCAATAACATTTTGAACCCTGGGGAGCAGGGGAGGATGAGAAGTTTGTAGGGCCGCCCCAGAGCTCAAGGTCCTGGGGCAATTACCCCATTTGGCCTACTGTTAATCCGGCCCTGGAAAGGAGTGCTCTGATTGGTCAGGAGCAGTTCTTCAATCTACTATGGAAATATTCATAATCCCTATTAAAATGGTAGGGTCCTGATGTTTATAGAGAAAGTTTAGTTGTGCAGGGTAGCATTATGATTAAGAGTCTGTAGGAGACAAGTAACAAATATTTAATGGGTCAATGCGATGTGTACTGAGAATATGGATTGTATTTTTATATCACATATGTCCCATTGACAAATGCTGTTGCAACAGCCTTGCTTTATTCAACAGGAGGGCTATTCATACATTGTGATTCATGAATAACATTGCATGTAACACTGAAATGTACTAGGAATGCCACTTAAAATGTTAAAGTGGTAACTCAGCATCATAGAATGAAAGAAACTCATAATATTTTTACTAGAACATAGCTCACATTATGAGTTTTTTCATTTCATAAAGTTTGCAACTGTGTCATATAATCCCATTATAATTACTAGGAAGCATTTTTAATATCTGGATAGCAAGTTCTTAAAATTATGTTGCAGCCTCCCAGTTGTAATTTTTTGGTACAACCAAACAGTTGTAATCAGTGCCTGTCAATCAAGCTCACACTGAGACTGGCATGAGCAGACAGACAATTGTTGACAGCAGAAAAAAAATCCCACCTGATTAAAAATGCTTCACTAGTAATTATAAAAAACAAAACATGAGTGGGTGTTTTAAATCATAATTTTACACATTCCCTCAGTGTGGGATGCTTTTATTAGTCCCACAAGTTGCTTCACTCTCGTGGATTATGTAGCATCCCACATCTCGTGTGTCTGTGTCTGTGTGTGTGTGTGTGTGTGTGTGTGTGTGTGTGTGTGTGTGTAATATGCTGTAGAAATTCAATCAACTTTCAATCTGGAACTGCATGACAGCGCTCTGCAAACAAAGGTTTTGTTTTAAATTAGGTTTACTATTAATAGAGCATCATAGTTTCTTCTTCTTCTTCCTGGTTGTACTGTTAAGTAGGAGATAAAATGATCTATATTACTGGGGGGAAGTTTGGCCAAATGGCCATCTTTCAGTCAAGAGGAATAAATGCAGAAGTATGGAGTTTCAGATAATTATTCAACTGTGCCCTTTTCCTAGGTTTCTAAGGTCATGGTTACAGAAACCAACCCGATCATATCATATGCTTGCTAAATTAATTTGAGCTGTGGTATTTGTTTGCTTTTAGCAAAAGTAGTGTTTACATAACACAGAGACTAGATGTCTCTGATTGATTTTGTATGTGCCGTATCCAGCACTGGTGCAACTATAATACAAATTAATTAAATGCACTTTGTTTAGATGGAATGGTTAATATGACTCAGCTCAGCATGAAGCCTAAAATGCTCTGTTTATCTAAATAAAGACCAGCAAATTAAGCATAAGTAGAAAACTGGCTTACAGGGCTGCACTTTGCTTTGGATTTTAGTAGAACTTACTACATAAAAACAATGACTGCAAAATTGTACCCTTTTAATAGAGTGTAGAAAATCTTATGGAACTTGGGGGCAAATGATGGTTACACTGCTCATGAACTAAAGATTTTCTCTGTCTCTTTCTGCATTTTGCAGTACTTTGCAGCTCTTTAGAAAATACTTTATAGTGTATGGTGTAATGCTCTTGTGTATGGAGATTCACACATTTGAAAAAGTCAATCTGCTGCACTTGGACAGTGGGCAGTTGATGCATTGTGCATGTGAGTGGGCCATTGGAGAAGTGCAGGCAGTGGTGTGTAATCACTGATGCAAGAAACATGAAAGTAAGTGATTTCAGCTTTTTTTTTCTATCATACACTATGTAGAATAGTGTATGGTAGCTCCGACACACAACAGTGCTCTTCTTACACCTTGTGGTTGCCATAACAGCAAAGGGACCTTTCAAGCTTTGCTCTCATGGTTTGTGAGATTATAATAACCACTTGGTGTATAAATAGCCTTGTTGTGTATGAGCTACTGCACCATACAGTGTCCTATATGTTACAGTTGTGGCATGTGTCTGTAGTCTGGTTGTGCACCACAGTGCTGTGGTCTGCTCATTAATGTGACATTGCCTGTGATAGAGGCCCAATTATAGCCTGGTTTGAAATATAGAAGCCACTGTACAGTACATAACTTTCTGTCCTGCATTTTCTTGGTCACCCAATAGAGATCCAGTAGAGAGGTGGTTTTCCCTTACTCTGACAATCTGTGTTTTAAAATGCTACCTAAGTGGCAGATTTCACTTTCCCCACCATGCTGGATTCCAGTGTAAATCCTGGTGAATGACTTTCTTTTTTCCCACAATGCAAAGTTTCAAAATATTGTCCAGTCAGTAGCTTTTAATTTCTTGCTGAGATGAGTGTTGGAGCTTCACCCAATCCATTGCTTTCTTACTTGGCTGGATTTTGTCAGATACTGTATTTTGATCATTCCTGTTGCCACTCCATACAAAACTATGTACACTGCTGCTGCTCTGACACCTCTCAGTACCATTGATTCTTTGTCCCTCTTAGCCTACTAACTACTGTATAGCATGTCTGCTAGATAACTATAGCATATCTGCTAGAATATCTCTAGGGCTACTGGAGAATTTGTCCAGCTCTACTGAATTTTAGTTCGATAAGACCAAGTCATTTCTACACAGTCACAAGTCTGGGTTTACTGCCCAAGTGTTACCACTAAAACATACAATAGCTAATTACAGTACTTCAGTTGCGTAAGATTTCACTATAACAATGGAGCAAAATATATAACATATAGTATCATAAAATCTAAAAATATTTGAAAGCTATACAAAATGGCTAAATAATCTGTACAGTTTACAATATACAAAAAAAAAAAAAGAAACGTTTGTTAAAATGCATGTTAAGGAATATATGCAATATTCAACCAATGCTTTACTCTCATCCTGGCTACCTCCATAATGGATGTACTCTGTAAGCTTTTTACATTGATTTTTTTCCTTCCTCTGGAATTCATTACATATACTGTGATTGCATTGTTTATGCACACATACCTGCTGTTGTCACTTTGTTATTGTTTATTCACTCGCTACTGTATTCCCTTCCCTGGGACATACTTGCAAATGAGCACTGACTCAGTGCGCATATCTCAGTCAGCAAATTTTAAATAAATAAATAATGTTATATCAGTCTTATAGGTAGATGGAAGTTATTTGGGTGTAGACAGCTACAATCTAAAATATAATTCCTTTTGTGGAAGAGGAAAGAAGGAAAATAGAATAAAAACTCACAAAATGTTCTACCTTTTTAGTTGTAACTTGTGCCCCAGGTTGAAGTATGGGTACCTGAATTCCCTTGGCACATGATTCTCACTTCCAGTTGACAATAATGAAAAAACAGATTGTTTCATTTAAGGTTCACAGTTTTCATTGAACCAGCATTTTTAAACATAGCATTATAAAAGGTTAGGTAAGCAACCAAAGGGAAAACTTTAGATGGGGTGAACAACAAGTTCTGTTTTTTCATCATAGATACATAGACAGTGTCGGCAGATAAGAGCCTAAGGCCCACCCAGTCTGCCCATTTGAGCTTATAAGTTCACTTTATGTTTTCCTAGAAATCTGTTGCCCCTTAACCCTGACCTCCAGAATTCCTTTATGTCTATCCCATGCATTCTTAAATCCCATGATTGTTTCAGCCCCCACCACTTCCTCTGGCAGGGCGTTCCACTTGTCCACCACCTGTTTCCTCTGAATCATCTTCCTTCCAACTTCATCCCATGCCCTCTAGTCCTGGAACATCTTTTTCACTTAAAAATAGTGTATTCCTGCACCCTGTTCCTCCCTGTAAGATACTTGTATGTCTCTTTTATATCCCCTCTTTCCCTCCTCTCCTCCAGGGAGTACATATTCAATTCTTTCAACCTGTCCTCATAGGACTTGTGATGCAATCCATGTACCATCTTTGTTGCACTCCTCTGAACCTTCTCTATCCTGTCTATGTCCTTACATAAGTAAAGTCTCCAGAACTGTACACTGTACTCCAGGTGGGGCTTCACTAGTGTCTTGTATAGTGGAATTATGACCTCCCCTTTCCTGCTGGTGATGCCCCTGCCTATGCATCCCAGCATCCTATTTGCTTTACCTGCTGCCTTGTCACACTGTTTCCCTACCTTGAGGTCATCAGAGATGATAACCCCAAGATCCTTTTCCTGCTTGGTGCATGCTATATCCTCACCCCCCAACTGATAAATTGTGCCAGGGTTTTGTGCCCCATATGCATTATCTTGCACTTCTTTGCATTGAATTTCAACTGCCAAACACCTGACCATTTTTCAAGTTTCTGCAGGTCACTTCTCATTCTGTCTACACCCTCTGGTGTGTCTACTCTGTTGCAAAGCTTTGTGTCATCAGTGAACAGAGAAATTCTGTCTTCTAGGTCCTGTGCAATGTCACTGATGAAGATGCTGAATAGGACTGGTCCCAGCACTGATCCCTGTGGTACCCCACTGGTCAGCCTTCCCTCTGTGGAGTGACAGCCAGTTACCACCACCCTCTGTGTCCTGACACCCTGCCAGTTACCTACCCACCACACTACTGTCCTGACCACACCCATATTTCCCAGTTTGTGTAATAGTCTTCTATGTGGCACCATGTCAAAGGCATTGCTGAAGTCCAGCTAGGCCATGTCCACTGCCCTCACTGAACCAACTCCCTAATCACCCAGTAGAAAAATTCAATGACGTTGGTCTGACATGACCTCCCCCTGGTGAAACCATGCTGCATTGGGTCCTGTAGTCCACTGACAGCCAGATGTTCCACCAATCTCTCCTTCAGTAGTGCTTCCATGATCTTCCCCACTACCAAGGTGAGGCTGACTGGTCCGTAGTTCCCCGCTTCCTCTTTGTTCCCACTTTTGTATATGGGGACTACATCTGCTGTCCTCCAGTCTTTGGGTACCTCCCCCGTTTCCCGTGATTGGCTAAACAGGATTGCTAGAGGTTCAGCCACCACCTCTCTTAATTCTTTAAGGACCCTGGGGTGCACTCCGTCTGGCCGCATTGCTTTATCAACTCTTATTACTTCCAGTTCCTTCAGGACCCTTTCTAGTGTAAAGGGACTTGTGTCCATTTCTGCACCATTCCCACCCCTTGTACTCCCTTCAGACCCATTACCCTCCTCTCCCTCAGTAAAGACAGAGCAGAAATACCTCTTCAATATGTCAGCTTTACTGTTGTCATCCTCCACATGGCCCGCATTCTCCCTCTTCAGTCTCACTATCCCTCCCTTTGCCTTTCTTTTTTCACTTATGTACCTGTAAAAGGTTTTGTCCCCTCTACCCACTGATTTTGCAATGTGCTCTTCTGTCTGAGCTTTGGCTTCTCTTACTGACCTCCCTGCTTCCCTGTGCTTCTCCTAGTACTTCTCACTATCCCCTTCTGCCTGTGTCTTTTTGTATTGCCTGAATGCAATCTTTTTGGCTTTCACTTTCTCTGCTACCTCCTTGGAAAACCATAATGGCCTCCTCCTCATTTTCCCCTTGCTAACCTGCTTAATGTATAATTCTGTTGCTCTTGTAATCCCCATTTTAAATACTGCCCACTGTTCCTCAACTCCTGATTCCTGTCCCATTCCCCTTAATGCCTCTTTCAAGCATCTCCCCATTTTCCCAAAGTCTGTTTTTGTGTGGTTTGGTTTTGCTCCTTCTGTGATTTCAAACCACAATGGCTGGTGGTCACTGTTCCCCAGGTGCTCCACCACTGTTACCCCCATCACACTGTCCCTGTTTGTGAGCACTAGGTCCAGTATTGCCTTCTGCCAAGTTGGTTCCATGACCAGTTGCTTGAGGAAGGCACCCTGAAGGAGTCCAGGATAAATCTGCTTCTAGTTGATGCTGCTGCTGGGATGCTCCAGTCCACATCTGGAATATTGAGGTCTCCAACCATCACTACCTCACCCCTTGTCTGCCATCCTTTGGATGGCTAGCATCAGCTCCCTAACTGTTTCTTCCTCCTGTGCTGGTGGTCTATAGACCACACCTGTGTGGATGGTTGGCCCCATTTTCCTTGCCAGCTTAACACACAGTATCTCTCCCTCATTTTGTTCCTCCTGGATCTCTGTGGCCCTTATGTCATTTTTCATATACAGTGCCACTCCTCCTCCCTTTCTACATGCCCTGTCTCTTCTGAATATGTTGTAGCCAGGTATGGCCATCTCCCCGTGGTGGTTATCATTACACCAGGTTTCTGTGATGGCTACAATGCCCGGGTCTGACTGCACCATGACAGCCTCCAGATCCTCCATCTTGTTGCTAAGGCTCCTGGCATTGGCACACATGGCTTTCTGTGATTTGACCTCTCTAGACTTTTTAGCTTTTCTACTCCAGCCCCCTTCCCTGGTTGTCATTTATCCCTGGTTCTCCTTGCTGTTTGCTCTTCTGTTGAATTTTGCCCCTTTTCTGCCTATCCACCTCTTGGGCACTTATCTCCATCTTTTGCACACTGCTTTGTAGAGATATCCACTCCTCTGGTTCACTGGTTCCACTGCTAGCTGTGGGGGGTGGGCAATTAGGTACCCTCCTTGCTGGCCTGCCACCCCCCCTTGGCTAGTTTAAATGCTTGTCAATGTAGCATTTAAACTTATCATTGAGTGCTTGGATTCCCCTTCAGGATGGATGCATGCCGTCAGGCTTGAACAAGCCTCCATCCCTCCAGGTGGGTCCACAGTCACCAATGAATCCAAACCCTTCCTCACAGCACCAGTTCTTCAACCATGAGTTAAAGTTCCTGGTGAATGCACCCCTATGCTCTCCCATGCCTCTCGCAGGTAGTACTTCTGAGAAGGTGACAGAAATAGCTACTTGCTTGAGACCCCTCCCCAATTTCCTAAACTCTTCCTGAACTTCCTTTGGCTTCCCATTTGCCAGGTCATTAGTTCCTAGGTGGATAATGACATACAGCTCATCCTCCCGTCTTGTCATCCCAGTGAACCCAAGGATCTTCCTTCCATCCCTCCATGCCGTGGCACCTGGTAGGCACCTCACCTCCCTGTCCTCCCCTTCTGTGTTCCTAGCTCGATCCCTCTTATGATGGAGTCCCCCACCAGGATTCACTTCCTCCTCCTCCTCTTGGATCCACTGCTCTCCCAATGAGTTCACCTTCTTCGCTAACCTCCACATCCTTTCCTTCCACTTCTCTGGGTACCTCTGTTTGGTTGTCCCCATTTGCTAGTGTGGCGTATGAGTTCTTGAGTGGAATAAGATCTGGGACGTGCCTCTGCCTGACCACCCTAACCCTCCCTGAGCCCACTGTCATCCAAGTGCTCCTCATTCTCAGCATCCTTTCAGGCAGCGGCATTGGACTGGGTGGTCTCTGGATAGGGGTGATAGTACTGGTACTCCTGACCCAGTTTACTTCCGCTCTGAGTCTGGCTACCTGATCCTGCAGTCCAGAGAGATGCATGCAGATAGGGCAGCACCTCAGTGTCCAGAAGGTCTGCCTGAATATGGCTGCCACGCAGCCACTGCATTGCACCACTCCCCACATTATACTGCACTTATACTGCTATTCCAGTACTAGTCTGTTACTGAAGCTCTCATAGTTCCCTTTTTATTAATTTACTGTACTAAAAATCCTGCCACTGATCCTCAGATACTTTTCCTTAAAAAAGAAAAAAAAAGAAATAAAAAAAATGAGTCAAAACCCTTGTCGCACTGAGGGTGGGCTTCTTCACCCTTATGCCCCTCTTACTCCACAACCCCTACTATCCCCTGTGCTTAGCTCCTGTCAATCAGATTTAACAGAGCATATAATTAAGAGTTGGGGTCAGGGGAGGGGGGGTGAAAATTTGCAGCAATTAAACACAGCAAAGGAATAGACCACCACTACAAGCACACCAAACTTGATTTTAAATGTTCAACAGCCCAAAAACAATTCTAAGTAAATTCATCAGTTGGCGTGCCTTTTTCTTCATTTCTCCCTGGCTTCTCGGAGCTTCATGAAGTTCCTATTTGACATCTTCAACTTGGACTTTGCCAACTTCCTATCTTTTCTCAGGTGTTGTTGCACTTTTTTTCCACAGAGTGGCAATTTAACAAGCAAAGATTGGTCACTTTGCAGAAGTGCACCTTTTCCAGGCAAAAAACACTGTGAGGTAGCAAACTTTGCAAAGTTTTAACAAAGTTAAGTTTTCTCAGCTTTGCACATCTCTACAAATAGTACTTTTTTTGAGTTACAGGGAAGACAAGTTGACAGAGAATTGATCTGTCCAGCTTATGACAAAAGCATGGATATGCATCTAGATGTCAGCTCGGGACACAACCAGCCTCAAAAATGGATTATGTATGTAAAAATGTATTTTAGACTGTAAATACACACTCAGGCCATTGGCCTATTTTCAGATGTATCCTTGTTACTAAGCTCAGAAAGGAAAATGTTAACATCAAATATAAATAGATATTGAAGGAAAAGGCTGGGTTCAATATTATACACAACCCACTTGCTGAAGTTACTGTATTTGGACCTACCTGTATTCCATCATAAACAATGGAAAAAGAGGGTGAAAAACCCATTTAACCATATACTACACTCGTATAGTAGATTTATTTCATTTGTGTCAGTTTTTAGATGAGCAATCTTAGATGGTTCAAATATTTTGCTAAGAACTGCTAACCTGCACCAGGATCAAAATACAGAAAAAAGGTAGATCATGGTGCCATCACTGTAAAAGTTCATAACCATGTTATACTTATGGAGGCAGTGTAGTCTAGCAGTTAGAATCATATGCTTGGAAAGCAGGACACCCAGTCTGGCTATTCAAGGTAAGCATATTGTTAAAAATAACAACTACTTATGAATAATTGCATCCAAGGGGCAGTGTATAAATTTAGAAGTGGGTTGCAGCCAAAACAGGATTGGGGCAGGTGGGGTAAAACCTTGGTAAAAGCTGGATTTTTAGTTGATGTTGGGTCAGCACAAAATGGGTGCTTTTTAGCCATGCAATTGTATCACTAGCCAAAAGCACCATATTTAGCCAGCCCGGTAGCGCTGAGGGTTGAGGCGCTGGATGCCACACCTCGCGCCACGTCGGTGACCCGGGTTTGGGAGCGGGCTTGGGTCATTGGGGGCAGTGGGGTTGGGGATGTATTGAGCACCCTAGGGCTGCTGTCCTTCCCTGGGAGGGGTCACTCAGCCATAGCTCTGGCAACCCCCTGGTGGAGGCTGGAGGCACTGCAGAGCCTGGCCACAACATTGCAGGGATTGGAGCTTTGGCAGACATTCTTCCAGTGCATGTGGGAGCACACACATGCAGGGCTGGACACCATTGCATGTCTGAGCTCCATGGAGAAAACCAAGACAAATCCCCCTGCCATCGGGTGAGGTGACAATGAACGTCTGCAGGTCTGACCACATACCCAATGCCAGCCGAGTCTCTGGTTCTCCCTGGATCTGGGGCATCTCCATGGGGCCATGAGAGCCCAGACCTCCCCTACCCGACGCAATACTCAGAGATCGGTTCAGGTGGACGGTTTAGTCAATGAACCTCAGACGGGATCTTGAGAGTTGCCCAGAAAGTAGGGAGTATAAACAGAGTCTAAAAAAAGAGCACCATACTCAAAGGTCAATGCATATAAAAAATGATCATACAATAATTCAGCACACAGGGCAAATGACCAGGTCTACTGATATTGGGAGCAAACAGGGTTCTCATGTGTTATTATGTTTATTTTTTTTATTTATTTCAAAAGTTTCACCGGGAGAGACATACTGAGCAAATGTGTCTGGGGAGGGGGGAAGACATGGGTTCAGTAGACAAAAGACAATATATTATGCAATAAAAATACAGTAGCATACATAGATCTGCCTGTGATCAGGTCACAGAATGTCATTACACCAGGCTGATGGTGAAATTACATGCTGCATCATCAGACACATGGCCATCCCACCCAGAAATGGCCCAACTCTACACTAAACCCACATTTCCTGATCCCTGTGGGTTCAGGTGTCCCCCTCTCTGTGTGCCCGTGTCAGTGCATCCTGGTGGTCTAGCAAACAACCCCCTGTTCCTGCCAATGTGCCTAGTCCTGGTGGAGTAGAGGGGTCTCTGTCCCTTGCTCTGGCTTTGTTCTGTACCAGGCGGTCTAGTATTCCCTCCAGGATGTGGTCTGATTGCCAATCTTGAGTGCCCACTCAGTGCCGTTTCCCTTCAGGAGTTTCCCGTGCTTTTAACAAGCAGTAACCAAGTGGAGGTGAAAGTGTGAGTGATCAGAGCTGTGAGGGACACATTCCTTTGTGCATGTCCTTGTAGGCAAGTTGTGTGGTGGCCCCTGCCCCCTTTCCTGACAGCTTGCAATCAGTTTTGCAGGTACTCAAAGAGGAACTGAGACCCCCATTGGGCACAGTGTGATGTGGCTGTAGTTTCAGCATTAGTACAAAGTGGTTTCATGACACACAGTATGCAAGCAAAAGCACAGCTGACTGCCAGGCTGGGCAGGTTGCTGATTGGAGCTTTGTAATTGCAGCTCTGAATGAAAAAAATCCCACTGCCTGGGTGGGGGGCGTGTTGCAGGAATTTTACCTACTGTCAAGTGCTACTGAAAGTGCTGGTATTTGTACCTTCAGTAAATATTTTATTTCAATTTGGAAGTCATAGTTACAGTAAGTAAGTAGCAGAGATTTTAGTAATAGTTAGGGGCTTGAGTGAGCTTGTACAGGGAGATTTTTAGCTTTTTATTTCAGTTAGAAGTTAGCCACAGTCCACAGTGCATTTAAAGTTTTATTTGTGGCCAGCTGAGTGCCACAGAGGGCTGAGGTGCTATGCGCCTTACCTCTTACCATGCGGCAACCAGAGTTCAGGAATAAGCCTGGGTCACCGGTAATCAGAAGGAGGGGGCTGGGAGTGAATAGAGAGGCTGTCTGACAGCTCTCCTCTTGTTTTTTTCATATTTTATAAACTTTATTAATAATTTAATAAACTTTATTAAACTTTATTAAACACACCAATACAAAGAACAATAAGTCACCGAAAGCATCTAGACTCAAACATAATGGTAATGTTTAAATGAAGCAGAGATAACACCAGATGGTGTGCATTACTATTTTATACACACAATCCCACCCTTCCCCCACCTCCTGACAATTCCCAGAACAGTGTACTTTTATACAATGTAATACAACAACCCCTCCCTCCAATCGCACCCACTACCATCAGGAAGCAAGGTAACTCAACCAAAAAAAGAAAAAGCTGGGCTAGGGAGCCTGACTAAACACATTAATATAATAAGAATTTATAAAACTAACAAGTAAGAAAATGCTCATAGCATCAATAGCACCTGAAGGGGTTCCCAGACACAGCTAAAAATAAGATAATCTGCCAGCCATGCTGGCAATAAGGCACTCAGCCTGTAAGGTGAATAGTATCTCTTTATACCACTCTAAAAATTGTGGTATGCAATAGTCTAACCAGTGCCGAAGAATAACCTTCTCCAAACATGCTGAGATCAAGGCCATATATGGTCTCTGGTTACCTGTCAAGGTATTAAGAGTAATCCCCCCAGGATGCATACATTAGGAGAAAAAGTATCAGATAGCCCTAATAAGGGTCCAAGTGCGTGCAAATCACAATCCAAAAGGGGACCACTCTCTCGCAGGACCACAGAATATGGAGTAGGGTGCCCAGGTCTTTGCCACATCTGGAACAGAGGTTTACAGATAGTTTACCTATGTCATGCAATTTAACTGGAGTATAATAGAGTTTGTGAATAATTCTAAATTGCATAAAACGATATCTGTCCCACTTAATGAATGTATAAAGATGTGTAACCCCCAGGGGGCGCTACCCTTAGGGCTACTACCCCTGCCTGCCTCGAATGTGGCAGGGTGAGGGGCCCAGATCCATTGACAGGTGCCTCCACCTAGAGGTCAGTGGCAAGGCAGTCAAGATTGATTCGGTCACAGCCCTCTGGGTTACTGCAACCCCCCTTTTGTCCCACTGGTGACTCACAAGAGGTAATGACAATACTTTTCCCTGGTACAATTACCACTCGGCTCGGATCTCTCAGCTCACTCCGGGGACCCCCTGAAAAGTAAGGTACCGTTATTACACTTTCACTATACAGTATATCTTCAGTAAGACACAATCCAGCCAGGGTGTAGTTGCAAAACAAACAATCTGATTTATTTAAGGAGGGGGGAATAACAAGGCTAGGGGGGAAATCAAGGTGATTGGCTTATCACTATACTTATCTACCTAGGGCTCTGTGCACAGGCCTAAACCTAATAGTTACTGTCCCTGGGTACCCAAGCCCTAATGACTAATGGCTAGTCCCTCGTGGCAGCTGGTTGGGGCCCTGACACAATTGAACATTTACTGTCCTGAGCAGATCAGAATGAGCAGAAGGCTCAGTTAATGCAGGCAGTAGTATAACAAAAGGAACTTGGCCACTGCTTGTAAGCTTAACAGGGAGCTACCCTGATCCAATACTCACGACTCCAGCAGATACCCTTCCTTCACCACTGGCAGGGCTGAACCATGAGCTTCACAAGCCTCCTCACACATTTATATGGCAAACACAGAGGGGTACCATACCAGGCAGCGGCTTTCAGGACCCGAACGAACTCACAACCACTTTGGGCGGTAGCAGCCACTTCCAAACGTCCTAATGGACTGAGCACGATTCAGCAGATTCTCCAGTCCCCTTCAGGTAAAGCCTGGTAGGTAGCTGTGTCCCTATACAGCCTCCTCTGACCGCACGCTGGCAGATTTAATCCGAAGCACTGACAAGGCAAAATGGCCCCCTCAGGCCTTTCACGCGCTTCCCGAGCGAACACTCAAAAAGGTGCAGAAGCTCATAGCTTCCTTCTCCTTCACAGCCACAATGAATCTTCCCCTAGCAGCATGGGGCACTCCTTACAGTTCGGGCGCTACCCGATTCCATTGGCTGGCGTCACCTGCCAGTCAATTACTCTGGCCCTCAGTGGCCCAAAAAAGCGCCATAGCCCATAATGCCTTTTCCAAAGTTCAAGCAGTCCCTCTATTGGTCAGACGGCTCCACGAGAGTCCCAAGGTACTGATTGGTCCATGTGGTAGTGTGGGTCCCAATAAACAGATCATACAACCAGATAGGATGCATAAAAAATGCATATGTCTGCATTTATCATTTTATTCAAAAAGAAGGAAAAAAAAATAAATAAAATACTAAATTTAATATATACAGAAAGGAAAAATAAATGGTGTTAATCCGTCACACCTCTTCAAACATCAGGAGATAATTCTTGCAAAATAAAACAATTACAGAATTCTGAGTTCTTTCCCTTCTCTCAAACAATGAGGAAACTTGCACAATTTCTTCTTAGAACCTTATCTCTCCTTGGCAGAACCTTACTGACCACCTATCTCTTGGTTCTCCTAGAGGAACCTTTTATAATGCCACAGGGTGACCTCATCAATCATGTGATATCTTAATTAAGATGAACAATGGCATTTTCAAGCTTATATATATAAATATATATATATTAAACCAACTAGTATCATTCTAGCACTTCAAGGGTTTACCCTAAAAAAAACATTTATTTCCTCACAAGGTCCTAAAACAAAAATATAAACTTAATTATAGGACTATGATGTCAGAGCATTAGCTTAGCTCCTCCCCCTTCTGACATCACTCCTCCTTGAGACCATATAAGCTGCCATTTCATGAGTTGCCTGCTCTATAGAAGGACCTCTGCAACTAACATGGGCACTCAGGTAACAGTTTATTTTAGTACAATACCTTTTATTTGTTCCAGTTTCCTTAGTTTTACAGCCACTGAAGGTTTGCTGAGCATAGCTTTTCAATATATAAGTATTGTTTTTATTTTAACAAGATGTAAGTACTGACAGAAAAGAAAAAAAAGGGACAGTAAAGGATAGATAGAAGATTGCCAGGTTGGCCACCCTGACAAGAAAGTATAGGATAGATATTGAAATATAATAGAGGATAGGATAGAGTGAACAGAAATAATGGGGGTTATTGCATCTTTAAGTGATTGTTTATACTTCACAACAGGACCCCTGTTACACTCCTCCCACCACAAGAAGGCAAACATAATGTTTGTTGTGTTGACTGAAACCCTCACCCTGTGAAGGGTTGGAACTTCCGCCCACCCACTCCAGAAGTTCCCCAGGGACCCTTAAAGATAAACAGTATTCAAAACACTACTCCAAATCAGACAATACTGTTTACAAGTCATACTTTTCCCTGGGGTTGTGCCATCTTGGCACCTTGTGACACACATACAACTCCATTATCTATATCTGGAACAGAGTTACTAGCTGGATCAGCACCAAAGCGTGATAAAAAATCAGCGTTCTGATGCTGAGAACCAGCTCTATGTCGTACAGTGAACTTATAAGGTTGTAATGATAAATACCACCTTAAAATGCGGCCATTTTTTATCTTTCATCAAATTTAGCCAGCATAAGGGATTATGATCTGTTATAATCGTAAACTGATTTCCCCAAAGATAATATCTCAGGGCTTCTACTGCCCACTTGATGGCCAGACATTCTTTCTCCACTGTAGAATATCTTCTCTCTCTTTCATGTAATTTCCTGCTGAGGTATAAGATGGGGTGTTCCTCTCCCTGGTGATGCTGGGTCAGTACTGCCCCTATGCCTGTGTCAGAGGCATCCGTCTGTAATTCAAATGGTTTAGTGAAATCAGGGCTACATAGCACCGGAGCTGAGCATAGGATGGCCTTGATTTTGTTAAATGCCTTATCACAGGCGGGACTCCACTTTACTTTATTTGGAAAATGTTTTTTGGTCAGATCTGTGAGAGGAGTAGCAATGGTGGAAAAATCCGGGGATAAAACGTCTATAATAACTTGCCAGACCAAGGAAAGACCTGACATGGCGCTTTGTCATGGGTAGGGGACTGTTAGCTACAGCTTCAATTTTATCTACTTCTGGCTTAATCCTCCCATGTCCAATAATGAACCCCAGATAGCGTGTTTCTGTCTTAGCTATAGCGCATTTGGACGGGTTAATGGTCATTCCAGCATCCTGGATGCTTTGTATCACAGCACTAAGCTGTAATAAATGAGTCTCCCAGTCTGGGCTATAGATGACCACATCATCCAAATAAGCAGCACCATAGCCCTTGTGAGGTCTCAAGACATGATCCATGTACCGTTGAAAGGTAGCCGGGGCTCCATGTAGGCCGAACGGCATTGTAGTGAAATGATATAGACCAAGAGGGGTGCAGAAGGCAGTTAATTCTTGGGTTTTTGGGGCCAATGGAATCTGCCAATACCCTTTTGTTAAATCTAAGGTGCTTATGTATGTTGCAGACCCAATCTGATCTAGGAGATCATCGATGCGTGGCATCGGATACCCATCAAACTCAGATACTTCATTAATTTTCCTAAAATCTAAGCATAACCTGATGCCCCTTCCTTTTTATGCACGACCACTAATGGAGAGGACCAAGGACTCAGTGAAGGAACTATCACTCCTGCTTGTTCCATTTGTTTTATCTCAGCCACTACTTCTGGCCTGATCTTTTCTGGTAATCTATATGGCTTCTGATGAATTGGTTTGGTTTGGTTGACTTGATCTCATGGACTACGCCTTGCTCTCCCTGGATCCTTGTGAATGTAATGCGAAATACTCCAAGAGATGATCAATCTCTAATCTCTGTGCAGAGTTTAAGTCAGGATTGATATGCACTTTAGTGTCAGCAACAGATTTATCAATCCTGTCATATACTATATCTAGCTCTGCTCTATCAGGATCGGTCTGGATATACAACACTGGGGTTTCTGTTTTTTCTACCCATTTTCTCAGCAGGTTGGCATGGTAAATTCTTTTTACCGGTCTATGCCCTGGCATCTCAATGGCATAGTTTACCTTGCCTACCTGGTGTAAGATCACATATGGTCCTTGCCAACGCATGAGCAATTTATTTTCAGTGAAGGGTAACAATAGCAACACTTTTTCCCCCGGTTCAAATGCTTTATGCTTTAAGCCCATATCATAATGTTCTTTCTGTTTGAGTTGTTTCTGGTCAACATTTTGATGGGCTATAGTCACATATTTCACTAGCCTTTTCCTCAATGCAGTCATGTATTCAAGTATATTTTGCATGCTACATTAGACCCCTGTTCCCAATGCTCCTTTACCACATCTAAGGACCCTAGGGTTACCATATAACATGGTAAAGGGGATAACCCTGTAGTAGCCTGAGGCACCTCTATAGGCAAACAGCAAATAGGGCAAAAACTTATCCCAGTCCTGGCCTTCCTCCTGCAAATACTTGAAGCATACATTCATTGTCTTGTTAAATCTTTCCACTAACCCATCAGTTTGGGGATGGTATGGGGATGATCTAACAGCAGATACCCCTAGCAATTTGTATAGTTCTTGCAGCATGATGGAGGAAAAATTACTACCACGGTCTGTCAGGATAACCTTGGGTATTCCCATCCTGCTGAAGACTTTTGCCAGTTCTTCTGCAATACGAGGGCAGTAACCGGTCCTCATTGGTATTGCTTCTGGTACCTGGTTGTGTAGTCACAAATGACTAGAATATACTGATTCCCTTAGAACTTTTTAATAGGGTCCCACCACATCCATTGCCACCCTGTCAAATGGAGTAGTTACATATGGTATAGGTTGTGAGGGCACCATATCTTTCTTCCTCCCTTGGCAACCAATTGGCACTGGGGACAGGACCTACAATAGGCCATAACATCCTGGTGGACCCCTGGCCAACTGAATCGAGATAGAATATGTTGTACTGTCCGTCTCTACCTTCATGACCAGCCATGGGATATCATGTGCCAAGTGCATTATTTGTTCCTATATTTACTGGGTACCACTAACTGTTCAAGTTCTCATTTGTACCAGTCTCTACAACAACTCTATACAGGATATTGTTTTTGATAATAAATCGAGATTGTCCAGGATGTCCAACCTTGTCCACCTGTAAAAATAAAGATGTTAAAGATTCATCGCATTTTTGGTTCTGTACAATATCTTGCACTAGAGTCTCTGGGATATTAAGTTGACCTTTAGTCTGATGATTTTCATTCCAAGTTTTTTTTTCTCTTCGCCTAGTCTTCCTGGACTTTTTGTCCTCACTGACAGTCTCAAAATAACCATTATCAAAAGGAAAGACTTCCTGTAAGTCTTGTGTTTTGGCCTGGGACCTAGTAACCACATTAACAGTTCCTGTAGAAGTCTTCTGCTGCTGCATTAAAAGGTCAAAATGAGGAAAGTCTTGCCCAACAATGACAGGTACTGGGAGTCGTGGAACAAGGCCTACCAACATGTCATGGCTTTCTTGATTTACAGTTATATTAAGACATGCTGTAGGGTATCGGTGTATGTCTCCATGTACACACCGCACAGTAGTATTTGAATCACTCTGGGTCATATTCAGTGCTAGATCAGCCCTGATCAAAGTTTGTATACTGCCTGAGTCCAGCAAACCCAAAGTCTGTTGTTCCCCAATACCTACAGAGGTCACATACCCAAAATTTGCTAGGGCAAGATGTGCTAAATCAGATATTTTATTTGGGCAGTTCTTACAATATGCCTTTTCCAAGACAACCATGGATATTATTTCTGCATATGGAACTCTCCCACCTCTCTCCCTTCGATAGAACTGTCTCTGGTTAGTAGAAGCATTAAAAGGTGGTCTTACCAGCACATTAGATGGTCCTGGATTGCCCTGGTTACCTCTGGCTCGGGTGCTTCTTGCTGCTAGGTAATCTTCAGCCAACTTAATGGTGTCTTCGGCTGTCTCGGGTTTATGTTCTTTACCCATAATTGCACTTCCACAGGTAATATCTGGATGAATTGTTCAATTATTATCAGTTCCATGATTTGGTCTACAGTTTTGGTGGTGGGTTGTAGCCATTTTCCACAATAGTCCTTCAAACGGGCGTAGGTTTCTCTTGGGGTATCCAAGCTTGCCATTTTCTGAGACCGAAATCGTTGCCTGTATGTCTCCGTGCTGATATTATATCTGCGAAGAATTTCTTCTTTAACTCTGTCATAATTTGAGCTATCAGCTCCACTTAGCTGGCTGTAGACTAGTTGTGCCCATCCCGAGAGGTATGGGACCAAACGAATCACCCATTGGTCTCTGGGCCAGTTGCAGGTTTGGGCCACCCTCTCGAAAGTTGTCAAATAGGCCTCAATATCATCCACCTCAGTCAACTTAGTTAATTTAATGTCTCTAGGAACAGATCTCCCCATCTGCCCCTGGGTCATGTCCTGAATAGCTTTTAAGGTTGCCGTCCATTTTTCATCTTGTCTCCGTCTGTCTTCGGCCTGTATCCTCCGGTCTTCATCCCTCTGTCTCTGGTCTTCTTCTCTCTGGCGCTTCCATCTCAAGTTGGCATAAACAAAGCCATTTCAGTAGTTCACTTGGATCCTATGGTGCTGGGGTCATCTGGCTTTCCTCCTTCTTTGGATTACCAGCTGCAGCTGTGGCTCCTTCTTCCATCTTTCTTTGTCTGGTAGCAGGTTCGATCCCTGGCAACAACTGACACCAGTCTTCAATCTGACAGACCTGGTCAGATGTAATGCATCCAACTCCACTTGTTCTGGTTGTTGCATCTGCTAGGGTATTTTCAGCTAACACCCCTCTGGAGTACCTTCTGACACCCCAGAGGCTGGAATCCCACTTTTACACCAGTTGTGGTAGTGTGGGTCCCAATAAACAGATCATACAACCAGATAGGATGCATAAAAAAATGCATATGTCTGCATTTATCATTTTATTCAAAAAGAAGGAAAAACAAATAAATAAAATACTAAATTTAATATATACAGAAAGGAAAAATAAATGGTGTTAATCCGTCACACCTCTTCAAACATCAGGAGATAATTCTTGCAAAATAAAACAATTACAGAATTCCTGAGTTCTTTCCTTCTCTCAAACAATGTGGAAACTTGCACAATTTCTTCTTAGAACCTTCTCTCTCCTTGGCCAGAACCTTACTGACCACCTATCTCTTTGGTTCTCCTAGAGGAACCTTTTATAATGCCACAGGGTGACCTCATCAATCATGTGATACCTTAATTAAGATGAACAATGGCATTTTCAAGCTTATATATATATAAATATATATATATATATATTAAACCAACTAGTATCATTCTAGCACTTCAAGGGTTTACCCCAAAAAACATTTATTTCCTCACAAGGTCCTAAAACAAAAATATAAACTTAATTATAGGACTATGATGTCAGAGCATTAGCTTAGCTCCTTCCCTTCTGACATCACTCCTCCTTGAAACCATATAAGCTGCCATTTCATGAGTTGCCTGCTCTATAGAAGGACCTCTGCAACTAACATGGGCACTCAGGTAACAGTTTATTTTAGTACAATACCTTTTATTTGTTCCAGTTTCCCTTAGTTTTACAGCCACTGAAGGTTTGCTGAGCATAGCTTTTCAATATATGAGTATTGTTTTTATTTTAACAAGATGCAATTAAGTACTGACAGAAAAAAAAAAAAGGGACAGTAAAGGATAGATAGAAGATTGCCAGGTTGGCCACCCTGACAAGAAAGTATAGGATAGATATTGAAATATAATAGAGGATAGGATAGAGTGAAAAGAAATAATGGCGGGGGGGTTATTGCATCTTTAAGTGTTTGTTTATACTTCACAACAGGACCCCCTGTTACAGTCCAAGTCAGCAGTTCAGGACCAAATTGGAGGAGATAATCAAAAAAGGTTTTGCTGCAAAGGAAGCAGGTTAGAACAACTACATTATCATTACCACTCTAAGCTATCCCGAGCAAATAGTTACATCCTTTCAGAGAACTCCCTTGACACATCTAGCAATGGCAGAATGGAGCACTTACTCAGCAGCCCAGGCAGGACCTGGGCATAGAACCACACAGCCCCCCTCCTGTTTTGATTAATTATGACTGCGGATAGGCAGGCCTTAAAGAGACAGTATACGGAGGCTTTAAAAGCGCCACTAACTACAACTTTAAATGGCTTAAAATGCTGAACTCCAGCCAAGCATGGAGCACTTAAACAAGCCCTGAATGTTTTAGGAACCCTGTAGGGGTTACAGATGCTTCCAATAATGGGCCAATTCCTAGGGGAATCGGGGGTCAGAAGAGATTGGTCCTAGCAATAAAACCTTGGGCCCTCACTGGCAGCTAGAAGATCTCTCAATGTGTGATAATAATATGAGACCTGAAGAGAAGAAGGGGCACTCTGAATAAGAGTAATAACCAAATTACCTAAAGGGCTTAGCCAAGGGCCACTACCAAAAAACTGCACAAGCATAGGGGATAACTAGAGGTATTGGAAACATAAAGAGGTAGGCCAGTGATATTTGGTGTGAGCATCCTGAAAAGGTAACAGTCCGTGGTTGGCAGTAAGATCTCCAACTGTATCTACCCCCATATCCAGCCAAAATCTCCTTGAGAGTGACTGGGTAGCTATACAAAAGTTTGGGTTATCAAATAAGGGTTGGGTTATATCTTTGTGGGGATTAATTGTGAGTAGGGAGCAAAACTGTAGGTGGACCCGAATAGAAGCATCCAATGGGGTGTCCCTTAAGGACTGGGGAAGTCTTTTCCTAGGGAGGTAGAAAAGCGACCAGATGTCCAGTCCATGGTCAGAGCACAAGGAGCATTCCATGTCCACCCAAAGGGGGACATAAGACCATGAGAGGTCACCCCCAGCCATCTCCAACCAATGAGAAGATCTGCTAAGGTGTAAAGCCAGGTAGTATAAAAAGAAATTGGGTGCTTGTAGTCCCCCATCATGTTTCATATGCATTAACTTAATTAAAGCCCTGCGTACTGCCTTACCTTGCCACAGGAAGGAGGAAATAATTCTATGGACCTGATTAAACCTTGTTTGAGGTAGAGCAGAATTATAAATCTGGAGTGGGTATAAAGGCCTGGGTGAGACGTTCATTTTAATAATATTTAATCAGCCAGAGGTAGCAAGGACCAGCAATCTAAATCCATTTTGAGATGGGATACCGTTGAACTTGAGGTTAAATTGTTTCAGTTTAAGGGATGAGGTACTAAGATAAATCCCCAGATACTTTAACCTATCATTCTTCCAGTCCAGGCCAAGGTGTTCAATATCTACTTTAAAGGTGACACTATTGAGTGGCATAACTTCAGTTTTAGCAATATTCAATTTATAATTGGAAATGGTGCCAAACTGGGAAATAATCTACAGGGCAGCAGGCAAGGATGTAACAGGGGAAGAAATATGCAGTAGAATATCATCTGCATATACAGATAGTTTATAATTGGTGTGACCTATAGAAATGCCAGAAACCAGAGGGGAAAAATTAAGTTTGTGAATGAGAGGATCCAAGAAAGATTAAACAAATAAGGGGAAAGTGGACATCCCTGCCTAGTGCTCTGGTGGAGGGGGAAAGATGAAGATAAGACCCTGTTGCAGAGGATCCGGGCTGATAGGGAGGAGTAGAGCACCTTGACCCACTGTATAAACACTGGGGGGGATACGAAATTTGGGGAGTAAAGCAAAAATGTAGTCCCATGAAACCCTAGTAAAAGCTTTCTTGGCATCCAGGGACACCAGAACAGCTTGGACACTGAGAAAAGATAGGATAGCTTCCTAAGTTTGTCTGCCGAAAGCCTACCTGTAACAAACCCAACCTGTTCTCTACTTATAAGAGACCCCCAAACTAGCCCCAATCTACAGGCCAATACTTCAGCTAAAATTTTAATATCAACATTGAAAAGTGATATCAGCCTGTAGTTGGAGACCAGTATGGGGTCCCTGCCAGACTTGGGGAGGACCACAGTAGTAGCTGCAGTAAGGGAAGAATTGGAGAGGCCTTCCTTAAGTATGTAGTTGTAGGTGTTGAGTAAAATAGGAGCTGACTGGTCTTTACAGGCCTTATAGAAGTTAATAGTAAACCCATCTGAGCCTGGGGACTTATCGGAGGCTAAGGAGTTGATAGCTTGAGATAGCTCAGCTAAGGATAACAGGGTTTGTAAAATATCAATCTGCAGGTCAGTCAGGTGAGTGAGGAAAATATTTTGCAGGAAGGCCTCGAACTGCACAGCACAAAAAGGAGAAGAAGGCAGGCCATACAGTTGCTGATAAAATTTTTTAAAAGAGTCAACAATATCACATGGGGAGGTGAGAAAGGAACCAGAATCAGTGTGGATAGAGAAGACAATCTTGTCCATGGCTTGAAAGCGAAACCAGAGGGCTAACAGCTTCCCCACCATTTCACCCTGGTCAAAATACTTCACTTTAGAGTGGAGTAAAAGGTGTTCTGATTTTTCCCCCAGTAAGGTGTTGTACTGGAAACGAAGACTTTCTAGCTGCTCCCATTCTAGTTGTGAAGAAGCCTGGGAAATACGTCCTTCAAGTGATCGAATCTGAGCTAGCAAAGAAGATAATTTAACCATGAATTTTCTCTTCCTCTTAGCTGCCACACCAATCAATTCCCCTTTAAGGGCACACTTCAAGGCACCCCATAATATGTGAAGAGTAGACATAGAAGGGGAGTTAAATTCCATGAAGGAAGTAATGAAGGCATGGCGGTGCTGCAGTAAAGTAACCAATTTAAGCAATTGATTATTTAGAATTCAGACTTTATCTTTGTGTGAAGAGGGAGAAAAGTTTATCTGAACTAGGGTGGGGTGATGATCAGAAATGACTTTTGCTGAGTAATGACATAGAAGGACTCTGGGAAGATGGACCACCCCGATCAATAAATAGTCAATTCTTGAGAAAGAATTAAGTGGCAGGGAGTAAAAAGTATAATCTCGACTGTTTGGATTTAGTGTCCTCCAGGGGTCTATCAAGCCCATGGAGTCCACCAAATCTTGGACAGCCAACTGACCAGGAGACAGGGCCTGATGCGCCCAACCAGTTTGATCTACCTCATTGCACTGGACTAAGTTCCTGTCACCACCAAGTATAATTGGAAGGGAAATCCAGGGGGCCAAGGTGGTCTTTAGAGTAGCAAAATATTGTGGGTCCTCTCCCATAGGGCCATAAATGACCTCTAGAGTCACCTCCAGGTGCCTGAGTAGGACACAAAGAAAAATATAGCAGCTCTGGGAATCCACCACCTCCTGGAAGAAGTGGAAGGGAACTCTCTGGCCAATTAAAATTACCACCCATTTCTTACAAGAGTCCAAACCGGCACCAAAAGCCTGCCCCACCCAGGATCTCCTAAACAGAAGAACCTGAGAAGGGAGCAGGTGACGCTCCTGTAAAAAAGTGACATCAACCTGTAGATTTTGGCGATGAAGAAGAGCCTTGGCCCATTTCATAGGGGACTGTGCACCTTTGATGTTCCAAGTACAAAAAGTGTAGGCGTCCATGTAAAAACATTAAACAATAACGAGGAGTCATCCTAACATAACAATCAACATGAAAAAAAGAGAGTTGTCAGGCAGCCCAGCGTAAACCCAGCTTCTGATGGTGTCCACCCCCCACCCCTCCCTGCCAAACAAGCCACAACAACCCCCCAACTAACAACTTGGCAGAAGAGCCAAAATACCCAATGCTAATCACAGCGCCCCACACCATCCATCCTAACTTCCCACCATCTCCCAGTCCCCCAACTCCCACCACCATGTAATACCCTGATTAGACCCCCATATCCATTCTTCCAAAAACCTATTAAACAACTCAAACATGCCAAACTTTCCTCTCCTCAAACTGCCATCCAGGTTAATGGACATCCCACCCCCAATCTGGTGCATGATGACAACAGCACCTAGCAGATACCAGCCCTTACTACCCACCCCCGCCAGATAATACCTGACTAACCTATAAAACCTATATTGTCTAATATAACACCCCTCACCCTTACTGACAATAAACAACATCCCAACACTTCAAAATATATAGAACACATGGTCTAATTACTTCCCCCCTTTTAAAAAACAGTACCAGAAGATAACAACATCAAACATTGTAGGACTATGGTAAGAAATTCCAGTGTAACCATTAATAACCCTCATTAATAAAATTTGGGTGTCATAGGAGAAATAATAGTGTCTTGATTCCAACTAGGGGAGTGCATAGGTACAACACTAGGTCTCACCTAAGGAATAAGGGGAGAAACCAAAGTAGATCTGACTTCAACTCCAAATATGTTAAACCAAGTCTTTCTCTCCGATGAAAACATTTAGCTTGTGAGCTTCCAAAGGTTAAATAAAATAAGCTTGCCCTTAGAACTCCTGAACTGACTGGATCTGGGCTTCTCACCTGGATAAATCAAAGATAACACAAAAATGAGTGAAAAAGCCATCCACCTGGCAGGCTGCATGCAGTAATGAATGACATTTCCAGCTGAGTCAGTCAGAACTAAAGTTGCACAAACGTTTGGCCCGGTCCCAGGCAATATTAACTAAGAGTTGGCCTGGTTGGGGGGGGGGGGGGAGAGAGGGGAGAATCCAATAAATTCCTATGATCCAGTGTTTCCATAAGATATGATCCACAAATCAAGCAAACCAGTCAGCATAGTCCGGGAATTAACTGGTGACCACTTTAAACTATAAATTTCTCTGTAGCCATAAAGGGCGAAAGAAAACTAGGGTTACCAAATCCAGATGTCTCACTGGCAGTATGCTCCAGAAGAATGTCCATTCATGAAAGTCCTTACTAATAAGCAGGACTCCAGATAAGGTGAGTACTGACCTATTTTACTCACCTCATTTTAGGAAATACTCTTCAGAAATTCTTTTTAATGAGTACCAGTACTCACCCAACATTTGTAAATATTGCACACTCCATAGAATAGTGCTTCATAACATAACTGGTGATTCAGAAGGAGCATTTTTTCCAGATTTACAACACTCATACACATCCCAATTGTGTTTTAGTCACTACGTTTTAAACTGAAGAGTAAATTACTCCTACCTGAGAACATTAGCTGGAGCATTGTTGGCAGCTGATCAATTCTCATCTAGAAAACAACTACACAGTTTTTAAACATGTACCTCACTCCACTCCGTCCAGACATTTGTATGCATCTGAATTTGGTTCTACTCACCTCACTTTCAAAATGAGGAGTAAAGTACTCATCCCAAAAAATCTTATCTAGATCTATGCTTATCAGTATATAAAACCAGACAGAAATCCAGAAGAGACCAACCAATACAGTTTGTGGAATACAACAATAAAACTTGAGCTTGATCTTCTAAGTTGAAGAGGGACAGAAACTCATAGTGTTAGCCTTCCTCCAAAACTAGATGCGATCCAGGAATTCTTTCCACTGAGATCTCAGTGGCCTTTAAAGAGATCAGGAACGAGTGCTCTCATATCTTTCATGGCTTAGTCTGCTGACTTGAACGAGTGCCATCTGCCATTAATTTGGACCTGCAGTCTTGCCAGGTACTGAACTCTGAACTTAATGGTTGCAGCAATAAGTCTGGTAACCAAAGGATGGTAAGCCACTCTTTTCTGTCTGGTAGCAGCAGTTAGATCTTGCGTGAAATGCAGATGGGTCCCCTCCCAAGTAATTTCCTACAATTCACGGATCTTGCAAAGGACGTGCTGTTTTTCCAGATAGTTTAAAAACTTAAAAATCAAGGGTCGGAGAGGGGAACCTTCAGGTGAATGAGGCCGCAAAGAGCGGTGGGGTCTCTTTATGACATATGCTTGGTTATGAGGAGAGGGTCCCACTATTTTCTGTAGTAGTTTTTGAATAAAAAGTATGGCATTGGCACCTTCTTCAGCTTCCAGGAGGCCAAAAATAAGGAGGTTGTTCCTGTGACTTCTCCCTTCAAGATCCTCCAGTTTATTCTCCAATTTGTCGGTCTTCTGGCAGAGTGTAGTCACATCAGGGTCCAAGCGAGTTCGCCATTTTTCCAGAGATGTGGTGCGGGCATCCATATCACCCATCCAAGTATTTAAGTCCCCTGTGTCTTTTTTCAAGGAGCGGAGCTCTGCTGTGATAGTTTCTGGGGCATCTTTGAGGGGAGTGAGCTCCACGACAAAGTGTTCCTGCTTTAGTGGGTTTGGCCCCAGAGGGGCAGTAGAGGACTTCCTGGCAGAGGTGGAGTGGGCCTTGGATTTCTTTGAAGCTTTCTCAGGAGTAGGAGGAGGCGTATGCTACGGGGGGGGAGCTGCCGCATATCCGCTTCCATGACGAGTGAGTGAACTTGCGAGCAGCTCAGAAAAGTGACTCTAGAGAATCGGATACCTTCTTGATGTGGGAAACACTAAAAAGAGTCATGTTGGGTGAGAGAATTTGTAAATATAAACTTAAATGCACAGGGTCAGGCAGGGGCTGTGTTTGGGAGCTCCTACTTTGTCTGCAGCATCACGTGACTCGGCAGCTCTCCTCTTGTGGATCAGGATGGTGGCTCAACTTGGATCTTGGCTGCCACCAGGTAGAGACCAGGTGGTAGCACCAATGCATGAACAGCAGACTGAGGTGGGGGGGAGCCTTAGTTGTGGAATGCAGGTGTGCCTCCACATGTATGCAGTTCCCATGCTGTCATGGCTGGGTGAGAAACAGAAAAGTGGTTGGCTCCAGCTCCATGAAGTCCTGCCTGCTGGCCCTCTGCACCACACTGCTGTCTGACCAGTCTCCAGGTGGGGAAGGACAGCCGTCCTCCACCTGGCTGCTTCGGGTTAGGGCAATCCATGGGGGGTCTCAGGGGTCCTAGTTGTGGATGAGGTAGAATACCAGGTGGAGGGGGGCAAGGACAGGATTGATGAGCCTGCCTGAGCTGACCAGAGGGAAAAAAGCTATATGAATATATATTTGTCATTTTTATGAAGTTCATAATATAATCTGCACCATCAGTTGCAGTGTGGCACAAGCTGTGAACGTGAACATCAGTTTATGGTGAGAGACTCATTATGTCAAGTAAGAATTCTGGTTGATGATGAATGATGATTGGAACAACAATTACTGGGGTAGCTGGAGCAGGGTCAGTAGTGCAGTCTGTTTTTGCACACCTGAACATGATGTAGTGTGGCCTATGTGCTTGACTGTGGGAATGTCAGTGAGAACAGATTTGACTGTGGGTGCTGGTGAAAGCAGCCAGGCTGAAGTCCTGGGTGCATGGTAATTGGGCATCACTTACCCTGTAAGCAGGACTGAAGATCAGCCATTGCTGACTGAGCCAGTGGGGACTGTTTCCTAGGCCCCATTCTGTGAGCAGGAGCAGGTGATCATGCTAGGACTAGAGGAATGCCCAGGAATTTCACCAGACCTTTGGAGGTGACCTACATGTGTGGTAAGAGAGCTTGCAGGCGCAAACTTTCCTTTGAATCTACAGCTTTATTAACCTCAAGGCCGCAGTGAGAGACCTGCCTTTGGTACAAATCATTTCTGGTGAGAACAGAACATTTTGCATATAAAATGGTTCCTCTGACAAGCTTTGGATTCAATGACTGAACTCTGTGTGATTATGCTTTGGGCTATTTTGCACCTTGGGCTGTGTCCTGCTGACTTTCTATTTTGTTGTTTTATTGATGGAGCTGATGGTGGTATGAGTGTAAAATAGGACAGATGTGTGGAAGGGTGTTTGTGATTAAGAAAGTATTTTTTCCCTATATGTGACTTAATTGCTGTAAGTGTATAGATGTGTTTGAGTGACTGGATAGGACTTTACAGTGCATGTGTGTGTCTGATGAGTGAGCAACTGGAGAATGTGGGGTTTTGTTATTTAGTTTGTTGTGTAATTTAGGTTTTTAAATTGGTGTAAGGGGTGGGTAGCATGGATAGCATTTAGGGTTGTTATCTTGGGAATTTACTTTGGGAGGTCCTTTTGTGGGGTTTGGTTTTATCAGGTTTTCATCTGTTATCTACAGCATCATTATGAACATAGGGTACGGACTCCTTAGCTTTAGCTACTTGCTATCTTGGCTGCTAGAGCAAAACTCTTTTCATGATCCCCCACCTTCTGCAGCATATTGTTGGTGCGGGGAGGTGAGAACTGAAAAGAAGTATGGTGGCTGTGTCCGGGTTCAGGGAGAGATAATGGGGGGCACCATTAGGACAGCGAAGACCATGCCTGACTGCAAATTTGGTGTTTTATGAGCGTGTTAGCGCCTTGTTGGAAAGCCATAAACCTGCCAAAATTGTTTATTTGGATCTGTGCAAGGCATTTGGTAAGGTCCCTCATGATATTTTGCTGGATACCATGAATAGTTTGGGTCTTGACTATCAGCTCATTAAATGAACCAAGGCATGGTTGAGTGTCAGAACCCAGGTTGTTCAAGTTCAGGGGTACCACTCGGATAGTGGATGACCAGTGGAGTACCCCAGGGCTATGTGCTGAGGCCAGTTTTATTTTCTGTCTTTATCTCTGACATCAATGCAAATTTAAATAGTTTTACCTTCAGATTTGCTGAGGATACCAAATTGGTGGCAGATGACAGTAGACTGGTTGGACCAATAAATCTTAGGGAGGATTTAACTGAACTGGAAAACTGGGCCAGAACACATGGAATGTCATTTAACAAGGAAAATGTGTTGTTATGCACCTGGGTAGAAACAATCCTTGCACCCCTTATCTCTTGGATGGATATTGCTTAAAATCTGGTACCAGCAAGAGGGATCTTGGCGTGCTTATCAGCAATGACAACAGATTCAGTAGTCATTGTACTGAATTAGTCAATAAATCCTCTAGGATTATAAATTGTATAAAAAGGTCTATCTCTAGCAGAAACAGGTCCTGCATTATTCCTATATACCAGGCGTATGTTTGTCCTATATTAGACTATTGTTCACCATTATGGAATCCCTATTTATGGAGGGATGTTGACAGCGTGGAGGGGGTACAGAGGAGACTCACTAAGTTGATCATGATCTACAGCATATGTGCTATGAGGACAGGTTGATAGCCCTGGAGTTTTATCCTCTGGAACTCAGATGCCTCAGAGGGGACCTCTTGTTAATGTACAAAATCCAGGAGGATAAAGCCCTATTAAATGACTTGGGATTGGTGATTAATTATACGGAAACAAGCTTGAGAAGCCATCAGTTACAGCTAATGCTGACCAATCCAAAGGGACTCCTCAGACATAGTTTTTTCACCCAGCACATCGTCTCCTACTGGAATACCTTACCAAGTTCAAAGGTAGATGTGGGTACCTTTAGTTCATTTAAGCATAATCTGGATAATTACCTATTAGTACGCTACAGGGATGGTAGGGACCATTGACCCAGTTCTGGGAGGAGTATGCTATGGGCCTATAGCCTTCTGTACTTCTTACAAACTCCTAGTATGAATCTGAGCATGGGACATCCTAGGGCAAAATGGGACCTAGATTAAGATCAGACATGATTTGCTCCATTCTCAAGGCGCTCACCAGACCTAGTGGGCATGTAGCTTTTAGCCCAGCTGCTACAATCAATCCCCTGCAGGCCATGCATTGTAATGCTATATTAGTGACAAACAAGACTGCCATCATGGCAGATTTAATTTCTTGTGCCTCCTGTGATCTGGCTTTTATCATGGAGACCTGGATGAGTGATGATGCTAGTCCTGTTTTGGAAACAGTGGTTCTAGCAGGATTCTCCATGGTACACTGCCCATGGAAGGATAGGAGGGTGGCCAGTTGTTTTAGATCACAATTTCATAGTGAACCCAGTCGGGAAAGCCTCATTGATTGAATGTGTAGCTGTGTGTGGGGGTCCTGGAGCAGGTTATAGGATCCTCCCTGTGTATTGACCTTTGGATCATGAGGAGAAGTTTCTGCAAGTACTTACGGACTTCATCGCTGACATGGTATTAGAGTTATTCAGATGGATTATACTGGGTGACCTCAGCGCCTGATTGACAATGAATTTTCACAATTTGGGCAGGATTTCTTCAGGATGATAGATTTGTTGGGCCTCATACAAGCTGTTACTTCTGTGACTCACCAATGCAGGCATGCCTTAAACCTAGTTTTCACCCTCTGGCTCGAGATTAATAATCTCCAGATTGATCTGGTCAGTTGGTTGGATCACTGTATGGTGAAGTTCACTTTCAGGGCCACTCTTTGTAGTCTAACCTCTGTGGAGATGTTTCAATACTATCTTTATGAGAGGGCTTCAACCTGAAGGACTTCAGGCAGTGTTGGATGTCTCAGATATGTTGGCAGCAAATGAGACAGGATTGGAGAAGACAGTAGGGGGTTAGAACAGGGTCACTGCTGCTGCTTTCTATAATGTTCCACCAACTAATACACAACCCCAGGTCCTGCACTTGGGTTCCCCATGGTTTGATAGGGAGCTTAGGGAGATGAAGACCAGGGGTCTGAGGTTAGAGTGCTGTTGGAGGAGGTTCAGGGCTCAGGAGGACAAACTGGCTTTGAATATCCACTATGATAAATACCAAAGGCCAGTCTCCTGTAAGAAGCATTTCTGTCCAGGGAGATTGCTGCAGGGAGGAGTCAACCAGCTCATCTCTTCCATACTGTAGACAGGTTATTAAATCCTACCTGTCTGCAGCCGGTAAGGGTGGGTTCATTCACAAACTGCAAGGAATTTGCTCAATTCTTCATGGACAGAATTGTAAGGATAATAAAACAAAGCATAATGGGTATGAAAATCCTTGAGCAAGGCAGACTGACAAAGCTACACCAGACTATGCATTGCCATTTAAACAGAACTGTAAATCTGATCTAGAATTGTCTGAGAATGACATGTGTTTCATCCTCTTTGGGACTCCTCAGTGTACTGCAGCTATCACCTCAACTAGGCACAATTTCAGAACCCCAATGATGTGTTCATTTAGAACTCTTATAATGAGCATACCAGTGAGGCAGTTTGAGGGGAAAGCAATATATGGGATCCATAATAGCATGTTGTGTGCTATGACATTTCCAAATTGCCTGAATTCTCAAATAACAAACAATTTGAATATTTATTATTTACTACCATTCTGTTATAAATCCCATATATGGCTTCCTCTGCCATCTGCCTCTATGGTATGATCACTCTGAGTGTTCTTAATGGACAGTTGTAGGGGATAATAGAACCTAGGCTTAGTGAATGTTCCCTCATGAGCCAAGAGGGTTATATGTCTACAGAACAGATACTGAGGTGCAGATGTAAAATCACATTGTGATTGGTTGACCATCCATGGCACTCCAGACATTACCTCATGGGTTTTAGCCCACCTGATAGGCTAGTGATGCACATGACTCTAGGATCAAATTTCTAGTATATATCCAGGTCCCAGAAACCCCTGTTCTTCAGTTCAAATCGTGCACCTGATGAGGCAACTAGCACACCAGGATCTCTGTTGTTCCACACAGAAAGGTAGGCTTTTGATTCTAATTTCTATAATGAGAGAGAAAGGGAAATCTATGGCTTAGGAGCAGCAAATCTAGGTGCTGCAATGGTGTTTCCAGGATGTAAATGCAGCACATTGTGCTTCAATCTAGAAAAGGCCAGTTGTATGGCTTTAAGATTACTTTAAACTTAATTTAACATGAATTTTATCATGAAATATTAAGAGCTTTCCAGGCTGCTGCTAGAGGCAGGGAGCCAGCAGTGGTATTGCGATCTTATTTGTATGGAGCACGTAGAAATAATAAAAAAAAAAAGAAACTTCTTTCCTGTTTGTTGCTTCCCTATTACAGTATTGCTGTTGTTCACGGTCTGGTTGCAGTCACTCGCAGGGTACCCGCTTAGAGGCGCCCCAAGTATTTTTTGCTTTAAGAGCGAGAGAGAGATAGAGAATTGTTAAGGGATTTAGAGCTTCAGAGTGGCTGTTTTTTGTAAATCGCGCCACGCTAGCCGAGCGTCCCAGCACCCCCCTTCCCCTTCACAGCATCACGCTGTATCACAGAAGGAAGAACAGACGCCTATGGCCTGCACTCATGCCTCTCCTCCCCAAGTGTCTCCGCAGCCGTACATGAGGCACTCTATGCTATGGGGGTCCCCCCTCGTGGAAAGGAAATGCCGTTTTCCCAGGAAAGCATGCCACCGCTAGGCCTCTGGCCTACCTGTGCTTTCTTAGCACCACGCCCCTCCAGCAATCGAGGACGCCAATCGTGGTCGGTCCCAGCATCCCATTAGCTCCCGAGGAGTGCAAGGGGCTACATTCGGGAGGCGAAGCTTCAAAGGCGCGCTGTAAGTGTTTCTTACCCCACGGCTACCCTGAGGGATTGCAATAGCCCCAGTGTCCTCCCAGTGACCACATGGTGCCGCGGCCTACCTCTACAGTAAACACCACTGTCGGGCCCCTCTCTCATCCCCTGCACCACCGCACCCGACCACTTCGGGTCTCCCTCACAGTGCTATTCCACCCAGTGGGGCATTTTTAAACAGAATTGCAGATACTGAGGGAGGCGACTGGTTCTTGTCTCCACGCTCTTTTTGACCGCATGGTCGAGAGCCACAGTGGTTGCAAGGTGAGAGAGAGAGAGAGAGAGAGAGAGAGAGAGAGGGGCTGCTCTATCCACCCTTCAAACCCATCCACTCATTCTAAGGGACACCAAGTTCCTTTCCAGATACTGTGAACCCCCTCTATCTGGACAAAGATACTTTTTTATAGTGAATTCTGGCTTATATGGGGGGCAAACGAGCAGACAAAGGGGGCACAAGCCCTTCTTATGAACCCAATGTTCCCTCTTTATTATATATCGGGTCCCTCCCGTAGTGACCTCTTATGTACGGACTACGATTACAGTATCTCCCCAATATTAATATGGGTCCCTCTCCATAGTGACCTATTATGTACAGACTGTGATTACAGAACCTCCCCAATTCTCATTGGGTCCCTCTCCATAGGGACCTGATATGTATCTCACCACTACACTGAAGGTCCCTCCCAACAGCGACCACCAGGTTGGTGCATCTATGCATGAGGGGTTCCTCCCACAGCGACCCCCCATGCTGTTCTTACCACCAAAAAATTTGACACACACCCCCCAACACCAACTCTGTTCGACAGCACCTACGGGTTTATTCAACACGGTGCTAGACCGTACAGATTGTGCTTGTAACTAGGGGGCAAAATCTGCATGCAGGACCTTGCAACCAGCCCTAACAATATGCTTGCCTTCTTCTTTCTTCACCAGATGGTCAAGTTCAAGAAGTGCTCCTCCTGCAACTCTACTCTCCTGCCCCGCGCTCCGGGCCCCCTTTGCTCCACCTGCCTTCATGATGATGACGGCTTATCAATGGAGCAAACCCCTGTCATAGGTCCCAGCAATCCAGGGCCCAGCCGCCCTACTTGGATGGATCCTGGTACCCTACTGATTCAGAACTAACAGGCCACAGTTGTGATGATGGAGAACCAACAGAATTTCATGCTGAAGATAATGGAGAAACTTGAATCCCTTACGCAGCATAGAACAGCAGCACTGCTTCCAGAGACAGACAACGCAGGGTGGCCCTCTGAGGAATGTCCAGACACTGCAGACCCAGTACCAGACAATCTTCGGCCGGATTCCAGAGAGGACAAGGATCTACCAGACGAGGAGGACGGAGCGGAGACCGACGAGGAGGACATGGAACCACAAGCCATACCTTCCCTCACTTCTAAACTGTGTTCCTTCAACATGATCCCAGGCCTCATGAAAATTGTCAAGGCCACTATGGGATTTGACGTAGAGGAAGGAAAACCAGAGTCAAAATTAGATCCCATGATCCAACAAAAGGTGACCGCCACAGAGACCTTCCCGGTATGCCCAGCAATCGAGGACATCTTCAACAGAGAGTGGCAATCCACAGAACCTAGCAGAATGTCAAATAAAAGAAACTTGGACAGGATGTATCCGGTCCAAGAGGACAAGGCCAGTAACTGGTGCAAAGCCCCAACCATTGACCCTCAGGTGGCAGCACTCAGTAAGAAAACCATCTTGCCCTGCGGGACCATAGCCTTATAGGATCCAATGGACAAAAGAGTGGAGGACATGTTAAAGAGGGCCTTCGAAATCGAGGGAACTGCCACCAAAGCTTCCACAATGGCCATTTACACGGCAGGCGCACAAATCCGATGGCTTGAGGAGCTCCTAGAGCAGGCAAACCCTAAGCCCAGAGAGGCAGAACTTTTACAGTGCACTCTCAATGCTGCAAAATACCTGGCGGACATGGCCGTGGACACTCTCAGACTGCATGCCAGGGCCACGGCCATCACCAATTGTGCCAGAACGGCGTTGTGGCTAAAGTTATGGGACGCCGACAACGAATCCAAAACACTACTACAAAACTTACCCATGAAGGGAAAGCATGTTTTTGGGGATGGCCTACAGGAATTCCTAAAACAAAAAGAGGAGGGCAAAGACCTACTTAAGAATAAGACTAAGTACACCTACCTTCCTTCTGTGAGGCAGAGATTTCGGGGGGGGGACAGGTCATACCAACCTCGCAGGGACACACACTCCCAGAACAATTCCTTTCAAGGCAGAGGAACACCCAACGGTTACCGCAGTTCCTATTCCCATTCTTACCAACTGTCCTCCTTTAGAGCCCATGGCTCGAAATTTGGGGGAAGAGGTAGAGGTTACAGGGGGAAACACCAATGACTACACACCCAGAACGCCGCAAGGACGGGGTTTGTACCCTCCAGTGGGACAAAGACTGTCACTGTTCAAGGGCCAGTGGTTCAATACAACCTCAGACAAGTGGGTCCAAGAGGTGGTGTCAAGAGGGTACTCTATAGAGCTGTCCCAATCTCCCATCATACACAGGTTCCTAAGATCCCCATCACCAAAAGGAAGGCAACCCCTCATCAGGTCCAACGTGTCCTGGTGGAATTGCTACAAAACAGAGTTATCCAGCCCGTTCCCTCACACAAGCAGAAATTAGGGGTGTACTCCATTTTCTTCCTCATGCCCAAGAAAATGGGAGAACTTTGCCCAATTTTGGACCTAAAACACCTCAACCAACACATGGTGTGCCACAGGTTCAGCATGGAAACCATAAGGTCAACCCTACGAAGCGTCCGGGTAGGCGATTACCTCACATCCATAGACTTGAAAGACACATACCTCCACATTCCTATCATACCAAAACACTGACAATACCTTAGGGTCCACATCTTAGGCCACCACTACCAGTATCAGGCCTTACCCTTCGGACTTACCTCAGCACCAAGGGTGTTCACCAAGGTGTCAATAGTCCTAGTAGCCAGACTTCTGGAGCAAGGGCTGGATATCATGCCCTACTCTGAAGACTGGCTCATTCAAGCATGCTCTGAGGAGCAATCGCACCGAGACACCCTGACCTCCCTAAAAGCACTCGAGGAACACAGCTGGGTAGTGAACCATACCAAGAGTCATCTGATGCCCACACAACAGATCGAACATCTGGGGGCCCTAATCAACACATCACAGGGATGGGCAAAACCCTCCCAGGCAAGGATGCTCAATCTGATAACATTGGCTCATTACCTGAGATCTCACCATCAGACAACCATGGGATGCATAGCCCAGTTGTTAGGTTGCATGGCATCTTGTATAGGCCTCATACCCTGGGCCAGATGGCACATGCGACCACTTCAGACTTACGTACTCACTCAGGGATCATCGAACGAGTACAACCTACAAGTCATTGTCCCACTACCACCATCGGTGAGACACTCACTAACATGGTGGACAGTGAAGACCAACCTCACAAGAGGGGTCCCACTAGAGGCATCTCACACTGCCACAATAGAAATGGACACAAGCCTGTCAGGCTAGGGAGCATGCTTGGGTGACCTGATGGCACAGGGCCTTTGGACATCAACAGAAGCCAAATTATCCATCAACGTCCTAGAAATGAGGGCGGTAGCCCATGCCCTCAAGGCTTTTGGATCATTCATCTACGGTCAATCGGTCCTTATACACTCTGACAACCAGATCACGGTGGCGTATATAGCAAAACAAGGGGTCACCAGGAGCAGAGCCATGCTGAGGGAGGAGATGTCAGTCCTCAATTGGGCACAGACCAACTGCACCCATCTCGGCACAGTGCATCTCGTGGGCAGGCTCAACGTGTGAGCAGACTGGCTCAGCCAGCAACAAGTTCACCCAGGGGAGTGGCGTCTCCATCCCGGTCTCTTTCAGATGATCCAGGAAACCTGGGGACCAGTATCCATGGATCTCATGGCCACAATGGAGAACACACAAGTTCAGGCATTCTATTCAAGATTCAGGGAAAGCTGGTCCCAAGGAACTGATGCCCTGTCACAACCGTGGCCCTGGGAGCATACCTACATGTTCCCACCCCCCCCACTTCCCCAGGTGCTAAGCAAAATCCGAGCATCTCGATGTACCATCGTTCTAGTGGCACCCTACTGGCCACGGAGAACATGGTTTGCCACGGTACTGGACATGACATTAGCCAGCCTCAGGTTGCCCTACCGATCGGATATGCTGACACAGGGCCCAGTACTTCACCCGGCCCCGCAGACTCTGAAACTCATGGCCTGGCTCCTGATAGGAAGACTCTGATGAGAGCAGGCTACCACGAGTCAGTCATATCTACGATGCTACAATCTAGACGGTCCTTGACCACATCCACCTATGGTAGACAATGGTCTCTATTCATGAGGTGGTGTCGGGAACACGATAAGGACCCAGAGCAACAGGGTATGTCAACCATTCTCTTATTTCTCCAACAGGGAGTAGACAAGGGACTGGCTCACTCATCCCTGAGAGTACAGCTCTTGGCCATTGGAGCGGCCACTGGTTCCATCGGGGGATACAGTCCGGGAGCACACCTGGATGCCCTACGCTTCCTAAGAGCAGTGGAAGTGCTCCGACCCAGGGTCCGACCGGCCATCACCCCATGGGATCTCCCACTAGTACTGGATTCCCTCAGTACAGCTCCCTTCGAACTGCTACAAGAGGTGGACCTATTCTGGGTCGGCCTCAAGGCCTGCTTCCTCATCGCCATCTGCTCAGCTCAACGAATCAGAGAGCTAGGAGCACTGTTGTAAAAGGAACCTTACACCATGTTCACCCCTCAGGGAGTCCGCTTATGGAAGGTTCTAGCCTTCCAACCGAAGGTATCCACAACTTTCCATAGGTAACAACCCATTGAGTTGCCCACCTTCTCTGGAGACGCCCAACCGGGCGGCCAATCCCACATCATCTGGATGTCGGGGTCACCCTCTCCATTTACATATCTAGGACCCTACCCCTACATAAGACAGAGAGATTATTCATTGTTACAAGGGGACAAAGACAGGATAAGGCAGCCTCTAAGACCATGATCGCCGGATGGCTCAGAAGAACCATCCAGGAAGCATACATAACCAAACATATGACACTCCCGAAGGTATCAAGGCCCATTCCATGAGATCAGTAGCCACCTCCTGGGTGGAGAGGGCAAACATGTCTTCAGAAGACATATGCAAAGCAGCAACATGGACTTCCATCCATACGTTTGCCAGACACTATAGGCTTGAGCACCTGTACAACATACAGCCCACTTTTGCCACGCAAATCCTCCTAACAGCCACCTCCGCCTCTCACTCATAGACCACTCTGTCTCCATCCCTAGGGTACAATACTGCAACTTATCTACCCATGAGGTAATGTCTGGAGTGCCATGGATGGTCAACCAATCACAATGGGTGTTCACTCACCTGGTAAAGGTGATTGTGTTGGTTGACATCCATGGCACTCCAAGACCCTCCCAACAGAGTACTCAGAGTGACCAGGAATGGAGCATTCACAAGCATATCTAAGGAGGGATTCGGGCATATGCCACTACGGGCACACACAAGGGTGGAGTATACTGACTGTCGACCTAATAGGGGTCGAGATTAGATTGTAATAATAGGAAAATAAAGACGGGCCCATGGGCCATACAAGCTTACTGCCTCAGTCTGCATCATTATGTACAATGATTGTATTGTTTTTCTTTGAATTTGTACTTGCGCTTTACTAACCTTGATTTCAGCTATGGAAGATTTGAACTGGAGAACAGGGGTTTCTGGGACCTGGATATACTAGAAATTTGATCCTAGAGTCATGTGCATCACTAGCCTATCAGGTGGGCTAAAACCCATGAGGTAATGTCTGGAGTGCCATGGATGTCAACCAACACAATCACCTTTACCAGGTGAGTAAACACCCATTACTACTGTGCAGGGGATTACCTCTTTGTTTATCTATATCTGATTGATCCCCAGAGGGTTAACATCCTCTGCCACAATAAAGTGTGGTAATGAGAAATAAGATAACTAGACAAGAATTTTGATGGGACTGTGCAGAACTTTGTTTTAAGATGTAAAATCTACAGAATTTTAATATACAGTACTGCACACATTTTTCAGTTTTATTAAACCATTCAGTGACATTTTTATTTTGCTTGCATGTTAAGTTGTGCAAATGTGAGGTGAAAAAACTGCATTTTGGATTATTCTTCATATTCTGTAGTCTTTATTAAAGAAGTCTGTGAATTATGGAAACAGTTTTCCATAGATACTGTGTTTCACATTTTGTGAATTTAGAAAAAAACATTCCAGTGCCGGAAAAAAACTTGAAATGCAGAAATTCCACAAAACTGTTTCTTGAACTTAGGTGGAAGCAAAGTGTTGAAATGTTGTGCAAATCTAGACGGCAGTATTTAGAAGCAGGTCTTACAGCAGACAGACCTGTATGCTGGCACGCTCTTAGGCTACAGGAGGTGATCCATGTTGGAAAATAAAATACAACGGTGGCAATAGATGTGTCCCAGTATAGAGTGCCTAGATGTACTGTAGCTAGAGATTTCTCAGAAAATCACCATTTGTGTTAATGGGACTTTCTGTGATATACTCAAGATACAGTATAGCTAAACATTCTTGGGTCATATATCTGGCTGCCACTGTAGTTCTAAAATAAGTAGTCATCCATCTCTCATTGAAAACAGTGAGTCAGGAAAAACAGTCTGCCCTGGTCCCAGATGAGGCCTTATGGTAAAACTATAGTTACTGCATCCGTTTAGAAAATTGTACCTCTAACCCAGAATCCCATTTCTTTTCCAACTTCACCATAGTGTCTCTTGCTTCACATCATAGAGTTATGATGATGGCATTCCAAAATCTTTCATTTATAATTTCCTGTTGAACTGTGACCCATAATTTAATTCAGCTGACTCAAATCCAATATATATCTAACATGGCAAGGTTTAAAGTCACATAGCTATCATGGGACCACAAAGGAAGACCATTGTAACTACTCTGCTTAGATTAGAGCAAATGTACATAAACAAAGTATTGTTTTCCAATTTACTTCCACTTTACTGGGCCCTCTTTCCTAGAATCTATATTTATGTTCTTAAACCATTATTAAGCTTTACTGTCACATGGTGGTTCGGACAAATAATTTACAAGAAAGGATGTTTGGTAAGGGTGTAATACAGTTGTGTCACCAGGAAAATGTACATTTTATTAGTTTACAGTACCATATGATGGTTATAATTTAGTTATCAGGCTGATATTTGAAATATGCTGCAGGAAGGTGATTTGGCATCCTGAAAACAATTATCCTTCCCTGCAGCTTATCTCTTTTAGAATGACTCAGACAACAAAGGAGTCCGACTTAGCATATCCCAGTTGGTTCATTAATAATCTGATGCAGAGTCCTTTTTCTTATACAGAACCTTATTTCATGACAGCCATACCCAATTCAAGCAGCATGTGGGATTTTAATTTGAAAGGTAATGCTGATTTAAGAATGTAATTTTTTCTCATCTTGAATTCTTCAGGAGATTACTTTTTCATTTTATGTTTTTTAATATATGTTTGAGATGTACAATATGGCCATTATATATATATATATATATATATATATATATATATAGTCAAGTAGTATATGAGTGTTTTGATGTTTACAGAGGTGACTAATGGCAAGAGAAATGTTGCAAATGGGGATAGCTAAACTGGTATGCTAAATGCTGTACAATAAGTATGACCTGCTGAATTTCTTTCATTGTTTCCTCTTGAATAGAAATTATTTTTTTACTAGCTTAGATATAACTTGATGTGAAGACAGAACAAACTTTTTTTTTAAGTGCGGCTTATTAGTCCTCACTGTTAACCAAAAATGTAAACCAGAAAGTTTGCTACATTAAGTAATATTAGTGCCATTTTTACTGATACAGAAATCTTTCTTTATTAAGAGCACACTATCAACCCCTATGGTAGATTCTGGGTATTTTAATATTTATTTTGCTATGATTTTTCTTTCGTTCCAATATTATTTATTTATTTATATTTACTTATTTCAAGAGTTTCTCTAGAAAGAACATATTGAACTAAAATGTTTTTTCCAGATGTGTACTGGGGGAGGGTGAGACTGTGCTGTGAAGGGAGTAGGAGGTAGGGGAGGAGAGGTAAGTAGCGAGGGAGCCCACACAGAATTTGGAGATGAAGGTGCACAGTGTGCTAGGCATCTGCCCTTGGGGGGGGAGGAAGAGTACAGTGAACAATGGTGGGTTCTAAAGTGACAGTCTGGGGCAAAGCAGCAGAAGGAGTAGAAAGGGGGTCCAGTTTGGCAAGGAGAGACTTAGGCATTGCGCTGTAAGTTATGTCATCGCAGTTAGGGATGCAGTGAAAATTAAACTCCTCTGGTGAAGTGAACGTGAAGTGGCCACTTCGCGTTGTCACTCTACTATGTGGCATGGCCAATAGGAAAAGCTCACTTTGCCTTGTAATTATTACTTTGCCTTTTCATTCCACCTTAACGCGAAGTAAGGCGGAGTGGCAACAATACTAGCAGCTCCCCAGTGCCCCCCCACACACACAGTCCACAAAATTCCTCAGTGCTGATGAAGTGAAATGATTGCATAACAAGAAATGCAAAGTCTCCCAGAATTAATGATGTACTGCAAATGCACAGACAGATTAAGATTGCACTGCGCACTCAAGAGATGCAGAGTCAGGCTCAAAGGCACAACACCACCTAACCAGAGCTCACAAGTCAAAAATCAAAATCTGGAAAATAATACCTTTTGCCGGTTGGGGGGAGGGGGTAGTGCACTAAAGTAACAGTCCACTACCAGTAAAGATACCACAAAGCTGTATAAAACATTCATGCAGGTGCAGTGGATAGCAAGTTCACACTGCTGCAATTACTCTGGCACAATAAAAGTTGTCTGATTTAATGGTATGTATCGCACACACACTCACACACACTACAAGTATTGCATAGCAAATTGAAAACCTTTAGCAATATAACCAAGTATTTTAAACAAACTGAAATTATACACTGCTGCACCACTACACTCAGCAAAAAAATGTCAAGAATTACTAAAAATATTACTGTGTGTACATTAACACAGTTATACAAGAAAAATATAACAAAACGGAAAGACTGCCTTTTTCTCCCAGTTAATCTACCTACACCACATATACGACCCTCCTCCAAAGCACACTTCACAGTACACAGACTGACTGTTCTAAATTAACATTAAAAATCCACAAAAAGGCAAAAAACACTCAATGATATCAGCACAGGAGGGTTTCCTACAATCGATGCACTAAATTTTGAGCAATAAAAATGGCTCAAAAAGGCTTTTTTAACAGCTTTTAGAGGATCTGAACTGCAAAGCTCTGACAGGAAACTGTCTCCATCTTCCACTACACAGAACTGAGGCTGTGCAGAACAATCTAGAGCCCATGTGACCTGCAATCCCATGAAGCATTGCAAATTCGCCTTGGAGCTCAGTAACAAGGCAAAGTGATGCAAAGTACATTGATTTCAATGTACTTCTCCTTACAATTGGTGGAGAAGTGGTTTGGGGAAGATGGAATAATGGGATGCTATTGTTTTCGATGGACTTCGCATTCCCCATTATAACGCGAAGTACTCTGCTTCGCATTGCGGAGCACTTTGAGGATTCCCCGTTACTCTGCGAATCACTCCATGGAGTGAATTTTGGCCACTTTGCCCACCACTAATCATAGCTGAAGATAGGTAGGATCATCTTCATGACAATCGCTCTATGGGCAGGAGGGAGAAGAATTCATGATTTGTTCCTGTAAAGAGTGCCCAGCTTCAGGTGCAGATTTTTTGTGACTAACAGCTACATGAGTAGAGAAATCTAGGTGACTGTCCAACCATACCCTGAGCTATTTTTTTTCTTTTTTTTTTTTAAAGAGCTTTTTGCTCCTCCGTGGCCACCTTGCACCTGTCATCAGGTCCCCTTTGGCTTCCAACCCTGTCAGCCTCTCCCCCAGTCATCTTACTGGTCGTGATCCTCAAGAAGCAGGGTCCAGGAATATCAGGAGCCATCACACATGGCAGTGGAGAGACATCAGCATTTTTTTTCTGGTTTTCTCTCATCCAGAAACAGTGGCATACTTGGTGGGCATACGCACATGGAGGCGACCGCATGCTTCCAGAATCATGTGCTCTCTCCACCCTCCCAGCATTGCTTCAGTTCCCCAGACCTCTGCTCTGACACTCAGCCTCCACTGGATGTCAGCCCAGAGTGAAGAAACTTGCTTTCCTGATCCGGGAGATGAGAGCAGCCCAGTGTCCGCTACTATCATCTCACAGCCCCCCATCAACCCCTGGTGGCCTAAGCTAGCTCCCGAACACAGGTTGATGGTATAGCATGAGATGTGGCATCCTGTGCCTCAACTCTCTGCACTAATGGGCCAGCCTTATCCTGTGGTATTTGAAGGAAGGAACAACTTCAATCACAGGGCTATCGAGGATCTGGAAAGATGGGGTCTACCCTGCTACAACAATATGGACCACTTTAGCTATATACTTGCTTTGGTCAACAGGGTTAACATGGGTTTGCCTTCACAGCTGATGCCAGTGCTGATTTATTTGCCTGCAGGGGTGACATGAACACCTGATTGCTCATGCCTTCCCATTGGGAGTCAAGTGCCCTACCTTTACAGCACACTTCATCATCAATTGGTTCTGGTATGGGATTTTAGAACCTGCACAGAAATCTGGGCTCTCAGATGGCAGAATGATGTGGTGCCGCAATACCTCTGCACTGCCAATGCTTGGCATTTTCATGCCCCATGGCCCAAAGTGACTACCATAGATATAATAGTGATAATTGGGTGGGTTGGTAGGTTTATGGGGGAATAATGCCACAGGGCACCATGGCCCAAGACTGAGGCCAGAGGCAAAGGTCATGTTCCACAGTGCTCAGTGCCATTATTCTCATGAACTGACCCACCAATCCCCTACAATTATCACTATGATATCCAGGTAATTTTCATAAAAAAAAAGAGACAAGATCACACTTACTTTGTATGTGTTTATTTTACTCCCTATAACGGGATGGTGCATGATAGTCATTGGTCTCTCAAGCTTATGTTTCTGACAGAACATTTAGAACTTGAATGTTGGATTAGACACTGAAAGTTTGGAATGAGTCACTGCTCAGCTCAGCATTCCAATGGTATTTATTGCCTAATTTACATAATTCTTGGGGATTTAATGAGTCATTTGCATATTCCTGAGCCAGTTATTGACTACTTTGGCAATTTCTGAGGTATTAACAGTCTCCTGCCATATTTACTGGCCACTGTCACCGTAAAATGCCCTGTAAATAAGTGATCTGATTGGCTTCAAGGATTTTGCCTGGATATAATCCTCCACAACTGCATCACCTCCACAGCCACATACATACCCCAAATCATCCTCACCCCATCCCTAACCCCCCATTCTCTAAGACTGAATACAGCAGCTAGCTCAGCAGTGCCCAAATTCTGAAAATATTTCACCAGATGGACCTTCTCTTGTTCAGACCTAGCAGAATGGGTAGCAAACCAACCTCTTTGACAGATGTTTAACCTTTCCTCATTCTGAAGGTTGTCTCTTGAGAAGTTCAAATATCCATGAAGAGGCAATTCGACCTGAACTCCCCTCTTATCTGCCCCCCCAGTAGTTACTGATTTATATGGATTACTAGCATCTAGCTCCATTTCAACTCTCAGCAATGCCAGTGTATATTAAGGGCAACCCTCATCACTAGTGGCTCTCATCCCCTTCTTGCTGTAGGAGTAATTGTTTTCCATTCAATGTCCTATGCAGCCAGTATAGCGTTATGCTTGTGCAACTGTGTTACTTTGGTTTTGGCCAGTCACACTCTCTGTTCCATAGGAATTACCACCTGTAGGGGTACCAAAGGAAAGGAACCCTCAAAGAGGTTCCACCCCTAGAGGTGCTGTGGGATGATTCCCTTGGCTAAAGGTACCTTAGGAAGGATCCCGAGGAGAAAGGCGCTGCAGCTGGAGGAGGAGGGGAGGATGGTGGGGCAAAGAAAAAGTGCTTTAGAAGGAGGCTGAGAGGAACTGTTTATATAGGTCATGAAGTAGGAGTGGCTGGCTGCTTTTCCATTGAACTACAGGCCCAGCCTTCCAATTCAATGGCCTCTGCAGCCAGTATAGTGTTATGCTTGTGCAACTGTGTTACTTTGGTTTTGCCCATTTGCACTCTCTATTCCAGAGGAATTATCACCCTGTAGGGGTTCCACCCTTAGAGGTGCCATGGGGTGATTCCCTTGGCTAAAGGTACATTAGGAAGGATCCCCAAAAAGAAATGTCATACGAGCATGCTAGCAATCAGTAGCTGAGAGGCATAGTAGTAGATGAGGCATCAGGCAACTTGATAATGTAATGAGGTTCACAGGCTAGTAATGTCATGAGCTCGAAGGGTTGCACTGAAGATTGAGGGGGCCTCCTAAGGAGAGAGGGAATGGCAGTAGGGACACCATCCACCTCCAACCAACAGCAGAACCTACCTAAAGGAACTAGAAAACACTATCTATGGCTAACTAACGTTTATGACCCGAGGCATGGAGGAGAGGAAATAAAAATCTTTGAGGAGGAAATCTTTGCGGAGACAAGGCCTAGGTCACCTTCCCTCCAGGCTTGGTATATTTGTTTAGTGATGGCTCTGCTGCTGCAATTTGGAAACTCAATTAAAGTGGGGGCAGGAGTAGCAATAATTGGACTTGCACATAGGTCAGTAAGCAGATTAGCAATAGTCAGAGCTGCACATAGGTCTGTAAAACAGAGTAGCAATGGTTGGATCTGCATGGAGGTTGAAGGAGCAGAAAATATGAATGGTAGGGCAAGCCAGCCAGACATTCAGGGAAGCCAATGAATGTGACAATACTCTGAGGATTTTAGGCAGGACTAGAAATAAAGTAAGTATGCCACATGGGGCCATGGCTCCCCCAACACCTCCAAGTCCCCCGCTGAAGGAAAAAACAAGAAAGTGATGGAAGGGGCTGAGACCCACATGCAGCTATGAAACTAGTTTACAACATCAGTGGTAGCTTAGCTAACCTCAAGAGTATAATAGCAGTGAACAAACACAGAAAGCAGCATCTGTATGGAGTAACTGAGTTCTAGGATTCAATGAACGTTGAGTGAAGAAAAGCAGTGCTGAAAGCAGCTAACATCAGGCAGTGCAGTGAAACTGCAGCAATGAGGTATGTGTTAATATCTGAGGAAGCAGGATTGAGCTGCATAGCTAGGTTTCAGTGTGAGCCTTAACCAGGTGAAAATAATTAAGGTGCAGAACATGGAGAGCAGCTATGTGGTTTGAGCTGAAACACACAGATAATGATTGCAGCTGCATTGTGAGTACATGATAGCAAGTAACATGAGCTTCGGATTAGCAATATACAAATGGTTTAGAAACAGAAACCCTCCAAAAAGGAAAAATGAAAGACAGACAAACACAGAGGAACAGGGAACAAACAACACAAAGAAGCACACAGTCAGAGGCAAAATACAAACCAAAACAGGAGAACAGACAACAGAAGTCCAGCAGAAATTAGCAGAAGCCAAAATAGCAAGGGGGGTAGGCCCCAACCACCAGTAAAGAACAGACTCACAGAGCCACTGGCTGCAAAGAAAAAGTGTTTCAGAAAGAGGCTGAGAGGAACTGTTTATATAGGTCAGGAAGTAGGAGTGGCTGGTTGCTTGTCCATTGAACTACAGGCCCATCCTTCCAATTATGAAATGGCTAAGGAAATCAAAACCTGCAATTGGTTAGCTTTGATCACAAGACTGTGTTATTTCAGCATAATATCACAGATCTGAATATTCTGAATACCATTACTCAGTTTTTATAATAGAAATCAGTAGAACAATTTTATAATTACAATAAGGCCTTCGAGGTCATGTGTAATTGTGGGATAATGTCTTATATCAAGTGTGTAAAGCAATCAACTGTGCTTCATGCCTCATATCCAGAGAGGTGCCATTATCCCACAATAACACATACCCTTTTATGTCTTATTGCTTAATTAGACCATGAACTATCTTGTGATCTGTAAGTAAGTTGCTTAAAAAAAAAATTAAAAAAAGTGTGTGTCTTTCTGGACTTGGTACTTGTAAATGCTATTGTATGGAACTAAAACCTAAGCACTTCTTGTCCCTGCTGCCACATACCAAAGGACCCCATGAAAATGAGATGCTGTATCTCATGTGGACATCTTGTGATCTGTTTGATGCAAATTTAAAAAAATTAAAGAAAAAATAAATAAATGATACTGGGTTTTGAAAGCTGCTTAATCACATACTTTAATTTTTTTTATAATAACTAGCTTCCCCTTTTTCCCCAAAGGGAAACCGTGCCATAATTTGCCATAATAAAAGAGTGTTTATTATGACAAACACGCGCATGGTTTTCCTCGCTCTGTGCATGCATACACCACAGTTCCTCATTTCCTGACCACTCGCCTGCTTGCCTGCTGCATGTAAAGTCAACCACCACTGTAACTCGGCAGTAAGTGGTTTTTTGTTTAAATGAGCTCATTTCCAATGCAAGGAGAGTAAAAAAAATTCCAAAACATTTTAAATCTGCGGCACATTACAAATGTGTGGACCGGGCCAAAGACAAAATTGGAGCATGGCTGCACCAGAACGTTTCATATTTTATATAATTGCTGTGGTGAAAAAGGGAAACAAAGCAATTATATAGAATAAAATATGGGGTGGTATGTGTAAACTCGAAGTTTACACCCCCCCCTCTATGTTAGATGCTTTAATAAATTATGCTAAAATAAATTTTATGTAGCATCTAAGACCTTGGGGGGTGTAAACTTCTTGTGACACACATCACCCTATACTTTATCATATATGTTAAATATTAGAAGAAATAGATACAGTTTCTTGAAAACATGTTAAAAACCCTTCAGGGGCTCAATTATTGGTGCAGCTGTAGCACCTAGAAGACCTGGATCTATATGTGTGCTCGGGAATCCCACTCTTGACAGGTATGGAGAAAAGCACATTTTTTTCTTTAGAAGTTTTTTATTTAAAAAAAAACTGAATACAGAAATCAAAGCATATAGAAAAGTTTTGAACATAGTACTGTATATGAAAAACTCAGGAGCTGGAAAAAGTACAGACACTAAGCAACTAAGGAAATAAACTTCTTGGGGCAGGATTTTCAAAAAGAATCTGTCCGAGATCTGCCCATCACTATTTTCAAATGGCAAATATGTCTGAACTGTTACACCAGCTGTCACAGCAAGCCAGTCTGCCAGTGCAGCGGTAGTGCTACTGCCTGTGGCACTGATGATACATGTTCGAGAATGAGCGCAGTGCTTCTGAGGGTCGGCTGATGGTAGGTAGGATGAGTGTCCCAAGAACAACTCTCCTCCTCATCCAGGGAAGAGGGTTGTGGCTTTCCATCAAGCCAGTGACACCCGCTGGAGGCTGGGTGCATGACAGCCAGGGTCACTCTTCAGTGGTGAGGTGTTGGTGGACATCTGTAGGTCGGGTGTGGGAGTGCGCCTGGCTCGAGCTGACATCATTATATGTTCACACCTCCGGCAACCTTAAAGGGAAAAACCCTCTTGGCTGGTGCACTGTGACACCCCTGGACCTCTGCCTGAATGACACCCCATGTGCAAGCCTTGACTGAGGCCTCTGGTTGATCTCGGTCTCTCCCCCTCAAGGACCCCCACCACAGGGGTCAAACTGCAGACCTCCCCAGTCCAAACTACATTCTGGGGGATGCTTGGTGTGAGGGCTGGGCATCAAGAAGGAGTAAATCCCCTACCCATATCAGGGAGGGGAAAAGCAAGTAAAAATAAAATAAAAAATAGTCAACAGCAGCTAAAATGTATCACAAAAAATGACACAGGTGAGGAAAAATGGGCCAGACTGTATCTACGTCATTTATTTACTGAAAATTATAACTTATTTTATACAACTGTATCTTTTCAAAATAGTAGCAGGACTGCATAGACACATTTGGGTAGATGCAGCCGCAGGCGCACAATACATTTGCAGCTTCACTGGTCCTTTCAAAAGTACTTCCTTTAGTGTTCCTGCAGCACATTTGGGACATACATCACCTAGTTCCTAATGCCATGGTAAAGTCACAGACTAAACAAACTTAAATACATGGCAAAGGAAAGGCAAGGCAAGTTTATTTTTGTAGCGCCATGTCTGAAAGGGTCAGGATGCTATACAAACATACAACATTTAATGGAATGAAAGTATGTTTAAATATGAAGGGGTGATAAATAAAAAACCATAAAACACTTAAAACAGAATCTGACTCAGTGGAGCCATTCACACTAGGTATCACAGAATGCCTGGGCCATCTAGTCAGAGATTTCATTAAGTCATTGGTCTGGCACAGAGACGACATCATGTCTATCAGGTATAAAAACTAATGTAGTTTGATATAATTTGCATAGCAGTGAAAACCAAACTCATACCATTTAATGACCTCTCCCAACAACGTGAACACAGTGAATAACATGGCGACAAAACTGATCCCTGGGGCATCCCACAGCTAATCACAGCAGGCTGGGAGGAAACATTCCTTTTTTTTTTATTTATACTTTATTCTTCTATGCCCATTGGCTGGCCTTTATTCCCACTGATGCTCCCAACCCTGTCTGCCAGCTTCTCCCAGGACTTACCTCCATGGCAGGGTGGTGGGGAGTCCCTTGCTCTGCTGAACTACATATCTAGCTGTGGGAGAAAACTGGGTCACCAGTGTGGGGCCCGTGGAGGTTGGTCATCATCCTGCTGGCCAAGGTGGTTTTCTATCTTTCGTCCCCATCTTGTGCTGCTGCTCTACCATTCCCCATTGGGATGATGGTGTTTGGGACTATGTTCTTGATGTGAGCATGCATTGGCATGCTGACACAATACACAGCATGGCACATATCTCCTACCCTGTATCCTATGTGCCCTGTCTGTCACACATCCATAGTTGGCAGTGCTGCAGCAGAATACAGCTCCCCCCCCCGGGGATGGGTAGAGTGACCTATGGAACACATGATCCTGCTCCCTCCCAGCCCACTCCCAGTGACCCCGGTTCATTCCTGAATTCAGGTCACCAGCATTGTGAGCAGTATTTCTTCTGCTGTGCTGATGAGCCGGCATGGGAGAAGAACATTTCTAACATGATCTGTTGTGACTTGCCAGATAGAAAATATTCAGACAGTCTAACAGTTGTCCCCATGATTCCTCTCATATTGCCCCAGATGACCCATTGCAACCCCATGATCCACGTGTGTCAAATGCTGATGAGAGATCAAGGAGAACAGGTATCAAGCATTCCCCTCTAACTCTCAGAAAAAGGTCACTAAACACCCTACAAGGCACAGTCTTTGCTATGCCAAAGCCTGAAGCCAGACTGAAATGGTTCATGAATGTTATAGTTCTCAAGGTGAGCATTGAGCTGCACCACATCTACCTACTCAGTCACTGTCCCTAAAAAGGGAAGGTTTGAGACAGGTCTCTCATTTGCTAGGATGTCCAGGTCCCAAGATGACTTCTTTAGGAGAGGTCTCCCCACTACCTTCTCCACAGCAGAGGTGATACTCCTCAATTAAGAAACAGCAGACAGTCCTGACCACAGTCTGAACTTGGTCTTCCTAACAGTCCACAAACAGTCTTGTAGGACCCAGGTGTAAAGCACAAAAAACTGGATACAGCTGATATATCACCTTAAGCACATCTTCATCTGATACTTTTTATTCATGGAATCATAGATTCTTTCAATCATATATTCTGTCAGCAGATAAGGACCTCCTGGCCCACCTAGTCTGCCCATTACAGCCCCCCTAATAGTGCTGTTCAAGCCACTACTGGGGGGTCTTCATCCACCCCCATCCATTATACAAGATACCCATGCATTTATCCGATGCACACTTAAAATTTGAGACTTTATCTGTCCTCACCACCTCCATTGAGAGGCTGTTCCTGTCTTCTACCACCCTTTCTGTGAAGAACTTCCTCACATTACCCCTGAACCTACCCCTCTCCAGTTTCATACTATGACCCCTAGTCCTAGAACATCTTTTTTTTTAGAAAATACTCTCCTCCTGTACCTAGTTTATTTCCCTGAGATATTTGAATGTATCAATCATATCCCCCCGCCTCCTCCTGTCCTCCAGGAAGTACAACTTTAATTCCTTAAGCTTCTCTTCATAGGTCTTCCAATGCAGGCCCTGCACCATTTTGGTTGTCCTCCTCTGCACCGTCTCAACCCTGTCCCTGTCCTTTCTAAGATGGGGCATCCAGAACTACATATAGTACTTGAGGTGCAACCTTACCAAAGAAGTATACAGGGGCAGTATTGCCTCCCTCTCTTCTTCTGCTGGTGTCATCCCTCCCTATGCATCCAAACATTTAGTTTGTCTTTCCTACTGCCTTCCCAAACTGCTTCACCACTTTCAGATCATCAGTGAAGATAATTCTCAGGTCTCTCTCTTGCCTTGTGACCTCAAGAACCTCTAACCCCAGGGTATACACTGCCCCCACATTCCTTTGCCCCAAGTGCATAACCTTGCATTTCTTGGTGTTGAATCATAGCTGCCACCTTTTTGAAGACTCTTCTAGCTTTTCAAGGTCTTCAGCCATCATTTTCACCCCCCCCCTTGTGTGTCCACCATTTTGCAGATCATTGTGTCATCCCCAAACAGGCATATCTTCCCTCCCAGTCCCTCTGTCATGTCACTAACATAGACATTGAAGAGTACAGGGCCAACACAGACCCCTGTGTTACCCCACTAGTCACCCTCCTCTCCCTAGAGCGTACCCTGTTTACCACCACTCTTTGGCTCTTATCCCTAAGCCAGTTCTCCACCCAGTTCCTAATTTTAGGCCCTACCCCCAGGCTGCTGGGTTTTATTACCGACCTTTTATGCGGGATGGTGTTGAAGGTCTTGTTGAAATCTAGATGGATCCCACCCTGTTCCACTATCCTGGTCACCTCGTCAAAGAACTCTGTCAGGTTGATCTGACAGGATCTCCCCCCCTGTGAACCCATGCTGTCTCTGGTCCTGCAGTCTGCTGGTCTTGAGGTATTCTCCAATTCTTTCCTTTAGGAGTGATTTCATTACCTTGCCAACTACTGATGTCAGACTAACTGGCCTATAATTTCCTGGCTCCTCTCTACTACCCCTTTTGTGGAGCAGGATGACGTCAGCACTCCTTCTGTCCCCCGGCACTTCTCCAGTTTAATGAGGCTGACTGAACAGAGCTGCCAGGGGCTCAGCCAGTACCTCTCTGAGTTCAGTCACCAGCTCAGGGTGCACTGCATCAGGGCCATGGCCTTGTTCACTCTTAACTCGGACAATTCTCTTACGACCCTATCCACAGTGAAGGGGCTAATGCCTACTTCCCTACACTTCTTGCCCTTGTTGTGTAAGTCAGGCCCATTTCCTACCCCCTCCTCTGTGAAGACAGAAAGGAATTATTTGTTCAATATGTCAGCCTTTTGGCCATCCTCCTCCATGGAGGCCCCCCCCCCCCCACAGCCTGACTACCTCTCCCCTGGCCTTTCTCCTTTTCCCAATGTATCTGAAAAATGTTTTATCCCCCCTCTTGACCAACTTTGCTATCCCTCTGTTACCACTTTTGCCCTTCACACTTCCTTCCCCATCTCCCTTTGCCTCTCCAGGTAAGTTCTCCTCCTCCTTGTGTGTGTGTTTTTTTTCTTGTACTGTCTAAAGGCTGTTTTATTTGCCCTCACTCTTTTCACCACCTCCTAACTGAACCAAAATGGACTTCTCCTTCTCCTGCCTTTGCTGGCTTGTCTGGCACAATGTCTTGTAGCCTTTTCAATTCCCGGCCGTATTGCCACCCATTGTTCTTCTATGCCTTCTGGTTCAAGTAACCCTGCCAGGGCTTCCCTGAGGCATACTGCCATTTTTCCAAAGTCATCCCTCTTGAACTCCAAACTCTCATTCTCATGTGGTTTGATTCTACCATAGTCTGTATACTAAACCACACCACCCCATGGTCACTGGTCCCCAGGTGGTCCCCAACAGTGATATTTGTCACACTGTCCCCATTTGTCAGAACTAGGTCCCGCGTCACCCCCTCCCAAGTGGGCTCCCTTACCAGTTGTTTGAGCAGTGCCCCCTGCAGGGAGTCCAGGATGTCCCTGTTCCTAGTTGATGTTGCAGTTAGGATACTCCAATTCACGTCAGGAAGACTGAAGCCACCCATCAGCAGCAGCTCCCCTCTTTGAGACATCCTTTGAGTTGCTTGCATCAGCTCCCTATCCACTTCCTCCCCCTGTGCTGGAGGTCTATATATACCCCTGCTCTAATAATGACCCCTTTCCTCTTCCCAAGGGTGACCCAGAGTACCTCCACTCTCCCCTGTTCCCCTTGAATAGCCTTAATGTGGTCCTGCACATAAAGCCCTACCCTCCTCCTTTCCTTCCTACTCTATCCTGTCTGAACAGGTTAAAGCCTGGATGACCATATCCCATCCCTGGTTTTCCGTCCACCAGGTCTCCATTATGACTGCTATGTCCAAAACTTCCTCCACCATTGTGGCATCCAGGTCAGTAATCTTTTTGCCCTCACTACAGGCGTTCACACATATTACCCTCCACCTGCACCCCTTCTACTTTCCTTTCTTAATCCATGCTGCCATTTTCATGGGAGTGCCAGCTGGGTTCCCACCATCCTTACTATCCTCCTTGACCTCCCTAGCCTTATCCTCCACCTTTTCAGTTTTAAATGAAGGATCTCTTCCATGTATCTCCTTAGTCTGCCCTTGAGCACCCCAGACCCCTACTCACATAGGTGTAGCCTGTCCTTTGCATAAAGTCCCTCATCCGCCCATGTGTCCCCCCATTCACCAATACATTTGAACCTTCCACATTGCACCAATCCCTCAGCCAGTCATTAAATTCCACTAACCTCCTCTTCCTCACTGTACTGGCTGTATACACTGACAATACCTTGGAGAACATCAGTGAGCTCACTGAGCACTCACAGCCCACAGCTAGATCCTTAAACCTCTGCTGCACTACCCTGACCTTGTTTCCTGCCAGGTCATTCATTCCCAGGTAAATGATCACGTGAGGTTTGCCACCCTCTCCTCTTATCTCTCTGATTTTAGGCCCCACCCTCCCTGATTCAATTCCTCGCATACAGATAACCAACTTTCTTCTGTCCGGATCCCACTTCCTACCCAAGTGAATACCTTTGATGATGGACTACCCCATGACCATCACCGTTTCTGCCTTTTCCTCTCTGGCTAGCATCTCCCTGCCTGCCTCTGGTGATCCAGCCTCCTTCCATCTTTTTATGTTGCTTGCACACATGTGCAAGAAACATAGTGCCATCATCCGAGTTTTCAGAGGTGTGGCAGCCCTCTTCCAATTCAGTCAGTGTGTTTGCAGGTGCGGCCGCAGTTCTTCAATGGCTGCTGGAGCTGTCTATGACAGCAGCTGAAAATACAGTGGAGTACAGTTGAAAGGGGGAGCTACACTTCAGTGAGCAGCGATAAGATATAGCCTGCTCATGCGCGCTCCCCCTACACACACATACGCACACATACTGCATGCTCGCCTCCCCCACGCACACGCTGTATAGCCAACGGGGGTGCCCAATCCCCATCAGCTGTGCTGCTCTCCCCCCCAAACAGAGTTCCACATGCCACACTGGGTGCCCAACCCAGCATGGCTATGCATCGTATAACCGACGAGGGTGCCCAATCCCCCATCAGCTCCACTGTCCCCCCCCAGAGAGTACAGGGTGCCACACTGGGAGCCCACCCCAGCATGGCAACAGATGCTATCACCGATGGGGGTGCCCAATCCCCCGTCGGCTCCATGCCCCACCAAACAGTCGTCCTTGTGCCACACTGGGAGCCCACCCCAGCATGGCAAAAGTCCCGCGTCGTCGTCCTTTTTAAAAAAAAAACCCTGAAACACAAAAACGGTCCCTCGCTGTCTCTGCCCCCACCCAATGTGCACCCTGCCTTCCCACACCCCCACAACCCATACTTACCTCTGGACTCTGGCGCGATGATCTTTGGTGGACCGGGAACACGTCTGCACACTTCAAAGCCGACTACGAACTGAGGAAATGCCGGTAAGCTGTATAATGTAATAAATAGGGGGTTTTCAACTTTGCTGCATATCTCAGGCTTTTTAGGGAATTTTTGCACTAAATTTTCAACATGGGGTTTTTGGGACCCCTTCTCATGAATACTCTCACTGTCATGGCGTTAATCAGGCCTGAATGGTGATTTCACAGTCACTGTGCGAAATCACCTTTCAGCACCAATTAGCAACGACACTGCCAGTGTTCATGAGTGGGCTCTCAAAAGCCTATGTTAATTTGATGAAAAATTCTAAAAATCACTGTTACTACGCATCTTTCGTAAGTTCATGAATTTTCAATATTTTCACTCCAGATTTTCAACATTGTCATTTTACCACACCTCCTTATGAGCAGTACAGCTGTCATTTTTCACATCTCGTCAAAACTTGTTTCGCATATGGCAGCACAATGGCGCAGTTGGTGTCTTGAGGAAATCACTGTATAGGCCACATTAAGAAAACCACAGTGACACTGTTCATGATCAGATGTCTTAAAATGGCTATGTTGAAAATTTGGTGACAAACTTCCTAAAAACTACTGCTTTATGAGCGTGCATTGCGCAGTTCCTATGCGTACTCGTAAGTTTGCAAATTTTCAATATTTGCACTCCACTGACTTCCAGATACCTATACAGCACATACAAGCAAGCGACATTTCTCACTGACAAATGCTTGTTCTGTCTTTGTCCATCCTGTCTGCTGTCCTGTCTCCACTTCTACTTCTCTCTCTCATTCTCTCCTTTGCCTCCTCCAGCCTACCTTCCTCCTGCTACACCTTGCCATCCATTTGAGCACTCTTCCCCACTTGGATCTTTTCAGTGCTTCCATGCCTTTCAGTTTCTGTTTCTTCCACCCTGTGTGTCCTTTCTTTCTCCCCTTCCACAACTCTGCCTTCCTCCACCTATGCTTTTGAGAGCCACAGCCCCACTCTGTGCTCCCTGGTATTTACCTTGCATGATCTCTCCCTTACTTTTGCCTCCTCCCCTGTGCTGCCTTGAGCCTCTATCCTCCCCTGTGGTACCTGGTCCTTGATCCCTTCAGAACTGCATACCTGTTTGATACCAGACCTCCAGCAGATGTACGCCCCCCCTGTGCCACCTTCCTTTACTGTTGTGCATCTTACTTGCTCAGCTTTCCCTTCCCCTTCTTGTTACCTTCTGCCACTCCCCTGGCCTAGTGTCAGTTGGTCTATGTAGGGACTGGGCAGTCATGTCCCCTTTCTTCCCCCGAGTATCTCCCTTGCTTGCACCATTGATCTGATACACATCTTTTCTCCCTTCTTGTTTTCCCCAGTTTTCCCTTCCTCATCCCCCTGCCCTTCTCTGGTCTGAAACTCTATCTATGGCCAGGAAGGACCTTCTGACATTAAAGTATTGTTCCTGTGAGCCCCTAACAGGATGCTTGTAGTGATCTTAGCTTTGATGGAAGACATTCTGTCCAAGCTGAACTGACCAAACTCCTCACAGTTTAATTCTGTTAACTCTCCCCTGGACTGATAAGCAAACACCATAATCTCTCCAAAGTGTAGAAGAGCTGAGCTGGATAGTCCTTTTTTGTAGCAAGCATCCATAACAGGAACGTTGACTTTCTCTGGTTGAATATTCCCTCTGACATTCCCGATAGGGGGCCCTCAGAGTGTAATCCATGAAGTCCAATCTCTTCTAGGAATGCTCCAACTTCTGCCCTCTTGACTCAGCTGATGCAACTCATCATTGTACATGTCAAGCTGCATTGGGAGATCAGCAGGAGAAAACAGATTGGTGCAAGGGCATCTAGAGCTTCTGAGATGGCCAAATTATACCCATTTATAGTCACCTCCACCTCTTCACATGCCGTTACTATACACACAATGTCCAGAACCACCATGAACTTTTCTTGCTCAAGATTACATTTAGGTCACTTCTGGACCATTTCCAAAGGGGTGGAAGAGCTTGTGCACCCTTGCAAGAAATCTCATAGCATTGTGATCACACCATGAAATGGATCCACCCTTTTATCAAAAATATATTCGGCCCTAATAAGAAGCTGAGGTCCTAGATGTTGTCGAACTTGCGGGTAGCAGTGGAAACTGCCTGAGGGAGGCCCAGCAATGTCATCAGCTGAAGCAACAGCTGAGCAAATTGCAAGGTCGTATCTTCTACACAGGCATTGAAATCTCTCAGCATTAACAGGCATTAACAGGCTGGGTTGAGTCCAGTTACAAAGAGGCATTCAAATCTGCAAATTCCTGGAGGAACACCTGTCCGCACCAGGGGGGCTGTACACTGCAAAGATCCTACACCACATCCCTGCCCCACACTTAATGCCTACACATTCAAACAACCTTGCCTGACTTACTGTGTATGCCATGAGCCTCAAGCTGGATCTAAAACAGATGGCCACCCTGTACCCCCCGGCAATCCCATCTTGGGCAGTGCACCACTGACAACCTGCCTGGGATAGCCACTTCCAGGAAAGTCTTGGGGTCATTATCAAGCCATGTCTCAAACATGCATACCAGATCCAGCATGGAATCATCAACAAAATCCAACAGCACTTCAGTTTTATTTCACAGCAATGTAGTATTACAAGGAATTGCCAAAAGGGAAAAGGCATGGCCAACTGACTCCCTTGGGATAGGAACTTGGTAGGGAGAAACCCTTTCCCAGTTCCCTTTCATTCTGGGGTGTCTACTTTCCCCTAACACTCTGGATTCATCCTTAGATATTTACCCTTGGGTCATGCCCTGGCCTGATACCCCATCTCCTTAGGATCCCCTAAACCCTGCAATGGCCAAAGATTACTGCAGGAATAGATAAGGCCACAAGGGCGAGGTTGATAGATCAGATCTGTGCATGGGGCATGTGTCACCTGACACATAACACAGCAGGTAATTAGGAGTCTATAACCGCTCTTCGGAAACACCCACACTGAAATCCATGACACACTAAAGATGTCCTTCTAAAACATCCATTCATACACCCCACTCACTCAACTGAGCTAGATCTACTTGATCAGACATACTCCCCTTAAAATTCCAACAAAATAATAAGTAAAATTAATTTGACAGTTACAGCACATGCCAAGGTCCAGAATGATCAATTATCCTGTGAGCTAGGAACTGGAAAAGTCATCTAGAGGTGTAATGTCCAACATTCAGTACAAAAAGTGACCAAAATTCTGTGGTCACACCTTTAAAGTGTTTTCCTTTTGAAGAGAAGTCACCACCTACCACTACAGGTGAGGAAGGCCATCTCAAGAAAGGATCTTGAACCAAAAATTACTGAAGGATGTAGTCACCAAAACCAATAAGAATGCTGCATTTAAGCATCCCTTCCTGATCCCCTCTCACCAGGTCAGGGTATATTCAGCTGAAAAATTCCCAGACATGCAAAATAAAGGCCCCATTCTGCCACTGTAGTGCCAAGAAAACTTGCCAGCTGGAATCCAGTCTTGTAATCGACACTTTAACCTTCACACAGTCCTCTCTCACCAGGTCAGAGGCAGGGTCCTATAGCCAGCCATATTTTGCAAGGAAGAAAAATTTAATCTAAGACTAACTATCACAATGACTGCCCCAGCTCATGATAAATGATAGCCAAGTCCAGTTCCAGTTCTCTAACTGAATCACCTCAGTCCCTCACTGAATAAATCAGCAGGATAAACACCAATTTGGTGTTGATTTGGTCAGCTGTCTCCTTTACTACCACTGAAATGAGTTTCAGACAGAGTCCCACACAGCAGATCACAGCAGTGAGGGAGTGCAACACATCAGAACTGCTCAGCTACACTGCCAGAAAAGCCTTTCTATTTGCAGACTTGCAGTTACCTCAGAACAGAACTACCAAAAGTTCTGAGCTGCAAGAAAGAGGAACAGTGTACATAAAATAGGGTGGCTAAAACCCATTAAATAATAGACAACTCCATAGACAAAAACTTCTGTGCACTTAAGTCTAACTGGTAATGCTAATGCAACAATATTTAAAATCACAAAATCTTGCAACATTCTTCAAAACATAATGCATTAAAAAAAAAGACTCTTAAGGGTGAAAATGCTTTGCTTTAAATTTAATGTTGCCAGTTAAGTCCTTCCCAGTATGCCTCACAATGGCACAGATTCAGCATCACATCACAGCTTAATAGGCAGCAGTAGAATCTTCAAACCTCATGTCTTCAAGGTTCTAAATTTTTCATATATGAAAAAAGGTCTTTAGTCCTTCAAAAATCAGCGAAGAAAATAAGATGCCTTAGAAATATCATAACTTTAGCAAATATTTGTTACCTATGTTAATGTGGCATTACCCAAGCATGGTCCACTTTCAATGGATAGCCCAGGTGCTTCGCTGATCTTGAGCTTCAATGGGGGGGCATAACTTCAGAACAGTCCTTGACAGATACAGAAAAGTATGATTAGGCTGCAACACAGGTAATAAGCCACAGATTTACATGCTTAACAGTAAGCTGCATTAGGGTAAGATGAAACTGATGAAGTGAAGGGAACAGTAAAACTGAAACAGACACCCAAAGTAGAACTGAGAGCTTAAATAAAAAACAAACAAACAAACAAAAAAAAGATGCTGGCCCACCAGTGCAGTGGTAGTAAAAAGAGGGAAGGGAAACAAGGGAGCTCACAGCAACGAGCCGTCCAGCATCATGACCATATTTTCTTACACTAAGACAACCAAGCTTGCCTCCACACAAGTATGACATTACTTATTTGGGGTCTCCTGATGAGCTAGGGCTTAGCCAGGACCAGACTCTTAGGAATTATCCTAAACATTCCAAAATCTGCATCCCAGAGAACCAATGGGACATTCTTTCATATTTGAAGAGTATTAACAAAGCATTTAATCATTTGCAAAATGTGAGTGGGAATAACTACTGCCACTGAAGGAGGATTTGTCTTTTTGGCTACTAATGCAGTATGCTATGGCCAGGCAGCCATTCTAAGTGAGCCATTAGGGAGGGCCAATGTTTCCTTGAAGATCCAGAAAAGGGAGGGATGGAGGAAATTGTTTCCTTAATAATGTACCCTTCCACACAGAATACACTAACCTCTGTTTCCTTAATAATGTACCCTTCCACACAGAATACACTAACCTCTGTTACGAAGAAGAAAAAGGAGAATCAGTATTTATATAGCGCTTTTCATACACAGTATCCCAAAGCACTTTACAAGCAATGCTAGACTGGTAGTGAAGTGACTGAAAGTGTGGTGGTGGCCATATCGCACATCATCACCCACACACAGCCTGGATAATTGCATGAACCGACTTATGGGAAGGGGAATGCTGGTCAGGACACCGGGAATGTTCCCTGCTCTTTGCAAAGAGTGCCCTGGGTTGTTTTACTTCCACCTGGACACCCACCAGGACAACAGCAGGATGGGCAGAAGGGACCTTGGTTTAACATCTCATCAGAAGGACGGCACACCCCAGCAGTACAGAACCCCCCAATACTGCACTCGGATGCCAGTGATTTTTAGGTGCAAGTCCAATCCCGGTGTGGGACGAGAACCCATGACCTTCTGGTCCAGAGGTGGATGTGCTACCAACTGAGCCACGCTGACACCTGGTGCTGTCACTGACACCTGGTGTTATCACTGTACAGTACCAGAGATCTGCTTGTGAGTGAGAGTCAGTTACATTGTTACACAAGCAATGTTTTTTGGAACTGTATCCCATTTATGAATGACATATAGGTTCCTGCTATATCTTGTATTTGAGGTGACTGACTCTAGGGCAGGGAGACAGCAGTCCACCCCGCATTCAAGCAGCCCTTACCAGACAAGAACAGACTGGCAATGGTGTCAACCATGAAGCCAGCTAATTAATCTTTCTCCCAGCCAGAGGAAGGGTGAAGCTACAGGGGGCATTAGGATAAAGGGGAAGTTTGGTAAAAACTAAACCTATAGCACATCATGCCAGTGTGGAAACAATCAATCACAGACAGCTTATTCCACTGTATTGAGCATGCCCCTGGAACTTAAATAATACATGTAGAGCATTGGAATACAACTGTGCTAAAATACTAACTAGGCATCATTCAGTAGACTTAAATACAGTGCTCCCTCTATTATCCGCCCAACCTGGTGCCAGTGTTTTTTGGTGGATAAGAGAGGGTGGTGGATAATAGAGAATGCATGTTAAATGATGGTACTTGTAATGCTAAACAAATTTATACATTATATCTATGTGATTTGCTGGTGTATACACACAATTTTAAACCCTTAAAGATTCATTTGCAATATTTTATTATTGTATATAATGTTTTATTTTGTGAAAAAAATTATGCATTAAAAACATACTTACACATTTTAAACTTTTCTGTGCTGCGGTAAAAGCAAGCCACGTTCACTTAGCACACACCGACTCAGCCATCATATCTGCCACTGACTTTCTGGTTCCCACTTCCACATGAGTCACGCCATCAGAACCCCTGTCCCTCAATCCTGGAAGTGACCCATTTATGCAGTCTTGAGCTGAATTAATTAAAAGTTTGAATTAAGGACGTAAAAAAGCAACACAGTACTGCTCTTTTATTGCTTTTTCAAAGCACACAATACAAGCTGTTTATAAATAAAAATACTGTACTGTAATAATGCCATTATGAATCAGAGATGTACAAGCGACCAACGAGATTATGAGGGGGGTTACAGGGGGAGGTCTAAACACTGAAACACATTGAAATATGGCCAAGATGCTCCTATAAAAGTTTTTTCTATAAAAATATGAATTTATTTTATAAACATCAGTGATTTTTGGGCCCATGATCCTGTGTGTGGTGACACGTGATGCAAGACAGCAGACGGCTTGGATGGTGGAAGATGGAGGCAACTTACAATGGGAGATATTGCTGTTGGGGAGAAAACAAATGATGGTGGATGGTAGGCACTGAGGGATGTGGACAAAAGAGGGAATTAACATGGGGATCTCGTCAGGACCTGAGGTGAGACTGGTGGTAACAGAAGGTGGCAAATAATCGAGGGGCGGATAAGGGAGGGGGCACTGTAGGTAATTTCATAATTAGGACAATCTTAATTCCTCACAACCCACTTTAGCTTAAGTGCCCAAATCAGTCTATGTGCATTTGGGGCTATTCTGCTGTAGACAATTTAAACAGTGAAAGGGCCACCATATGGGGCCATTCTGCTGTAGACCAGTTAAACAGTGAAAGGGCCAGCAGCAGAAAATATTGCTGAATTTCATTGTTTGTTCAGGCTTGTAACATTTCAACAGTGAGGCGCCAGTGATCAGTTGCACTACAAGACCAGCAGATACAAGTTCAGCATACTATGTGAAAGCCATTTAAGAGAATTCTACTGAGCCCTGTCTTACCATGAGCACTCTAATGTACATCTGTAGGCTCACCAATGAATCTTAGTGTGCACCTGATGTGCAGGCTGCCTCTTGCGATATTCAAAAGTAATCACATGAAAGTCTGGGAAAGAGTATTACTGCTTTTGAACACGGTGACAATTTTCTTCTGTGCTCGTGCAAATCACGGCAATCTGGGCACCCTGGAAGTGTCAAATTACAGCAGTCCAGTAGGATTTATATTGCCAAAGTTCAACATTTAGTGCTTTCTGTTTTCAATTAGTTCTCATGTTAGGATGTCCTCTTATCAGTCACATTACTGATGAAGACACCCAAAAGAAAATGTGTTAAATGTGTTTAATGTGTTTCCACATTAGTCACACTGTACAAGTGATGCAACAATGTTGAGATCACATAGACTTCTTTGATGTGCATGTGACTTTAATTTGGTTTGAAGAACTCTTTGCTAGTCTAATGTTATTTTGTAACTTGTGGTTTTGTAAATATGTTAATTTCAGTGTAATTCTCCCAGGTCATTCTTGATAATATGCATTTTTTGTCTAGTGCACTTACCAGGTCACACTAAATAAATAGACAAAAAGATTGTTTGACAGTTAAAGGACAAAGTGCAAATAGTCAGAAAATTCAAACTTAAGGATTTCAAGTTGGTAATAACCCAAACTCTGCCTGTGCTGCCATGGTTACCTAACTAAGTAAACCATGCAACTATGCGACCCTATTACCAAGCTTACCGAGAATAGTCACAGTTATCCCCAACTTTGGGATTTACTGTCATTTTGTCCAAGAATCCTATGAAGCCCATCTCTACTGTAGGCAAAGGTGACCCCTCCTCCACACAAAAATAAAATCACACCAGCACTGAAAGGCCATTTTCTGCATTGACATAGATGTTCTCCCCTTCCCCTAAAAGGGTGGTCTGGCACCAGCAGCCTCACCTTGATTCTGATACATAAATTGCCCCCTCTCAAACTGTATCTGATTGTGAAAGCAATTTGCAATCCTGGAGATGTTGGAAAGAGGATATTGCTACCATTTTAGATGAGAAATGGGATTTATGTCAAATAGCACAAAAACAAATTATCAAGAGGCAACAGATAGGATAAGCACAGAAAGGTTAAAATACTTGCTCTGGATCACAGTGACTGTAAATTTCAGTGGTGGCATTCAAATTTAAATCACTAAATTCCTAGTTATGTGCTCTAACTTCTAGGCAAAACTGACAATATTTGACTGGTATGGAAAGGCCATCCATTGTGCCTGGTAATAAGACCCACCCTCCAAATATCAGTCTGGCACCAGGAGCCCATTCCTTGTGTTGGGTTAAATCCCCTCTCCCGCCAATAACTTTAGCATCTAGAGACAATCCCTGATGCTGAGATAGGATAGGTACATGAAGCCCCCCTTTACATACTGTACAAGGCCAGACTGGGAGCCCATCACTCCCCAAAAAGCAGGTAGACATTCTTTTCCATTAGTACATTTTGATTCATCCAGAGTACAGGAAACCCCAGATTTCTTCAAAAATGAGAGACAAGGAACAAAGTTTTCAGTCCTTTTGGGGAGGAGCTAGCTTATCTTGCTTTATTTTTTGATTAATTGGCCACATTGTTCTGCCGATGTTCTGCATGTTAGAGCTTCCTCCGGACAGTTAGGCCCGCTGAATATGTCAGCTCATTATTTTTTTAATCAGACAATGCTGACGACCAAGACTTTTTTGCATATACAGTTTCTTTTCTTGCTTTTTTACTGAGTGTCATTGTTTGTCCGTAGTTCTCATTTGGTACTGCATACACGTATTACTGCTTGTGTATGTATATTATTTATTGTACATTTGTACTAGGGCCCTCATTGAAAATGAGCACTTGCTGCTCAATGACCTACCCACTAAACAAAATAAATAGATAACATAAATAACCAATGTAATGTGGGTCATTCCTGTTTTGTAGTTTAATGTTTGAAGCATACTCTGTGACTTCAATGGGCTCTAGGCCACCTGATGCATGGGAATAGGCTGCCACTTTTTGCATAAGTACATTTTCCCAAGGACATATTGCGAAGGTCTCCACCATGTTTGAATGTAGGCCAATTCTCAAATGCAAATAATGTGGCTTCTCCCATTTCAGCAATTTGTGAACATATGCCTATAATTCCAGTTGTCCTTATCTGAGCCTGACTGAATATGCAGAATGTGTGCATTATTCGCATTACAAGAGTTGCCTGGTGCACACACAACTTAAGCCACTTGAGCATTTCTACTGTATGCAAAAAATAATTTTACATCTTGACAGCATTCAGCACTATTATTTAAGGATATGGGTTTCATAAAAGAAACCCCAAAACACTCAGCTAATAGGCTGGAAAAGACTGAATCATATCAAACAGGTGACATGCTCAGACTTGAGCTGAACTTCCAGTGTATCTGCATGCTTGGCAGGCCATCCTAGCCACAACTCTGACATCATCTGCAGAAGTTACTGTGATGTTAGTTGGAAAAATGATGCTCTGGGTATGGGGCAGAGAGGAAACAAACAGCTTCCCTTTGAGTCGCCAATTCTGAATCACTGCCACAAGAATATGATGGTATTTTTTCTCCTCCTCACAGATGGCTGGCTTGTGAATGTGCAATGAACTCCTGATCCAGCACCTTAGGTTCCCGGGGAAATACAACTATCAGACCTGTTGCCATGTTCTTGCATGACTTCCCTATCATAGTGGGTTCTCAAGAGGGAGACCACATCCAGTTTGGTGGGAAGGGGGTGGTAGATGCAAGATCCCCAAGGATCATTGGTGCATGGGCAGAGCCTGTTTCTGCCAGATATCATGCTATAATGAAATTTATTCCAACACCTGCAAGTCATTGTAGTATATGCAGAATCTGTAACTAGCCAATGCAGAGGTCCATCTGGTGGTAAATGTTCAGAGTGTATAATACAAAGAAGTAAAGCTTAGTCTAACAGCCTAGTTAACAGGATTTTCCCTTAAACTGAATGGCTATGGCTGGTAGCTCTGAGACCAGGGATGAAAGGATCCATTTAAAGGTCCAGCACTTACTCTTTCAGTCCTGTAATTCAGGTTACAGAAGATGTCTATTTAAAGCCAATTATTAGTGCCATGCAAAATGGAAAAACTCTGAAATTCTTAAAGTTTAGAAACTCATGTTTTTAAATTCACACAATTGTGCTAATTTTACTACACGAATTGCTGCACCAGGCATGCATTATGCACCATGTGACACATTTTGCAACGCCAATTGATGCACTTCATGTAAAAACAAAATGTTTTTATAGATGTGAAAAAGGACTGCTTTCTCACACAATGGGTGTGATTGAGAACCTGGGGGAAGCAGTTCTGGACCTGGTAGTGTTTAACTAGGGTATTATCAGGCTTAACACAATTGGCGACCCACTCAGACAGAGTGGTCACAACAGCTACATTGTACTGGAATTTTAGCAACTGAAATCCAGCACTGTGGTCCCTGACTTCAGGAAAGCTGACTAAATGATCAGCTGAAGGACATACCAGGAGGAGGTAGAGAATAGGCAAGTATCAAAAGGGCAATAATGGGTGTAACTTAAAATTTTACAAAACTTGGTAAAAAGGCCATGAAAAAAAGGAAACAAGTTTGGCTGGAGAAGCAGGTGAAGGAAGTAGCTTCAAACAAAGGAAAAGTTTTTAGGGCATACAATGGAGAACAAGATTAGAATAATGGTATTACATGTAAAGATAAGCTTGAAAGAAGCAAGAGTATTATTAAGGAGGACAAAATCAAACAAAAAAACTAGCAGTCATCAAAAGTGGCATGGCCGTGACTGCGGCGGTGGGGTCAGAAGGCAGCAGGGTGTATTAGTCCTGACTTTTCAGGTAAGAGATAAGAGTGGCATCAGGGCACAGAAGTCCAAAATGAGGGACAGGGTGCAACAGCCATGCCTGTTTGGGACAAGTGATGTGGATGGCAGGGTATAGCAAAGGATATGACTCTGGTAATAGGGGACAGGTGGGTGCAACTGCCTCAACTGTGGAGACACACAACAGGGTGCAGCACATGACTTGAATCTTGTGGCAAGGGGCAGCATGGTGCAGCAGCCCTAACTGTGGAGGCATGGGGCTGTAGGGCACAGCAGGCCACACAACCCCAACTGTGCAGACAGCAGCAGGGTATAGCAGCCCTGGCTGTGGTGACAGGGGACAGAGGACAGCATGGTACAGAAGCCTCAACTGTGGGGATGGACAGAAGGGGGGCATCAGGGTACAGCAGCCTTGACTGTGAGACAGGGTGTGCATGGTGCAGCAGCCGTGCCCATTTAGGGCAATGGAAGTGGGTAGCAGGGTGCAGCAAAAGCCCCACCTCAGGTGACTTAGAGTAGCACGATTCAGCAGCCCCAACTGTGGCAGCAGGGGGACCTGTGGACTCTAATGCTTAGCAAAGCACAGCAACACTGACTGTGGAAGCAGGAACAGGGTGCAAAAGGTGCAGCATTAATGACTGTGGGTGGAAGGAGGGCAGCAGGGTGCAGCAACACCAACTGTTTAGGCAGAGGGCAGCAGGGAGCAGCAAACCATATTCTTTAGGCAGGGGATGGAGGCAGCAGGGTGCACAATCCAAGACTGTGTGGGAGAAGACAGTGGGCAGCAGGGTGCAGTAACCTTGAATGTGGAGCAGAAGGCAGGCAACTTGTGGAGCAGGGGAAAGGTGGCACCAGAGTTCAGCTTCCTAAGCTATGGGGAAGAGACATGGTGTGTCAGGATGACATATAGTGTTTCTGTTTATACACATAAATGATGTATTTTCACACAAAATCCACAAAACAGCACTCCACTGTCCCTAGTGCCTTGACTACAAGCCTTCAAGAGGCTCCCTTTAAGGCTTGTAGTCGAAGTACTAGGGGCTCTCACCATGATGAAAATAAAACTGACAAATTAGTTGGAAAATTTCTAACTGTCTGTGTTTCTGTGGAGCGCTGCTTTGTGGATTTTGTCTGACTATTGGGCTGGCTACCCTTTTGTAGTGAACTGACTCATTTCTGTGCGCAGGAACGTTCACGTTGGATCTTCTATATTTTCACACAGCCACCACCAAAGAACTAAAATTTGTGAGTTCAGGCAGTACATTTGCTTGAAATAGTAGAGTGTGACAGGCATCTGTCAATCTGACATGAAAAAAAAGTTCTTACATGAATGTATTTATCAAGGCTACATGAAGGACAAACTATTTCTGTGAATGAACAAAATTTAGATTTCTTTCATATTCATTAAACAACCCTGTGTTATATAGTTAGAAAAAAATCAGTTTTAATGAGAAAGAACTGAGAGCTCTTGTACACACAAGCTTATCTTTTACAGAGAAAGATTTCCACTACTTCAATTCAGCACTGAAACTCAAATAATCCACTTTTATAAGAAGAGAATGATGGATTTTAAGCTAATCTACATAAACACAAACCACAGACTGAGTTTGTAAGAAATATGGTGATCAGTCCATTAACTCTACTGCCTGCTGTGATTGGGAATCTGAAGCAGCAAGCCACAGTACTCCACAATGATGTCATCACTCTCCAAGCCTGACTGAGAGACAGAAATACCTCTAGTCTTTTCATGCACTGTAGAGAAAATTAACAAATGCTATTTAAAGAAAACCACAAAACCAAACATCATGAAATTTTCAGGAAACTCTAATCATGACACAGGGACTTGAATTCAAGCTTTATTAACAATATGCAAACACCTTTGCACATGATCTTTAAAAGATTAACTTAGTTCTGTATTCACAGTGGAGGTGACAGGCCCAATTCCTGACAGCAAGAACAGATTCAAAGGTACTGATAGCCACAGGTTAGATACAGTGTGCTTGATGGGATTGAATGCTGCAAGCCTCGGGTGCGCCAAACACATGGCACAAGGGGCGTGCGGCATTCCCTAGCCAGCAATCAGGATTCTCGATCCCATGTGCCACATGCCCTGAGTTAGACCAGCTTTTGCTGGTCTAACTTTGGGGACCTTTTTATGGGATTTGCACCAAATATCTGGAGCAAGCCACCATAAAAAGGATAAAGTTTTTCAAGTGAGCACAACCTATGAGAATTGGGTGCATGGCGCATCACTGTGTTTGGAGCAGTGCAGAATTTGATGCAGGGCTTCTGAAAGTCCTGCACCAACCTTTGAGAACTGAGCCCAGAGTATTTACCAAAGAAAACAGTTCTGAAGGGTCTGCAGACCTGAACATAAACAAATTGCAAGGCTCTGATGACTACATCCAATGGTACCAAGAGAAATGAGGAAGGCACTGACAGATCCCTTGGCAGATCTGATTAATGAGTTAGTGGCAATAGGAGAAGTGTTGGTAGAATGGAGAGTGGCAAATTTTGTTCCCCTGCACAAGGATGAGGATTGGAAGACCTAGGAAAGTACAAGCAATGCTTCTGATGACAGTGCAGAGCAAGCTGCTGTAGTCAATTATAAAAGAATAGGTGTTTACAGAACAACTCTCTGTTGTAGTAAAAAGCTTAAAACCACTAGATTTACATTAATTATGTTTTTAACTTTGTTTTCTAGATCTTTGTTATTTTTTTACTTTCCCTTGCTTTTAGTCTACTAATGTAGATAGTGCAGCAATTATTTCAGGGAATGTACCTGTCTCTCCCCTACTAACAACAAAATTGCTTTTAGTGACATCACAATCTGTTCTCATGGCGAGCACTATGATGTCATAAACCAAGGCATAGCGAGGTTAACAGGGAAGAGGCAAATGTTTTTTGTTTCTATACAGGCTTTCTAGATGGGCTGACAAGTTGTGTTGTAAAGCTTTGAAAGGAACACTGAAAATTAAAAAAAAGTATTCTGTAGTAAAATGTAAGAGCTGAAACATCTTATTTATGAAAGCACATGCTGAAATGCAGTGTTGCTCTTTAATTTCCACAAGGAAAACAGCCTTATGGACAGAAATCAACATGGGTTCATAAGTACAGATGCAGCACTGTTTAAATCCCCTGACAAATTTAAGACGGATGGCACAAGGTTCCTTCACAGATAACTTTTCTGTGTTCTCCCCTAGGTTCCCTGGTTCAGCAGCACACAGAGGTGCATGTGCAGAGGTAGGTGCATGCCACAGAATTATGGCCCCTCCCTTCTTGATGCACAGACATTGATGCTACCCCATGCCTCTTCCTGGGAGCATACAAAGGCTGAGACTACAGATCTCCCCTTTCCAGAAGAGGAGAGCAGTCCTCTGGATGTTCAGTTCTTCCCCCTGTCCAACACCCAGCAACCCCAGCTTGTTTCTTAACTTGAGTCACCAGCATGGCAGGAGATAATGCACGTAGCACCTCAGTCCTCCACTCCATCAGGCCTGCTCTTTAAGTTTTTATTTTAACATAATGGGGACTATGAAAACACACCACAAGATGGGGTAATTTTAAACAGAAAGTATTAAAGCAACACAGTCACTTCAATCATTAACTAAAGAAAATAACTACAACTAATGTTTATGTATTTATTTCAAAATTGCTTAACTGGGAAAGGCACACTGATCCAAGGCTCATTACCAAGTGTGACCCGGGAGGAGGGGTACAGGAGAAATAGCGAACACAACACAGTCACATTTCTTAGTACAGAATAAAGTACCAAAATGTGACAGCAGAATCAATTCTAAAGTAAACAAAACACAAACTGGGAGGTGTCTATACTGGATAAAGGGCAAACAAAAAATTACTTAGAAATCTGGTAAATAGACTGCTCACTAAATATTTTAACATAAATTTTATTTTTGCAGCTCATCTGTCACATCTATTTTTGGTGTTTTGCTGCTTTTAGTAACACAGTTTTAACATGAAATATGACTGATATTGCTATCCTCTTCAGCTGACGGCTATGCATTTAGGTTCAAATGCCAGGTTCTTTTAATCTCATATGATTCTTTAAAAAAAAAAAAACATTTTTATGTTCTAAATCTAGTCCAGAACCTCTCCCTTATATTAGGGTTATGGGTGAGCTAATGCACTCTTGTGTCCCATGTACTCAACATTTTTCTCTGAAACATTGAAACTGATGTGACTGATGAGCTGCAAGAAAAAAAAATGGAGTACTATGAATTGCTGACTGCCAAATGCCCAAGGCTTAAAAACCCAGTGCAGGCAGACTGAAGCATGGAATCCTGACATTGTGCAGACCCCCTGATAGCCACATTCCCCTATGGTATGGGGACCTGGAGTCAGTATATGCTATTACAAGGGGTGCAGCGTCAGAGCCCCCCGTAAAACCGTTGGGACTGTGGCTATCTCCTGTCAGGATTCTGTGCCTTGGGCTGCCAATGCCAGGTTTGTAAGGCTAGTGTGTTTGTGAGTTGGCAGATCGTAGTATGTCCATAAAAGTTATACCTTTAAGATATTTGGTGAGCAGAATGTTTCTACTGGATTTTTTAGAAACAGCATAATGTGCAGGCACATTACAGTAATGAATGCTACAGAGTTATACAAAACTTAGTACAAAGTAAAGTGCAGTTACAGTACAGTATATCACATCTAAACAGATATAAAAGTGCTGCATCAAGGCACATAAGATAGGAACTGCAATACACTAGAAACCTGAAATTTGGGGAGAGTGCCATCCCCTTGTTCCAACTGTGTCACCTAGGAGTGACACCTGTGAGAAATAGGTACAGGTGGGGGGGTTGAAGTGATTCCTGAGAGAGCCTGGGGAAGTGGAATAGTGGTAGGCAGAGGGGAGCATGTTCTAGAGTGTGGGAAGTTGGTAGGAGAATGCAGATTGCCCAGTGGAGGAGTGGGGATGTGGAGTGGAGAACGTTTGATGCACCCTGGAGCAGACGAAACATGAAACAGGGGGAACTGGAGATAGGAGTGACAAGAGGTAAGAGGGAAGGGAACCAAACGTGTATTGAAAATGAAGGTGGTACGCTGTGAATGGTAATGTGAAGGTAGGGGGAAAATGTACAGGGAGGAGTAGAGGGAGCAGTGATGTGTATGGGGGAAGGGAGTTTGTAGCAAAGTAACAAAAGGCATTGCAGACGGTGTCCAGTCTGGCTAAGAAAGTGTAGGGTGCAGTAACATAGACCACATCTGCATAGTTGAAAACTGGGAGCACCATTTTGGTCACCAGCTTCTAGCAGACCAGTGGGGGTTCACAGTTTTAACTGCAGTATAAGGCACCCAACTTGAGATGGAGCTTCATATGAACACCATCAATGTGGGCCATACACCGAGATACTTGAAGGACTACACTGCTTCAAGTGGGGGGGCCATCCAAAGTGGAGAAAACTGCATGTTTCAAGAGCCTGGCCAGTTTCTGGCTGGTTCCAGGGGTCATAGACCCTGTTTTTTTAGTGATGACCCTGAAATGGGTGGATTGGAACCAGTGCAAGACATAGAAATCCTGCTGGAACAAGAGTATAGTAACAGACTGACAAAAATAATTCAATTCAACACAGAAAACTGTACTACAGAAATAAAATAAATCACAGACAGAAATAATTAAGAAAAAAGATTGAGAAAAAAAATAAGCCTACTGCTCTCATGTTCACAGGCTTAGCCACAGGACAGGCTCCCTTGCTTGCTAGCTAAAACAGCTCCCCTCCCCTACATATTACTGCTTCAGTACACAATATAAAACCTCCTGCCACTCCCCTGGCCTAGAGTCAATTGCTCTATGCGGGGACTGGGCATTCATGTCCCCTTTCTTCCCCCAAGTATCTCCCTTGCTTGCACCATTGATCTGATACACATCTTTTCTCCTATCTTGTTTTCCCCATTTTTCCCTTCCTCATCCCCCTGCCCTTCTCTGGTCTGAAACTCTATCTATGGACATGAAGGACCTTCTGACATTAAAGTATTGTTCCTGTGAGTCCCTAACAGGATACTTGTAGTGATCCTAGCTTTGAAGGAAGACAGTCTGTCCAAGCTGAACTGACCAAACTCCTCACAGATTCATTCTGTTAACTCTCCCCTGGACTGATAAGCAAACGCCATAATCTCTCCAAAGTGCAGAAGAGCTGAGCTGGACAGTTCTTTTTTGTAGCAAGCATCCATAGCAGGAACGTTGACTTTCTCTGATTGAATATTCCCTCTGAAATTCCCGATAGGGGGCCCTCAGAGTGTAATCCATGAAGTTCAGTCTCTTCTAGGAATGCTCCAACTTCTGCCCTCTTGACTCTGCTGATGCAACTCATCATTGTACATGGCAAGCTGCATTAGGAGATCAGCAGGAGAAAACAGACTGGTGCTAGGGCATCTAGAGCTTCTGAGATGGCCAAATTATACCCATTTATAGTCACCTCCAACTTTTCACATCCTGTTACTATACACACAATGTCCAGAACCACCATGAACTTTTCTTGCTCAAGATTACATTTAGGTCACTTCTGGACCATTTCCAAAGGGGTGGAAGAGATTGTACACCCTTGCAAGAAATCTCATAGCATTGTGATCCCACCATGAAATGGATCCACCCTTTTATCAAAAATATATTCAGCCCTAATAAGAAGTTGAGGTCCAAGATATTGTCTAACTTGTGGGTAGCAGCGGAAACTGCCTGAAGGAGGCCCAGCAATGTCATCAGCTGAAGCAACAGCTGAGCAAATTGCAAGGTCTTATCTTCTACACAGGCATTGAAATCTCTCAGCATTAACAGGCATTAATAGGCTGGGTTGAATCCAGTTACAAAGAGGCATTCAAATCTGCAAATTCCTGGAGGAACACCTGTTCCCACCAGGGGGCAGTGCACTGCAAAGATCCTGCACCCCAACCCTGCCCTAAATTTAATGCCTACACTTTAACCCTTTACCCCCCCCAGCAATCCCATCTTGGGCAGTGCACCACTGACAACCTGCCTAGGATAACCACTTCCAGTAAAGGCTTGGAGTCATTATCAAGCCATGTCTCAAACATGCATACCAGATCCACCATGGAATCAACAATAAAATCCAACATCACTGCAGTTTTATTGCACAGCGATGTAGTATTACAAGGAATTGCCAAAAGGGGAAGAGCATGGCCAACTGACTCCCTTGGGATAGGAACTTGGTAGGAAGAAACCCTTTCTCAGTTCCCTATCATTCTGGGGTGTCTACTTTCCCTAACACTCTGGATTCATCATTAGATATCTACCCTTGGGTCATGCCCTGGCCTGATACTCATCTCCTTAGGATCCCCCAAACCCTGCAATGGCCAAAGATTGCTGCAGGAATAGATAAGGCCACAAGGGTGGAGTTGATGGAGCACATCTGTGCATGGGGCATGTGCCATCTGACACATAACACAGCAGGTAATTAGGAATCTATAACCGCTGTTCGAAAACACCCACACCAAAATCCATGACACACTAAAGATGTCCTTCTAAAACATCCATTCATACCCCCACTCACTCAACTGAACTAGATCTACTTGATCAGACATACTCCCCTTAAAATTCCAACAAAATATTAACAAGTAAAATTAATTTGACAGTTAACAGCATATGCCAAGGCCCAGAACGATTAATTATCCTGTGAACTAGGAACTGGAAAAATCCTCTAGAGGTGTAATGTCTAACATTCAGTATAAAAAGTGACCAAAATTCTATGGTCACACCTTTAAAGTGTTTTCCTTTTGAAGAGAAGTCACACCTACCACTACAGGTGAGGAAGGTCATCTCAAGAAAGGATCTTGAACCAAAAATTACTGAAGGCTGTAGTCACCAAGACCAATAAGAATGCTGAATTTAAGCATCCCTTCCTCATCCCCTCTCACCAGGTCAGGGTACATTCAGCTTAAAAATTCCCAGACATGCAAAATAAAGGCCCCATTCTGCCACTGTAGTGCCAAGAAAACTTGCCAGCTGGAATCCAGTCTTGTAATCGACACTTTAACCTTCACACAGTCCCCTCTCACCAGGTCAGAGGCAGGGTCCTATAGCCAGCCAGATTTTGCAAGGAAGAAAAATTTTATCTAAGACTAACTCTATCACAATGACTGTGCCAGCTCATGATAAATGATAGTCAGCCAAGTCCAGTTCCAGTTCTCTAATTGAATCACCTCAGTCCTTCACTGAATCAACCAGCAGGATAAACACCAATTTGGTTTTGATTTGGTCAGTTGTCTCCTTTACTACCACTGAAATGAGTTTCAGACAGAGTCCCACACAGCAGTGAGGGAGTGCAACACATCAGAACTGCTCAGCTACACTTCCAGAAAAGCCTTTCTAGTTGCAGACTTGTAGTCACCTCAGAACAGAATTACCAAATGTTCTGAGCTGCAAGAAAGGGGAACTGTGCACATCAAACAGGGTGGCTAAAACCCATTAAATAATACAGAACTCCATAGAAAAATACTTCTATGCACTCAAGTCTAACTGGTAATGCTAATGCAACAATATTTCAAATCACTAAATCTTGCAACATGCTTCAAAACATAAAGCATTCAAAAAAGAGGCACTTCAGGGAGAAAATGCATTGCATTAAATTTAATGTTGACAGTTAAGCCCTTCCCAGTATGCCTCACAATGGCACAGATTCAGCATCACATCACAGCTTAATATGCAACAGTAGAATCTTCAAACCTCATGTCTACAAGGTCCTAAATGTTTCATACATGAAAAAAAGTCTTTAGTCCTTCAAAAATCAGCGCAGAAAATAAAATGCCTTAGAAATACCATAACTTTAGCAAATATTTAACTATGTTAATGTGGCATTACCCAAGCATGGTCCACTTTCAATGGATAGCCCAGGCGCTTTGCTGATCTTGAGTTTCAATGGGGGGGGGACATAACTTCAGAACAGTCCTTGACAGATACAGACAAGTATGATTAGGCTGCAACACAGGTAATAAGCCACAGATTTACATGCTTAACAGTAAGCTGCATTAGGGTAAGATGAAACTGATGAAGTGAAGGGAACAGTAAAACTGAAACTGACACCCAAAGTAGAACTGAGAGCTTAAATAAAAAACAAACAAACAAAAAAAAGATGCTGGCCCACCAGTGCAGTGGTAGTAAAAAGAGGGAAGGGAAACAAGGGAGCTCACAGCAACGAGCCGTCCAGCATCATGGCCATATTTTCTAACACTAAGACAACCAAGCTTGCCTCCACACAAGTATGACATTACTTATTTGGGGTCTCCTGATGAGCTAGGGCTTAGCCAGGACCAGACTCTTAGGAATTATCTTAAACATTCCAAAATCTGCATCCCAGAGAACCAATGGGACATTCTTTCATATTTGAAGAGTATTAACAAAGCATTTAATCATTTGCAAAATGTGAGTGGGAATAACTACTGCCACTGAAGGAGGATTCATCTTTTTTGGCTACTAATGCAGCATGCTATAGCCAGGCAGCCATTCAAAGTGAGCCATTACAGAGGGCAAATGTTTCCTTGAAGATCCAGAAAAGGGAGGGACGAAGGAAATTGTTTCCTTAATAATGCACCCTTCCGCACAGAATACACTAACCTCTGTTAAAATTTATCACTGTACAGTACCAGAGATCTGCTTGTGAGTGAGAGTTAGTTACATTGTTACACAAGCAACATTTTTTGGAACTGTATCCCATTTATGAAAGACATATAGGTTCCTGCTATAACTTGTATTTGAGGTGACTGACTCCAGGGCAGGGAGACAGCAGTCCACCTGGCATTCAAGCAGTCCTTACCAGACAAGAACAGATTGGCAATGGTGACAACCATGAAGCCAGCTAATTAATCTTTCTCCCAGCCAGAGGAAGGGTGAAGCTACAGGGGGCATTAGGATAAAGGGGAAGTTTGGTAAAAACTAAACGTATAGCACATCATGCCAGTGTGGAAACAACCAATCACAGACAGCTTATTCCACTGTATTGAGCATGCCCTTGGAACATAAATAATACATGTAGAGCATTGGAATACAACTGTGCTAAAATACTAACTAGGCATCATTCAGTAGACTTAAATACAGTGCTCCCTCTATTATCCGCCCAACCTGGTGCCAGTGTTTTTTGGTGGATAAGAAAGGGTGGTGGATAATAGAGGGTGCATGTTAAATGATGGAACCTGTAATGCTTAAAAAATGCTAAACATTATATCTATGTGATTTGCTGGTGTATACAGAGTATACACACAATTTTAAACCCTTAAAGATTCATTTGCAATATTTTATTATTGTATAAAATGTTTTATTTCATGAAAAAAATGATGCATTAAAAAAAAACTCACATATTTTAAACTTTTCTATGCTGCTGTAAAAGCAAACCACGTTCACTTAGCACACACCGACTCAGCCATCATATCTGCCACTAACTTCCTGGTTACCACTTCCATGTGAGCCACACCATCAGAACCCCTGTCCCTCAATCCTGGAAGTGACCCACTTATGCAGTCTTGAGCTGAATTAATTAAAAGTTTGAATTAAGGATGTAAAAAAGCAACACAGTACTGCTCTTTTATTGCTTTTTCAAAGCACACAATACAAGCTGTTTATAAATAAAAATACTGTACTGTAATAATGCCATTCTGAATCAGAGATGTACGGGCGACCAACGAGATTATGAAGGGAATTACAGGGGAAGGTCTAAACACTGAAACACATTGAAATATGGCCAAGATTCTCCTATAAAAGTTTTTTTCTATAAAAATATGAATTTATTTTATAAACATCAGTGATTTTTGGGCCTATGATGCCATGTGTGGTGACACGTGATGCAAGACACCAGATGGCTTGGATGGCGGACGATAGAGGCAACTTACAATTGGAGATATTGCTGTTGGTGAGAAAACAAATGATGGTGGACGGCAGGCACCAAGGGAGGCGGATCAAAGAGGGAATTAACATGGGGATCTCGTCGGGACCTGAGGTGAGACTGGTGGTAACAGAAGGTGGCAAATAATCGAGGGGCAGATAAGGGAAGGGGCGCTGTAGGTAATTTCATATTCAGGACAATCTTAATTCCCCACATTCCACTTTAGCTTAAGTGCCCAAATCAGTCTATGTGCATTTGGGGCTATTCGGCTGTAGACAATTTAAACAGTGAAAGGGCCACTATTTGGGGCCATTCTGCTGTAGACCAGTTAAACAGTGAAAGGGCCAGCAGCAGAAAATATTGCTGAATTTCTTTCTTTGTTCAGGCTTGTAACATTTCAACAGTGAGGCGCCAGTGATCAGTTGCACTACAAGACCAGAAGATACAAATTCAGCATACTATATGAAAGACATTTAAGAGACTTCTACTGAGCCCTGTCTTGCCATGAGCACTCTACTGTACATCTGTAGGCTCACAATTGAATCTTAGTGTGCATCTGATGTGCAGGCTGCCTCTTGCGATATTCAAAAGTTAGCACATAATGTCTGGGGAAGAGTATTACTGCTTTTGAACACGGTGACAATTTTCTTCTGTTCTCATGCAAATCACGGCAATCTGGGCACTCTGGAAGTGTTAAATTACAGCAGTCCAGTAGGATTTATATTGCCAAAGTTCAACATTCAGTGCTTTCTGTTTTCAATTAGTACTGATGTTAGGATGTCCTCTTATCAGTCACATTACTGATGAAGACACCCAAAAGAAAATGTGTTTAATGTGTTTCCACATTAGTCACACTGTACAAGTGATGCAACAATGTTGGCTGTTACACCTTTTTTGGATTAACAGAGAATTCTTTGCCCAACCATTTGAGATCACATAGACTTCTTTGATGTGCATGTGACTTTAATTTGGTCTGAAGAACTCTTTGCTAGTCCAATGCTATTTTGTAACTTGTGGTTTTGTAAATATGTTAATTTCATTGTAATTCTCCCAGGTCATTCTTGATAATATGCATTTTTCATCTAGTACACTTACCAGTTCACACTAAATAAATAAACAAAAAGATTGTTTGACAGTTAAAGGACAAAGTGCAAATAGTCAAAAAATTCAAACTTAAGGCTTTCAAGCTGGTAATAACCCAAACTCTGCCTGTGCTGCCATGGTTACCTAACTAAGTAAACCATGCAACTATGCGACCCTATTACCAAGCTTACCGAGAATAGTCACAGTTATCCCCAACTTTGGGATTTACTGTCATTTTGTCCAAGAATCCTAAGAAGCCCATCTCTACTGTAGGCAAAGGTGACCCCTCCTCCACACAAAAATAAAATCACACCAGCACTGAAAGGCCATTTTCTGCATTGACATAGATGTCCTCCCCTCCCCCTAAAAGAGTCAGTCTGGCACCAGCAGCCTCACCTTGATTCTGATACATAAATTGCCCCCTCCCAAACTGTATCTGATTGTGAAAGCAATGTGCAATCCTGGAGATGTTGCTGCCATTTTAGATGAGAAATGGGATTTATGTCAAATAGCACAAAAACAAATTATCAAGAGGCAACAAATAGGATAAGCACAGAGAGGTTAAAATACTTGCTCTGGATCACAGTGACTGTAAATTTCAGTGGTGGCATTCAAATTTAAATCACCAAATTCCTAGTTATGTGCTCTAACTACTATGCAAAACTGACAATATTTGACTGGTATGGAAAGGCCATCCACTGTGCCTGGTAATAAGACCCACTCCACCAAATATCAGTCTGGCACCAGGAGCCCATTCCTAGTGTTGGGTGAAATCCCCTCTCCTGCCAATAACTTTAGCATCTAGAGACAATTCCTGATGCTGAGATAGGATAGGTACATGAAGCCCCCCTTTACATACTGTACAAGACCAGACTGGGAGCCCATCCCTCCCCAAAAAGCAGGTAGTCATTCTTTTGCATTAGTAGATTTTGATTCCTCCAGAGTACAGGGAACCCCAGATTTCTTCACAAATAAGAGACAAGGAACAAAGTTTTTAGTCCTTTTGGGGAGGAGCTAGCTTATCTTGCTTTATTTTTTGATTAATTGGCCACATTGTTCTGCCGATATTCTGCATGTTAGAGATTCCTCCGGACAGTTAGGCCCGCTGAATATGTCAGCTCATTATTTTTTTAATCAGACAATGCTGGCAACCAAGACTTTTTTGCATATACAGTTTCTTTTCTTACATTTTTACTGAGTGTCATTGTTTGTCCGTAGTTCTCATTTGGTACTGCATACACGTATTACTGCTTGTGTATGTATATTATTTATTGTACATTTGTACTAGGGCCCTAATTGGAAATGAGCACTTGCTGCTCCATGACCTACCCACTAAACAAAATAAATAGATAACATGAATAACCAATGTAATGTGGGTCATTCCTGTTTTGTAGTTTAATGTTTGAAGCATTCTCTGTGACTTCCTTGAGCTCTAGGCCACCTGATGCATGGGAACAGGCTACCACTTTTTGCATAAGTACTTTTTCCCCAAGGACATATTGCCAAGGTCTCCACCATGTTTGAATGTAGGCCAAATCTCAAATGCAAATAATGTGGCTTCTCCCATTTCAGCAATTTGTGAACATATGCCTATAATTCCAGTTGCTTTTATCTGAGCCTGACTGAATATGCAGAATGTGTGCATTATTCGCATTACAAGAGTAGCCTGGTGCACACATAACTTAAGCCACTTGAGCATTTCTACTGTATGTAAAAAATAATGTTATGTCTTGACAGCATTCATCACTATTATTTAAGGATATGGGTTTCATAAAAGAAACCCCAAAACACCCAGCAAAGAGGCTGGAAAAGACTGAATCATGCCAAACAGGTGATATGCTCAGACTTGAGCTGAACTTCCAGTGTATCTGCATGCTTGGCAGGCAATCCTAGCCGCAACTCTGACATCATCTGCAGAAGATACCATGATGTTAGTTGGAAAAATGATGCTCTGGGTATGGGGCAGAGGGAAAACAAACAGCTTCCTTTGGAGTTGCCAATTCTGAATCACTGCCACAAGTATATGATGGTATTTTTTCTCCTCCTCACAGATGGCTGGCTTGTGAATGTGCAATGAACTCCTGATCCAGCACCTTAGGTTCCCGGGGAAATACAACTATCAGACCTGTTGTCATGTTCTTGCATGACTTCCCTATCATAGTGGGTTCCCAAAAGGGAGACCACATCCAGTTAGGTGGGAAGGGGGTGGTAGATGCAAGATCCCCAAGGATCATTGGTGCATGGGCAGAACCTGTTTCTGCCAGATATCATGCTATAATGAAATTTACTCCAACACCTGCAAGTCATTGTAGTATATGCAGAATCTGTAACTAGCTAATACAGAGGGCCATCTGATGGTGAATGTTCAGAGTGTAAAATACAAAGAAGTAGAGCTTAGTCTAGCAGCCCAGTTAACCGGATTTTCCCTTAAACTGAATGGCTATGGCTGGTAGCTCTGAGACCAGGGATGAAAGGATCCATTTAAAGGTCCAGCACTTACTCTTTCAGTCCTGTAATTCAGGTTACAGAAGATGTCTATTTAAAGCCAATTATTAGTGCCACGCAAAATGGAAAAACTCTGAAATTCTTAAAGTTCAGAAACTCATGTTTTTAAATTCACACAATTGTGCTAATTGTACTACACAAATTGCTGCACCAGGCATGCATTATGCACCATGTGACACATTTTGCAATGCCAATTGATGCACTTCATGTAAAAACAAAATGTTTTTATAGATGTGAAAAAGGACTGCTTTCTCACGCAATGGGTGTAATTGAGAACTTGGGGGAAGCAGTTCTGGACGTGATAGTGTTCAACTAGGGTATTATCAGGCTTAACACAATTGCAAACCCACTCAGACAGAGTGGCCACAACAGCTACATTGTACTGGAAGTTTAGCAACTGAAATCCAGCACTGTGGTCCCTGACTTCAGGAAGGCTGACTAAATGATCAGCTGAAGGACATACCAGGAGGGGGTAGACAATAGGTGAGTATCAAAAGGGCAATATTGGGTGTAACTTAAAATTTTACAAAACTTGGTAAAAAGGCCATGAAACAAAAGAAACAAGTTTGGCTGGAGATGCAGGTAAAGGAAGTAGTTTCAAACAAAAGAACATTTTTTATTGCATACAATGGAGAACAAGATTAGAATAATGGTATTACATGTAAAGATAGGCTTGAAAGTAGCAAGAGTATCATTAAGGAGGACAAAGTCAAACAAAAAAGTGTCCGTCATCAAAAGTGGCATGGCCGTGACTGTGGGGGTGGGGTCAGAGGGCAGCAGGGTGTATTAGCTCTGACTATTCAGGTAAGAGATAGGGGTGGCATCAGGGCACAGAAGTCCTAAATAAGGGACAGGGTGCAACAGCCATGCCTGTTGGGGATGAGGGATGTGGATGGCAGGGTGTAGCAAAGGATCTGACTCTGGTAACAGGGAGGCAGGTGGGTGCAACTGCCTCAACTGTGGAGACACGCAACAGGGTGCAGCACATGACTTGAATCTTGTGGCAAGTGGCATCATGGTGCAGCAGCCCTAACTATGGAGGCATGGGGCTCTAGGGAACAGCAGGCCACAGTAACCCCAACTGTGCAGACAGCAGCAGAGTATAGCAGTCCTGGCTGTGGTGACAGGGGACAGAGGACAGCATGGTGCAGAAGCCTCAACTGTGGGGATGGACAGATGGGTGCATCAGGGTACAGCAGCCCTGACTTTGAGACAGGGTGTGCATGGTGCAGCAGCCCCGCCCATTTAGGGCAATGGAAGTGAGTAGCAGGGTGCAGCAAAAGCCCCACCTCAGGTGCCCTAGAGTAGTATGATTTAACAGCCCCAACTGTGGAGGCAGGGGGACCTGGGACTCTAATGCTTAGCAAAGCACAGCAGCCTGACTGTGGAAACAGGAACAGGGTGCAACAGGTGCAGCATCCATGACTGTGGGGGGAGAGAGGGCAGCAGGGAGCAGCATCCCAGATTCTTTAGGCAGGGGATGGAGGCAGCAGGGTGCACAATCCAAGACTGTGTGGGATAAGACAGTGGGCAGCATGGTGCAATAGCCTTGAATGTGGAGCAGAAGGCAGGCAACTTGTGGAGCAGCGGACAGGTGGCAGCAGAGTTCAGCTGCCTTAGCTTTGGGGAAGAGACATGGTGCATCAGGATGCTATATAGTGTTTCTGTTTATACACATAAATGATGTATTTTCACACAAAATCCACAAAATAGCACTCCACAGTCCCTAGTGCCTTGACTACAAGCCTTCAAGAGGCCCCCTTGAAGGCTTGTAGCCGAGGTGCTAGGGGCTCTCACCAGGGGGAAAATAAAACTGACAAATTAGTTGGAAAACTTCTGACTGACTGTGTTTCTGTGAAGTGCTGCTTTGTGGATTTTGTCTGAATAGTGGGCTGGCTACACTTTTGTAGCGAACTGACTCATTTCTGTGTGCAGGAACTTTCACTTTGGATCTTCTATTTTTTCACACAGACGCCACCAAACAACTGAAATTTGTGAGTTCAGAGAGTACATTTGCCTGAAATAGTAGAGTGTGACAGGCATCTGTCAATCTGACATGAAAAAAAAAGTTCTTACATGAAAGTATTTATGAAGGCTACATCAAGGACAAACTATTTCTGTGAATGAACAAAATTTAGATTTATTTTATATTCATTAAACAACCCTGTGTTACATAGTTAGAAAAAAATCAGTTTTGATGAAAAAGAACTGAGAGCTCTTGTACACACAAGTTTATCTCTTACAGAGAAAGATTTCCACTACTTCAATTCAGCACTGAAACTCAAATGATCCACTTTTATAAGAAGAGAATGATGGATTTTAAGCTAATCTACCTAAACACAAACCACAGACTGAGTTTGTAATAAATCTGGTGATCAATCCATTAACTCTACAGACTGCTGTGATTGGGAATCTGAAGCAGCATGCTACAGTTCTCCACAATGATGTCATCACTCTCCAAGCCTGACTGAGAGACAGAAATAACTCTACTCTTTTCAGGCACTGTAGAGAAAATTAACAAATGCTATTTAAAGAAAACCACAAAACCAAACATCATGAAATGTTCATGAAACTCTAATCATGACACAGGGACTTGAATTCAAGCTTTATTAACAATATGCAAAAACCTTTGCACATGATCTTTAAAAGATTAACTTAGTTCTGTATTCACAGTGGAGGTGACAGGCCCAATTCCTGACAGCAAGAACAGATTCAAGGCTACTGATAGCCACAGGTTAGATACAGTGTGCTTGATGGGATTGAATGCTGCAAGCCTCAGGTGCACCAAACACTTGGCGCAAGGGGCGTGCGGCATTCCCTAGCTAGCAATCAGGATTCTCGATCCCATGTGCCACATGCCCTGAGTTAGACCAGCTTTTTGCTGGTCTATCTTTGGGGACCTTTTAATGGGATTTGCACCAAATATCTGGTGCAAGCCACCATAAAAAGGATAAAGTTTTGCAAATGAGCACAACCTATTAGAATTGGGTGCACAGTGCAGCACTTTGTTTGGGGCAGTGCAGAATTTGATGCAGGGCTTCTGAAAGTCCTGCACCAACCTTTGAGAACTGAGCCCAGAGTATTTACCAAAAGAAAACTGTTCTCAAGGGTCTGCAGGGCATGAACATAAACAAATTGCAAGGCTCTGATGACTACATCCAATGGTAACAAGAAAAATGAGGAAGGCACTGACAGATCCCTTGGCAGATCTGATTAATGAGTTAGTGGCAATAGGAGAAGTGTTGGTAGAATAGAGAGTGGCAAATTTTGCTCCCCTGCACAAGGTTGGGGATTGGGAAGACCCAGGAAAGTACAAGCAATGCTTCTGATGACAGTGCAGAGCAAGCTGCTTGAGTCAATTACAAAAGAATAGGTGTTTAAAGAACAACTCTCTGTCGTAGTAAAAAGCTTAAAACCACTAGATTTGCATTAATTATGTTTCAACTTTGTTTTCCAGATCTTTGCTATTTTTTTACTTTCCCTTGCTGTTAGTCTACTAATGTAGATAGTGCAGCAATTATTTCTCGGAATGTATCTGACTCTACCCTGCTAACTACACAATTGCTTTTAGTGACATCACAATCTGTTCTCATGGTGAGCATTATGATGTCATAAACCAAGGCACAACGAGGTTAACAGGGGAGAGGCAAATGTTTTCAAATGTTTCTATACAGGCTTTCTAGATGGGCTGGCAAGATGTGCTTTAAAGCTTGGAAAGGAACACTGAAAATAAAAAAAAATGTATTCTCTAGTAAATTGTAAAAGCTGAAACATCTTATTTATGAAAGCACATGCTGAAGTGCAGTGTTGCTCTTTAATTTCCTCAAGGAAAACAACCTTATGGACAGGAATCAACATGGGTTCATAAGTACAGATGCAGCACAGTTTAAATCCCCTGACAAATTTAAGATGGATGGCACAAGTCTGCCTTCACAGATAACTTTTCTGTGTTCTCCCCTAGGTTCCCTGGTGCAGCAGCACATAGAGGTGCATGTGCGGAGGCAGGTGCATGCCACAGAATCATTGCCACTCCCTTCTTGATGCTCAGACATTGATGCTACCCCATGCCTCTTCCTGGGAGCATCCAAAGGCTGAGACTGCAGATCTCCTCTCTCCAGAAAAGGAGAACAGTCCTCTGGATATTTAATTCTTCCCCCTGGCCAACACCCAGCAACCCTAGCTTGTTTCTTAACTTGAGTCACCAGCATGGCAGGAGGTAGTGCACGTAGCGCCTCAGTCCTCCACACCATCTGGCCTGCTCGTTAAGTTTTTATTTTAACATAATGGGGATTATCAAAACACACAACAAGACAGGGGCAATTTTAAACAGAAAGTATTAAAGTAACACAGTCACTTCAATCATTAACCAAAGAAAAGAACTACAACTAATATTTATTTATGTATTTATTTCAAAATTGCTTAACCGGGCAAGGCACACTGATCCAAGGCTCATTACCAAGTGTGACCGGGAGAAGGGGTACAGGAGAAATAGCAAACACAACACAGTCACATTTCTTAGTACAGAATAAAGTACCAAAATGTGACAGCAGAATCAATCCTAAAGAAAACGAAACACAAGCTGGGAGGTGTCTGAATTGGATAAAGGGCAAACTAAATTTCTAAGAAATCTGGTAAATAGATTGCTCACTAAATATTTTAACATAAATTTTATTTTTGCAGCTCATCTGTCATACCTATTTTCGGTGTTTTGCTGCTTTTATTAACACAGCTTTATCAGGAAATATGACTGATATTGCTATCCTCTTCAGCTAACAGCTATGAATTTTGGTTCAAATGCCAGGTTATTTTAATCCCATATGATTCTTTCTAAAAAAAAAAACATTTTTATGTTCTAAATCTAGTCCAGAACCTCTCCCTTATATTAGGGCTATGGGTGAGCTAATGCACTCTTGTGTCCCATATACTCAACATTTTTCTCTGAAGCATTGAAACTGATGTGACTGATGAGCTGCAGGAAAAAAAATATGGAGTACTATGGATTGCTGACTCCCAAATGCCCAAGGCTTACAAACCCAGTGCACGCAGGATGAAGCATGGAATCCCGACATTGTGCAGACCCCCTGACAGCCACATTCCCCTATGGTATGGTGACCTGGAGTTAGTATATATTATTGCAAGGGGGTGCAGGGTCAGACCCCCCCATAGAACCATTGGGACTGTGACTATCTCCTGTCAGGATTCTGTGCTTTGGGCTGCCAACGCCAGGTTTGTAAGGCTAGTGTGTTTGGGAGTTGGCAGATCGTAGTATATCCATAAAAGTTATACCTTTAAGATATTTGGTGAGCAGAATGTTTCTACTGGATTTTTTAGAAACAGCATAATGTGCAGGCACATTACAATAATGAATGCTACAGAGTTATACAAAACTTAGTACAAAGTAAAGTGCAGTTACAGTACAGTATGTCACACCTAAACAGATACAAAAGTGCTGCATCAAGGCACATAAGATAAGAACTGCAGTACACTAGAAACCTGAAATGTGGAGAGAGTGCCATCCCCTTGTGCCACCTGTGTCACCTGGGAGTGACACCTGTCAGAAATAGGTACAGGTGGGGGGGGGTTGAAGTGATGCCTGAGAGAGCCTGGGGAAGTGGAACAGAGGTAGGAAGAGGGGAGCAGGTTCTAGAGTGTGGGACATTGGTAGGAGAATGCAGATTGCCCAGTGGAGGAGTGGGGATGTGGAGTGGAGAACATTTGATGCACCCTGGAGCATTCAAAACATGAAGCAGGGAGAACTGGAGATAGGAGTGACAAGAGGTAAGAGGGAAAGGAACCAAACGTGTATTGAAAATGAAGGCAGTACGCTGTGAATGGTAATGTGAAGATAGGGGAAAATGTATACGGAAGAGTAGAGGGAGCAGTGATGTGTATGGGGGGGGGGAAGGGAGTTTGTAGCAAAGTAACAAAAGGCATTGCAGACGGTGTCCAGTCTGGCTAAGGAAGTGTAGGGTGCAGTAACACAGACCACATCCGCATAGTTGAAAACTGGGAGCACCATTTTGGTGAACAGCTCCTAGCAAACTAGTGGGGGTTCACAGTCTTTACTGCAGTATAAGGCACCCAGCTTGAGATGGAGCTTCATATGAACACCATCAATGTGGCCACACACCGAGATACTTGAAGGACTACACTGCTTCAAGTGGGGGGTCATCCAGGGTGGAGAAAACTGGATGTTTCAAGAGCCTGGCCAGTTTCTGGCTGGTTCCAGGGGTCATAGATCCTGTTTTTTTAGTGATGACCCTGAAATGGGTGGATTGGAACCACTGCAAGATGTAGAAATCCTGCTGGAGCAAGAGTATAGTAATAGACTGACAAAAATAATTCAATTCAACACAGAAAACTGTACTACAGAAATAAAATAAATCACAGACAAAAATAATTAAGAAAAAAGATAGAGAAAAAAAAATAAGCCTACTGCTCTCATGCTCACAGGCTTAGCCACAGGGCAGGCTCCCTTGCTTGCTAGCTAAAACAGCTCCCCTTCCCCACATATTATTGCTTCAGTACACAAAATAAAGCCACTATCGTAAGCTAAATAAATCTGCAAAACTACAAACAAACTGCAGAACTCTAGTTGCACCAGGCCCTCTGAATATTTTTCTGACCGATTTGTTTCTAAATACTCCTCTTTAGGAGTACTATTAAAAGTTTTTTTTAGTACACAATCAGGGATAGACTTCTCTCCAAGTCTCTCTTCAAAAGACTGCACTGCAAACAGCCTCTGCATGGCATACAGCTCGTTTCAGTACCATGAGACCTCCAATCCCATGGTAAATTGCAAACTTCACCTGTGGAACCCACTCTGCGGTGAAGTTAAAAATTTGCTATCTGCAAAGTTAGCCCTACACTGTGAATTGGAATTTACCAAGTGAATAAAATTTATGAATTTTGCTCAGACTTGTGAAATTATCCTCAAAGCGAAGTTGGGCAACATCACATCATAAGGGGCATGCTGACTGATATTTTTCAACTGTGTGACACAGATAGTGTATGAGAGCCAGGCAGTTGGTATTTTGTGCAGTACCTAAACTTCAGTAAGGTCCTTGATTCATCGCCCCATAGGAGGCTTATACAAAAGTTTAGGGCCTTTGGACTACTAGAAGGACTAACTAAGTTGCATGGGAAGTGGATGACATAACTCAAAAGGCCAGGGTACATAACTCAATAATTTATTGATTATATGAGAGGCTTTATACAAAATGCTGCCTTGTTTGGGAAGAGGTAATAAGATTCCAGTATGGAAAGCCCTTCTTTAAAGCTGTATAATGGACTTCTTCAACTTTATGGCATGGTCTCATGAGTCTGAGGCATGTTAGAAATGTGGGAGGGAAGGCATCCTTCCATTTAAGTAGAATACATTTTTTGTTATTACTAGTCCTAAATGTATAAACTTGCCACTGTTCATTGGTTTTCAAACTAACTATAGATCTTTACCCAGGAGCATGCCAAACAAACCTGATTGAGTTCTTTGACTGGATAACCAGGGAGGTGGATCAGGGAGGGGCAGTGGATATGGCTACCTGGATTTCAACAAGGTCTTTGACACTGTTCCACATAGAAGACTGATAAACAAGCTAGGGAGGCTAGGAGTGGGTACTAAGATTGTAAAATGGTAGAGAGTTGGTTGAGCAGCAGAGCTCAGATGGTGGTGGTGAATGGAACCCACGCTGGAGTAGGCAATGTGACCAGTGGGATGCCACAGGGATCAGTACTGGGCCTTGTCCTATTCGAAATCTTTATTAGTAACATTGCTGAAGGTGTGGAAGGAAAGGTGTGCCTTTTCATGGATGATACAAAACTCTGTAACAGAGTGGACACACCAGGAGGGATGGATAGATAGAATGAGGGGTGATCTAATAAAACTGGAAGAAAGGTATAGGAATTGGCAGCTGGGTTTCAGTGCTAAAAAGTGCAACATAATGCATATGGGGCAAAAAAAAAAAACAGAGAGCAACATATAAACTGGGGAGGGGGGCCGCACTGGCAGTCATGAGGTAGGAAAGAGACCTTGAGTTGATTATTGCAGATTGTCTAAAAGTTGCAAAACAGTGTGGCAAAGCAATGGGAAAGGCTAGCAAGGAGGCATAGGGAGGGAAGTTATAAGCAGAAGGAGGGAGGTAATAATACCACTGTATAGATCACTGGTAAGTCCACACCTTGAGTACGGTATTCAGTTTTGGAGGCCCTATCTTCAAAAGGACATTGTTAAGGTGGAGACAATTCAAAGGAGGGCAGCCAAAATGATACAGGGCATGCATCACCTATGAGGAAAGGCTCGAGGAAATGAAAATGTACTCGCTGAAGGATAGGAGGAGGAGGGGGGATATGATAGAAACATACAAATATATCACAGGGAAGAACAATGTACAGAAAGGTCGCATTTACCAAAGGAAAAGGGGCTCAAGAATGAGGGGTCATGCTATGAAATTAGAAGGGAGTGGTTTAGAGGAAATGTGAGAAAATATTTCTTCACTAAAAGAGTGGTGGATGAGTGGAATAACCTTCTGGCAGAGGTGGTGGGGTTAGAAACAATCACAGGATTCAAGAATGCAAGGGATAGACATAGATTTTTTTTAGATGTATGGAGGTGGGGTCCAGAGACAGAATCGGTCACAGTGATAGAGTAGATAGCAGACAGGGAATGGATATGGTAAACAGGGCAGACTAGATGGGCTAAGAGTCTCTTATCTGCTGACACCTATGTTTTCTATGATCAGTTTTACATCATTTTGAAGATGGATTGCTGTTGCTTTTTGTAAGGAGTAGCACAGTCCAAACTTTGTGAAAACGTATGTTGTGCAGAATGTTTTGACTTGTGTGTGTAGTCCAGTTGTGTAATCCTGGTGTGCCCTTCCCTTTATTTGCTATTAAGAGATTTTTTTCTAAACTAGCATGCTAGTTATATTGTAGTTAACTGCCCCTGGGGATCTCCATCTTAGCAAGGTTTATTGTGCTTCTTTTTCCTACAATGTCTCCTGCCTCATGAGTACATGCATCTCCTGATAGGGCTTACACTGTATGGAAGTGTGAAACAGCTTGTGAATATTTATTGTTCACACTAAGGCAGCTTATCTTTAAACCCACTTATTGCCATACACTCAGGTACATTTTTAATTAGAAAACTTTTTAACATTATATACCATGATTTCTTAGCCTAGTCTAATTTGAGGTTTAAATTCACAGTTATTTCCAAAAGTATGAACTAACACACACACACATACACACACACACACACACACACGTGCGAGCGCGTGCGCAATATCTTAATTGAATTAGATGTGTTCTGTGGTTTCTCTCATATTAAGAGTTATTCATTCTGGAACTTTGACCTTGGAATGCTTTCCCTTTGGATGGAACTCTCCCTGCTTTATGAGTTCTTTCAAGAAGGGAGTTATCTAGGCAGAGACATTTGACCTTGAAATGTTTTTTCTTGATAGCAGTCAGCTTGTGTTCTCTATATGGTTTTAAGTTGACATTTAAATGAAAATTTTTTGGCCAATGGGATTTTTGACAACTTTTTTTGTTTACTTTTTATGTATGATTTGGTTCTTCATAGAATGTATACTTCCATAACAACTGGCATTAGCTTCTGATGAAGGTCTGTGTGCGGTCTGAAAGCTTACGCATCTATTTTCCTTTGTAACATCTATGTTGGTCCAATAAAAGGTATCAAATCTTTTTTTTTCTGGATCTCTTGTCTCACATGACAGTGATGCATCTGGGACCACTGATTTAGCTAGTACCCGAGATAGGAGCCTGATGTTCTGACCTCCATTAAATAGCTCTAATTCAATATTTTGATTTTCTATGTATGTGTCAGATCTAGCCAGCAGGAGTAAATGTTTTGCTTTTAAAACTTTTATTTCATTAAACTACACACAGCAATAAAAAGCACACAAATCACTACAGAACATCAATGCTATAACCAGTAAAGACTCTAGCTGCTTTTTCCATTACAGAATAACCCACTCTATTAGCCCTCATGTATTTACTAAACTGTAAATGAAGCAGTTAGTGTTCACTGGATAAGGAAAGTTACCCAATATCATAGCTCTGCTGTTGTGAAGTGACTCTAAACCAGTGTTTTCTGAATCCATGGTCCTGGATACATAATTATCACATGGGACAGGAGGCATTGTAGGAACAAGAAGAACAATCAGCCATGCTACTGTACGATGGAGATCCCCAGGGGCCATAAAACTACTGTAAAATTAGTAGGCTAGTTTTGAAAAACAAACTGCTAACAGTAGACAAAGGGAAGGATACACTAGGGTTACATAGACAAAGCAAAACACCCTGTACAGTATATGTTTTTGCAAATTCTGACTGTACTACTCATTTAAGAGCAATTTGGGTGCTACTCCAGAAATTTTCTAAGGCTGCACATTTGACTAATATACATCACCTGTGGTTGTACACCAGGAGGCTATAGATTTGACACCTCTTTATTAATTTTTATGTTTGCTTGCACACACGCGCAAGAAACATTATGTGGCAGCTTAGGAGAGAAGCGGGTTGTGGAGGTGCGGCACTCTGGCAGCCAATGCTGGCACTACATTTGTGGTCTTGGCACTGTTCATCCAATGCAGGCCCAGTGTTCTGATGACACTGGCTCTGCAGAAGTGCCACCAACTTGAAATGATTTGGCCACTGCAATGAGGGGCCTCCTCATCATTACAGCATCAGCCATTTCACTGCAATGAGGGAGTGACCTCTCATTGCAGGGCAATACCTTGACTGGTGTAACATGTCCCTAATCATGCCACCGCCTCCAAGCCCCATGAAAGCCGACTGACTGGGGGTGCCCAATCCCCCTGTCGGCATGCCCCTGACCCAGTTCCTTTGCTGACAGGGGAGCCCACTTCCCATTGGCATAATGCCCCCCTTTGCTGTGTGCCAAGTGGGGGTGCCCAATCTCCCTCAGCATCATGCTCCCCCAAACAGTCATTCTTTGCCAATGGGGGGCCCAATCCCCATTGGCTTAAGTCCCCCCACCCCAAAAAGGCAGGTGGCACACTGGGAACCCACCCCAGTGTGCAGAAAGCAAGCCCGCAAAAAACATATAAACCTTCTCACAACATCTTTTTTTTTCTTCTTGAAAGAAAGGAAATGGTCCCACGCCAGTCGTGTCCCCTATCGCAACCCACACCCATCCACTGTGCACCCTAGCTCTTCATAACTCCCCTCACCCCATACTTACCTCTGGAGCCCCACGTGAAGGTCTGCGGTGGACTGGGAACATGTCTGCACTCTTTAAAGCTGACTGCAAACTGAAGAACTGCCGGTAAGCTGTATAATAGCAGAAATAGTTTTTTTTCAACTTTGGTGCATATCTCAGGCATTTTGGGGAATTTCAGCACCAAATTTTCAACATGGGGTTATTGGGACTCCTCCTCATGAATTCTGTCACAGTCATGGAATTCTTCAGTCCCAAAAGGTGATTTTGCAGTCACTGAATAGAATCACCTTTCAGGACAGATTAACAAAACAACAGTGCCACTGTTCATGAGGTGGGCTCTCAAAAGGCCTATGTTGCAGATTTGGTGAAAAAATCAAAAAAATTACTGTTTTACGACTGTGCATTGTGCTGTTTCCACGCACGCTCGTAACTTCGCAGATTTATAATATTTTTACGCCAGATTTTCAACATTGGCATTTTTCCACGCCTCCTTATGAACACTGCAGCTGTAATTTTTCACATCCTGGCTGAAATATGTTTTTGCACTTCTGACACATAATAGCACTCTCGCTGTGGGAAATCAGTGTTCAGGACACATTAAGAAAATCGCAATGACACTGTTCATGAGCAGAGGTCCTAAAATGCCTATGTTGAAAATTTGGTGACAAAAGTCCACAAAATGACTGTGCTATGAGCGTGCTTTGTGCAGTTTCCAAGCACCCTTGTAACTCCGCAAATTTGTAATATTTTCACTTCAAATTTTCAACATTGGCATTTTTTCACACCTCCTTATGAACAGTACAGCTGTCATTTTTCATATCCTGGCCAAAATGTGTTTTTGCACTTCTGGTGCACAATAGCATGGTCACTGTCGGAAATCAATGTTTGGGACAGTTTAGGAAAATCACAGTGACTCTGTTCATCAGCAGAGGTCCTAAAATGCCTATGTTGAAAATCTGGTGACAAACATCCATAAAATGACTGTGTTATGATCGTGCATTGTGCAGTTTCCACGCACCCTTGTAACTTTGCAAATTTGTATTATTTTTACTCCAGATGTTCAACATTGGCATTTTTTTCAGACTTCCTTATCAATCAGTCAATCAATAACTTTATTTTACCAGGCATAAACACCATTGAGCAAGCTCATTTTCAAGGTAGTCCTGGACAAGAACCAAAGAACATTACATATAGTACAATAAGTACATAAGCATAGGCGAATACAGTAATTTTACAGGCTGTACACAAAATGGTCAACAACAGCTAACTTGTCAATATTCCAAGCTATGCAATTATAGTATATGAATGTGTGGAAAGTTAATAAGTCTCAACAACCACCTCTGTTAATAGACACGATAGGAGAAGCAAGAAGCAGCTGTGGAGGGAAGGAGGAGAGAGAAAAAAGAGCCAGGGTAGGAACAAGCGCATACTGGTTCCATATTAATAGGAAAACAAGTATGGAGGGTCATCTTGTCTGAAACAATTGCAGTTTTCACTCAGGAAGGTAGCAACCAGCTTTTTGAATGTGGTTGGGCCTGGAAGTGATGGCAGTTTTAGTGCGCTTTGCATGGAGTTCCATAGAGAGAAGTTGACTACTGCCGAGCCATAGTTTGCATTCACTCTAGGAATCTGAAAGTAGAGCATAAAGAAGCGTCTTGGTCCATAAAAACCCTTGGCAGCACAAATAAGCTAGATATGTATGAAGGGAGCTAGTTTGAGAGTGCTCTGTGGAGCCAAAAAAGAGCATTTCTTTTCCTCCTAGCTGATAGAGACGGCCAACCCAATTCCTGGTATAGTAGACGATGAGTACGTAACAGTAGATTGTGAATAAATCTGAGGGCCTGGTGGTATAAGGTGTCAAATTTACTGAGCAGCGTTAGTGGACAATGAGAATACATGAAGTCAGCATAATCCAAAATAGGTAAAAAAGTAGATTGTACTAGCCTCTTTCTAGCATCTAGAGTTAAGAGATGTTTAAGCCTATAAAATAGGCCCAACCGCTGCCTTAGTTTCTTCGAGATTTCATTCAGGTGGCATTGGAAGTTCATTTTCTTGTCCAACCAGAATCCTAGGTATTTAAAGGTTTCGACTAATTCTAGAGGTTCATCTAGGAGCATTAGAATCTGAAAAGTGGATGTCAATCCAAGGCCAGCTTTTAGTGCGAGAACCATAACTTTTGTTTTTTTGGCATTGAGGAGGAGTTTGTGTTCAATAAGATTATGTTGAAGTGTAATAAAGTGTTGCTGCAGCTTCTTCTGCACCACATCTAAGTAGGGGTTTACAGTATATAGTACAGTATCACCAGCAAATAAGTGTATATTAGCTGCTTGCAGGTGACTGTCCAGGTTATTGATATAAATTGCGAATAGGATCAGGCCTAATATGGAGCCTTGGGGAACGCCTCGGAGAAGGGTTTTTTGAGATGACAGGTCACCTGCAGCTTTGCCTTGTTGCAGTCTATTAGTGAGGTAGTTAGAGAACCATTATATTGCAGAGGTGTCAAGTCCAAAGCTGCTCAGAGCCGTAAGTAGTATGTTGTACTCCACAGTATCGAAAGCTTTGCTCAGGTCTAGGAAGAGAGCAAACACATATTTCTTAGTATCTAGTGCAGTTTGCCAATCTGTGGTTACTTTCACAAGTGCTGATACCATACTGTGTTTGGCTCTGAAGCCAGATTGTGCTGGGTTTAATAAGTTATGCATATTCAAGTGTTCTCTTAATTGGGTATTAACAATTTTTTCAAGTAGTTTCGACAGCGCAGGCAGTATAGATATAGGTTGATAATTGTTCAGATCACATGGGTCTACCGACTTGAATAGCGGTAGAATATGAGCAGTTTTCCATAGCTGGGGAAGTTCTCAATGCATTAGTGACAAATTAAATAGATGTGTAATGGGGGCGGTCAAGTAATGATATCCAAGTTTAAGAAAGTATGGTTCTAAGTTGTCTGCACCTGCGCTTTTTTTAGTATCCAGTGACAGTAGTAAGTCCTCAACCTGTTTAAAAGTGACTGTATTGAAGGTAAATACAGGAGAATACAGTATGTTAGGATTAGTAATGTTACTAAGGTCTACAGCAGGGTCACCCTGAGGAGTAATTTTTCTAATGGGTGAGGTATCAAAAGCAAGTCTTGCAGTGGCAAAGTGATCATTTAGCTGTCCAAGAATTTCGGCTCTGTCAGTAAAGGTGTGCCCATTGGACAATATTTTGGCTGGCAGGGATGAATCTGTCGGGTTTCCTTCAACTTCTCTAAGTATGTTCCAGAATTTGGCAGAGTTGTTTTTACTGGCTTCTAGCTCAGCTTGGAAGTACCTGTTTTTTTCTGACCTAGCTAATTTAGTGCAGGCATTTCTAGACGTACGGAATGCTAACCAGTCTGCCTCCAATTGTGATTTCCTCACTCTTTTCAACCAGTAATCCCTGTCTCTAAGTGCCTTCTTCAAAAGAGAAGAGAACCACCCAGGGGGATCTTTTCTTAGATCTAATCAGCTTTAGTGGGGCATGTTTATCGATTAGCTTAGTTAGGAAGCTATGAAAGATATTGAATGCCTCACTAATGGAGGAGGCTAGATAGAAGCCCTGCCATCTGATCCTGCTTAGGTCTTCCAGAAATTTGTTCTGTGAGAACCTTTTCATGCTTCTTCTCAGTATAAATTTTGTGGTCTGGTTTAATTGTAGTGGGTGCCTAATACAGGCAGTAGCACAGTGGTCACTTATATCATTGATGAACACACCTGCATGTGAAATATTGTGGGGCTTACTTACAAGCATAAGGTCCAGTAGGGAAATATGCTCTGGGAATTTCCTATTCGGCCTAGTGTTTGCAGAAGTCATTTGTGCCAATCCCATAGTGTCGCAAAGGTCCTTCAGGCTTTTAGAACTGTCATCATTCCAATTCATGGCAAGGTCCCCTAGAATTATACACTCTGTATTAGCAGAGGCAGCAATGCTTTTAAGATGGGGAAAGAGGGCCATACCACCAGATGGAGGATGGTAGCAGGTTATAATTAGAAGTGATTTCTCCTTAGTAAGGGATAGTTTAAGGGTCAGGCATTCAAATTCTTTGGGCTTTGTAGTAACATCTATGACCGTCAGTACAAATTTGCTCTTTGCATATATTAAGACCCCTCCCCCTCTAGTCTGTCTATCACCGTGGTATGTATTGTAACCCGGAATGTTTATGGATTTATCTGGTAGTGATGGTTTAAGCCAGGATTCCGAGATCATGAGGAAGTCAGGGGCTGCATGTATAGCCCAGGTCTGTATCTGGTCCAGCTTTTTCAGCACGCTATATGCATTGATGTGTAGGAAGTTAATGCCTTTATATTGGGGGAGATTTGCAGGGGTTTCCAAAGGAACAACTGGTCCTGGGTTTAGCTCAACATTTCCCGAGCAGAGTAGAAGAAGTAATAGTAATTTTTTGGGGTATTGGCTTAGCCTGTTAAGAAATCTTTTTTTGTAATGTCTTGTATTTGTATTTTGTACTTCAGTGAAGGCTTTTGTTTGGGTATTGTGGTAGGTAGGTAAAGATAATGCATACATAATAGTTAGAGCCGATGAGGACAAAGGCATTTTTACAAGGTTTCTTGGTACTGTTTGGTTTAAGTGAGTAAATATCCAAGAGGTAGACATCCCTGTTCTGGATTGCCTTAGTGAACTAGAGGGAAGTAGGTCCTTGTAATTATCTGCATTTGTGTTTTGGGTTTTGATCAGTTTAGGAATTGGCAATATAAACAGTGCAAGAATTAGTACTGTATGGTAGCTACGTTGGGCATTAATGGAGTGTGGCATTTTTTTTGGGGGGGGGGCAAATGTCACCAATAACAAGGAATATGCACCAGGGCAGCAAGCCTCTAAGCACTCTCTTTTAACACAGCTAAGCTCCAGGTACAGTGGGCAGAACAATAGGCATGGCTGGTCATAGAGCTTCCAATCAGCTGATAGTGGGTAGGCTGGCTCAGCAACGAAAGAGCATTTAATAGAGGCTGGGGTCTGGGCAGGCAGTGTGGGAAGAAAATTCACATCAGGTATTAGCATGGGCAGGCTACAGCACAGAATCAGGCTGAAGGGAGTGGTGAGTCTGTGGGGCCAATGGCAGGAAAAGCTGTAAAGGCAGCAGCCAATCGCTAGCGATCCCAGAAGTCCTTCTCCAGTCAGGGCTCTCTCTTTTTTTTTTTTTTTGCATGGGCTCTCTCTAAGTTTCGGAGTTACTGATTAGGCTTACCCAGCACAGGACGCTCCCTTGCGGGCAGGTGACGTGCGCGTGGCTGGCTGGTTCCTCCAGCCATTGCCACTTCAGGGCAGGTGGTGGCCCGATCAAGGGCTCAGGAGCTGAAGAGAGAAAAAACAGATGGGAGAGGTTTAGATATAGGGAGATGGGACAAAGGGAGCATAAAAATTAAATTGTTGGCTAAATCGGGGGTTGGGGGTGCGAAATGAGCTTCTGCAAGTAAAACAAAGGCCAAGAGAAGACTGGGGGGGCTATGGGAAGTATCGGACAGCGCAGTACTTTAGTTAGGCGCCGTCCTGCCCAGATAGAAAATTTGCAAAAAGTAGGAGTAAAAGGGTGGGGTAGAGATTTCCAAGACAAAAGATGCAGTACAGAACACGGGGTCAAATCACAATGCACAGGTTCTTAGTAATTTAAATCACTATGTTCGTCCTCAGCATTCCCCAACAGTAATTTTTCCACCCAAAAGTAGAGAAGAAAAGAAAATAGGAATTTTAAGCAGTACATATTTTTTTTTTTTTTAGTCTTTTGGTAACCAGGTAAGGCCCACTAGGCACAATAGCCTGTTTTCAGGGGTGACCTGGGAGCACTGGGCAGTTAAGTGACTTGCTCAGAGTCATACAGTATGCAAGTGGAAGTTGTGAGAATCAAACTCAGTTCTGGTCTGGTGTATGTATCAAGCTTGTTCACACCTCATTCCTCTAACCTCTAGGCTATACTGCCAGTATATACATACTGTATATACATATCCCCCACATAAGCAAAAATTCAAGTCAGGTATAAGCGTGGGTGGGCTCCGGCACAGAATCAAGCTGAAGGGAGTGGTGAGTCAGTGGGGCCATTGGCAGGAAAAGCCGAAAAGGCAGCAGCCAATCGCTAGCAATCCCGGGAGTCCTTCTCCAACCAGGGCTCTCTCTCAGTTCCGAAGTTACTGATTAGGCTTACCCAGCACAGGAGGCTCCCTTGTGGGCAGGCGAGGTGTGCATGGCTGGCTGGTTCCTCCAGCCGTTGCTGCTTCAGGGCAGACGGTGGCCCAATCAAGAGCTCAGGAGCCAGCACAGGAGGCTGTCTTGTGGGCAGGTAAGGTGTGTCTGGCCAGCTGGTTCCTCCAGCTGTTGCCACTTCAGGACAGATGGTGGCCTGACCAAGGGCTCAGGAGCCAGCACAGGAGGCTCCCTTGTGGGCAGGCGAGGTTTGTGTGGCTGGCTGGTTCCTCCAGCTGTTGCTGCTTCAGGGCAGACAGTGGCCCAATCAAGAGCTCAGGAGCCAGCACAAGAGGCTCCCTTGTGGGCAGACGAGGTTCACGTGGCCGGCTGGTTCATCTAGCAGTTGCTGATTCAGGGCAGACGGTGGCCCAATCAAGAGCTCAGGAGCCAGCACAGGAGGCTCCCTTGTGGGCAGGCAAGGTTTGCGTGGCCGGCTGGTTCCTCCAGCTGTTACTGCTTCAGGGCAGACAGTGGCCCAATCAAGAGCTCGGGAGCCAGCACAAGAGGCTCCCTTGTGGGCAGACGAGGTTCACGTGGCCGGCTGGTTCATCTAGCAGTTGCTGATTCAGGGCAGATGGTGGCCCAATCAAGAGCTCAGGAGCCAGCACAGGAGGCTCCCTTGTGGGCAGGCAAGGGGCACGCGGCCGGCTGGTTCCTCCAGCCTTTGCCACTTCAGGGCAGACGGTGGCCCGATCAAGGGCTCAGGAGCCAGCACAGGAGGCTCCTTTGTGGGCAGATGAGGTTTGCATGGCTGGCTGGTTCCTCCAGCCGTTGTTGCTTCAGGGCAGACAGTGGCCCAATCAAGAGCTCGGGAGCCAGCACAGAAGGCTCCCTTGCGGGTAGACGAGGTGCGCGAGGATGGCTGGTTCCTCCAGCCATTGTTGCATCAGGGCAGACTGTGGCCCAATCAAGGGCTCAGGAGCCAGCATGGGAGGCTCCCTTGTGGGCAGGTGAGGTGCACGTGGCCAGCTGCTTCCTCCAGCCATTGCCGCTTCAGGGCAGATGGTGGCCTGATCAAGGGCTCAGGAGCCAGCACAGGAGGCTCCCTTGAGGGCAGGTGAGGTGCATGTGGCCGGCTGGTTCCTCCAGCTGTTGCCACTTCAGGGCAGACAGTGGCCCAATCAAGGGCTCAGGAGCCAGCACAGGAGGCTCCCTTGTGGGCAGGTGATGTGCACGTGGCCGGCTGGTTCCTCCAGCCATTGCCACTTCAGGGCAGACAGTGGCCCACTCAAGGGCTCAGAAGTCAGCACAGGAGGCTCCCTTGCGGGTAGACGAGGTGCATGCGGATGGCTGGTTCCTCCAGCCATTGTTGCATCAGGGCAGACTGTGGCCCAATCAAGGGCTCAGGAGCCAGCACAGGAGGCTCCCTTGCAGGCAGGTGAAGTGTGTGAGGCCAGCTGGTTCCTCCAACTGTTGCCACTTCAGGGCAGATGGTGGCCCGATGAAGGGCTCAGGAGCCAGCCCAGGAGGCTCCCTTGCGGGCAGGCGATGTGTGCGTGGCCGGCTGGTTCCTCCAGCCATTGCCGCTTCAGGGCAGATGGTGGTCAAATCAAGGGCTCAGGAGCCAGCACAGAAGGCTCCCTCATGGGCAGGTGAGGAGCACGTGGCTGGCTGGTTCCTTCAGCTATTGCTGCTTCAGGGCAGACAGTGGCCCGATCAAGGGCTCAGGAGCTTATGAACAGTACAGCTGTCATTTTTCACATCCTGGCCAAAATGTGTTTTCGCACTTCTGGCACACAATAGTGCAGTCGTTGAAGGAAGTCAATGTTTGGGACAGATTAAAAAAAATCACAGTGACACTGTTCATGAACAGAGGTGCTAAAATGCCTACATTAAAAATTTAGTGACAAAAGTCCATAAAATGACTGTCTCACAAGCATATGTTGCGCAGTTTCCATACAATCTCATAATGTCATGTATTTGTAATATTTTCACTCCAGATTTTCAACATCGCCATTTTTTCACACTTCCTTATGAATAGTACAGATGCCATTTTTCATATCCTGCCCAAAATATGTGTTTACCTATCTGGCTTAGAATAGCACAGTTGCTGTGGGAAATCAATGTTCAGGACAGATTAAGAAAACCATAGTGATAGTGTTCATGAGCAGAGGTCAGAAAATGCCAATGTTGAACATTTGGTGAAATAATTTCACTAAATGACTGTGTTACATGCATGCATCATGCAGTTTCTATGTATGCTCAGAAGTGCGAGCATTTTTAATATTTTCACTACAGATTTTCAACATTGCCATCTCTTCACACCTCCCTATGAATGGTACAGCTGTCATTCTTCACATCCTGCCTGATCTGTGTTTTCATACATTTGGTGCAGAATGGCACGGTCTCTGAGGGAACTCAAAGTTCAGGACACATTAACAAAAATCACACTGCCACTGTTCATGAGAAGAGGTCCCAAATGCTTTCATCATGTAGGGTCACAAAAAGGTCATGTTGAAAATTTGTAGTGCAAATACCAACAAAAGCCCAGGGCATAAGGGTTTCTAACCATAACGTTCCACCCTGTACAGACTGACAGGCATCAGGGGTGTGCCTTTGGATTGCTGACTGAAATGCTCATGCCATCCCACCCCACCCCCAGCCAGTGACAGGCATTGAGGTGTGCCTTGGACTCTTTGGACCCAGAATTCACCCCATTCTCCTATACTGCACCTATTTCAGCATATGTCCTTATGAAATGGGGTGACTGTAAAGCCGAACACACCAAGGCACAACTCAACATGTGTCGGTGTCTGCACGATAGGGTGAGATGACATGGCATAAACATTATGGGCAATGACCCAAATGCATACCCCAATGCCTGGCTGTCTCTGCAGGGTGGAGGTGGGGTTGGCGTGAAGTTCAATACTTCACTGCCATTCCTGTTCTGCATCTATCTAACTCCTGCATTTTCAATGCTAATACCAGCAAGCAAACATTCAGCATTGACACATGCTTGTTATTTATTTAACTTTTATTAGAAGTATTACAGAATATATGAAGACTGTTGAATTGTATTTGTTGAAGCTTAGAAGAAACTGCACTTGTTATAGGAGTATTTAGAATACAATTCCAGTCCTTTTCCAATAGAGAATGCTCCAGATTTACCTCCCATTTAGTTCATAGTTGAGTTAAATCATTGCTACAGTGGTCCAACAAATAATTGTGGACTTTAGAAATAGTATTTATTTATTCATTTTGCAGTCTTGGCATTTAAAAATCTCTTGACTGATGTGGTGATAGTCCTGCTGCGAATGGAAGTGTCTTAGATATATACAGTATCATTTCATATCTGAAGATATTTGCCTGTATTGTGTTTTCAGAAAGTGATGTCAATCAGATTATTTTGGTGATATAAATCTTTAATTTCAGTTGTGCCTTTTCTATGCCTATATTTAAAGGCATCATCTGAGAGAAAGAAGTAAAAAAACATTTATATATATATATTGGTGGAAAAATGTAGACTTTATTACATACTGTATATTGAGCAGAGTGAGTACCTTGTCTCATATAATGCAGTTTGTTATTGTACTTATCCATAAGTTGTCTATCCCTTTTCTATATGGCCCTGCATATAAAAGGCATTTCTGCTCATACGGGTATACTGCTAATTCAGTTTGCTTTGGGGATTAAATACAGATCTCCAAGAACTAGCTTTGTGGATGAGAACATGTTGAGCTGCTAAATAATGTCACTAGACAGTAGGTAAAGATTGACTTTGGCTTTATGCAAATATAGTTTATCCAATTTTAGCTTGGGTTTGTACCTTTTCCAAAGAAATTTTCTCATAATTGTTTTCCAAGTCTTTGAGAAATTCACCGCTGATAAATATAGGGAGAGACTGAAACAGAAATAATTGTTTTGGTAACTCATTCAATTTAATTATATTAACTCATTCTGTGAGTGTCAGATTCCCAGTAATTCAAATAATTTTTTGTCTTATCTGTCAATGGTGTAAAGGTACTGTAATTTCAAATAGGTTATTTAAATTGCTGTCAATATGGACTTACAAATATATTTTGTGGTTACTCTTTTAAAATGTTATCTTCCATATAGCTGGGAAAGTTAGTGCTGCAGTTAATCAATTCCAAGTGTTTAGATTTTTCCCAATTAACTTTTTAACCAGAAACCTTTCCAAAATTCACAAGAAGTTCAACTAGTGTGTGGGTTGACTGGGTGATATTACCGATAAACAAAAGGGTATCATCATCACAGAGACTGGTCCTATGCTTTTTTTCATCAACCATCACTCAACAGTTATTTCTAATAGTAATGGCAAGTGGCTCTATCGCTAGAGTGAAGGGAGAGAGTGGGCAACCCTGATGAGTTCCTCGTTCCATCCATTTATTTTCATATAATTCCTTATTAAGTTTAATGGATCCAGATGGAGTTGTATAAATCAAATGGACCTAGGCTCTTAATTTAGGTCCTAGACCACCTGCCTTGAGCACTGCTTTCAGACAAGCCCAATCCTGCCCATCAAAAGTTTTTTTCAGATTTGAATGAAAATAGGGAGACATATGAATTGCTACAGTGGTCTATGATAGTGATGTGCTGGTGGTAGTCATAATAGTGAAGTTTACTTATAACTGGTGCCTTTCCCCAGATGATCAGGGCATTGTTACAGCAGATTGTAGCAGGATAACACACTAAACACATTATTGAAATCAAATAAATGCAGTAACTCCACTAATAAAACATTACTACTATAGCAGCTCATAGTTAATTATTAAATAAGTAGTTAAGTATTGATATAAATAACTAGATATCATAGCTGGGATGAACAAGATCATAACTAATAAATTATTTGTCAAATGGTTGGTGAAACAGCATAATAATATTAATAATAACATTTATTTGTTAAGTGCAATATCAAATGTCAAAGCGCTGTACAATCCACAAACTCTAAAATAGATAAAAACAGGTAAATAAAACCATAACTCTATTAAATATAATATCCAATACTAAAAATACTAAAAGTCAGAGAATACTAACCATCAGGGAAAGCACATGCAAATAAGTATGTTTACAAAGCAATTTTAAAGCTCTGGCATTCTCAGAAAGGTTTTCAGGGTCCTTTTAAAGGCCTCCACCCTCAGGGCCCACAGAAATGAGTTAAGGAGGACCCAGCCTGCCAAACAAAATGCCTGGTCCCCTGGAATTTTTAATCTTGGCCTGGGTACCACAAGGAGGCCCTCCTCAGTGGTGTACAGAGGGCATGAGGACATGTAATGATGGAAGATCTCAATCTGGTAGCTCAGGCCTATTAAATAATCAAATCGACTGCAAAGGTGCTATGCCACATAACCAGCACCCAGTGCAAATCATGCAGCTCTGGGGAGACAAGACATGATCTCAAAAGGCCAGTCAGCAATCTAGCAGCTGTGTTCTCCAACAGCTGCAGGCTCAAGAACATACCCCCATTGACCCCAAGGTACAGAGCATTGCAGTAGATGAGCCTGGAAGTCATAAATGTGTGTATTAGTGTCACCCAGACTCCAGGGTGAATAAGGGATTTTATACAGCTGATGTTTCTAAGATGGTAGAAACCATTTTGGACTACTGCTGACATCTGAGGGTGCAGCAGCTGGTATGCAGGGGCAGGGCCGCTGTAGAGAGGAACCAAATGAGCGAACCTCACCATGCTAACAGGAATGGTACCAGGGTAGGACCACAGTGGGGGACTCAGGATGAGGGGGAATGGGTTGAGGTAAAGAAAGGAACTGGGTGGAGGGTGGTCTACCTGAATGCAAGGAGCCTGGGGAACAAAACAGTTTAGTTACAGGCTCTCTTGGCTGTTGGGATGGTAGCCATTGTGGCCATCACAGAGACATGGTCCACCCTTTACTGGGACTGGGATCTGATGATCCTAGGGTATAGGATATATAGAAAAGACAGAGGAAAGGGGAGTGGGGGAAGGGTGACAATTTAAGTTACAGAAGGGATAAGGTGTACAAGGGATGAGGGGGAGGAGGGTAAGACACAGGCATTATGAATGCAGTTCATTGATTCTAAAAGTAGGACACTAGGCTATAGTGGAGAGCACTGGACCACTGTTGTTTATGCAAAGATTAGCATAAGTATAAGTTACATGTGACTGACATAACACTTGGCAATTCAGCGCTAGTTCAAGCGATACTGAAACACACTTTTAAATCATACCGGACCACCGTTTTAGTTGGGGGGCTTTGTCCCAACCCCTGTTTTTTCTTTTAAAGGGGGGGTGTGAGGGGCAAAGCCCCCCAACCCAAATAAACTAATTGCTGTAACACAAGCACAAATAAGTGCTACCCCCTACACATGTAGAATGCCATTACAGATATAACTCATTTTATATAAATAAAAATGTTTCTGCCATTTGCATTTCTGTTCTGTTTGTTTGAGTTGGTGGGCTTTGCTCCCCCCAAACACCCCTTGTTTGTTTGTTTTTTCCTAAAGGGTGTGTGGGGGGGGCAAAGCCCCCCAACTCAAATGAACTAATTGCCATAACATAATCACGTGGTGTGTATGACTCTACGCAATTACCATATTCTCAAAATCATTTAAGAATGTAGTCGAGTGTTCTCCACTATTGATGAACACTGTAGTCGGGGGTGGTGTACAGACTATCAGCTCAGACAGAGGTCTTGGATAGGGAGTTAGTGGAGCAGATTAGAAGGGTGCGCAGGAAAGAGGATACAGTGATCATGGGGGACTTCAATCTACCAGGAGTAGATTGGGGAACCCCAGCCACCTCAAGCGCAAGGGAGCAGGTGCTACTGGATACATTCCAGGATAGTTTCCTGGTGCATATGGTCAGTGGGCCAACTTGATTACATAGAAACATAGAAACATAGATTTTGATGGCAGATAAGGATCACTTGGCCAACCCAGTCTGCCCATTTCTTACCTGTTGGATAAGCTGCAGATCCTAATTAACCAACAGCCTACTTCCTCCTACCCACCACAAGAGTTGCTTTATGTCTGTCCCATGCATTCTTGAATTCCTCCACTGTTTTTGGAAAAAACTCTGGACCTAGTGCTAACTAATGGGAAGGCTATGAGGGAGCTGAGGGTGGAGGACCTGCTAGTTTGGAGTGACCATCAATCAGTGTGGTTCATGCTCAGCATGGGCAGGGAGACTGTAGGTATAGGAACCAGGGTGGTTGACTTAAGCCGGGCAGACTTTAAAAAGATGGGGGAAATTCTGGGAAGACACCAGGAAGGAATTAGGCCTGTTATGGATGCAAATTAGAAGTCAGAAATGATCAAACTTGGGCTGATGGAGGCTACTGGGTCATGTACCAAAATGCTGAGCAAGAAGAGTAGGGACAAGAAGATAAGCTGGCTGAACAAGGAGGTTTTGGAAGGGTTAGGGTATAAAAAAGCAGCATTTCGGAGGTTCAAGAAGTCCAGGAAGTGGGAGAACAGGGAATTGTATGTGAGGAAGTCCACAGAGGTAACCAAATTGGTCTGATTACCTTTTTTTTAGGAAAATGGACTCCATTATGGTCAGCAACATGGGTTCATCTCAGAAAGATCCTGCTAGTCCAACCTAATTGAGTACTATGGCTGGGTAACGAGTGAACTAGATAAAGGCCATGCAGTAGGTGTACTGTATTTAGACTTCAGCAAGGCCTTTGATTCAGTGGCTCATGGGAAGCTGGTGGGTAAGTTACAATATGTGGGGACAGGGACAAAGATGGTAAACTGAATCATGGACTGGCTGAAGGGAAGGCAACAATGGGTGGTGGTGATGGGGAACTCTCATCCCCAAGGGCGGTGACAATTGGGGTGCCTCAGGGATCAGTGCTGGATCTGGTGTTGTTTGAGTTATTAATACTGGATATCTCACATGGCATTAGGAGCAAGATCAGTCTGTTCCCAGACAATACCAAGATGTGGCAGTGGTGGATGACATAGGGGGTGGCAGGAGCTACAGGAGGACCTGACCAAACTGGAGGAGTGGTCATAGATGTGGCAATTGAGCTTCAATGTGATGATGTGCAAGGTTATGCACTTCAGAGCAAGGAACCTGGGGAGGGACTACCAGATGGGCGGGGTTCAGATAGGGGTCACCGAGGAGGAGAAGGACCTAGAGGTGATCATAACTCGTAACATAAACAACTCAGATCAGTGCAGAAAGGTGGCAGCTAAGGTCAACAAGATGCTGGAGTGTACTGTGATAGGAATCTCGTCCAGAAATAAGGATATGATCCTGCCACTGTACAGGTCACTAGTCAGGCCGCATTTGGAGTACTGTGTGCAGTACTTGTGTCCCTTTCTGAAGAAGGATATCAGATTTCTGGAGGGGGTGCAGTGAACTGCAACTAAGATGATCCAGGGTCTGAAGGGCAAAACCTATGAGGACAGGCTGACTGAGTTGAATATGTACAGCCTGGAGGAGAGGAGGTATTGGGGATATGATTAAGACCTTCAATTACTTGAAAGGGATTAACAAAGTGGGCAAAGAAGGGATGTTTAAGCTGAGAAGGGGAAGGGACATGAGTGGACATGGTCTCAGATTGGAGGGTGGAAGATATCGGAGAGAGATGAGGAGGCATTTTTTCACAGAGTGGGTGGTGGAGAAATGGAACACTGTACCAGAGGAGGTAGTATCCTTTATTATGGTGGGCAGTTTTAAAAGGACATGGGACAAGGTGCAAGGGGGAGTAAAGCTGAGAGGGGGAAGAGGAGCAGGGCAGCTGCAATATAAGGGTGCTAGCTGTGCATTCAAGCAGACTTGATAAACCATAAGGCCTGTTTCTGTTGGCAGACTCATACGTTCATGTGTTCAAATGTCAGCCTTTCACCCAGAATGACACTGACATTCTCCACCTTAGAAGCAGCCATCAGTCTAGCAGAAGCAAGTAAAAGCCCAGTTCCCTGCACAGTGGCCACCACGCCCCCTCTCTGACCAGGCTTGACAAACAGTTATTCAGTCTTCATAAAACAGAAAGGGAGCACTGCTCAACACATTTCTTGTTGTCTTTTAAAGCTGTTACCAGTATGCAGAAAAGGATGCTGCACCTTACCAGGACAGTCAATTATGAAGCACACGTCCAGAGGAAAAAGAGGTCAGCACTTCTCAAGGTTACAAGCTGTAAGCATATTTATTTTAAACCAAACTGTGCAGCAGCATAAGAATGCAGGCAAATACAGCTCCAAAATAAACAAAATTAAATGCAATAAGCAGTTTTCAGCATACACATTTTACTCCGTGGATTTTCAGCCTGTCCAACATTCAACACGCGTAGTTTACATTTCAGTGTCACCAATGACCAATTTTGAGGAAGGCATCATTGGTGACGCTGAAACATAAACTACTGTACATGTGTTGAACCTCAAGGAGTGCTGACCTCTTTTTCCTCTGGAAGAGTGCTTCATCAAAATTCTTCAGTCTTGTCAGGGTTAAGTCTCAACCAGCTCAATGACATCCACTCCTAGATCTGAGCCAACCAACTGCTCAGCATGTCAACAGCATTTGGCTTCCTGGGTGCAAATGACAGATAGAGTTACAGTAGGTGTCATCTGCATAGCAGTGAAACCAATTCCCTACTGTCTATTGATCCTACCTAGGGGCAGCATATACACTGCAAACAATGTGTGCGAAAGGACTGAGCCCTGGGGAACACCACAGGGCAATGACACTGGGGAGGAAGAGAAACCTCACAAAATCCCCCTCTGTGTCCTGCCACTGAGGTAAAACTCTAAACAGCAGATGAAGATGATTTTTCCAGTGAGCCCCATGACTCCTTGAGCCTGTCAAATGACTGGCCATGACTCATGATGTCAAAAGCTAAGGAGAGGTAGAGTAGAATGATAACTTGATCATTCCTCTCTATCTCTTGCTATGAGTTTGTCATTTTGCACCCTGGCCAGCACCATCTCTGTGCTATGCTTTGACCTAAAACCAGACTGGAGAGTCTCATAGATATCAAAGGCCTTGAGCTGTTCCTAAAGCTGCAGCACAAACACAAGCACCATCTCAATAACCTTGCCCAAATAGGGCAGGTTAGAAACAGGTTGGTAATTCACAGACACATCTGGGTTCAAAGTTGTTTTTTTCAGAAGGGCCTCACCAGTACATTTTTCAGAAAAAAAAAACATCCAATGAGGAGCACTGAAAAATCTCAGTGAACACTGGACTGTGACAGGTTTGAATAGGACCCTGTCCCAGTTGTTATGGAGAGTTTGAATGCAGGAATCTGTTCTGTTCTTTCCTTTTCTGTCTTTTGTCTGTCTGGTAGCGCAACCAAATTTTCCTGTGAACCCTGACTGTCTCAGAGTTCTTTGCCTCTCACTATTGCTCAGTCTTCCCTTGCTGTTTCTGTCTTTTCCTCCCTTGCATATCTGCTACTATAAAAATATATGTAAATCATTATGTGGACTTGTAACTGATATTGGGATCCCTTTGTCTTAGAAATTATATAGTGTTAATTTTTTTGAAATGTATACGTTATAATTTGAGATGACTGCAGGAAGCTATTGGAAACTCAAGAGGTTACCAGAGTGCAATTTGTAAGCCTTTTGCAAAAGCTGTGGAAAACTGGCCTCAGCTCTGGGACATTGTGTTCATGTCTGCACCTGCCAGAAATATACAAGAATATTTTAGAAAAAAACAGGATGCTTGTTAAGAAGGAGGGGGGGTTGAAAAGGCATAAGAGAGCGGAGCTGCAATTGCTTGAAAAGGGGACACAGAGATTGTAGGAAAACTCTGATGGATCTTGTACTAATAAATATTTTTTTTGAATTCTACAACTGCTCCTGATTTTTCCTATGCTTTCTGACCTGTGCCTTGATGACAGATGGTGTTAGAAGTGAGATGTACACCATGCATACTCTAAGCCAGGAGTTTTGTGTGTGGGTACTGGACCTAGTACCAGGGAAGCATAGAGAAAAGTATGGATTCTGCAGCAGCAAGTCCAGGAGTGGTTACCAGGAGAATGGCAGCCAAACTAGCAGAGACAGAAGACCAGGCTGAGATTGTACAGCCGGCACAAGTCATTGAAAAGGAACAAGCAGTAACAGAACCTGAAAGCCTGATGGACTTTTTCAAATGGTGGGCTATACAACAAAAAGAGATGGAGAAACAGAGGAGAAAAGAGTTGCAGCAACAGGAGCAGCAGAGGAGAGAAGAGAAGTAACAGATGAGAGAAAAGATGCAGCAACTGGAGCAGTGATGGCTAGATGCCTTGCAAGGTATCAAAGCAGAAGGATATGACACTGGTCCAGCACAGCAACAAGGTACAAGCAACTTAAAAGCCATTACACTTACAAATTTGTGCCCCTTGGATGATATTGAGGCATACCTGACAACTTTTGAAAGGGTTGCCACAGCCTGCCAGTGGCCAGAGCAGCAGTGGACAATCAGACTGGTAGCTTACCTGACAGGGAAAGCCCAGCTTGCCTACAGCAATATGAATACTGCACAGTCAGAAAACTATAACCTGGTGAAAAGCAAAATCCTGAAAAGGTATGACATCTCAGGAGAGATCTACAGGCAGAGATTTCGATCTCTGAAGTACAACTCAGTCAACAATCCTCAAGAAGCCTTCACCCGACTCAGAGAACTCCTGATAAAATGGCTCCAGCCAAAGGGAAAAACAGTCCCACAGATCATCGACACATTTGCAATGGAGCAATTCATTAACATTCTGCCTACAGATGTGCAGCTTTGGGTAAAGGAACACCGACCAAAAAGTGGGGAAAAGTCTGTTTCTTTGGCCGAGGACTATCAAATAGCCAGACAGATGCCACAGCAGTGAGGTAACAGGCAATCACTGGTAAGACACTCTTTTTCCCATTTAAACTCCAAGCCTGATAAAAGCTCTGGTGGGGGTAATAAATTTGTGCCCAAAGACATTATTTGCTATGACTGTAATAAGCCAGGCCATTTTGCAGGAAACTGCCATAGTAAGGAGAGTGGCACTGGAGCAGATTTGTCCTTGGCAAATTGGGGCAAGTACTTAACAGATGTGAAGGTGGGAGGTAAGACTGTAAAGGGACTCATTGATTCAGGAAGCATACAGACCCTAGTGCATGTTGAAGTTTTGGGAAAACACTGTGCAAAAGGACCAGGTACTGGTGCCATCAGCATCCACGAGGAGACTCGATACTATCCCACCACCCAAGTGACTCTTACCATTAAGAGTATGTCGCATCAAATGAAAGTGGGGGTAGTACCTAAGTTTCCTGTACCCGTGGTTATTGGAAATGATTGTCCAGGATTTACTGAGTTAATCTCAGAGGAACTGAACCCTGCAGTTTCTGCAGCAGTGATAACAAGAGCTCAAGCAAGGAAAATCTTAAACAGTGGGGACATTTTTCCTTTCAGTGACTTTGAGTCAGACTTGTTTGAGCACAGCTCCAAGATCTGGAAATCCAGGAAAGAGAGACAATGCCTGAAGAAACTGTGGCAACAAATGCCTGATGGACATAAAGGGTTAAAATATGAAAATGCTGAAGCTAAACTGATAACCTATTGTGATTTTCTTTCAGAACAAGCTAACAATGTTTCTCTCCAGGGTTATTTTAAGCAGCTGGGGTGAAACCAAAACAGGGTGGACCAATGTTTAAAAAAGTTAATGGGTTACTGTATAGAGTTTTGGGTTAAACCTCAGACACAGGAACTGACAGAACAATTGGTTTGATATGCTTATGCAACCGGATGAGATAATATGAGATGATGCTTGTGTAACTTGATTTGCTTTGTGGCTTTCTGCCTCTCTATCTGTGGGATATACCACCCTGTAGGGGTTTGATGCAAGGAATCCTAGAGGAAGGTTCCCCCCCAACAGGTGCCATGGGAATGAATGCAGCAGCTAAAGGTAAGTTAGAAAGAAGCCCACAGGTAAGAGAGACAAGCTGCTGGAGGAGGAGGGGTGGATGGTGGGCAATGAAAAATTAATCCTGGCGAGGCCCAGGATGTGTGATCTTTTAAGCCCGATGGGGGAGTGACGTTGTTGCTCCACCCATCAAACCTCATGCTTAAAGCCCTCCCATTCGATGTGCTTACACAACTGGATGAGATGATATGAGATGATGCTTGTGTAACTTGATTTGCTTTGTGGCTTTCCACCTCTCCATCCCATAGGATATACCACCCTGTAGTGGTACGACGCAAGGAACCCCAGTGGAAGGTCCCCCCCATTACAGGTGCCATGGGAATGAATGAGTCAGCTAAAGGTAGGTCAGGAAGAAGCCCAAAAAGAATAGCCAAAGATGTCAAGCTTCGAAGAGGCGAGGATGATGAATGAATTCTGAGAAGATAAGGGCTGACTTCCTAAGGAGAGAGGAGAAAGCCGTGATCACCATCCTCCTCCATCCAACAGCAGAACCTAACTAACTAACCTGAAGAAAGCATTAACTCTAACTAATATTATGACCATTGGCATGGAGGAGAGGAAAACCCCCCCTATGAGGAGGAAACCTCTGGGGATCCAAGGCCTAGGTCGCCTTCCCTCCAGGTTGACAATGTTTGATTTGAGGATGTATGTCAGTAAAGAGAATGATTCATTAATGAGGGATATAAGTAGAGAGGATGACGACAGAATACGGAACATTCCAAAGAAGTGACAGGATAGGGAAAACTCAGAAGAAGCACAGATTAAAGAAGGAACATGAGGCAGCTGGGACCTGAGAAGGGTATGCTCGAGTAATTGATGGGAGGGAGTAAATCCACGTAGAAGTCAGAGGAGCAAGGGGTATCCAGATGTGCACACAAGGATAGTCCAGATGTGCTGATGAGAAGACCGAGGACAACGCAGACTGGCTTGATTGAGCGATGCGAGTGAACAGACACTGAGGTTGAAGAGGCATGCTTGATTATGCGATGTGAACGATTAGACCCTGAGGTTGTAATCAATGAAGTAGCATAGGATTCAATGATGGGAATTTTTGAGTAAGCGATGTAAATAGATGAACCTTGAGGTAAGGCTGAGTGAATGATGACTGGAGTTATGAACTCGATACATGCAGCAGGATGGCCACATGTTGATAACGTGGCATAGGAGTCATGATAGGTATGCCCAAAATGAAATATTGATAGCAGACCACAAGTGGAGTGAATCCTAGGTGGCTGGTATGGAACTGGAAGAGGAGGAGACAGGAATGAACTTGAAAATGAACTTGTAAAAGGAAGTAGGCTCCTCAAAAGGAGTTAGACTCTGAGGCCAAGAAAGCAGATCTGGAACTAGAGGTAACTCAGGTTGAGCGATCAAGGAGCAAAACTGGATGAGGTATGATGAGGAGTGAGCAAAATTGGATGATGTATGATGAGGAGTGAAGCTAAGAGTGGAGTGAAGCCATGATGGCTGGTACAAGAAAAGGCACTAGAACAAGGAAGGTAAAATTAGGAAACAGATGAGGTACAGTGATGGAGGAGGCTGGTACAGGAAAGTGAGGTGTGAAAGGACAAAGAACAATAGGGAGGTCAATGGAGTAGCATAGGACCCAGCCAATACAGCTGGATGAGGTGGCATGCAGGCCAGGTTCGATGGAAGGCTAGATGGAGTCAGCCATAGATGGTCCAATGATGTGAATGAGAGAGCAAGTGAATAGATAAACCATGGCATGATGAGAGATAGAAGCCATGACAGGAGTGAATCCTTGATGGCTGATGATGGATGGAATCAGGAACCTGATACATGTGGTATGAGGTCCAAGGATTGATGAGGCGGGCATATGAGTAATGATAGTTATGCCCAAAAAGAAATAGCGATTGCAGTTGGTATGGGAGGAGAACTGCAGGAGGGATATGATTCATGATAGGTCATAATAGGCATGCCAAAAAGAAATATTGATTGCAGGCCAGATGGAGGTGGCCAGAGACAGCCCAATGATGTGGATTGTAGAGCAAGCGATATCCGCAACAAAATGCAGGCTATGGGGCAGACGGAGCCTGCCAGCAACAGCCAAAGGAGGGGAATAGAGTAACAGACACATGAGGGGACATAGTCCAGGTGAAGGAGGGCCTGGGTCAATTGGAATGAGTCCTAGATGCAGGTGGACAACCGAAGGCAAGCGGAAGGAGTCAAGCAGCAGGAAGACAGCCACGGGCAGGGCCAGCAGGAATGGATGCAATAGGTGACAGGGAATGAAGCCCAGATATGATAGGAGCCAGCCAACCCCCAGCAAGGGGGAGGAAAGATGGAGGACAGGAACCAAGCTTCTGTTAGGGGGCACCTGTCGAGCGAGGGCACACACAGAGAACTCCTACTTCAGAAAGGGCAAGTGCAGGTTCAGACCGGCACACACGGAAAGACAACAGCAGGAGGAATGCAGCAAATGGAAGAGCAGGACGCATGGTTTTATGACAGAAGAATTAAATAAAATGCAGCGAGGGAGGCCAGATGAGTAATGAAGGAGTTGAGGGTGAAAGACTTGTTGGGCAGATGGAGAGACAAGGCAAATCAGACCTTGCAAGTGTCCCTCATCTTGCCCCTTAAAACTGCTCTGTCCTTCATCCCTCCCTCATGAAAAAGGTGCTGCCCATGCAGAGAATGTGCTGTCATGCAGACTTGAAAGCAGAAACTCATAATAGTCTAAAATACTAATGCAAAAGAAACTACCTACAAGGAAACGTTATGGGTTTCACAGTGGTGATAGCTTGTATCTCCATGTTCAAGGATGCGTCCCACAGTGTGATGGTCTGAGTCCCTGATTGTCCCACAATTAGAGTCTCCAAAATGGCCACATCCCCCATTTCAGGGACAAAAGGTGGAGAGATAGGAAGCAAGGGGTATAGGAGCAGGGAAGCATAGGAGATGGACAAGGGATGAAATGAGATGCAGCAGAAAACGCAGCTGAGCCACAGCAGGAACAGGATCCTGTGCTAAAACCTCCGGAACAAACTGCCAGCTGATGGTGGCTGGGGCCTAGCATAGCGAACACCCACGTGCACTCAGGACGCAAGAAAGAACAACCTGGTGATCTGAAATGCCGGCAGAGGAGCTGGGTGGGCTTATCAATGTAGGTTATAGCCGTGGCTCCCGGAATCAGCTGCACCACCAGAGAAAAGCAAGAATGCAGAGCACTACGAAGTAATGTATCATCCCTGCCATTCAACAGCAAGAATCAGCAGGGGAACAGCTGATAAGTAGATCATACCTACGACCAAAGGGATAGGACGAGGAGGAGGAGTGGCCATGTGGAGTGACAGGCAGAGTGAGCAGGCAGTAATCTAATGATGAGACAGGGAGACAGGAGGGAGCACAGAGGGAACAGACAAAGGGCCACAAGTGAGCGGCGGGGAGGGGATGAGAGGTACCCTAAAATGCAGTTTGATAACAGGGCAATGCAGCATGACTGAGAAGAGAAGCACCAAGGTGCTGAGACAGGAAGAAAGGAAAATGAGCAGCCGCCCACAATGAGCAGGGAGGGTGTGAGCGAGGGACTGCGAATGAGGATGGAATGAGAACTGAGTCGGGCAGGAGATGGATGCCAAAATGCCAAGGGGGCAGAGATCAAGGAGGCAGCTGGAGGCAAGCAACGAGGTAAGTCAGAGAGCATGAACAGCCGTCTGAGCCTCTGGCTGCAACGAAAAATGAATCCTGGCAAGGCCCAGGATGTCTGACCTTTTAAGCCCAATGGGGGAGTGACGTTGTTGCTCTGCCTATTGAACCTCGGGTTTAATGCCCTCCCATTATACCACAGAAGTATAAAACAGATTTGTTACAGGTAGCACATGATAGTCCTATGGCTGGTCACTCAAAGAGGGATTGCACCCTTGTCAGATTGCTGTATAGATTTTACTGGCCTGGAATTCATGAATATGTTACTACCTACTGTAATTCCTGCACTGAGTGTCAGAAAATAGCCCCTGTCACTAGAAAAGACAAGGCGCTCCTAGTGCTTCTACCCTTGATAAATGTACCTTTTGAGAGAATTGAGATGGATGTGGTTGGTCCTTTAGACAAAAGTAGGATGGGTAATAGATTTATCCTGGAAGTATGTGACTATGCTACTTGATACCCAGAAACAGTTTCAATGTGTACTGTCACAGCTTCAAAAGTGGCAGTAGAGCTTGCAAAAATTTTCAGCAGAGTGGGCATACCTGAAAAAATTATTACTGACCAATGTAGTAATTTTGGTGCTGCATTACTTAAGGAGTTGTACAGACTACTAGGTATCACTGCCTACTCCCCCATCACACCCAGACAGATTGTCTTGTTGAGTGTTTTAACCATACCCTAAAACACGTTAAAAAGGTTTGTAAAAGGGAAGGGAAAGATTGGGACCAATACTTGCCTTACCTACTTTTTGCATACAGAGAAGTGCCACAGGCATTGACATGGTTTTCACCATTTGAAATGCTGTATGGTAGGCAGCCAAGAGGGCCACTGGATGTGATAAAAGAAATGTGGGAAGATAACCCCACTCAGATACAATCTATAACATCTTACAGTATATGTGTGCCTTAAGAAAGATGTTGGTAAAATATGTTGAACTTGCCCATAGTAATCAGAAAGAGGCCCAAAACCAGCAAAATATATATTATGACCATGGGGTAAAAGAAACAGTTTTTGAGCCAGGTGAAAAGGTTTTGCTACTGTTACCCACAATAGAAAATAATCTGTTAATGAAGTGGCAAGGGCCTTATAGAGTGCTTAGACGTACTGGCACTGTTAACTACGAGACTGAGACCCCTGACAAGAAAAATCCTGCTAAGATATACCATGTTAACCTCCTCAAGAAATGGATTGAAAAATGCAAAAAAGCTGCTTTGCTAGTTTTACTAGAAACTGATAAAGAAGATATTGATGTAGCTTATGATAGACTGAAACAAACTGTAACTGCTGATGCTGTAAAGGTGAATATTTCCTTAACCTCAGAAAAAACTGCAGAAATTTGTAATGTGCTAAAGACATTTAACAGTACTTTTACCACAGTTCCAGGCCAAGCAAAAGGGGTCGAGCATGAAATAGTGCCAAGCAATGCTTGCCCTATTAGGCAAAAGACATGCAGGTTGCCAGAGTAGTTCAGAGCTGACGTGGTTTAGGAAATACAAAAAATGAAAGAATTGGTAATTGTAAACTAAAAAGACAGGGGTGTTAGATTCTGCTTTGATTTTAGTAAACTTAATCAAGTGTCAGAATTTGACAGTTATCCTATGCCCAGAATAGATGATTTGGTGGACAGACTGGGGAGTGCAAAGTATATCAGTACCCTCGATCTTACCAAGGGTTACTAGCAAATCCCTTTAGCTAAAGAATCCAGAGACAAAACTGCATTTGCCACTCCTGTTGGAGTCTATCAGTTCAGCACCATGCCATTTGGTTTACATAGTACACCAGCTACATTCCAGCGGTACATGGATGTAATTTTATCATCTCACACTGGTTATTGTGCTGTATACCTGGATGATGTCATGGTGTACAGTCCAGACTGGAAAAGCCACCTGGAACACCTATAAGCAGTTATCCAATTGATCAAAAAGGCAGGTCTGATAATTAATCTTACCAAGTGTGCATTGCGCATGCAGAAAACCAGATATTTGGGCTATGTTTTGGGAAATGGAGACGTCAAGCCTGAGGTTTTTAAGATAGAAGCTGTAGCTAACAGCCTTGCCCCTAAAACCAAGAAACATGCCAGGTAATTTTTAGGGCTGGCTGGTTATTATTGGAGATTTGTTCCCAGCTTTGCTGAGTTAGGTACTCCCTTCACTGAACTCATGAAAAAACAGAGCCCAAATAATGTGAAATGGACCCCAGAGTGTGATGAAGCTTTTCAAGTCATTAAGGCTGCATTATGTTCAGCCCTTGTTTTAAGAAGCCCAGACTTTGAGAAACCATTTTTGTTACAAACAAATGCATCAGATGTAGGCCTAGGTGCAATCCTGAGTCAAAATATAGATCGGGCAGCACATCCTATTTTGTACATAAGTAGGAAGTTGCATGACAGAGAGAAAAGGTACTCCACAATTGAAAAGGAATGTTTAGCAGCAAAGTGGGCCATGGAGTCCCTTAAGTTTTATTTGCTAGGAACTGACTTTGTACTTATAACAGATCACAATCCTCTCTGTTGGCTTAACCAAATGAAGGACAAAAATTCAAGAATCACACAGTCGTACCTGGCACTACAGCCATTTAAATTCAAGGTGATAGACTAATCTGTTAAAGAGAATAGCAATGCTGATTTTTTGTTAATATATGGATCAGGGATTGAGGGTTCTGAAAGTTGAAAAACAAATGTATGAGTTTAAACTTTACTGTTTGCTGTATTGTTATATAAAAAGGATACTGCATATGTGCTTAATTTCTGAATGTTAGAAGCTAATGTTAGAACAGAATTAATGGAAAGTTTTGGAAACCTGTTTAATAAAACAGGTTTCCTCTCAAGGAGGGGGGTGTATGTGACAGGGTTAAAGAGGACCCTGTCCCAGTTGTTATGGAGAGTTTGAATGCAAGGATCTGTTCTGTTCTTTCCTTTCCTGTCTTGTCTGTCTGGTTGCACAACCAAATTTTCCTGTGAGACCTAGAATCTGATCACCCCAACAGTCTCGTATTTCTTTGCTTCTCACTATCTCTCAGTCTTCCCTTGCTGTTTCTGTCTTTTCCTCCCTTGCATATCTACTAGTATTCAAATATATGTAAATCATTGTGTAGAAATGTAACTGATATTGGCATCCCTTTGTTTTTAAATGATATAGTGTTAATTTTTTGAAATGTATATATTTATAGTTTGAGATCACTGCAGAAAGCTATTGGAAACTCAAGAGGTTACCTGAGTGCAATTTTTAAGCCTTTTATAAAAGTTGTGAAAAAGCGGTCTCAGCTCTGGGACATTGTGTTCCTACCTGCACCTGCCTGGAATATACAAGAACATTTTAGGAAAAAACAGGATGCTTGTTAAGCAGGGGGATTGCAAAGACTTATAAGAGAGCTGAGTTGCAATTGCTTGAAAGAGGGACACAGAGATTGAAGCAAAACTTAGATGGATCTTCTCTATTTATTCTGCTTTTGTAAATAGTTACACTGAACAAGTGTTTTTTTATGTTACTGTTAGTACAAATAAACCTTTTTTGTGAATTCTACAACTGCTCCTGGTTTTACCTATGCTTCTTGACCTGTGCCTTGATGGCATAAGGAGCACTGGAAAATTTCAGAGGGAGTAGGATCGAGCACCCTCAGGCTGCTCCCCTCCTCCGAGGAGGGTGGGTTGCATGTCCCACTACTCTACCGCCTCCTGGGTGACCATGAGTGGAGGTGCAGCGGAACAGCATGAAGCGGGTGAGAGGATGTCAGCTGGGAGCTGGAGCTTTTGCATGTTGTGACATGCTCCACCCCATGGCTCCCCTAGTGTGCCAACATCCTGAGGGGTGGCTCCAGAACAAGGAAAAATCTGCACTGATGCCAGCATAGAAGGGATCCAGCTCCCAAACACCATTACCTGGCTCTCATGGAGAGCCATTCAGACCACTTGACACTCACTAATGGACTGGAGGGGGAAGTCCCAGGATCCCCCTCCTCCCTGCCTGGGGAGGGGTAAGCCAAGGCAGCATGGGGGTAAGGTCTGGCATCCCTTCAAGAGGTACCGGGGGTGGGAAGAGAGAGCATAGGATACCTGCAAGAGAGTGGCATCATGGAGAAAGAAGGGGGCATAAAACAGACATAAAAGAAAAAAAAATACTTGCCTTCAAACAGATAGTGAATAATTAAAGAAAAGCTACACATATTCTAGGAATAACATTCCCCACTCCTAAACCCTTTCTGTCCCCATGATGCCCCCCTTCTACCTATCCCCCAGTGATTCCTTACATCTGCAAAGGTAGCCGATTGACAGTAGTACTAATCACTTGTCCATGGATGTGCTTCCACCTGCTTCCTTGTGTGTTTATTGATAGCCATGCATATGTAAAGATAGAATACTGGTAAGTGCACTAGACTTTGTAAGAATTTACATGCAGTCAAATTAAAATACATAGATCCACATATATACACTATATTTTCCAAAGTTTAAAGATGTTTACATCTTATATATCAGTATTTCCTTCATGCCATCAACGTTTGCTCTACTACATCCCTGCCTGTGATGGTGTCAGATGCGCACTGTGTCCTTGCCCCTTTCAGCCTTACATGTCCCACCTCCCCTGAACCACCCTTTACCACTATTTTAAATACATACTGTGACCATCTTAGCTGTGGGGTTCATGTTCCATCTTGTATTACTGTCAGTATCCCCTTACAAAGCTAAAAGCCAATTTTAGTAAGTTACTCTAAACTGTCTCCATATACTGTATTCATTATGTTACAGCAAAGTGCAATGTACATCCGTGGTAATGATAAATTAGTTTGCTACTATTTTCTTTGAACTAATAGTGTCTATATTGATGACACTAGCTTAGACCCCTGGAGGGTTATCCAGACAGTCAAGTGGGTCCTGAAGGTAGTTGGTTGTCATTGCAGATCTAGGAGTGGTATATCCTCTGAAAGAGTTTATTTTAAATAGACCTCTGGTGCCATCTGTGGGGTGGAGCCTTCTTTTGTCTTGGGCTGGCTTGGATCAGGTATCTAGGCTGTGTCATCTAGGTTCTGGTCTAGATTGATTGTTTGATTTTCTTTTTGTGAGGCTTCTTGAGCTGATTCAGTTTTGATCATCCCTAAAGTTGGTCTGAGTTGCGGGGGATGACACAGAGGTTCTTGACTAATTTAGGGTTTGTGTAATAATGCAGTTTCCCATCATAGAAGAAATGAATCTTGACACAGGGTAATAGAATAAATTTAATACCCTTCCTTCCTTCTCAGGATTTATTTTACATTATCGAAGGCTTTTCTACATTGTAAGGTTTTGGTACTAATGTCAGGGCACACTTGGAATCCGAAACCTTCTGCATACAGTCCATGATCTATTCTGACCTTTCTTAGAATTCTTTCTCTGTTTTGGAAATCATGAGGTTTAACAAAAACAGACTGAGAGTGAGTGGAATGGCTGGTGCTAATATCTCTTATGGCGCCTTCACACCAATGAGTTCAATCCAGAATAATTTGTCCTCTGGATATTTCAGCCCCATAGCAAATGACAACAGTTTTTCAAGAAAGAGCAGTGGGCAAACTTCACCATCAACACCCTCAAGTACTTTGATCAGTTTTATGTCGTTTCATCTGAATCTGTCTTCTTGATCAATGATCTTATGCATAAGTTGTGGTAGCCAGTTAGTATGCTTGGATACGGTTTGGCATAAAGGGTTGATTGTATCTTCCAAAGTGCTTACCTGCTCCTCTAGCTCTCCTGTGTGGTGACTCAGAGGTTTTATTTTTCATTCAAGCCTGCCAGAGTTTGCCAGCATGACTAGATTGGAGTTCAGGGAGTCAAAGACTTTTTGAATATCTGCTTTTTTTGTTTGTGAAGTATCCATAATTAAAGAAAAAAGAAAGCTGAATGTATGCTTTTTTTCTTCTTTAAACTTTGATAGCACAGCAGTATTAAATTCAGCCATACAGCGTGATGTAAATGGTTCTGCTGCTTCTAACATCTCAGGTATAATACTTATTGTCTTTGCCCTGTCAGTAGTGCCCACTTGTGAGAACAGTGGTGGATCACCTAAGTCAGTATTTGGTGGTGTGAAGGTCTGACGTGTTTGCAGACTAGAGTTACTAGATGCTTTTCCCTGCATTGGGGTCAACGATGTCTGCAGAAAAGCTGCTTAGATTTTTATTGTATCACTGTAGCTCACCTGAGCCAAGCTCTGTAAGGAGTCCGCTGTGCTGGGCTTGGGGAACAATTATAACAATTACACCAGGTTTGTAACACTGATTTTTAAGGGTTTTTTTTCTGCTCCACATCAGAGTCTGAGGAATTGGGGTTATATTGGTAAGTGAAACAGCTGGTAAAATGTCTGTAAAGATTCTCTAGGTTTAGACTGCAGTCTTTTTCAGATGTCCCTCTTGTTTGTCTGCAGGATCCTTTGAACTGTCTGAAAGCCTCTGCCCCATTTGACCCTTGTGACCTTTTCTTTTAGGAAGAAACTGTTCAGCAATATCTTTACCCCACCAAGCACCATTGGACATAGTCACTTTAATTCCAGTCAGATCACATGCTTAGAATTGTAAGCACTGGAACTGGCTTTCTGATTAAAGTATATTGGATACACAAACTGCAGGGCGAATGGCAACTGGACTGACCGGCTGAACTACAAAGCGTAACCTCATACTCATACACACAGAAAAAGTAGAGCACAGGCCATCCCCAGAGGGAAAAATTCCAGACTATGGAATGTCCAATACAAAGATGCATTTATTGTTACAAAAACACCAAACCAACGGCCCTGTGGCACTGAGGGTTGAGGCGCTGGATGCCACACATTGCGCCACGCCGGCAACCCGAGTTCAGGAACGAGCCAGAGACGTTGGGGGTCGACAGGGGAGGACTAGGATAGAGCATCTGCAGACTGCTCTCCTGGTCCTGGGGTGAGCTGGAGAACTTCACTGTGCTGTAGCGTCCCCTGGGGATGCCTGGGGGCACTACTAGCAACGGTAATAACAGAGGGGGAGTGTGGCAGACGTTGGCACCTTGTGCTTGGATGTCATTGCATGTTCATGCTCCAGGGGCCATAAAACAGGAGGAAAATAGGGCTGGGCATGACCATACAGCTTGATGGCTGCACTCTGAGCTGCCTGGAGGACTTTGGTGGAGTCCTATTGGGGAGGGTCCGAGGCTGTGCTGGCTGGTAGAGGGAAGCCCTCCAGCAGGATGGCACCATGGCCATCCCAGATCCTCCTGGGTGCAGTTTGAGCTACCCAGCTCTCCGGGCAGGAGAAGCTGGTGGCTGGATGCTCCATGCCGTAGGGCCACAGTAGGCAAATAAATACAGTAGTGATAAAAAAAATGCCAAACTAAACACCTGGTTCTGCCGAAAGTTTTCGAGCCCTACTGGACTCTTTATCAAGGCATAGCACGCATGAGTAGAAACATCATTTAAACAAGCATTTGTCAATGCCAAACGTTGTCTTGCTGGCATTGGCATTGGTAGTGTAGGAGTTAGAGAGATGCATATTAGGAATGGCAGTGAAGTATGGAATCAACGTCAACCCCATCCCACCCTGCAGAGACTGACAGGCATTGAGGTGTGCCTTTGGGTCATTGGCCATAACGCTCATGCCATTTCACCTCACCGTACCCTGCAGACTCTGACAAGTGTCGGGTTGTGCCTTGGGGTCATTGGGCCTTATGCTCACCCCATTCAATAAGGAAGTACATTGAGATGGGTGTGATATAGGAGAATGGGGCAAAGTTTTGGGCTGAAGAGTCCAAGGCACACCTTGATGCCTGTGACTGGCTGCAGGATGGGGGTGGAATGGTGTGAGCATTACAGCTGACAATCCAAAGACACACCCCTGACACCTGTCAGTCTCTACAGGGTGGTACGTTAGGGTTTCTAACCGGGCATTAGTTGGTATTTGCACTCTAAATTTTCAACATGGCCTTTTTGTGACCCCACCTCATGAAAGCATTTGGGACCTCCGCTCATGAACAGTGGCACTGTGATTTTGTTAATCTGTCCTGACTGTTGATTTCACACACTGACCTCACCATTCTCCTCCAGATGTGTGAAAACACATTTCGAGTAGGATGTGAAAAATGACAGCTGTACTGTTTATAAGGAGGTGTGAAGAAATGGCAATGTTGAAAATCTGGAGTAAAAATATAAAAAATTCTCAAAGTTATGAGTGTGCTTGGAAACTGCGCAATGCATTCTTGTAACACAGTCATTCAAATTTTCAACATAGGCATTTTGGAACCTCTGCTCATGAACAGTGTCACTATAATTTATTTACTCTGTCCCGAACATTGATTTCCCACATAGACTGTGCCATTGTGAGCCAGATGTGCGAAAACACATTTTGGGCAGGATGTGAAAAATGACAGCTGTACTGTTCATAAGGAGGTGTGCAAAAATGGCAATGTTGAAAATCTGGGGTGAAAATATAAACAATTCTTGAAGTTACAAGCGTGCGTGGAAACTGCACAATGCATGCTCATAACATAGTCATTTTGTGGAATGTTGCCACCAAATTTTCAACATAGACATTTTGGTACCTCCACTCATGAACAGTGTCACTGTAATTTTCTTAATCTGTCCTGAACATTGATTTCCCACAGCGACTGCACCATTGTGCGCCAGATGTGTGAAAACACATTTTGGGAAGGATGTGAAAAATGACAGCTTTACTGTTCAGGAGGAAGTGTGAAAAAATGGCAATGTTGAAAATCTGGAGTGAAAATTTTAAAAATTCTTGAACCTGCAAGCGTGCACAAAAACTGCACAATGCATGCTCATTACACAGTAATTTTTTGGAATTTTTTTCACCAAATTTGCAACATAGGCTTTTTGGGAGCCCACCTCATGAACAATGACACTGTTGTTTTGTTAATCCATCTTGAAAGGTGATTCCATGCAGTGACCATGAAATCACCTTTTGGGAGTGAATAATGACATGACAGTGACTGAGTTCATGAGGTGGGGACCCAAGAACCCCATGTGGAACATTTGGAGCCAAAAGTCACAAATATGGCTGAGATATCTACCTAAGTTGAAACCCCCCAGCACCACCACCATTTACGCCATTTCACAGCTTACCGGCATTTCTTCAGTTTGCGGTTGGCTTTGAAGAGTGCAAAAGTGTCCCTGCTCCACCAAAGATCATTGCACCAGACTCCAGAGATAAGTATAGGGTGAGCGGGGGTGCAGGGAGTTGGGGTATGCAAAGAGTGGGTGTGGGTTTGGTGAGGGGGCACCGGAGACAATAAGGGACCGTTTTCTCCTTTTTACAAGTAAAATGAAAAAGAGAAGGACATAGCAGGACTTTTTTTTATAGGTGTGTTTTGGCATACTGGGATGGGCTCCCAGTGTGCCACCTGTGTTTTTTTGGAGAGGAACTGAAGCTGACAGAGATTGGGCCCCCGGCGGCACACAAAACGTGTCTGTGTTTGGGGGAGCTCATGATGCCAAAGGTGATTGGGCACCCCTTCGGCACACAAAATAAATAGGAGGACATTATGCTGATGGGGATTGGGCTCTCCCGTTGGCAAATGAACTGGGGAGGGGGCATGCTGACAGGAGGATTGGGCACCCCCGACATCAGTTTTCAGGTGGGACTGTGGGAGACGAATGATGATAGCCACCACCATGTTTCTTGAAATATTACACCAGGCAAGGCACACCCTGCAATGAGGTGTTGCTCCCTCTTTGCAGTGGTGAAATGGTTTCAAGTTGGTGGCACACTTTTACGCTGCTGTCATAGACAGCGTGCTATTTCATTGATGCCAAAGAGCCTAGCCCGACAAAGCAGTGGAGCCATTAGCCACAATACACCCACACCTCCAAAACCAGCTATTCCAAGCTACCACAATATGTTGTTTGCACTTGTGTGCAAGACAACATAAAAAGGGTAATCCTTAAAGTGACAGTGCTACAATTATCCATCTCCATTGTTCCTGACATGCTGAAGCCCACATAATAAAACATGAACATATAAATAAATAAGTTCAAAGTGCCATTGGTGAGCAACCTACAAATTATCACTTGATGTGAAGCAAAAGACACTGGAAAAGAGAAGGGGGAGGTAGGGTTGGGGGGGTGATGGGAAGAGAAAATAAAGCACAAGATATTTAAAATATGTATACATCCAACAGTTAGTCAGCATATGGATATCATACACAAAATAGTCTTCTCAAGCCATAAGATTAAGGTATTGTACAACCAGCAGTGATTGTTGTCCTAATATTTATATATACTCCACACTTTCCAGCACATAAGGTGCTATTTATTATCTTTCTATATCAAATATGCATATGTATATTGCCCTGATAGACAGGGATGATATTTCACCCACCCATGGGTTTCAACATATATTAATTAAATCCTAAGTAGACTCTAATGTTTGTAAAAACAGCACTGATTGTACCTTTAGGAATGGTTTTAGCCGAAATGTGTCATTAAGCACAAGACCACTTCTTTGATGGCACCCCAAGTTCACTGCCAGAAACTCTCCTTCTGCAGTAATGCATTATTCATATCCCCTCCCATTGGCATAGCTCGAACTCTGTCTAAACCCTGGAACAAAAATAAATGTCATGAACCCTTTTCTTTTTGTATGTACAGCTAGAGCATTGCCCTCATCACATTTTTCTATGGCCTTTAAATGTTCTCCAGTACGTAGTTTAAATTTCTTGTAATTTTTCCAATGTAAAAACAATCACATTTACATGTTTCCTTATACGCTGCAAACTCAGAATTACAATCCACAAAACATTTAGCAACAAAATTCTTTCCATTATGTGGATTTTGGAACATGTCCCCCAGTTTCAAATGCTTGCAAAAACATTACTTGTTTCATTTATGGGTCCCATGTGGCAACCTTAAGGATACTGTTTCATCAGGTGTTTTCAGTTGGCTTGTGACTACATGGTCTCTAATGTTCCTACCCCTTCTATGAGTAATTCTAGGGGCATTATTAGTCCAGGTTGCTAGTTTAGGGTCCAGTCGCAAAACATGCTAATGTTTGTTGAGAATTTTTTTCATGGCAAAAGACTGGGGCGTAAAGGTTGTAACAAAGTTCATGCACCTGTTTTGTTTTTGCTGATGAATTTTAGGTTGGAAAAGCTGTTCCCTGGGTACGTCATGGATTTTCTGGATGCTATTGTTTAACATCTTTTGAGAGTAGCCACGCTGAACAAAGCGCTGTGTTATCTGTTTCACTCCACTGTCAAAAGTCTTTGTGACAGAGCAGTTTCTTTTGAGTCACATATATTGGCTATAAGGCATATTATCAACTAGGTGTCAAGGGTGACAACTGTTATAATGTAAAATGGTATTCCTGTCACTTTTCTTTCTGAACAGCTCAGTGGTGATACCCATCTCTGAGGTTCCATCCTTTGTGATCCTTAGGTGAAGAAAAGCTATGGTATGTTGATCTTCTGTTTGTCCTCAGAGGAGATCTGTTGTTTGTGGATTCCAGGAATTTGATAAACTAATCCAATTCTCCTCTTGTGCCCTTCCACACCATTGATAGATCATCTATAGATCTCTATTTTCTCCCCAAATGGGTTTACATTGGCATCTCTGATGGCTCTGATTGTTTCCAGTTTGCCATGTGTATGTTCGCACAAGATGGTGCAAACACAGCACCGATTGTGGTGCCTTTCATCTGGACATAGAAGTCACTGCCCCATTTAAAGGTGTTACATCTCAACACAAGCTCCCCTAGAGTCACCACAAATTCAGTATGTGCCTGATTGTATTCTGTATGGTTTGTCATAGCCTCTCTTATAGCCTCCGATCCTTCTGAATGGGGAATGTTTATATATAAGGTGGTCACATCTAATGTGACAAGTCACCATTCTGGTTCCACATACAGGTCATTTAAGGTTTGTAAAATGTGAGTGCTATCTCGTATATAGCTAGAGGCTACAGGAAGTATCATTTTGATCTGTTCTTCAACGAACCTTGCTAGAGGCTCGGTTAAAGAGCCTATAGAAGCTACAATGGGGTGGGCTGGTGGATATCAAAGGAATTGGTCTAGGGCTTAATGACAGATTTCAGTTAAAACCATTCCTAGAGGTATAACCACTGCAGTTTTTACAAACATTAGAGTCTCCTTAGGATTTAATTAATATAGGTTTGAAACCCAAAGGTGGGTAAAATAGTATTTCTATCTATGAGGGGTAATATACATATGCATATTTGATACAGAAAGATGGTAAACAGCGCCTTATGTACTAGAAAGTGTGTAGTGTATATAATTATTATTATGACAGCAATCATTGCTGGATGTACAGTCCCTTTATATTATGGATTTGGAAGACTATTTTGTGTATGCCATCCATATGCTGACTATCTATTGGATATATACATATTTTAACTATCTTGTTCTTTATTTTCTCTTCCCCCCAACCCCCACCCCCCTCTCTTTTCAGGTGTCTTTTGCTTCACATCAAGTGATAATTTGTAGGTTGCTCACCAATGGCACTTTGCACTTATTTATTTATATGTTCTTGTTTTACTATGTAGGATTGAGCATGTCAGGAACAATGGAGATAGAAACATAGAAACATAGACTTTGACGGCAGATAAGGACCGCTAGGCCCATCTAGTCTGCCCATTTCCCTACCTACAGGATAGGCCACAGATCCTAGTTAACCAACAGCCTATATCTTCCTGCACCCCACAAGAATTGCCTTATGTCTGTCCCATGCATTCTTGAATTCTCCCACAGTTTTAAACCCCACAACTTCCTCAGGAAGGCTGTTCCATGCATCCACTAACCTCTCTGTGAAATAATACTCTCACATTGCCCCTGAACCGCCTCCTCCTTCTATCTTTTAAATTGTGTCCCCTTGTTCTTACAAGTCTCTTTTTCTGAAAGATGCTACCTTCTTGGACTTTGTTGATTCCCTTGAGGCACTTGAAAGTTTCTATCATGTCCCCTCTCCTTCTTTCCTCAAGGGTATACATATTAAGCTTCTTTAGTCTCTCCTCATACGGCTTCTCTTGCAGACCCTGCACCATTTTAGTTGCCCTCCTCTAGACTGCCTCTATCCTGTCTATGTCCTCTGGAGATGGGGTCTCCAGAACTGGACACAGTATTCCAGATGGGGTCTCACCAACTGTCTGTACAGAGGGATAACAACTTCCTGTTTTCTGCTGCTGATGCCTCTCCTATACATCCCAGTATACCCCGGCCCTCCCTACTGCCTTCTCACATTGCTTGCTAACCTTAGGTCATCTGATATGATTACCCCAGGTCCCTTTCCTGTTTTGTTGTTGTTACTACCTCCCATTGTGTATTCTTCCCTGGGTTCTTGTTTCCAGGTGCATTATTTTGCACTTTTTGCATTGAATCCTAGCTGCCATATGTCTGACCATTCCTACAACCTTGCCAAGTCCCTTTTCATCCTTTCCACGCCTCCTTGTATATCAACCCTGTTGCAGATCTTTGTGTCATCTGCAAAAGCATACTTTTCCTTCCAGTCCCTCTGCAATGTCACTGATGAAGACATTAAAAAGGACTGGACCCAATACTGAACCCTGCAGTACCCCACTGGTAACCGCCCTTTCTTCGGAGTGGACTCCATTTACAATTACCTTCTGTGTCCTGTTGTCCAGCCAATGTTTTACCCAGGCTACCACCCTGGGACCCACTCCCAGGCTGGTTAATTTGACTAATAATCTTTTGTGTGGGACTGTGTCAAATGCCTTGCTAATAGGGTTGCCACCTTTGGATAAGGCGAAAACCGGATCCTAAGCTCCGCCCCTAGCCCCACCCCTTTTCATGACTCATCATGAATTGTTCCTCCTAGAAGTCCATTTGTTATATCAATAAAAAACAACACTTAAAGCAGCAGTTAAATCAAAATGTTAATACTGTACTGTGCCTGTTAAAGTTACTTTGTGATGGTGATGGTTTTTGGTACCCCACCTAGACTGAGATCTGAGGTTGGTACTTTAGAAGTTAAATCTCTTGATGGATTACTGTTTGACTATGTTGATACATTTCAATATCTTGGGGTATTACTAGATTCTCATCTAAGTTACGAATCTCATTTTTGAGGGTTACCTCAAGAATACATTGTAGATTAGGTTCTTTGTACAGAATCCGCTCATTTCTTATTCCTGAGTTCTAGGCTGGTTATTTCAAATTGCTGCTTACTTCCTATTGTGAACTATGCAGCTATGATTACTGACACTGCTTCTGCGACAGTGATTTCAAAGAAATCCACTTTACTTCACTTGATAGCTAAGTTTGCTTTAAATTGTTCTAAGTCATCTCATCATTGTGTGATTTTGAAAGAAATGGGTTGGTTACCGGTTTCATTAAATTTCCAATACTGTGTGGCCAAGTTCATATATAAAGTTATGGACTCCGAATTCCACATAGTATTTCAAAGTTTTGAGACCATATATTGATGGTCATTATTCTAGACATAGGTCAGACAGTAGGTTTCTAGATTCCTTTTATGAAATCTAAAAGTGGACAAAGATCCTTTGCTTATATTGCTCCATTTATTTGGAATGAAATTCTCAAGATATTAGGTGGTTGTGTTCTGTCAAAAGTTTGCCGATGCATTAAGGATGTATTTCGAATCTCAATTTAATTGTAACTGTTTTTTATGAATTTTTTTTATGAATTTTATACGTAACAAAGACATTTTTGTCTGCAATTTGCTGCATTGTATATGTATGTTTGATTATGTATTGTCTGTATGCAATATATGTGGGTCGCACCTGTAAAAGGAACTTGTTTCCAGTGTGCTTACCCGTTAAGCGAATAAACAAACAAACAAACTTTCCTAGGTTCTTCCTAATTATTTATTTATTTACTTATTTATTTATTTATTGACATTGGTTAACCAGATAAACATACAGAGATAAAATAAATCTCATTTATAGATATGATCTGGGGGAAACAAGGGAAATACTATAAATAGCATACAATAGTATACATACTTTATATCTTTTTCTGGCTCCATTTCCTATTCTTTTCCACAGTACTATTTCAAAGCAAAGAAGTGACTATACTTTTTTCTTGAGGAAATAAAATAATTAAAAACATTTAAAAATGCCTACATTCTGTTAGAGATGAAAATGTTTACAAGCAAATGAAAGTGAAGGATAACTGGCTTTGTTACTGTTACAAAAGATGGGGGCAGCTGTGTTGTTATGCCACTTTAAGGTGCAGTGGAAAGATTAGATTAAGTAAGTGCTAATGGTGTTAGTTAATGGTCATACTTTACACCTCCCAGGGTGACTGCATTCACAAACAAAAGGCTACATTGACAGCAGAACTTGTTTGTAACCTGGACATGTAGCTGAAACAATAAATGATATGACAAAATTTGTTTCAAAAGTATGTGAGCACTCCAAATGGCTCAAAAACTTGACCAGCACAGAGCAAAACTGGATTACCTGATAGGGACGCTGAAAACCTGACCACCAGGTAAAAAACCTGACAGGTGGCAACCCTACTTGCTAAAGTCTAGGTAGGCGATGTCCACAGCCCCTCCCTGGTCTACTACTTTGGTCACCCAGTCAAAGAAATCTATTAGATTAGTCTGACATGACCTTCCCACTGTGAACCCATGCTGCCTTGGATCCTGTGCTCCACTGACCTCTAGGTACTCAACTATTCTTTCCTTCAGAAATGACTCCATCACTTTCCCTACCACAGAGGTCAGACTGACAGGTCTGTAGTTTCCTGCCTCTGTCTTGCTCCCACTTTTGTGAAGGGGAATCACATCCGCCTTCCTCCAGTCCTCGGGTACCACACCATCCTCCCATGATTTATTAAAAAGAGTAGCCAGTGGTTTCACTAGTTCCTTCCTTAATTCTTTTAGAATTCTGGGTGAATTCCATCAGGACACATTACTTTGTCCACCTTCAGTTTTAGGAGTTCTTGCAGAACCCTTTCTTCTGTGAAAGGACTGGGATCGACCCCTCTATCAAAGTGCTTCTGTTAATTGGATTAGGCACTTCCTCCTCTTTAGGAATACTGAGCAGAAATATTCATTCAGTATTCCTGCTTTTTCACTGTCCCCCTCTGCCCACCCACTGTTCATTCTATTCAGCCTCACTATCCCTCCCTTTGTCTTTCTCACTTCTGATGTACCTATAAAAGGTTTTATCCCCTTCTTAACTGAGTTGGCTATCTTTTCCTCAGTTTGGGCCTTTGCTATTCTGACTTCCCTCCTGCTTCTTTCTGCCTTAACTGGTACAGCTTTCTGTCCTGCTCCTTCTGTGTTTCCTTATACTTCCGGAATGCTATCTTTTTCTTCCTGACTTTCACAGCCACCCTCTTGAGAACCATAGTTGCTTTTTCTTTCGCTTTTGATTTGTTTATTTGTTTCACACAAAGGCTTGTTGCCTCTGTGATGGCAGTTTGATAATTCCCCATTGTTGCTCCACACCTCCTTCTAGCCTGTTTGTTAGTGCTTTTCTGAGGCACTCTCCCATCTTGCCAAAGTCAGCCCTCCTAAAGTCCAGTACCCTCACTTTTGTATGGCTTGACTCAGTAGCTGAGTTTAACATGAACCACACTGTTTGATGGTCACTTGTCCCCAGATGGCAACCCACTTCTAGATCTGAGATCCTCTCACTGCCCCCCATTTGAGAGTACGCGGTCTAAGATTGCTCCCTCACGATGGAGATAGATAAGTGTAGCACTGCCAGTTTAAGGATTACCCTTTTTATGTTTGCTTGCATGCATGTGCAAGAAACATAGCGCCACCATAAGAATTTTCGTAGATCTACTGGAAATATCACAGATATTTTCCCCCGAGTGCAGTTTGACCTTATGACCTCACGAGTGTCAGAGCCACGAGTGAGGTCACAAGGTCAAACTGCATGAGGGGAAATATCTGTGATATTTCCAGTAGACCCATTACGTATCTCATTTATGTAATGTAAAATGCTGTTTTTGTTTTTATTTTTACTTCTGTTTTTTGTTTTTTTATATTCATTTTGATTCTTTTCTCCTGCAGTGCTGTGTCTGTATTGTTAGTAAGTAGGGACGGTAGAATGGTTGCTAGGGTGCTTATGTGATGCTTTTGGTAACGTGGCATTTCATTGGACATGGTTTTGTGTGGGTGGTCGGAGCAGGTTTGAGAAATATGGCAGCGGAGCTCTCGCTTAGCGGTGCAATGATTTTTTTTTATATATATTTCTTTGTGTTGTCACAGCAGTTCTCTATCTGGTTGATCCTGTCTTTTCCTTGGAGATTGATGAGGCTGTGGAGGACATCTTTACTGGGTTCAGAGGCAGCATCAGGTACGGAGTTGAATTTGGAGTTGGGAGTAAGGAGGCATTGAGTGTGCTGCGCGGCTGAAATGCTCTGTTCACAGCTTTGTTTAGCGGTTGTTTTAATTCATGAGGGCTAGAAAAAAAATAACCTTTCAGTGTGAATGCTGGTTTCACACTAAGGAGGTTCTGGTTTAGAGCTGTATTCTGATTGAGGGGTGTTTAGAGAAGGTGGCTTGTGTAATGGCTGTATATGGTGCTGGAGAAAGTGAAAGTATTCTGTGTGTTGCCAGAGTGAAATGAAACTGACAGTGGGAGCTGGCTTCTAAGTGAGCAGGTGAATTCTGATTGTACTGCTTGTGCTGCCAGCTCCCAACAATCAGAATGTTTTTGAGTAGTTTTGGTGAAGTGCAGATAGTACCTGGTTATACCTACAGTGAGAATGAATGCAATATTCTCACTGTACGTCTTCCCAGGCAAAATTATTGCTGTTATTTGCCACTTTTTATCCTCACTCCCATTACATATATATATATATATGTGTGTGTGTGTGTGTGTGTGTGTATGTAAAATACATATATAGATATATATATATATATATGTTGTGTGTGTGTGTGTGTGTGTGTATATATATATATATATATATATATGTATATATATATATATATATATATATATATATATATTATATAGCCTGGAGTTTGATTTGCCTCATTTTGTCGCCTAAGTTAGTTTCTTTTGCCTGTTGTTCTGCTGTGAAGAATAAACATTGTTTTGTTTTGAACTACATCTGCCTCTTTGCCTGATCAGTCCATCTCTACCCACAACCCATGACAGTAAGGTATATTGGAACCTACACACAGACATGCAGCCACTGATGCTCAGCACACAACAGGTGTGTGTAAGTGCATACATTGCAAACACATGCATGGCATGACCACACAGCATGCACACAAAGTGTATACAGGTGCATAAATGCAGGCTGTGAGTAGCTTTGTGGTGGCAGAAGTACACATGTGCAGGAGCATGGCCACATAATAGCATGCACACAACTAGTGCACGAAGCCCAGTACATTTCCCAGGCTCATGGAACCAAGGGTGCGGCACTACACCAGCTGGAGGGGTACTGTAAATTGCCTGCAGGCAGATCTGCTGTGGGGTGAACAATACTGGTCAAAACAGATAACAGGAACTGTAATGATCAAGAACAGAGTCATAATGGACCCCCATCACCAACAACCTGCAGCAACACAGATGACCACAAACAGTACTGCATAGCTGGACCAGATTGTGTGGGACAGCATTGAAAATAGCACCTACGCAGCCACAACTTTGACCTGGATGGGACATGGGAACCAACCCCTCCTCACTGGACACAGGTGGATATGCCACCTAATGCACTACATGGGCACAGAGTGCACATGATAGGCCTACACTCCTCACCACCTGCCCCTCCCCACCTGTCCTATAACAGTTCCTGCCTCACTGTCACCCAGACCTATGGGCACTGTGGTCACAGACAGTGACATGCACCCACTGACTGACTGGAATAAAGATGCAGACACAAGACACATGTCAAAAATAAACATTTAAAGGAAAACTACACCCTCATAGCTTGTGAATTTTATTTGTTTCCATGTCAATAGACCACTCGTTTTGTGTAGCTGTTAGAGATTTATGGAATTGCTTTAGTCTGTTTTCACATTTCATACATGGCCCTGAGACTATCCTGGGTATCTCTATTTGCTGGCTGTTGAAATCTCATTGTCCTGAGAGCTGCATTAGCATATGAGAACATGATTTGTAATCACCCTTCAGACTCCACAGTATGACTGTCTGCTTAATTAGACTTTAAAGAAACAAGTTGCAGGATGGTGAGACATACCACTTTTATCTTCAGTTAGCTTTGCAAACTGTCTAAATTGTAATGCAGGTTTTTTCCCTTTAAAGCGCTAATGTACTGCCTAAAACTAATATTAGGTTTAATAAGCAGCCAACCACTACCTTTTATATCTGAAGTACTTTTTTCTTTTCCTTTTGTTTAATTAGAAGATTGTTTACCTGATGTTAGTAGGTGTGATGTGTTGAACAGCACTCTGTCTGGCATCTGACATTTCTAGCTCTACTGTCCCCTACTACAGCATCAGCATTGTGACCTTACTGACTGTGCCATCAGTACTGCTTAGGAACAGCCACTCAGTTGCAGCCAGGTCAGTTACCTGTGGTGTCACTGTCAGTGAGATCACAATGCTAATGATGATGTGAGGGGCAATAGAGAAAGATATGTCAGGTTCCAGGCTATGAGTTGTTCCACACATCCAGCACAATATTATCACATAGAAGACTTTCTAATGAGCAAAAGGAAAAAAATACTTCAGAAATAAAAAGTTACAACTCACTACTTCTTAAAATTTGTATTGTTTTCCTGTCTGCCTGTTTTGGTTCCATTAGCTCATTAAACCACACTCATTTTATGTGTTTCCAGAGTTTTTGCTGGGAATTTGTTCTTTCAGCATCAAGGTACATGGTATAAATGGGTAATGTGACATCATGTTCTCATATGCTGTTATAGCTCTCATGGAGAATAAGATTTCAACAACCATAAAATGGAGTCCCCCAGGGTAATCACAGGGGGCTACCAAGAACAGTAAAAACAAACTAAAGCATACACATACAGCTCTAACAGCTACAGGAAAAGAGTTGTCTGTCTGACCTGGAAACATAAAATTTACATGATATGAGGGTATAGTTTTCCCTTAATAAAGTCACAGCCTGTTACTGTAAAACACAAACACCTGTCACCCAATCTGACACATGTAACTACACATGCAGAACACTAGTAGCCACACGAGGAACACTGGTGGACATGTAGGTGGTCTGGAACACAGAGAGATGATCATCACTCTCCTCGTCCTAGGAGCCCTCACTCAACCCCATGTGCATTGTCACCATGTATCCATGCTTGACAATCACCAGGCATTGCAGTGGACCATGATAACCCTGGAATAAAAGGAACACAGGGAACAGTCATGAGTAGGATGCACATGCATTGTGGCCGCTACACTCAGTGGACACACAGGCCCCTGCAGTTCTCCTTACCTTGGATGGCTCAGCAAGAGCCCAGTAGCCCCCAACATCATCTTTGTAGTATGCATCCTGCATGTCCACCCACCAGGACAGCCAGTAAGTGACATGCTGCTCCAACCTTGACCAGTGTGCCACCACCTGTGCTGTCATGCCATCAGGCTGATGGAGGCACTCTAGGACTGTTCAGTCCAGCCTCCCATGGTAGTTTTTTGGAAACACGACATATGGAACATGGTCAGTGACACAGTAAAGAGAACACATGGCATGCATGCTCCCATGTCCCTCATCTGTTGCAGACTGGGTGGGCCAAGCGGTCCTTATCTGCCATCAAATTCTATGTTTCTATGTTTCTATACATAACTCTACTGGTTTCTCTGGTCTCGTCACCTCCTATATTGGTTCAGCTTCCAGTGTCTCTTGCAGCAGAGCCAGGATACCCACCATAGCTTCCTTGGGTACATGCTCACCCTCCCAAAAGAGCCTGCTGTCACCAGCATCTTTGCTATCATAGTATCTGTCAGTGTATTGCCCAGCAATGCCCATGCATAGCATGTCACCCTAAAGGCATGCCTTGTACCTGCCCCTTTAAAGGTGAGCAGGTAAGAAGGGAATAGTTATGCAGAGTCCCTGTATACTGCAAGGATGGGGGACAGCACACATGAGTGTGAACAACTGGACTGGGCACTTCCAGAAAGGAACTGTAGGGGTATGGAAAATGTGCCCGAACTATTAATCAGTCTTCTTCTGATGAACAAGGAGAAGAAGCATGAATGGACATTAAGGTCAAGGCCACGTCCAGGCATATTTCATCCTTGGTTGTAACCAACACCTGCAGGACACACACTGTGAGTGCTTTCATCTGAACTATGCCACAATCACAGAGCTGTGTGACATGGTCCAGCCCCATGTGGCCCTGATGACACGATGATCATGGGCAATGTCCAAGGGGACAAAGGTTCTATATGCCATGGTGTACTGTGCCACAGGGTCATTCTAGCGGGTGGCAGGAGTTGTCATGGGTGTCAGCCAGTCTTTTATGAGCAGGGCACTGCACCAGGCCACCAATGTCATGGTCCTACGTATGCAGGACCACATATCTTTCTCCACAGTGAAGGCAGACGTACAGGCCACCAAGGAGGCCTTCTATGCCATGCATGGCATGCATAATGTACTGGGGGCCATAGACTGCAAGCATGAGGCAATCCAGACCTCAACTATGGACAAGTCATCTTCACGCCCAGCTACTGGTGCTGTCGTTATCAAAGATGCTGAAATAAATGATGTTTATAAATTTAACACTGAATCTAATGACTGCTTTCAATGTGGGTGAGTGGCACTGGTTGTCTCCTTGCCAATATCAGAAACTACCTGGAAGACCAAAAATAAAGTGCAAAGAAAGTATCATGTTATCCCCCTAGAAACATCACAGAAGGTGTCCCTCAAGGCTCAATTCTGGGACCCCTACTTTTCTCACTGTTCATAAACAACCTGACAATCAACTGTGGGGAAGATACAGTGCTACTTTTTGCAGAAATCACTGTCCTGTCCTGTATTGCATCACTGATAATACCCAGACCATAGATAGCCTCCTACCAAGTGATTTGACAGATCTGCAGGGACTGTTCTCATGTAATAGCCTTATCCTAAAGACCCCCCCAAAATAAGGTCATGCTGTTTGGATCAAAGTGAAAGCTGCAGCAATACTGTGGGCTTTTTAGAGTTAAACACCTGCACAGGATCCCAGCTGGAACTTGTGGACAGCTTCAAATGCATCAACCTATACCTGGACAAACCCTATCATACAAATATCATATTGACACCATCACAAAAAACTTAAACTGAGAGCTGGATCTTCTTTATAGATTAAAAGACTACCTAACCAACTAATCTTGTCTGGCCATTACAAATAGCATACTGCTTACCACCCTATCCAATGGAGCAACTACAATACTGAATGCCAAAGAAACCAAACTGGTAAGATTCAGAAACCTTTACAACAGAGTTAGCCACTTTAGCCTTGGCAACCACAGCAAAGATCATCACTGTAGAGTTCTAGAACAACTAAATTGGCCTCCAGCACCGTTGGATGCAATTTGCCATGCTTAGTCTGGCTTTCAAAATCCTCAGGCTAAACTCTTCACCTAGCCTGGTCTCAGCCCTAACTAGATGTCCTCCCCTCAAAAATCCTCAGATCAGCTACCACTCTATCTCTGGTGACCTCTAGAATGAAAACAGATCTAGAACAAATATCCTTTGCATACTCAGCTCTGTTGAACTCCCTTCCCCCATATCAAAGACTGCCAAACCCATGGCACCTTGAGATTAGCCCTAAAGGATCTCTTCTTGGCCTCAACTACCTGTAACTGCTAACAACATGGTCCTCTGCTGTAGGCCCTAGACTGCTAGTCCACTGTACTGAATTGACATGCTGTTCACTTCTGATGACTTAATGTAACTGAGTTCCTCTTGACGTTACAAAACTGCACTAATTGTACTGTATTTTAACACAATGTCATTGTGCTCTGCCTCTCAATGTTACTGTCCAGTATGTAAAAATCTGTGTAACTAACTTCTCTGTACAACATATGTGCTAACTCTATGATGTACCTAATGTTCAAACTTTATCCTGTACTGTTATCTGTAACTAATTCTGAGTGGTCTCTGAAAGGGAAACTTGAGTTCCTGTGGGCCTACCGGGTCACCAAAATACAATCAATCACTCAATCTATCAGCAAATTAATTCAGTGCACTTTCAACAAAGGATTTCAGGGAGTAAGTTTGTTTGCTTGTTTCTCCCAGTATTGTTACTCTGGAGCACTCATTGGTCTAAAATGGCTGTTATTATAGACCTACAACACAAGCAGACAGAACTGCACATTGGACAAGGATATGCAATAAGAGATGAAGTAATTGCACAGAACTAAATGTGTATTCATTTCTTAAGTTCCTAGATACAGTAAGGGATATGAGGTTCATAGCATGCTGAATGAACAGTTGAGCTTTTTTACATCTCACAGCCCACTTGCGAGCTCTTGTTAAAATCTCCAAAGCTCTTTTATAAACTGTGCAGACTAGAGGCCCCAAATGGCACATGAAGCAGATTTATGCACTTTCAATGTATAAAAAGTGGTTGCTGCAGCTTTTTCAATAAGGGTGTACTTGGGGTGCTTTATTCAGATTAGTCTGGGCATTCACATACCTCTCAACCTCTGGACTCTGAAATGAGGGACACCAACAATTGAAATGAGGAACAATGAGGGACATCACACTCTGAAATGAGGGATACCATGAGAGACAGCAGAATTTCAACTTTATGGCTATCCTGGGGCACAAGACACTGCACCACTAGCGGTAGCATCCAGGCACTAGTCAGCCAGATCAATGCCAGAGCCAAGTTAAGTTCCCTGGCTTCCGTTAAATCTCATTTTGAGCAAGTCAGAGTGCAGACAAGCTCACTCACCTCTGTCTCCCTCTCACAGTTCACTCCTTACCCTTTGATGTACATAGCAGACTGAAATGCAGCAGCTGAAAGTTCTCCCCAAGTCCCCAGATTCCCCCTGACCCCCAACCCCCAACACAAGTCAGGCTGCAGGCAGGCTCACTCACCTCTGTCTCTCTCTCACAGTTTACCTCTTACACTTTGATGTACAGAGCAAACTGATGTGCAGCAGCAGAAAGTTCTCCCCAAATTCCCAGACTCTCCCCCCCAACCAACTGGCTACACAGTGCCATCATGATGAACAAGTAGACTCTGTACAGGTCCTGACCTGCCTCATCTCCTCATAGAAGTGGCAGTGGCAAAATCCAGGCAAGAAGAGGCTGGCAAGCAAAGTGTGGCAAACCAACTGTGTATCCATCCTTTTTCTCCACCTCTCATTCAGTTCAGGCTAGCTCCTCTGTGCCAGCGGTGCCATCATGACCACTATGATGCAAGAATAACATTTCCAACACACCCAACTGACAACCAGACTGATACAGCTAGCTGTCTAGCTCCAAGTCACAAACAAAAAAAAGTACTCCTCTTCTTTCTCGTCCTATCGTCTTCGCATACAGAAAATAATTCTCCAGCTCCAACAATTATTTTTAAGCTGCTGGTGAATGGTGAGTTCTTCAAGTTCGACCGTGCTCACACTGTCCTCCACAATCCCAGAGTCCTCTCTGGCTGTGTGCATCATTGTGGTGCGGTAATGCGCTTCAAAGCACCAAACTGCCAATTTCAAGCTGTGCCCCACATTGACTGACACTGCGAGAGAAGGAGGAGCAGACTCGTGGACTGGACCAACACCAACCCCTTGTGCCAATGCTACAGCCCAGTCATCTTGTAGGCTTGTCCTTGCCCCATTGGTCATGCACGCTGCTCACTCCCAGAGGCCCAGGCATCCAAAAGCCAGGACTCAATAGATTAGTCATGTGCATTTAAAGGGCCTGCGCTGACATCAATACTGTCATTGTCAAAGCCAGTCTATGAAATCCAGGACAATGACCAGTGCTGGTGGGACAGCGGGACAATATCCAGATTTGGGGGCAAATGTGGGATATCTTACACAGTGTGGGACACTTGTGAGGTATGGGTATTTCGTTTTGTATGCCTGATATTCATTAAGATGCTGAGTCAGATTCGTTTTTAATTTGGGTTTGTTTTTGCTGTACATTAGAATTTTTTGTACAACACTTAGCTACCTTCCAACACTGATCCAAAAAAAGAATCGACCCCCTTCATCAAATATCCCTTATACCCTAAGCCATTAATAATAACTCCCTCATCCCCAGAAACCTGATACTTTTCCAAATAAATGTCCCTCCACCCACTACCTCATCAAGCCTCATTCCTTCATGACTGGCCATGCTGCATGGATGCAACACTTGTTTCTCTAGCTCCTGATCGATAATGGTGTGAGGGGGAGGCACAGTCCAGAACTGTCTCCTTGACTAAGATGGCTCTATGGCTGTTTTCAGTAAAATATTCCAGACTAACTCATCAGTCTTCTTTTCTTCCTATCGCTGATTTGAGCCTTCTTTGACGTGCACATGTGCAACCCTCTCCCTCAGCATTCTCATTATGAATGAAAGGCAGTTGTAGGGGGAGACAGAGTAGTGAATACTGTTGTAGAATGCACACACCACTGGTTACCCTTTCTTACCCAGCTGGCTGTCACTTATCAGGAGGACAAGGCACCAAGGTAGACTGGCAAGCAAGTGCCAAAGAAGGCTGGAACCAAAGGCAGGAGGACAAATGCATCACTGAGTTAGCCAAGAATTAATCACCAACACTAACCATGGAGGCAATTCCAGATTGTGTCCTACCTCTCCTCCCCTTCCCCCAAGATCATGGATTGGGGCAATAGGAGAAGGTGGATTGAATTCCAAAGCCCAAGCTGACCGATCATGAATCTATGGGGCTTGGTGAGGGATGTGATAATTAAGAAAATACAGCAGCAGATTGGTGATTTAGGGGGTGTTTTTATTATTGAAAGATGCGGACGTAGAGGAGTTTTAGGGGCAGCATGAAAGAAGAGCATTGCCCTCTTGGGCCTAGCTAGTTGAGAGTGGGTAGAGGCTATTTTACTCTTTTTTTTGTTCTTCACGAGTGTCCCAAACAAAATGACAGCATCTTTCTGGTACTGAAACAGAGCCAAGTGGCACAAAAGTTCTGATGCTCACAGTTATTTTTTGTTTTCGGTTACCTTTCTTTATGTTTAATTAATAAGATGTACATGCAATTGTCTAATGTGCACACCAAAACCAAAAAATGGACTAAGCAAGAGCATTCACTATTATTTCAGATATGTAAACCAATGTTTCAAGGCAACAAAGGGCCATGTAGTAGTTCAGGTGGGGGAGGGGTGAACATGTAGTCTCTGCTGGGAGGCAAGAGTAAAATCAGAGACCACCAAATACTACTGTATATGCTACACAACATGCGCTAATTTATAGGGAGGCCTCACCCACCCTTCTTCCCAGGGTACTCTGTGATTTCCTTTGTAAGCACAATTCCAGGCATACCTTAATGACCTGCATTGTCTTCATATCCACTGTTTCTGGTTGTAGGCTTTTTTATCCTTACACCACCCTATGGGAAAAGATGGGTCAACAAATCATACTCTTGAATTTACTGCTTGTGAGCCTCAAGGCATGCTCCAGTGTCCTATTGGAGGATCCCATATTAAACATCTCTGTTTGTCTGATCGTGGCTATACCCTACAGTGTGTGTAAAACTATCATCATGTTCCCTCTGCCTCCTTTTCTACAACATAAATATGTTAAGCATCACCAACCTCTCCTCATAGCTTTTGTGCTCCCTACTCCTGATGATTACGGTGACCCTTTGTTACACCCTCTCTACTCCCTCAATAAATGCTTAGTATTAGAGAACACAGAAATGCGCACTGTACTCCACATGGGGCCAGACCAGGGCCTTAAAAAGAGGCAGGATTACTTCATCTGCTCTGCTAATACAAAACAACATTATTCCAGCCTTCCTTGAGAACAGCCATGCACTACTTTTCTCATCATGCTTTAGCCCAATGTCTATTATGACCCTCTAGGTCCTTTTTGTTCTCCACTACAGAAAGAGGAGCCCAGCAAGGTGTAAAGGTCATACTTCTTTTTTTTTCCTCCCCAAGTGTACCACCTTCCATTTGGCCACACTGAGTGTATGGCTTTCAGGAGGCTGGCCACTTGCTTAACTTGTTCACATCTCCTGAAGTTTGTCCCATCTTCATGGAATTTACCTCCTTTGCCAGGTTAGTGTCATCAGCAAATTTATAAAGCTTGCTGCAGACTCCAGCTTCCTGATCATTGATAAAAATGTTGCACTGCAGTGACCACAGCATCAATTTTTGAGTGAAATCACTCAGTACCCTCTTGACTTGGAACAGTACCCATCAACCACAACCCTGTGGTTCCTTCTCCCAAGCCAGTTTGCAATCCACCTTTTGCATGCATCATGTATAACACAGTGGTGCACTCTAACCAGAAGTCTGTCATGCACTGCAGTGTCAAAGGCATTCCTGAAGCCAAAACAGATTATGTCTCAGGCCTTACCTTGTGCACTTCCCTGGTCATCCCATTGATGAAGGTGATCAAGTTGGTTTGGCATGATCTGCTCTTCATAAACCCTTTTCATCAAGTGATCCACAAATCAGACCTATATAAATGATTCCATGACCTTGCCCAGCACTGGTGTCAGGCTGACCAGCCTGTAGTTACTATTACAGGTGTAGACATTCACCTTACTTTATGTTTAAAAAAAAATTGGCCATACTGAATATCTAAACATAAAAATAATGAAGATTGCCTTTTAGGGGATTTTGGACATACAGTAAAGCAATGTCCAGTTAAGGGGACATGAATGTAGATCCACCCTGTGCTTGTCTAATTTCCTGAGGAGCCAGACACATATCTCCTAGTCGTCTTCCTTGGGTCAGCTAGGGGCTGGAACATGGGCTTCTAATTTTATGACAGATGCCCAGGTATGTCTCATCCAGTTTCTCAGGTCAACTGAGGCCATGCAGAACTGTAAACTGCATATGAAAACTGTGAGAAAGACAGGAACAGAGAGGGTCAGGAACATATTAATGTGGTGATGGAAGTAACTTAAGCTTCCTCTTTCCACCCATTCTGCTGCATGGCCATGACTATCCAAGTTTGCATGCAGACATCACAGATCCAAGAGTTGTTCCTGCAAAACAGTGGTGCAGGGTTGGTGCTTGCTAGGAGGGCAGCCAGCACAAAACAACCAGTAAAGTCACTGTAACTGCACTTGTGTCAACTCCAAAAATCACACAGAAATTAATCTTGCAAATGGGATACCCCCTTACCAAGGCCTCACAGCCAAAGCACTGGGGTAAGGGCATTTTGGCTCTAGCACAATAAAAATTGCATTTGCAAGTTTAACTTATGTGTGATTTTTGGAGTTGCCATGAGTGCTGTTACCGTGTAGACATGAATACATGCCTAAGATCTGTAATGCTGCCACAGTTCCTGCTGTGAAACAGTGTAACCTTGCTCTTCTTCCAGAAAAAACCTTCTCTGGAAGTCTGAACAGTGCTTCCTTCCACAGCTTTACCAGGTAGGCTATTCAACACGATCATAACCCTCTGTGTTGAAGTAATGTTTTCTAATGTTCCCCTTATCCAACCTCCACCCAGATTGAATGCATGCCGTCTAATTGTACACACACTCACTAGCTGAAAAACCTGTGTATACTCTACCTTATTTATCCCCTTGAACACTAGGATAATTCCTCCTCCCTGCCTTCTCTTCTCTAAGCTACAGTACAAGTCGCATTAAACTGTTCCACTAATGAGTTGATTTAGCATTGTTTTTCACAGTTCGCAACACACTGGCAACTCATACTGCATTATTTTTCAGTACATAACAAGCTCAAGGACAATGTTTGTAAAATGTTTTTGCAACTGAGTAGAACTGATCTGCAGTCCTGTAATGATGCAATGCAAAACTGAGTTTTAGCTCTTAAGAAATAGTTTGTGCTGGGCTTTGTGCTGGATCCAGCAATACTTATGCATCTCGGTCAGAAATGCTAAAATAACTCATTGGAGGACCAGTTTAATGAGACTTGTACTGTAAATAATTTGAGTACTATACAGTGTGTTCAAACTCTCATTGAAGCTCATGCACCCTAAGCTACTAAGAACTTGATGACCCATGTTAGACTATCTGAATCTGATCAATGACTTTTATGCAGTGCAGAGAACTGTATGCCATGTGTGGTCAAGCCAAAAACATGTACAGGGGAAGGATTTTCTCTCCTTACAGTACCTGTTCTTTACCCTCTTCTAATACAGTCCAAGACTGTGTTAGTCTTCTTGACAACTGAAACACATTGCCTGCCTAACTTTATCGTACAGAGAGTATCCATTTCCTAACAAAACATTGACAGTTGGCATCAGCAGAACTCAGTTATACAAAATCTACCCTACAGACCTTCCTGTTTTTATTACTGAAGATTTTGAAGGATATTTTTGCTTAGATGTCATCTGTTCACAACCTGTTGCCACAAAAATGATTACTATGTCAAAAGCAGAAGATTATGACTTCAAAGCAGGAAATGCTGCAAAGCTGGATATGTATGAGGGGCAAACAGCCTGTCTTAACGAAACTGTCTTTAATTATAAAGAATGGAATTACTGGAGATTTACATTTGTTTAAAATGTTATGAGATGTATGTTTTGCCAGTACAATGATATATTTTTTTAACAGAAACGTGGGTGGACTGGATGGAACATGTATCTTTTTCCGTCCTCATTGTCTATGTTGCTGTGTAAGCTGGAAAACAAATTTGCTGTTCACAAATACACCTAGATCTCTTTGCTCAGTTATGCACAAAACACCTGGCCTGGATATTCACAGATTCAGGTTTCTGCTTGTAAAATGTTTGCTTTAGAAGATATAGCAAACACATAAAGAGTGCTAAATACATTTTCCAGTATACAGTACCATCCAAATGAGCCAGGCACTACTCCAGCAAACTATAGCCCCCTACTGGCCACATTAGAAATATGGCTAATAAGGGGGTAGGAAGCTGACAAGAGCAAAGAATCAGAGTCTGCAAATGGAAATGGTGATTGCTCCATGGGAGCCATCTCCCATATTTGTATATCCCCATGTGAATGGCCCCATACCACAGGCAAGACACTCTCGGATCATTTGCATCTCATTAAAGTGATTTACACTAGTTTCCCAAATGCCTTTTTCACATAGTATGCCATTGTCATCCATGCTTCAGATGTTGAAGCTGCAATTTGTTTTGTAAAAAAAAACTTTCGTAATTAATTTTTTTGATGTTTTATCAATGCTTTGTTTCTAGCTGCCCTTCAGTATTCTTTGTGGAGCCACAACCCCAGAATGATGTCATGCAAGGGAACTGTCAATATTTTACATACTGCAACATGGAATTCTGGGTAATACATACAGCAACAGAGAATTCTGGGTAAATTATAAAGTTGACTTACAGGTTCCTTACTCAGAGGTGCAGTTTCTTATTTTGATAGTGGTGACTACAGTATGGCATCTTATATGTAGGTATACGTAGCAAGGCATTGTGTGTACAATAAGAAACTGTTCTCCAATGTCCTTACTGCAAAGTGCAGTCTCCTACTTCTGTAGTGGCTTCAACAATGTAGGCTTGCTTATGTTTATTATTAAAACAAAACATTTTGAAATTAGTATCTAGTTGACAAGATTTCTTTACTGAGAGATGTAGTCTCCTATTTCTGTAGTGAACACAGAAATATAATAGCCTGTATACTAATTTACATAGTGAGGTATTGTGGGTTCAGTAAGTAGATGACTTTTCTATCTCTCTAATCAAAGTGTAGTCTCCAATTTCAGTAGTGTTTATAGCAGTAGTCTACAGAAAAACTTCTGGAAAATGTTTTTGTGATGCAGGTAGGCCAAAAGGATAATTTGCCATTCTGTGTAGATGTTGTTTCACTTTTACTGCCTGCTGCTGAAGTGACAAGTCTGAAGAGGCAACTCCTGTCAGAATGTGGTACTGTGATGATGCTTTTCTATATTTATGTTATAGGGCTTGAATGGCTGTAAGTAGTTCAGGAGTGTAATTATGGGTAAATGAATACATGACTATGAGCTGCTTTCAGCCAATCAAATCACTAGAATTTTTCTATACATGTTAAAATGCTTGATACAGCTACTTGCAAACAGTGTAAAGGGTCAGCTAAAAACTGACAGTGTCCTTTAAAAATATTGTTTTGCTTGCATAATGTCACGTTTGAGGGTTGCAGCACTGAGAAAAAAAGGGACAGTGTTATGCAAATGAAGCACAACACATAACTAAAAGAATTATTTTGCCATGGAAACAGCACATTTTGGAAGTTTGAATGGTAGGAGACTGATTCACAACTCCTACAAGTTACTACTTCAACTTGCATAAATTACTTTAAGGCCTCCATATATGTCAGAAGCAAAAAGTCAATTGCACAGCAACCCCCCTGACCAGTCATCCAGTAATGCAGCCCCATTGCCTGGCAGTCTAGTGATCCTATATCAACTGACTGACCATCTGTTTTCCCACAGTATTCCCTGGCAATCTAGTGCTTCCTCCATCCCTTCAATTGCATGTCATAGTTTAAACTCTCATTCCCTGGAAGTCTAGTGGTCTACTCACATCATAGCATATAACATTCCCTGGCAGTCTAATAGTCCCCCGCCCCGATTACCAATATCCTTTGTGATATGAAAGTTCTCCCACCCCAAGCAAGCTGATAACACTACCAATAGCACAGTTTCTCCACCGACCCTCCCCCAATCACCTTACTGGGCAAAGCACCCCACCTCCTAATAGTTTAGTGGACCTCCCAACCTGGGAGGCAAACCCCCCCTCTGACAGCAGTTGGCCCTCCCCCACATCTCATCACCACCACCAGCCAACATCTGCCTCACACACCAAATGCCCAGTAATACTGTACATTTAAGGTGTAAAGCAGATGGATGCCGTCAGTGGTGGTGATAGGTAGGGGAGTGCTGTCTGCTGTCAGAGGGGGGTTTCTAGTCACTGTCAGAGGGGGCTTGCCACCATGTAGGTTCAGAGTTCACTCTACTAACAGAGAAATCTGGAAGGGCACTCTGGGGTCAGGGATTGAGCTATCAGTAGTTTTATCAGTGAATTGCAGGACAGGAGGACAGGAGGGTACCCACAATGTGGGGGAGGGCACTAGACTTCCAGGGAATGAGGGTACAGTACATGCTATAACCAGTGATCGGGGGTGTGAGGGGTCCATTGGACTACCAGGAAATAAGGGTATAAACTATGACAGCGGAGAGGGGGTTGGTGGGGGAACTACTTGGCTGGCAGGTAATGAGGGTATTTGATATGAAGAGCAATCTGGGGGTGGGGGGAACACTAGATTGCCAGGGAATGAGGGTATGAACTATGACGGGTGATCAGGGGCCAGGAGTAGGGTTACCACCTGTCCCTATTTTCTCAGGACAGTCCTGATTTGGGCAGCTGTGTCCTGCAGAAAAACATGAAAAATACAAAATGTCCTGACATTATGGTAGAACAAATATTTTCTGATTTTCCTCTAAATGTTGCAAAAAACTATAATACCTTAACTAAAGTACCTTAAAATAATAAAAAACACAAGAAACAACTAAAAAAACTACAACACTTAGTCTTAATTCTAATCATTTAGAGAAAACATGACTGTTGCATTGGTTGAGATGACATACTGTCCTGTGAAAAATCCTGTTTCAGTAAGAGGTGTCCCACTTTGGGCTTCTTAAAAGGTGGTAACCCTAGCCAGGAGACCACTAGACTGTCAGGAAATTAGGGTATATACAATGTCAGGGGGGAAATGAAGGTTCAGTACAGAAGTGCAGCGGCATGAAACCAAGTTTGGGGAGCCATTACATAGGGCAGCACTAACAGCTGTCTAACACCACCACAAACATTTGGATTTGTCCATGTATTTATGTATATAACATTAGTTCCAGTATAGTTAGGGTTGCCTGGCCATTTCTATGTTAAACCCCAAATTATGCACTTTAATAACTTTGCCACTGTACAACGGATTTGCCTGAAATTTTGCATATGCAGTCTGGTACCACAGTTCTCTGGATCTGGCAAGTTGCATTATGGTCGGATAAGCAGTTGCGGAACTGCAGAGCACCAAAAATTGTAATAAAATGGGAGTTTAGTGCGTTTCTTTGCTCGTGACTACAGCCCACATGATTTGTCTGTTTGGTCTGACATCTTCAGGGAAAATGCTGTCTGGATCACTGATGTGCCTTTCGAAGATTTGGTGAAAACATTTTAAACCGTTCAAAGGTTATTCAAAAAACAAGTTTCCTATTATAGTCAATGGGAAAAAAATACATGTGTCTCTCAAAAACTGCCGCCGCTATATTTTATGTCGCAAATGGCCCTTTTATTGTCATGCAGTGGTCATCTTGTTTTCACTTAATGAGACAGAAAAATGCCTGACTTTTAAATTTGGGACCGCCTAAGAAAACAATGGCTGTTGTGTTTGCCTAGTTGGGTCCTGAGGATCACAGCACTACTTTTTTGGGGGGTAATCCCACCTAGAAATGCCTTTTTGGTGCTCGGACCCTTTGTACTGTTGCAAATTGTGACAGAACATTTGCAACACTTTTGCAAATCACAAATGTGTCTTGCCCATTCTGTCACAAAATTTTCGAAACTTTTGCGATTTGAGAAAGAACATAACACAAAACCAGCAATTCTTTGCCACCCCACTTTTGAGTTGAAATTTGCAGGGTGGCAAGGAATGGTCCCACAGATGTGCCTTTTGGTGGTTTGGCCCAAAGCATTCCATGGGCCCATAGTTACAGCACTCCAAAGTTGAGAAATTTCCCATAGGCTAACACTGCGGCATCCGCGGTGATTTTCGACTTCCATATTTCAGAAACAGTGTGAGATATGATTTTTCATTCTCCATAGCTAAGCCCGCAAGAAGGTTTCAAAGTCATGAATATCACTGCAGTGGAATTTTTTTCACAGTTGATATAGTTACTGAGATATTGCCAAATTAGTGTTACAAGGCTTCCTTTTCACTACTATTCAGCTGCTGTATGCCACTGTACTTATGTGTAAGTGGGAGCGCAGGGCCCAGAGGGCCCATGCTCCCACATACACATACAATTATGAACAAATGGGCAGTGTGTGTGGAACACAGGGCCTGGAGGGTCCACACTCCCACTACCACATAACAGTTACTAGTTAGATTACACTTTCTCAAATAGAAGGGAAATTCATTGCAAGAAACTCTGTTAGTGCATCATTTAGGGTTGATACTACACTGACAAAAGTTAGGAAATTTGGTGTTAAGGTTACCAACCCCTACCACCCCATCCACACACCCCCTCTTCACACCAACAGGCATCGGGGTGTGCGTTGGGGCCACTGGGCCTGACTCTACCCCCATTCTCCTATGCTGCATCATCTCAGCTGGTTTACATATGGAATGGGGTGAGGTTAGGCCGGCGACTAATGCACACCTCAGCACCTGTTGGAGTGAGTAAGGAGTGAGGGGAAGGCGGTAAGGGTTGGTACCCCTAACAACTAATAGATATATATAGTATGCAAGCATAGTTATTACCTGCTTTGCATAGGAACAATGGCATCAGTTAGTGCTGCTCACTAACTTTTTAGTGCCTCACTAAGTATGCCTTTCAGTATGATATGTTTAGCGAGTTCTCTGCTTTTGGAGTGCTAATCACTGTTAGCGAGGTGCTAATCTGTTTTGCTCTGGCTAACTGCTTTAGAATATCCTGGCCTGGGTGCATGTGCAACCCAGATTACTCATTATATGGTTCATACATTGCACTTCTCAGCAATAATCTAAACCCCAATCTCTAGCCAACATGCCTCATGTGGGCAGATCCTCTTGTAGTGAATCCCTCCCTCTTTTGTGTCCAATTTTTGTGCCAATTTAGTGTAATCAGAAAACTTTTTCAGCCTGCTACTGGTCCCCTCCTCCAGGTCAATACTAATTACCTTTAAAAAACAAAGGACCCAGAATTAATCCCTGAGCTAATCAACACAGAACATTCTTCAGCTATGAATAATGACCTGCTCTACCATTTCTTCCTATCAAGCATTTAGCCATCCACTTCCTGTATACTTTGTGGGCTTCATATTTTGCAATGTTCTGCCTGAGCTTTCTATATGGTACTGTGTCAAAAGCCTTGCTGGGGTTAGAAAGATTATATCTGCTATATAAGCATGATAAGGGAATTCCAAGTGCCCTAATTGGCCAAGACTTGATTTTAGCAAGATCTTGGGAGCACCCAATGTATGGCTAAATACAAGCCCCTGACAGCATGGATGCAACACATTCCATAACAATGTGCCAGCCCAGTCGAATTTTAATTTTCAAACTAGTAGCAATGTTTTTTTCATACAACTTCTCTACCCAGTAAGGGTATTTTAAAATTGACATTCTGATAATGCCAAGCTAAAAATACAGTGATTGGAGTATAATGACCAGGAGGTTACTACCAAAATGCTGGTTACTTATCGCTGAAACTGATTAAGAGACCTGAGAGGTCTCAGAAATTTGTGTGAAAATTCTTCAGTCAGTCTAATAAAAGGTATTACCACACTAAATGTGTACTAGGTTTTCCTGAGACTAATATGGAACAACTGACCTGCAAGACAGGACAATTCTTTTCATCTGCATGAGTTTGTAATATACCGTGCTATGCAGTACTGTATGTACGTATTCAGTCCTCACTGTTTTCTTTTTGCTGTTGCTTGGGTCTATAATCTTAACCTGTAGGTTCAGTACACTGCCAGGCATTCCATTATATGATGTACCATTTTGTTACAAAATACTTACTAAACATTGGCTGTAATAGAGGACTTTTTGTGTTGGTAGCTTGTTCATATTTCTGTTACCTTGAAAAATACTGTAGCTGGAACTATCCCAAGCACCTCTTGTAAAAGGCATGGCTTTAGATAGTGCATTTATCTTAATGTCTGTGGGTTGACTGTTTCTTACTTCAGTTGATCAAATGTATGGTGAACAGGCTGTTTAAAAAAGCAGCTATACAACCATGTGAATAAAGATCGAAGCAGTGGTAGCAGCAGATCTTAATCAAGTCAAACAGCATCTGGGCTAGTGTAATGCCTTCAGGTTGTGTAAATGTAATTTGGAATTTCATTTCCAAATATGCTGCTCTAGCTTTTCAAATGATGTGAATATGCACGTTTTGTAAGACTTTTCACATACCTTTTGCAGTTTGTTTAAAGTAAAACTCAATTATTTAATATATTCATAAGGAATATGACTAAGATGTTTTGCTTTAAAGAGTTAGTGTACTGCCTAAAACTACTGTTAGTTATTAAAAGTAGTCAACTATTACTTTTTATGTCTAAGGTACTTTTTCTTTTCCCTTTGATTAACTTGAAGATTGTTTACCTGATGTTAGTAGGTGTGGTGTGTGGGACAGACCTCTGTCTGGCAGCTGACATATCTGTCTCAGTTCACCATCACCACATCATCAGCGCTGTGACCTCACTGACTGTGACATCACTGTTACTTAGAAACTGTCACTTAGTGGCTGCCAGGTCAGTCACCTGTGATTTCACTGAAATCACAATGCTGATGATGTAGTGGGGGGGGCATAGATATGTCAGTTGTCAGGATAAGAGCTGTTCCACACATCCAGTGCAATATTATCACATGGAAGACTTCGTAATGAGCAAAAGGAAAAAAAACTGACTACGACTTCAAATTTACAGTATATTCCTGTCTCCCTTTTTTTGGCTCCACTAGCTCGTTAAGGGGTAGTTGTAGTAATAAGACATATTTCATAACCAAATATCCTTCACGCTGTTTTTACATAAAATGTAAGTCTGTGTTCCAGTAGCAAATTATAGGGCTTTTAGTAAAACTAATGGAAGTTTGTATTTGCCAAACAGTGAGATTTATGGCTAGTTTTATTTCCATAAATTATTGCCTAGACATGTAATTGTAATCGTCCACATCTGTGACTGTCTATACTGTACTTGGGAAGAGCTTTGGATACTTCTTTGGGGAGGGGTAGGGGTGGGGTGAGAATAAAGGTAGACTGCTATGTATGAGATAAGATAGTTATCTTACAATTAGATGATTTGAAGGGATTCTGTGTTTCTAAATCTTTAATAATAAACAGTTGTGCTGTCCTTCAGACAAACAAAAAATGCATATCATATACTATGTCCTCAAATGTCCCCTGCAGAGCTAAGACAAACTAATGTACTGAATCATGACCTTGCCTGAAACTACAAGTCTGGAAAGTGCTGTGACCCGAAATATAGTACCTTTGCAAATCATTGGATCTGACTGACTGCACACTGAAGTAGGACTTGGTCACGTTGTAATCACAGCATGCAAAAATATTAAGCTTGCAGTTGCTGTTGCTCTCCAAATGTGTTCTCTCTTTGTCAAAGAAAAATAATGAAAGCACAGGCATAACATGTTACCTAACATGGATGACACCATACAACAACATTACAGTGGGCTCATGACTGGGTTGCGGCACACCCTTTCATTTTGTTTTGCAGTTAATTGATGGGACAGTTTTCAATAATGATTAAGAATAAACACAATGAGGAGTGGGGTTCTGCACAAAGATAGTTTCAAAATATTTTTCTTCAATCTTTTGATCCATGGCAAAAGTGGAGTCTTAAAGTTTTTATGTCTTAGAAGTACCCTATTGCTGGTTCATTAATACTGTATATTTAATAAGCTGGAATTCAGTATAATGTATACTGTACTTTTCAAGTGAAATTATGAATAACAGTAATGATATAAAGATCAAGGTTAAGGTTCTCCCCTTTCATAAAGGGGTGACCATCCTCGCCAGTGAACTACTGTCCTGTTTCTCTCTTTTCCATGCTGGCCAAATTCTAGGAGAAGCTAGTGCTCACTCAACTCTCTGCCTTCCTCCATTCCTGTAGTTTCCTCTCAACTTTCTACTTTGTTCCCAAAAAGACCACCCGTATGCATCTTTCCTTCTCTTTGTAGCGGATTTATTCCAGAAGAGGTTCCCCCACAAATAAGTGAAAACAAAGACCCTGCCGCCAACAACTGTGTATGGAAAATAGCTACATGGTAAATCACACTATGCCAAAATGCCATATGTCAGACATAGTGCGATTTACCCTTACACACCATTGCTGTCACAGATCACTCTGGGGAGGTGGGGCATGGGGGGATGAAACTCAGAGAGGTGAAACGCGGGGTCAGGGGATTTACCTTCCCAACTCCAGGAGGGATGCAACTCGGGGGGCTGCAACTCTGGGGGTGGGAGGATTTACTATTTCAAATCCGGGGGGAAGCAATTCAGGGTGGTGCAACTTGTGGGTTGGGGGAAGGGATTAAAGATGTTGTGAAGATTTAATTTGTTGCAAAGTTCTGGCGAAGTTGGCAAATTCACCTCCATAGAGCAATCTGCAAAGTTTTGCTATTAGCCTCAAAATTCGCCTATGTGACTTCACCATTTTTTTTTGTGGAATTTTGCTGCAAAGTATGGACTTTCACCCATGAAATTCTACACTTCACTGTCAAGATTCTGCACTTTGTGGATTGAACTTTGCACTTCACAGATTTCACAGATCACTCAGAACTCAGTGAATTGCACTAAATTAGTAGATTAATTCACAGACAGAAGTTTTCCAACTTTGCCCATCTCTACCGGGCAGATACTATCGCAACTCCAGAGGGGGTGCAACCCGGAGGGGCAGGGATTTATTTTTCCAACTCCTGGGAGGATGCAGCTTGGAGGGGCAACTGGGGGGAGAGTAACTATTCTAACTCTGGGGGGCATGCAGCTCTGGGGTGGGGCAGGGTGATAGGAGCAACACACCAAAAAAATAAATGAAAGAAATTCCCATAGTCAAACCCAGGTCTGCTGGATGTACAGTACAGTAGCAAGCTCATTCAGAGGCTGTTACTCCACCTCTACACTACACTGCCTGCACAGGTAGGCAGCACACATTAGCAAACTTTAAGTAGTCAGCATGACGGAAAACAGCTGCAGGAACAGTGCTATAGCATCTGCACTGTTAACTCCATGTAGCTGTTTTCACTCACATTATTATGTCAGTGAGTGTTTCACTTCGCTGACATTACAGCGTGATCTTGACAGTATACCTCCAGAAGAGGATGAACCAGGGGCTAATATTCATATGTATGCAGATGATGCCATCCTCTACTCCACAAATGCCTCAGTCGCTGAGCTTCAAGCATTGCTGCAACATGGCTTTTGATAATGCCTGGCACTGGTTCTGCTCTAACTGGCTAATGCTTAATGCCAAAATGACTGTATTGACATCCTTTGACTCCAGACAGAAGCTGGCTAGGATCCTTTTCATGCCCACACTCACTACTCTTGATGTCACCCTATAAATAATGTCCCTCTTTTAAGTACTTTGGTGTGTTTCTTGACAGAAACTGGGATTCTTCCTCACACATCAACACTATCCACAAAACCCTCTGCCCTAAACTTGGCTCCCTTTACCATAACAAATCATTTATCCCACTCCCAGTCCATTTGGAAATTGTTCTCACAAAGATTCTTCCAGAATCGGATTATGCCAATGTGGTCTATGGAGCTGTTCTAAATGCATCCTAGCCAGACTGGATTCCTTTTGTCATTCCTTCTGCCCCTTTGCCTCTAACTCCTCCTCACTAACTCATCACTGTCTCCTTTACCATTGCCTATGTCTCCCAGCTCTAGATTCCCAGCGTCTATTGCACTGTATCACCTTTCTCTCCAAATTCTGGTTCTCATCCCTTCCTTGTTACCTCAACTCCTGTTTATCCATTTTCCCTTCACTCCTCTTATAACTTTTCTCATCCTACCTGCTGGACTACCACTGGATAAATTACTTTCTCTATCTGGCTTCTCATCTTCTGGAACAAACTTTCTATTCTCATTCTCCTCTTCATGACCTACCTATCTCTCAAATCTCTTCTAACCACATTTTTACCCCTCCTGTTCATGCCCATGACCTCTTTTCTTTACTGGTTAAAAGGATGAACTGTATCTGCTCCTCAGAAATCAGGGCTCAGGTCCCTTGGCTTGTATGACTGTAATTTATTTTCCTCTAAGGATGGCATCATACATATATTGTACTTTATTGTTCTTTTTCTCACTGTATGGGTATCATGCAGTTTGTGCAATATGCTGTATGTATTTACTTTATTCTAAATAATCAATGAGACCCAACAGGGTGTGATATGTTGGGGATACCAGCCCACTCCACGTTCATAGCTGGAGACTTCAGGCAGTGAGCCTGTGGGGTCTCTAGAAGGGTGGGTATCACATAAACCCCCACACCATGAGGAGTCTTATCATGCTTAGGAAAAATATTGTGTTGGGGTGTTGTGAGAGAAATGCCCAAATAGTACAGTGTGAGCAATGGCCAGCTGTGCTGGCAGAAGAAGTGAGCAGAGCAGAGTGACTGCAGTGTTGGTAGGGTAAACCATGAGCAAGGAAGTGTGAGCTATATACTGGCTCCTTTTTAGGGTTGAGGGGGGCATAGCCCTGCAGAACTCTTGCTAGGAGAAAAGGACTCAGTGCATTCCTTCCGACTGAACATGTTAGAGTTGCACCACAGTTACCTTTGCATCCATGGAGCACTCCGCTTGTTGTCTCCGTTGGAAGGAGCACTGCACTATTTTTACTGTCAGCAGTTAGAGCAGAACACGACATATTCTGCCATGTCCAAGCTGGCCAGCAAACTGCATTGTGCATGTGTGATTACTAGCACATGTGCAGTACATTGTGGTGGCCATCTTGGTCACAAAGGACTGTGCTGTGTTCCACCGTGACAGCCAATTTCTTTTTTTTTAATTGCACATATCCCCCCAACCTCCCCTTCCCTCAGCACCCACCACCCCACACCCTCCCCAGACACATAACAGTGACACTGGGGGTGCTCAATCCCCCAGTGTTCTGATCACATATCCTACTGACCCCCCATCCACTACCATGCACGTATGGCTATTTGTGCTTTTTTGTTTTGTTTTTTAATTTAAAGTTTCATCCCCCTACCTGACCCTCCCTCTCAGCACCCACCATCCTACTCCCCCCCCAAGAAACATAACAGTGGCAATGGAGGGGGTTGCCTAATATCCTAGTGCAGGAATCCTCATTTACAAATCCTACTTATCCCCCATCCACTACCACACATGTGCAGTTATTTGTGTGCTTTTTTAATTCATAGTTTCATCCCCCCACCCAACCCTCCTTCTAAGCACCCACCTATTCTGCCCCTCACCTGACCCTCCAACTCAGCACCCCTACCCGACATCCCCCCAAACCCTAACTTTACCCATGGGGGGGTCCAATGACATAATGTTCTCTGGACCGCAGACACATCTTCACTCTTCAAAACTGGACTGCAAACTGAAAAAACAGGTATGTGGTTCATTGTACATTATTTCAATGGTGTTTTGAACTTAGTGGCATAACTAGGTAATATTTTTCATATTTTAGGCCCGAAATTTCAAGATGTCTTTTTTGTGACCCCGCCTCATGAATAATTGCACTGTCATTAGGCAAATCTTTCCAAAAAGTGATTTTGTGGTCCCTGCACAAGATCACCTTTTGGGCAGGAGTTGAAGATTTTCTCTGCCTTGTTCAAGAGGTGGAGTCATAAGAAGACAATATTGAAAAATTGGTATACAAATATTAAAAAACATCAATGTTTTGAGCTTAGGTTGAATTTTGCAAAATGCAGGCTTGTAACGTTGGTAATTTTCAATATTTTCACACCACATTTACAACATAGCCATATGTTTAAAGCACCTCATGAATGTGACAGCTGTCATTTTTCAAATCCTGGCCAAAATGTTTTTTTTTTTCACATCCCAAAAGGTGTTTTTGAGGTCCCTATAAGAAACCGCCTTTTGGGCAGGAGCTGAAAAAGTGTCTCTGCCATTGTTCATGAGGTGGGGTCATAAGAAGGCTATGTTGAAAATTTGGTATACAAATATTAAAAAACAACAAAGTTATGAGCCTACATTAAATTTTGAGAATGCAGGCTCACATCTTTGGTAATTTTCAATATTTTTACCCAAATTTTCAACATAGCCATGTCCTTACAGCACCTCATGAAATGTGACAGCTGTCAATTTTCAGATCCTAGCCAAAATGTTTTTCACATCCCAAAAGGTGATTTTGCAGTCCCTTGTTGATGAGGTGAGGTCATAAGAAAGCTATGTTGAAAATGTGGTGTAAAACTATTAAACAACAACAAAGTTATGAACCTATGTTACATTTTGCAAACAAAGGCTCATAACTGATCATTTTCAAAATTTTTACCCCTAATTCCTTTACAGCAGCATTGTTGGCTCTGGTCAGAATTTGTTTTACTGGGTAGTGTTGCCTGATAAACATATGGCTATAGAAAGCTGTCAGCCAATCACAGGACAGCATTTTTCTTACTCCTTTTCTAATGTACTTGACAGTATTCTTCCTCATTACGTACCTTTCACTATTTTTATGTTTTACTCATGTAGCAGATATTGTCATCCCCTTCCCAGTATGCACCTGCAAAGGAGCATTGGCTTAACATAACATTCCCGGTTGCCAGTTTTCAAATAAAATAAATTAATTAATAAATTATTATTTATTTGAATTTTGATGACCAGGTAGGCCCACTGAGACAAAAACGGTCCTTTTTCAGGGGCGACCCAGAATTAGTTATAATCAGTAGTTAAAAAAATAACATCATAAACAAAAATACATACCAGGTGAAATACATACAGGTACAACATAATTAGTTACAAACATTGGGTAGAGAATTTTACAAACCTTAGGCAAAAAATTGTTTAACATCAAGCAAATGCAGCAAATAGAGTGACAAATATGGCAGGCAAAGGTGAACAATTTCTAATACAGATATAAAGTACAACAGAAAGGTTAGGTGGCATATGAAGTGCACAGCAGCAAGTGAGATGTACCCATGAGACAAAAAAGGGGTCGGTGAGTACAATTACAGGGGGGATGCAGCCCATGCAAATGATTTCAGCCTCTTTTTAAACTGTGCTAGAGTGGAGCAGTTGAGGACCTCAAGAGGCAGATAATTCCATAGAGAGGGAGTTGTAAATGAGAAGGATCTACTTCTGACTGTATACTGCACCTTAGGTATGTCCAGTAAGGAACAGACTACAGATCTCGGGGGTCTAGCATACTGTTTGCGTTGGATTATACTAGTGAGACTGGGTGGAGAATAGAAACATAGAAACATAGAAGTTGACGGCAGATAAGGACCGCAAGGTCCATCCAGTCTGCCCATTTCTTTTTCTACCTTATAAATGTGCCATCGGCCTTTGCTCTGTCAGTGGCCTATCTATTCATACTCATTTGTATTGCTCCCTTATGCTTATCCCATGCCTGTTTGAAGCCCTGCACTGTATTCATAGCCACCACTTCTTGAGAAGGCCATTCCATGCATCCACCACCCTTTCTGTGAAAAAAATTTCCTCACAGTCCCCTTAATGGCCCCCTCTAATCTCATGCTGTGTCCTCTTGTCCTGCTATTTTTCTTATATTTAAACATGTTAGACTCTTTCACCTTGTTAATGCCCTTAAGGTGTTTGAATGCCTCCATCATATCACCTCTCTCCCTCCTTTGCTCAAGGGTATACATATTGAGCTCTGTTAATCTGTCCTCATATGTCTTCTGATGCAGTCCCTGCACCATTTTGGTTGCCCTTCTCTGGACTGCCTCAATTTGGTTAATAGGGTTTTAGTAACTTAATGATAAGGCAGTTTAGGGGATAATGCAGTCTATTCCCAAAGGAGGGCCACCCCTGGGTTGCAAGTACTGAAATGTGGTGTGCTGTAAAGTGGGCATAGGCTGCGAAATGTCAAATCCTGTGATACAGAGTCTAAAGTTTAGATAGGATAGAACTGACTGTAGCACTGGGGCACAATAGAAGACAATAGGTAGGAGGGTGCTGTTAGCAATACCTAGACAAGCTGTTTTTTATAGGTAGGGAATAAGTCAGTAAAAAAGGTCATTCCTCAGATTTAAAGTTTATGGGGGAGTCCTGTGATGCAAAGAGCTGGCTAGTTGCCTTCCTTTCGAGCACCCACCTCCTTGTGCGAAAAATCCCTTTAATTTCAACATTTGAGATATGAATTTACCTCTCCTTACTTGCAACCTTCTCCTGTATCTTGGGAAGTACTTGTGGGTGAACTCTCTACTGGAATGGATGCAGATATGAAGAACACACCACCTCAGCACCCACCACCATCCACACCTGATAAGAGCTCTAAACGCACTAAGACCCGTGTGTTCTCCTCCAGGCATCCTGCCACTACTACTCCAGTGCCGACGACTCTCTCTGAGGAACGTTTTCTTCTGGAATTCTTACCATTTAAAGAAGATCTACACAGGCTTAACAAAGAGCTTAAGGCTATGCACATTTCAGTTGAGGAACTCACCCGCTGCATTGAGGACAATGAAGCATGTATCTCCTCTATAGAGAAATGAAGGGATAAAATGGACATGCGGCTAATTGTGCTTTGGCTGAAGACCACCCTGCTTGGAGGCCAAGTTAGAAGATTTAGAGGGTCAGAGTTGCTGGAAAAATGTTGTTGTCATTGGGCTCCTCCAGGAAGCTGAAGGCTCTGACCCTCTTCTCTGCACAGAAGCTGGTTGCAAAAATTGCTGGATCTTCACCTTATGCCACAACTTACACCATAGAGTGTACTCACTGGTCCTTGCGAGATATGCCTCCAGACAGCTTGCCTCCCAGAGTTTCATCTTCAAATTTTTGAACTTTTTGTGGAAAGACAACATCTTTTAAATAAAATTAGGGAGCTCAAGGAGGTGTCTTGGGAGGGCAACCATTTTCAGATTGCTCAGGATCTCCCTAGCTCCATGAGGCAGAGGTGGGCTGCTTTTCACCCTATAGTGTTAAAGCTGATTGCAGATGGGGTGAAGTTTTGGATGGCTTATCCAGCTTGGTTACAAGTCTCTGTACAGGGATCTCTGAAGTCTTATGAAGTGGTGGAAATGGGGGTGGGGGTACCGAACGGAAGTTGTTGCTCCCAGACCTGTTCAAAGACCGCTGATTAAGTTCCTAGGGTATCCTGTGTATTCAGCGACCGTGATTGAGTGCTTTCAAAAAGGGTGACTCAATCATGATGCTTTTACACAGGCCTACCAGGCAGGGAGGGTGACAGGATAGGGATTCCGGCAACCATAGTGACAGGATGTCACTATGTATACACACACACACACACAGAGGGGGTGGAGAGTGACCATGCTATGAGATGGGTGGAAGGGGAGTGAGGGTTCATGGGGCATAATACAGTAGTGGGCTGCTGAGCTGGCCATGTGGCGAGGTGCGTTGGTGGTAGGCTGGGGTTAGAAGGGTGCTGGATTTGGTTCTGGGCGCATTCGTTTTTTGCACCGGGTAGTGGATTTTTTTTTGTTAGTTTTGCACCCTCCCCCAAATGTGCACGATGCACTCCCCTGGAGTTGAGAATCCTTTAGTAGGTGGATGTGGGGGGCAAAGCCCCTCACGGAGGGGGGGAGGTGCGGGGTGGTACAGTCCCCCACATAAAATAGTAAAATCTAAGTGTCCGGCGCCGTCTTGCTGTACGCCACAAGTCTAATCAGTGATGTAGACTCACCCAAATGGCGATTGCTATTATGCAGTCCCCGTTATCACATGAAACCAGTTCCTAGCACTTTTTCTGCAGTCCATTAGCCTGCAGCATCCCAGTTCAACACAAGATTATTGTTTGGATCTATTTTTTGGTAGCATGGTCAGCTACTCAGCAGACTTCACCTGGTCAATCCTTCTGTACTGGATTGTTATTTTATTTCCTTTCTACTGCACCTGCTTCCTGGATTGTATCCCTGTCAGCAGATTGTCTTGGACTACTCCGGTGTTCGGTGATGATGCCTATTTAAGGCAGTGTCTGCTCCGGATGGATGATGCTTATGGTTGAGATGGTCTGTGTACTTCGGGCCTTGGACACTTTTCCTGAACTTTAGGACTGGTCCTGGTCTTCTTCGTGTCTTCCCCTGGTGAGTCCCTTTGTCTTTCTGGTCATTCTAGATGGGTGGCTGTATCCTATTGACTGTGTCCAGTCTGGCAGTACCTGTGGATTCATTCAACTTTCTGAGCACCTTTTGGTACAGTACCCCTTGTTACTCATTGCCTAGTAAGTGAGACTGGAGCTGGAACTTTCTTCAGGGATACAGACCAGTGTGAAAGCCTGATCTGAAAATATGTTTGTCTTTAATGACCTTTTGTTATCATGGGTACAGCTGGCTTTATTAGTTTTCCTTTTTATTTCTTTTGAGAGAGCTCCTTCAGTACTGGACTTTGCGGCCCACTAACTGCACCATATAAATGTTCGGGTCATACTCTCTGATGTTTGGAGCTCCATTGCATGACAAATTTGGATGTTTTTCATAGTTACTTTATCACAGGTGTTGGCTCATAATCATCATTTTTTGTACTTCAAATTAGTAATGAGGATTGTATAGTGATGTGTTGTACTGTTCTGAATATTCAGCTTCTTTTGAACATTATTGTTCTGTGTTTTTACTAGATGCTATGTTGGGATGGTTAGTTTATGTGCTGTATTTTGTTATTTAGGAGAGCTTCTTCATTGGGTCCTCTCTATTTTGGGAGTTTTGGGTGCGGGGAGGTGGGAGGGGATCGGAGGTTATTATCTGTCAGTTCTGGGACACCATGGGCCTGTCAGTATGTGTTGTTCTTTTTATGTGGGGGGGGGGGATACTGTTTCAGATTAGTCTCTTTTTCATGGTTGAGGAGCTTGCTGTTTGGAGTTACATGGGTTTATCTACAGGGGGTTGGGTTAGGGTATTTTCATATTGTATTTTGAAATGCCTCTTTGTTTTTCAGCTTTTTCCCATTTCACAGTGGATTGCATGCTCCTCACCTTTTCTTTCCAGGTGGGAATTTGGAATTATATTTCAGAGGCTAGTACTTGTTTCATGGGGAGGGGGAGGGTGGCAGAGTGGCTTTTCTCGACTTACCTTCATTTTTGGGGGTGGAGGGGGCCTTTTATTTGCTTGGAATCTACATGATAGGTACTTATGGCATCCTTAACTAATTATGATTCACATAAAGGGAGCCCTCTGTAGGATAAAGCAATATCCGCCCCTTAAGCACGTACAGCACCTCCAATCTAACATTACCTTTCTAAAAGAGACCCATTTTCTTATGAATGAGTGCAATTTGTTTTGTAGGCAGTTAGTCAACCAGGTTTTTGCTGCTGGAGAAAGTACAAACAGTAGAGGAGTAAGTATTCTTATTGCTAGAAATGTTTATTTTTCCTATACACAATGTTTGGGGGACCCCTGTGGTGGATATATTTTTGTCAAGGGTTTATTAGAATGTAATGAGGTAATATTTGGCTGTGTTTATGGTCCCAATGTGGACACTCCCTCCTTTTTTACAGAATTGTCCACACTTTTAGCTCCATTTCTCTCTCTCCCTATGATTATTGGAAGAGATTGGAATATCACCTTTTTCCAGGACCTAGATAGGATGGACAGACCATGGGCTGGCCTGTCTCCCGCACAGCGCTCCATCCGGGAAATGTTTGACTCCTTAGGTCTTTGCAACCCTTGGCATATTCTACACATTCAGGCTAGGGAATTCACTTTGTATTCCCCGGTTCATGGGTCCTCCTCACGTATTGACTATTTTCTTATTAGTCTGACTTTGCTGGGTGGGATTTGGGGCTGCAAGATTGCCCCCAGGGTGCTGTCAGATCACTCCTTAGTCTGGCTTAAAATCTTCTTGCTGCCTTCCTTTCAGAAGGAAACCCCCTGGAAGCTGACCAATCAACTTCTAAAAGATGAATATGTTATCTGCCATATTAAGGCACAGATAGAAGTGCTCACTTCCCATAATGCTGGGTCTACTGGGAAAGTGGATGTGGAGTGGTATGCCTTGAAATGTTTCCTTCTGGGAGATCTTATTCATCTGGATTCCAGGCATAAACAGAAGAGGGAAGAGAAATTGGCAGCTTTGTTAAACCATATTCGGGAACTGGAAAATGTCCTGAACCCTAACACTCCAGATGACATCCGTTTAGAACTCTTGTTGCTTAGGGACCAATAAACTGAGCTTTTACAAGAGCAGGTGGAATACACCATTTTTAAAACCCATGTTATATACTGACATGGAGGAGAAGGTGGGTCTCCTCTTAGCCCTACATCTCCATAAACAGGAGACTTCTTGGATTATAACTGCTGTCCGATCAGTTGATGATGGCACTATGAAAATGTCCCCTAAAGACGTGGATTTACAATATGAGAATTACTACCGGGATCTTTAAGGCCCTATGCCTACTTCTCCTTCCATCTCTGATATTAAACAGTATTTGGCTTCTATTCCACTCCGTACTCTAACTGATGTTCAACAATTGCTTCTGTCAGCCCCCTTAACGGAAGTTAAAATATAATTGGCTATTAAAGCTTCACAGCTTGATAAAGCTCCAGGACCTGATGGATTTACTCCAGATTTTTATAGGCTTTTCATAGTGGGGTTGTTCTATGGTTATATCATCTTTTTCAGTAATTATATCAGATCGGTATCTCTGACAGCTCTCTCCTAGAAGCCCTGATTGCCCTGCATCCCAAGCCTGACAAAGCTCAAGATAGAGTCACTAGTTATTGACCCATTTATTTGCTTAACTATGACATTAACATATTTGCCAAAATCCTGGCCTCTAGGATCAACCAAGTCTGGGCCAGTCTTTTTTTGCAATGAGCAGGATGGCTTCATGCCCTCCAGCTCCTTGGTGGATCATCTCTGCAAGCTCACCCATATCATTTCAGCGTCCAGGGACTCGGTTACTCTAGTGACTTTGGTTTCCCTGGACATGGAAAAAGCTTTTGACAGCGTTAACTGGAATTTTTTGTTCGCCACCTTGGACCGCTTAGGTTTTCCCTTATCATTTTTCTGCTGGTTTAGAATTTTATATTCTTCCCCCAACTGCCCAAATATATTGCAATGGGTTGTTTCCTCTAACATTCCCTTATTTTCGGGCACTAGACGACAAGGGTGCCCTTTGTCTCCCTTGTTATTTAACCTTTATTTAGGACCTCTTTTATTCAAACTTAAGGTCAACACGGCTCTAACAGGGGTGCAGGTAGGTTCATGGGAGCTAAAGCTCTCCGCTTATGTGGATGACATTTTATTACATCTCTCACACCCTAAATCTGCTATTCCTACTGCCTTAGCCACCATCCAAGAATTCAGTGCCCTTTCGAATTATACACTCAATTTAGATAAAACTTCTGTTATGCCCTTAACTTCCACTGTTCTCAAATCAGATATCCTTGCCATCTGCCTGTCTTGGTCCCCTAAAGAAATAAAGTACTAGGGTATATTTCTTTCGAAAAGTATGTCTCAACTCCAAATGTTAAACCTTGATAATTTGGTCTCCACCCTGCAGCAAGACTTGCACCATTGGAAGTTCCTACCTTTGCCTCTTTGGGGTAGGATTAATATTGTCAAAATGAATATTCTCCCCCATATATTCTACCCCACTAATATACTTAACATCTGGTTTTCCTAATCCTGATTTAAAAAATTACACAGTTAAATTTCGGTGTTTGTCTGGTTGGGCAAGACTCCCAGGCATGCTTATAACAAGTTGGCAGCCACTAAAGAGGTTAGTGGCCTCAGGTTTCCCTACTTCATTGTGTTTTACCTGGCTAGTCATGTTAATAAATACTTAAGGTGGTGCTGTCTGCAACTGGAGGTTGGATCTTTTGGTTACTTTTCTGTCTAATTGGCCTTAGAACAAAAGCAGATGGTTACTTTACAGTGGGCCTGTCTCCATGCGCCCTTGTGTTCATTGCTCCTAAAGACTTACCTACTGGTCTTTATAAATCTTTAATTGGTCTGTCTGTTCAGGTTCATTCACAACTCTGCACATTTTTGAAGCATGAACAGGTGCGGGATACCTCTCAACCTGTTTTCCGGAATGTTAACTTTAAAATTAGAGAGAAGGTCTTTATGCCCACATGGCTGCCACAACTTGCAGATGTCAGGGTGTGCAACTTACTCCAGAATAGTATGATGTTATCCTCTAGGGAAATTTTAGGACTTTATCAGCTAGATAAAAAGCTAGCATTTAAGGTCTACCAATTATGACATGTGCTCCTGCAATGATTTGGGACTACCTTTGGGGTATATTAACTTTTTGAAGTTTCTGCAAAAATTGTTAGGCCTAGTCTCTCAATCACATGCATTTCCAATTTGTACTGTGCCTGATTTTTCAAGAATTTTCCAGAGTTAGAGGGTATTTCTCAATATTGGAATACTTAACACACACAATATGTTTTCAATTGGCATAAGATCTGTAGTGTCCTGTATATCTGCACATTTCAAGATAAGCAATGGCTTGCCCAATTCCACATCTTGAATAATTTGTATTTCACCCCTTCTAAATTAATAAAGATGGGCAGAATTCAATCCTCTTTATGTACTGTATGTGGTGTGGGCAAGCCAAGGGGATGCTTTTCTATAACTTCTGAGACCTGACGCCAAACTCTCTGGGTTTGCCACAAGCCAACAGCTACGCCAATTCAACGGTGCACTGGAGAGGAATGCCACAAGCCACAGGATGGTCTTGCACCAGCAGTGGCCAGCAATTGGGACACTCTTCCGCCTCTCACCCTGGTGGCTGTCAGGTCATCTGGGACATGCCCTGGCTCATGAGGGGGGTGGTATAAGTCAGGCCAGGGTGGAGGGGGTGACACCTGACCTGACTAGGCAACTGCAGGGACAGTGTGTATCCATGTGGGGGGGCAGATGAACCGGCACCACCACGGGGGGGAAGCAGAGGGCTCAAACCTGCCACAGACCTTCCCAGTGGTGGCCTAGCAGGTGTCAGGGGCTGCACAGGTGCCTTCCCCGGAGGGGCACAGGGTCAGCCCCCACCCAGCAAGGGCTCCACCAGTGGAGCAGAGCTGGTTAGACCAGCTATGGGCTGGTCTAATGGCATGGTCTGTGCACCCATTTAGGGGACTTCCAAAATCCCAGATAGGGGATATGGTAGCCCTGCCATGGCACTAGCCCCCTTTCATGAAGGAGCACTGGGGTGGCCATTGCAAGGACGACACAAGCCCAGTTGAAGCAGGCAGTCCCCGCAGTGGTGCAGGCTGTCTTCAAAGATCAGGACTGGCAGAAAGTGTGGTGCAAGGAGTCCATTGCACCATTTCTCCTTGATGCAAGCCCCTTGTGCCAGTCCTAATGGTTTGATAATCAGGCTCAGAGTCTTCAAAATGTACAAAACTTCCATGATCCAGTTAGAGCTACACTGATAGTTACTGTTCATTGCTGACCACAAGGCATACATGCCGTGTAGTCTCCAAGTCTTCACTTTACCTCCTGTCAGTTACTATATTCTCCCTTGCAATCACCATAGCTTTTTCAATTAGATTTTTATAATTTTTTTTAACGAATTTTGATAGCAAGGTAGGCTCATTGAGATAAGGAGCCCTTTTTAAGGAAAGACCTGAAATTAATTACATACAGTGGACAGAATCTGAGGATAAACAAGTTAACAGAGAAATGTACAGAAACTACTTTGACATACACTATAAATGTACAGTTGCTAACATTAGTTACAATTTTTTGACCTATACAGAACAGTAAAGTGCAAGACAAGGCACGAGTAGTCAAAAAAGATACAGGATATGTATCCCACTAACAACAGATACATTGTTTACATGACAGAAATGCCTCTTTAGTGAGCTAGACCCTGATTTAGTATAGAATGCCCTGCTTCTGTTTCAGAAGCTTAGCCACTTGGTCAATATGAGGTCTTAGGGACAGGTCCTGATCATCTAATACACCCAGATTCTTTATAAAGGCCACAACTTCAAGAGGAATTCCCATAATGAGATGTACCTTCAGTAGCACTGCCCTGTCAGGACCCAATTTTCTGGTTCCAAATAACACGGACTTAGTTTTCATAGAGCTAAGAATCAGTTTGTTAGACAGAAACCCGGTTTCAAGCAACTGGAAGTCAGCCTTTAGCCCAAAATCTATCTGATCCAATTTACAATGACACCTATAAAGCACTGTGTCATCAATGTAAAGCAGTGCTTTTTTCTCCTCTCAGCTGTTTTCAAATAACTCATTGAAAAATGGGGAAAACAGCATTTGGCTCAAGATAGAGCCCAGAGGCACTCCATCTGTAATCACACACATTGAGGATAACCTACTTCCCCCATTTAACGATCTGGTTTTAAGCACTCGGGTAGCTTCTGAACCGGGTGCAAGAGAATTGGTCAAGGCTTAGTCTTGTAAGCTGGTTGTAACTTAGGCCATTGTGATAGACATATCCAGATATCTTTAGTCATGATGTAGCATACTGATGGGTATTACTTGCACAGAAGTGTTGTGGGATATTGCAGGGCCATGATGGTAGTGCAAGTAAGATGATTCAGTGGTGATTCGTGCTTTGTAACAGTTACATTCCACAACTGGAACTCTAGTGGCATTGCTTATTCTGTATCCATGGATTTCTGAATAAATGTTAACCTGCTAAACCACAGTTAACCAGCTTAATTTGATTCCAGGATATATTTACTTTGTTATGCATGCCAAATCTTGAGTGTAATTTTGCAATAGCAATGGAGCTATAAACATCCAAATATTCTGAAAATGTTCACCCAATTTAACAAATAATTAAATCATGAAAATCTGAACTCCTGTAAGTTACAATTTATATAACCAATTACATCTCTATTTATTTAGCCATTTCTATGAGTCTTCCGAGAAAGTATGCATATACATTTTTAATTATCTGGCTGCAAAGGTGGCTAAGTTGTAAGCATAGAAATACTTTCTGAAATGTTCTCTTGGATAATAAATTACAAGACGTTGAGCCCCTGTAGCTTCTCTGGCCCTCATCCAATTATCATGAAACTTGGCAACCTTTTAGAGCCATGTCAGGACAGTATGAGTGCCAAATTGCAGATTCCTATCCATAACACTGAGGTATGACCAATTAAAAATTTCAAAGAAATTCCACAAACTTCTGCATAATTTTGTAAAATTTTGAGGACTTTCATGAAAATTCAACACCATTCTAATATGTTAATTTTGCCCAGCCCTAACAGCAACTTCAGTGGATTCACCTAATACAAGGTATAAGAGAGGTTTGCAGTTCAGTAGCTAACAGGTACAATGTCTCTAATACAAATAACTACTTGAAGATTGCCTACAAGGAATAACCACATAAGCATACTAGCAAGTTCTGAAGACCATAAAAGAGCAGTAGTGCAAGAAACGTATCACTCAAAATTAACACACACACGCACACACACACACACACACACACACAAAGAACAGTACCTGGGGGCTTCTAGTAGACAGAATGTGAAAAGGGCAGCATGGCAGGCTACTAGCTACATCTATGTTTGGCACCCACAGTAGACACTAGAGTCATGTTGCCCAGAATCTCACTATTGTTTGCACTGTAGCCCTTATAGCTCTGGACCCCATTGTGGAAACCACTAAGCAGAGGTCCAACTTTTGAGAATAGGGTAGACTCCTCCTCCTAGCAGTCAGCAACCATGGATTGGTGGGGAGAGTCTGGGGCTGTTAGATTGGAGGAGACAGAGTTCAGGCTCAAGAATTCAATCCTGGACCTCCCAGTTTGAAATCCAATGAAAGGGACATCCATGGGGGGGGGAGTAGGGGGTCTTGCTGGAGCATCCCCTATGACCCTTTATAGCTGTATCCTGGTCTGGCATGTAGGAATGATGTGATTGTTTGCCTGACTCAATTTAAAGGTCTTTGACATTCCTGCCTCTGTCAGATTTCACCCCAGTATGGAGTGACCATAGATTGGTGAGTATAGAGAGAATCTGGGGCCATTGGATTGAAGGGCACAGTGTCCAGGTCCTGAGAATTCAAATCCTGGATGTCCTAGTGGGAAGTCCAAAGTAGGCTGTTTTAGTTATGATTATAATTTTATACTAATAACTCTTCTATTATGATTATTATTTTATACTGCTATCTCTTCTATTTTGTGTTATGTGTTTGAAATAGTAGATCATATAAATATGTTGATATGATAATAAAATATGTAAAAATCTGTTTTTTTATCCATTTTTAGGTATTTTTTTTTATTTATATGACAAAACAACACAATTTATTATAATGAATATCCTGTGTTTAGAAGAACTAGTCAACCTTTTTTCATTTAATGTAAATGTATTATTATTTTGTATATCTAGTTAATATTTTATGAATTCCATTTTGAAGGGGGCAGTTCTTGAATAGACAACTATTGTTCAATCTCCATTTCTCTCACACCTAAGAAAACTGTTGGAAAAGGTTGTGTTTACTCATCTTAATAACCATATTACAAATGCATAGCCTGCTTACCCTTGAGCAACATAGTTTCCATGAAGGTCATAGCACCAGAACAGATAATGACCATGTAATACAAGCTGTGGATAATGGTCTTGTGATGGGGCAGTCTTTGTTGATCTAACAAATGTATTTGACCTTATTGACCATGACAGTCTCCTGCCAAACTGTTATCTCTTGGTATCCCAGTTGCCTCACATCACTAGGCCTGGAGCTATCTGGTCCCACACAGCAAGTTTACTGGGGGAATATCCTGTCCAAACCTTCACCAGTCCCACTCAATGTTCCCCAGTGGTCTATCTTGGATTCCTTGGTATTTACCCTATTTATCACTATGTTTTCACAGCCTACCAATCATAACAGAGCACTACTGTAAGCTGATGACATAGTAATCTTTCATAGTTATAAATCCTTAGAAGGTGCTCCCTGTTTGCTGAGCAAAAGATTTCCAGTCAGTCCAGTGTTGGCTCAAGGAGAATTGGCTCCTGCTCAGCCCTAAAAATACCAAATATATGCTATTTGGCTCCTCACACAAGTTCAAACATTCTAACCCCAATCTACAAGTACTGGACCATGAAGGTATTCCACTTGTAAGTGTATCTTACTTTTAATGCCTTGATGCTACTTTTGATCCCAACTTATCTTATGGTGACCACAATATCCAAATGTGTGCAGTTATTAATCAAAAGCTGGGTGTTGTGTACAGGTTAAAACAGTGTTGTGACCCTGAGATCAATCTGGCAACTGCCATAGTATCCCACCTCCCTTGATTTGAATTTGGGGGGCCCCTTACTCCTAACTGCTGCTGATAAATAAACTGGGAGGTTTGCCTTGCCTTTATGATTCTGTTCAGACCATGGAAAGCTGTACAACAGACTGCAGTGTCTCTCACCTGCTGCCCACAGGTGCTGTTTCTTAGCATGCCTCATTGACAAAAACCTATGTCACTCAAACTCCTCTCCTCTAATTGAACCCCAGGATATGAAGCATAGTCCCAGGGACCTGAGGTCCTCAGACTAATGCCCCAGTGATAGTTTCCACTTCTAGGGTGTCTTGTTACTTCAGTTCTTGCTCCCTATCTGACCCTAAGCTGTGGAACATCCTCCCTGTCTACCTGCACTTCTTTGCCAGACATTTTCTGTTTAAATTACTTTTCAAGGACCACCTATTGACCCAGACGGCTTGTTGATGCCCCACTTGATGTATGTTTATAACTTTCTGTTACAAGATATACTGATTTTATTATTAGTTCTGTAATGTTGATATGTTACTGTTATTGTATCTTGTGCTTGAATATTATGATGCTTATCCCCACCTATAAAGTATGTATTGTGTTCCTATGTTTTTGCACCTGTACTAACTTGATCATGCCTTAAAATATTTCCCTTGCCCAGCATTCTTTACTTGGTTATCAAATAAATAAAACCATCAAAAATCAGTCAATAAATATATTCTTAATTTACATACCAAGAAAAAATTGTTGTATGTAGTATAATAATATGCTTATTGGGTTGTTTTAGAAAATTGTGAATAATGATATGTCTGGCATTCAAGTGGACTCAACATGGAAAGGACTGTGGGAAGGGTTGCTTTCTGCATACTTTGGAGACCTGTTCATATGGCAACATAAGCTGAATGAGCTTTTGCAACACACACCACTCTGTACACTGTCTTTTCCTGGCATGCTTAAACAATGTGAAGTATGATGGAATGTTATATTCGTGCTCAAGTTCTGCATGCAAGAGTTTACAAAAGCTCATGTCTTCTTCAGTGCAGAATGGTTGATGATCAATAGCCATCATCACTCCCCAAAAAGTTGTGAAATGAATGGAAAGCTACTGTTTTCTGTGTTTCTTCTGGCACTGGCAGAGACAGGACAAAGATTTACTGATGTAGATCATAATAATAATATGAAATTAATTTTTAATACTTTAAATGCATTTTTATATGCCAAGAAAACATGATCTCTAAATGCATGTCATGAGTGGTGAAGATGATAAATAATGCTATCTATAGTACCTATAGTACTATAGTATAGTATATAAGTACTATAGTATCTATAGTAAGGTGAACAGGCAGTTTGCCATGCTGATGGTGCACAGGTGGCTGCGATGGCAATGGCACTTGCAGCTGATGTTTTTCATAAAGACATGATCAGTCATGAAGCTGACAATAAATAGGTCAAATAGGTGGCCTCTAGGTACTCAACAATTCTTTCAATCAGAAGTGACTCCAATCATTTTCCCTACAACTGAGGTCAAGCTGACAGGTCTGTAGTTTCCTGCCTCTGTCTTGCTCCCACTTTTGTGAAGGGGAATCACATCCACTCTCCTCCAGTCCTCAGGTACCACCCCATCCTCCCATGATTTATTAAAAAGGGTAGTCAGTGGTGTTACTAGTTCTTCCCTTAGTTGTTTTAAAATTCTGGCGTGAATCCCATCAGGCCCCCTTGCTTTATCCACCTTCAGTTTTAAGAGTTCTTTCATAACCCTTTCTTCTGTGAAAGGACTAATATCAACCCCCCTATCCAGAGTGCTTCTATTGACTGGATTAGGTATTTCCTTCTGCTTTTCCATTGTGAATACTGAGCAGAAGTATTCATTCAGTAACCCTGCTTTTTCACTGTCGCTCTCTGCCCAACCACCTTCCTCTTTGTTCAGCCTCAGTATCCTTGCCTTAGTCTTTTTTTGTTCCCTAATGTACCTATAAAAGGTTTTATCCCCCTTCTTAACCAAGTTGGATATCTTTTCCTGGGTTTGGGCCTTTGCTATTCTGACTGCCTTACCCTCTTCCCTCTGCTTTAACTGGTACAGTTCTCTGTCCTGCTCCTTCTGTGTTTCCTTATACTTCCTGAATGCTATCTTTTTTTCCCTTACCTTCCCCCGCCACTTCTTTTGAGAATCATAGTGTTTTTTTCCTTCATTTTGATTTGTTTATTTGCTTCACACAAAGACTTGTTGCCTCTGTGATGGCGTGTTTTTTTTTTAAACTTCTTTATTAAAGTTTATGAGACATACAAATAATACATACAGACATATAGCTCAGGTTTATCCCGAGCCCACATCTCCAAACTAAATGTGGCCACTATGTACATCCCCATAACTATATAAATGCACAGTTTTCATATAATATTCTAGCCAGTGTCCAGCTGACTTCCTAATATGTGGTTAAGATCTCTCCTCTTCTAATTTAACTGTGAACCTAGTCAACTTCCCCAATTGACCGTCTCCCATTAATACTAATGGAGATTTCTAAGTGGCTAAGTGGCTGTACATCAGTTAAACCAATCTTATGAAACAGTGTCCCTAGGAGAGAGAGAGAATCCATCCTAATCCACCCGAATGCTGCAGACTTCTTATAACCACCATAGTAACTGTCTAAGGGGAAAAGTCACTTCTCTTAAAGGAATACTTCCAGGCAAAAAATTCCATTCTTCTTTAATAATCAGAATTCTTTTTATCTTTTTCTTAAGCATCACTTTCAAGCTAATCCCAATCAGACAGACAGATCTGGGTTTGAGTACTCTTAAGTTGTATTGAGTACACTACCTCTAATGCCCTCCACCTTTTATCATAGATTTTCTTTCTATCTTCCATAAACATTTGTCTCTTGAGTCTATCTAATATATGTAACAGATCTGTCACCCATTGATCATAAGTATAGATAAGGTTACTTTTCCAATGTCTTAGGACAAATGCCTTTACCAGGGCAGACATCAATGCCACATGATGCTTAGTGGACTCCTTCACAACTGAGTTCATATCACCCAAAACACAGATCTCCGGCTTAATGTATTCTGAGTAGTTTAATAAGGGATCCATGTTCTGCCCAATATGAAACCATAATGACTGTATTTTGGGGCAATCCCACATCACATGTATCATGTCCCCTGGCAGCATGCCACATCTAAAGCACATATCTGTCTGTCTGAGTCTCCTGAAACATAGCTTAGCAGGGGTGTAGTAGATATTTGAGAAAATAAAAAATTGCATAGTCTTGTTTTTCAGTATAGGCAGAAATTTGACACTCTTCCAAATCCCTTTCCAGTCTGGCCTCAGGGGGGTTATGCTTTTCTCCCAATATAAAACTTGAGCTGAGGAGCCAAAGCTCACATACTCTAACACTTTGTAAACTTGTGAGAGGGTTTTTGAGAATAATCAATCTCCCTCAGTTGATCCTAAGTAAATGGGGTCTGTCCAGCATCTTTGCTCCCTCTTAAAAATTGCTGCACCATATTTGAAATCTGAATCTTTTTAAATAAGGCCCAATCCCTAGCCTGCGGTGGGAAGGTTGCCTTATCCTCTACTATAAAATCTGCCAAAGTTAGGTCAGATAAATGTGGAGTCCACTTATCAGTAATTAGTTGTCCCCCTAGGTGAAGATTAAGATTTTCCAGTAGAGGCTGGTCCCGAATTCTCATTTGGTCTCTCCTTTGTGTGGGGTTTAAAAACTTCCACCACACCGACATTGATTTAAAAATTGGTGTCTGCCTTCCCTTCTTAGGTAGGCCCTCAGGATCCGAGAAAAGCAGCGCTGTTGGGGAAAGTTTCGGGTCCTTCAAAATTTGTCTCTCAATTTGCAACCAGGTTGGGATGTATCCCCCTTCTGCCATACCTCTGTACCACCATCCCATTAAACCTAATCGTCCCACCACATAATATAAATGTAGGTCTGGGAGTTTAATGCCCGCATAGGTGGGGAATGGGTAGAATGGCATGCTTTCTCCTGGGGGGGGTTTGAATTCCACAAAAATGCAGAGATTACCCTATGGATTGTAATAAACCATCCTTTAGGAATATTATAGGGCAGTAAGTGAATCAGGTATAGCAATGTCGGCAGGAGGTACATTTTGATCAGTCTCAGTCTGGCAGTGAAGTTGAGGGGGAGTTCATTCCACCTTAAAATATCAGTTTTAATTACCGACAATAGACTGCCAATACTGGCTTCCACCCCCCCCCTGCTTTAGCCATAACCCAAATACCCAGATATTTAATCTTGATTGGGGTCCAATTTATTTGCAAACACTCAAAATCTGCTCTGTATGTATAAGGGATAAGCGGAAGAACCTGCGTTTTACTTAAATTTAATTTGTAATTGGAGACCTCAGAGAATTGCCTAATGATTTCCATGGTTTTTTGAATGCTTTCAGCCGGTTTATATAGATACAACAATATATCATCGGTGAAAACCGAGAATTTAAGCTCTGTCCCATGAACCTTAATCCCTTGTATTTCAGAATCCATGCAAATTGCTCTTAATAATGGTTCTAACTAGATATTGAACAAGATTGGTGAGAGGGGGCATCCCTGCCTAGTCCCATTCATCAGAAGAAACTCTCTGGAAAGATATCCATTGCACAGAACCCTGGCAGAGGGGGCAGCATAAAGGTTTTTGAGACCTCTGAGAAGGCCATCAGGGAAGCCCATTTTCTCCATCATAATGAATAGAAAAGCATGGGAAACCCTGTCAAACACCTTCTCAGCGTCAAGTGCAATCAATGCCATAGATGACTTGGAATTCGAAGCCCTGCCCAGGATATGATGAAGCTTCCTTAATGCATCATGTGCCCCCCCGACCTGGCATAAACCATACTTAATCCTAACTAATTAATAAAGGAGCAACTTTTAAAATTCTATTAGCCAGGATCCTCATAAGGATTGTAATATCTTGATTTATTAAAGCTATGGGTCTATAGTTGCCAGGCATATCCTTAGGCTTATCTGGCTTTGGGATAAGTGTAATATAAGCCTGATATAAGGGGGGTTGGGGACCCCATCTTGCATAATAAGTGAGAATAGATCTTTCAGTAGAGGGAGTATAGACATTAAATGAACCTTATAAAATTTAGCTGAAAGACTATCAGTCCCTGGTGTCTTACCATTGGGCAATGCTTTAATTACTGCCACTATTTCCGCTTCTTGAATTGAGGCTGCCAAGGCCTGGGTCTGTTCCTGGTCTAATTTAGGTAGAGGAATTTTATCTAAAAACCCTCTAATCTCTTCTTCAGTACTATTAACTCCCCCCTTGATAGATCCCAGCATAATAGTCTGCGAAAGCATCAGCCATTCCCTGAGGTTCTGTAATAATGTCCTCTTTATATTTTACTACAGGAGTCCTCTTTATATTTTACTGCAGGAACTGTCCGCTCTGCCTCCCATTCTCTGATTCTGTTAGCCAACAATTGGCCTGGTACATCTCCCTGGATTAAATATTTAGCATTTAATCTTTCAAGCCAACGATCTATCTTAACATACATCATGCTTCTCATTTCATCTCTTAGGTCTCTGAGCTCATTGTCCAACTCACTAGAAGAACCCTCCAAAGGGAGTAATGACTTAATGGCCCCAGTTAAGAATTCTTCCCTAGCTATATTCATACTGTTCCTCCTAGCAGTGTTTAGCTGACCTATTCCTGCATATAGTACTTTACAAGTGGGCCAAGCAAGTGTCTTATCCTGGAGTGTCAGGATTTGAGTCTGAATAATTTCCACCAGAGCTTCCTCAAATTTAGACACAGCCTTATCGACCATTAATAGGGTATCATCCAGTCTCCACCTATATGGCTTTGGGGGAATTGTATCTATTTCCCAGAGCATCTATATAGGGGAATGGTCAGATAGTACTCTATTAAGAGTAGCCAGTTCTTTAACACCCCTTAGTGCTGCTCCATTGACCAAAAAAAATAGAAACATAGAAACATAGAAGTTGACGGCAGATAAGGACCGCAAGGCCCATCCAGTCTGCCCATTTCTTTTTCTACCTTATAAATGTGCCATCGGCCTTTGCTCTGTCAGTGACCTATCTATTCATAGTCATTTGTATTGCTCCCTTATGCCTATCCATGCCTGTTTGAAGCCCTGCACTGTATTCATAGCCACCACTTCTTGTGGTAAGCTATTCCATGCATCTACCACCCTTTCTGTGAAAAAGAATTTCCTCACATTCCCCCTTAATCGGCCTCCCTCTAATCTCATGCTGTGTCCTCTTGTCCTGCAATTTTTCTTATATTTAAACATGTTAGACTCTTTCACCTTGTTTATGCCCTTAAGGTGTTTAAATGTCTCGATCATATCACCTCTCTCCCTCCTTTGCTCAAGGGTATACATATTGAGCTCCGTTAATCTGTCCTCATATGTCTTCTGAATCAATTTGGGAATGGAAATTATGCGCTCTAGAATAGAAGGTCATGTCAGTATCCTCTTTAGCATACACCCTATAGTGGTCTACTAATGCTGTGACTTCCAAAAGCCTATTTATGGCTACCTGTGCCAGAGAAGGTGTTTTTTTAGAAGGAGGATGCCTGTCTACCCCATTGTCCAAACAAAGATTCCAGTCCCCTGCTAAAACAAGTGAGTGGGGTGGAAGAGTATCAATAGCCACCTCCAATGAGGCAAAGAAGTCAGGTTTAGTTGGAGTAGGGCCATAAATTGAAGCAAAAGAGAATGGATGTCCCAAGATGGCTCCTGAAACATAAATCCCCCTACTATCCTATCTAGCCTTAATTTGCGAAATTACATATGGGCAAGCTTTTCCTACTAATATCACCACATCCCCTGATGCGGTTGCCTTCCCTTCTCCCATTACCTGGCCCACCTACATTTTCTTCAGTAAATGTAGTTCATCTTTCAATAAATGTATTTCTTGTAGTGCAGCAATTTGAACCCCCAGTTTATTGATATATCATAATATTACCAGTCTTTTCTTCCTCCCCCTGAGGCCTTTAACATTCCAGGATAGAAATTTAAGCAATGCCATTATTTATTACCATACTCCTGCTTATCATCCTCCAACAGTCTACCCCCATCTTATATAGACCATGGATTCTCTCTCTTCCCCTTTCCCCAATGACCCCCACATAACCTCCGATAGTCCTCCTTAAACAGTTTGAGACGTGAATGAGCTAGCCCCCCTTTGCCCCGGACCTTCCCGAATCCCTTTAAGAGGGCTATAGACCCCACCCATATCTTTAGATCCCTCATTAAACATCCTGAGTTACTAAACACCCTTAATGTTTAAGGGCAGCCAAACTCCAGAGACTCAGCAAGTGCATTTCTCTCCCCACTAGAGGTCACTCTATACTAACCATTAGTAGCTAGGAGAATGCACTCCAATCCCTATTTAGTCTTCACTACAAAGTCAGAGGTCTAAGAGTTTAACCCCCCTCGACCTCTTAACTATGTGGCCATGGAATTATGCCCCCCCAACACAGTAATGTCCCTCATGTCCATTTTCCCCAGTTAGTCCTGCTCCTCTATTGCAGTCCTAACCAATGAGGAGCAACCATCGAGCCCCCAAAATCCTTATTTAACCAATCTAGAGAAGTTATCCTAGTATAACTATTAATTCAGTGTAGATATGTTCAGTAGCAGAGAGTTACCATCATCTCATTTATCGCTGGGTAAAATCCCTTCCTTTGCCTATGAAACAGCAAGAAAAAGCAGCAATCCCCACTAAAAAGTCTTGACCCATCTTAGATTTTACTACATTACTCAAAAATTCAGGCAGTCTGTTCTTAGCCCCCATCGTAAACTAAAATGTTGACCCCCTGTGCCAAAAAGTAAGATTTAGCAGACTGGGGTTCAGTAGACCCTGAGAATTATAAATAATAAGCCGCTTCCTAACAGTCCCACACAGAATAAGTCCAGGGTAGTTGATACCATAAGTCAGCGAATCCTATCTCCAAAGCTTGAGGAGTGTAACTGGGTTCAATTAGATCAGGCACTACCTGGATTCGTAGCTCTTCCCAATCAGTCCTGCTCTGCCTCACCACTCTATGAAAGCCAAACCTCCTGACCCTTCGACTCTTCAGGTCAAAGATTTAAATAAAGCCGGTAGCTCCACCCGCAGGCCTTCTGCAGCGTCGGTTGCGTCATATCTCCTATCCCGAGAATGCAATTTCACAATCAAGCGTGGCTAGATGTTTGAGTCTAAATTTCACCCTGCTAAGACAAGCTTCTTCTTAATCTCAGCACATTCCTTCTGCTTTTCTTGAACTAGGGTGTCAGGTCTTGAAAAAGCCAGATGGAGGCCCCATTTCACTGCAGACTTTTATTCGCTCTGGCTTTATACAGAACATGTTTTTTTTCTTTGTAGTTTAAAAAGCGCATGATGAGGACCTGAGGTCTAGCACCAGGTGGGGGGATCTCTCTCAATGAGCGGTGTGCTCTTTCAGTATTATATGACTCTCCAAAGGGTGTTGGACCAAACATTTTCATGAGGAGGTCCTGCATAAAGGATACACAGTGCGATCCTTCCGTCCTCTCTAGAAGGCCAGCCATGATCAGGTTATGCGTGACTGCGTGACTCCTGGTCCTCGAGTCAATCTTCCAACTTTCTGACTTGCTTTTTCAGTGTAATCACCTCATGGTCTATCATTGCCAATTTCCTTTCCTGGGAGGCCACCCTGGCTTCCACATCCCCCACTCTTTGTGTTAAGGCCTTCAGTGCTGACTTTAGAGTAGAGAAGTCAGCCACGAGCCCTTGGAGCAAATGTTTAATTTCTGAGATATCGTACGAAGATGCTTGCCCTCCTTGTTCTTCAATCAGCTGGTCCTCATTTTCCTCTGGCAATGGAGAGTGTGGTTTTGATCGCTTCACAGCTGGCAACCTTGCAGCCAGAGGCTCGGGGCTTCCACATTCCATCTCAGCCATATCCTCTGCCAGGCGCTTCCTTGCCGAACGTGAATGTATTATTTTATTTTGTACCGTCTGCTTGCACCCAAAAACACTTTACCACTTTAGGCAACAGGAATCCCAGTTAGGAGCGAACTGGTGAGATCCCAAGTAGTAATTTTATAATTCAATATTCAACATGGCCCAGGAGCAATCTACGGGACGTCTTTTCCCCTCTAGCCCATCACATGATCCGTGATGGCGGTTTTGATGTTTCCCTTTGTTGCTGCACCCCACCTTCTTGCCTGTTTGCTAGTGCCTTTCTGAGGCACTCTCCCATTTTGCCAAAATCAGCCCTCCTGAAGTCCAGGACCTTCACTTTTGTGTGAAAGCCAAGATCCCTCAGATGTGCCTTTTGGTAGTTTGGTGACAAAATATTACAGGGCTGCAAAGTTATGATACTCCGAAGTTGATGATTTTTCCCTTAGGCTAACATTATGGCATCTGCCGCTCCTTTCAAGGCCCGTATCTCGGAAACGCATCAAGATACGGACCCTTCGTTGGAAAAGATACTTGGCCCCCTGCCAGGGGGCTGAGTGCAAAACTAGCCAGGAAAGTAATAAATTATATGAAATTTAAATTTTTTTTTCTGCATCGTACGGTTCCTGAGATATAAGCAATTTACTATTCCAAGTGTTCATTTTCTGCTCTGAGGCCCATTATTATGCATGCATTCTTTGTATTCACTGTGTTTCTCAATGCAGCTTTTGGGGAAAAAAAGGGTGTGCGTTTTTGTTACTGTTACCCTTAGCGTTTACATTTGCATTTTCGTAACCGTTTGTGTTAGTGTTCCAATCTATGCCACCGTGTGCATTACCCTTTGCGTTTTTGTTTGAGCTTGCATTTGAGTTATTGTTAACATTTGGGTTTCCATTACTGTTTTTTTTTGCGTTTCCTTTTGTGTCACCGTGTGCATTTCCATTTACGTTTGCGTACACGCTTCCGTTTGTGTTTCCGTATTTGCATTTCCAATTGCATTACCGTGACCGTGCGCAGTACAATTTTCATTTCCATACATGCTTGCATTTGCGTTTCTGTTTTCATTATTGTTTGCACTTGCGTTTCTATTACCATTTGCGTTATCATTTACGTTTGCGTCACCATGTGCATTACCATTTGGTCTTCTGTTTGCGTTACCGTTACTTTACTATTTAGAGTGCAAATTCTCACAAAGAAGGGAAATTCATTGCAAAAACTCCATTTAATGCATCAGTTAGGGTTGTTTCACAGTGAAAAAAGTGAGGAAATTTGATGTTAGGGTTCCCTCCTCCCTTGCACCCCACCCCCCTGCCCCCAACAATGGGCATCAGGATGTGCGTTGGTGTCATCGGTCCTAACTCTCACCCCATTCTCCTATACTGCACCACTTCAGCTTGTTTACACATGGGATAGGGTGAGAATTGGGACCGATGACTAACGCCTGACTCCGTGTCTGTTGGTGGGGGCAGGGTGAGTAAGTGCAAGGGTGGTGAACCAACATCAGATTTCCTCACTTTGTCACTGTGGAACAACCCTAACTGATCGATGTAAATGGAGTTTTACAATCTCCCTCTTTTTGAGAATGTGCACTCTTAGCCATGTATGTATATATATATATATATATATATATATATATATATATATATATATATAAAACAGGAATAACACAACTGATTTCACATTGTTAACCTTATTCAAATCAACATTGCTTTGAGTAAAAAAACCTAAAAAGCAGGCAAGTACAAGTTCAATTGTAAAATATAAATGTTCAAGAATTTAATAAATACAGAACAAGCGAGTTAACTGATAGGTGAGATCTTCGGTCATCTAGAACTTGCTTGCAGAATGGGAACACTCTTTCACTGCTACTGCTGCTAGTTGGCAAGCATACAGTAGGTACTGTACCTCTGTGCAAGCTTTGCTAGTTTTTGGAACAGGTGTCTTCTTTTCTTATTCCAGAATTCAAGGCAGTTGTCAGTATAACTGTCATGTTCTAAATATGTTTTTAGTATACTGGATGATAATGATCTGGTTACTATTGAAGAAGGACCACCTAGACTGGATAGCATGTCCTTGACATCAGTTTTCGGCCTTTTTGCGGGTGGCTCACATCATTGGATTTTGCTTTGATATTGACAGTTATTATTGACTTCAATGAAGAAATCATTTCACAATCTGTAGGTAATACTACACACAGCTGGAGAAGTGTAGAATAGCATGGATAGATTACTGCCTCCATGTGGCTTCTCCTTATCTCACATGGTCTGGATTTAGGTTCGGTTTGGGTTCATCTGTTTTTTAATTTTAGGGTTCTAGTTTGGTTCGAATTAGGCAAAAATCAAATAGTTCTAGTTCAGTTCAGGTTCAGTTCTCAGAAGAACCCTAGCTCTACCTACACCCACACAAATCAAAGAAAACATTTAAAAAAAATATTTTTTTCTTTCTCTTTTGTTTAAATTAAAAAATGAGCCATTGTATAATAGCAATAAGGCACAACAGGGTGTGTGTTATTGTTTAATAGAAGCACTCTGCTTTGCCTTGTGCTTCAACCTACCCAAGGAGTGACATTATGTAAGTAATAATACCTGACAGGGTGGGTGTTATTGGGATATAATGGACTGCCCAGGGGCATAATAAGGCCTGATGCTGCAGGTGGAGGGCCTTATAGCCCCGTAAGGTCTGTTATATCCCATTATGCCCACCCTGGAGGGTATTATTGCACTTAGAAAATGGGCTATAGGTGTAATATTTTTTGGAAAAATATATAAAAATAAATGTTTATATATAAAAAATAAATATAAAACAAAAAAGGTACATTTTCTAATAAAGTAATCCCTGTACTGCTGGAATCACCACATGAAGGTGCTGCCATGTTTGTGTGTGTCCCATGAGCTTGTCCACTTGCTTTTTTCTTTACCCACTCCTTCACAGAGATGAGAGTTGCTTCTTGAACTTGTTGCCTCGCTTTGTCTCACCCTCCTCACTCAGTCACACACACAGACAGAAAGCAAAGATGTTTATTTTAGCTGCTTGGATTAGCGGTTTGTCAGAATGGGGGAATGTTGCCCGCTTATCTGTATTTAAAGACAAGTGCCTGTTTTTTTTTTCTTTTTGTTGTGCTCTGAAATGTGGTGCCATGTGAGTCTACAGCTCAGTGAAACAGTTAGTTGTATGTTGCCATGGAGTGCGACCACTCTCAGTAAGGAAAGTTAAATTATTAAGAAAAAAAAAGTTTACTGTTGTTGCAGGGTTTTTTTTCCAGTGTCCTGTGACAGTGTCCATGTATGTCAGTCTCGCTAAGAGAGCAGGGTAAAAATAGCAGCTGGTGGGTTTCAAAATTAGGGGTACTCAAGGATATTTTTAGTAACAGGGCACCCCAAACTGGAACTTGTTTTTCGCTGGGCGTTATTAAAAAATAACTGCACTGGTGCCAGGCTGTTTCAGCCAATCAGGAAGCGAGTTTTGTGGTGCCCATATTCTAATTAAGCAATAAGGCACAGCATGGTATGGTATATCATGGGACAGCATCAGGCCTCAGGTGGATGGGCATGAGGCCGCAGGCCGAGTACATCCAACCACCTGAGAAGTGATGATATCCCATGATATACCACACCCTAGAGTGACTTATTGCTATTATGAACCAAGTTTGAAGTTTTACAAATAAAAAAAAATAAAACAAACAGGTTTTAAAACATTTTATGAATGAGCTTTTGGGTGGTGTAGAAGTACATTTTGAAAAAATAGTTCTTGGACAGTAGAGAGCAAAGAGGCTGGTGGTGCCGGAACTTTTTGAAGCCTTGATGATGTAGCCCGATATCATCATGGCTTCAAAGAGCTCTTGGCCAATCAGATTCCTTTATTTACGATCCTCAGTTCATAATACATAATAACACACACCCTGTTGGGCCTTATTGCTTAATTATTATTCTTAAAGCTGAGTTAAACTGATTTCTTGTATTTAAACCTCAGTTATGTCTTAAAAAATGTATTTTAAACGAATGAGAATTTTTTTATGTATGATCTGGGTATTAATAGAATGTGTTTTTGCAAACAACTGTCGCAAGCTTCTGAGGAAGGACTTGGTTGGTTCAAAAACTTAAGCACTGTCTTCTTTTGTTACATCTATGTTGGTCCAATAAAAGGTATCTCACCATTTTTTTGGATCTGTTCTTAAATTTGGGTAACTTTATGTTAGGAATATATGATTTTGGTGGTTTTGTGGTGTCATCTGTAAAATACTCCCACACTGCTGCATGCAGTGGACTGGTGGTGAGGGGGGTACATCTAAAAGGAATTGGGTTGTGGGCAGTGATTGTGACATTATTTCAGCCACTGTGGAATGACATACCTTCAGATCCCACTGGGCATGGCAACAGATATGTTATATGAGAAGATTATATAATCTGATATGATATATGGGAAGATGACAATCTGATATGTGATATGAGATGACATAATCTGATATATTATATGAAAAAATAACATAATGATATGCTATATAAAATGATATTGTGATTTGATATGATATGATACAGTACAATATAAATAACAAATGATAACTATTATTTTTATTTGCTATAGTTATTATTTTTGTGTGCCATGAAAGCATGAATCATGAACTTGAAGGTATAACCCATGATTTGGGCATGCTGCATGACTCTTTTCTATCGTGCTGTTTTCAGAAGCTGCTAGTGATAGGGAGGATGGACTCTGAGGAACAGAGCATCAAATGCAAGATTTTTTTTTTGAGTGGAGGGGGCTCGACATTTCCAGATGGATCACTTCTATTCAGAGTAGGTGAACTGGAAGCACTTGAAGAAAAAAGAGGAGCAACTGGTTTGCTTCTGGATTTCTCAGGATAAATTCATCACCATATGCACTGGATGACCATCAGAGAAGGCAGTCTGCATTGCAGTGAGTGTGGAACCAATGGATTTCTGGAGACTAATGGACCTTAGTTTCTTTTGCAGTACAGTCATGTGTCCAGTCCTCATCTTAAAAGCCAGTAACTCCCAGTCTCTATTTTAAACATTACCAGTTCCTTCTCCACCACTGCTGCTTACAGAACTTGTGCTTGGTAGAGCTGTTCTGGTGGAACATTTAGCTGCTCCTTTCCTCCTTCTTGCATCTCTTTCTGCTCCTGTTCTCCTTCATATTTTCTACACATATTGACAACACATGTATGACAGATGATAACACAGTGCAGTACCATATGACTCATGAGGTGACAGGGAAGAGCAGTACAACTCACATAGAAGTCTATTTCAGTTTTCACACACTGACTGGCTAGTAGGCACTCACACATCCGCGCGCGTACACTCACACACACACACACACACACACACATATATACAAGCATGCACAAGCAAAAAAAATATAGATTTCTGTGCTCATCTGCATCACCAGTAGTCAGTAGAAAATATTTGTCAAATAAATCCTTCAAAATTCCTCCCCCCTCCAAAAAAAAAAAACCTTTCCCAGTCTGCTAAATGCATTCTGCAATGCCCCTGCTGCTGGGGGGATGAAAAAATAAATATGGATTTCCAAACTATCTACACTACCAACACTGAGTAAAACAAATTGTCAAATAAATTGTTGAAACAACCCCTACACCTTTTCCACTCTGCAAGATTTACTGTACCCTGCTCTTGCTGCAGGGCCTGCAGTTTCCAGGGCAGGCTTACACTATGCACTCTCTCCTCTCTTCTTTAGAACAATTTCAGAAGCCTTCCTGCCTGCCTGAAACTACAGTTTAATACACAGTAGTGAGAATAAGCTAAATGAAATGATAATGCACAATTCTCAGATTATTTCTACAGTTGTCTGATTAAATCTCATTATTTTTCTCACCATTTTTCAAGTAAAGGGTGCTCCTTCATTAGCCATTGCTGTCACAGGTTCTCCCCTGTGAGAGAGTGCTGGAAAAGTGTAAATAGCACTAAGCTGATCATAGCTCGATGAGTTCTCCATCTCCAGTGTCACTGATTGGCTGCTGCATGTCATGTGGCTTGCCAGCAACTAGGACATGCTCAGTGGGTGCACTATAACATGTTTTGTGTCATATTGTCCTCTCCTCTCCTCTCCTCTCCTCTCCCCCACCCTTCTGTTTTCCACTGTCCCCATCATATCTCATTTATTCTAGCATCCTGGATGTTATCTCCTATCTGCTCCTTGGCTCCATCTGAAGTTCTCTGGCACCTTTTTCCCCCTTTCCCCCTTTCCCCCTTTATCCTCCCCCATTCCCTTTTCCCCACTGCTCTCCCTACAGATGTGCCTCTTTGCTGCTTATGGTAGCACATAACATCAGACATAATCCTGGCTCCATTTCTGTTCTACCCTTGCAGCTTCTAAAAAGACTGAGGGCTGCCCACCTAAACAGATGCACCCTCCTCCCTAAACTGCATCGTTTGTTGCAGCCTCTTCTTGTCAACCTCAAGGCAGATATCTGCACCAACTAAGAGTCTTGGCTCTCCTCTATGATCTGGGATTCTACAGTGGCCATCCCTGGTTACACTGCAGCCAAGCAAGATCACCCCAAGAGGGGCGGTGGTATGGCAGATCATTTCTCCACTGGTATTTGATTTGAACCAATGCTAGTTGTCTCTTCTCCCTCCACCTATGAGCTGCTGCTTCTCAAACTCTTTCTTATCTTCTCAGTCCCTATTTCTGTTGCTTGGATCTACTTCTGTCCTGGAATGACTCCTGCACTGGTCACCTAGCACTTCTCTTCTATCTATTCCCACTCCTCCACAGGGAGGTTTCTCTTTCTTGGTGACCTACAGTACCCCACTACACATAAACTTTCCTAAAATGTAAAATCCCTCCAATTATCTCTGTTGTTGATTTTAGACCAGACCCACCTCAGTCATAAAACACTAAATCACTCCTTCCTGAAATGGTCCTCTCCTCGCATCCCTGCCACACTGTGGATGCAGATATCCTCCCAGGTACCCTTAGCAACCACTATATGGTCTACTTTGTGTGTGCAGTTTGCCAACTAACAGAACCTACCTCCCCAAATGTATCCTTTTTTGGTCCTTCATGTCACTGGACATGACCTCCCTCCTTGCCAAGCTGTCAGCTACTGACTGGTCCCCCATCTCAGCAGTCACCAATATCAGCTTTGCTCTCCAGTCTTTCTAGTCCAGAAACTCTTCCACTGCTGGCTTTGGGGGACGTTCCAATCTATATCTGGCAGATTGATGTGCCCCATGATTACCACTTCCCCATTTCATGAGTTGCCTGATCTCTTCCTCAAGGTTTTTATCCAGTTTTTCACTTTATTTGGATAGTCTATAAATAACCCCCAGCCTCACCTTCCTGCCTCCTTCTGACTCAGCCAGGAACTATAGTGTCTCTGTTTTAATACCCTACCTCTTCTGTGGTGGCTTTAATATCCCCTCTGATGTCCAGCACAACCTCCTACTGTACCTTTTCATCTACCCTGTCTCTTCTGTAGATTGCATACACAGGGTGTTCATGCCTCAGTAATTGTTTTGGGATGTCTTGGTCTCCATAACTGCCACCATGTCTAGCTGGCTCTCTACCACTAGAACTTGGAGGTCCCCAACTTGTTTCTGCTTCCCCTCTCCCTATCACTCTTTCTTCAGTCATGTTGATAGTTTCAAGGCCATATAAGCAACCTTTTTACCATTCGTCCTGTCCCATCTGACTAAAACATAGCCTGCGACCATGTGGTTCCAGTCATTGTTCTGTGTAGGCTATGTTTTTATTATTGCCATGATATTCAGCCTGCATACCTCAGCTATCTGGAAATCCCCTGTCTTGTTGCCTAGGCTCCTTGCCTTCAAGCTAACTACTATCCAAGTCCACATGCCTACCACCTTTCCTTTGCTGAATGTCTTTGCCAGCACCAGTCTGACACCATAAATGATATCCCTCCAAAAGGCAACCTTTTCCCGCAAGCTGCCCCACCAAATGTGTGCTGTCATATCCATGCCTGTAACTTTGCAGTTCTCTATTCTGTCTCTGCCATTCTTGATCTGGAGAGTGCTTGCCAGTTCTCCCATGAGTGACTTAGTCACTAGGGTAGAACCTGGCACAAATCTGTGACGTGTAAGCCTCAAATTTCTGCTCCAAAGCTCTGATTCCCTCTCTGATGGGATGAAGGCCTTCCAGGTTTAACAGTCTCCTGCCTCCTCAGAAATCCCCTGAGGAAGTAAAAACCATCATCAGTGCACCAGTCATTCAGCCAATCAATGAATTTTGATAGCATTTGCTTTCTTTCTGCCCCCTTCCCATACACTTTGAGCATCTTTGAGAAGGCACAGTGCTAAGCAGACTTCTGAGCTCAGCCCCGAGTGTCCTGAAACTGTCTTTGACATCCTCCAGTTATCTACCAGCTAGATTATTTGTACCTTCATAGATAATAACATCTGGCTCCCCAACCACATCCCTGACCACTCCACCTGTTCTATGGCAAATCCTATCTGCTATTACCCCTGGAAGAGAGTGGATCACCCTCCCCTTTTGTTCCCAAGCAAAGACCATGGACTCCATACCCAATAATAATGGAGTCCCCAACTATGAGCCCTCTGATCTCTTCAGACACCTTCTGGCTAGCATCCTTCACAGCAGGTCTGGCTGTGGAGACAGTCCTGCATGCAGCAGGGTGTTTTCCCCTCAGATGGGCAAGTAGCATTAACCATCTTGCTCAGCAGGGAGAATCTCTTGCAGGTAGCAATGCCAGAGCTGCAAGCCTCCAGTGGGACAACTTCAGCCCTAGCCCTCCTTACCCATCACCATCAACCCCTGACCTGAACAGTTGGTGGGCACAGGGGGAGTTGCGCAGCAGTGGGACTTACTGGTCCCCACTCTAACCTGCACTGCAGCTGCCATGTCATGGACAGAATTGCATGCATTCCAGAGTGCAGTGCAGTGCAGTGCTCAAGCTTCCTGCAGAGTGGATATCCTCCTCACCTCCACAGTTCTTCCCATAGAAGTGTGGCTCCACAGATCATGCAGCTGACAGTGCTCCCCCACCAAGCCACCTGACTGATATTTCTGTCTATCCTAGAGCCCCACATGTTGCCGGTTGCTCAGGATTATTTGGTTAAGCTACCCTACCCCTAGGCATCAGGTACTAGCATGCCACTGATTACAATAAGCTACACAAATCCTTAAGTCCTTACCCGGGATGTATTTTGATTTATACTGATTTATGCATCTCTATAGTATGTCCTGGTACATAACATTGCAAGCGTACATGATTTAAACAATGCGTGTCACTGTACACTAATGAAATTATGGTGCACAGGCTCACATTTACTGTAATTCTGAACATGTTGAATCTGTGTACATAAATTAAGCTGCAGAAGTCAGTTGAATCAGCTGACTCCTGGAATGCATAAATCCACTGCTAATTCCTACCTTTTTCAGCTGGAACATTTTAAAGTTGAAACCGTTGTCTCAGTTAATTGTTACTTTCCCAAAATGGATGAGTCTTTTCTTTTACTGCACAGTATGACTTTCTATAAATAATGGATGCATCTTTTCAAAATAGTGGTAGGGCTGCATGGATGCAATTGGGTGGCTGCAGCACACATTTGTGTGCAACATAGAAACATACAAGTTAATGGCAGATAAAGACGGCAAGGCTTATCTAGTGCACCCATTTCTATTTCTACCTTATGAATGTGCCATAGGCCATTACTCTGTCAATGGCCTATCTATTCATACTCATCTGTATTGCTCTCTTATGCCAGTCCCATGCCTGTTTGAAGCCCTGCACTGTATTCATATCCACCACTTTCTGAGGTAGGCCGTTCCATGCATCCATCCCAATTTCTGTGAAAAAGAACTTCCTCACATTACCCCTTAATTGGCCTACCTCTAATCTCATGATGTTTCCTCATGTCCTGCTATTTTTCTTATATTGAAACATGTTAGACTCTTTCACCTTGTTAATGCCCTTAAGGTGTTTGAATGTTTCAATTATATCACCTCTCTCCCTCCTTTGCTCTAGGGTACACATATTGAGCTCCATTAATCTGTCTTCATATGTTTTCTGATGCAGTCCCTGCACCATTTTGGTTGCCTTTCTCTGGACTGCCTCCATTTTGTTAATGTCCTTGTGAAGATGTGGCCTCCAGTATTGCACGTAGTACTCCAGATGGGGCCTAACTAGTGTCTTGTAAAGAGGAATTATTACCTCCCTCTTACAACTTATGATACCCCTACTAATACACCCCAACATCCCCCTAGCCTTACCTACTGCTTTAGTGGTCTGCTTGGATGATTTCAGGTCATCTGTAATGATGATTCCCAAGTCTCTTTCTTCCCTTGTGACTGCCAGCAACTCCTCTCCCAACCTATAGGTGGCTTCAGGGTTTCTCTTCCCTATGTGCATGATTTTGCACTTCTTTGCGTTAAACCCCAGTTGCCACTCTTCCGACCATTTTGACAGTTTATCCAGATTTCTTCTCATTCTTCCCACCCCACCTGGATCATCTACGCTGTTGCAGATCTTGGTGTTATCTACAAACAGACAAATCTTACCCTCCAGTCCATCTGCAATGTCACTGATGAAGATTTTTGAAGAGGTCTGGCCCCAGAACTGATCCCTGAGGTACCTCACTTGTGACTTGCATTTCTTCTGACTGAATACTGTTTACCACCACTCTCTGTTTTCTGCCCATCAACCTGTTTGCCACCCAGTTGACCAACTTCTGACCCACCCCAAGCCTACCCAGCTTGTTAATCAATCTTTTGTGTGGAACAGTATTGAAAGCTTTGCTGAAGTCAAGGCAGGCAACATCAACTGCTCCCCCTTGGTCCACCACTCTGGTTACCCAGTCAAAGAAATGAGATTAGTTTGACAGGACCTTCCTGTTGTAAACCCATGCTGTCTTGGATCACGTGCTCCTATGAACTCCAGGTGTTGCACTATCCTTTCCTTAAGGAGTGCCTCCATAATCTTGCTCACTGCTGAGGTAAGACTGACTGGTCTGTAGTTCCCTGCCTCATCCCTCCTACCACTCTTGTGGAGCGGGATTACATGAGCCCTTCTCCAGTCTTCTGGGACATCTCCTGTGCTCAGAGGCTCACTAAACAGTTCTGCTAATGGCTTTGTTAGTTCCACCCTTAGCTCCTTTAGTACCCTAGGATGTATGCCTTCAGGTCCCATTGCTTTGTCCACCCTGAGCTTATTGAGCTCTTGTAGGACCCTTTCTTTTGTGAAGGGACTAGTGCACACATCCCTTCCCCCTGTGTCCATGGTGCTGAGCTGTGGGCCCTGCCCCACCTTCCCTTCAGTAAATACTGAGCAGAAGTATCTATTTAGGATAGATGCCTTTCCATGGTCCTCCTCATCACACTCCCCCTTATCCCCTTAGAGCTTAGCAATTCCACCTCTGAACTTTCTCCTTTCACTAATATATCTATAGAAAGACTCGTCCCCTTCTTTTACTGTTCATGCTAGTGTTTCCTCAGTTTGGGCCTTTGTTTACCTTACTGCCTTCCCTGCTTCCCTTAGGGAAGTTTGATATGCCTCCCTATCTTCATCCTGCTGCGTTCCCTTATATTTCCTTAAGGCCAGCCTTTTGACTCTGACCTTTTCTGCTACTGTTTTTGAGAATCAAAGTGGTTTCCTTCTTCTTTTGCACTTCCTTTTCTCTCTAACACAATGGGATGTACTGTATTCTTAATGCTTGCCCACTTTACCTGTACCCCCTTACCTGTATTTCTTCTTGCCAGGGCTAACTTAACTCTGTTGGCCATCTTATCAAAGTCAGCTCCTCTGAAGTCCCATATTTTTGCCTTGGAATGGGATGATTTAGTTCTAGTGGCCAAATTGAACCATACCATGTGATGGTCACTGGCCCCCAGGTGACCTTCTACCTGGAGATCTGTTATCCTTTCCCTGTTAGTCAGTACTAGAGCTAGGATAGCCCTGTCTCTTGTGGGTTGTTGTACCAGTTATTTGAGACCCTCCTCATGCAAGTCCTCCACATTTAAAAATTCAGCCCCTGACACTGAAGCTGGCTTTTAGATTTTGGGGACACAAGCAGGAGAGGTTAACAACTTGCACTATGATTTTTGCTTACTGCCTCCTCTGTGTGTTGTTTTGGGGGTCATTAGTGATTGTCTGTCTAAATTGTGTACCCTACTGTAATATGCGCAATTTGTCCTGATTGTATTAACCTAAGTCCTCAACTCTTCATACGTTGCAATGAGATCAATTACCTTTTTTCATACTCTGTAAATTGTCTTATGTACCATTACCTGTAATTAATTTCCGGTCACCCTTGAAAAAGGGACTGCATTGGTTCCAGTGGGCCTACCCAGTTACCAAAATTAAATAAATAAATAAACTGCGTTATACTCTACTCAACCCAACTTGGCTGTCTACCTTTTTCCCCATCTGATATGCTCCACTATACAGTATTTAATGAGATCAATTTAATTTCAAAAAATCAGATTAGGCATTGTGGTTCCTCTACTCATTCTTTGCCTGCTGTCTCAGACTGACTTGAGCCATACATACAGTAATAATCTGGTAATTTCCATACAATTATGATGCTGAATGAACAGCCTCTGCCCAACCTAGTAATACCCTTTATTGAACTTTTAACAGGACACAAGAATTGAAATAAGTAAATTAAATTTTAAAAACTGATGAAGTACACTAGATGCAGATCGGGCCCCAAGCCCCCCAGTGGCTACAGGCATTGCTGGTGCTAACAGATGGCTCTGATTAAGACAGTAGATCCAAAACTCAGAGCCATTGATTTCCTGATGAAAGATTCTAAACTGACAAGGTAATGGTCTAGTTAAGTGTCCATTTCTCACAATTAGCTTAGTGCTATAATTTCACTGAATCCCTCTAATAATAAATGCATTACACATACAAAGAATTATATAATTCCCAGGCCCATGCTGTGTTTTTGTTTGAACACGTTGGCCTTATGCATACAGCTCTGCAGATGAGTCATATCAAATAGTCTAATAAATCAAACATTATTGCCTGGAGATATGGCTTGCAGCAGCCAAGTGCTCCAGTTTTGATGACATTCTCATGCAAAGCTCCCTCTTCTTTCCACTGATAGCTGTTAAATGTGGGTCAGCTGCTTTTATAATAACCATGGAATGTCACTTAGTATTTGCAAAAGTCAATGGTATTTCTGCAGTGTGATTTATATCAGCCATTCTAAAGTTGCAAGTGAATTTGTATAACATGAATAGGATTTTAGAGGTCATTTTTAATATTTAATAAATGATATCTTAACTGGTGTTCTGCATTTATAAGGATACAAGTATGCATTTTACAAGAATACATTTACAAGCATTAGAGCCTGTATTTATTAAAGAACTGCTGACTAAATTGTTTACAACATGCACTCCAGTGGCTTACATAAAATGAACTTTTTTTGTGCTCAAATTTTGACTGCAAACATACTACTAGAGACCACCATGGATGTCTGGGCACCACATTACACTAGACAACAGAGGCTGTGGCATGAGGCACAATGACCTCAGATAGATAGATAACTAGCTAGATAGATACTTTATTTCTATAGTGCTCCATTCCAGAGACTCAGAGTGCTTCACAATCAATACAATACAACAATTTTATATACAAAAATACAATTAAAATCAGCACCAGTATCCAAACAAACATGATAAATAAACCTATCTATCTAATCAATCCCAGTAAACTCAATTATTTAAAAATTAAAAGCCTGGTTAAATAAATAAGTTTTTCAACCTTTTTTGAAGGTATCCACCAAGGGTGCCTCCCATAGCTGTTTAGGTAGTAAATTCCATAACGTAGGTGCAGCCACCAAGAACGCTCGATCGCCCGAGCTGGGCAGCCTCACCCTAGGAATATCCAGGAGACAACCCTCAGTGGAATGGAGAGCCCGGGATGGGTGGTGGGGTACAAGGAGATCTTGCAGGTAGACTGGTCCCCCTTCATGTAGGGCTTTATAGGTCAGTAACTCGACCTTGAAGGTAATCCTCCACCTAACTGGCAGCCAGTGCAATTCATGGTGGACTGGTGTGGTATGATCATACTTATGCACACCCATCAATAATCTTGCTGCCGCATTCTGCACCAGCTACAGTCAGCATAGGTTACCTTCAGATAGCTCTAGGTACAGGGCATTGCAGTAATCCAGTCTGGACGTTACAAAAGCATGTACTAGTGAGGCTAGGTCCTTGGGGGGTAACAGGTTCCAAATCCGGGCAATGTTCCTCAGATGATAAAATCCATTCTTAACAATGGCTGACACCTGAGCATCAAGTGTCAAGCCACTGTCAAGGATCACACCCAGATTCTTCACCTGTTTGGATGGGGTCAGTGGCACCCCCCCAGTACAAGACAAGGTGGTCTCCACAAACCCCCACCCCCCCCACGATGACCCGGATCCACCACCAGCACCCACCCTGTACATTATGGCCTGCTAGGTGGCTGTATTTTTTTCCAAATGTCAAATCTGTTGCCAGACCATATTGGACTTGAGGCCCAAGAGTTCAATAAATGTGGAAACAATACTGCACGTGTATTTCGGATGAGGTGCACATGACACCAGGGCAGCCAGGCCTGCCAAAATGTAGTAGTTCTAAACAAACACAGGCACTACTCAAGCTCCACAGAAAGCATCCTCCATGACAAATTTCTGTTTTAACTGCTGATTTATTTAATCAAGCAGCAGCTCACAGATGTCATACAGGCAATAAAATGCTAAATAATCACATTTGGATCACAGCCGACAAATGTTGACCCTTGCGCTTCAGCTACTAGCCTTCCTTAGGGGTTATCTTGAGGCAAACTGACTGCTACCTGTCATTGTTGCAATCCCTGGTGTCCAGTGGACTCACTCCTCACTAGCCGTGTTCCCCAATGCATCTCAATTGTCCAATTAGTCCTTCCTGATTTTAATCCCTCAAGTTCTGACTCAGCCACCATATGCATGCTCACCACTTCTTCATTCAGTTTTACAGGGATTTGAGGTGCTGTGTGTGTGCAGAGTGGCTGGGTCCAGAAAGCATCTTTGCATAGCACAGTGCTTCATTAGCATGCCAGCACTCGACCATTTTCCTGTGCCTGTGCAATGTCTCTTTGTTTATAGCACAAGGAGGTGCAAGGCAGAACTGTGATGCAGTGTTGTACCTGCAACCACTTTACACCACCAAACTGGCACTGTGTATTGGACCCTGTTCTTTTTTTTTAATGCTTCTGTTTTTAGCAGTACAGAAAAGGTTTTGTGAGCAAGTCCAGTGCAACTGATTGGTAGCATGAAAACATGCCACTGCCATTTTGCAATTGAAACACGGAAATAATTTTGAAAAACTAACCGTGTTAAGGTCTGTTTGACAGGGGTATTCACTCAGTGTTTTTGATAAAAAGGGTACAGAGTGGTCTATTTGGGGATATCACTGTCCTTTGTAGGTTGTACTGTAGTGTATTAGCATATTCATTTTTTAGCTTTACTATACCAGCATATGGAAAATAAAAACTATATATAGTCTCATATTTGTAGCAATTCTTTGTTACAGATAACATCCCTTTCTGTACAGAATCATACAGCTAATATATACTTTTACTGTGATGCCACTAAACAGGAATGAGGGAGCAAATTTGAGAGATGTGGGGGTCCATAGTCAGAGGGTGCTAGAGGGTTTAAAGGCTCTAAGACAGATAAATCACAGGGACCTGAAGGAATTCCCCCATGGCTCCTGAAGGAACTCATGGAGGTACTGGAAGAGCCTCTGGATAATGTATTCAGCACTTCCCTTCAAACAGGATGTGTGCCCCATGATTGGAAAGTTCCACATGTGGTGCCATACACAAGGGTGGATCTTACGAACATACGAACATACGAAATTTGCCAGCAGATAAAGGCCTAGAGGTCTATCAAGTCTGCTCGAATGTGCAGCTAGCACCCCTTATTCTGCAGCTGCCCCTCCCTTCCACCCTTCCCCTTCATTAACCCTCCCCTTGTCCTGTCCCATCCTCGTTTGAAGCAGTCCACTGTTCTACTGCATACCACTTCTGCAGGTAACGCATTCCACCCAGCCACCACCCTCTCTGTAAAAAGTGTCTCCTCATCTCCCTCCTGAACCTTCCTCGCTCCAGTCTCATATCATGGCCCCTGGTGGCCCTCCCCTCCCTTACTTTGAACAGCCCCTCTGTACCTGTCTTGTTTATTCCTTTCATGTATTTAAAGGTTTCAATCATGTCCCTCTCTCCTCTCCTCCAGTGAGTACATGTTCAACTCCTTCAACCTCCTCTCATATGATAAGTCCCTCAGACCCTTGATCATCTTTGTCGCCCTGCGCTGCACTCCCTCCAGTAACTTAATGTCCCTCTTCAGATACGGACACCAGAACTGCACGCAGTACTCCAGGTGTGGTCTAACTAATGACCTATACAGTGGCAGAATCACCTCCTCCCTCCTCGAGGATATACCCCTTGCAATACAACCCAGCATTTTGTTGGCCTTTGCAGCTGCCTTCCTACACTGTGCCGAGTTGTTCATTGACCCTGTGATGAGCACACCCAGATCCTTCTCCTCCTCTGTCTGGGCTAGCTGCACTCCCCCTAGCTGGTAAGTCCTCCTTGGGTTCTTCATCCCAAAATGCATCACCTGCACTTTTTGGCATTAAAGCCCAGTTGCCAGGTGTCTGACCAGGTTTCAAGCTTTGCCAGATCATCCTGCAACCCCTGCCATCCCCCTAGGTCATCCACCACCGCGCCAACCTTGGTATCATCAGCAAACAGACTGATCTTGCTCTTGATGTCCCATGATATGTCTGCAATGAATATCCCAAACAACACTGGTCCCAACACCGAGCCCTGTGGAACACCGCTCATCACTGCCCTTGGGTGTGAGAGCTCACCACCCACCACCACCCTCTGTTGCCTTCCCTGCAGCCAGTTTCCTACCCATCTCACCAGCATTGCACCTGCCTCTGTGCCTACTAACTTCCTTCCCAGCCTTCCATGTGGCACTGAGTCGAATGCCTTACTGAAGTCCAGATACAGGACATCCACTACATGTCCCTGTCCAGTTGCCTAGTTACCCAGTCACTAGAACCTGACCAGGTTGATTTGGCAGGATCGCCACGTATGAAGCCATGCTGTCTGCTGTCCTGTAGTCCTTTGGCCTCTAAGAGGGCCACCAGCCTCCTTCAGGATAGTCTCCATTAGCTTACCCCGATGGATGTGAGGCTCACTGGTCTGTAGTTTCGGTTCATCCTTGGGGCCACTCTTGTGGAGGGGCACCACATGAAACCATCCTCCAGTCTAGGTACACAGCCGAATGTATTGCGAGGCATTAAATAGGTCTGCCAAAGGTCCTGCAAGGACCTCTGCCAGCTCCTTCAGTACCCTGGGGTGGATGCCATCTGGGCCTGGTGCCTGGTCCACCCTCAGTGCCTTCAAACCCTCGAACTCTTCCGTCCATGATTTCCATCTGTCACCACTTCCCCTCGTCTGCCATTTCACCCATCTTGGGGTGTCACCCTCTTCTCTTTAGTAAATACTGAGCAGAAGTACTCATTTAGTGCTTCCGCCTATCGCACCCTGCTTCCACCCAACCCCTCCTTCCTAATCCTTACTATGTGGTCCTTACAGTCTTTTCTCCCTGATGTACTTAAAAGTCCTTCTCCCCTTCTTAATGCCTTGTGCCAGCCTGAGTTCCGTAGATGCTTTGCCCCTTACTGCCCTTGTCACCTCCTTCTCGATTCTGTCAAGTACTCCTCTGTCCTCCCCTCCCTGTTTTCTTGTATTTCCTAAAGGCAGCTCTTTTCCTCCTTACACCTTTTCCATGACCTCCTTGCTCAACCAGCTCGGTTCTTACCTCAGCTTCTTGCTCTGGGCTTTGCAGCAGGTTTTGCTGCCTCCACTATCCCCAACTTTATGAGCTCCCATCTCTGGTTAGTATCCATACTAGATTGAATTCTGGCCAGGTACCTTTTACCACTTCCCATCCTCCCAAAGTCAGCCCTCCTGAAGTCCAGCACTCTTGTGCCAGATTCCACCCTTCCTTGCCCATATCCAATGTGAGCCATACTGAGTGGTGGTCACTCCCTGACAGCGGTTCCTCCACTGTAAGTTCTCTCACAAAGTCCCCATTTGCCAGCACAAGGTCAAGGGTATTCCCTAACCTGGTTGGTTCACTGACCATTTGCAGCAGGAAGCTGTCCTGGAAGGCATCCAGCAGTACCTGCTCCCTTCTGTTCCTGGTTGTTGGGGTGCTCCAGTCCACTCCTGGCATGTTGAAGTCCCCCACAATCACCACACTACCCTTCTCGCAGGTCCTCCTGATCTGTCCCGCTAGTTCCCTGTCTAACTCCTCCATCTGAGATGGTGACCTGTACACCACTCCCATTCTAAGACTCCTATTCTTGGAATCCTGGATTTGCACCCAAAGTGACTCTGTACTACCCTCCTCCCCTTCCTCCCTTACACACTTCAGTCCTTCCTTCACATATAGTGCCACCCCCTCCTTTCCCAGTCACCTGTCCCCTGAAATAACCTGTACCCTGGTACAGACAGGTCCCAGTCATTATATTGGGTGGCCCATGTTTCCTGATGGCTGCAATGTCCACCTCCCTCTGCCATGAGAACCTGCAACTCTGCAGTTTTCCTCCCAAGGCTCCTAGCATAAGGGTAACCACCTTCCACCCTTTCCCTCCTCCCATCCTGCCCTCCTTTCCTAGCATCACCAATAGTACTTGCCATTTGTTCTTTGTCACTGTTATGGGGGGTAAGCTCATATGATTTCCCAACCTGTGGTCTCTGCATATCTCTTCCCCAACTGCCACCCCCACTCCTAGTTTAAACTCTCAACTTCCTCTATATATTCTTCCATCCTCTGCTTCAACACTTTCTTTCCTTCCTCATTCACTGAGTGTGATGAGGGATCTTGGGATGAACCAGGGAACTGCAGGCCTATTAGTTTAATGTCGGTTGTAGGTAAACTAATGGAGACTATTCTGAAGGAGAAAATACAAGAACATTTGGAGGAAAATTATCTCCTTGATGATCTGCAGCACAAGCTCACCTGGGGAAGGTCTTGTCAGACCAACCTTGTGGACTTCTATGCTTGGGTGACTTGGGCCCTCGATGAAGGTAAGGTGGTGGATGTTCTGTACTGGATTTCAGCAAGGCCTTCAACTCTGTGCCACACAGGGGACTGTTAAGCAAGCTGAAGGGTCTGGGGGTAGGGGATAGGGTGGTCAAATGGATTGGGAGCTGGCTGGAAAACAGGCAGAAGAGAGTGGTGGCAAGGGGGGAATATCATCTCCTAGGGCTGTCATCAGTGGGGTACCGCAGGGCTCAGTGCTGGGGCCAATGTTATTCAACATTTGCATAGCAGATATGGCAGTTGGTGTTCAGAGTAGGATAAGTATGATTGCTGATGACACAAAACTGGGTACAGTGGTGGATGAGGTGTGGGGGGTGCTGCAGAGGGATCTAGAAACATTAGCGAGATGGTCATGCACCTGGCAGATGGGCTTTATTGTAAAAAAGTGCAGGATGATGCACTTTGGGAATAGGAATCCTGGGTTCAGTTATCAACTAGGAGGTGTGCAGTACCAGCTGAGGAAAAAGATCTAGGTGTTTGGTCACAGGACATATGAATCGCTCTGCACAATGTCAGAAAGTGGCAGCAAAAGCCAATAAGATGCTGGGGTGCATAGCAAGGGGAATCACATCAAGGAGTGAAGAGGTCATCCTGCCACTCTATAGGGCACTGGTGAGGCCTCACTTGGAGGATCGTGTGTAGTTTTGGCACCCCTTTCTAAAAAGGTACATCAGGCTGTTGGAGGTGGTGCAGAGGAGAACTTCCAAAATGCTGAGTGTGATGAGGGAATTGCTCTACAAGGTTAGACTGAGGTTGCTCAATATATAATCACTGGAGGATAGAAGGGACAGGGGAGATATGACTGAGACCTTCAAATACTTAAAGGGCATAAATAGGAATAGTCACGCTGGCCTGTTTAAATTCAAAAAGGAGGGGATCACAAGAGACCATGAAGTTGGGAGTGGGGTAAGTTCAGAAGGGAGATGAGGTGGCATTTTATTACAGAGGGAATGGTGACAGCATGGACTTCTCCGCCTGAGGAAATGGTTGTGCAAACTTCAGTTGGGGGATTTAAGGGGGAGGGGTGGTGCAGACTGATTGGTAAAAAATCAGAATGGGGAGAAAAAGTGTAAAGCAGTTGGATCAGGTGGCGGGGAGGGAGTGGAGGGTGTGTGTGGTGAGATGCTTGGAAAAGTGTAAAGCAGTTGGAGCAGTTAGTGGGGAGGGGAAGAGAGGAGGGGGGGGACAGCATCAGTGCCCAGCACTGAAAGCTGCACATTTCAGCAGGCACGATAGACCATTAGGCCTTATCTGCTGGCTTCATTGTATGTGTGTTCGTATAAATTCTGCTGAAGTTCTATAGTTTCACTGGCACTGCTCTTTGAAGGCTTGAAAAGACCTTGGGTTAGCGTGGTTGTTCTGACCTAATCTGTGGTGATAATGTATCGCTCCCCCCTTCCCCACATCTTGGCAAGAATGCAAGTTCAAGTTCTTGATCTCTTTACTATGCATCATATTTTTAGAAGATCTTTAAACTGCCCTGGTTGAACTGGGTCAGTGTGTTTAGTTTTGTCTTTGTATTTTTCCCTGGTAATAATAAGCTACTAATGCAGTCAATTATATAAGGATAATACCCACTATGTTGGTTAATATGATTTAGATAATATATGTAATTCAACAGAGAACTCTGAGCTGCCAGTCTGTATAAGTTAATTACATCAATATGAAACAAACTTTCACGACTGCTGCTGTTATCCAGCCTGCCCTAGACATAGCAGAAATGGGATTTTGTCTTAGCCTACTTTCCCAGGCAAACAGCAATAAGTAATGTGTCTAAAATTTACAGTACATCAGTTTGTTTTCTAAATATGATAAATGATCTCAAAAAAGAATTCTGAAAACATCAGAAGTCAATGAAAAGGAATCCATTTCTCATATGGTGACATCAGCTACATGGGCGGAGGCGGTACATTGGCATGTAATCAGCATATGCACACCCACTTTGTTAAAGCAGCTGTAGTTAGATTTAGAACAGGTGATTTAATCCAACTTGACAAACTAGTTCATTATTGACAAGAACCGGAAAAGCTGCAGCTTTCGAGCTCTAAGACAGAAGTAGGATTGGGTTGTCTGAATCAACATGCTGTATGCAAGCTATTCCTGAGTATGGACAATTATGGGGCTCAGAATGATACACCTGCATGCAGTCACTGGTGCAACATTCATTTTCTTCAGCTGTTACTGGTAAGCTCCTATTTAAAGTATAAACCAACAGAATACATGCATTTGATTCATACTGATAGACTGTACACTGGACTGAGCTTGTGTTTAAAAAAAAATTAATTACAAAGACTGGTAATGTACAATACTATTAAGATAAGTCTGAAATGATCTGTGAACTAAAAACGGTCCCAGGCTGAAGTACTTGAGATATTCAGCCAGTGGAAAAGAGAAAATTGCACACACACACACACACCCACACACACACACACACGTCAACTATTTTCATCAGCTGCTACACAAAACAGATTATGACTTTTATCTCACTGTTATGTATTTTAATTCTTCAGTAGTTGTCTTACTTAAACTGAACTGTGCATTTTACCTGATCATACAAAAATGGTGCTCATGTTTTTTTGAGCCAAGCACTATTCAGATTGCATTTTGTGCCATAGCTTTTGCAGTGCATGCAGTCTCAAATGACATTTCTCAAGAGTAGGTAAATGATCCCTACTTAGCATAATATGGTTATTTTACATAGTAATGAAGTAAGATTACAGTATCACTGCATTTAGAGCTCTGCATAATTGCAGGTCACTGCTGAGCTACATGAACTGACATTTGCCGAGACAAGTCCCTAGATTTTAACATTTCTGTGAGTCGGAAATGTTGTTGTTGGCCCTTATTATTGTCATTAAAGAACAGCTGCGTCATTCATGTGAACATGGGTTGAAAGGGATTTTACTCAGCTAATAGGCTTGATATGGGCTAGAATTTTACATTTCTTCACTTAACAGCAAAGGAGAAACGGACACCATTCTCACACAGTACTACTGCAAGCATAGGTAAACTAGCAACGTGTCATACTGTCTTCTTAGAAATGTACCCAATTGCTGTGAAGAATAGCTGAACTCATTGCCTGAAGCATTTTTGCTAACTGTTCTTTAAATCTTATGACCTGTTTCCACATACATTTATGATGTATCACTTAGTCATATCTATTATCAGAAGAAACAACAGGAGAAACAAGTTCCAGCTTGATTTTCACAGAAAAATTACCATATTGTTTATGTGTAAAGGAAAGGCATGGTATTTTCACTTTGACCTGTAAGAACTCAATAAGCTGAATTCTTTAGATGTTTGAAATATCTTATGGTGGGTGACTAAACATTAATATTTATTTCTACTACTGTATATGGTGTAAGATTAAAAGAAGCTGTTGTCTGAAACTGACTATTCAGTTTTGTAGTTCACAAACTATAAAGCAGAAGGTCAGGCAATTACAGATGAGCAGCTCAGCTTTCCAAACCCATATAGGCAGTAAGTATATTTTTCATATTTGCAAAAATGCACTTTTAATCTACCACAGACAAACCCGTTTTGGTATATTTAAAATATTCATTGCAAAAAAAAAACACTACATTAATGCATAAGTTAATGTTCATTACTAAAGCACAAAACTAAGGAAGTGCGATGTGAAGGTTTTTTGAACTCTAACTCCTCCCTCATGCACCACCCTATGATTGCCAAAGCACAACCCATGTTTGAATCATATGTTTTAACATCATGAATAACATTGTACAAGAAATGCAGTTACACCCCATGACAAACACTGCACTCAAATGTTGTGAGACACAAGGGTGCAGCATTCAAGCCTGGGGCAATGTGTGTGATGGTGCAGCTGCCACCTCTGCAGCAGCAGCACTATCGCAGATATTGTGTCACACCTCTAATGGGCTTCACATATGACCTGGCAGTCCATTTGCGGAGCAGCTGCATCATTACACACTTTCTGCCAGGCCTGTAGCACGTCTTGCAAATGGCCCTGCAAAGCACTCACAAAGTAGTGGTACCATCACACACATTGCCCTGGTCTATAGCAGATTTTGCAAATAACCCTGTGGGCCACTTATGAACCAGAAGCACCATCACTGTCTGGGCCTGTATACGACTTTGCAAATTGCCATGCTGGCCACTCTCAAAACAGTTACACCATCACAGACATCATTGTAGGCTTGTAGCAGGGTTCACAAATGATCATGTGGGCCGCTTCCAAAGCAGCTGAATGATAATCCACATTGGTCCTAACCAGAAGACTGCTTTGTGAATGGACCTGTGAATCACTCATGAAGAAGATCCACCATCAAGCTCATTAACCTGGGCTTGTAACAGGCTTTGAGGCCACTCATGAAGCCACTGAATAATCACACACATTGTACCGCACCTGTAGCATACTTAGTGAATGGCACTGTCCCGAACCCATAGCATGCATCACAAATGGCCCTGCAGGAAACTAGTGAAGCAGCTGCATATTTACACACATTGCTCCAGGCCTGTTTCCTATGGCATTATGTGTCACAACATATGAGTGTATAAGGTTCTATGTGATAACAGCCAAAGCCTAAAGACGATCGCTGTTATTGTGCAGTCAGAGTGCCAAAAACATTTTCTGCACTACTGACACCCCAGCGCACAGGACAACGGTGCCAGGGACATAACCTTCAATGCTTTTTGAGGGGCTGTGCCCCACCACACCCCCCATGTGCAGGGCTTTATCCTGCACCCTTCTATTAAAGGATTCTCAACTCCGGGGTGCATGTCAGAGGTAAAAGCATGTAAAATAAAGGTTCAGGCCGGCGCAATAAAATAGCATCAGTGCCTGGACCTGAACTGAGTACTCACCCACCCCAACCACAGGCCAACCCCTGACACCATGATGCAGCTCAGCAACCCACCACAGTACCACCCCAACAGCTCCTCAGCCCCCTCCCAGCCCATGCTCTCCATGCCCCCCTCGTGCGTGTGCATATAGCGACATCTTGTCGCCCATTTTGCCCACCCCCCATCTGGTCACCCTACCCTTCCATTGCCATGTGGGATTTCACCGAGCAGGAGTCGCCGTTATGGACGGTGCCCTTCCCCATGTGCCCTCCTCACAGGCTACCATGTAGGTGTTGTAATGGTGTGTAATTGTATTCCTTGTACCACCTGTTTTTATTTATGATGCTAAAACATATGTATTAACCATGGGTTGTGCTTTGGCATTAAATCTGATGGGGTTCTTGGGAGTGGTGGATGCTGTGGGAGAAGTTATAGTGCAAAAAACCCTAAAAGCACATTTTCTTGCTTTTTGCACTTTCACCCTAACTTGGTGATTTATTTGTTTAGCTTTTATTTACCATGTAAATGCATGAGGCAATCAAATGCTTATTTTCAGGCATGATCCAGGAGATTACATACAGAACAAATGTTTTACAAAAAATGTCTACAAGGCAACACAAAAGAGAGGCACTGGGTCAATATAATACAGCATTAGTAAAGTTTGGGATAACAGGCCTTTTTCTTTTAGCATAAAGAACAGCACAAGTCAGTGATTTAGTTGATTTAAAGTACACAAAGGACATGGAGTTTCCATTTTGTGGAAGAAATATGTGATCATACAATACCGAGGTATGTGAGCAGTCATAAATATACAATAAAATAGTAACAGTGCAGTGCAAATTTCAAGGGCAACTTGTCTATTAATGTAGTTTTTTTGCAATGAATCCTCTGTCTTTTTGTGATAGCCATGTCAGCTTGCTTTGTGTATGTCCACGTGGACAATATGGAAAGGAGGTGACTTGTTTGGCCCAGAACATGAAGCTTGCATCAACTCCGGCCAGCAAAGGAGGCTGTCCTGGAGCATGGCCCCAGACCTGCAGCTTGCTTTGCATATGGCCCTGTGGGCCATGGACAAAATGGGTATGCTACCAGGCATGACCCCATACCATTACTTTGCTTTATATATGGCCCTGCATGTCATACACAAAGCAGGAGCCCTGGTACACATGGTTCTGGATCGTAGCTTGCTTTGCACATGGCCTTGCCAGTCACAGGTAATGCAGCTGAACCATTCTGCATGGCCTATATCTTGTTTTGCTCATGGCCCCATAGGCCATATGCAAAACAACAGACCCTTTGGCACATCCCTGAACATGTAGTTTGCTTTTGTACTGCCCTGAAAAGACATCTGTACTTTTCCTGCTGGTCTGACTAAGTCTCATGAAAACTGAAGTTGTATCTCAAGAAAACATGTTTACAAGTCACGGAAATGGGTCCTGTTTTATGACACTTAACAACCTATTTTCATTCATATTTTACAAACTTTTTTTCCAAATAAACCACGCTTGAAGAAACAACCTTACACCTTACTATGTAGACAATACAAGTTTCTGGATTAAGCTCCCAGTTTTTTTTGTTTTTGATGCATAAACGTTTCACTTCTTTACCCCGGTTTTGTGACTGTCTCACAACAGCAGAAGTTTAATCTCACAAAAACATGTTTTTGAGTCATGAAAGGAGGTCCTGTTTTTGTGACACTCAACAATCTAGTTTCATTAATATTTTAAATAATATTTAGAAAAAAATGAAACACCTTTACACTTTATTCTGTCTATCACAGTAGTTTCTGATATAAGTTTCTAGTGATTGTTTTCATGCACAAACTTTTCCCTTCCATTCCCCATTATTGTGACCACGAAGACTCAAAAATTGTAGTTTTATCTTAGAAAACTAGACAATGAGTCACCAAAATGGGACTTGAGGGGTAGAAAGCTAGACATTTCAGTGGTTTCCATTGTTCTCCCCATCCCTGCATGCTGTCCTTTGAGCTGGTATTGAAGATCAGGACATGGCAGGACTGGAGACTCCAGGTTGGAGCCTTTCAAGTAAGCTCCCAACTCTGTCTTATATTGTACAATATTTTGAGTTGAAGTTTCTCCAGTAGGCACAAGAGCCAAACCAAAGTGCTTTTAGCATGCGGCCATCTTGACTCACCCAAATGTTTTTTTTAAAGAAAGGTATATTCATTTTGTTCATTTATACCTTTTAATAATCCTCAATACCTTTGCTGTTAAAAGACAAACTACTGTGGTAACCCAACGGGCTACATGTCTCCTCTTCTTCATTATCTGTCTCCTCAGTCCTCTGTTCCTCACTCTAGTGATCACACAGCTTGTTGTTGCATCCAGCTGTGGTTGCGAGGGGCATGGGAGATGGTCTTCTCTTAGACCCTACAAAGTCCCTCTCATAACCCAGCCTCAGCATAACTGCAGACTGATGAGCTCTTGCCCAACTTCTCTGAGGAGCACTTGCATTTCTGTTTAGATGCACCAGCCCTGACCAGTCACTGAAAGACATAGAAACATAGACAATGATGGTAGAAAAATACCAATGGTCGATCCAACCTGCACGTAATTCACTATCAAATCCCAGGGCTGACTGCCCATACAGAGTACTGGCCCTCTCTATCCACCCCTTCTTCCCCCTCCCTATGAATACTACTACCCTGAGTAACCACTATAGCCTTCAGTCTGTCCCAGCCATGCTTGAAGCCATTTATGGTTTCGGGGCCCACCACCTCAGCTGGCAGACTGTTTCTATCAGCCTTTCTGTAAAATAAAACATTCTCATGTCCCCCTTAAACTTTCCTTCTATCAGTTTCTGCTTGTGCCCCCAACCCAAGGTCACTCCTAAACCTAGGTCTCCAGTATGCCTGTGCAGCATAATGCCACTGAGCCGTTGGACCAGTAATAAGCAGTATATTTTCAAAGACTGTGAATATTAAACAATACTATATTTTTCTGAATACTTGTAATGTTTTCTGTGCCATAGAGTGCCATGAAAAGATCAGGCAGACTAAGTATGTCCTTTCTAGCTAGACCCTGTCATAAGGATCATTAAAAGCTAGTTAGGTGAAATTCACTTTCTGAGAAAAGCACACCAGGCAATGTTGGATTGTCAATAACTAGAGATTAATGGATCCATATTTTGAGTGCCTTATAGAACCCACATGGTTGAAAACTCTGGTTGTAATTGATGGGGTCCTTGCCAGATGTCATGTGGATGGGTAAGGGAAGTGGGGTGCTATAGGTGTTGGAAAAAGGGATTTATTGATTTCCATGGAAGCGCTGGATAAACCAAGCATGATATTGGGTAGGGTCAGCCAGACATACTGTATGTAGGATGGGGAGGGGAAGTTGGACGCTACAGAGGGTTGCAGCAATGGGGATAATTGTTTTCAATGTGGACAGGTGGATCAACCAGATATTAAGAATTATTGTATGTAGAGTCAACCAGATATCAGAAAGTTGGGTCTGGGAGATAGTGGGTACTACAGGCATTGAAGGATGCTCCATTGTTTAGGGTGGTGATAGGATCAAACAGAGACTAAAATTTTAACATACATGGGGAAAGGGGGCATGGCTAGCCACTAGCAAGATGGCAGCCTAAAATTGTAGTTGAAGCATGCCCTTGAGAGAATCCCCTGTCATCTGCGTATAATGGGAGGGCTTTAAGCCCAAGGTTCAATGGGCAGAGCAACTACGCCACTCCCCCATCAGGCTTATAAGGTCACTTATCTTGGGCCTCTCCAGGATTTGTTTCTTGTTGTAGCCAGAGGCGCTGCTCTCCTTCCCCCTTTCTCTGTGGATTTCTGTGTCATTTCTTTTCTCCTTGTTCCGACTGCTGCCTCCGGGCTGTCCATTCATTTCTCCTAGCCCTCCCTAGTTTATTTTTGTGGTGATAACCCTTCCTTACTTCTCTTTCTGCCTCACTGGTTACTCTCCCCTGTTCCTTCATGGCCCTCTAGGCCAGCAACCTCAACCACCTGTTCAGCATTCGCTTGCTGCTTCCCTGGTTCCTACCCCCCCCTTTCCCTACCCTGCTTCTGTTCCCTCTTCCTCTCCGTGTAGCTTTTCTTGTTGCTGATATCTCCGGCCCATTTCTCCTCTTCCCCTGTCTGCCTCACCTCATCCTCCAGCTCCTCGTTAGTTCTCCTTCACCTTGCGGACATCAAGCCCACCTCTGTTCACCACCTCGGTGCTCTTTTCCTTGTTCACTCCACTCTCTCCCTCTCAGCTCTCACAGCTCCATCCAGCACCTGCAAAATGAAATTATGGAATTGCTCAGGGTGCTGTCAACTAGGAGACTACTCGAACTTCACTTCCCGGGCCCTCTAGGCTACGTTGGCATTCTTTTGGGATTTTACATCTTGCATAGCTAGACATCATGGTGTGAATGGTCCTACATCCCCAGAACATGGAACCTGCAAGTGTAGTTCTGTCCTTTGGGTCACTCGCTGGCCATCAACTCGCCTCAGCTGGTAGAACACCACCCTTGGTGTCTTCTATCATTGCACGCCTCACACCAGCACTGCCTGCCACAAGTCATCATCGCTGCACTCTCTTGAGCAAAATCTCCCTGACTCGAACCCCACAGCCATCTGCTACAGGTTGGTGCCAGAACCTTTCACAAGGTCTACATATTTAACTGACAAATCTTCCACAATCAGTTAATACTGTAGTGCACCTGAGACAGATTTTGCTTCCTCTTCTGGTTCAGTCAGTTCCACTTCAACCTCTTTTGCTTCACACTATTTCTTGTAAGTTCTGACTGATGTATTTTCTGCTAGCATTTCTGGCTCAGTTTCCTCCACTTTTCTAAATCGCTCTTCTTGCTTTGGTCGTTTGCTTAATTTACCTCCCCCCTTCCCCCAGTAGTACTGGCGAATTGTAGTCCGTGATATCAGCTCTCCTGTCTCCATATACGATGGGGCAGTTCTTCCGTCATGTTTGGGACATGGCATTCAAAATAGATTTCAGGATGTAAGTCAATGACTTAGGTCTGATATTTAATCCAGACTCTCTGTACCTACGGATTACTTTAGTGCACAGCATGTGGATTTAGTACTCTCTCTTTCCGTTCCTGCCTGACTCTTTTCAACCTGTACCTCGGGACTACCTGCTCTTGGGCTAAGGTTTCCATGCTCAGGACACTGTGCATGTCCTCTGCTTGCACCCTCCTTTGGGGCAGTGTGCATTCCTCTGTGTTCCTAGTGTTCCCCCTTCCTGCTTGCCCCCCTAGCTGGGGGCTGGCCGAATTCTATCCCCCTTCGTTTATTGTCCCTTTTCTGTCTTCACTGCTGACCTCATGGTTCTCCTGTTTACATCACTCGATCTGTGACCTTCTCCTTGCCTTCTCTGCTATGACTGTTCAATTCTTCTGGGGGTGTTTCCCTATCCTACCATCACCTTCCCCCTGTTCCAGCCTTCAAGGCTTCCCTCCATCATCATACCTCGTCCGTTTCCTATTTTACCTTACTTGTCCCAGCCATAAAGGATTCACTCCAATCAAGGCTACACTCAATCACCCCACCATCGATAACATTTTTGGGCATACCTATCATGAATCATATGCCACCTCATCGAACTGCAGCTCTTCCGCCACATGTATCAGGTTCTTGAGGCATACCTATCATGACTCATATGCCACCTCATCTGACTCGCCCTACTGCAGTTCTCATCCCATACTGGCCATCAAGGATTTACTCCAATCATGGCCTGCATTTGATATTTCTTTTGGACCCTTATGTAGGTCCATTCCATCACATTGACTACTCGAGCATACCCCTCTCGGGTCCCTGCTACCTCGAATTGACTCGATATCCAATCAAGGATGTGCCTTCCTGTCCATTATCCTTTGCTAAGGGCTGGCTGGCTGCTCTCCACCATCGTTCAAGTTCAATTTCAAGTTCATTTCATGTCTCCTCTTCAATCTTTCAAGCCTTCACGGTTTCTCCCTGTCTTCATCAGTGCTTCCTCAATCTTCTCATGAGTGCCTCTGGATATCCCTCACTCATCTGGCCTTCGCATCCCTTTGCTCCTCTGACTTCTACATGTATCTGACTTCTGCATGGATCTACTCCTTCCCATCGTCTACTCAAGCATACCCCTCTTGGGTCCCTGCTGCCTCATGTTCCTTCTTTGATCTGTACTTGGACATGGATCTCCAGAGTTTTCCTCCTCAAAGGGAGTTTTTCCCTCTCCTCTGTGCCAATGGTCATAATATTAGTTAGAGTTAGTGCTTTCTTAGGTTAACTAGTTAGGTTCCACTGTTGGATGGAGGTAGAGGGTGGTCCTGGCTTTCACCTCTCTCCTTAGGAAGTCTTCCCTTATTATCTTCTCAGAATACACTCATCATCCTTGCCTCTTCGATGCACAGCACCTGATTGGGTATTCTTTTTGGGTTTCTTCCTAACCTACCCTTAGCCGACGTAATCATTCCTGCAGCACCTGTAAGGGGGGAACCCTCCTCTAAGGTTCCTTGTGTCGTACCCTTACAGGGTGGTATATCCCATGGATAAAGAGGCAGAAACCCACAAAGTAAATCAAGTCACACAAGCTTCATCTCATCTATTTGTGTAAGCACAATTGAATGAGAGGGCTTTAAGCGAGAGGTTCAATGGGTGGAGTAACTACATCACTCCCCCATCAGGCTTAAAAGGTTACTCATCCTGGACCTCTCCAGGATTTGTTTCTCGTTGCCCACCATACACCCCTCCTCCTCCAATGGCTCATCTCTCTTACCTGTGGGCTTCTTTCTAACCTATCTTTAGCCTCTGCAATCATTCCCATGGCACCTGTAGGGGGGGGAACCCTCCTCTAAGGTTCCTTGCGTCATACCCATACAGGGTGGTATATCACATGGAGAGAGAGGCAGAAAGTCACAAAGTAAATCAAGTCACACAAGCATCATCTTATCTAGTTGCATAAGCATAACTGAACCAGTGATTTTACCAATAACAAGCATTTTTTTAACAGCTCTTGATCTGTGCACTGAGTGACCTATTTTTTTTCCATTTCAAACCTATAATACTGTTAAAAGATGAACCTGAAAATCCAACACTTTCAATTTCTCACATCTGCCTAGAAAGCAAAACCTCTGCACAGTCTATTCACAGAAAGTCTAGACTTGATTGCAATGCACTGGATGGTTCATTATGGCATTCTCAACCACAGTGCCCACTGATATGGCCCATATCTCTGTGATCATCAGCCAAACCCTAAAGGTCACTATGAATATCAAGGTGTCTGCAGCCCAAACCAACAGAAGCTTTGCAGCAATGGGTATAGGAATGGACAGCAATGAAAGGCACATACTACACATTGAGGGGAAGGAGGACAGCCTACAAGCCCGACTTTAGGAGCATGGAGGATGTATGAAATATCTGCTCTTGAAGGTCTATGATTTGGAGAACAGGGCTCACCATAACAACCTCCTCCTGGTCGGCCTTCAGGAGGGGATGGAAGGTGTAGACTTTATCACTTTTCAACAGAGAATTGGGGTGGCCTGCTCAATGGTCTTAAATGCCCTCCTCTGAAAATTTAACGTTCTCACCACTCTCTAGCCACCGAAACTAAACCTGGGGAATGACTGAGACCCATCCTCATGATACCACTGCAGTACCTGGTGAAAGAGAATATCTTGAGGTTGGACAGGAAGAGGATCCCAATCCACTGGGAAAGACACCAGTTACACATCTTTGAGAATTTCTCTATCAAGCTGCAGCCGGGCCAGTGCCATCGTCAAATGGAAGCCGAATCATCTTGGAATTAAGACAGCCCTCTGATACCCTGCACAGCTTTGAGTACACCTAAATGGGGCCCAATATCAGATTGGTTCCCCACATGTAGTGGAAAACGTCATACACAAACATTGGCTGAAGTATAAATTTGCTATGACTTCCTCATAGTCATGGCAACACTTCAGACACCCTTTATTCAATGGACACTTCAGCACCCCAAATAGATGAAGGAGGCTCTGGATTATCCCCTTCCCAATATGATGATGCCCAGTGGATACAGCAGTACAGGGGCTATGGAAGAAAGCAGCAAAAAGAAGAGATCCATCGTCCTGACCTGTGGGATGACCACCACTCTCACAGCCACTGCCACAGCTTTGCTTCATCAGTATCTTCCAGAAGCTCTTCATTCCTGGCTATAACCCAGATGCAGATCTGATCTGAGGTGATCAGGCCAACATCGCCTTTGGAATTATGACTCAGCATGGATGCATGGCCTCATCTAAGGTACCCTCAGGAGACTTCAGCACTGCCTTCCTCTGCACACCTGCCTACAATGCCAGCTTGGGTCAAGAGAGCTTACACACCACTAGCTTTAGTGCACAACTATCCTGCCTCACCAGTGCACCAGAGCCTCCTGAGATCACAGTGTTCCTTGTAAAAGCATCCTGGATGAGAAGCTTGACAAATGTAAGTGCTCTTTCCATGACTCTAATTTGCTAAACACAGTGTGACCCATGGTTGTACGCAGTGAGGCTACTTTCCCAGGAACAGTCTTTGGCCTTTCCTGATTAAGCCAGGTTTTTCTTTTGGCTCTGGGTCAGGGAACTGTGTCTGCCACCTCAACTATCCCAGGGGGACTCTAGCACTCTAAGGGACAACTAGGATTATCTTACTAAGTCCAAGGCTGCAATGGGATGTTTTTAAACTGGCGTCCAAACTGAGCTCACTTTACTTACCCACCATCTCAGGACTGCAGCATCTCCAAATGGCATGGTAGGGGTTTAATCCTACTCCTCACCAACTGGTTTCCCTGCCATATCTTGGAAGCAAGATCTGAAATGATGTAAGGACTTGGGCACTGTGCAATATTACTAGTTCCAACTTGTTAAATGTTCTGTTGTGTTACATGTTTCCTACTAGGTTTACAGTTTAAAGGTTTAAATAAGTCCCTCTGGGGCCACCAAAAGCAATCTGACCTGCAGTGGAATGTGTTTGTTGTTGTTGTTGTTTTTGTTTTAAATAACATGGGGCAGCCATGGATCAGTGCACAGAATGTCCCCTCCCATTCCTGGTGCTCACTCCTCCCATTCTTGGGGCACTTACCCCCAACCCCGCACACACATTTACACTTGGTACTTTTAGCAATAGCCAGGTTCTGGCTGGTTAAGGATTTCACCTATCTCCCTCCCTCCCCATGGCATTCCTGAGAACTTTCCCCTCCTCCCCTTTTTTCTGTTCATCTGACCTGTCTCCTTTACAATGATTACAGTGCTGTGTGGATCTAGGTATACTCGTAATACTTCAGATGATTTCCTGGCTCCTCCTGTATGAGTCACATAGACGGTGTGGGTGGCAGGACTTGAATCTGTGGTGCAGTGTAACAGGTTACCTCATGCTTCACTCTCACCTCCAATCCACACGGAGGCTTCGCACTGGGGTTGGCAGAAGGAATGAGGGGCTTTATCTTGTGAACTACAGCCATTCCCTTCAGTTAGTCTGCCCCGACCCACTGCTGTGCCCAATTGGTGAGAGTCAGTCTCAGTTACAGAGCATGCACTATAGGGATAGATCCTCTCTGAGATGTATGGTATATTCTTGCAAGGTATATCAAAAATTGGAGAAATGACCCACTCGCCGGTATAAATATTAAGTATTTAAAGTCATCCAAAGAAAAACTGCTGGCATATGCACTGGACCAGATGGTAAGCAACCACATCTACATTTTGGGTTGGGCTCCACCAGAATAGAAACACCAAGTGGCAGGGAGTAAGGGCTGAATGGAAGTCAGAGACTTCATGGAGCAAAATGGTAAATTGAAAAAACTGATCATCGTATTAGCATATGATTAAAACAGAAGAAATAAATAGGCATATACAAAATCATGATGAAGGGGGCGAGGAAACCACAAAATGTAGATGTGACTGTGGACCATTTGGTCCAGTGTATATGTCAGCAGTTTTCCTTGGATGACTTCACAATAAATAATAAGTACACTGGCGAAAAGGTAATTTCTCCATTTTTTGGCATACTTCAAGGCTTGAGTTTGTATGGAATGGATCCTTCTGGTGGTTTGTTTTACCTCACAGGTGTGGGGTGGGCTTCACTGCTACAGTATGTGGTTAGATATCCCTGCAAGGTACATCCTCAATTGCTCCAGACACACATACCAGTTCCATTCCTCCCCCCTCTGCACTTTCACATTGTACAAGGGTGTTTCTGGTTCAGATTTCTTGGTTACATCATATGTGGCATCTTCCCTTCACTCCCTTCCTGGTCCTTTGAATGCACTGTCATGTATCCTATTCTCTGACTGCACCCCCTCCTTCTTTCCTAGAGACACAACTAGTTCACTATTAAGGGGTTACTGACTTTACAGCTGGTATGAAAAGCAGTGGTTCTCCTAGAACATAACAGTGCCCTGTAATGCTGTATTTGCTGTTGCCCAGCAATGGTAATGGCTTTGTCTGACACTCCATCTGCCTGGGCTATGATCTTGGAGGCTTTTCCTGACCTTTGGTCACTAGTGTCCAGACGGATATAGATGACTGTCTTACCAGAGCCTCGTGTGACCTCAGGTTTACTGTTCAGCTATGTCTCTGCTTGCTATATTTGGCTCTAAGTTTTCTGTTTATGTGTGTGTTTCCTCAGTACATGTGTATAATGTTTTTTACCTCTAGCTTTACTAAGATACAGAAGAAGAAGAATCAGCATTTATATAGTGCTTTTCATACACAGTGTATTCCCAAAGTGCTTTACAAGCAATGCTAGACTGGTAGTGAAGTGATTGAATGTGTAGTGGCAGCCATATCGCACATCATCACCCACATACAGCCTGGATAATTGCATGAACCAGTTTATGGGAAGGGGAATGTTAGCCAGGACACCGGGGAATGTCCTCTACTCTTTGCGAAGAGTGCCCTGGGTTCTTTTACTTCGTCCTGGACACCCACCAGGACAACACCAGGATGGGTAGAAGGGACCTCGGTTTAATATCTCATCTGAAGGACAGCACAGCCCAGCAGTACAGCACCCCCCTAATACTGCACTCGGTTGCCAGCGATTTTTTTAGGTGCAAGCCCAATCCCGGTGTGGGACGAGAACCCATGACCTTCTGGTCCAGAGGCAGATGTGCTTCCAACTGAGCCACGCTAACACAGACAAAATGTTTGTTGCATTTGCTGTCTGACTGTACAACAGGTGTGGGATTCGAGAGGGTCCTTCTTTAGTTTGATACAAAGGTTGATTGCAGGGACATGAGATTTATCCCTCCCTTTTTTTAAACGAACCCCCCCATGGCGTCCCTAATCTGCATTGCCAGGAATATTAGGGGCCTGAATTTGTCAGTTAAAAGGAAGCAGATTCTTACTAGGTTAAAATCCATGAAAGGATGGATAGCTTTGTTGCAAGAGACTATGGTTAGTAATGAGGAAGTATCCAAGCTGTGCAAAAAAATAGGTGGGACTGGAGGCACATAACTATGTACTCTTCTTTAAAGCAGAGGTCTTAATCTTGGTGCAGCAGCAACTGCATTGGACAGTGGCACGTTGTGCATCAGATGCTAGTGGAAGATGGGTGGTGGAAAAGTTTAACACCCCAGAAGACCCCTTGCTCCTGGTAAATATCTATGGCCACTATTCTGATGATCCCTCCCTCTTTACAGAGCTTAGCCATGTCCTATCAGAACTATGGGACTCCTCAACACTGCTTCTAGTTGTGGGTGACTTCAGTATTGCTCTAGAGGCCAGTGTGGATAGGAACACTGGTAATTATGACCCTCACACAAAGGCCCTCACAGCTCCGAGGGGTATGATGACTCTGTTGTCTCTGACAGACATTTGGCACCTGCAATATCCTCAAGAGCTACATTACACATGCTTCTCAGCCACATTTTCCATCTTGAGTCAGATTGATCTGTGGCTTCCCACACACAGTAGCTCCTCTCTATCTCCATTGGACCATGCCCTCGGTGGAGCTGACTATTCTATGGGGTACTACTAGTCACTCATAGAGCAACGTCCTGGAGGCTGGACCCTTTGCTGCTGCAAGATAAGGCCTTCTGCCTATGGCTTCAGTAAGAAGCTGTCTACTATTTTAATTTGAATGACACTGGGAATACCAATGTAGCCACAATATGGGAGGCATTTGAAAGCCACCATGTGCGACTGCATGATGGGATATGCAGCTGCTCAAAGAAGGAGAATGGAGGCTGAGCAGAAAGCCTTGGAAACACAACTTACTGCTAAAGAGAAGCTATACAAAACAGATAGGCACCAAACTGCAATCACCCCTCTGTTGCAGGAGATCAGGGTCTCCTGCTGCAACTTAATACATTAGCAGCTAGGAAGGTTCAATTAGCTGTTCAACTAAAACACAGATATTAGGACAGGGAGGAAAGCAGGTAAGCTGTCATGTTACCAGCTGCGCAAAATGCACATGGAAAGATATATGAGGGGCTTATGGGATAAGGGGGTCTCTCAGCGAACCAAACCTAAGCAGATTAATATGATCATGCATGCTCTCTACCAGAGATCAGAGGAGCTCCCAGTGCCTTGCACGAGTATGGTGAGGAAATGGAGGATTAGATAGTTCAACATATGGCTGAGGGAATGGTGTCAATCCAAGGGTAAGGATTAGTGGGGGGCTGGGGTGGAACATGGGATAATAATGAACTATACACAGGGGACAGGCTACACTTGAGTGGGGAGGGGAAAGGAGTATTAAAGCAGGGAATAGAGGTGTACATAGCAGCAAAGGTGGGTTTAAACTAGGTGGGAGGTGGCAATTGGACATCTGGTAGGCAGGGATCCCAGGGAAGGGAGCTTGGGGGGAAACCAGGGTTAGGCAAGGAAAGAAATGGGGTGGAGAGTGGTCACGCTGAATGCAAGGAACCTAGGCAATAAGTCAACTGAGTTGCAGGCTCTCTTGGTAGTGAGGAGGGTGGACATAGCGGTCATCACAGACACGTGGGCCACCCAGTACCAGGACTGAGACATGATGATCCCAGGGTATATAATATTCAGGAAGGATAGGGCTAAGAGGAAAGGGGGGCATGGCAATCTATGTATGATAAGGGATAAGGTGTATAAGGGAGGAGGGGGAGGAAGGCAGAATAGAGGCCCTATGGATGCAGTTTCAGGACTCAAAAGGTAGGATGCTGAGGATGAGGGAGGTAGTATACAGACCACCAGTGCAAGGTTATGACTTGGACAGAGAGCTAGCTGAGCAAATTAGAAGGGTCTGTAGGAAGGGGAACACAGTGGTGGTAGGGGACTTCAACCTACCTGGGGTGAATTGGAGCACTCCAACCACCATGAGTGCAAGGGAGCAGGTCATACTAGAAGCATTTCAGGACAGCTTCCTGGTGCAGTTGGTACATGTGCCAACTAGATTGGAGACGACTCTGGACCTGGTGCTTTCAAATGGGGAGACTATAAGAGAGGGGATGGAGAACCTTCTGGTTGCGAGTGACCACCACTCGGGGTGGTTCATGCTCAACATGGGGAGGGAAACAGGGGGTGTGGTGACCAGGGTGATTGACTTTAAAGGGGCAGACTTTGAAAGGATGGGGGAAATTTTGACTAGGTATCTGGCTGAAATTCAACCAGACGTGGATGCTAGTCAAAAATGGGATATTATTAAAAAAGGTCTGACGGAGGCCACTGCGATTTGTATGAAGACACAGAGTAAGAAGGGAAGGGCTAAGAAGCCCAGTTGGTTGACTTGAGAGGTTACAGAGGGGGAAGGGCCAAGAGAAAAGCATTTTGGAAACTCAAGAAATTGGGGGGGGGGGTTGACAAGGATGAGTATACAAAGAATTCCAGGGAGGTTACCAGTCTAGTCAGAGCGGCCAAGACTTCAAGAGAGCTAAGACAGGTACAGGGTATTAAGGAAGAAGAAAAGGACTTTTTCAGATACATTAGGGAAAGAAGGAAGAACAAGGACCAGATTGTGAGGATTAGAAAAGACTGTGGGTGGGTGGAGAAGGGGGTGGAACAGGCAGAGGCATTAAAAGAATATTTCTGTTCTGTGTTCACAAAGGTGAAAGGGGGGCAGATTCACCAAGGGAGGGTTAGATTGAGTAGTGGGGGGGAAGGGGTGACTGACATAGGGATTACAGAAGACAGGGTTCTGGAAGGGTTGAGGGCACTAAGGGTGGACAAGGCACCAGGACTAGATGGCATTCACCCTAGAGTACTCAGAGAGCTGGAGGAGGTAATAGCAGGACCATTGACTGACCTGTTCAATACCTTCCTGGACACAGGATGCATACAGCAAGATTGGAGGATGCCCTGTGTGGTGCCCATTCACAAAAGTGGCCATAGGGATGAACCAGGTAACTACAGACCAGTGAGCCTCACATTGATTGTGGGGAAGCTCATGGAGGCAATCCTAAAAGAGAAGCTGGTGACCTTTTTGGAGGACAATGGTCTCCAGGACAGTCATTGACATTGTTTTGTCTTGGGCATATCTGGCCAGACAAATTTAATTGAGTATTATGACTGGGTGACCAGGAAGCTGGACAGAGGCCACGTGGTGGATGTCCTCTATTTGGACTTCAGCAAGGTCTTTGATTCTGTGCCACATGGGAGGTTGGGGAGGAAGCTGAAATACATAGGGGTAGGAACAAAGATGGTCAAATGGATTGTCAGCTGGCTAAAAGGAAGACAGCAGAAGGTGGTGGTTGGGGGGGCTCTCATCACCGAGGGAAGTGACGAGCAGGGTACCACAGGGATCAGTACTGGGACCAGTGCTGTTTGAGATAGTCATAGCTGATATCTCACACAGGATCCAGAGTAGGATCAGTGTGTTCATTGACAATATGAAGATGGGAACTGTGATACATGACATTGAAGAGTAGAAAGGTCTGCAGGAGGACCTGACCAAACTACAGGAGTGGTCAGACATGGCAGCTGGGGTTCAATAGAAAGAAGTGCAAGATACTGCACTTCGGAGCTAGAAACCGGGGGAGCTATCTGCTGGGAGGGGTGAGGCTAGAATGCACTGAGGAGGAAAAGGATCTGAGGGTGCTTATAAAGGGCAATATGAACAACTTGGCTCAGTGCAGGAAGGTGGCAGCAAATTCTAACAGGATGCTAGGGTGTATAGTGAGTGGAATCTCCTCTAGAAATTGGGAGGTGATCCCTCCCCTGTACAGGTCTCTGGTCAGGCCTCACCTGGAATATTGTGTGCAGTACTGGTGCCCGTTCCTGAAGAAGGACATCAAACTGTTGGAGGGGGTGCAACATAGGGCATCAAAGATGATCCAGGGACTGGAGGGAAAGTTCTGAGGATAGATTGGGTGAGCTGAATATGTACTCCCTGGAGGAGAGGAGGGACAGGGTGGATATGGTTGAAATCTTTAAATACCTCAAGGGGATAAATAAGGTTAATACAGAAGGGATTTTACAGCTTAGAAGAAGGAGGGATACAAGAGTCATCAGCTGAGATTCAAGTTCAAGTTCAGGTTTATTGCAGGAAGTCTCCATTGAACAAGCTCATTAACAAGGAGGTCCTGATGGTTATACACATACAATAACACATTATATAGTACAGCGCATTGGTAACCAAATATACAAAGTGCACACAAGGCTCAAATCAGGTAATACATAGCAAGGTACAGTGCTGAAGATATATTTACAATAAAAGGGACATTTTGCGAAGAAAAAATGTACAGTCAATGCAGGTAAGGTTTAACACTTTAACACTGAACGATGCAATAGATAAACATGATGTGATACACACCTGAGAAGGAAGGAAGATAGGATAATAAGGGTGAACGGGGTTGGGGGCGAGGGGTAGGTTAGCAAAGGATAATATATAAGTAGGAGGTCTAAGGTAGGAAAGGGAATAGCAAAGGGTAATATGAAGATAGAGGGCCTATAGAAGGAAGGGGTATAGAAACAGATGGCAAAAGAAAGAAAGAAAGAAATTATCCTATAAATTAATTAGCCAGGAAAGACAACTAGCAGGTTTGAAGGTTTAAAATCTCAGTACGGCTAGGGCTAAGAGAGACAATGGATGAGAAGCACGCATAAGGATGGGGGGGGTGGGCTTAGTGGCAGTTACAAGTGTCTTTTTATTTTAGATGCAACTAGCTCTCTCAAGAAGTTAACCGAGACAATATTAGTTAGTTTTAGTATAGATTGGAGTTGGTTCCATATAGATGGAAGGGCATACGAGATAGCATGTTTGCCCAAGGAGGTATGAGCTCTAGGTACATCGAGCATGATAAAGTTAGTTTTCCTAAGGGAGAATGCACTGCAGGAAATGCAGATTAAAGATGTTAGGTAGCATGGTAATTTCTGCAAAAACAACTTAAGGGTCCAGAGATCAGCGTGGAACAGGCATCTAGTGTGAGTGATGTCCAACCATCAGCTGCATATAAATCACAATAAGTACGGTAGGAGGAATTGGTAATGAATCATAACGTTCAGTGATAAATGACGTCCAACTTGCTTAGGCTTGAAGTTGCAGCTGTAGTGTAGACTAGATCGTCGTAATTGAGTAGGGGAAGGAATGTGGCCTGGACGAGCCTTATTCATGTCTCCAGGGGGAATAGAGACCTATTTCTAAAAAAGAATCCTAATCTTACTTTAAGCCTCCTGGATAGTTCATCAATGTAGTCATTAAAAGAGAGCTTATTATCTAGCAAAATACCCAAGTATTTGAATTTAGGAACTACTTCCAAAGATTCACCTAATGTTGTAACAATAAAATAATTTAGTAGGACAGGGGAGGAACTAGAGGAGGTATTACGAGAGAAGATCATTGTTTTAATTTTCTTAGCATTAAGGAGAAGCTTGGCTTGTATTAAATTGTTTTCGAGCTGAGCGAAGTCAGTTTGTAATTGGAGGGGGAAGATTCAGGAGGGAAACCAGGAGACATTTTTTCACATAAAGGGTGGTGGACAGGTGGAATACTCTGCCTGCGGAGGTGGTATTTAAGAGGGGTTTGGATGGGGGGGTTATGATGAAGAGAGGTGGGGAGGGTGGGGCAGCTGTAAATTGAGGGGCTAGCTGCATATTCGAGCAGACTAGATAGACCGTAACACCTGCTTCTGCTGGCATATTTGTATGTTCATATGTTTGTTGAAATGATATACCTCTTGAGGTCCCCTGACCCATGCTAAGCTCGAAGCCTTTGTTGGCAAGCCCCCACTCCATACCCTGACTGACATCCAAAAACAAGATCTTGAAGCCACACTCTCTGTTCAAAGGGTGCAGGCAGTGATATCCAGCCTCTCCCCTCAAATCCTTGGGCAGTGATGGCTTCCCAGTGGATTTTTCTCAACAGCTGCAAGATATTGTCTCACCAGTACTACTCTGAGTTTGAACTGAGGCTCATCAGCACTCCCTCTCCCCTTCCCCGATGAGGGAATCTATCATAGCAGTTCTCCTCACACAGGGTAAAGATGAGTTGTCAGCAGGTAGTTATGCAAGCAATAATACTCGACAAGGTGGATGGTATTGGGCAATACCGGACTGCCCAGTGGCATAATGAGGCCCAAAACTGCAGGCGGAAGGCCTTATAACCCCTGGAAGGTCCGGTATTGCCCATACTGCACACCCTCCATTGCACTTAGAAAATGGACTCCCTGTTGCACTTTTATGTGTGATTTTCAAAAGTTCAAAAATAAGGTACAAATGAAGCTTAACTGTTTGTGTTGTAAAGTAGTCCCTCCATTTTTGTTTTATTTTATGCCTGCTGCAGAGATCCATTCTGTTGCCCCCCCCCCCAACAAGGAGCAGAATGTTTAAAATGCCCGATGAGCAGTCTGTCGGGATATGTTTTCATAAATTACCAAAAATGAAAGAGTTTTGTACTGCTTGCATGGCTCTGTTTTTCCTTCTGATATACATTGCAGACACAGAAGCGCTTGTTGTAAATAGCGTGACTAATTTGAATGAATGGAGCGTGAGCAGCCACCGCAGTCAACGGAGCTGGATTCTTGTTAAGTGAGACTGGGAAAACAGCGACTAGAGGACGAGGGAGGAGAGCGCTGGCAACAATAAAGCATTGTTTAAAAATATTTTTGCTGGAAATGAAGCTGAAGTTGTCTCAAATGGTTAGAGACAGCTTGTATTAGCCAGCAGTACCTCTCATTTCGCTATGTGACAGAAAAAAAATGGCAGCGATTTCATTTTGAAATGTGGTGTTTCAGCCAATTAGAGGAGGATAGTGAAAATTTGGGGTGCCCAAGGTTAACACAAGTAATAGGGCACCCTGAATTGGACCTTGTTTTGGAGTGGGCATCTATTGAAACTTAATGTACCCCCCTGCTGTGGCTCTTAGCCAATCCAACAGCTCCTACAATCTAGCCCATTTTCTAAATAGAGAATAATACATGGGGTGGTGTGTCTCACAAGAATTTGGTACATACCCAAGGTGTGTGATGCTACATAAACCCCGAGAGCGAGGCTCAAGGGGTTTATTCAAGCATCACACACCGAGGGTGTGTATTAACTTCAAGTAATTACATCACCCCAAGTTTTATTTTATATAATTACTGGTCATCAATTTTTTCCTTGCACCACCCCCAATGAAAGCACTCTGGTTCCTTGGAATTATAACAGTATCACTCTCCCCCCCCCCCCCGGCAGAAGAGCCATTTCCTAGTCCGCAGGATCACACAGGCCATTTTTCAGCACTGTGGGAGATCACGTAGCATGTTTTGATTTAGAGTATATATTATTTTTAAGTTTCCACAAAATGTCTGCAAATTGAACAGCACTGTGATTTTACTTCTCTGCCTCCCCAGAGGAGATGCTTCCATGTTGGCCAGATCACACTGGATATTTTACAGTGCTCAGGGGATCACACAGTATGTTTGGTTTAGAACGAGTTTACTTTTTTTCACATTTTCAATCAAAAATCGTCATTGCACCATAATTTGTTTAAAGGTGTGGTCTCAATGGACGCAATGCTCGAGAGTGTCTCAAGATAGCAGCTGCTGTTTAATGAGCATGTTTTTGCCATAATAACAAGTTATTAGATCAAAAATAACAGGCCACCACCACTGAAAAAATTGGTGGCCAGTTACTATAGATGCATATCATTAATTAATGTGGATGCCAACATTCTGGTGAAGGCATTAGCCTCCAGACTTGAACTCATTCTTCCCACCCTGATTCTTCCCTCCCAGGTTGCTTTTGTAAAAGGCCGTTTCAGTACTGACCATCTTAGGTCCTTGCTATTTCTCATGTCAGTTGCCAGCTCTTCCCCCAGTCTGGCTGCAGCAGTGGCAATTGATTTAAACAAAGTCCTTGGTTCAGTGGAGTTGGGTACCTGCATAAGATCATGACTAGGGTAGGTTTCAGACCTCTGTTTGGGAGCTGGATCACTACAATATATACTCAACTTACAGCAAGTGTCCTCACTTACTCAGTACTGTCCATCCCACTCTCTCTGCAAAGGGGAATGTGCCAAGGATGCCCAGTCACCTCTGTTATTTTTGCTGGCAATATAGCCCCAGTTTGTTTGCACTGTACCCTGGATGCAGTGGCAGAGCTAGGACTGAAATGTTCGCCCAAAGGTATTGCATACTCGGGGATCTGGATACACCCAAGCTTATTGAAAGTTATAGAAACATAGAAACATAAAATTTGATGGCAGAAAAGGACCGCTTGACCACCTAGTCTGCCCATTTTTCCCTTCCTACAGTGTCACTGCAGCCTCTTCTTGCTCCAGCTCTCCCTGCCCTTACTTTCCACTAAGATTCCTTTATACGTATACCATGCATTCTTGAACCCGACCACTGTTTTCACCCCCACCACTTCTGTTGTAAGAATGTTCCAGGCAGACACCTCTCTTTCTGTGAAGAAGTACTTCCTCACATCTCTCCTGAATTTACCCACCAGCGATCTATACATAGGCAACACCACTTCCCTCATTCAGCTGGTGATACCCCTCCCTATGCACCCCAGCATTCCACTGGCCCTCCCTACTGCTTCGTTGCACTGCCTGGCCACCTTTACGTTATCAGATATGAGTACCCCAAGGTCTCTTTCCTGTTTTGTGGTTGCCACTACCTATTTCAAGTGTTGTACTCTGGCACTGAGATTCTGTGCCATAAGTGCATGCTTTTTCACTTTTTCACATTGAATCTGAGCTGCCATACCCTTGACCACCTCTCAAGTTTTTTCAGATCTCTTTGCATTCCTTCAACCCTTCCTGGAGTGTCCACCCTAATGCAGATTTTGGTGCCATCTGCAAAGAGGGAAACTTTGCCTTCCAGCTTATCTGCAGTGTCACTTATAAAGACATGTAAGAAGACTGGTCCTAGTACTGAGCCATGAGGCACCCTGCTGGTCACCCTCCCTTCTCCGTAGTATACTCTGTTTACTACCAACATCTGTTGCCTACCTCTTAACCAATTTCTTTCCCAGTTTACAACTTCAGACACACCCCTAAGCTGCCCAGCTTCCTTAAAAGTCTCCTATGTGGAATGTGTCGAAAGCTTTACTGAAATCCAGGGAGGCCACATCCACTTTTCCACCCTGTTCTTGTTCCCTGGTCACCCAGTCAAAGAATGCTATCAGATTTATTTGACATGACCTCCCCCTGTGAATTTGTGCTGCATTAGGTCTTGTAACCCATTAGATTTAAGGTACTCCACAATTCTTTCCTTCAGCAGTGTTTCCATTTACTTCCCCACCATCAATGTCAGGCTGACTGACCTATAGATGCCAGTCTCCTACCTGCTACCACTTTGGTGAAGTGAAACTACATTGGCCCTTCTCCAGTCCTTGAGAACCACTCCTGTTTCCAGTGAGCTGTTAAATACAACTGCCAGTAGTGTAGCTGGTACCTCCCTGAGCTCCCTCAATACCCTTGGGTACACCATGTCTGGTGCCATTGCATTGTCCACTTTCAGATTCTCAAGTCCCTTTAGGACTCTCTCTCCTCTGACAAGGACTAGTGTCTGCCTTCCTCCCTCCAATGCTTCTGTTGCTTTTGTGTGACCCCTCCAATCCTCCTTCCTCTGTGAACACTAAGCAAAAGTATTTGTTCAGGATATCTGCCTGTTTCTTGTCCTCCTCTGCACAGCATATTGAGTAATCTTAACACTGCTACTTAAAAATTAAGTGACAGATGCAATAGATGGAAACCCTGCATCTCTCTTTAGCATGCAAGATTTCAGTGAACAAAATGACCATGGCACCTAAATTGCTGCATTTTTTGGCCCATCTAGCAATGGCTATCCCTGAACATTGGTTCTCTAAAATGGATGCCTTGCTTGATGACTTCCTATGGGAAGGGAAGCCCCCCTGCTATACTAGATCCAAGCTGATGATTCAGTGCCGGAAGGGAGGCTGCAGCCTGCCATGGTTTTACACATACTATGTAGCATTTAGAGGTGTCTAGACACTGCAGTGGCTCATCCCAGTGTGCACTGGCCTGTCCTTTGGCTTGAGTTAGAGAAAGCATTCCACAAAGATGTATCACCATTAGTATACCTTTACTCACCCCCTCCCAAATTACAGAGGAAATAGCCTATCATTGCCTCTTCCCTATTGACATGAAAAAAGGGTCCTGGATGAACGCCTCTCTGACCTGTAGAATATTGGCTCCACTCTAGATCAATCTTCGCATTTACGTTGGGAGGGTCACCATTCACTATGGAAGCTAGAAGACTCATGGAATAGCGCAGACTGTAGACTTGTTATGGCTTCATCCTGCCCACTTGGATACTCTTGAGAACCTCAAAAGGTGATATGATCAGTCCCATATGGACTTTTGGAGATATTTTCAGATTTGTAGTACATCAGCCAGGTTTTTAAAGGCTGTGCCTTCTTGAATTCTTATGGTTAGGCCTCAAGTAGTCTTAGCTTGGGCAACTGCTAAGAAAGGGAAGGCTAGGAAAATATAAAGGGCATTCATAGATCGGATCCCAGGCCCATCCCTAAGGGTCAAACGTATCACTACAAATAACAATAATGGAGGACCAATGGACCAGACTGTGGAAGATGGCCCACACAGTGTGTCAAATAGTAGAAGATTCCTTATCCAGAACAAGATCTTGAACTACTGGTATCACACCCCAGCTCAATTAAAAACCTTAAGCCTATTAACATAAGACTGCGGCTGAATATATAATCAACCTATTGTAGACCTCCTGCATATTCTTTGGACTTGTCTCAAAATAGGATGTTTCTGGAGTAAGGTTCGTAGATGCTGTACCAGGATATTCCGATGCACCCTCCCCCTTCACCACAACTGTGCCTACTGGGTATCATACCTGCTAATACCTGTATTTCAGACCTTCCAATGCAGTGGCTACTGATGGGCAAAATAGAGGCAAAGATATTCATTCTTCAGTGCTGGAGGTCTGAGGATAGCTCTTCCCTTTAAACAATAGCTTTTGCCTGTTAGGAAACTGTCCGTGTTAGCAAGGATGCTCCACTTTACCAAGAAAACCCTTTCCTGGATCAAGATATATAGGTCCCGTTCCTGTCATCACCTTTTAGCACCACTGATTTTTTCCAGGGAAAGAGGACAGTGGGGGATTTCCTGCCCTCCCCCTCCCCACTCCCACTCCTGCTTCAGCAAAAGTGACCGTTTTCCTCTGGCCAGCCTTAATGGCCTCCACAGACCATGACATTGTGTTCTCTTGATGGTATAACCTAGAGCCCTCCCATCCTCCAATCCTCTTCCACATCATCCTTCTGTCCTCTGGTGAATAGTAATGGGCTTAAAGAGGACAGGAAATTATTTCCAATTTGCAGCTGTTTATAATGTTCCCATTTACAGAAATTATATCCACAAGTCTAAGCAAAATGTATGTAACTGTACCTGAATAGAAACTGATTTGAAAAACTGTATTTTGCATTGTTTTGCTTTTATGGGCAGTATTCTGTTGCTATTTCTCTTCATGGAACCAGTGATCTGGAGTAGGGATGGGCAAACCAGCTCTGCTGCACTTCTGAACCTCCCTGGACCTCGTTGACTTGTCTCTGACCTAGAGAATCAAGTCTTTCATTGCTCGAACTTGATAGCTAAGTTGGTCCAGTTTGGAAGTACGGTCTGGTTTGGTATGGTGCTTTACTGCTGTTCTGTGCTTCAACTTCGTGGCTCAATTGCTTAATTCAGTAGGTGGCCAGTGGCCATGTTTTACACAGTGTACTTAGTGTCCACAAGCACTATCAGACTGTCAGCAAATAATATAATTTTTACTTATTGAAGCCAAAAGCATGCCCTTCTGTCCAACGATAATAGCTATTGCTGAAGTCCATTTAGGTACATTACCAGGTACACACCGATGGGGAACTATGGGGTGAGTCAGCACTCACTGCTCACAGCTTTCAGCTTAAGCTCTCCCCAGGTTTGGGGCAGATGCTTAAACAGGTGCTGAACCAGTTTGATTTCATGTGCTTAAAATTAGCCATCTTCTTACAAACCAATAACCTAAAGAAAAAAAGTGAATTTCATGAACAATAACCCATAGGCTGTAACAGTACCTCTGTGGTCAATTTATCTTACAGGATTAGACTACTTAATTTGCATGAGCATCTCCAAACAATAGAGACTAAGATTTCCTCTAATTATTAATTTTTACTAGCCTTTAACTGTCTACACACTTAAACCCTTCTGAAATTCCTTCCTTCCAACCACAAAATGTTACCAGAGAATATGCATCTTAAACAGTGTTACTTTCCAGAGTGTTTCCACAAAACTTAGGAGAAACTTCACAAATGTTTGCCACACTCCTGCTCTTGCGAGTTTTCATAAAGAGCTAAACATTTTCACTGACAAAAATACAACCAGCAGAGTACTGTACAGAAAAACAAAAAACAATATCTGTTGTTAGAAAAAGCCAAAGAGAGAAAGAGAGAGCGTGAGAAAGCAACAAATTCAACAAGAGACAACAGCAGAGTGCAGAGCAGACAACAGCAGAGTGCAGACATTGCAGACTCCACAGTAAAAATTGTGTTTTTCGTTGTGTCCACAGTTCATGAGAGTAAATTAAAGTAAATCAGAACCATCTGAAAAAAAACTGGAGTTGGAATCAGAACCGGGTCACAGCTGGTTCACCCATCCCTAATCTGGAGTTTTAACTATGCCACAGTTTGTGTACAGAACTCTGAGCATGGTTCTGGCAGGAAAATAGCTCATGCTTAGCATTCTATACACAAACTATAAAATAATAAAAACTCCAAAATAGTGGTTCCATGAAAAGAACTAGGCAGAATGTTGCCCGTAGAAAAAAACTATTGAAAACACAGTTGTTCACATCAGTGTTTATTCAAGTAGTTATGTATGGCTCAGATGGAGGCAAGTATTTCATGTCTGTTAGTAGGTACATTACCAACTGCTGCCAATTAGCACAAATGTTGTATCATCTTTAATATAATGTGCCATGGGGGCTTCATGTTGTTTCTCTTTCCTCTTGCTCAAGTTATCCAGAGCTTTCTCGATATGTGAACCATATTACACCTCTAACTGATCTGGCTGCTTATCTGCATTGAAACCAATGTGCAGCTACCACAGCTGTCTGTATGTTGATGCTAGAGCTTCTTTGTATTAGATTTTGCTTGCAAACTTTTAATAAAAATAATTAACTGCAAAAAAAAAAACATGCATGGGGAAATGCATAACCAACAACTACAGTATATTGTCAGAAGGACCAGCAACTTCCTGTTGCCAGATGGTTTGGCATTACAGTTGTTGATCATGAACATTATTAAAGTTAACAAAACTAGATAAATGTACACAAAGCAGACTCCAATGGTCTATTCCTCACCTCTTAGAGTTCCGGTAGGTCACATTATTTCTTTATTTCTATAATTTTTGATTTAAATTACTTAGCAGTAGCTAATACAACACTGCATCAGAAAAGCATCAAATTGTCACCTTGATTATTTCTAGTTGCAGGATATGCAAGATAGAGAAAAGAAGTGTGTCCAGGAATCTTAGGTCCAACCATGTGAGTCTGCAGGTCAGTGGCAGAACATTGGTATGGTACTCCAGGGGCCCGGGTTCAACTCCCAGTAATTCACATTGTTTAACTGTTTAATTAGTATTTCAGAAAGACTTTTGAGCATGAGCTCTTTTACAAAGGTTCCACGTCAGGGTGGACAATAAGACAATACACATATTCAGTGGTTACAGAGTCCTGTTCATTAGGCATTAAAGAGCGATTACATGACAATTAGACAAATAGGAAAAAAAAAACTGAGCAGTTGTAATTGAATACTAAGCTATTTCTAGTCGGTTGCTCTAGGTAGCACACCCCTGGAAACCTCTAAATCCGTTGATTGACTATGGCAGAGTAACTGCATAAGGTTTAATGCTATCCCAGATGGCGAGAGGCTGGGTGACAGTGAAACAAGGGGGATTGGGTTTGAAACCAACCGCAGAGAGCGAGTGGTGGGGGGATAGTGAAACGGGGGCTGTGATGGGGAGCAGCTCCAGGGGGCTTTGTCGAGTATGGTATGTGTGGTGGGGGGTTGGGAGGGCAGTACCAAGTGTGTTTAAAGAGGACTGATAGCTTACTTAAGTCCTTGGCTAGGCTGGAATGGAGGCAGGATTCTCTAGGTAGCCCTGCTGGGTGTTACCCTTGGGAGTAGGCATGTCTATCAAGTGGGGCCTGGGAAGCAGGGGCATTTTGAGTTAGACATTAGGTGCTGTTTGACGTCTACTTTGAATTGAGACAGGCTATTGTTTGCTTGTAATTTCATCGGGAGTTCATTTATCCAGAGGGAGGGCCCAATAGGAGAAAGCATGCTGCCCTAGTGAGGTTCGGCGGAATGGTATGGACAGTGCTCCATTCTTCCTCCGTCTGGTGATGTGTGTTGAGAGAGAAGCCTCAAGCAGGTTTCCTATACAGGGTGGGGTTTTTCTGAGGAGTGACTTCTTTCCCAGGAGGCAAGTTTGGTATTTGATTCTGTCTGTTAGGTTAAGCCAGTTTGTATGCTCATACAGGGTGCAAGTATGAATGTAGTGATCTGCACATGGGGTGAGGCAGCATGCCACATTGAGTGCAATTTGGACCCTTTTGAGCACTGTATCAGTATCCGCTCTATAGACCACCAGCCTGTAGTCTATCGTGGAGAGTATGGAGCTGGAGACTGAGATTCAGAGTGCTTCAAGGGGGGAGGGATTTCTTATGCCTCCAGAGGACCCCGATCTTTGTGTTTACCACTTTGGCAAGGGAGTCTACATGGTGCGTATAAGTGAGAGAGTCATCAATGCTGACTCCAAGGTACTTGAACATGTGCACCTGCTCAATCTGCTCACCAGCCTTGTTGGTGATTACGAGGGGAGCGTGCTTGTGTTTGTTGTAGGGGCTGGATAGTAGCATGGCCTTGGTTTTCTTGTAATTTAGTAGCAGCTTTTGCCTACTGAACCAGCCCTCTAGTTTATTGAGAGAGTTCTGTAGTTCTGTTTGTAGGACAACCTGAGAGGTGCTGCTGCTCAGCAGCACGGCATCATCTGCATACAGAATAAGTTTGGTGTCACAGGCTGTGGGTAGGTCATTTACAAAGAGACTTAAAAGCAGGGGCCCTAGAATTGATCCTTGAGGGACTCGTAGGAGTACCTCTCTGGAGCTGGATAACATCTGCCCAAATGTGACTCACTAGCTCCTGTTTTTTAGGTAGTCATTGAACCAACTCATGGCGTTTGTGCCACACCCGATCTTTGGAGCTGGAGTACTAGTAGAGGGTGGTTGACAGTGTCGAAGGTGTTGGTGAGGTCAGTGAAGATGGACCCCAACAATTTGCCTTCATCCAGCGCCTTGTGTGCATAGTCAGTGTATTCCAGCAGTGCTGTGGTGGTACTGTGTTTTTGCCTGAAGCCATGTTGGTTTGGGCAAAGCAGATTGTACTTATTGAGGTATTCTGTGAGTTGACTTGCCACGATTTTTTCCAAAGCTTTGGATAGTGGGGAGAGGATAGACATTGGCCTGTAGTTTGACACCAGCGCCTTGTCACCATTCTTATGCACTGGAGTTACCAGGGCTTGCTTCCATACCTCTGGAAATTGAGTTAGAGCTAAGGATTTATTAAATAGCATTGTTATGGGCATGATAAGAATATCATGGGTGAGAGATAGTAACTTCATGTCTAGCCCGTCACTCTCCCCAATCTGGTTTTGCCTAGGACTTTCCTGACCATTGTTAGGGCCTCCTTCACCGTCACCTTCTTAAAGTAGAATTGTTTCTTTCTCACTACAATTTGTGTACCAAGTACAATGATGTATGGTCAATAGTAATAATTATCAAATACTCTCTCTAGTTTCAAAAGTCGTATTTCACATTCCAGATTGTTTCAACTTTATAACTTTCTAAACTGCAAATTATGACCCATGACCTTAATTATTGAAGACTTGTGTTTTACACTCACTCACTCACTCACTCACTCACAAAAAACACCTCTGTCCTGGTTTAACACTAAGAATATTGCCTGATACTCTGCACATAACAAGAAAAGTGCAATGCTGTGTCTTTCATTACAAACCTGCACTGCTGGAGTGTGATACCAACTAAACATATGCAGTACCGCTGAAAAAATTTTAAACTAAGTACAATACTGCTGCACTTCCAAAACTAGCACTTTCAGTGTATAACAGCAAGTGAACGTGGACCTGATTCCTTGCACATTGTTTAGGCCTATGTTTAGGCCTTCCTGCAGGACTAATTATGCAGAACCTTGACATGGAGCAGCAGATTTGTAGGACACTGACTTAGACCTGTAACTTGCAGCAGCAGACCCATGGGGAATGGACACAGACCTGCAGCTTGAAGCAGGTGGCCCCTGGAACATGGCACTACACGTGTTGCTTGGCCTTGGATCATGAGGCTAGGGGCTAGGGAGGAGGATGGGCATTATGGCTGAAACAAATAATAAAACTTGTCCCTCCTTTTGTAGCCATGGAACAGTAATCATGCATTAACATAGTTAAGAATCATTGGCATACTGTAGCGGCTGGTAGAGCTGTAGGTGTGTTAAAAACATTTTGAGTGAAACCATCAGATCCACATTTAAACAAGAGTCAGCCACAGCCAACAGTTGTGCATTTGTATTATGTTTTCAAGTATTTTGTTTAAATAAGGGGTGGTAGCATACATTTGTTTAGTCTATTATTAGTTCCAAAAAATCACAAAAAAAGCTTTTGTTATAGGACAGCAAATTTACAAGACTATTTTAGTTAGAGTCCTTTTCAGGAAGAAGCAGAATACTGCTTGAATACAACTTGGGGAAGCTGATATTTAGAAATGGAACCAAAGTGACTGTAGAACCAATAAGTGCTATAGTCACATATCACTGTCTTTTGTGTATAAATGAAATATGAATATTGTTTTGCTTGACTGCTATTTTACAAAGAGAATTCATTTAGTACTCTGCTGTTATTTCTCTTTGTTCACAGACATAGAAAGACAAAAGGCAGTGCAGTAGATTCTCAGAATAAAATGGATCTTTGTTTGAAATTTGGAAAATTCACTAATCCAACTGTCTGCTGTAATTAAAAGTCAGTTTGATATATCGCAGTGTAGAGCTCTTGAACAATAATTTAGTGCAATTGCTTCAATGATTCTTTGATTAAGGTGCATGTAACAACATCCTCCCCACCCTGCATCTATGCATATTCAATAATACTTCTAATCCAAGGCAGGGGAGCAATTACATCAACCTGCCCAGCACTTTACTCTACCAGCCAGGTCTGAAAGGGGAGAATCACTGAATGATGTGCCATGACCAAGTCTTCTTTTAATTGCTCTTCTTCTTTACAATCTCTCATTCCCTTCTCTGATCACTACTGGCCTCCACACTCTCTGCTGCTTCTTGTCCCTAGCTGTGGGCTTTGCAGAGGGCAAATGTGTTGCCCTGGGGCAATGGTTAGTTCAGTCCCAAACAATTCCATGGACTCACTTAATTGGGTGCATTACTACTGAGTCTTTGATCAAATCACAGTGATGTGCATAGCCTTTTTCTCAGTGTTCATGTAATACTTCTGGTCAAAAAAGCCTAAACTTTTAGTACTTAACATTTCTGTTCTGGAACTTTATGACACTATGCACCTCCCTTTCACATTATTACTTGATTCTAGGTTTTTTTGTTATGTTTCTGAGCTCAGAGTCTTTGCTAGGTATGGAATAATGGCACACACAGACTCAGACCACTGCTACTATTTCAAGCCTGGTTAGCCCTTTCCCACCAGTTGCAGCTGGAATGTGATTGGGGAGGCCTTGTCCTGCTTGTATGGTGTGCCTTGCTTCATGCTACTTTTGGCTTGTGCCCCTGCAAGGCTTTCTGCTATTTCATGCTTCTGTCGCTGCTTAAGCCTTCCTGCAAGGGTTGAGGCCTAGCCTGGTCTGTGCTGAGTCCTGGGGAACACTCTCATACTGCTCCATCCCCCTTCCCGGAGTCAGCCAACTGAGCTATATGGTGGGTCCTGACTATTTATACTCTTAATCCCCTCCTACCAAGCTGATTTAGCTATTAACCCCTTGCTGTCAGGGGCAGATCTAGAATTTATTTCAAGGGAGTAGCGCTTTCTGTGAAAAATACAAAATATTTAAATTTTGTCGCTCAAATTAAGCTAAAATAGCCTAAGGGGTAGGGGTTCTGCTTTGCTACATAACAGGTTCCAGTGGTGCTTGCTATCTGCTTTGTTCTTTTTGCTACATACCAGAGACTAGGGGTATGCCATTGTTGGGGCACCGTAATGTGGGCACCTCAACTAGGGCCTGAGTGACAGGGTGATCTGGATTCTAGATTGTTCCACACTCACACACTGTTGGGCACCTCCAACATTCACCTTCCCTTCATGGCATGCCCTGCATGGAGGTGGTTATATTTAGTTGAAGGGGGATGTGGTTGTGAAACCCCCCCTTTCAAAACCTTTGTGTTTTAGTGGACGGTGCTTTGCCGTTGCAACTGTCGGGTGCTGCAATGTCACCCGTGATAATTCCAGGTGACATATTTCCTGCACCCTACACTATGTCTCCCACATTGCCCATGCACCGGCATGGGTGAACCAAGGCTTAGTTATGTCCAACACCCTCTAGTGGGATGAGGGGGGCATTACATGCATATTTAGTTGTGATGCAGAGTCCTGACTCCTGTTTTCCTGTTTATATCATTACTCCTGTACCAAATAGGGGGAATACTAAATGGTGGCATTCCAGGGGAGTTCCTTCTGCAGATCATTTTTCCTGACAACAGCTGAAACATGAAAGGTTTCTTTTAATCCTTCCTGCCATCATTGCTTCTCTGGTCCACTGTTTCCATTCCACTCTGCTAATGCCATTCCTCACATCCACGCTCCCATTTCACATGCTATACTTCCCAGCAGGCCACTAATTCAGAGAGCCCCTGATCATAGATTCCTAAACCACAGGACTATATGATGACAGATTTACTTAAAAACAAACATCAGAAGGAATAACTGGGTAAAACTCCTTCATCCAGTCAGACTTGTACTTATGTGACCCCAGTAGGTACACCAAGCAGCCTTCAAAACAAGGTGAATAATATATACTGTATAGCAACATATACGAGGTGCAAACCCTAGCCATAGTAAACCCCACTAAAAAAGGTTACACACCAGAGGAGCTTGGATAGGATCCAAAAAAAAAAGAAATCACATTAGTTGTATTTTACTGATTGTTTTCTGAGTTTGCACTGATCTAGAATTTAATCAAGGTCAGATCTTGGACTGGATTGTAAAAAATCCTATTCAAGATTTCCAGTGTCCAGTGTCACCTGTTTCCTCTCCCCATCCCACATCAAGAAGGTCCCTTGGGTCCAGTGGCATCATCCTCCTCTTCTTATCCCGTGTCATGAAGATCCTTGGAGCAGGATTCACAAAGTTCCAAAATAGAGAGAAGCAAATGTTATGTTCAAAGTGGTTATGTTGCATCCAAAAAGAAGTCTGCATCCAAAATGAGTAATGTGCTTAGTTACAAAACTAACTGCATCCAACATTCAAGCAGCTTATTTTCTAACATAATATAGTCCAAATAGCAGAGTTAAAAGTGATGCAAGTTTGTGGCTATAAAAGAGCTATCTGTCTAATCACTCCCAAAATGTCAAATGGAAAGGGGTCATATCAGGTCAACTGCTGATCAAGGAGGGAGTACCCCAAGGGTCTATCTTGGAGCCCCCTCCTTTTTTCCCCATTCTTAAATGAACACAGTAGTAATTGTGGCAACAGCTCAGTAATGCAGTATGCTGATAATGCTGTTTTATACAGATCCTCAAACAGTGTTTCGGCCCTCAGGCCACAGCTACAGGAAGACTTTCCAACCCTGGAAAGCTGGCTACAAGCCACTAGGCTGCTGCTGAATGACAAGAAAATGAAAGTCATGCTGTTTAATCCAAGAACTCTGGGATCAGACAGAATCCTACTACACCCCCTAGTATTCTTATCCAGTACGCCCATAGAAGTTGTGAGCTCCTTCTGGTACCTGAGCCTTAATATTGACCAAGGTCTCACATTCAAATACCATGTGGACCAGGTCACTTTGTAGGTGCAACACACAAGTATAATTTAATGTGTAGAATGCAGTGAACTAGCATGACCAAGATGATGGACATTTAAACATTATACTGTACATGTTATAGACCATGTAGACAAAATACACAACCACAAGTTCTCATCATTTCAGTGGGTCGGGGGGGGTTGTAGTATGCTTCCTAGTATGGGAGTGCAAATAATATTTCCCAAATATCACAACTAACTGAGTATTCAATACTCATGCTTAAGTACTGGGTAGTTTTCCCTGTTAGGTGGTATTGGAAGAAAAATACCTGGTACTCAAGAAAACATTAACAAAAAAAAAATAAACAAAACCCCAATCTCTCTCTTCAGGTGACCAAAGCCAGTCTCATGGCTACTGTCTTCCCGACTCCAACCCAAGTCCTCTTCTGCCCTTCACCCCTTCCCCATCCTCCCAGATTGAATTAAAAAAAGTAAAGACATTTGAGTGCTGCTGGTACTGTTCTAGGAATTATCACAGTCTTTATAAGCCACCCCCCTCCCTAGCCTGTAAGAAGGCAGCATTCCTGTCCAGGGAGATTGCAGCTAGAAGGAATCAACCAGATCAGCTCTTCTGTACTGTGGACAGGTCTTTAAACCCAACCTGTCTTGAGCCGGTAAGAGTGGTTTCAACTGCTAAGTGCAAAGAGTTAGCTGGATTTTTCTTGGATACAGTGTTCTCTATTCAGCCTGAGATCCCTCCAAATGGACTGGCTGTCAGAACCCAGCAGAATTCGGCCTGCACTGTGCAAAAGCACTCCGGTGTCTTAGGAAATAGTTTCAGCCAATTGTGATCAAAGAGGTCTGTGAGGTGATATCTGAGCTGTAGCTCCCATTTTGTAAACTAGAACCAGGCCACACATCTGCTAGTGAGTTACTTATGACATTTATGAGCCACTCCATCTTGATCTTAGATCTAGGCATAGCACTGAGACTGTTTTTTATGGGTGCATAATGACCTCCTTAGGGCTAGAGATAGGGGCAGACAGTCTGTTCTTGTTCTCCTCAATCTTTCATCAGCATTTGACACTGTGGACCTTGCATTTCTGTTGGATCAACTGAGGGAGTATGGAGGACTCACTGTAATGTTATTCACTGGTTCAAGTTCTACCTCAGGGATAGGACACATAGGGTGGTGATGGGAACTTTATCATCATCTCCTATGCACCTTCTGTGTGGCATTCCCCAAGGTTTGGTCCTCTCACCTATGCTGTTTGCAGTGTGCATGCTGCCCTTGGGGAGAATCATTCAACAATACACTTTTGGGTTTCCACTGCTATGCAGACAATACCCACTTGTATTTTTCTTTTGCACCTGGAATGCCTGATGCTGTTGAATTGCTGAATTTGTGCTTGTCTGAGATTCAAAAATAGATGAAATCTAGTTGGCTGAAACTTAAACCTGAAAATACTGATATATTAATGCTTGAGCAGGGTTTCAGAAGTAGTCTTGGGAGAAATGGAGCTTTGGTTTAGATCATCTAAGCTGTTGTCTTCTGCAAAGGTGAAAAATCTGGGAGTCATTTTTGATTATTGGCTGACACTGGAAGCTTTGGTGTCAGCAGTTTTCAGAAGTAGCTTTTACCACCTTAGGAACATCAGCCGGATTAAGGCCCTTATCCCTCCTGAAGACCTGCTGACAGTGGTACGTGTTTGTGACATCCAGGCTGGACTACTATAATATGCTCTACCTCAAAGTTAGTGAAGGTACCCTACAATTCTTGTCGGTGGTGCAGAATGTAGCAGTCAGGTTACTAACTGAGCTTTCACGATTTAGTCATGTGACCCTGCTCCTGCATAATCTGCACTAGCTGCTTGAAAAGTGGCATGTCACCTTCAAGGTTTGTTTACTGACCTATAATGCCTTACATGGGTTGGGCCCTGGCCAGCTGTCAGATATTTTGAATCCTCTCTGGTCCTTGCATCCCCTTTCACTCCTCCTCCTCCTCTGAGGGTCTCCTCTCAGTACCAAGGGCCTGGCTTCAGTCCTCTGGGGATCATTCATTTGAGGTTGCCAGCCCTTTGCTGTGGAACACCTCATCTAAGGGATTGAGGGAGGCCTCCTCAGTGGAGGCATTCAAAAAGGGACTGAAGGCTTACCTGGTCAGATAGGCATTTGGGGACTAAATGTTTGGTCCTCTAGTTTTACTGTATGCAAGATTAGCCTGCTGCAAAAAAGTATTTTAGTAGATTTTAATGCCTGAATTATCAATTTATGTTATTACTTAATACTGTTGATTTATTTGTTATTTTGCTTTACCCCAATATCTTGCTTGTACGATGCAAATTTAAGTGCACCTCACATTTAGAAGCTTACAAAGTTACTCAGAACTTGCCATTTTTTGGCCCCATTTCCGAAGTCTTCACAGCTTTTCACTGGCTCTTTAGAGTGCCTGTATCTACACTTTTATAAAGACTGCCAGAAGAAAACTTAAGTAGAACATACTAGCATAATCTTTAAACAGGTAGAAAAACCCTTGTTTAGAGGGAGTCTGCGTGCATGCAATGACATCACATGCAGATGCACAGCTGATGTTTTGGACTGTACCGTCTTCTGAGCCACTTTCAAGAAAAATGTTCTTTTAACAGCCTGGCAACCTGTCAGACCAAATACTGTTATTATCTCCCACATCGTCTCAGAAACCTGCCATTCTGCTGTCTTGGGGCAACTTACTTACTTAGGGTCAAATCTATGGATAGCTAGCACCCACTTACACACCTGTAAAAGGGAGTTTATGAGGGCTTGTGGTATGCAGAATTCCTGCTCTGCACATGCAGGGACCTCTGTAAATCCACAACCTCCTCAGCTGCCCCCTTTATACCCAAGCTGTGCACAGGGCTACATGGCAGTTGTGATGGAGGAAAGGCAGTTTGTGAGTGCAGAAATGTGCCACATCTTGAACTCTGTCTCCATGGTGTGGACTGTCAGCAGAGGGGGTGGATGCTACACAGTCATAAGAACTTCCTTTGCAGCAATGTGCTCCCGCCCACCACCCTTATGCCTCAACTGTCCATTCTGGCTAGATTGGTTCCCTCTGCCAGTCCCCAGCTCTAGTTGCCTCCATGGTGGACTGGGGCAATACTGGCACTGGCTGGCAGAGGCTCAAAAACTTTGACTTTTGCTTTGCACCCCAACAAGAACATAGCAGTAACTGGAGGAATGCCATATACAATCATCCCCTGCACGCTGTGCAGGCAAGGAGCTACTAACAGTCTGGCATGCGCATCTGATTGGAAGTCCATAGCCCAGGACAGCACCACCCATCCCAACCACCTCCTGCACTAATACCCAGCTGCACACCTGCAGAGTGAGGCAGGGTTTGTGGTGTGTGAGGCAGTGGTTGTGTATGCCAGCCAGTGCAGATGAACATCAGCGTGAGCAGAGCCACAGCTGGGATAGTCTCAGTTGGAGCATATCCTGGCCACCATAGTGGGTCAGGCCCTTATTTTAGTTGCCTAAGAAAGGAGGACTAGAAAAAATGTTTTGTTTGTGGCATTGTCCTGCTGGGGGAATATAAGTACAGACTGATATTGAATCAGCTGAATCTGCTGGCGTATTATTGAGATGAATTAGTAAATGGTGAAAATGTTACTCAGACACTAAGGAAATTCCCTTACTCTTTTTGAGAAGTGCCATGTGATATTTAACTTCCACAGCAACCACCAAAACCGGCAGATGGGACATTGGTTTAAAGTCTAATCTGAAAGATTGCACCTCTGACAAGACAGTGCCTCCCTAACACCACACTGGGGCATCATTACAGTTACTAATAAGCAAAGGCAGAATGCCCCCTGCAGAGCTAGTAACATGCAATCCTGCAATATCTTGTATTCATTGGAGGTCTCCCATCCTATTACTGATGGACCCAACCTTGCTCAGCTTCTGAGGTTTAATGAGAACAGGCTCAAAGGTGGTAGAGCTGTAAGATGCAGAACCAGAGGGAGAAAGTTCATTCTGTATATTGTGGCTCTTTCCTGAGATCCCATGTTCACTTTTCATCTTAAACTGGAAGATATGTATTAAAAGTGCAGTACCATTTAATTAGAATAAACAGCCAATGTCTAACTTTAGGTCATTACTTTCCACATTTCTTTGCAAGAGTTGTGCTTCTTTGCCAGGTACAACAATCCATCTGCAGCAAGGTATATTTTGCAAATACATCTTTTTCACTGAGAGAGTGTCATTGCATTTTGTGTAGTAAATTTATTTATTTAAATGTTTCACCAGGAAAGGCACACTCAGCAAAAAGATGCTCATCTCATGGCGCAACGGGGGTGCGGTACCTGACATGGATATTATTGCTGCACTATATTCTCAACACTATCTACACTATCTAGAAAAAAATGCATTTCCTGATTTCCAAAGGAACACTTTGCCAGGCACTTTTAAGTTATGCAGATTAAAATAATCTGTTTATATGAACTGACCATACTATTTTGTTATGGTAGTATACTTGGAACATGGAAGATTTACTATAGTTGTTCTTTATCACTATGGCCAAATAGTTGCTTTTTTGCTCTGTTGAATGAGTTGTGGTAATCACAGATGGAATAGGTTTGATCCAAAGGGAACAGTTCAGTGCGCAATAGCTCACAAGTAAGATACTGCCATGTGGCAGGAACCACGTGTCAGTAATTTCCTTAAAAATTATTAGTGGCAAGTGCAGAAGCATTTGAACTGTGAGTGTTGTGAAAAAGCAAGGGGACATTACACAAGATTTTAGTCCTATGTGTCAAAAAACTGAAGCTATGCCTACTCTTACTCATGCTTTCATTAGAGTGTATGTACCATGCAATGTTAGGACAATTTTGAGAATTCCCCAAAGTAGAAGGACATAAGTGTTCTAGCCATACCAAAAGAGTTTAGCAGTTTCCCTAATTGGTTGATTTAATGAGAGACATGCTGGTGACTACGCTGGGGTTTCCAAAACAGATGATTCAACCTTCACTCGGAGCATACTGTAATCCTACTAGATCTGCCAAAAAGTTAAATTCCATGACTAAAAGTAAAAATCAAACTACCAGCAGTATCGAGAGGTATCAAGCTGTTCTAAAGTGAAACAGAACTCCACTGGAAATGAGATGTGACATCCCAGCTATGCTTTCCTGTTTACAGAAACTGCGTGTAATGCACTTTGGAGGCAGTGCATGAACAGTGCAACATACTGTAAATCTAAATTCTGTACTATTTTTCAGTCCAGGTTCTTCCAGAATTTAGTCAAAGTACATGGTACTGAGATGTTGATGGTACTGAGATGTGTCATAGACTATGCCATAATGCAGACCACACCATAGCCAGGCTGTGCACAGTAAAAGTTAACATTAACCTTCTTAAAACACACAGTCTATTCTCTTACTAAAAAGCCACAACCTCATCTTCAAAAAAGTGGTGAAATCCATCAGTTATATAAGCAGCCCAAAACTACAACCAACATCTGGGAATCCAGGGTCAGACTTTTTTTTTTAATTTGCACTTTTATCCTCCTCCCAGGAGATCCTAACAGGTGGCTTCGGCCCTCTAGATGGAGGGACACTCTCTCCGGCCCGCCTGCACCCTCATCTGCCAACCCTGGTATTTCCCTTATAGATTGCCCCCCATGAAGGGCCCAGGAAGGATGCAGTGCACTACACCACCACATGGACACTCAATCCAGAAGCCAGGGTCAGCCTCAGTTGCGGCAGCCATCACTGAGTGCCTACCAGGGGTTTTCTCATTTTCTGCTTTTCTCCCATTCCCCCTCCCTACCAACATAGCATGTCAGAAACATGCCTCCTGACTCATACTGTCCTCTGGCTGTCACCAGGGGGCAGTTAACAAGCAGGATGACAAACCTCCCTCCCTGAGAGAGGAGAGTAGTCCTCTAGATGCTTGAACCTCACTTCCACCACTGCATACCCCCAGCAGCCTGAGCTCATTCGCAAAACTGGTTCGCTGGTGTGGCACGAGGTGTGGCATCCATCACCTCAATCCTCGATGCCACCGGACTGGCGCAGGGTCAGACTTTTATGAGAACTACTCCCAAAGTTTTGATAATTCCTTTTCACACAAGATGTAAGTCATAAACCTTTTTCCTCCAGCTTCCCCCCCCTTCCTTTCATTAAAGCACCTACTAAGGCTCTCTACTCAACCTTCATGCAATTGCAACCCTCTCCCTGAAATTATGTGAAATCTTACACTCTATTTTGTATTTGTATTTTGCAACCAACTTGTGACACTCTTGCACTGTTGTCTCACTAGCACTGAACTATTCTGTGTAAATGATGTTCGTTACTATGGGGGCTATTCACAAAGGGGTGGGAACAATGTGCCAAAGGTGCGTATCCCACCCATGCAGCTCTACTCCTAGAGGAGATCTGCATGGGGGCCACATTCACCATCAGTAGCCTCCACTTGGCTCCCTTCTGTGGCCTCGCCCATGGCGTGCAGGATCCCTGGGGGTGGTTGGATGCAGAGCGGAGGACCCAGACAGGCAGCCAATCAGCTGCCCATCCCAGGTCCCATCAGTGGATCACTTGTGCCCACAGAGTGCCATGTTGGTGGCTGGCATGCAATGCATCAACTGCACCAGGGGGATTGTGCCTGGTTCCCACCCCCTAACCACCATGGGGTGCCCCAACTGCAGAAGCATCTGTTTTGGAGGAGGGTGTGGATCCCTGCCGTTACCACCACATATGGTGGCTGCTACCCCGGGGGGCTGGTACTGAGTTTACAGCTGCCCTGAGTTGGCGTAGCTGTTCACACCCTGCACACCACACTCTGCACCTTGAAGAATGCTGTGAAGTGCTGGCACACACCCCACACTGCCCCGTGAACAGCCCCAGTGTGGAGCACCATGCTTGGCTTGGGGATTAGGTGCATGGGGAGGGGCATAAGTGGTTGTAGAATCCTGCACAGGGGGCTCAGCAGATGCAGACAGATGCAGGATGGGTATGCACCAGAATTGCATGGCACATACCCATTCCACACCTTAGTGCATCGGGCCCTATGTTTGTAATTACCCATGCTATTTCCTATCCCTCGGATTGCACCTGGAAACGAGCCTTAGCTCAGTGTGCCTATCCCAGTAACCAAGTTTTAAATAAATAAATAAAGATGGCTAGTGACAGTTTCATCAACTGCTTGTGATAAGATACATTTTTACTCCTTCCTTTTCATTGTTGTAGTAAGTATATATATTAGAAGTAATTTAAATGCATATAACAAAGAATAAAACAGTGTGTACTACAAGATGCATAAAATATACAAGAAACATAGAATTTGACGGCAGATAAGGACTGCTTGGCCCACCCAGTCTGCCCATTTCCCTACCTACTGGATAAGCTGCAGATCCTAGTTAACCAGCAGCCTACTTCTTCTTAACCCCCCCCCCCCCAGAATTGCCTCATGACTGTCCCATGCATGCTTGATTCCACCACTGATTTTGACTCCACAACCTCCTCCAGGCCGTTCCATGCATCCACAACCTCTCTGTGGAAAAAATACTTCCTTAAATTACCTCTGAGCCGCCCCATCTTCCAATTGTGCCCTCTTGTTCTTGCACCCCTTTTTTGAAAGATGCTACCCTCTTGGACTTTATTGATTCCCTTGAGGTACTTGAAAGTTTCTATCATGTCCCCTCTCCTCCTTTCCTCGAGGCTATACATATTAAGCTCCTTAAGTCTCTCTTCATATATCTTCCGTGCAGACCCTGCACCATTTTAGTTGCCCTCCTCTGACAGCTTCCATCCTGTCTATGTCTTTTTGGAGATTGGGTCTCCAGAACTGCACACAGTACTCCAGATGGGGTCTCACCAGCTGTCTGTACAGAGGGATAATAACTTCCTGTTTTCTACTGGTGATGCCTCTCCCATGCATCCCAGTAACCCCCAGCCCTCCTTGCTGCCCTCTCACATTGCTTGCCCACCTTTAGGTCATCTGATATGACTACCCCCAGGGCCCTTTCCATTTTTGTTGTTGTTAGTATCTCACCCCCCATTGTGTACTCTTCCCCTGGGTTTTTCTTTCCCAGGTGCATTACCTTGCACTTCTTAGCATTGAATCTAAGCTGCCATACATTTGACCATTCATCTAACCTTGCCAAGTGCCTTCTCATCCTTTCCACCCCACCCTGTTGCAGATCTTAGTGTCATCTGCAAAGAGACATACTTTTCCATCCAGTCCTTCTGCAATGTCGCTTATAAAGACATTGAAGAGGACTGGTCCTAATACTGAACCCTGTGGTACCCCACTAGTAACCCTCCTTTCCTCTGAGTGGACTCCATTTACTATTACTCTCTGTGTCCTATTCTCCAGCCAATTCTTTACCCAGGCTGTCAACTTGGGACCCACTCCCAGGCTGGCTAACTTGTATATTAATCTTTTGTGTGGGACTGTGTCAAATGCCTTGCTAAAGTCTAGGTAGGCCATGTCCACAGCCCCTCCCTGACCAACTACTTTGGTCACCCAGTCAAAGAAATCTATCAGATTTGTCTGGCATGACCTTTCCACTGTGAATCCATGCTGCCTAGGGTCCTGTGCCCCTCTGGCCTCTAGATACTCGACAATTCTTTCCTTCAGAAGTGATTCCATCATTTTCCCTATCACTGAGGTTAAACTAACAGGTCTGCAGTTTCCTGCTTCTGCCTTGCTCCCACTTTTGTGAAGGAAATCACATCTGCCCTCCTCCAGTCTTCACGGTACCACCCCATCCTCCCATGATTTGTTAAAAGGGTAGTCAGTGGTGTCACTAGTTCTACCCTTAGCTTTTAGAATTCTGGGATGAACCCCATCAGGCCCCATTGCTTTGTCCACCTTCAGTTTTAAGAGTTCTTTCAGAACCCTTTCTTCTGTAAATGGGCTAGTATCAACTTCTGTATCCAGAGTGTTTCTACTGTTTGTTTTATGTATCTCCCTCTTCATTTGTAAATACTAAGCAAAAATATTTGTTTAGTATCTCTGCCTTTCACAGTCTCCCTCTGCCCACCCTCCCTCCCCTTTATTAAGCCTCACTATCCCTCCCTTGGTCTTCCTTTGCTCCCTGATGTACCTATAAAAGGTTTTATCCCTCTTAACTGAGTTGGCTATCTTTTCCTCAGTTTGGGCCTTTGCTGTTCTGACTGCCTTCCAGCCTCCTTGCTTTAACTGATACAGTTCTCTGTTCTGCTCCTTCTGCAACCTTGTACTTCCTGAATGCTTTCTTTTTCTCTTGAACCTTCACTGCCACTTCCTTTGAGAACCATAGTGGTTTCTTACATCGTCTTGTTTTGTTTATTTGCTTCACACAAAGGCTCGTTACCTCTGTGATGGCAGTTTTTATTATTCCAAATTGTTCTTCCACCCCTCCTTCCTGCCCATTTGCTAGTGCATTCCTTAGGCACTCACCCATTTTGGCAAAGTCAGCCCTCCTAAAGTCCAATACTTTTGTCTTTGTATGGCTTGACTCTATTGCTGTGTTTATTGTGAACCATATTGTTCGATGGTCGCAGTTCCCCAGATGGCTACCCACTTACATCTGTGATCCTCTCTCCATCTCCATTTGAGAGAATCAAGTCTAATATTGCTCCCTCTCGAGTGGGCTCCAGTACTAGTTGTCTAAGGCATGCCCCCTGTATGGCATCTAGAATAACTGCACTCTTCGAAGTGGCAGCTGCAACTGCACTCCAGTTAACATCTGGCATATTCAGGTCACCCATCAGCAATATCTCCCCTTTTTCTGCCATTCATAGTATACTTTCTATCATTTCCCTGTCCATTTCCTCCCCCTGAGAAGGGGGTCTGTATACAACCCCTGTGCGTATTGTGGTGCCATTGCCTGTCTCCAAATTTACCCAGAGTGCTTCTTCTCCTCCCTATTTACCCTTTTGTTCTGTTGCTTTTATTCCTTCCCTTATGTAAAGAACTTCTCATCCTCCTCTTTTACCCTCCCTGTCCCTCCTGTAGACAGTGTACCCTGGTATATTTACATCCCAGTCATGGTTTTGTGTGTACCATGTTTCTGTGACTGCCATGATATCCAGATGTTCCTCCTCCATCAAGGCCACTAATTCAGGAAGCTTGTTACCCAGACTACGGGCATTAGTACTCATTGCTTCCATTTTTTGATGGCTTTACCTTCTGTTGCAGCATCCCCACTGACCGTCTACCTCAGTCTTTTCTCATTTAGTACCCTGTTTTGTAAGGAGAGGCTGGGATTTTCCTGCTGCTTGTCAGTGCCTCCCCCTTTGACTAGTTTAAAAGCTTGCCAATGAAGCATTTAAACCGATTGCTCAAAATTACTTGTTCCCTTCCTGGAAAGATGCAGACCATCCTGCCAGTATAGGCTGGTGTTCCTCCAGGTGGAACCCCAGTCCCCAATGAAGTAAACCCTGTGCTCCGCACCATTTTTTCCTACATTCATTAAACTGCATGGTGCCAACTCCTGCCTCCCCCATGCTTTTGACAGGCAGCATCTCTGAGAAGGATACTGTGTGTGCTGCTTGTCTTAGGTCCCACCCCAACTCTGCAATGTCCTCCTGCACTGCTCTAATCTCATGATGAGCCAAGTCATTTGTTCCTAGGTGGACAATTATGTCCAGCTCTGAATCCCTTGCAACTGTTCTCGTGATCCTGAGGATGTGCTTCCTGTCCCTCCAAGCCATGGCACCAGGCAGGCACCTTACTTCATTTTTCCCAGCTCCCCCCAGTTCTATACCCCTAATAATTGAGTCCCCCACCAGGAGTTGCTTCCTTTCCCTGTGGTGTCCTCTGCCTCCTTCCTGTGGGCCTCCCTTGTGACAGTTATCATCAGTCTTCTCTGCGGGTGCATCTATAGGGGAGCTATGCTCCCCCAGAATGGTGTATGGATTGTGGAGTGGAACAATTGACTGTATATGCCTCTGTTCCACCCTCCTCACCCTCTCGGAGCCCACTGTGGTCCAACTGCTGTGCTTTCTTTGCAACCTCTGAGGTAGTGGTGGTGGCGCTAGTGCTCCCTGGAAGGGGGAGGTTCCCTTCCTACTGTCCAGTGTGGCCTGGGGGAAGGTTTCCTTACTACTGTCCAGTGCGGCCTGAAGACGGGCAACTTCCTCCCTCAGGGCAGATAGTTGTCTGCAAATAGAGCAGCATCTCAGCCTCCAGAAAGACTCCCAGAAGACTGCTGCCCACAGCCATTACATTGCACTACTCCCCACATGTTCATCTGGGTTTTTTATTGTATTTGTGTGTGTGTGTGTGGCAGCGTGCGTGTGTGATTTGTTATATAGAAATATATATATTATACAATGTGTATGCTTATATTGTCAGTGCAGTGTGCTAGAGAGGATATGACAGTGAAATGCACCTTGCACCGAGGAAATGATGTCAGAACCTCAGGTATAAAGGAACTATTTCAGGGGTGGGTGGGGTGAGGGGTGGGAAGGGTTGGGCCTAAACTGTGTCCTCACAAAACAATAAACTAAAATCTCTCACCCACCGCTGCGATGAGTGCCTTCCTGTCAGCAAGATACCCTACACAACAATTTGAGAGAGAAAGTACACTGCTAATCAAACAGAGAAAAATACAGACATCCAAGTCAGACACAGGTAAACCTCTTCAGCCCCAAAACAGCCTGGTGGTTTGTTAGCCACAAAGGAAAATCAAATATGCAGTTATTTCAGCCTTTCTGAGGATGCTGACAAGATAAGCAGTTTTAAAACCCCCCTTTCTGACTCAAAAACTAAAACAAACACAAAGCAATACCAGTTTAAAAGTGAGGAAAACTTCTCTCAGATGTAAGCAAGAGAGGAGATTAGTTACAGATATTTTGTCCAAAATAGTATATCCCACACAGCTTCTCAGTTGTTTCCAAGCACTCCTGTACACAACTTGGAAGAAGATGGACTTCTGCCTCAAACAGGATCACACCACTAGTTTATAGTAATTGAATAATGCTGAAATGGTCTAGCTAGACAAATGGCTGTGATGCTGAGCTCTGACTTGTGAAGACAATTACCCCCACCTCAGGCTATGTTTGGCATACAATTACAAACTGCAGCTTTTGCTATTTTGAATCACACAACCCACCAAAAGTTGCAAAATATATTGATGCAGATTCTCACAGAATTCTAGTAATCAGTCCAGTTAGCCACAAAGGAAAATCAAATATGCAGAAGATAAGCAGTTTTAAAAAACCCTTCCTGAATTAAAAACTAAAACAAACACAAAGCAATACCACTTTAAAAGTGAGGAAAACTTCTCTCAGATGTAAACCCACTAAAAGTTGCAAAATATATTGATGCAGATTCTCACAGAATTCTAGTAATCAGTCTAGTTAGCCACAAAGGAAAATCAAATATGCAGAAGATAAGCAGTTTAAAAAAAACCCTTCCTGACTTAAAAACTAAAAAATAACACAAAGCAATACCACTTTAAAAGTGAGGAAAACTTCTCTCAGATGTAGCAAGAGAGATTAGTTACAGATATTTTGTCCAAATAGTATATCCCACGAGCTTCCTAGTTGTTTCCAAGCACTCCTGTACACAACTTGGAAGAAGATGGACTTCTGCCTCAAACAGGATCACACCATTAGTTTATAGTAATTGAATAATGCTGAAATGGTCTAGCTAGACAAATGGCTGTGATGCTGCGCTCTGACTTGTGAAGACAATTACCCCCACCTCAGGCTATGTTTGGCATCCAATTACAAACTGCAGCTTTTGCTATTTTGAATCACACAACCCCACCAAAAGTTGCAAATATATTGATGCAGATTCTCACAGAATTCTAGTAATCAGTCCAGTTAGCCACAAAGGAAAATCAAATATGCAGAAGATAAGCAGTTTTAAAAACCCTTCCTGAATTAAAAACTAAAACAAACACAAAGCAATACCACTTCAAAAGTGAGGAAAACTGCTCTCAGATGTAAGCGTGAGAGAGAGAGATTAGTTACAGATATTTCGTCCAAAATAGTATATCCCATGCAGCTTCTCAGTTGTTTCCAAGCACTCCTGTACACAACTTGGAAGAAGATGGACTTCTGACTCTAACAGGATCACACCACTAGTTTATAGTAATTGAATAATGCTGAAATGGTCTAGCTAGACAAATGGCTGTGATGCTAAGGGTTATACTCTTTAATGTGTGTGGTTTTTATAAACATTCATACAACCAGCAGCCTCAAAAATAGCATAAAGCGTCCTAGGTATGCAAATCTGTATGTGTTGAGGGGTAAGCTGACTAGAACATGATTCAACTGGTGTTACATTCTGTCTGGCATGCCACTACTGAGACCTCACCAGAGCTGACATACACACAAAACCTAACAATTATCTTTAAAATCTGCATGAAAGAGTATGTTTGACAATACTAGGAGGACGCTATTGTTTGCCAAATAAAAAGCTTTGGGAGAATGCAAACGGTCTTTAGAGGGTGGAAGTGCTCCACCTCCTAGGGTTCTGATCTCCAACCTTGGAGCTAAGAAAAATCAAGACAGACTGAGATGCAAGACCTACAACTATGCTAGCCACCCTGTTTTTTTGTAATTGATGGAGAGGTAATTAAATTGTCAAAATGAAAGGGAGCATAGAACATAAATGTATAGGTCCCAGTTTGCCTGCATTCTTCTTTACCAAGAGCGGGTTGTTTTCACCCTAATGTGGGTCAGCCAGTTCCAGATCATCCCTGTCTACCAGCTACAAAATCATACTGGAAATTACTTTAAACTGTAAAGCCCAAGCCTCTGAAATAGAGACCCATTTCAGCCTACCACATCCTAGTAAAGCAGGTCAGATTTGGCCAACTGGCTGTTTTTTTTTTTTTTTTTTGTCAAATGAAAAAAACAAAAGGAAGACGGTACAGTTTTTTACAGAACTAATACAGCTTGAACTGAAATTACTTTTCTTTAGACTAGGTTATAGATATAATTGATGCTTGATGTTTCTAGATGCCTTCTATCAGTTATTATTTTCTGAACTGGGGGAGTACTATAAACTATTAATATATAAATAAGCTACAATGTTCACAATTTCTATTTTATGATGTTAAGCTGGCTTATAGACTCACTATTATGATTACCCTTTATTGTTTGACTACATATAGAAACAAAGCTAATTTAGTATCTTTACTAACTAATTTCTATGAACTAAATGATTATAGGTTTGAAGATATTGACTTAATGTCTTTAAGTGGCAATAAAGCTGCTGTAACCTGAAAGAAGTGCAGACAGAAAACATTTATTGTTTACTGTGTTTAATAGCCTCATATTGTCAGTCATTAGGCAACTGATACAGAAATTATTAATTGAAACATAAAAATGTTAAGATATCACATACTTGGATCCCTGTTTTACATGATAAGGACTTACCACCACACAATATAAACAAGCATTTGTCAAAGGGAGGTTCTGATAATGGGAGACTTCAACATGCCAGATACAGATTGGTCAATACCAGCAGGAACATCTGCCAGAACTAGACTCATAGTGGATTCCCTGCAGGGGGAAGGCCTCAAACAACTGGTACAGCAACCCACAAGAGACAGGGCTATCCTAGATCTAGTACTGACTAACAAAGAAGGGATCACAGATCTCCAGGTAGAAGGTCACCTGGGGACCAGTGACCATCACATGGTATGGTTCAATTGGCTACTACATCTAAATCATCCCATTCCAAGGCAAAATATGGTACTTCAGAGGAGCTGACTTTGATAAGATGGCCAACAGAGTTAAGCTAGCCCTGGCAAAAAGAAACACAGGTGAGGAGGTACAGGCAAAGTGGGCAAGCATTAAGGATACAATACTTGAAGCAACATCCCATTGTGTTAGACAGAAAAGGAAGTGCAAAAGAAGAAGGAAACCACTTTGGTTCTCAAATACAGTAGCAGAAAAGGTCAGAGCCAAAAGGCTGGCCTTCAGGAAATATAAGGGAACACAGCGGGATGAAGATAGGGAGGCATACCAAACTGCCCTAAGGGAAGCAGGTAAGGCAGTAAGGCAGGCAAAGTCCCAAACTGAGGAAACACCAGCACCTAACAGTCAAAAGAAGGTGACAAGACTTTCTATAGATACATTAGTGAAAGGAGAAAGTCCAGAGGGGTATTGCTAAGCTTAATGGAGAAAAGGGAGCATGTGGAGGAGGAGGACCCTGTAAAGGCATCTATCCTAAATAGATACTTTTGCTCAGTATTTACTGAAGAGAAGGTAGGGCGGGCCCACAGCTCAGCATCATGGACACAGGGGAGGGAGGTGAGGACTACCCCTCACAAAAGAAAGGGTCCTACAAGAGCCATAAGCTCAGGGTGGATAAGGCAATGGGACCTGATGGCATACATCCCAGGTGCTTAAGGAGCTAAAGGAGGAACTAGCAGAGCCATTAGCAGAATTGTTTAGTGAGTCTCTGAGCACAGAGAGGTCCCAGAAGACTGGAGAAGGGCTATGTGATCCCGCTCCACAAGAGTGGTAGCAGGGAGGAGGCGAACTACAGACCAGTCAGTCTTACCTCAGTAGTGGGCAAGATTATGGAGGCACTCCTTAAGGAAAGGATAGTGCAACACCTGGAATCCATAGGAGCACAGGATCCAAGACAGCATGGGTTTACAAAAGGAAGGTCCTGTCAAACTAATCTCATAGATTTCTTTGACTGGGTAACCAGAGTGGTGGACCAAGGGGGAGCAGTTGATGTCGCCTACCTTGACTTCAGCAAAGCTTTTGACACTGTTCCACATAGAAGATTGATAAATAAGCTAGGTAGGCTCGGGGTGGGTCAGAAGTTGGTCAACTGGGTGGCAAACTGGTTGACTGGCAGAAAACAGAGAGTGGTGGTAAATGGTATACAGTCAAAAGAGATGCAAGTCACAAGTGGGGTACCTCAGGGATCAGTCCTGGGGCCAGTCCTATTCAACATCTTCATTAGTGACCTTGCAGATGGACTAGAGGGTAAGGCTTGTCTGTTTGCAGATGACACCAAGATCTGCAACAGAGTAGATGATCCAGATGGGGTGGGCAGAATGAAGAGATCTGATAAACTAGCAAAATGGTCAAGAGTGGCAACTGGATTTAATGCAAAGAAGTGCAAAATCATGCACATAGGAAGAGAAACCCTGAAGCCACTTAGCCTGGGAGGAGTTGCTAGCAGTCACAAAGGAAGAAAGAGACTTGGGCATCATCATCACTGATGACCTAAAATCATCAAGCAGACCTCTAAGCAGTAGGTATAAGGCTGGGGGGTGTTAGGGTATGTAGTGGGGTATCACAAGTCGTAAGAGGAAGTAATCCTCTGTACAAGACATTGGTTAGGCTCCATCTGGAGTACTCATGTGCAGCATTGGAGGCCACACCTTCACACAAGGACATTAATCCAAATTGAGGCAGTCCAGAGAAGGGCAACCAAATGGTGCAGGACTGCATCAGAAGACATATGAGGACAGATTAAGTGAGCTCAATATGTATACCCTTGAGCAAAGGAGGGAGAGAGGAGATATGATCTAGACATTTAAACACCTTAAGGGCATAAACAAGGTGAAAGAGTCTAACATGTTTAAATATAAGAAAAATAGCAGGACAAGAGGACACAGCATGAGATTAGAGGGAGGCCAATTATGGGGAATGTGAGGAAATTCTTTTTCACAGAAAGGGTGGTAGACGCATGGAATAGCTTACCACAAGAAGTGGTGGCTATGAATACAGTGCAGGCTTCAAACAGGCATGGGATAGGCATAAGGGAGCAATACAAATGACTATGAATAGATAGGTCACTGACAGAGCAAAGGCCGATGGCACATTTATAAGGTAGAAAAAGAAATGGGCAGACTGGATGGGCCTTGCGGTCCTTATCTGCCGTCAACTTCTATGTTTCTATGTAATGCGAATGTTTGCTTGCTGGTATTAGCATTGGAAATGCAGGAGTTAGACAGATGCAGAAAAGGAATGGCAGTGAAGTATTGAACTTCACATCAACCCCACTTCCATTCCGTAGAGATGGACAGGCATTGGGGTAAGTGTTTGTGTTGTCACCCATGCCAGTCATGCCATGTCACTTCACCCTATTCTGCAGACACCGACACATGTTAAGGTGTGCCTTGGGGTGTTTGGCTTTGCAGTAACCCCATTCCATAAGGACATATGCTGAAATGGGTGTAGCATAGGTCAATGGGTTGAAATTTGGGTCCGAAGAGTCCAAGGTACACCTTGATGCCTGTCAGTGGCTGGGGGGTTGGGGTGGGATGGCATGAGCAGTACAGTCAGCAATGCAAAGACACACCCTGATGCCTGTCAGTCTGTACAGGGTGGGACATTATGGTTAGAAACCCTAACACCCTGGGTGTTTGTTGGTATTTGCACTACAAATTTTCAACATGGCCTTTTTGTGACCCCATCTCATGAAAGCATTTTGGACCTCTTCTCATGAAGAGTGGCAGTGTGATTTTGTCAATGTGTCCAGAACTTTGAGTTCCAACAGCAACCGTGCTATTCTGTGCCACATGTACGAAAACATAGATTGGGCAGGATGCGAAGAATGACAGCTGTACCATCCATAGGGAGGTGTGAAAAGGTGGCAATGTTGAAAATCTGTAGTGGGAATATTAAAAATGCTTGCACTTCCGAGCATACGTTGAAACTGCATAATGCATGCACATAACACAGTCATTTTGTTCACTTTCATCGTAAAATTTTCAACATAGACATTTTAGGACCTCTGCTAATGAACAGCGTCACTGTGATTTTCTCAATGTGTCCCAAACACTGATTTCCCACAGCAACCACACTATTCTGTGCCAGAAGTATGAAAACACATTTTGGTCAGGATATGAAAAATGACAGCTGTACTGTTCATAAGGAGGATTGGAAAAATGGCAATGTTGAAAATCTGGAGTGAAAATATTACAAATTCACTAAGTTATGAGTGTGTGTAGCAACTGCACAAAGCATGCTCGTAAAACAGTCATTTCTTGGATTTCTTCCACCAAATTTGCAACATAGACTTTTTGAGAGGCTACCTCATGAACATTGGCACTGTGGTTTCATTAATCAGTCCAGAAAGGTGATTCCGCACAGTGACCACAGAATCACCTTTTGGGACCACATAACACCATGATGGTGGCTGAATTCATGAGGAGGGGTCCCAATAACCCCATGTTGAAAATTTGGTGCCAAAATTCCCCAAAATGCTTGAGATATGCAAAAAAGTTGAAAACCCCCTATTTATGTCATTATACAGCTTACTGGCATTTCTTCAGTTCACGGTCAGCTTTGAAGAGTGCAGACGTGTTCTCGGTCCACTGAAGATCGTCACACGCTGGGCTCCAGAGGTAAGTATGGGGTGGTGTGGGGAGGCAGGGTGCACAGTGGGTGGGCGCGGGTTGGTGGAGCGGGGCCACTGGACCCAACAAGGGGCCATTTTCTGATTTACAGGGGACAAAAAAACATTGCGGTACATTTTTTTTCTTCACAGGGACATTTGGCACACTAGGGTGGGCTCCCAGTATGCCACCCAAGTGTTTTTGCTGGGAGCTGTAGCTGATGGGGGATTGGGCATCCCCATCAGCACATATGGGAAGGCAAGAGCCAAGGGGAATTGGGCACCTCCTCAGCACAAAACCAACGCTTTCTTTGGGGGACATTATGCCGATGGGGGAGGACTCTCATTGACAAATTACACAGGGAGAATGAAGCCGACGGGGATTGGGGCCCCCATCGGCAAAACAAAAATATTTTGGGGCGGGACATGACACCGAGGGGATTGGGGTACCGGCATTACTGGTGTCTAATATTGTTTTAGAACATAGCGGCAGTTTGCTGCCACGTTCACAAACAATATTACACTAGGCAACGTTCCACCCAGCAATGACGGGTCGCTCCCTCATTGCAGCAGAATGTCTGACACTGCAATGACGAGGCGGCCCCTGATTGTTGCAGTGAAAATGTTACAACTTGGTGGCACTTTTGGAAGTCAGTGTCATCAGCACACTGTGCCTCCATTGTTCCACTAGTGCCAAGCCCCCAAATGCAGTGCCTCCATTGGCTGCCATTGTGCCGCACCTCCACAACCCACTTCTCTCCTAAGCTGCCACATAATGTTTCTTGCGCATGCATGCACGTAAACATAAAAAGCAACTTTTGGCTGGATTTCAGTCATGAGTTCCTGAGATGTGGGACTTTACTACCACATCTCAATGATATGCACCAATACGTTAGGTCATCTAAAATGTGATCAGACTTACTGGTGCAAGTGACTCTATTTGCAGCACTTCTGGATGTACTCGTGCAAAAATAGATGACACATACATTACCTTTTTGATGCAAACTGCTGTAAAGCAGGGAAAGTGTCACAAATATACAGACACTGTCACACTCCCCCAGCTGTGTGCTCTCAGGTATGAAGCCCGGTGCTAGGAAGGGATAGCTGGCCCCTCCTATGTCTATTTTAGTTGCAAAGTACCCGGCACTCATGAGCTTTCCACTTGGACAGAAAATATTCACTCAGGCGTTTTCCAAAGGGAAGACTCTGGTCGCAGCATTGGGGTAATGGAGTAATGTTTGTCACTGAGCCACTAATGCTGCATCTTGGAAGGAAAGAAATAAAATGATGCTTTAAAGTAGGAAAAATCCTGAGTGAATATTTTCTGTCCAGTGGAAAGCTCATGAGTGCTAGGTACTTTGCAACTAAAACTGTTACAAATGAATGAAATCATTTGAAAATAGCATTTAAATATTTTGGCACATTTCCAGTGATGCAGATAAAACTCAGAATCAGAAGTTGTGCCTGCATCATCCACTTTTAATCAAAATCAGGAGTTGTGTGTGCATCATCTCCTTTTAAATAAAATCAGAAGTTGTGCCTGCATCCAGGGACAGCACTACCATGCACCAAAAGGACAAAGGTTGCATCCTGCCTAGAAATTACACCTCTTCCCTTTGCCACTGGGTCCAAATTGATACACTTACTCTATAACACTATCTAAGGGAAAGGGTATGAACTATTTAAAATCTGCCATTGATTATGTTTTGACCCAGTAGGTTCCTCTTTAAACCTACATTGGATCCAGTTCGACTCATGTTTTAAACCTCCCAACGCTGTGAATGTGCATCATCCCCTTTTAATCAAAACCAGGAGTTGTGCCTGCATCATCCCCTTTTGTGAGTCAGTACTACTTCATGGAAAGAGTGATGGACACTGGGAACAGAATCCCAATGATAGTGGGGGGGTAAAAACAGTAGAGGGCTTCAAGCATGTGTGGGATAGGCATAGGAGGATATTGGTAAATAGGCAGGGGGACAGGAGGGTCACTGGAGACTGGTTAGGGTTAGACTAGGTAAGGATCATCTGGGCAGACTGTGTGGGCCAAGCAATCTTTCTTTTCTGACAGACTCCAAGTTTCTATGTAATCAAAATCGGGAGTTGTGCCTGCATCATCCTCTTTTTTTTCCCCCTCTTTTTCTCTCCATGGGGATTCCTGCTGGCAGGCATGCTTCAGCCCTGTTCCTCGAGAGGGTTCACATCTACCTTGTAGGGGCTGCAACATGCTAGCCCAGCCCCAACCCATCTCCAGCTAATCCCACACGGATTATCCCCCTGTGGTAGGACCAGATGGGGGAGGCCATCTTCCCACCCTGTGATGCAGAAGTCAGTTTTGCTGGGTGAGCCCTGGGTCAAGAGTATAGCCATGGCATCATATAGCCTACATAGAAACATAGAAACATAGACTTTGATGGCAGATAAGGACCGCTTGGCCCACCTAGTCTGCCCATTTCCCTACCTACTGGATAAGCCTCAGATCCTAGTTAACCTATAGCCTATTTTTTAATACCCCCCACAAGAATTGCCTAATGTCTGTCCCATGCATTCTTGAATTCTCCCACAGTTTTAGACCCCACAATCTCCTCAGAAAGGCAGTTCCATGCATCCACCACCCTTTCTGTGAAAAACTATTTCCTCATATTGCACCTGAGCCATCCCCCCTCTATCTTCAAATTGTGTCCCCTTGTTCTTGCACATCTCTTTTTCTGAAAGATGCTACCCTCCTGGACTTTGTTGATTCCACTGAGATACTTAAAAGTTTCTATCATGTCCCCCCCTCTCCTTCCTTTCCTCAAGGGTATACATATTAAGCTCCTTTAGTCTCTCCTCATATGGCTTCTCTTGCAGACCCTGCACCATTTTAGTTGCCCTCCTCTGGACTGCCTCCATCCTGTCTATGTCCTTGTGGAACTGGGATCTCCAGAACTGGATGCAGTACTCCAGGTGGGGTCTCACCAACTGTCTGCACAGAGGGATAACAACTTCCTGTTTTCTGCTGGTAATGCCTCTCCCTATGCATCCCAGTATACCCCCAGCCCTCCCTACTGCCTTCTCAAATTTCTTGCTAACCTTAAGGTCATCTGAAATGATTACCCCCAGGTTCCTTTCCACTTTTGTTGTTGTTACTACCCCCCCCCCCATTGTGTACTCTTCCCCTAGGTTTTTGTTTCCCAGGTGCATTATTTTGCACTTCTTAGCATTGAATCCAAGCTGCCATACTTCTGACCATTCCTCCAAGCTTACCAAGTCCCTTCTCATCCTTTCCACCCCCCTTATGTATCAGCCCTGTTGCAGATCTTTGTGCCATCTGCAAAGAGGCATACTTTTCCTTCCAGTCCTTCTGCAATGTTACATTATAAAGACATTAAAAAGGACATGACCCAGTACTGAAACCAGTGGTACCCCACTAGTAATTCCCCTTTCTTCAGAGTGGACTCTGTTTACTATTGCCTTCTATGTCCTGTTGTCCAGCCAATGTTTTACCCAGGCTATCACCCTGGGACCCACTCCCAGTCTGGCTAATTTGTTTATTAATCTTTTGTGTGGGACTGTGTCAAATGCCTTGCTAAAATCTAGGTGGGCCAGCAGCTCCCCATTTTCTGCTTTTCTGTCCTCCCTATCACTGGGGCGCATACACAGTGGAGGGGCATGCATGGTGTGTGGTCCCGCAACACCCTCCATTTCTTTGGCATCCCTGACCCACACTACCCTTAGGCCTCCACCTGGTGGTAGTCATTCAGTGTGGCTGCAAGCCAGCCCTCCCGGGAGAGGAGAGCTGTCCTCCAGATGCTCAATCCTCTCCCTCCCTGGCCAACCCCTGGTGACCCACTCACACCACGAATACAGATCTCCAGTGAAGCAGGAGGTAAGGCACTGATGCCTCAGTCCTCCACACCACAGGGTCGGCTTGCATCATCCCCTTTTAATTATACTTAGGAGTTGCGTCTGCATCTTCATATTTTAATCAAAATTAGGAGTTGCACCTACATCATCCTCTTTTAATTAAAATCAGTAGTTGTGACTGCATCATCTACTTTTAAGCAAATTCAGGAGTTGCACCTGCATCATCACCTTTTAATCAAATTCAGGAGTTGTGCCTGCATCTTCCCATTTTAATTAAAATCAGTAGCTGTGACTGCATCATCCTGCCTTAATCAAATTCAGAAGTTGTGCCTGCATCACCCCCTTCTAATCAAATTCAAGAGTCATGTCTGCATCATCCCCTTTTAATCAGATTCAGGACTTGTGCCTGCATCATCCCATTTTAATTAAAATCAGTAGTTGTGCCTGCATCATCACCTTTTAATCAAATTCAGGAGTTGTGCCTGCATCATCCCCTTTTAATCAGATTCAGGACTTGTGCCTGCATCATCTCATTTTAATTAAAATCAGTAGTTGTGCCTGCATCATCACCTTTTAATCAAATTCAGGAGTTGTGCCTGCATCATCCCCTTTTAATCAGATTCAGGACTTGTGCCTGCATCATCTCATTTTAATTAAAATCAGTAGTTGTGCCTGCATCATCACCTTTTAATCAAATTCAGGAGTTGTGCCTGCATCATCCCCTTTTAATCAGATTCAGGACTTGTGCCTGCATCATCTCCTTTTATTTAAAATCAGTAGTTGTGACTGCATCATCCCCTTTTAATCAAATTCAGGAGTTGTGCCTGCATCATCCCATTTTAATTAAAATCAGTAGTTATGCCTACGTTATCCCCTTTTAATCAAATTCAGGAGTTGCGACTGCATCATCCCCTTTTAATCAAATCAAGAGCTGCACCTGCATCATCCACTTTTAATTAAAATCAGGAGTTGCGCCTGCATCATCTCCTTTTTTTGTAGTTAAACTTTTTATTGTAAATTGTCACTTACAAAAAGGAAAGGCAGGATACGTAATAAACATTCTAATACATACCAGTACAGTTATACAGTCCTGAAGAGGGAGGTACATACTTCAGTATGTGGTCTTGTGTTAGTTTGAGCAGCATACATCTCTAACCATATGTTAATAGTTGGGTACTGAAAGCGCAAGGTGCATCCTTCCCTAAAATCAAAAAAGAAAAAAAGACACAGAAGAAATAAAACCAGATATATACTGTACAATGCAGAGACACTGTGTAGAGCCCAGGTTGAGAAAGCCAGTAATGCTAGATCCGACCACTTTAAGAAGGCATAAGGGTAGAGGGACAGTCTTGGGAGGAATTATCCTTTTCCCATTCTGGGTTTTGTGTATGTGGCAAAGGTCACCAGCAGCTAGTGTATGCTGTAAGCTTGTTAGCAGCTAAGTGGGTTAGTCTGTCCAATGTGGCTAACTCTGCTAGGGAGATAAGAATGTCCTGCATGGTGGGGGATTATGGCACTGCACCATCTGCACAGAGTTAACCATTTGGCCTGCATACTTAATAACGTGAGCCATCTATGTTTCGGCACCATGAGATGAGAGGCCTCAAACTTCATGCTTAAAATCCACAAAGCTGCAGACTGGAGTATCTGTTTGTGAGGTGTCTTTGCACCCAAGTCACAGATCTGCTTCCAGAAGGGTTGAAGTTTGGGGCACTCCCATAAAATATGGTATAGGTCCCCTCTGTGTGTCATGCATCTCCAGCATTTATCCAAGTTGAAAAATTTAGGAGTGGAGTATTTTATTTTGTCATCCTACTTCTGGTGTCTGTATAAGCATTGTGTTCAAACTGCCAGCAGATATGATGACATGCATAGCCTTCTCCCATCAAATTCTGGATTCATGTAACTGATTGGGCAGCTGGTCGTGGATGGCTGAGTATATTTGGATTGCCAGCCCCTTAGGTAGTGACTGTCACTTAGTCAGTGGGGCTGGCTAGTGGTTCTGGGGAGCTTTTTGAAGAAGGGTTTGGATCTCACTTCTAAGTTGGAGGTCCCTCCAGAAACCTGTTGAACAGAGATCCCATTGAAAGCATAGAACTTGGAAAGTGGTTACCAGTGGTTTCCCTGGCTCAAGAACATTCTTTAAATACTGAATGCCCATTGAATCCTAATGGGGCCAGAATACAGCCTTTCAGTCTATCAGAATGGATGGATTGCCCCACAGGGGTGCAAATACTGGGGAGCCTCTGAGTCCCTTAATTGCCCCCCTACTCCTGTGTATGGACTAACTCCACGTTAGACTTGTTCTTTGTTACCAGTTCTCTACATCTCTGATACTCATTCAAGCTATTGCTTCTCCTCCCCCACCTTACCTCCCATGGTTATCCCTTTGTCCTTGGTTTTCCCCTAAACTCTCTTTGCTGTATTTCTGCCTGCTCAAGGTCTTTTTGTATATATTGTAAATATGTTATTTGTTGTGCATTGAGCATTGTTGTATTGGAGGACAATCTGTCCTTCTGCTTCTTGCATTTTATGTATTGCACTGTTGATGACCTCTTGTGGCTTTGTGTTGTATTGTATATTAGTTTGTAAATGTGTACCTATCCAGGTCCACCTTGTAAATAAGTCTTCCTCAATGGCGTGTTGCCTGGCATAATAAAGATTGATTGATTGATAAATATCCAATTTATGATGTAGCTGAGCACATTTTTTAATTGTAGGCCCAATAGCAGGGTGAGATTTGAGGCATTTAGAAGGGGAGGTGTGTAAGAGGAGGGGCCGAGCATATACCTTACCCTAGTCCTCTTCCATGTGAACCCACTGTGGAGAATCTTCCGACACTGGCCTGAACCAGTGTAGTGTCTACACTTCCTGAAAAGCCCATTTTTAGCCCTCAAACCAAGGAAGGCACCAGCCTCCTTCCCTCCAATTAGCCCTCAATTTGTTACGGCTATATCTAGGTCTCCATCCCTCACATATAAATTCACTAATGACTTTATCTACTTTCGCATACCAGCTTACAGGTAGCTCCAGTGGGATATCGAACAACAGATAAAATAACTTGGGAGCAGTTACCATTTTATGGCTGCTATTTACTCTGCCATAATGAGTTGGAGAAATCTCCAGTGATCTAACTCTGTTTTAAGGTTAGCCAACAGCGGCTGCATGTTTAGTTCCAATATCCTAATGAGGTTTGGGGCAAACTTAATTCTCAAGTATGTGATTCCTGTCAGAGCCCATCTTAGACCAAGTGTAGTAGCCACACTGGATTGGCAATTCTGATTTAGAGGCATAACCTCTATTTTGGATTGGTGACTGCTCCTAAGTTATTTTATCTGTTGTCCCATATCCCACTGGAGCTACCCATAAAAGGTATGCTAAAGTAGATAAAGTCATTAGCTGATGGTCCTAGCCTCTCCCTCCCCCTGTCTTGTACATGCACCTATACCTTGGTCTTAGATTTTACCCACCTCATTCCCTCTCTCAACCCTCCCACCCACTCCCCCTATTTCAGCCTTCCCTCACCTAGGCCTTCTTCTGATCAAATCCACTCATACCACGCACCACTCTCCTCTCTTCCCCTTACCGGTGCTATCCACCCACTTGGTTAACTAGCCGGATCCTAGCACTCCACACTTTTCTTTGGCTACCATTAACTGGCCATCCTTCTTCCATACCCCCTACTGCCTCTGCTACCTGACAAAGCCTACTGTCATGGCTGCAGCCTTAATTTATAAAGTTAGGTCAACCTCTTTCCACACCATAACCTTTTCTATTTCTTGGACCTACTTTTCTAACCATATTTTAACCTTTCCTGTAACCATTAAGATACCATGTAAATGCAATTTGTACTAAGTTTATTGCTTCCTCATTATGTAATGCAATGTAAAACAATGTTATGTTATTCTCTATTGAGTGTTGTGTTCTCTGAATGTATTGTCACCCACCTTTGCGGACGTGGAACCTTTGAAAAAGAGCACATTGCTCAAAGGTTATTCCCAGATATTCAAATACATAAATAAAATTAAATTTTCAGCCCTGAGCACAGAGTAAAGCTATGGAGTAGATGCAGGAGAGGTTCTATAGATTTATCTATATCTGCCAGGGAGACTAAGATATCATTTGCATACATAAGGGTAGCATACTGTTGTCTCCAAATTTCTAAGCCCTGAATCGGGGCATGTTGACTAATGGTCAATGCCAGTGGCTCCACCACTTACACAAAGAGGAGTGGGGACAGGGACAACCCTATCTAGCATGAATCTCTAGTGGAAATGGGTCACACAGTAGCAAGTTGGTTATGACTTGTATTGTGGGAAGTAAGTAAATGGAACTGATTCATGTCCGAAAATGTTTACCAAATTCTAAGTGTGCTAGTATTAAATGCAAGTAGTCCCATTCGATACAATTGAAGGCCTTCTCAAAATCTATGGCAATTGCTGCTGCAGGGTAAGAGAGTGTTTTTTGCTGAGTGTATGAGATTGAGGAGTGATCGGGTATGGTCAGCACTGTATCATCCCTGAACAAACCCTACCTGAGATGAATGTATTAGGTGTGGGAGCAGTGAGTTAGGTCTGTTGGCTAAGATTTTTGCATAAACTTTGCTGTAGACATTAATTAAAGAAATGGGTCTGTATGGGTCTGTCCAATGTGGGATCTTTCCCTTTTTTGGGGAAGTACTGTGATAATTGCCTCCCTAAGTGTAGGGAGGAAAAGGCCTTAGCCTCTGCCTCAGAATACACTTTACTGAATATAGGGGAAATTATGGGAGCTGGTAGTTGTAAAAAAAATCTGTCAAGAGACCATCTCCTCCTGGGGACTTACCCTTATTTAAAGAAAGTAAAGCTGTGCAACTTCTGCTCTGGATACTGGTGCATCTAGTATTTCAGTTTGCTGGGGGTCAGCTGGCAAAGTTTGGCTTTGTCCAGGAAAGCTTGAATATCTACAGGAGACTGATTATGAGAGGTTGACTAAAGTGTGGCATAAAAATGTTTCATAATGTTGTTAACCTATTCAGGTTTATTTGCACCTGCACACTGGAGTCTTTAAGACCTGCTATAAATCTTTCACCCTGCTGTTTCCCCCCTTTTCCATTCTCCCTCCCAGTACTTATGTTTTAAACAAAGAATGGAGATTTCTGCCTTCCGTGAGAGCAATGCATTCATCTCCATTTGCAGACCTAAAGTGATGTGGCCTAGTGGGGAGTGTGGGATGAAATTGGGCAGTGCTTTAAGTTGAGTTGCTGATTTTTATACTTCCTGCTTGAGTTGGTGGAGTTGCTGCTCTCTCCTTGTGTTTAGTAGCCACACATTCAATAATCTTCCCTCTAATGGTGGCCTTAATGGCCTCTCAGGTGTTACCAGCTATAGTGTCTTCTATTCAGTTCTCTTCAAAGAATAGGGTGGCCTTGTTTTGGACTCATGGAATAAATTCTGGATCCCAGAGCAAAAGGGGGTCTAGTCTCCAGGAGGGAGAGGTAGGCAGTGGAAGACCTCATAAAAATTAGAGTCATACTGGGGCATGTCAGAAATGACTATAGGAAGGATTGAGGAGTCTAAAGCAGCCTGAATAAGGGAGGGGTGAGGTTAGCCACAGATCTAGGCAGCTGTAGAAACCACGGACTGTGGAGTAATATGTGTAATCACGTTTAAGAGGATGAAAAGTCCTCCATATGTCCACTAGCCCTTGGTCTTGCATCATTTGATGCAATGCCTGTACCCCCCTAGAGTGAGATTCAATACCTGTCAAGCTTTTAACAGGGGCCTAAGTGTGAGATTGAAGTCACCTCCAATTAACATAGGAGTGGTGTCAAGGGCCAGTTGTCCCATTTTGTGAGCCATGATATGAAAAAAGACAGGGCCATTCTCACTGAGTGAATAAATGTTTCCTAGAAAGAGGGGTCCAGTGGGAGTGTCCATTAACACAATGACCCATCTACCTTGTGGGTTGCTACATGCACTAGCGAGGGTCCACTTGAGGCTTTTATGCACTAGAATAGCTACCATTTCTTACGGGTGGGGGGCAGAGGCATGAAACTAATTCCCTGCCCAGTCTCTCACCATCTTAGTATGATCTTCCTGAGTTAGTTTAGTTTCTTGCAAAATGACACCTGTGATTTCAGCTTCTTAAGGTGGGACAATACATTTCTCCATTTAACCAGGGTATTAAGTCCCCTAACATTCCATGTGTGGCATGTAATTTCACCCATTATTAGGGCTAAAGTATGGGATGAAATGATAAGTGGAAGTCTGTCCATGAAAGGCTGAAATCATTGATATATCACAGTGAGGTACTGGGAAGAGATCAAGGGTTCCTGCACCTTGCTTCCAGGGGGAATTATTGCTTCTGGGATTCTTGAGTCCAGTAAACTGCTGCAGCTTTGCATCTGCGTCTCTGCTATTAACTAATCTAAAACTACTATTCTTCAAACCGTAACTGTATACAAACAGATAAACATAGTACTGAAAGGAGACGAGTAGGCCAAGGACCAGCAGCAAGTAACTAAACAAGGTCTGCCTAGTCTCTCTGGGGAGCTTAACCAGGTGTAACTCCTAGGTTGACATTCAGGTTTTACCTAGTGGGTTCATAGAGGGTCAGGTGCATATCACTACTGCCAAGGCACTTTACCTGCCCATCGGGGTTACATACTTTAACAGAGTAAGGAAAAGTTATAAAAACTGTGCATTAGCTTCTAACCCATATATCATAAGTGATGTGAAACTGCTATCTGAAGTTATCTGTCAGCTATATGCAAATGCTTTTATACCTCTAAACCTTGAACACTGAAACATTTAAACAGTTAAATAGACATTACACCTAAGGAAATATTGGTGATGTCACCTTAGTCAAAAACAAGTAAAATTACTCAGACCTGCACCTGGGAGCTGTGCTCAGCGTAAAACAAATAATAAATAGAACATTAGATTGCCAGCACCTGCTTAATACTGCCACTCTCCACAGTCCACACTGTAGAGTTAATCTGGATTAGCCATAAATGGAAAAAGGAAGCATATACAATCAAGAGTGTTAAAGCACTTCATTTTTTCTGCACATAAATGATTTACTTCATTCTCTTCTCGAAATAATGCAGTCCTTAACGCCACACCTCCTGGTGCTTAATTCCTATGATTAAGTGCCAGGGGGCGTGAAACACGTTAAGGACTGCATTGTTTCATTTGGAGACAGCGTGAATGGAAGCTGGGTGCATTTATGTGCAGGAACAAAATGAAGCACTTTTAGCATTTCATGCAGTTGTATGTGCTTCCTTTTTATGTTGGCGCACTTGGGCAACCAACATCTTGGGACAGTGCAGCTTTGGAGGCGTGGTCGCTGTTGGGCTAATGCAGGGCACGCATCAGTAAGTGCGTCCCTCATTCCCCAATCAGTCTGCATGCAGGCGCCACACCATGCATACATAATGTGGTGAACACATCTAAGAAAAGGTCCGCTGCAATCAGAGCAAAGCTCATCTGACGCAGCGGGCCTTTTTTTGCTGTACTCGATGCCATTGTGCACATGGTGGTACACTGGCCTCCGAACTGCCAACTTCAGGGGTGCCCAATCCTCCTGTTGGTTACCCCTGCCCTGCCTGTTGTAATTGCTGATGGGGAGCCCACTCCCATTGGCATAAATAACCCCCATTTGTTATATGCCGAGGGGTGGCCAATCCCCTCAGCTGTAATCTCCCCTTTATTTGTGTGCCGATGGGGAGCCCACCCCGCGCCAGCATAAAGAACCCTCCCCCATTATGAAATGCCGAGGGGTGCCCAACCTCAGCTCAGCACCCCCCTCTTTGTGTGCCAATGAGGGTGCCCAATCCCTCGTCAGCTGTAGACCCCCCAAAAAAAACAGGTGGCATGCTGGGAGCCCACCCCAGCATGCCAATCCCCATGAAATACAAAAAACTGACCTGCAACGTTTTTTGTTTTTTTTTTATCTGTAAACAGAAAACGGTCCCTTGTAGTCTCCCTACCCACCACCCGCACCCACCCACTGCACAACCTACCTCCCCACAACCCCCCACCCCATACTTGCCTCCCGAGCTTGGCACAACGATCTTCGGTGGACCGGGAACATTTCTGCACTCTTCAAAGCCGACTGCGAACTGAGGAAATGCTGGTAAGCTGTATAATGGGATAGATAGGGTTTTTTCAACTTTGGTGCATATCTCAGGTATTTTTTGGTCTTTTTGCACCAAATTTTCAACATGGGGTTTTTGGGACCCCTCATGAATTCTGTTATTGTTATGATGTTAATCGCTCCCAAAAGGTGATTTCACAGTCATTGCGTGGAAACACCTTTTGGGACCAATTAATGCAAGGACAGTGGCACTGTTCATGAGGCGGGCTCTCAAAAAGCCTATGTTGCAAATTTGGTGGAAAAACTCCAAAAATGTCTGTTTTACGAGTGTGCGTTGTGCAGTTGCTATGCACACTTGTAACTTAGTGAATTCACAATATTTTCGCACCAGATTTTCAACATTGTCATTTTTCTACACCTTCTTGTGAACAGTACAGCTGTCATTTTTCACATCCTGGATGAAATGTGTTTCTGCACTTCCGGCGCACAACAGCACGGTCACTGTGGGAAATCAATGTTTGAGGCAGATTACGAAAATGCCAGTGACACTGTTCATGAGCAAAGATGCTAAAATGCCTATGTTGAAACTTTGGTGATGATACTTCATAAAATGACTGTTACGAGTGTGCATTGTGCAGTTGCTACGCACACCTGTAACTTTGTGAATTTGCAATATTTTCATGCCAGATTTTCAACATTGTCATTTTTAGTTACCTCCTTGAGAACAGTACAGCTGTCATTTGTCACATCCTGGCCAAAATGTGTTTCTGTACTTCCGGAGCACAATAGTGCGGTTGTTGTAGGAAACCAGTGTTCGGGGCAGATTACACAAATGCAAGTCACACTGTTCATGAGCAGAGGTCCTAAAATGCATATGTTGAAAATTTGGTGACAATACTCCATAAAATGACTGTGTTATGAGCGTGCATTGCGCAGTATGCTCGCACGCTCATAAGTTTGCAAACTTATAATATTTTTACTCCAGATTTTCAACAGTGCCACTGTTCTGCACCTCCTAATGAACAGTACAGCTGCCATTTTTCACATCCTGTCCAAAATCTGTTTTCGCAGTTCCAGTGCAGAATAGCGTGGTCACTGTGGAAAGTCCATGTTCGAGACACATTATGAAAATGACAGTGATACTGTTCATTAGCAGATGTCCTAAAATGCCTATGTTGAAAATTTGGGGACTAAAGTCAATAAAATGAGTGTTTTACGAGTGTGCATTGCGCAGTTTGCATGCATGCTCGTAACTTTGTGAATTTGTAATAGTTTCACTCCAGCTGTTCATCACTGGCATTTTTCCATACCTCCTTATGAACAATGCAGCTGGCTGAAATGTGTTTTCGCACGTTTGAAGCAGAATTGCACGATCGCTGTGCAAAATCAGTTTTTGGGACAGTCCCAGGAAATGACAGTGACACTATTTATGAGCAGAGGTTCTAAAGTGCCTCTGTTGAAAATTTGGTGCTGAAAGTCCCTAAAATGACTGTGTTGCAAGTGTGCATTGCACAGTTTCCATGCACTCTTGTAACTTCATCAATCTGCAATATTTTCATGCCACATTTTCACCACTGGCATTTGTACACACCTCCTTATCAACAGTCCAGCTGACATTTTTCATAGCCTGCCCAAAATATCTTTCCGCAGCTGTGGCACACAATGGTGTGCTCACTGTGCAAAATCAACTTTTCGGACACATTAACAAAATCACAGCACTATGCGTCTCTAGCTCCGCCACTCCCACTGCCAATGCCAGTGCAACAACATTCGACATTGACAAATGCTTGTTCCACTTATGGCTAATCCAGATTGACTCTACAGTGTGGAGTGTGGCAGTATTAAGCTGGTGCTGGCAATCTAGTGTTCTATATGTCACCTTAGCTCAGTTGAAAAAGATATTTTCTTACCCTCCCTTTGGGCCCCTTCTTTATTTTGCCTGAGGCATATGAAATCCAAAGGCCGGGGGAGGTGGTGCTCTATGGCTCTCAGAACTATAGCTACCCATCTCTCAGTACCTCTGCTGCTGGGGGTTCACCAAAAGAGAGGGTTAGGATGGTTGTAAAGCTTTCAGAATCAATAGATAAAGCCCTAATCCATATTATTAGTCAAAATCCTGCAGCTAATGTAATATGCGTTGCCACTGCAGGTAGCATAGGGAGCAAGACCCTTAAATGTTAGTGAGTAAAGGTGCAGTCTCAAAGTGCAAGCTCATTATACATAATTCACAGCCTCTATGGTGCTCATCAGCAGATTTAGTGGCAATGATTTCTAGGTGTGTGTCCCCCCGCAACAGGGTGACATCTCTGAGGGGTAAGGGTTGAGGGAACAGCACACCTACAACAGGTTTGTGTATACAAATTGCATCATAGTCAGACACCTTGGCCCTCATATCACACAACATTAACCTTTTGGGCAGCTAGTAATTTCCCTTAGTACGAGCGCAGGGGATTGGAGAAGGGGTGATACACTCCCAACAAAGCACTCTCCTGTGTAGCTGAGAAGGAATAGGCCTTTAATACCCAGGCAGAGAGCCCATTCTAATGATGCCTCTTAGAGGCTGTCTGCTTAAAACCTTAATGGTATCATGCCCAGCTTTGTTCTACTCCATTCCCCCACTCTCCCAAAGAAAAGCACAAACCAGGACTTATCTGAGAGTGTTTCAGCTGTCCTCCATAGTTGCCAGCTTGGGATTTGTTGGAAAGGCCTGCAGACATACCGGTCCCTTTCATTTTCTGTGGTTGGAGAGGTATCATGTTGGGTAGGTCTGGCTTCGTGGAGATAGCCACTTGAGAGACCATGGTGGCCCAGGATTCTGTAGCAGTCGCTGTTGGTGTGGGTGTCTTCCCTCTAGGTTCTGTGATACCTGAAGAGGCCTGTGGAAGATGCTTGGATGAACTGTGTCAGAGCAGAGCATATCAGTTCTGGCAGAAGTAGGTACTTAGTTCCCCAGAGGTGTCTTCTTTCTCCAGGTCTCTGCTGTGGCTCTGAGAATGGGTTCTCTCTGTGGGATGATCTCTTTTTGCATGCTTATATTGCTGCTGCCTTTTCTGTTGTCTCAGAGGGCAGACCCAGCTTCCATTCTTGTCAGCTTTGTTTCTGTCCCTGCCCCCTGTGTGTAGTCCTCTGGTGTGTCCATTATTTCAGGAGTAGGTGTAGCTGGGTGCGAGCAGGAGTCCAAGGTTCACTCAGCCTTTGTGGCCATTTCTGATGAAGAAAGTCCATAAGTATCAGGGGTTAATAATTATAACAGCACCCCATTGTGGATGACCCTCATGACTGCTGGGTTATCTGAGGGAGTACTTTAGTCCAATGTTATGCATTAGATGGCGCGCTTCCGTATATTCCCATCTGTATGAAAGTTCCTTCGAGTAGTCTTGATATATGTGAGCCCGGTTTCCTTTCCATGTTAGGTGAGCCAGTTCTTTGGCCCTGGTAAGGATCACCTCTTTTGTGGCCAAGTTCAGAAACCATGCCAAGACAAGCTGTGATTTATCCCCAGGATTGGGTGATGGTGCTAGGGAGCGGTGGGCTCTTCAGTCTTGAGCCTGATGGGTCCATCGATTTCAGTCGATCCAGTGGAGGTAGAATCTGCTGAAGAAAAGCATCCAGATTCTGATTTTCCACTCCCTCTGGAAAGCCAACGAACCTGAAATTGTTCCTCTGGCTTTGATTTTCTATATCATCGACTTTGTTTTTCAGGTTAGAGATGGTGTGGCCCTGCTCCTTGATTTCTGTCCTCGGCTCCTGTATTGCCACCTCATGTGAAGTCTCCTTCCACCCTGTTTGGAAGAGTCAGATCTCCAGCTTTTGAATAGACTGTGTAGTGCTGTTTGAGGCCAGAGTTACCACTGACATTTTTCTGATGAGGTAGAGAACATCCCTTTGATTAATTCAAGGTCCCAGTTATTTTGTTTACCTGTAGCCATTTTGTTGTTGCAGTGTGGCAGCTCTAGCAGACGATGTAGTGGGCGATAGTTAAACGTAACTTGAAAAATATTCACAGTATGCTGTTGCCCTGACCAAGGGTTGTTGGCTTCAGTTAGTACTGCTCTCAAATTCTTTGATTATTAAGTGTGATGTCAGATTAAGTTCCCAGAGGAGTGCAGAGATAGGATCCTAGGCAGTCACCTTGTTTGAGGTCAAGCCAAGCCACCTCATTATTTCCTTTTAATTAAAATCAGGAGTTCTGCTTACATTATCCCCTTTTAATCAAAATCAGGAGATGTGCTTGCATTGTCCATTTTAATCAAAATCAGGAGTTGTGCCTGCATCACCCCTTTTTATTAAAATTAGGAGTTGTGCCTGCATCGTCCCCTTTTAAATTAAAATCAAGAGTTGTGCCTGTAGATGACAGCTAAAGGGAAATGTTGCTGATGGGAGACTTTAGCTTGCTGGATCTTGAGTGGAGCACCCATGTTCAGCTACAGGCAGGAGCAAAGACATCTTGGATGCCCTGCAGGAAATGTGCCTCAGACAACTAATGGTTGAGCCCACCCATGAGGGAGCGGTATTGGACCTGGTATTCACCAATGGGGACAGAGTCACAGATGTAATGATGAGCAGCCACCTGAGGGTCCAGTGGTCACCATATGGTGTGGTTCAATGTAAGAACGGTGTAGAGGACAAACCACATGAAAGCTAGGGTCCCTGGATTTCAGATGGGATGACTTTGCAAAAATGGGGGAATGCCTTAAGAAATTCCTGGCAGGGGATGAAGAAGGGGGGGAGTAGAGGAACAGTGGGAAATATTTATGGAGCTATAGCAGTGGCAACAAACCTTTGTGTTAGGAAACTTAGCAAAGCAAAAAGAAAAAAAAACACTATGGTTCTCAAATGAAGTGGCCGGGAAGGTAAGAGAGAAAAGGTTGGCTTTCAGGAATGCAAGGAAACACAGATGGAGGAGGACAGGGAACTGTATTGGGAAAAGTAGAGGGAGGTGGGGAAAGCAGTCAAGAGCACAAAGGTGCAAACAGAGATAAAAATAGCCCAGGCAATGAAGAAAGGAGAACAAGACTTTTTTCAGATGGTTAGTGAAAGGAAAAAGACGAGAGGTGGTATAGTATCGTTAAAAAGGGTGGGAGGGGAGTATGCAGAGGGGGACCTAGAAAAGGCAACACTCCTGAGCAAATATTTTTTTCAGTATTCACAGAAGAAGGGGATGGAGTGGGACCACAGTTAGTCGACAAAAGCACCAACAGAAGGGAGGTGGACATCAGTCCATTTGTGGAGGAGAGAGTCCTAAAGGAACTCGAGAATCTGAAAGTGGACAAGGCAATGGGGTCAGATGGGATACATCCCAGAACATTAAAATAACTTAGAGAGGTGCTGGCAGCACCACTAACAGCCTTATTCATCAAATCGATAGTCACAAGTCTGGTTCCAGATAACTGGAGGAGGGCGGATGTAGTCCCTCTCCACAAAAGTGGGAACAGGGAGGAGGCTGGCAGTTACAGGCCAGTAAATCTGACCTCAGTGATGGAGAAATTAATGGAGTCAATACTAAAGGAAAGGATAGTGATATTCCTGGAATCCAGCAGAGCATAAGATTCAAGGCAGCATGGATTTACAGTGGGGAGGTCTTGTCAAAAAAAATCTGATAGATATTTTTGACTGGGTGACCACAGAAGTAGATCAGGGAGGGGCAGTGGATGTGGTTTACCTAAATTTCAGCAAGGCCTTTAACACTGGTCCACATAGGAGGCATGTAAACAAGTTGGGCAGCCTGGGAATGGGTCCCAGGGTGGAAAATTGTGTCAGAAATTGGTTGAGCAATTTAAAGATGGTGATGGCAAATGGAATTCATTTGGAAGAGAGAGGGGTGGCCAGCAGGGTGGCACAGGGATCAGTGCTGGGGCTGGTCCCTTTTAATGTCTTTATAAGTGTCATTGCAGAGGGTCTGGAAGGGAAGGTATGCATCTTTGCAGATTACACTAATATCTGCAACATGGTCAACACTCCGGATGTTTAGAAAGAATGAGAAGGTACCTAAGCAAGCTTGTGGAGTGGTCGAGAGGGTGGCAGCTAAGATTCAATGCAAAGAAGTGCAAAATCATATGATTGGGGTAGAGAAATCCAAAGTAGGAGTCCATGATAGGGTGGGGGAGTACTGACAGCCACCAAACAAGAAAGGGGCCTGGGGATAATCATATCTGATGACCTAAAAGTGACCAAACAATGTGAGAAGGCAGTGGGGACAGCCAGCGGGGTGTTAGAATGCACAGGAAGAGAGATCACCAGCAGAAAAAAGGAAGTGGTGATGCCACTGTATAGATCACTGGTGAGACCTCATCTGGAGTACTGTGTCCAGTTCTGGAGGCTGCACCTCTGAAAGGACATAGACAGAGTAGAGGCAGTTCAGAAAAGGGCAACTAAAATGGTGCAAGGAATGTACCAGAAATCATATGAGGACAGACTAGAGGACCTCAGTATGTTCTCCCTGGACATGAGGAGAAAGAGGGAGGATATGATAGAGACTATAGAGACTTCAAATATCTCAAGGGTATAATCAAGGTACAAGAGGATAGCATCTTTCAGAAAAGAAGATTTGCATGAACAAGGGGGCATGAAATAAGGCTAGAGAGGGGTAGACTCGGACAATGTGAGGAAGTATTTTTTCAAAGAAAAAGTAGTGGATGCATGGAACAGCATCCCTGCAGAGGTGGTGGGGGCTAAAATTGTAGGGAAATTCAAGAATGCATGGGCTAGGCATAAGGGTACCCTACTGTAGAGAAGAGAGGGTATGCCTCAGATCAGTTAGGGTCTGTGGCATTGCAGTAGGTTGGTAAAATGGACAGAATAGGTGGGTCAGCCCTCCTTAGCAGCCATCAAATTCTGTTTCTATCATCCCCTTTTAGTCAAAATTGGGAGTTGCACCTGCATCATCCCATTTTAGTCAAAATCTGCAGTTGCACCTGCATTATCCCCTTTTAGTCAAAATTAGGAGTTGCGCCTGCATCATCCCCTTTTTTATCATGCTCCTCCCCACCCCCCTGGCTGGCCACTCACTCAAGCCACTTTCCTCTGCTGGATGCCATCCACTGCCCCCAGCAACTGCCAATTGATCCATACTTGGGTGACCCCATGTAACCTTTCGTCAGGTAGGTCCCCTTCCTCCGGAGAAGAAGTGCTTAGAGGCACATGTTTAGCCCAGGGATCAGTGGTAGGGTGATCAGCACAGGGCTATCCCTGCTATCGTGGTGAGCTGGGGGCTGGTATCCATCACTCAGTCAGGCCAGGGGTAATTTTTTGCTTTTCTTTGGCCTGCCCCATGCAACACTGTTTGGCCTGTGGGAGTGGCAATCTGCGGAGGGGATGCATAGGGGTGTGTTGAGGCTTCACATCCTCTAGCACAACTCCCAATCTGCCTGCAGGTGCCAAGGCCCTGCCCACCCTCCAGGAGAGAAATGTCCAATGGACGCTCTGGATCCCCTTCCTGCCATTATCTGGCCCTAGTACCTGGGCTCGGGGCATGAACCCAGGTTGCCAGCATGCTGAACGAATTCATCAATCGACACCACAAAGCCAGCATCATCTCATTTTAATTCAAATCAAGAGTAGTGCCTGCATCATCCCTTTTAAAAACCCTGCCCACAGCAAAGCTGATTTGTGATTTTCATTTGGGCTATATTAGAAATGTATTGTATTCTTAGATTAGATTTGTTTGTCACTTTTTTTTGTTATTTTTCCTATGGAACATTTTAAAAATAGAGTTAAAAAGCCATTAGTGGTGAGGTTTTCTCCAGGAAGAAAAAACATCTGCATGTTGAACTATTTTGTTGAAAAAAGAAGTATGCTTATTGATGTCATTTTGGCAGGCTTTATGGTTCTCCTGGCCTATGTCTCTAGTTTTATTATGCATGAAAATGGTTTCTACATGCACTGAGACTGCATTAAACCACTTCTGTACTTGATTTGTGATTATGAAGAATAGAACATTAGAACAGCATTCAAAGACTGCGAAATAAAAAAAGGACAATTTACTGCCATATAATAAAGACATAAAGCAAGTTGCTGACAAATGATTTGGCAGTGTATAAATCAGATTTATGGTGATAGTTTGGTGCTATTTAATGTTCAGCCAAATCCCTGAACAATGGATCCTTCAGTTATTTGTATGTTTTATTACAAACAGCCAATGGGCCCCCTGCAGGTGAAATACTCTAATGATAAGTACCAGTCAAAGACCCCTTGACCTTTCGCTACATTATAAAAGGCCTGAGTGGTCAGTTGGCTGTAGTGTGCTGTGGTGACTCCATCTGGGCTGCCAGCTGGCTGTCAAACATATGGGATGGTGGGAGGCTCATCTATGGAGGCCAGCTAAAGTCATGAAATGCATCAAAAAAGAGCTGCTGCTTTGATGTAAAAGAATACAAATCCTAATTCCCCGTACCATGGTGTGTGCCTAGCAGCTGTTTGCCATTAGCTACCTGCATATAAGAATAACTAAATCTGATTTTCTCTTGCTCAAGTTCATTTAACAGGGATGTGCAGCAGTTCAAATAAGCAAAGCAAGCATCTCTAAACTAGATTACGTTTGGGAATATGAATTGAGAAACTGAAATTTGTATGCATGATTATGTGAGCATGGTGCACATAGATTGAGTTTAGTACATGGGCATCTGCACAAGGAGTTCTCAGTTTATCTCATTTTAAAATTCAGAAACAAAACATTTGGGCCAGGATATTGAATAAGTTAGTGCCGCACTAATAGGGTTTGGTTTGCACCAGCTGTGCTTTGTACACCTTGAAGGTAGCTTGCATGGCAAATGACGTATTGACAGCGCAGTTAGTGTTGCAAAAACCTGTTAGCTCTTGAATGCTAATCAACTCCAGAAGCACATGTTAGAGACAGAGTCATGAATACAGGGAGCAGTGGCATATTGGAATCTTTTTAAAAGGGCAAATGTTGCAGATCATTTCTAACAGGTTTGTGCCTTGCAAATTGAGCTCAGTGTGATGCAGTGCTAAGCACATGTGATCACTCCTGCGGTTTTCACTCACACAGAAGGTAGCGCTTTGTTTTGTGCAGCACTCACAGGGGGCAGATGGAAAATCTGTTAGTGCTGCCCAGACCTGTAGTGCTCAGTTTCCAGCATAAATCCTTTTGTGTCATGGACAAAGTAGAACAAGAACAAAGCCAGTCACATACAGCTTTGTGCAGAGTTCAAATAGGGGGACCACATCTATACATAAACTCGTAATTTAGAACCACTGGGCAATTCATCAAGTCATTACACCTTTTTATATTAATTTGTTTAGTTTTTTTTGGTGGGTGCAATAGGCAAACAAATGTCTATTTTCAGGCACAACCCAAGAAAGCACAATATGCAAAAACATTGCAGAGAGTAATTTCAAAGCAATGACAATTCTGTCATGTCAAGACAAAAAAAAAAAAAATCAGTGCATGGAGAACATAGTAAGATACAGGTGAAAAGTAATACATAACAGCAGATATAAATAACAGTAAATGTACATATGGGGGGGACATTTTCAAAGGAAATGCACTGGTGCATCTCATGAAATGTATCACAGCGTAATATTCAAAGGGTGGTGATACGTTGTGCAACTCTGGCTGTGCCCAGGTACAGCCATAATGTATACAGTGCATCTCCAGGGGGCATGCCCATGAATATGCGGCACATCCCCATTTTCAGCCAAGACGTGCAGTGCATCTGCCTGCACATCTCGGAGATGTACCGCACAAAGTTAGGCATGTTAGAAACACGCCTAACCCATAGCCACCCACAGGTGGGCTGCTGTACTGCATACAGCAGCACAGCAGCCCCAGCCCCAGCAGCCTGGTGGCTAGCCTTCCCGCCCATCCCCAAACACCGATTGCAGCATACACAGTGAAATAATAAAACTCCAGTCCCTGTAGTCTAGTGGCACCCCATCCCATCCCATCCCTGAACTCTGATCATGGCATACACAGTGAAATAGTAAATCCCCTGTCCCCAGCATTCTAGTGGCACCCCCTCCCATCCCCAAACACTGATCATGGAATACACAGTGAAATAAGAAATCCCCAGTCCCTGGTAGTCCAGTGGCACCCCCTCCCAACCCTGAACCCCAATCGCAGCATACACAGTAACATAAATATTCCCAAGTCCCTGGTAGTCGAATGGACCCCCCACCCACTCAGGAACCCACATCCTATCCCCTCCCCCTGTCCCAGCATTGCCAGGCAGTTGGCAAACAGCACATCCCTCTGCACACCTCCACAGCTGCCCACCGACTGAACTGTCACTGAATGACATCGTACTGTAAGCACTACTAGACCATTGGTTGACACTGTCCACCAATGGACTTACGATGTGTACTGTAAGATGTCATTCACAAATTTGTGTCATTCAATGTAGTCTTTGAACCATGGGAATGAGGAGGAAAATATATCCAAGTCACACACATTTTTTCACAGAGAAGTGGGTGGTCAACCAGGTCAAAAGCCTTTGCTATGCTGACAAAAACTGCTCTTGTGAGGCAGCCACTATCCATGTGTGTGGTTATATTTATTTATTTATTTCGTTTTTGTTGACTGGGTAAGTGCACTAGACAAATCCTGCCTATTTTCAGACACGATATGTTTCATGACAGAGAACAGAGCAGTGGAAGTGTTGTGCCCCTTACGAAGCCATGCTACATGGGTAAGAGAAGGTCATGAGTGATGAGATAAGTCATGAGCTGGGACTAGACGTGAGCTGGGATGGCATGAGTTTCTCTAGGATTTTGTTTAGTACGGGAAGGATGGTAATGAGTCCATAGTTGCTAATCAAATTGTGATCCCCTTTTTATGTTGTCTTGCACAGGTGCAAGCAACATCTTACATAGGTAGTATTACACAGTAGAGGTGTTCAGTAGTTAGTAGGAAATGTAGGGCATGCTTTCAGTTGGTGCGCCCTCATTCCCCAGTTAACCAGAATGCTAGCACTGATGCAAGAATTTTGTAAAGTGCCACCAACTTGAAAGAAATGTGCCTCTGCAATCAAAGACCAGCTCGACATTCAGCGGCACAGATAATGTGCCTCATGTATGTGCCTTTTCTGGTGAAACATCTCAGTAAACATGGCGGCGGTAGCTGCCACCACACAGTCCCCAAACACAGCCGACATCGGGGGTGCAATTCCCATGTCGGCATGTCCCCCACCTCCCCACATTGTGTGGTACACTGGGAGCCCACCCCATTATGCCACCATTCACAGAAAGCCAAATGTGTTGGCATGTTCCTCCCCCCACCTCCATTGTGTGGCACACTGGGAGCCCATCCCAGTGTGCCCAACATGTGTTTTCATTTCACCTGTAAAGAAAGAAAATGGGTCCAATGATGTCCTTTTTTTTTTGTGCCTGAAAAAAAAAGAAGAGTCTCTAGAGTGCGTGGTGCCCCCGACCCGCACCCACCCTCTGTGCACCGCACCTCCCCGCACCCCCCCTCACACCATACTTACCTCCAGAGATCTGGCACTGTGATCTTAGGTGGAGCAGGAAGACATCTGGACTCTTCACAACTGAACTGCAAAATGAAGAAATGTCAGTAAGCTGTATAATGGCATCAATGGGGGGGCAACTTAGGTGGATATCTCAGCCATTGTTTTGAATTTTTGCTCCAAATTTTTAACATGGGGTTCTTGGGACCCCACCTCATGAACACATGCATTGTCAGCTCGTTATTCTGTCTCAAAAGGTGATTTCATGGTCACTGCATAGAATTACCTTTCAGGACTGATTAATGAAACAGCAGTGCCACTGATCATGAGGTGGAGTCCCAAAAAGCCTATTTTGCAAATTTGGTGAACAAATTCCAAAAAATGACTGTGTTATGAGTGTGCATTGAGCAGTTTCCACACACACTCCTAACTTCGACAATTTTTAATATTTTCACTCCAGATTTTCAACATCGACATGTTTTCAAATCTTCTTATGAACAGTGTAGCTGTCATTTTTCACATCTTGCCCAAAATGTGTTTCCACACATCTGGCACACAATGGCATGGTCGCTGTGGGAAATCAACTTTTGAGACAGAGTAACAAAATCACAGTGTCACTCTTCATGAGTGGAGGTCCCAAGATGCATATGTTGAAAATCTGGTAAAAACAATCCCCAGAATAATTGCGTTACAGGCATTTATGGAGCAGTTTCTATGCACGCTCGTGACTTCACCAAATTTTCATATTTTCACTCCAGATTTTCAACATTGCCATTTTTTTACACCTCCTCATGAACAGTACAGCTGTACAGACATTTTTCACGTCCTGCCCAAAATGTGATTTTGCACCTGTGGTGCCAAATGGCGCAGTCGCTGTGCAAAATCACCTTTTGGCTAATGAATTGATAGTGCCACTGTTCATGAGGTGGGGTCACAAAAAGCACATGTTGAAAATTTGGAATGAAAATACCAACAAACACCCAGAGTGTTAGGATTTTCTATCATACGCCCCATCCTGTAGAGACTGAGAGATGTCAGGGGTGTGACTTGGGGTCGACAGTTGTAATGCTCATACCATTCCACCCCCATCCCCAACCTGCAGCAAGTGACAGGCATGGAGGTGTGCATTGGACTCTTTGGCCCCAAAGTTCACCCCATTCTCCTATACTGCACCCATCTCAGTGTATTTCCTTATGGAATGGGGTGAGCATAAGGCCCAAAGACCCCAAGGCACACCATGACACTTGTCAATGTCTGCAGGGTAGGGTGAGGTGAAATGGCATGAGCATTATGGCTGACAACCCAAAGGCGCACCCAAATGTCTGTCAGTCTCTGCAGGGTGGAGGTGTGGTTGGCATCAGTTCAATACTTCATTTCCATTCCTATTATGTATTTCTTTAACTCCTGCACTGCCAATGCCAATACCAGCAAGACAACATTCGGCATTGACAAATGCTTGTTTAAAAATGGATACAACATTGCTGCATTTCCATATATCAGGAACAGCACAGGAGGTCAAGGATAGGTTTATCAGCCCTGTAATTAGAGGGGCGAGTTCAAATGTTGCAAGCCTGATAAGATAGGGTACAATGCCACCATAACCTGCAGATTTAGAGATAGAAACCTTCTGGAGATGTTTATGGACCTCAGCGATACCAACCTTTTTAAAGTAAAATAGTGCATGACCTGAGTGGAGGTATGGGGATTATATCATGAGAGGGTACAGCTTGGAAGTACTTGCTGTGTTTGTAAGGGTCAGTGAAGTAACTATTGAAGGCGTTGGTTATTACAGAAGGAACGTTTCCACCAGATTTGTGTGTTTGATCTGCCTCCAGAACAGCTTGAGGTTATCAACGGTGGGGTTGAAAAACTGTTTATAGTGGGCACTTTTGTTTTGTCTAATTTTTTCCATTCATTATGGCATCCCCTATATAATTCCCAGTCAGTCTGGGAAGAGGAAGCCTTAAAAGCGAGCCACTTTTTATCCCTATCCTTGAGTTTGTAATGGAGGGAGTGATCGAGTCATTTAGTTCTGGACCATCTTACACATCTCTGAGTGATAGGGGCAAACTTGTTTTGTAGGCCAGTGAATGTATGTGTGAAAAAGTATGCCACTGTATTAATATCTGAGGTTTGAAATAAACAGGATCAAATCCGTGTTTGACACTGCTAACTTAAACATTTCAGGGTCAAGATTTGAGTGGTTGTGAAAGTGGATAGAACTAAGTGCGGATTTCTTGATCTTGGCATGCCATGTACAGAAGACAGGAGAGTGGCCACTCAGGAAATGGAGGGTAATGAGTACCAATGCCCTTAGTCTGGGCAATAAGTTCCCTGAACTGGTGGCCTTGATGGAAGAGGGATGCCTGGATACTGTAGCAGTCACAGAAACATGGTACACAGAGATCCATGACTGGGATGTTAACATACCAGGGTGTATAACCTACAGAAGAGACAGGGAGGGGAAAAGAGGGGGAAGAGTAGCTCTCTATGTAAAGGAAGGGATAAAAGCAACTGAACAAAAGAGCAAACAGGGAGGAGAGGAGGCACTGTGGTTCACCTTAGAGAATGGAAATGGCACCGCAATCCGCACAGGGGTTGTATACAGACCCCCATGTCAGGGGGAGGGAATAGACAAGGATATGATAGAAGGCATTCTTAGGATGGCAGAGAAAGGGGAGATACTCTTGATGGGAGACCTGAATATGCCAGATGTTAACTGGAGCACATTTGCTGCAGCCACATCCAAGAGTAGGGCCATTCTCGATGCCCTACAGGTGGCATGCCTCAGACAGCTAGTTTTGTAACCCACTCATGAGGGAGCAATCTTAGACCTCATACTCTCAAATGGGGACAGTGAGAGGATCTCAGATCTAGAAGTGGGTTGCCATCTGGGAACAAGTGACCATCAAACAGTGTGGTTCACGATAAACTCAGCTACAGAGTCAAGCCATGCAAAAGTGAGGGTACTGGAATTCAGGAGGGCTGACTTTGGCAAGATGGGAGAGTGTACTGGAAAAGCACTAGCAAACAGGCTAGAAGGAGGGGTGGAACAACAATGGGGAAACATCAAAACTGCCATCACAGAGGCAACAAGCCTTTGTGTGAAGCAAATAAACAAATCAAAACAAAAGAAAAAGCCACTATAGTTCTCAAAAGAGGTGGCTGGGAAAGTCAGGGAGAAAAAAATAACATTCAGGAAGTATAAGGAAACACAGAAGGAGCAGGACAGAGAGCTGTACCAGTTAAGGTAGATGGAAGCAAGGAGGGAAGTGAAAATAGCAAAGGCCCAAACTGAGGAAAAGATAGCCAGCTCAGTTAAGAAGGGGGGATAAAACCTTTTATAGGTGCACCAGGGAGTGCAGAACGACAAAGGGAGGGATAGTGAGGCTGAATAGAATGGATGGTGGGTGGGCAGAGAGGGACAGTGAAAAAGCAGGGATACTGAATGAATATTTCTGCTCAGTATTCACAAAAGAGGAGGAGGGGGAGGTGCCTAATCCAGTTAACAGAAGCACTCCTGATTGGGGGGGAGGGGTTCAATCCCAGTCTTTTCACAGAAGAAAGGGTTCTGAAAGAACTCCAAAACTGAAGGTGGACAAAGCAATGGGACCTGATGGAATTCACCCCAGAATTCTAAAAGAATTAAGGGGAAAACTAATGAAACCACTGACTACCCTTTTTAACAAATCATGGGAGGATGGTGTAGTATCTGAGGACTGGAGGAAGTTGGATGTGATTCCCCTTCACAAACGTGGGACCAAGACAGAGGCAGGAAACTACAGACCTGTCAGTTTGACCTCTGTGGTAGGGAAAGTGATGGAATCTCTTCTGAAGGAAAGAATTGTTGAGTATCTAGAGGCCAGTGGGGCACAGGACCCAAGACAGTATGGGCTCACAGTGGGAAGGTCATGCGAGACGAATTTAATTGATTTCTTTGACTGGGTGACCAAAGTAGTAGACCAGGGAGGGGCTGTGGACATGGCTTACCTAGACTTTAGCAAGGCATTTGACACAGTCCCACACAAAAAATTAATTGTCAAATTAACCAGCCTATGAGTGGGTCCCAGGGTGGTAGCCTGGGTAAAACATTGGCTGGACAACAGGACATAGAAGGTAATTGTAAATGGAATCCACTCTGAAGAAAGAAGGATTACTAGTGGGGTACCATAGGGTTCAGTACTGGGTCCAGTCCTTTTTAATGTCTTTATAAGTGACATTGCAGAGGGACTGGAAGGAAAAGTATGCCTCTTTGCAGATGACACAAAGATCTGCAACAGGGTTGATACACAAGGAGGCGTGGAAAGGATGAGAAGGACTTGGCAAGGTTGGAGGAATGGTCAGAAGAATGGCAGCTTGGATTCAATATAAAGAAGTGCAAAATAATGCACCTGGGAAACAAAAACCCAGGGAAAGATTACACAATGGGGTGGGGGTAGTAACAACAACAAAAATGGAAAGGAACCTAGGGGTAATCATATCAGATGACCTTAAGGTTGGCAAGCAATGTGAGAAGGCAGTAGGGAGGGCTGGGAGTATACTGGGATGTATAGAGAGAGGCATCACCAGCAAAAAACAGGGAGTTGTTATCCTTCTGTACAGACAGTTGGTGAGACCCCATCTGGAGTACTGCATCCAGTTCTGGAGACCCTTTCTCCACAAGGACATAGACAGAATAGAGGCAGTCCAGAGGAGGGCAACTGAAATGGTGCAGGGTCTGCAAGATAAGCCATACGAGAAGAGGCTAAAGGAGCTTAATATGTACAATCTTGGGAAATGGATGGAGGGAGGGACATGATAGAAACTTTCAAGTACTTCAGTGTAATCAACAAAGTCCAAGAGAGTAGCATCTTTCAGAAAAGAGATGTGCAAGAACAAGGGGACACAATTTAAAGATGGGGGAGATGGTTCTGGGGCAATGTGAGGAAGTATTTTTTCACAGAGAGGGTGGTGGACACATGGAACAGCCTTCCTGAGGAGGCTCCGGGGTCTAAAACTGTGGGAGAATTCAAGAATACGTGGGACAGGCATGAGGCAATTCTTGTAGGGGGTAAGAAGAAATAGACTGTTGGTTAACTAGGATCTGCAGCTTATACTGCAGGTAGGGAACTGGGCAGACTAGGTGGGCGAAGCGGTTCTTATCTGCTGTCAAAGTCTATGTTTCTATGTTTCTATTGCATCGGAGAGTACCCCATAACATCTGATCCAATCCAGCCAGGGGGTAATAAACCAGTCTGTTAGTGTAGCTGAGTTTCCTTTGTTTAATCTTCTAGTGGGATCTTTGATTATCTGAGTCAAGTTAAGTTTACTGAGGGCAAGGGCCACCAGTTTGCTATTATCTGAGAGCAGATTAATAATGTATTAAAATCACCTAGTAGGATGAACTCAGTTTTTACCACTGCACCCAAGGACATGAAAAGGGTGGAGAGGAGGTTGACACTCACAGAAGGAGAGAGATTTATGCAGGAAAGGTGAAGTACAGTACTTTCATATTTCCTGGCATAAGCCCACCATGACAGCATTCAATGTGGGGAGAGGGTTGGATTGTATTACTAGATAGGGCAATACAAAGGTGGGATCTAAAATAGATAAAGTACCTCCTCCTTTCTTGGAGCCAGGATGATCAATGTGAATAAGACTGTACCGAGGGAGGCAGCAAAGGCTGTCAGGATTTGATGACTGAAGCCAGTTTTCTGATATGCAAAGCACATCAGGCTCATAATAGCATACACAAGCAGTGAGCTCATCTAACTTGTTATGTTAAAGTGCATGATTTTTAAGCCATTGATTGACAGCCATGGTGGAGAGCTGAAGCTGAGGTGGGTATTAGTGGGAGGATCAGGATTAAGTTCAATATCCTCAGTAGACAGTAAGTTGATTAATGCTAGATACATTTGGGAACAGTAGGTAAGATGCAAACAATGCTTACTGTGACCCCAGAAAAAAATTCTTAAGTGGGAACTCAGCAACAGGATACCATGCTTTGGCAGATACAGGATGCAGGGCATAGTAGGTTGTGACTGTGCTAGGTCATTTGACGAGCAAGTACTTCATAAAGGTGGTAAGGTTTTCATGGTGGGAGGTTTCAAGTGGAAATGAGTCTGTGACACACAGGGCTCCCCCTAACAAGGCAGTGAGCAACAAGCACCCTAATAATGGGTCCATATCAGTGAGTACTGCGATGAAATAATTCTCAGGTCTAGAAAACATACCTTGAGAATTAGGCAATCATAGCAACTTCAGATAAGAAAAATATTTTCAGGTATCCACTGTAATCAATTACGAAAACAAATCTGCACTATTGGAGAAGAGTGATATAAGCACTTTAAGATAGCATTCAACTGAGGACACTAAGGCAAGGTGGAGCACCTATTTATAGGTAAAAAGTTGCTGACTAAACTGGATTGCTATCACAGAATAGGTGCCTATGGTACCAAGCAAACTGCCAGCTGGGATGTGACCACCAGTGTGAGCAGAATAATCCTTCACTCATACAAATCCCCCTGCTAATGGAAAGGTGTAGACATGGGGCTGGTTTATGTACTGGAGCTCAGAGCAGTTAGAAGATATTTGCTAGCAGTTGCAGCACTGGCAGTGAGGTGAAGCACTTCCCATGCAACCCCCTTCAGCACTGATGTACGACCTTCCATTACAGCTATCCTGTAACAAACAATTTTAGGAATTTCTAATACAGGCACCTTAAAACACTTATCAGATAAATATCACCATCTGATGAAGTAACATTTAGGTGTCTCCACAATGATTAACCCTTATTACACTTCAAACATGTGTCATGGATAAAAAGTCCAAACAATGCTGTCAGTACCTTGCTTTGGGCTATTTGGACAGCATGCCCACAGCTGTCATCCTCTCCTGGCTGGCTCTCGCCATTCTTTGCACAGCAGTCCTTTTGTGCAAGGACTGCAGTGCAGAAGGACAGCTTGGAAGGCAGGAAAGAAATACACATAGCCACCCTCCAGTTAATCTGGGAAGCAGAAGGAGGATCGGCAGAGATGAGTTCCTAAATGGAGCAGTTAGTCCTGCAGCAATCATTGGGATGGAGGAGGGTTAGCAACCTGGAGAACACACTCACAACCCCTGGATCAGTGCTCCAATGGTGTCAGCCATGTGGATTGCTGTGGCTGAGATTTTAAAGCCCTGACAAACAAAGGGCTTCCTGGATTCTGTTGCCACCCTCTGACTGGTCCCAGAAGTAGGAGGAGGGTTATCAGAGCTGGGCTTCCAAATGGAGCAGTTCTTCAGAAGTCCCACAGTGATTGTTGGGAAGAGGCAACTTGAAGAGCCCCTTCATGACCCCTGGCTTGGTACACTGACATTGTCTGGTGTGTGGCTTCTGGGGCCGAGAGTTTAAAGTCTTGGCAAACAAAGGGCTTCCTGGTTTCTGCTTCTGCCCTCTGATTGCACCCAGAAACAAGAGGAGGGTCAGCGATTAGCCCCTCCCCACCATGGAAAGGCCTGGCCATAGCCAGGCATCATCCCCTACTGCTCCAGTTATTGCACTGGAAAACACCCTTGGGGGGGTTGGAGTGGCTGGTAGTGGAGATAGAGGCCCAGATGCACTGGCTATCATGCTGCTTGCTCCAAGGTACTTCTGTTTTAGGCCCTCCCACCTTCGTGGCACACAGCCAGTGACATCCCAGGCACCGGCCTGAAGGTGGAGAATTCCTGACAATGCACAGTCAGCCCACTAAAGCAGTTCAAATTCCCACCTGCAGGTGATGTTCAGAGTGCAGGACACTCACCAACCTCCCTCCAGAGTCATGGCATGATTCCTGTGCATCATGCTCCAGACACTACCAGCCCAGGTGAGGAAGTCAGGACTGAGGATCAGTCTCAGGTCTCCCACATAGTGGGTCAGTACTCCACCCACCAGTGCCTCTGGCCTGAAATCATTGCACCTTTAATCAAACTGCTGAAAAGCTACACGTGCTCTACTATATTACATATCATTCTCTTTAGCCACTGCATGGTAGAGTATTCCATAAATTCTCTGTTTCCACCATCTTTCCGTGTCTTCAACAGTCTTATCCATATAGGTGCCTTCCAGTGGCTACAGGCTTCATGTAACAGGAATTAAAGGAAAACAATAGTTAATATAGAAAGTGCAGTAGCTACTGAAGAAATGCATGATTAGGGCTTCTAGCAATAATAAAAATTTTTCAATACATTTAATGTGTTTTTTTTCAAGAATGAATAAGTGCGCTGACAGTCCTGTAGGCAGAACTACCCATGGCCATCTCGCACACATCCAGCAGCTTCCTGCCTATGGGTTATGTTAATGAGGGCTACCAACTCCGACATTTGTTGGTAGCCCTCGGTAGCAACACCTGTGCACAGGAAGTCACTGGGTGTGTGCGCGATTTCAGTCGGCAGCCTTGCAGACAGGACAGTTGGCATGGCTATTAAATCCTGAAAAAACAAATATTACTGGTGTTGAACATTTTTTTTATTATTGCTGGAAGACCTGGTCAGGCTTTTCTGCAATAGCAGCTACACGTTCTATGTTGACCATTGCTTTCTCATAAGAAATGCCACACTATGGAATAGGATGGTGAACAGATGTTTTTTTCTTATTGTAACCCCTAGGCAGTGCTATTCTAAGGGCTACTACCCCTTTCTGTATGACTGTACACAGGTTGAGGGGCCTGAGTTCACAAAAAGGGTGACTCCACCCAGTGTAATGGTATTGGGGTTGCATAACTCCTCTGGTATAGCCCCCTGGGAAGCTATATCACCCCACCAACCCTCCTAGTGACCTTGGACTTGCCACTTATAAACTCACAGTCAATATGAAACAGCAATAATATGTACACACCCTTCACACTTACCACCAGGGATGGACCTTCAACAGTTTCCTTTGAGACCTCCTGCAATATCACACTCTTAATACTGTAACCCAACTAATATTGTGCACACTAGCCATGTTAAATGTGAAAAAGACAATCAGGTTTATTAAGGGGATGTGAACAAGGAAGGGGCGTGAAACTAGTTAAATGATTTGCATTCTGATTTAAGTCAGATTTTACTGGCATGCTCTTTAAGTCCCACTTATACAGTTCAACAACACTGGGCACCTAGAATGTTATGCAGGCTAGCTTTAAGCTTTGCTCGGGGTTGGGTGGTGTTGCAGCTGGTTGTTGGGGCCCTTAATGGAAAGAAAGACAGTTAGCATGCACAGTAACAAATGATTATTTGTAATCCCGAGCCGGATAACTCAGTCTCTTGTAGAACCCAGAAAGAAAATTAAATCAGATGGTACCACAGAAGATTTGAACACTTGTTGCAGGGTGCTGCCCTGATTGTACTCACGCTACCAGGTTTCTGCTGAAGTCCAGGTGAAATGAAGGCCTTGTGGTGATGATCAAGGAGCAAGGAGAAGCTGGGCTGACATGACGCACATCCAGATGGTTGCAACCTGCTCGATGGTGTTGTGCAGAGGGCTGAATTCCAAAGTCGGTCTGTTGCTGAAATAATCTCTGGTACAAGAGTAGCGGCCAAGGCCAAAATGGCAGGGCCAAGGCAGGGTGGACAGTTCCGGTAAATTTCATGATCTTCTGCTGGTGAAACCTTCAGCTGGTGTAACAGGTATGGTTGTGGGGAACCACATTGAGACCCACGAAACACATTCAACACATTAAATTACCAACTACTTTGGAAAACAGTTCGGATTCAGTCTGGTTGCACATTAACAGTTTTACTGCACAAACCTTTTGATCCGAGGGAGATCCGCAGACAAGGTGGGACGATCACTTCAGGAGCAAGTCTTCAGTCCAAATCGCAAGTGGCACTGGCAAACTTCTTCTTCTCTTTTGCTACAGTTTCAAGGTAGAAGTTGGACAAGCCTGACCTCTGCAATAGGCAGTTCAATGCAATAGAACATGGCAGGGAGGCAAGTCTATCCTTTCCCCACCAATTCCCCTACAATCCTTCTGGGAGCAGCTGCTTGAAAGCTCGAGCTGTTCTCACTTCAACCTCCAACTCTAACTGATCCACTTTCCACTGTTTCTCTGGGGTTTTCCCTTGTAAATCCAAGCTTGCAGTTGGCTGAAGGAGCTGTCAATCACAGTTTGGGCTCCCCTCCAGGCTAATTTAGGTGCCAACTCCAAAACTACAAAAAACACAGATTTTCTTCCCACTAGACCCCTAGGCCTGGATCCATTTTTGGCCCCCAGAGTCTGATAGGTCCAAATACTGGAAGTCCCTGACCAAACATGGTGGCTCCCATTACAAAAGATAAACTGCGAGGAAAACAGGTTAGACAAACTCCTCTATTCCAAATATAACAACATGTAACCAGCAAATAAGCACAGTTTCTACATAGGCTCTCTCTGTGTAAGCAGCAACTGAAGAATGGAGTGAAACAAAACAGTGGCTGACCGGTCGCAAAACCTAAATCACTCAGACCCAGCACATACCATTTGCTTAATACAGATTAGCTATTCCATTAAAGGGACAGACATGGAGGTTGAATAGAGCACTCTCACACAAATGAACAGAACTACTAAAGACAGGACACCAGCCTGACAGTGGGCATTAAGGAGCCCAGGAAGACATTAAGTAAATCCCAAATTTGTATGGGGGGGTTACACTCTTCCCTGCCTGGAAAAACTTGGCATCCGTGTCAAGTCTACACATAATATGCAATTGCGATATAGAAAACATTATACATGAAAATAAGCACAATGCTATAAACAGGTTGCAACCATAAATTGCTTCACTGGTGTACCATAAGATAAATTCTGATGCATCAGTAGAAAAACTGGTTATATCAACAGCAGTAATATACTTTTTATTTGGCAATAAACTTTCACAAGAACAATATTTCCATAACACTTATCATAAACAGATCAGTAGGTTCAAGTAGCTAAACACAATACTCTTCCAATTCTTGTTTGTACTACCTCCTGCACACTAACCCACATGGCTTGGGGCCTATCCCTATCAGTTACACTGGGGCTACATGGGGCAAGGGCATAAGTGTACTAATTGGAGGGTTTCACTATAAGCTTAGAAGTTGTAGAATAACCCAGTTTTGGAAGAGAATATTCAGATATGTACACCCCTTTGTGAACTACATTTAATGGGAGATCTACAAGCCTTCCTGGGGAGTCATAACTAAAACACAATACAGGCTTTATGGCTCTTCCAGATTTTCTGAGAGGTACAGACACAGGCTCAGTTCTTTCAGCAGTTGCATTTGGGCTGACCAATCCTGACTCATTGTTCACCAATAAGTTAGCTTCTACTGAAAAGGGTTCCTCTCCACTGGCTGTCGGTTCTGAAAAAGGAGCACTTTCACGTTCTTGCTCTTTTTGTCCCAGTTCAATATAAACACTTGCATTAATGCTCTGAAATTCCAGGTTCATCATCAGGAGGAAATTCCATGGAATTTAAATCACGTAACACATTACTAGTACTGTCAGAATCATCATTTTCATTTGCATTAATGTCCATTATACTACTATAGTCATTAGAGTCAATTAGTTTAGAACTTTCTGGTATGTCGCCAGTTGTGCTTTGTTGGTCAGAATTTACCTCTTGAGACTCAGTTAGTTCCATATGACACAAGTAGTCAGCTACATCAGAAGTCATACTTTGCATCTTACTTTCAGGGGGCACAGGAGCAGTGGAGAGGGCTGGAAAATTTGGCAGTTCTGAGGTTCCAGCCTCATCTCCCATATTACACAGGAAGTTTCCTTGGAACAGTTGACTCGGTTCATAAGATGGATAATAAATGGTCTCACACTCACTGTCATCAGACTCAGACTTGCAGTCAATTTCTTTGATAGCAGGACTGATGTGAGGCTCTGGATTTTTAACAACAAGAGTAGCTGCAGCTCTGGTTATGGGCCCAGAAGGGGCAGTATTGTGGAACGATTCAATGATGATTTGTCCAGTAGGTAACAAATGATTCCTGTGCATTGTCTTTAGAGCTCATGGGTCATTCTCGGGATGCACCCTGTATACTGGCAGTTCCTCCAGTTTGCTGTCAACAATGTAGGGCATGTGATTCCACCTATCGGTGATCTTGTGTTTTCCATACAATCCCAAGTTTCGTAACAGAACTCAATCTCCAGGTTGCAGTTCTTGGGCCTTAACACATCTGTCATGCCTTTCTTTATTTGTTAAGTTTCTTTTGGCTGCCATGGTATGGGTTAACTGGTAAGCATGGTTCAACTGAGCTTTCAGCTTTTGGACATACTGGAGGTAGTTCTCTGCTTTGACTCCATCAGGGGACACTCCAAAACATATGTCTATGGGCAACCTTGCTTCTCGTCCGAACATCAAAAGATAGGATAAAAACCCAGTTGTATCATTTTTGGTGCAGTTATTGGCATGAACTAATGTGCTTATCTGCTGGCTCCATCTGGACTTATCTCGGGGGTGAAGTTTGCCCAGCATGTCTAATAACATGCGATTGAATCTTTCAGGCTGTGGATCCCCTTAGGGTGATAAGGGGTAGTTCAAGGCTTCTGTGCCCCCTATAGTGAGATCATTAGTTTAAGCAGGCGGCTTTCAAAGTCTCTCCCTTGATCAGAGTGAATTCTCTGGGGGGACACTGTAATGGACAAAGATAAAACATTTGCCACAGTGGATGTCTTTTCATCTTTGGTTGGATAGGCCAGGGTGTAAAGGGTAAAATGATCAGTCACTACTAGCACATTCCCAATATCCTTTTGATCTGGCTCTAAACACAAGAAATCAATACATATGAGCTCCATGGGTACACTGGTGAAAATGTTAACTAGGGGTGCAGCTCTCTGGGGCAGGGCTTTTCTCTGCAAGCAACAATTACAAGTTCTGATATGACTCCCAATTTCAGCTCCCATTCTTGGCCAATAAAAGTGAGCACAGGCCAGATCAGTCATTCTGTCACAACCTAAAGCCCAATCTGATCATGGAGTACACTTAGGACCACACTTTTAAAAGCTGTAGGTGATACTAGCTGTTGTCTAGCAACTTGTCCTTGTCTATTGGTTGTGTCTCTGTACAGAAGCTTATTGTGTAACTTTAACCTGGGCCTCTCTCGGAATAGCAAAGCAGTTCTAGGATTTTTGGAATGAAGTTTGGACACGCTTTTGCCAGCCTGAATAGCGTCCAGCACAGGCTTGATCATAGGATCTTGGGATTGAGCCCACTGAATATTGTCAGGGGTAAGTTGAGGCAGAGTGCTTAGATCCAGGGCTGCAAAATTTCAATAGGCCACAGGAACACAAGAGTCAGGAGGGCCCAGACAATCCACTAAGCAACCAACAGTTTTCGTGGAGAGGTGTTCATCTTTATCAAACTTTTAACAAAGCGCTTTAACTGATTGTTCAGACATTCTTACCCACTCAGAGTTGGATTTAGGTCTTCTAGAGAAGGTGTCAGCATCAATGGGACTTATTCATGAAGGAGTGCGGAGCAAGCACGCAAAAGTATGTGCCACACCACACCCATGGGAGATCCGTGCAGGGACCATATTCATAAAGCAATGGTCCCCACCCCCCCAGGTGTGAAGGTGTGTGGGGATGGGGTTGAGGGCCCAGGCGGCAGTCAATCGGCTGCTCTATATGGGTGCACAGTGGATCCCTTGTGCCGATATGGTGCCATCTTGGTGGGGGTACATAGAGTGTCGGCAATGCTGCCGGGGAGACAAGTGCTGGCTGCCTGCTCCCTGGCCTGACCACCATCCCCTGACAACAGGGGCACCATCCTGTGGGTGTCTGATGACCCCCAGCCAGTACCAGCAGGTCCAGCGACGGCAACTGGAGGGGGCATGTAGCCGGTATGGCTTCCCTCCAGATGCGTAACCGCCGGCCCCCACATACGGCACTCTGCACATTTGTGAATGGTGTGGAGTGCTGGAATGCCCCCACAAAGACCTCCGGCCCACCCACGCATGGAGCTCCACACTCGCCGAGGATCTGGTGCGGGGGGGAACTTCGATTGTGAATGCAGCGGTGGGCAGAATAGTGGGGTGGCTACACACCTAGGTTACATGGTGCGTAGCCACCCTGACCCATTCGTGAATAGGGCCCAATATGATTTAGGCAGGGTTGATACTCTTCTAAATAAATAAAAGTTGAGAGTACTGATAGCCAACGGTGACCAGTGACATCTAACTTTGCTGTGGTTTGAACATATGTGAGAGGGTTGTTATCAGTTTTTACCAGGATCTTTGCACCATAAAGATATTCATGAAATTGATCTACTGTGGCCCATTTTAATGCAAGAAATTCAAGTTTGTGTACTGGGTAGTTCTTTTCCAATGGAGTTAGGCTCCTACTAGCAAACACCACTGGGCGTAGTCCCTTCTCATACTCCTGGTACAATTCATCTCCGAGTCCCTTCAGGCTGGCATCAGTATGTAACACATAAGGCTTGGTTGGATCTGCATAAGCAATCAAGCACATGGGCATGGTTAAGCTGATGAATGATATCGTGGAAAGCAGCATCACACTCTTTGGTCCACTGGACCCAGAATGATTAATTCGTTTTGAAATTTGTCTTGTCCTCTTCCTTTACAGCACTCTGTCTGTATTTTCAGTTAGTTGGTGGGTACCTTTGAGTTAGATTGAGCAAAGGATGGATGACTTTGGTATAATCCTTCACAAATTGGTGATAGTAGCCGCAGAACCCCAAGAATCTTAGCAGTTCCTTAAGATTGTTAGGCTGTGTACAGGTGATCAAGGCTTCTACCTTGCTGGGGTCAGTTTGAATTCCCTCAGATGACGCAATGTGGCATACATACTTTATAGACTGTTGAAAGAATTGGCATTTATCAATACATAGTTTTAATCCGAAGTCCTCCAACTGGTCCAAAACCTTAAACAAGCATGTCTCATGCTCTTCAAGGGTCTTGCCAAACACAATTACATAATCTAGGTAGACAAGGCATTCTAGTATATTCATGTCCCCCATAGCTCGCTCCATCAACCTCTGGAAAGTGGTGGGTGCTCCCAAAATGCCCTGAGGTATGCGTAGAAATTTGTAGAAACCCAAATTGTAAATGAATGCTGTTTTTTCTCTATTGTCAGGAGACATTGGGATCTAATAATATCCACTCCAGAGCCTAGCTTTTGGCTGATCCCTGCTCTCCATGCTGCAAGAATGGGGGACTCTCCAAAGTCAAATAAATCACGAGTTACTTCGTCATTTTCTTCAGTGCATCTCTCATTAGGCAACATAGCAGTATCTGCACAGTACACAGCAGCCAGGGTGCACCCTCGATTTATTTGGATATCCTGGTCAGAAATGACTTGCACCATATTCGCTGAGTGTAGGCATGAGCTCGGGTGGGCAGGATGCTAGGCTTAACCAATAGTCCCTCAGGTAGTTTCTCTTCCTCCGGGGCATCCAGCATGAGAATCTTATTCTTGACATCTTTTCTAATTCGCACCTTGCCGTTGATGGTGCACTGAGCATTGGGTAGCAACACAAGGATTCTGGATCTTTCTTCCACACTACTCCCCCCGGTTCATCTTTCTCAACTTCTTTGGCTTGCATCGATAAATCATATGCTCTACGCAGCATGGTAGAGATGTGCAGAACCCTCCCAGTCCTTTTTACTTGTTTCTCCTGGAAAAGCTGGGCTAGTCAGCCAAACATATGCACATTAGTGCTGATTAACAATGGTATGCCATCATACATTCCAGTCGGTGGGCATACTAGGGCCAGGGTCTCTACGGGCTCATCCACACCAGCAACAGCAGTAGGAAAAGATAACCACAGTCTTACATCAGCCAGACATAGGTAGAATTTTTCAGTCAACTCCCGCACATGAAGTCCTTCAAGGGGTAGCAGCGGGAGGTCAGACAAATGTTGGTCATACCAGTCTTTAAACATAATAGTGACTTGTGAGCCACTGTCTAATACAGCTCGAGTTGAGATACCATTAACATTTACTGTTGTCTGCATGGAGGGACCCACCATCTCAGACCAGTCTAGAGGACCAGGCTGGTTGGACTGGCTCACAGCAGTTTTAGAGGAAAAGAACTTTCGGTGTGGTCCTCGCTGTGGCTTTACATTTCTTTGTCGAACCTGATTTAGAAGCTTGGTGGTGACCTGACGCTGGTTTTCTGGAGCGTTACAAACTCACTGGGTATGCCCATCTTCTCCAGACTGTTAGCAAAACACCTTGGCTCTGGGATCAGCAGGTCTGGCTGTGGCTTCATAGGGTTGGGAGTCACTAGGGGGCAGAGCCCTACTTTCTTCTTTGTGTTTAGGGTCAGGCTCCATGCCCCTGACATCTCGCCAAGGGGCAGATTGTTGGGTAGCATAAATAAGATCTTTCACCAATGTTCACAGCTCTCTCATTTCTTCTATCAAATTAGGATCAACCTGAGACTCAGCAGTGAGGGCATTGGTCCCAGTACAGACAGGTGGAGCCTCACTGACAGGCTCAGTTTTTGTAGAGTCAAGGCTAGTGATTTTAGCCTGCTCCACTGCAGTTTGCCAGCTGGCCCTCACTTCTTTTAACTCCTGAAGCAATTCCCTTACTTGTTGCGACTTAAGGCTGTGCTCTGTCTCAGTAGGTCTTTCTGTGGTTGGGGCAGTGTATGTTACTCCAGCACATGGGGTCCCAACCGCCATCATCAGTCTCAGCTTCCCAAATTTCTTTTATCAACCAGCAGTATTCAGGAGGATCTGCTTTGTGATCTTGGAATTTCAATTTCAGCATGAGCACACTTGAGTAGTGGACAGACTTAAGGATATGTTCCAATCTGACATGATTCAGTTCACTAGATGAGATACCCCCTATATGGTGTGCTCTTTGCAAAGTCCGCTCTACAAGAGTCATGAAAGCAGACAGTCTCTCATTTTTCCACTGCTTAGTAGACTTCAACTTCCACATCAGGTCCTCTCCTGATCCAGTGCTACCAAACACCCCTTCTAAAGCAGATGAGTACTCGGCAGCAGTGGCCTCTGGATTAGTGGATCGGAGAAATCTGATGGCCCCCAGTGCAGGGCCCCTTAAGCTCTCAATAAGTCTCTTTTGCATCTCCCCCACAGAACATTGCCACTATTGGACCAAGGGGGTAGCATAATCCATCCAGGTTTCCAGGTCATTTTCCCCAACAGAAACAGGAATGGTGCCTGAAAACAACCTTCAAGTCTTTAACTGTCTGGCCTTCTGCAGCTAAAAGCCTCAATAACTTGTCTTTAAATTCTTCTACCTTTGGTAACCCCCTGGGGAAGATGGGCTACTATGTACGTGAATGACCCTCCACCCCATCTGAGATCCCTCTGACATAATAACAGGGGGTACTGTCGCAGGGTATATAGGGATGCTACATGCAATGAGAGCCACAAGGGCCTGCTCAGACAGGTCTGAGTCTCACCCTCTCACTGATACCTTCCCATGGCACTTAACTTTCCCCACAGTTTATTCTATGGTCTCATTAGTAGTCCCCATGGGAATGTCTAGTAGCAATAATACATGGCGGGGGGTCAATCCCTTCTGCTTCACTACACCCCATCATGCAGTGCACAACCAGCTTGTGGGGAGAGATCTTACACTTGGGGGTAGCGAGCTCCTCCATCTCAATTTTCGCAAACATGTACAACTGATTTTAAATTTTACCTTTTGGCCACTGGGGGGGACTAATCCCAGCTGTGCCTCCAAGATATAACCCCTAGGCGGCACTATTCTAAGGGCTACTACCCCTGCCTATATGACTATACACAGGTTTAGGTGCCTGAGTTCACAAAAAGGGTACCTCCACCCAGAGTAATAGTATTGGGGTTGCTTGTCTGCTCTGGTATAGCCCCCTGGGAAGCTATATTCCCCCACCAACCCTCCTAGTGACCTTGGACTTGCCACAGTAATAAATTGACAGTCAATATGAAACAGCAATAATATGCACACACCCTTCACACTTACCACCAGGGTTGGACCTTCAGCAGTTTCCCTGGAGACCCCCGTAAAGTAAGGTTAACAGTGCAATAGCACACTCTTAATACTGTAACCCAACTAATAATACACACACTAGCCAGGTTACACATGAAAAAGGCAATTATGTTTATTAAGGGGGATGTAAACAAGGAAAGGGCATGAATCTAGTTAAATGATTTGCATTCTGATCTAATTCAGGCTTTACTGGCATGCACTTTAAGTCCCAATTATACAGTTCAGCAACATTGGGTACCCAGAATGTTATGCAGGCTAGCCTGAAGCATTGTCCTAGGTTGACCGGCATTGCAGCTGTTTGTTGGGGCCCTTAATGTAAAGAAAGACAGTTAGCATGCACAGTAACAAATGATTATTTGTAATCCTGAGCCAGATAACTCAGTCTCTTGTAGAACCCAGAAAGAAAATTAAATCAGATGGTACCACAGAAGATTTGAACACTTGTTGCAGGGTCCTGCGCTGATTGTACTCATGCTACCAGGTTTCTGCTGAAGTGCAGGTGAAATGAAGACCTTGTGGTAATGATCAAGGGGTAAGGAGAAGCTGAGCTGATACGACACATCTCCAGATGGTCGCAACCTGCTCAATGGTGTTGTGCAGGGGTCCGAATCCCCAAGCCAGTCTCTTGCCGAAACCATCTCTGGTGCAGGAGTAGCAGTCTAGGCTGAGATGGCAGGGCCCAGGCAGGGTGAACAGTTCTGATAAAGTTCATGATCGTCTGCTGGTGAAGCCTCCAGCTGGTGTAACAGATTTGGTCGTGGGGAAGCAAATCACGACCCATGTAACACATTCAGCACATTTAAATTAATAGCTGCTTTGGAAAACAGTTCAGATTCAGTCCAGTTGCAAATTAACAGCTTTGCTGCACAAACTTTTCGATCCGAGGGACAGCCACGCGCAAGCTGGGCTGATCACTTCAGGAGCAAGTCTTCAGTCCAAATCACAAGTGGCACTGGCAAACTTCTTCATCTCTTCTGCTGCAATTCCAGAGTGGAAATCGGACAAGTCTGACCTCTGCAATAAGCACTTCAATGCAATAGAACATGGCAGGGAGGCAAGTCTAGCCTCTTCCCACCAATTCCCCTACACTCCTTCTGGGTGCAGCTGCTCAAAAGCTCGAGCTGTTCTCACTTTATCCTCTAACTAATCCACTTTCCACTGTCTCTCTGGGGTTTTCCCTTGTAAATCCGAGTTTGCGGTTGGCTGAAGGAGCTGTCAATCACTGTTTGGGCTCCCCTCCATGCCAATTTAGGTGCCAACTCCAAAATTACAAAAAACACAGTTTTCCTTCCCCCAAGACCCCTGGGGCAGGATCCATTTTTGGCCCCCACAGTCTGATAGGTCCAAATACTGAAAGTCCCAGACCAAACATTGTGGCTCTCATTCGAAAAGATCAACTGCAAGGAAAACAGGTTAGACAAGCTCCTCTATTTGTAATATAACAACATGTAAGCAGCAAATAAGTACAGTTTCTACATAGGCTCCCTCTGTGTAAGTAGCGACTACAGAATGGAGTGAAATAAAGCAGTGCCTGGCCTGTCACAAGCCCTAAATCACTCAGACCCAGCACAGACCATTTACTTAATCCGGATTAACTATTCTCTTAAAGGGACAGTTGCAGAGGCTCAATAGGACACTCACACAAATCAACAGAACTACATAAGAGGGGACACCAGCCTGACAGTGGGCATTAAGGAGCTGAGGAAACCATTAAGTAAACCCAAAATTTGTAGGGGGGTGACATTGTTGTTCTGTTAATTATCATTTTTCTCCTGTGCCCTTCTCAAGGGATCAGGGGTCACCATAGTTACAGCCTTCCAACAGCCAGAAGGGTGGACAGTGGTTGTTTTATAGTCAATCCCCTAGAGTTGCCCCTTGGTTGGCCAGTTGAGGGGGGAGAGGCACCCTCCCTTCCTGTGAACCAAGTTCCTCACTTCTGTTATGTGCTTGTTCCACAGATAGCCTTAATGTGGGATTGTAAGGTCCCACACATATCCCTATCTTTCTGGTAGTCACTGTGCATCTGGGTCATCCTGAGATTTATTTGAAAGTCTAGGGGTGTGATTCTCAGTCACAAGGGTCCATCATGACCCTATTGCAATACTTACTTTGTGGCAGGCCCTCACAAGTGACCCCCACTCTAAGCTATGTTGAAAGGGGTGTCTGGCTCCTTCTGTGCCACTGCACATTAAAGTGTGCTGGCTCATGGAAGGGGGCAGAGTCACCAAGAAACTAGCACCTATAATCATACACAAATCACTTGTTCATGGCACAATGATCAATCAGCATTTTTGCATTGACCCCTGCTGGTAGGACTTTTAAAGGCTGGCACTAGGGCCACACAAATGTGAGAATGAAATGTATGACTCAGCAAGGATGTAGATCAGTCATGAACAAGAGTATTGTATAACACTTTTTGGTGCACAGGGCCAGGGAGGTAGACTTCAATGGACTACCAATGGCACCTATTGGGCTGGATTTAAAAAGGGGGGCCACTGGACTCTCAGGGGTACAGTAAAGGACCAGGGAAACCCAACAGTACCTAGAAGCTGGCCACAGATATGGGTCAGGGGTGGTGGTTTGTGTGAGAACATCCCTGCATGAAGTACTGGCAAATGCATGTATATGACTTTATTTTTGTGCTGTAACATCTTGGCACCTTCATTTATATATTAGAATATACGCTAGGAATCTCTGTGTACAGTGCAGATTTCTTGCTATGAGTATAGCAATTGGGTCAGAGCAATGGGGTGCATCCCTCTCCCCATTTTGTGACCCAAAAAATTACAACTGGACATTAGGCCTCAATACTCTACTAAAATAAAGGTCTGTTTCACTGTAGCATTTTCTATAATTATTTTTTCTTACTTTTTCCTGAGAAAGGTCTGCTAAATATTTCCGATAATTTAGTATTTATTTCTCAGTATCTTTCAAAAAGATTCTTGTTGTCACTTTTGATCTCACACTTACTGTTTGCATCATCACAGCCTGTTGTCATGATAATCATAAACAACTACATTATTTGGCCAGCTGTGGACAGTCACTTGCTTTTTATGTTGTCCTGTGCATCCACAAGCAACATCTTCAGGTAGTAGGAGAAATGCAGAGGTGTGTCAGTGTTGGCGAATGCAGGGCATGCTTTAGTATAGGTGTGTCCCTCATTCCCTAATGAGCCAGCATGCTAGCACTGACACAAGTATATGAAAAGTGCCACCAATTTGAAATAAACATGTCACTGCAATTGGAGACAAGCTCATCATGCAAAGGCACAGATGACACACCTCCTGTACGTGCCTTTCATGGTGAAACATTTCAATAAACATGGCAGCGGAGCTACCACCACACAATCCCCAAAGGAAGCCAACATCTGGGGTGCAATCCCCGTGTCAGCATGTCTGCCCCCCACATAGTGTGGCACACTAGGAGCCCATCCCAGTGTACTGCCACTCACAGTAAGCCGACTGTGTTGGCGTGTTCCTGCCTCCTCCTCACCCACATAGTGTGGCACACTGGGAGCCCACCCCAGTGTTGCGAACATCAGGCCCCCAAAAGTCATAGGGCACACAGGGGCCCACCCCACCCCAGTGTGCCCAACATTTGTTTTCTTTCACCTGTAAAGAAAGAAAGAAAACTATCCTGTGGTGCAGTGTCCAATTTTTTTTGTACCTGAAAAAAAGAAAACAGTCTGTTATCTGCGGCACCCCCCCTCCCCAACCGCACCCACCCTCTGCACACCCCACCTCCCCACACACACCCTCACCCCATACTTACCTCCAGAGGTCCGGTTCTGTTATCTTCAGTGAAGCGGGAACACATCTGGATTCTTCAAAGCCAAACTGCAAAATGGAGAAATGCTGGTAGGCTGTATAATGGCATAAATGGGGGGGGGGGGGTTCAACTTAGATGGATATCTCGGCCACATTTTTAAATTTTGGCTCCAAATTTTCAACATGGGGTTCTTGTGACCCCACCTCATGAACACATGCAATGTCATCTTGTTATTCGGTCCTGAAAGGTCATTTCCTGGTCACTGCATGAAATCGCTTTTTGGGACCAGTTAATGAAATGAGTTCATGAAGTGGGGTCCCAAATAGCCTATGTTGCAAATTTGATGAAAAAATTCCAAAAAATGACTGTGTTATGAGCGTGCATTGCGCAGTTTCAACGCATGCTCATAACTTCAAAATATTTAATATTTTCACTTCTGATTTTCAACACTGCCATTTTTTCACACCTCCTTATGAAAAGTACAGCTGTCATTTTTCACATCCTGCCCAAAATTTGTTTTCGCACATCTGGCACACAATAGTGTGGTAGTTGTGGGAAATCAATGTTCGGGACAGATTAACAAAATCAGAGTGACACTGTTCATGGGGGAGATCCTAAAATGCTTATGTTGAAAATTTGGTTAAAAACAAAACAAAATAATTGCATTACATGTGTGCATTGCGCAGTTTCTACACACGCTCGTGACTGTGCCAATTTTTCATATTTTCACTCCAGATTTTCAACATTGCCATTTTTTTACACCTCCTCATGAACAGAACAGCTGTCATTTTTCACATCCTGCCCAAAATGTGTTTTCACACTTTTGGCACCAAATGGCGTAGTCGCTGTGCAAAATCACCTTTCCGCTAATGAACTGATAGTGCCACTGTTCATGAGGTGGAGGGTCACAAAAAGCCCATGTTGAAAATTTGGAGTGAAAATACCAAAAAATGCCTGGGGCATTAGGGTTTCCAACTGTAACGCCCCACCCTGTAGAGACTGACAGGCATCAGGGGTGTGGCTTGGGATTGTCGGCTGTAATGCTCACACCATTCCACCGCCACCCCCACCCTCCAGCCAGTGACAGGTATCGAGGTGTGCATTGGTCTCTTTGGCTCCAAAGTTCATCCCACTCTCCTATACTGCACCCATCTCAGCATATTTCCTTATGGAATGCGGTGAGCATAAGGCCCGAAGACCCCAAGGCACACCGCAACACTTGTCAGTATCTGCAGGGCAGAGTGAGGTGAAATTGCATGAGGGTCATGGCCATTGACCCAAAGGCACACCCCAATGCCTGTCAGTCTCTGCAGGATGGGGGTGGTGTTGGCATCAGTTCACTACTTCACTGCCATTCCTATTATACATCTCTCTCTTACTCCTGCACTACCAATGCCAATGCCAGCAAGACAACATTTTTCATTGACAAATGCATGTTATATAATGTGGTCACACAACTTCAACCCACCCGCTTTGCACACAGTGTAATAAATATTAACGTAAATGCAATACAGAGTCAATATAATATACAAGTTGTAGTACTAAATTGCAAATAATGATCAAGGGATTATAATGGGGAAATAGGAACCAAGTTCTGGGGAAGAAACTGGCATAAGGAAATGCAAATAATGCTCAACAGCAATGGAAACTGCAGATGCTTTTAGCAAAGCTCAGCTCCACCCTGTACAATATCACACTTCCCCACACTGTGTTAAACTTTAGACCCCACTACCCAATCTGCACTCATACCAATGATAAACTGTTAGTCCATTAGGGAGCTCCCTGTAAAATTACTGGGAACCAAGCCATTGAATCAGCATGAGCCCATTGACAATTGAGTTGCATTTGATCTTGCAGATAAAGGAAACACAAACGGAGTGCACTATTTGTACCCCAAAGGCTAGTGGGCCTATTTGTAATCCCAGCTGACCTAGATGGGTACTTATTGCAAACAGCTGAAGGCAAACAAACTCTTTATTGCAAATTTATTAAATTATGTATAACTACAAGTGCAAAACCAAAACCCTGTTAGGCTTTTCACAGTTCCCTACCAGTAGTGCAGGCCTTGTTGTATGTACCAGCTCTCCATTGAATTCTCCTGTTCAGCTCACTGCAATCCTGGTTGTTTGGTTCAGCTATGTAGTAACTCTTGCTGTTTGGTTCAGCTAAGCATCTCTCCATCAGTCATGCATTCCTGTGCAAAGCACCTGCTGTGGAGTGCCCACCCCCCCTGACCAGACATACTGTTGGTAATGCACAACACTACAGGCCAGTCACCAAGCTGTAGTGGTTGGTGCTGATGTCTCCAGAGTCTAGCTGTGGCAGTCTTTCAGATGACAGTCTACAGACCCCTTGGTCTGATTTGCCACAAAGTCTCTCAGTTCACACTGGAGCACAAACTGCAGAGAAATATCTCTCCAGTCGGTGCAATCACTTCTGAATCTCTTTTTTAGCATCCATCAATCTCCTCCTCAACTGTGAAAACACAAATCTCCCTCCAGTGTACTGTATCTGTACAGCTCATTCAGGCTCTGTGGACTATTTGTTTGTCTCTGAGATCAGTCACATCCAGACAGTATAGTGTTGGGAGAGCAAACCCCCAACAGTGAAACTATCACAGTGACACAACCAGTTCGACATCGACAGTGTTGAACGGGTTGTCAGAGTGCTGTACAGATACAGCAACTCCCGCTGTTAGTCTCCCTCCTTAATAATCCCCCCAGAGTTGATTAACTATGGTGTGTGGGGAAGAGTCCCCCACAAACAATGTAGAAAAGCCCCAGTGCTTGGGGTGCTGTGGTGGTTTGTCGACGGATCTGCCAGTTGATGTGGTAGATGTCAGCAAATTCTTGTCGCTCTGAGGGATGTCAACAACTTTGTTGTTGAACTGGCTTGGTGGAACCCATGCAGACTTCTGCTGCTGTGCTGCAAAGGTCTCTCCTTTTTGCTCAAGAAACCAGCATCTCAGTTGGACAGTCCTTCTGCCAAGTCACAGAATAAGAATGGTCCAGCTGCCACTTAATAATTGATAGATGGTTAAGCCTGGGTGTGCATTAATGATGCCCCCAGGAAGACCATGAGCCTTCCTGGCTCTGCAGCAGGCATCTAATAGCCTGATTGCCTATGTTAGTTGCCCTTTGACCATTTTACCAAGCTGAGTGGGTCTGAGACAACAATGATGGTGATGGCCATGTACAGTAGCAGGACTTGGTCCCCTACAAGTCTTAATTTACAATAGGTTCCTGCCCTTGAAACAGTTCTAGCATCCCCATATATGGTATTTTATGAGCACACTAGTGCCCAGTGCCACTGGATGTCTTCTCTGTGTTTCAAGAACATGGCCCAGCCTATTATCATTGGTGGGAATGAGGTGCTCTGCAGGAGCAAAGTCATAAGCATGCAAAAGTGCTGGCTGTTCCTAAGGGGCTGGCCCTTCCCTCTAGTCCCCTGTAAATAGCTCAACTCCCTCAGGGTTGAAGAAGACCAATAATTTAGCTAGTTGACTGGTGGGCTTCATAAAGCCTAAGGTAAGCCCCATACTTTTCTGAGGGGTTACATATTCAGTACTCATCTTAGACAGGCTACAAAGATGTGTTATTGACCCCAGAAAAGAAAACTAAGAATTAATGAAATGTATGATAAGTTATGGAATAGATGTGACTTAGACTGGCCACATCAACATAGGAGAGAGATTTGGGGTTATAATCAATGACTCCCTCAATTAAACAAGTCAGTTCAAACAAAGCACATGGCAAGGCATCAAAGATACTTGGTTGTATTAGGATGAGTTCTGACAGTAGGAGAAGCGAGGTGTTTCTACCACTGTACAGATCCCTGGTGAGGCCTCCACCACTACACCGAGAGTGCAGTGCCAGTTTTGAAGCCATCACCTGAGGAAAGACATCAACAGGCTTGAGTTGGTACAGTGAAGTCATCAAGATGATACAGGGCCAGCAGGAAAGATGCTATGAAGAACAGCTTGAGGCCCTAAACATGTATTTGCTAGAAGCCAGGTGTGAGCAGAGGAACATGACTAAAACATATAAGTTTCTCAGGGGTATAAACAACATTAACAGTGAGGACCTATTTATTAGAAATTGGGATGCAGTCATTCGAGGGTATGACTGGTGGTGAGAAGGGTGCAAACTCTGGAGAAACTTAAAGAAGCTGTACTTCACTGAAAGGGTGATGCCATCCTGGAACATACTGTCTGCATAAGCTGTGGGGCAGCTACCCTAAACAGGTTTAAACGTGGTTGGAACAGGACAATAGGTCTTAATGTCCCCATGGGGGCAGTAACGGCTTGAGGGGTAGAATAGTGGGGGTGGGGATACAGCCCATCAGGACAGTAAGTCAGTGGGGTGAAGTAGTATAGCATAGGCAGACTCAGTGGACTTTCGGTCTTCTTCTGACATCAAATTCCATGTTTCTATTTTTCTATGTATGTTATTGTAAATTTTAATAGCAGAGATGTTATTTTTATGAAAGTACTTGCTGAAGTAGAGTTACTCTTTGATAGAATAGGAATCATGTCCTTGTTGAATGTAGGGCTTTATTGTGTTTTATATGTTTGTAAATATCAGGAAAAACACATATTTCCTTAATTAATTTTTACTTTTTTTAGGGTGAATTGTTTTAGTGCTTGTAAAGGTTTTGAGACTGATTGTATCGGAGACTGAAGTCACTGTTTATCAACTGTACAAGCTGGTGCATAGACCTTGCTAACTTCCCTTTACTGCTCTGCCAGTCTGCCTCAATGCCTTTCTGTGAGGCACCACCTTTAGTGTCTGTGAGAGTAGACTGGACTCCATAACTGTTCAGTTGTGCCAGTACTAATGACAATCCCAACTACAATAGTTTTTAGGTGGTAAGCATAACATGAAGTGCATCTTGAAGTCATGCATATTCATTTTGTACAGATTTCAAAGATTATTGTTACTTTTGGTGTGCTTGAGTTGGCTGTAGTAAGGTGTGAGTAGTGACATGGTCTACAAAATGATGCTTTGCCAAGGGCTTTATGCTTTGGAATGCATGTGTATACCTTGGGCACATTTACAAAAAAGCAATCCAGCTGCAACCTGTCTGTCTTCTTTCATTGTTTTATGCATCTTACATACTGTTGTCCTGTTAAACTAACTGTGTATTAAGCTTCTTCATAGATATGTTATTTCTGACTGTAATTGGTGTCTCATGCATTGGTCTGTAGTAAATGACTGGCTAGTTTACTGAAGGAGCAAGTGCAGTTTGGACACCATTGCCTTACTCTTCTCAGAGCTGGCAGTTGCAGCTTTGCATAGCACTTTACAGGGTAGTTACTAAGGAAACAAATTTATACTCCCTGTGGTCCTGAAACATAAAACCTGATTTCAATGTAGAAAATAGGAAGGCAAAGTGAGGAGTATTTATTTGGAACATCTCACTACCGATGGTATTTTGATTAAACAGCAGTAGTATGTGGACTGTGGAAAATAGAATTTTTGTTTATGTAGTGCTTTTTATACTCTGTATCTCAAAGTGCTTTACAAGTTATTTGCACATTATAGATGAGCTGAGATATACCAAATTTCATTTTCAAAAGGGTCTTGCTTCTGTTTGGGACAGCTTGATGCCTCTCTGTTCAATTGGTACTTTGATTTTATGATGTGGACACTTTCCCAGTTAAAAGTGAAAAAAGTTAAAAATACTTATAACAATAATACTACACATTTATATACAATTTTTTTAATAATAAATTTCAAAGCACTTTACAAAATCCATCCACTATTCATAAATCAAACTACATACAGAACTAAATATTAGTATGCAGAAAGGTCTGTCTTCTTAATGCAGATTGAAGAGCAGGAAGAGAATTACAAGCTTGTAACTTGTATGATAATGAGTTCCAAAGAGTAGAAGAACAGTGTGAGAAGGCTGTAACAACAGCTGTGGGACCAAGAGTTTTTGGAATCCATCCCCAACCATTACAGCTCAGATTCCCAGAAGCCAGTGAACATTCATCAAATGATAATTGCTTTTGGCTACTGTAGACTTAGGTCAGATTTGTTTAAATTAGTGAGTTAAATATGAAAGTTTTCCTAAACTACTGTCAAACCACTGGGCTATCCTACCTGTACTTCCATTAATTTTGAAATTGCTTCTAAACTTTCTGAAGTATTTCAGTGAATGTGCTGAAGAATTCTACCCTCCTCCCACCTCAATTAAAACATTTTTCTATTCTTTACCATGGCCTCCTGGTTTGGAAATCTTTCAGACATTTATTCCATGTGCCTGCTTGAGCTATACTTAAGTTGTGGTCCTCAAGAAGCCTTTAGCCTTTCCTTTCAAAGGCTTGCTTCCTATAGAAGGGTGCAGTCAGCAGTAACCCTCCTCATCTGGGTTGGGAACACAAATCCATCTTGCAGAAGTAACAGGAGCAGCACAATTAAAATCCTTATGACTAGGGAGGGGCAGTGACATCACCTACCCAACAAAGGTCTTTGTTTCACTGGGTTCTCCTCACCCCCAAAAGAAAATATTGCAGAGGATGTAAACTGGCCAGCAGGATACACCACAAGCCCACATACCATCCCTTTCCCATTAGTGTTCATTGACTCTTATGCCTGTACTGAAAACCTGGAACATCAGAGAGTTCTCAGGCAACACGATTTGAAGAGAAAGAAGTTAAGGAAGAATAGGAGGTGAAAATGACAGTGTCATCAACGTACACGTGTATGTTACATAAGATTAGGGAGGTTATTTATAAAGTCACTAAAGAGTAGTTTGTTGAAGACTGAGCCTTGCAGAAAACCAGTGGCAATGCAGACAAAAACATATGGTTGCATTACCCATTCCCACCACCATGGCAAAAAGTCTAGCCTTACTCGCTGGAAAGGTGGGTACTTGTAAAGAAAATGACACCAGGAAGAAACAAGACAAGCACTCCAACAGTCCCACAAAGGTACTTTATTGCATTACATAAGACAAGGTATCACAACTGTTTTCATGAACCCTGGTGCTTCAAATAAACATTCTTCATCAGTTGACGAGCCCAAGGTCTCTAGGTCCACCCTATTTAAGATCTGCTGTTACAACATTAAGGAGGTAAAATGTCAACCATACAAAATAGCCAGATAGTTTGATTTAGATGTTTTAAACAAACAAGACACCTTCATAGTAGAATTTATAAAAAAGAATGTTGTTGACAAGTGCCTTTATTTACTATGTAGGTGCAGCTCCCATTAAAATTGACCCACCAGAGTAGTCTGTGGCACAAAAGTGCATAACATGTTAAAAATGTATAAAGTGTGACTAACATTTGGAACAGTATCTTCCCTTTCTACTTCATATTTTGTTGCATACTGCATGCCTGAAATATAAACAGATAATACATGGGGATGAGTGCATAATGAGAATGTAAGGCTCATCCGAGATGCGGGGGTGCTACATAATCCCTGAAGGTGAAGCCCGAGGTGTTATCAAAGCATCTCCCACTGAGACTGTGCATTAAAATTCAAGATTTGCACTCTCCCTTGTGTGTTGTTTTATGTAATTGCTGAGGGACATTTTTTCTCCAACCAGATTTATGTTAGTCTTTGAGAACAACAACGACATCACTTTGTTCTCTGCAAATGTCAGGTATTGAAAGTTGTAGAAAACAGTTAACTCTATTAATGGTCGATGATCAAATATTAGAATAAGAAGTATGAAAATATTGCTGAGAAGTGTATTTAAAACAGATTCTAAGATTTTGTTCAGGTCCAGTTGATGGTTGCCAGAGAGATATGCAAATGAAGTGCAGAGTTCAGTGTTCTGAGTTGTAACTCTGCACTCTACACCTCTTTGCATATTGCATATTGCTGTGATAACGACTAACTGGATCAGAACAACATCTTGAGAATCTGGGCTAAATACACTTCTCAGCAATGTTTTGGTATTTGTTTTTCTGACCTTTCACTGGAAAATATGGTACCGTCCTTATATTTGGTGATTGATGGCAATTATGAGAGCAGTGAGGGTGACTGAGTATGAGCGGATGGCTGAAGAGAAGCGGGTTTGCTGTTATAACTTGTGGGTTATAAATTATAATGGAGAACTATAACCAGCTTCTCATATGAGAAAAGATGGCTCCCAATTGTTACACATAGAATAAAAGCCAAGTGGCTGTTGTGGGAGCCAAATCCAATATATGATTGCCAATAGTAGGTACAGTAAAAAAAAATAACTAATACTGAGATGTGTAACTGTTTGGACCTAGTCACTATTACATATTGGTCAACCCATGCTGCTCAAAACTAAAAGTTGGTAAACCACCAAACAAGAAGAAAAATGTAAATTGACAAGTGTATTACTCATTGGCTAACATAGAAACAGAATTTGATGGCAGATAAGGACCACTTGGCCCACCTAGTCTGCTAAGGCAAGAGCAGCACAGGATAGTGTGATACAAATAGGAAGCTAAACCTGTGTTTGCAGAAGAAAAGCATGTTTGCAGAGAAGGCAAGACAATATTATGACTGTCAAAGAGGACAGAAAGATGCATGTAGGGTGAGTGATATGAAAGTGAAAGAGAAGCTAACACCAAATGAAGGGAGAAATCTAAGGTACGAGCAAAAAGACAAATTTATTGTACTTTAGTTACTGTAACTTAACTACTTTCAATCAGATTCAAGAACTGAAGCCCGGACATAAAGATGTGATACTACGATTAGATAGCAAGAAAACAGATGGTATTTAAGTGTAATTTCACAATGGTGTAGACGTGTTTGAATCTGCTGCAGAAAAGCTGGAAAGCAAAAGAAAGAATAGTTGGACCTATTCATAAAAAAGATATAGTACAACAGAAATATCAATAAACTGTTTATGCCACCATTCATAATTGCTCCATTCCACATTAAAAGGATGCTTTCCTATATAGACAAGGTGATGGCTCTCACTGTATATTGAGGTTTTAAAGCAGATTTATTATGATAATGACACAATCAAAATGAATCATTGACCAAATAAAAGCACTAGTTTCAAAATATTTGAAACGTGTACTGTATATCCATGTTTAATGATTTTATCCAGATTTTGAGGGAACATGTCCCACAATTTCCCACATTTAAACATGTTAATATCCCACAGTTCAGTGACAAACAGTTAAGAAGTATGATGATGCATTCCAAATCACTATCTGCGAATAGCTCCAGTACCTTGCTCCAGGCAAATAGTCCCAGAAAGCAAATAATTTGAATACATATCAAGATCATTTGGCTGAATGATGACCTGAATACCTGCTCATCCAATCCCAATGATAAAATCCATGGCAATAAATAGTCACTATCCAGGGTAACACAATGATTATCCAAAGAGTGTCATCAACAGTCACAGTTGACAACTACCATTAGGGTCAGATAAACTTCATTCTTATGCCCCCCACCCCATATCTGCTCCTCCCTTTATTATGATCCCTTCTTCTGCAAGAGCTGCTTCATCGATACACAGCCATTTGGCTATCCTCTGACATGGCCAGCCCATCTGAGTCTGACCACTGTGTTTTTGCCATGAAATTAAAAAGAGCAGTGCAGTGAAGTCGGAAAAAAAAAAAAAGAGACCTGCAGTTTTTAACTTTAAAAAAATCCAGACATCTTCCACATTTATTTTCTTGCAAACATTTGATGTTCTACCAGAATTTAGCAGTTTTTAAAAAAAAATGGCTAAATTTCTTTGTTTTTCACAAAATAGATCACTTAGAAATATGAAAACCAAAAAACTGCCTCTTCAAGTTAGGGTAGTGCTTTAGTGCAATCTAATGACCAGTAAAAGACCATGAAGCATGTTAATCCAGCAAGAAAAGTCACTGTAACAATTATTTTATTTTATTTAGCTTTTGTTGACCGGGTAAGTACACTAGACAAGTTATATGCCTATTTTCAGGAATGACCCGGGACAGTACAAACAGGTAATACAGGGTACAACAATACAACAAAAGTTAGGTGAACAATTACATCTCATACTAGTTGAAACGATTACATATACACTTAGTGGTTATGTACAATGAGTCGATAATGCAGCGGGCACTATACAGTACAGGTAGAGTAAGACAGTGATAATAGAATACATAGTGAGTTGACATTGAACAACATTGACTATCTGATAATCATGTATTTAAACAGTTTTATTACTCACATGTTGGTGTGATAAAGGATCAACCCCAATAAACAGCCCATAAAAATCACCCAAAGTTTCGTATGCTACTTTGTGCTTTCTCAAGTGGCCTCATAGCCTGATGTGATGTCAATAAATATTTCCAAAATGTATTTATTTATTTTTATTTGTTACACACAAGACAATTTAGGCTGGGCCTATTTTCAAATGGTCTAGGGTAAATAAGTACTGGGGAAAATTGGACAGGATCATAGAACATATTTACAAGAGATAAACAGATACAGAGGTACTTCATATTTACAAGTGAATATTTACAGTGACAGCGGTACAGCATATTTATAAATGTAAATGAGGTAATTCAGCAGTGTTGGGTATGTGGAACAAAATATGCCAGAAACTTGCACTGGGAGAGTTATATTCAGTTCCAGATGCCAAGTTAGGCATAACTTTGGAGGTGAGAGATGACAGAAGCGAAAGGAAAGATATGAGGGAACAGAGAATTTACAGGGGAGAGTAAGAGCACTGAGATGGGGGAAGGGGAGCTGCATTTGAAGATGCCAAATAAATATACCTCAGGGGGTAAGAGATGACAGAAAGGAAAGGAAAAGAGAGATAGGTGAGGGCAGGGAACTTTGTAGAGGAGAATTCATTTTATTCATCACATCATAGCAGTGGCATCACCACAGGACTTGGAATAAGTACAAAAAAACTGTTATAGTACAAAATAGTGTGGATAAATATAAATAATTAAAAATGGGGAAAATTGTCATTGCATTACATGTGCAGTATAAACTTCACAATACATAGCATAAATTGCTGTAAGGATACACAGTTTTAGTACAAGAAACATTGGTTCCTAAAATATTAGATCTCATTTATATATAATAAATCACACCATAACAGGTCATAATTAAATACTGCTGCCACATCAATAAGATAAAGTGGTCAGATGACTGAGGTTATGAGGGGTGGAAGTAGAATGTGACAGGGATTTTGTTTATTTGAGGCTGGCATGACCCTTGTAGTACCTGACCTATAAGTGACAAAACACAAAAGGTCAATTGATAACAAAATAGTCTTATTTTCAATAGTCTGCATACTGTACAAGAAGCTCCAATCCATGTGTATCATATAACCATAACAGGAGATAAAAGAGTTGAGGAGATGAGAGAGGAGGAGGAGGAGAAAGAAGAAAATGAGGGATGAGGACATAAACAATAAATGGGGAAGTAAAGAGGAGGGGAACAGAGAAACTGAGGGAGAAATATTAAAATAAATATAAATATAAATGAAGAAGGAAGGGGAAGAGGAATGGAGAAAAGAGAAAACCACAACCTAGATGCAAAGAAAAATATACCTAAAAATGAATACTATTCTAAAAAGACAACTATGGAAAGAGATCAATTCAAAATGTTAGTTCAACTCTAGGTTTTTTTAGAGCTCCCATGGTAAAATATCTAAAGGTCTGTTTTCAATGCAAGGTGGCATCAATGTCACCTCCTCTTGGTCCCATATTAAACTTCTTAATACCTACCAATATCTAATGATGTCTTAGTGTACAGCATCTCACAGACATGAGACATACAGTGCTAAGGGATTATTTAAACCCCTTGTTTCTATTTCTCATAACATATGAGCTCACTCACAAACTTTTTTTTTTGTCAATACAGTATATTAGGCAACACATTCACAATTTGAGAGTTAGAAGAGGTACAAGCAGTGGCGGATCCAGGATTTTATGATGGGGGGTGCTAGGGTGGTGTGTATATTTGATAAGCAATTAAAAAAATATATTTTATATTGTCTGTTACCATCTATTTAATTACTTTTTTGGCAGAAAATACAAATGTAATCTATAGTTTGAATATAAACGTTTGTACAATCAATAAATCGGACTTTTTCAACAAAGTGAAATGCAACAGCAGCAAGCTAGTAAGTTACAATGGAGGGTGGAGCAGCAACCTTCGCCACCCCTTAGATCTAATGCTGGGTACAAGTTCAAGCAATGTATTACAGAGATAACACATCATAACAATGTAAGAAATAAGGTATGGGTGACCAAACACAACAAGCCTGTGTTTTCATTGAGGAATCAAGATAATTTATTTATTTATTTAAAATTTGGCAACCAGGAAAGGCACACTGAGCTGAGGCTCATTTCCAGGTGCGACCCAGGGACAAGGTAGACATGGATTAACAATGCAACATACATAAGAGTACACGGTGCAATATAAATAATAAAAGTTTCAAAGGTGCAAGATAAAGAACACAAGTTTCAAAATGTGGCTGGCACTGTACAAAAATTACAAGAGATAGCAGATACATGGGAAAACAACATTTACAAGTTAATTTGTACAGTAATGTACTATAATATGAATAAGAAAGATTAAATAATGAAAATACTGAGGGGCACATTGAGTTGCAGCAGAGGGGCACTCCACTAATCACCAGAGTACTGCAAGAAAGGGCCTAAGCATGGGAGACACTGGCACCTGAAAGGGAGGCAGGAACAGGGGGGTGGGGAGGAGTAGAGAGCACTGGGAACACTGAGGGGAAGGGAGAAGTCTGAGGAGTGTTTTGAAGGAAGAGAAAGAGGAGGAGAGATGAAGATCAGGGGGGAGATTATTCCAGAGAAGAGGGAGATGGTAGAAGAAATCAGATTGACCAGTGAAATAGAGAGGGCAGTTGGATGGCAAAAGTGTGAGGGCCCCTGTTATGAAGTGGGTAGGCAGTAGAGGAGGCAGGCGATAGGCAGGAGGAGAGGTAGGATGGGAGGGTGCCAAACCAGTATTTGGCATTGAGGGCGGCACTGTGAGTAGTTCTCCTGTGAGACAGGGAAGCTAGGGAAAGAGGGGAATATAACAGACAATGGTGGGTAAGGGGGGGAGGCTGTTGCAAAGTGGCAGAAAGAGTTCAGGAGAGTGTCCAGTTTGGAGAAGGATGACGCCAGGACTGTGCCATAACCAGCACCAGCATAGTCCAAGAATGGTAGAATTGCTTTGAGTATCAATTTATGACGAGTGGAGAGAGAGAGAGAGGCTATCCTTGTGATGATAGAGGACTGCAAGTTTGAGCCTAAGCTTGGAGCAGATGGCATCTACATAGGTGGAGAAATCCAGGTGTCTATCCATCCAGACACCTAGGTATTTAAAAGCAGGGATGATCTTGAGAGGAGAACTGTCCAGGGTAGTGAAGACTGGGGGAGAGGAGAGGAGAGGAGAGGAGAGGGAGGTCAGCTTCTGTTTGGAGCTGAAGACCATGGATACAGTTATTTTGGCATTTAGTTTCAGTTGATTTGTCATGAACCAGGACTGAACTCTGCTGAAGTCCTTTTGGAGGTGGGAGAGTACGTTATGGGAGGTGGGCATGAGGCATAGATAATGGTGTCATCAGCATACATATATATATATATATATATATATATATATATATATATATATATATATATATATTTGAGGAGTGACAGATGGAGGGGAGGTCATTAATGAAGAGGAGAAAAAGAATGGGGCCAAGAATGGAGCCTTGGGGAACTCCAGAATGGATGGGGGGGTAGAGAGTGCATCTCCTACTTGGACGGACAGATAATGGCATATGGACCTTGAGAGTGAAGTTTGAGAGGTCCATGCTGTTATCTCAACCATGAGATAGAAATACTAGGCAAGTTGTTTATGGTCAATCATATTTAAGTAATAAGAAATGACAGATTGTGTGTTGTGGTGGGATAACGGCACATCTTGGGTGTGTTGTGAGGCACAAGCCATCGCTGAGTGCCTTCAACCACCCAAGAAGTGCTGTTATCCCACCACAATGCACACCCTGAAGTATCTTATTATCTTATTGTAATTATAAAATGGGTCCAAGATTTATTTGGGGGGAGGGTTGAAAATGCATAAAAAGAAAATAATAAGCATTTTAATGATTGTTTTTTAAAAGTTCATCCACCCTAACAAAATAAATAGTCCCAGCATATACCATCACAGGCATATGCACCGAAAAACACATTGTTTTTTTAATTATCTCTTAAACCCTCTATTTTCCCCAACCCATCCCTATGTGCCTTTTTCCTCACATTTCATCTTTCTTCTTTATCTTATTTCCTCCCTTTTCCTCATTGTTTCTTGTTTATCTTTCCTACATTTAAAAGATGTAATGTAGTATGGATGGGATACAAGAACTTAAATCTATGCTCAGTTCTACTGGCAGATTGGTCACCCCCACAATTAGACAACAGAAGGAATCAGACTGAATCAGGGCTTCTGTTTTATCTGTAGCATTTTGAACAGCAGGGATTTCCATGGTAAGCAGGGGAGGACGGGAGGGGGATGTTCTATGATCAGGAAAGAAACACTAGAAAGTAAAACTATATAACAGATGCTAAATAAAATTCTTCCTTAAGCCCATTTTAATAATTCCATAATAACTACACCATGGAAATTATCTCAAATTACTCAGGTCTTTTTGTTTTTCTATGTCTTGCATTCTGCATTTTGCAATACCAACACAGCAGTTAATAGCCAATCTGCTGGCTTATTGACATATATAACATTTCCCAGCTCCATGTTTTTTTAGCTCTTTAACCAATTTTCTGAACCAGCTCACTTTGGTTCACCATATTTGAGTGCAGCTGAAACCTGCATGGTCAAAAAATGCATTGTGTGGAGACCCCAAAAGCGTACGGTCAAAAGCCGTGCTAAAATTAAATAAACTAACTCAGAACCATGTATGCTGTTTTGACCGCATGGCTTTCGTCGCGATCTCGACAGGCTATTGCTAGCTTTCCAACAGGTTTCTGTATAATCCAGCCAAGTTAAATATGGAAGTCTACTATCCTCCATTTGTAGAATTTTGCCCAAGTAAAAGAATGCTTTTTGTAAGGCCATTCCTCTCAAAGATAAAAGCCCAGATTTAGCTCTTACAATTGCAGATGGCACATTAGTAGGGACACCCAAAATTAGTCTAAAATCATTGGTCTGGAATGTTCCTAATATTTTGATACTGGCCACACCCCGTACTTCTGCCCCACAGAGTAACTGGCCTAGATGTTTAGCTATAAATGATCTTACTGAGCTATATATGAATCACCAGCAAAAGTAAATCCAAACCTTTTAATACCAATAACAGCTTGTGCATTATTCCTCTCTGTCACCCAAAAGAGAGAGAGAAGGAGTGGTTAAGCCTGCTTGCTGTGGAGAAGATCTCTATAAGTTTTGCTATTGTTTTTTAAACTACAGGAGAGATGGGTTAATTAATTCTACTTGATGTTGAGAGACTTAATGTGTAGAGGATTTTTGTAAGTTTTGATATTGTTTTACTTTTTTTTTTTAATTTAGCTTAAAGTGGAATTTAGCTTAAAGATTTCTGTGGCTGGAGTGACTGGAAAAGCTCTCTCACCCACCCCTTCCACCAGCCTTTCTTAAATATTGAAACACCACTGGGGGTTGGGTTTGAAGGCTGTGAGGAAGGAGTTTGGGGAGCTGCAAACTGACCTGAGCCCCCAGATCAGGTCAGGAAGAAGAAGAAAACAAGGAACAGCCATATGAGCTAATTCTTAAAGATATACAAATATATATAACAAATGAGCCCATCTACTGTATAGTCCTTATGAGTAGGATTGTGGTTTCCAGTTAGTACTGTGCTGGCTGCCTTATGCTGCGTGCAAGGGTATTTGGGATTAAAATTTCTGTTAGAGGATGGGCTAGGATTAGTTAATTCTACTAGCTGTAGGGAGAGTTAGTGTGGAGAGGCTGTACAGGTAGTGTGGACCATGGGTAGAATTGTAGGGTGCAATGGTTGTGGGGCAGCATTGAGGATGAACATACCATGGCAGCTAGGAGGGTGCCCAATATACCACAGTCTAAGGAGGCTCAAGGAGGAGGTTCAGTGGCTTGGCAGGGAGCTGGGGAGGTTGAGGGATGAGGGGAGGATTGCATCAGTAGGAGGGATGACATCTGAGAGTATTGTGGGTGCACCACAGAGAAGGTACAGTGGGTCAAGGGGGGTCAGGGGAAGGGGCAAACTAAACAGGAAGCCAGCTGATGAAGGGTGGACACTAGTAGGACATAGAAAAAGAGGAGCAGCAGTAGGCAGAAAGGAGGAGAAAACACATAGTAAGGCAAAGGGGGTAGGGAACATGTTTGCTGTACTAGCAACACATGGGAAAGAGGATGCAGGAGGAGATTGCACAAGGGCTAGCACTCACAAAGAGGAAGGAGTGAGGGGCATTACTAGTGGAAAGATTGAGCATGGTGTGGCAGGGGGAAGGATGATACTCGGAGAGGTGAGGAGGGAGAGGGAGAGGGAGGTTGGCAGTCAAACAGGAGGAGGGGGATGGGTGTCGATTGAGAGGGGCAGGGGGAAGACACTGGGGCACATGGTAAAAGCACTTTCTTGAGTGGCCCCAGAAATGAGAGCCTGGGTGGGGGAGTGGCAACGGGCACAAGGAAAGAGGAAGGGGGTGTACTGGTGTTGGGGGACTCCATACTCAAGGGGATCAGATGGGCAGCAAGGGGGAGAGGCACAGTTGGATACAGGTGGAGTCCATACCAGGATTAAAGGCAGACAAGGCAGGACAGGCAATCCTAAATTGTGTAAGGAGAGGTAGGAGGAAACCACACATTGTGGTACATGTGGGGACAAATGACCCAGCGGGGGAAACAGTGGAGGTAGCAAGGGAGAGGATTGAGGAAGTAGGAAGGTAGTGTGAGGAGACTGGGGAGTATGTGGCCTTCTCAGAGCTGCTCCCAATACCCTGCACAAGCACAGTGAAGACTAGGGATTTGAACACATGGTTGGTAGAATGGTGTTGAGCTAAGGGGTATGGGGTTGTGGGTGGCTGGGACAGTACCTAGGATAATTATAATCTATTTGCAAGGGATAAGCTGCATCTGAGCGGGGGAGGGAAGGAGGTATTAAAGCAAAAACTGGGGAGGTATATTGTGATGAAGGTAGATTTAAACTAGATGGAGGGGGTGGTAAGTGGACAGCAGGTAGGCAGCGATCCGTTAGAGTGGTGTCACAGCCTACCTCCCCAGGCTAGCAGGGAAGGACTCAAGGCAGCCAAAAAAGGGGGGACTAGAAGGGAAGAGATGGAGGCCAGTGAAGGGAAGGGGGCAGGATGGAAGGTGGTATTGTTGAATTCAAGAAGCTTAGGAAACAAATCAGCTGAGCAACAGGCACTCTTAGCAGTGTGGAGGGTGGATATTGCAGCTGTCACAGAAACGTGGGCAACTGAGCACTGGGACTGGGTTCTGGCAATCCCAGGATAGATATCATACAGGAAGGACCATAAGGGGGGGTATGGTGGAAGTCTATGTGAGAGACAGGATCAAATGCACAATGGACAAGGGGGAAGAAAGGAGAACAGAGGCAATCTAGCTGCAGCTCCTAGACTCAAGGGGTAGGAAACTGAGGTTTGGAGTGGTATACAGGCCACCGTCCCAGTCTGAGGAGCTTGACAGGGAATTAGAGGGACAAATCAGAAAGGTATATAGAAAAGGGATGGTGGTCATAGTGAGGGATTTCAACTTGTCGGGGGTTGACTGGAGCATTCCTGTCACCTCCAGTGCTAGGGAGCAAGTGCTCCTGGACTTGATCCAGGAGGTTCTCCTGACACAGTTGGTTAGTGTACCTACTAGGCTAAAGAACACTTTAGATCTGGTATTGTTGAATGGGGAGGCAGTAAGGGAAATAAAGGTGAAGGACCCACTAGCTGACAACAATCACCAAACGGTGTGGTTTAATATCATGATGTGCAGGGAGCCAGAGAAATCAGTTACTCAGGTGGTAAACTTCAGGGGAGACAGACTTTGGGATGATGCAGGAAGTACTGAAAGGGAAACTGGAGGGCATAAGGAAGGAGATGGATGCAGAGCAGAAATGGGATATTATTAAACGGGGGATTACAGAGGCAAAAGAAGCCTACATCAAGACACAGAATAGGATGAACAGAGCAAGAAAATCATGCTGGTTGAAAAGCGAGGTTGTGGAGGTGGTGAGGGCAAAATGAGTGGCACACCAGAGGTATAGGAGGATGGGGAAGGAAGTGGACAGGGAGAAATATGCAAGATAGTCCAGGGAGGTGACCAGAAAAGTGAGAGAAGCCATGGCCCAGGGGGGCTGGGATTAGTGCTGGGAATTAATGGAGGGGGAGACTGTTTCAGATACATCAGGGAAAAGAAGTCCATCGTCTTCCAGGTTGTGTACAGGAGTGCTGGGAACAACTGAGAAGCTGCATGGAATATACTATTTTGGACGAATTATCTGTAACTAAACTCTCTCTCTCTCTCTCTTGCTTACATCTGAGAGAAGTTTTCCTCACTTTTGAAGTGGCAGAGCTTGGTATTTTAGTTTTTAATTCAGAAAGGGGGTTTTTAAAACTGCTTATCTTCTGCATATTTGATTTTCCTTTGTGGCTAACTGGACTGATTACTAGAATTGTGTGAATCTGCATCAATATATTTTGCAACTTTGGTGGGGCTCTGTGATTCAAAATAGCAAAAGCTGCAGGTTGAAACTGGATGCCAAACATAGCCTGAGGGGGGTAATTGTCTTCACAAGTCAGAGCTCAGCATCATAGCCATTTGTCTAGCTAGACCATTTGTCAGCATTATTCAATTACTATAAACTAGTGGTGTGCTCCTGTATGAGCCAGAAGTCCATCGTCTTCCAGGTTGTGTACAGGAGTGCTGGGAACAACTGAGAAGCTGCGTGGAATATACTATTTTGGACAAATTATCTGTAACTATCAATCTCTCTCTTGGATGTCTGGATTTTCTCTGTTTGATTAGCAGGGTACTTTCTCTGTCAAATTGTTGTGTAGGGTATCTTGCTGACAGGAAGGCACTCATCGCAGCGGTGGGTTAGAGCTTTTAGTCGATTGTTTGTGAGGACACAGTTGAGCCCAACCCTTCCCACCCCTCACCCCACCCACCCCTGGAAATAATTCCTTTATACCTGAGGTTCTGACATCATTTCCTCGAGTGCAAGGTGCATTTCACTGTCATATCCTCTCTAGCACACTGCACTGATAATATAAGCATACACGTTGTATAATATATTTCTATATAATCAAATCACACGCACGCACACATACAAATACAATAAAAAACTAGATAAACATGTGGGGAGTAGTGCAATGTAATGGCTGTGGGGCAGCAGTCTTCCGGGAGTCTTTCTGGAGGCTGAGATGCTGCCCTATTTGCAGACAACTATCTGCCCTGAGGGAGGAAGTTGCCCGTCTTCAGGCCACACTGGACAGTAGTAAGGAAACCTTCCCCCAGGCCACACTGGACAGTAGAAAGGAACCTCCCCCATCCAGGGAGCACTAGCGCCACCACCACTACCTCAGAGGTTGCGAAGAAAGCACAGCAGTTGGACCACAGTGGGCTCAGGGAGGGTGAGGAGGGTGGAACAGAGGCACACCCAGTCAATTGTTCCACTCCACAATCCATACACCATTCTGGGGGAGCATAGCTCCCCTATGGATGTACCCGCAGAGAAGACTGATGATAACTGTCACAAGGGAGGCCCACAGAAAGGAGGCAGAGGACACCAAAGGGAAAGGAAGCAGCTCCTGGTGGGGACTCAATTATTAGGGTGTAGAACTGGGGAGATGAGAAAATGAGGTAAGGTGCCTGCCTGGTGCCATGGCTTGGAGGGACAGGAAGAGCATCCTCAGGATCACGAGAACAGCTGCAAGGGATTCCGAGCTGGATGTAATTGTCCACCTAGGGACTAAATGACTTGGCTCATCATGAGATTAGAGCAGTGCAGGAGGACATTGCAGAGTTGGGGAGGGACCTAAGACGAGTAGCACACACAGTATCCTTCTCAGAGGTGCTGCCTGTCAAAAGCATGGGGATGCGAGGGTAATTGGCACCATGCAGTTTAATGAATGGTTGAAAAATGGTGCGGAGCACAGGGTTTGGCTTCATTGGGGACTGGGGTTCCACCTGAGGACACTCAGCCTATACTGGCAGGATGGTCTGCATCTGTCCAGGAAGGAACAAGTCTTTTGAGCAATCGGTTTAAATGCTTCATTGGCAAGCTTTTAAACTAGTCAAAGGGGAGGCACTGACAAGCAGCAGAAAATCCCAGCCTCTCCCTACAAAACAGGGTACTAAATGAGAAAAGACAGAGGTAGAACGGTCAGTGGGGATGCTGCACTGGAAGGTAAAGCCATCAAAAATGGAGAGCAATGAGTACTAATGCCCGTAGTCTGGGTAACAAGCTTCCTGAATTAGTGGCCTTGATGGAGGAAGAACATCTGGATATCGTGGCAGTCACAGAAACATGGTACACACAAAACCATGACTGGGACATAAACATACCAGGATACACTGTGTACAGGAGGGACTGGAGGGTAAAAGAGGAGGAGGAGTAGTTCTTTACATAAGGGAAGGAATAAAAGCAACAGAACAAAAAGGTACACAGGGAGGAGAAGAAGCACTGTGGGTAAATTTGGAGACAGGCAATGGCACCACAATATGCACAGGGGTTGTATACAGACCCCTCTCAGGGGGAGGAAATGGACAGGAAATGATAGAAAGTATACTTAGAATGGCAGAAAAAGGGAGATATTGCTGATGGGTGATCTGAATATGCCAGATGTTAACTGGAGTGCAGTTGCAGCTGCCACTTCCAAGAGTGGGGTTATTCTAGATGCCCTACAGGGGGCATGCCTTAGACAACTAGTACTGGAGCCCACTCGAGAAGGAGCAATATTAGACTTGATTCTCTCAAATGGAGATGGTGAGAGGATTACAGATGTAGAAGTGGGTAGCCATCTGGGAACTAGCGACCATCGAACAGTATGGTTCACAATAAACACAGCAATAGAGTCAAGCCATACAAAGACTAAAGTACTGGACTTTAGGAGGGCTGACTTTGCCAAAATGGGTGAGTGCCTAAGGAACGCACTAGCAAATGGGCAGGAAGGAGGGGTGGAAGAACAATGGGGAATAATAAAAACTGCCATCACAGAGGTAACGAGCCTTTGTGTGAAGCAAATAAACAAAACAAGACGATGTAAGAAACCACTATGGTTCTCAAAGGAAGTGGCAGTGAAGGTTCAAGAGAAAAGAAAGCATTCAGGAAGTACAAGGAATCGCAGAAGGAGCAGGACAGAGAACTGTATCAGTTAAAGCAAAGGAGGCTGGGAAGGCAGTCAGAACAGCAAAGGCCCAAACCGAGGAAAAGATAGCCAACTCAGTTAAGAAGGGGATAAAACCTTTTATAGGTACATCAGGAGCGAAGGAAGACCAAGGAGGGATAGTGAGGCTTAATAAAGGGGAGGGAGGTGGGCAGAGGGAGACTGTGAAAAGGCAGAGATACTAAACAAATATTTTTGCTCAGTATTTACAAAGGAAGAGGGGAGGTACATAAAACAAACAGTAGTAACACTCTGGATACAGAAGTTGATACCGCCCATTTACAGAACAAAGGGTTCTGAAAGAACTCTTAAAACTGAAGGTGGACAAAGCAATGGGGCCTGATGGGATTCATCCCAGAATTCTAAAAGAACTAAGGGTAGAACTAGTGACACCACTGACTACCCTTTAACAAATCATGGGAGGATGGGTGGTACCCGAGGACTGGAGGAGGGCAGATGTGATTCCCTTCACAAAAGTGGGAGCAAGGCAGAAGCAGGAAACTATAGACCTGTTAGTTTAACCTCAGTGATAGGGAAAATGATGGAATCACTTCTAAAGGAAAGAATTGTCTAGTATCTAGAGGCCAGAGGGGCACAGGACCCTAGGCAGCATGGATTCACAGCGGGAAGGTCATGCCAGACGAATCTGATAGATTTCTTTGACTGGGTGACCAAAGTAGTAGATCAGGGAGGGGCTGTGGACATGGCCTACCTAGACTTTAGCAAGGCATTTGACACAGTCCCACACAAAAGATTAATATATGTTAGCCAGCCTGGGAGTGGGTCCCAAGATGACAGCCTGGGTAAAGAACTGGCTGGAGAATAGGACACAGAGGTAATAGTAAATGGAGTCCACTCAAGAAAGGAGGGTTACTAGTGGGGTACCGCAGGGTTCAGTATTAGGACCGGTCCTCTTCAATGTCTTTATAAGCGACATTGCAGAAGGACTGGAAGGAAAAGTATGTCTCTTTGCAGATGACACTAAGATCTGCAACAGAGTTGATGCACAGGGTGGGGTGGAAAGGATGAGAAGGGACTTGGCAAGGTTAGAGGAATGGTCAAATGTATGGCAGCTTAGATTCAATGCTAAGAAGTGCAAGGTAATGCACCTGGGAAACAAAAACCCAGGGGAAGAGTACACAATGGGGGGTGAGATACTAACAACAACAAAAATGGAAAGGGACCTGGGGTAGTCATATCAGATGACCTAAAGATGGGCAAGCAATGTGAGAGGGCAGCAAGGAGGGTTGGGGATACTGGGATGCATAGGAGAGGCATCCCAGTAGAAAACAGGAAGTTATTATCCCTCTGTACAGACAGCTGGTGAGACCCCATCTGAGTACTGTGTGCAGTTCTGGAGACCCAATCTCCGCAAAGACATAGACAGGATGGAAGCTGTCCAGAGGAGGGCAACTAAAATGGTGCAGGGTCTGCACCGGAAGACATATGAAGAGAGACTTAAGGAGCTTAATATGTATAGCCTCGAGGAAAGGAGGGAGAGGGGGGACATGATAGAAACTTTCAAGTACCTCAAGGGAATCAACAAAGTCCAAGAGGGTAGCATCTTTCAAAAAAAGAGGTGTGCAAGAACAAGAGGGCACAATTTGAAGATAGAGGGGGGGCTCAGAGGTAATTTAAGAAATATTTTTAAAGAGAGGGTTGTGGATGCATGGAACGCCTCCGGAGGAGGTTGTGGAGTCAAAATCAGTGGTGGAATTCAAGCATGCATGGGATAGTCATAAGGCAGTTCTGGGGGTGGGGTAGGAAGAAGTATGCTGGTTAACTAGGATCTGCAGCTTATCCAGTAGGTAGGGAAATGGGCAGACTGGGTGGGCCAAGGGGTCCTTATCTGCCGTCAAATTCTATGTTTCTATGTTTCTATGAAAAAAGGAAGTGCAAGGAGACAACAGTGAGGATAAAAAGGTGTGGGGAGTGGACAGAAAAGGGGAAGAAGCAGGCAGAAGCACTGAATGAATACTTTTGCTCAGTGTTCACAGAAGAAAACGGGGGACTGCTACCACCATGGGCTGGGAAGGTGGGGACAGGAGGAGAGGAGGTGACAGATGGAGGAATTATGGCAAGTAGAGTCCTAGAGGGACTGAGGGCACTGAAGGTAGACAAGGCACCAGGGCTGGATGGTATCCACCCCAGGGTGCTGAGAAAGATGGCAAAGGTATTGGCGGAGCCACTGGCTGATCTGTATACTGTAGCACCTCACTGGTGTTGGGATGTGTGCCAATGGACTGGAGGATGGCACATGTTGTACCATTACACAAGAGCAGGCCAAGGGACGAGCCGGGTAATTATCACCCGGTAAGTCTCACCTCCATAGTGTGCAAACTCATGGAAATGATACTAAAGGACAGACTGGTGTTGTACCTGGAGGACAATGGCCTCCAGGATGTGAGGCAGCATGGGTTTGTTTTAGGAAAGACTTGTCAAACCAACTTGATGGAATATTATGACTGGGTGACAGGTGAGCTGGATAAGGGTCATGCAGTGGATGTTCTTTATTTGGACTTCAGCAAGGCCTTCGATTTGGTGCCTCATGGGTGGCTTGCGGGGTGAAGTTAACTGGTGTGGGGTAGGGACAAAAATGATGAACTGGATTACAAGCTAGCTGACTGGGAGGCTGCAACGGGTGGTGGTGGTGAAGGGGGAGCTCTCAACTCCAAGGCCGGTGACGAGTGGGGTGCCACAGAGCTCTGTGCTGGGGCCAGTATTATTTGGGCCCTTCATATCAGACATTGCACATGGGGTGGTGAGCAAGGTAAGTCTGTTGGCTGATGACACCAAAATTGGAGCAGTGGTGAATGGAGGGGAGGGATGGAAGAAGCTGCAGGGGGACACAAGCAAGCTAGAGGAGTGGTCAGAGAGGTGGCAGCTGGGGTTCAATGCAAAGAAGTGTATGGTTATGTACTTTGGGGCAAAGAACTCAAGGAGAGAATACTGACTGGGAGGGTTAAGCTGGGGATCACTGAGGAGGAGGAGAAAGACCTAGAGGTAATGGTAACAGGGACCATGAACAACACTGCCCAGTGCAGGAGAGCAGCTGCAAAAGTGAACAAAATGCTGGGGTGCATAGGGGGACGCCAAAAAAAGTGCAGGTGCAGACTCCCTTGATCCCTATTTTTTAAAAATTGCTATACAAGTATTAGCAGTGCCAATAACACACCTATTTAACCTCTCACTACAACTAGGATCTATTCCATCGATCTTGAAAACAGCCCAAGTTATTCCGCTACTGAAAGCATGGGATCCCATGGACCTCAACAACTACAGGCCAATCTCTATCCTACCTGTGCTATCCAAGCTGCTAGAAAAAATCGTAAGCACCCAACTAAGAGGATATCTTGAAGAGGCTAATCTTTTAAATCCAACCAATCTGGGATTAGAACCAACCACAGCACCATCACAGCCCTGGTTAAAGTAACCAATGATTGGCAACTCGAACTGGACAAAAAAAATTGTGTCTGTGATGTATTTTTAGACCTGAGTAAGGCATTCGATATGGTGGACCACGAACTGCTCCTCTCCTTCCTGAAATCCATAGGACTTGACTCAACCTGCATTAGATGGTTTATTAACTATCTCACGGGAAGGACCCAGCAGGTGAAGGCTGAAGGAGACCTATCACCACTCAAATCTCTCCAAAGAGGAGTTCCCCAAGGATCCATCCTATGCCCAATCCTATTTGCCATCTATATCAATAGCATCGACAATAACCTCACCAAAGCCACTGTACACCTGTTTGCAGATGATACAGTATTGTATGTCAGTCACCCCTCTCCCGTAACAACATGCATAGAGCTACAAGCAGAATTCAACCTATTACAACACCAACTACTGGAAAAAAAAACTCCTGCTAAATGCAAAAAAAAAACAAAGGCAATGTTTTTCTCCCCACAAACACAAGCCGGACACTCCTTCCAAAACAATCTCTCCCACATATCCACTGTCCTTGGTGAAAATCTTGAATATGTTACAAAATTCAAATATCTGTGGGTCTGGGTAGACGGTAGACTCGACTACTTAGATCATCTGGAAGATCTGCTAAAAAAACTCTGTCAGAGGCTTGGGCTCTATTACAGAATAAAGCACTTTCTCACAAGTGATTCTAAAAAGAAGCTGGTCCAGGCCACATTTCTATCAGTATTAGATTATGCAAATTTCCTTTATGGTCGTTGCCCCAACTCATATCTAAGCAAACTGGACACACTTTACCATAGATCCTTGAGGTTTATTACAGATCTTCCTCTCAGCACTCACCACTGCTCACTTTATGCTGCAGTTGGATGGACCTCGCTCCAATTTAGAAGAGACAGGAATGCCACACTATGGACTTAAAGAGCGATATCAAAGATGCTACCAAATTACGTTTCAGACTGCTTCACACAAATCACATCAAGTAAATATGCCCTAAGAAGTCTAAAGTTCATCATGCTTAAAGTGCCCAAATTAAATTCTCGATATGTTAGATTTGCTATCAGCTATGTCTTATCTGCCTTATGGAATACGATGCAGAAGATTCTGAAAGTGAACAGATACATCTCATTTACATCCTTTAAATATCTGTATTCGAGGCTTATCAAAGAAAAATGTAATTGTTTCCACAAACAGTAGAGTATTCCTAATCTTATCCATCTCCCTTCCCAGATAGCCAACTCACGGAAGCTATCCACCTTTACTAAGAGTCACCACCCCTCACACTCCATGCACCCCTCCTTTCCATCTGCCTCCCCTTAATCCCTTGTCATATATCACAGACCTATACCCCTGATATACTAACCCCCCAGTGCTGCCCTCCTGCCCTCTTCATAAGACCCACAGTTTATCCGTTCCACAGTATAGGCCCCCACTATCTTCCTCCTCCCCCACCAGCCACGCACACCACTTCCCGCTCCCCTTCCCCTCACCCCTTATTACCACTACACCTGAATTTAATGTAGTCTGATTAGAATGTATCCTTAGACTGTGTGTATACTGAATATTCTATGTAGTATCCCAGAGTGTGTGTATATTAAATATTTGTTATGTATCTATGTAAGTTGAACCTTGACCTTACCAGGTCCATCTTGCAAATGAGCTGTGCTCAACGATGTTTGCCTGGATAAATAAAGATTTGATTGATTGATTGATTGATAGCAAGGGGGGTTTTCATCCAGGTGAAGAGAGGTGATCTTGCCCCTCTACAGGTCACTGGTAAGGCTGCACGTAGAGTATTGTGTTCAATTTTGGAGGCCATACCTAAAGTGTGATATCAGGCTACTGGAGTGGGTGCAGAGGAGAGCAACAAAGATGATATGTGGAATGGATGGGAGAGACTATGACAGTAGGCTGGGAGACCTGAATATGTACACTCTGGAGGATAGAAGGGACGGGGCGGCATGATGGAGACATTCAAGTATCTGAGGGGAATCAATAAGGATGGGGCAGATGGGGTCTTTAAGCTAAGGAGGGAGAGAGACACCAGGGGCATGGGCTAAGAATAGAGGGGGGGAAGATTTAGGGGGGAAATGAGGAGACACTATTTCACAAAGTTGGTGGTAGCAAAATGGAAGGCACTACCAGAATGGGTGGCACCATATACCTGTAAATCTGTGAACAGCTTCAAAAGGGCATGTGACAGGGAACAGGGGAAAGTGTGGGTGGGGAAGGTGGGGGATGGCAGTGGGATGACAATGGAGAGGGGGGGTGGGACATCGGCAAACTAGGGGTGCTTGCTGCACACTCGAGCAGACTTAGAAAGACTGGATGGTTTGTTTCTGCTGGCACATTCGTATATTCATGTGTTCGTATGTAAAAGTGCTTTCACCAATTTCCTTTGCTACTAAAATTAACACAATGGTATGTTAATTCAGAAACTGTTTCAGTCACTTTACCCTTCATCCAGTTACTATTGCAGTATTTAGAATTACCAAACACCAACATTCTAATTTTGTCAATGTTCCCCTTAAGACATAATTTACCCAAACATTGCATCACAATATCATGCTCTTTCTGTAAGCCACTTTTAGATTGGGACTGGAATTTTAGTTGTATTAAGCTTAGGGATATCTATATCAGTCTTACAAATATCTTTGGTAATCTGATTAATACATACAGTAGATTAAAATAGTAGGAACAAGAACACAATGGTTCTTTACCCCTGGTGATTTCAACCTCCGAGGACAACTGTTCCTGTAAACTGACTCTTATCCTGTCATTTTTCTGAGAGTGTAGTAGTAACATTGAGTATTGTGTATGAGCAGTCATACACAACAAGGACATTCTTGTATCAAGAGATTTCCTTGAGGGTCACGTGATGGCATCTAGCTAGATAGCAGCTGGGATACTGAGCTCCCCCCGCTGGCCACCTTTTTTGATCGTTTAACAAATATCTTGGCTCTTCTTTTGATAAATCTGCCCAATAAACGTCTGGTGAAGGTACCTGCTACTATTTAACGATCGCTGTTGAAGAAAGTATCGTTTGTAGGTTTGCAATGGAGGTGGATGGGAAGTAGGCCTCAGTCAGGCATACACCCCCTGCATCCCCGGAGAAGGCCGCCAAGAAACAACGGAATCAGGCCCTATTAAAGGTGATCGAAGTGGGGACAGAGTGCAACAGGCTACTCCACTAACGGAGGATAGGTTCCTCCAAGAACTTACTCCTTTAAAAGATATCTTGAAAGAATTAACTGGTGAGCTAAATCCTTGGCAGGCGATCTTTCCTCTGTCTCCATTAGAGTCTCAGATATGGAGACCAGAATAACTCGTCAGAATTGTGGAGGTCCAGAACCGAAACGAGATTACTGAACTCAGGCAACAAATAAAGAAACCACAGGCCAAGACTGAAGATTTGAAGGGCGAATCGCGAAATAATCTTTTAATCATGGGCCTACCTGAGTTGGAAGAAGGCCCAGACATCATGGCCTTTCTGCAGAAGTTTTTATGCAAGGTGGTAGGCCCATCCCCATCAGCCCCTCTTATCATTTAGAACAGGCACATCGCTCCTTGAGACCTAGGCTCAGCTGGGTCCCCCACGCCCTATCATCATCAAGTTTCTGAGTTATGTGGAGAACACCATGTTTATCTAAGTCCCGTGAACTGAAAGAAATCCTGTGGGATCATCCAGAATCCGGATTACTCAGGATCTACCTAAAGAGACCGAGAGAAAGAGCAGCCTATCACCCAGTGGTGCAGAAACTAATAGCTGCATCTATCCCTTTTAAGATGGTCTATCCAGCGACTTTGAAAATACGATCAATGGCACTACTGCTAGTTTCAATTCCCTGAGGCTGCCCGCAAGGACCTGGAGATTAAGTTACAGAGCTATTTAAAGCGCATGGTTGAGAGACTTTAACTGTTACTGTCTGGGGTTTTGAGCCTCACATTCTGGCTGGACTAAATTTGTTTTCTATATTTGTATAAGTTTTAGTAGCGATGTTTACTTATCGGTAACTGAATAGTACCTCCTGTCTTTGCCTTCTTTCCCTGGTCTCTTCTCTGTTGTCCCTGTCATTTTCCGTCTCTTTGGTCTCTCCTTCTCAATCCCCCTCTTTGGATTCTCTGGCCGGTCTGGGTGGCGGTGGGCGAGCTCTGGTTTGTAGCGCTTCCCCCCATTCCATCCATGTACCCTTCCAGTGGAACTATATTTGAGGTGGTAGTTGTTTCGGTGGAGACTTCCTGGGAGGAGGACCTTTTGGTCCCTCTGCCTTTTGGTTCCCCTAGAAACAGCGGCCTTTAGGCAGGTCTCGCCCAGGCAGTACTACCTGCATAGGGTTTCTCGACTTTCATTGGCTCTCTGGACTCTCTATTTCTTCGGCCTACATGGATTCGGGTGGGTTTTCTTTCCTTTCTCTCGTACTGGTTTTTCGGTGAGGACGTTGGGGGATCGTTTGTTGGTTTAGATTGGGGTAATGGGTTTTCTGTAGCTGGGTGGTTATGTTGACACCCATGCTTCTTTTTGACTGTTCCTTCCTATCTTCTTTCACTTTATCTGCTCTCGATATTGGTAATGGGTCTCTGGGAGGGTGGCTGTGTGTGGGGGTTCGGGCTTGGTGTGCTTGCTCGCTGGATGTGGAATCGCTGAGCCGTGCATGGGGGTTGGCTAACCTCCCCCCGGTGCTGGGGCTTTTTGGGAGTATGATCCTGTTATTGTTGGTCTGCATTCTCCTGGGGTTGTGCCTGACTTTATTTGTTTGCTGGCACTGGTGCCCAGCTCTGGGGGTTAGGAGGTTCGCACTGGGTGTTCGGGGTTTCGAGCTTTTGGATGCTAGGCTATTTTTGGGCTACCCTGGCTCAACTCACCCGTTGTATATACTTATTTTTTGATTTGTATGGATATTGGTTGCTGGGGTGGGGTTTGGTTGCTGGGGGACCTAGTTTTAAATACTTCATGCTACAGGGATTTCTGGTCGTTGGGGAGGGATGGGAAGACTCTCTTTCTAAGATTGGATCCTTTAATCTTTTGGTTTCTGGGTCTTGGGTGGGGTGTGGGGGTTGGGGATTAATAATTAATGACCCAGATGTTTTGCATGGTTTCTGGTTTGTTACGATAGCTTATTTCTGGGGGTTGACTGTTCGAAATGTTCCAGGGTTTTAAGGTTGGGTGATTGCCTCGGGACCAATTCTGCCTGGCTTGGGTCTCATGGCTGGGCGAGCCTACTTTGCTGGTGTGGGCCTTGTTTCTATCCTGGCTGGATGAGCTGGATAAGGTTATTGCGATGAGTCCCAGGCCAGAGCAGTTCTGGGTGGATATTGGGTCCCGGGCCTTTATACGGGGGGTGCCCCTTGTTTCTACATATTATGATGGTTTTGTCTGGATATCTAGTTGTGTTATTATGTTTTTAAAATGGCTATGAATACAGTCAAAATAGCATCCTGGAATGTTAGAGGGCTTAGGGATTGGGTCAAACGGCTGCAGGCCTTTAACCACTGTTCATTGCTTCACATTGATATTCTTTTTTTACAAGAGACACACCTATGCCATGATGATGCTAGGTTGCTTTCCCAATCTGGCTTTTCCCAATCCTACCTTGCCAGAAATTCCTGCTTTAGTAAAGGGGTTGCAGTTCTTATTAAAAGGCATGTATTGTTTACAAAAGAGTTGACTGTCTCAGACCCAGAAGGGAGATTTGTCCTGGTGAAAGGTACTCTGAATGGCGACAATGTGGTCCTTGGTTCTGTGTACGGTCCGGAGGGGGGGAACCCCGTTTTCTTTATGACTTTGGCTGATAAGTTGGCTGGCTTTCTCCCACGCTCAACTTATATTGGGGGACTGGAATGTGTCTTTCTCATCTACCCTGGACAGGGAGCCGCAAGATAAATGCCCACCTTCTCCGGCTCAGCGGGCCTTTTGGGACTTGACCTCGATGCTGGGCCTATGCGACCCCTGGCAGCTCGCTAACCCTTCTTGTCGTGCCTTTTCCTTTCAATCCCAATCACATGGTACTAAGTCGAGGCTAGATATGGTTTTAGTCAGTCTTCCTTTCCTCCCAAATATCTCTCTGTCTGGTATCGAGCCGATCATTGTGTTGGACCATGCTATAGTCTGGATACGAATGTCTTTAGACCCTGATTATTCTCGTGACTCTATGTGGTGACTAAACACACAGTTGTTAAAGGATCACCAATGTGTTTCAGAAATTAGTTCCCGGATTTCTCTTTTTCTGGCTGATAATTTGAATTCTTCTCCTAGGGTTGACATGGTATGGGGCGCTCTGAAGTGTTATCTTAGGGTGAACTCATCAAATGGCTTCCTTTAGGAAGAAGACACAGTTAGCTAGGTCCTTGGCTCTGATGAACAAACTAAGGAGTTAGAAGCTAATTATTCTACAACTTCTTCTGTATCGGATCTTAAGGAGCTTTTGTTAACTAGGAGCGAATACTCGGACCTCTTGAAGGAAAAACAGAATATTGTTTGATGAAAACCAGGCTAGGTATCTGGATCTTGGTGAAAATCCAGTAAACTGCTGGCTTTAAGGCTCATGCATACTTGAGAGCTCGAGGATCATTCCTTCCTTGTCTTCCCCATCTGGTAGTGTAGTTTCCTCACCTAGGGATATTGAGCATATCTTCAAGGAATACTACTCGGGCCTTTATAGTCATTCCTCGTCACCCCATCCCATCTCAGCTGTTAAGGAGTATGTAAGAGGAATAGGTATCCCTTGTATATCAGAGACCCAGCAAGTGAGCCTACTAGCCCCTATCTCAGCTGAAGAAATAAGGAGCACCATTGCTTCCTTGGTCCCAGATAAGGCGCCGGGACTGGATGGTTTCCCAGCAAACTTCTATAAGGTATTTGCTAAAGATTTGATGCCTATTCTTCTTAAATTATATAATTATCTGCCGGTCTCCTCTGAGCTTGATCCTGCTCTGTTCGAGGCTACTATAGTTTTAATCCCCAAAGTGGATAAAATTCTCACTGACCCGGCTAATTATCATCCCATTTCTCTCCAAAACTATGATATCAAAATTCTAGCTAAAATACTTGCTGAAAGGATCAAGAAGGTCTGGTTGGAGCTGTTGAGCCCTGAGCAGGCCGGCTTTGTACCGGGGAGGTCGGTGGCAGACCACTTGAGGACTCTGTCGCATATTTCTCAGTACGCCCAAACTGCCACATGTCCGGTTGCTCTGATCTCTCTTGATGCTGAGAAAGCGTTTGACCGGGTTGATTGGTCCTTTCTGTGGACAGTAATGGAGGAAATGGGTTTTCGCCCCTTGACCTATGATTCAGATATTTTACAGTTGCCCTTCTGCTAGGATTTACTGCAATGGGGTCTTATCTTCCTCCTTTCGCCATTTTGCTGGTACCAGGCAAGGTTGCCCTCTTTCTCCTGTACTATTTAATTTATTTTTGGAGCCTTTGCTGGTTAAACTCAAGTCGTCTCTCCAGGTGAGAGGTATTATGCTACAGCAATGGGAATTAGTACTCTCTGCATATGCAGATGATGTCTTGTTGCACCTAACGGATCCGGTGACATCTTTAAAGGCCGCTCTTGATATCATTATGCAGTTTGGTTCTTTCTCTCGTAACAAACTGAATATCTCTAAATGTGAGATTTTCCCTTTAAATAAGTATACGAATAAACAGGATTTTCTTTCCTTTGGAATGAGATGGACCTCCAGATCAATTAAGTATCTGGGAATCCATTTTTCCACTGATCTTTCCCTTCTGAAAAAACTAAATCTGGTCAGAGTTAGAGACTTGATTAGTCAGGACTTGCAGCGCTGGTCAGCCCTCCCTATCTCATTTTGGGGTCGAGTCAACATTATTAAAATGAATGTTCTTCCCCAGATCTTTTATCCACTGAACCTGACCAATCTTTGGATCCCCCTTTCCTTTTTCCAGCAGCTTCACCGGCTGTTTTCCAGCTTTATTTGGCAGGGGAAGGGAGTGCGACGTTCCTATGCCAACCTGTCTCTCCCTAAGGACAGGGGTGGTTTACGGTTGCCTAATCTCCTGCTGTACTACTGGGCGGCCCATCTTTCTAAGTTAGGGAGATGGTTCTCCACGAGTACAGAGAACCCCGGTCCAATTTGGCTTCAGCTGGAGCGGGCTTTTCTTTCTGAACTTAGATTGGACATGTCCACCCTGTTTTATTTGCCCCTGAAGGCTCTTTCATAGCTGGTTCCGGACAACACGGTGATAGGCTCTCTTAGGTCATGGGCACAGTGTCTCAAGTTCTTTCGTATTTCTAGTGAACTGGACCTGGGACAGCCAGTGGTCCTAAATCCTAACATTAGATTGGGGAATTCTTGGATCACGCCAAATTGGCTCCCACAATTTAAAGATGCCAGAGTGGAGCATCTGTTTAACAAAGATTCGCTTCTTATGTCGGATGATATTCTAACGAAATTTGATATACCAAGCAAAGGGATTTTCAAGGTCTTCCAGCTTCGGCACTTAGTGGGTAATAAATTCAGTATCACGTTTAGACAATCGGTTGTGCACCCTTTTCTATCTAATATTATCAGTCTTGCTTCCCAGTCCCACTCCATTTCATCAATTTATTCTTATCTCCTGAATTTTAATTCACAGGAGGATGTTGAGGGCCCTTCGGTCTGGACAAATCTTCTCCTGAGGTTGTCCCAGTCTGGACTAACATTTGGCACAACACATAGATATCATACCCAGGATAGGTTGCGATTAACACAGTATTATATTGTGAATAACCTTTACTATACTCCCGTTAAACTCTTTCAGCGTAAGATGGTTTCCTGTTCGGATTGTTTCAGGTGCTCACAAGCTGAGGGCAATTTAATTCATATTTTTTGGGAATGCTCCAAAGTTGCCCCATTGTGGTCCCTGATCCGGGAGAATTTGGATCCTCTTCTGGGTCTGAGCAGGTTTTTTTGTCCGGAAGTTTGTGTTTTGGGTGATTTTTCTTATGTAGATAGTGTGGAGCGCCAATATCATATGGCTTTAGTATCCATGGCGGTTAAGAAACTGGTCCTAAGACACTGGAAGGACCAATTGGTTTTATCATATGCAGACTGGTTGAAGGAGATAATGTCCTATCTCCAATCAGAGAATCTGCTTGCCAGCTTTAAAGATCGTATGGATTTGTTTCATAAAAGATGGGGTAAACTCCAAACTTTATGTTTGTCTTAATATTAAGGCCTGGTGACCCGACCCTTTTGCCCTCACATAGTATCTATTTCTGTTTAGTTGTAGATTTTAGATCTTTCTTTCTTGTTCTTATATGATCTATGATGTTTAAAGTTAAGGTACCTTATTACAGGTACACAGTGATATCCAGAATTAATGGGGTTCTTAGGTCCTTTGTTGGTGCACCCAATTGGGATTGGGGAGGGGGGGAGGTTGTTCTTTGAGGGAGTTTATATGTTGAAGGCTACATGCCTTATCGGTTTTGTGAATGATTGGGTGGGGGGTGTCTTTGGGGAGGTTAATGGGAGTTTTCTTTAGGGGAGGAGGGGGGACCTGGGAGGGGTGGTTTTTGGTTGTACGATATACATACTATTTCTCTGTTTATATATTTCTGGAGTGTTGTGCATTTGTTTCTGGGGGGGGCTTTGTTTTTCTGTTTCAGTGTTTTTCTTTGCTTTGTTTGTACTTTGGAAACTAATAAACTTAAATTTCAAAAAAATCAAGAGATTTCCTTGGTAACAGATTACCTCGAGAGCATAGCTCGAGAGGTGCTTTGTTACCAAGGGAACCGTGAGATACAAGAATATCCTTGTTTGTGTATGACTGCTCATACACAATGTGTAGACCGAGACCCTGAGGAGACCGGAGGTCGCGAGGGCCTGCCCTGAAGCCCTCCCTGCCCGCAGAAGCCCCGAACCCGAGACACACCAGGTAATTTCTACCTTGATCCAGGCTGCTGCCACCATCGTTGACCATCTGGCGCCTTTTCTGAATGGCCACAAGTTCCCCTGCTCAGCGCATGAATCCTGGCCAGAGTAGCACCTCGAGTTGCTGCCCAGGCTCAAACGGAGCAGAACTGTTACTTTTGTGCCTGATTTTAAAACTTTTAAAATGAACCAGCTAAAACTATTTGCATTTGCCTGTAACTGTATTTAAAAGCTTAGAGTCACTGCAAGCCTAGGACCTGTGTTCTATCTGAAATCCCCCCCTGTGCAAATCTCACTGGGACTGTTTGTTAATTTGTAAAGTGCATTTCCAGTTGTAACTGAAATACCCCTGTGAAAAACTCATTTGGGGACTGTTTAACTTCTAAGTGCATTTCCAGTGTGCAGAATTTCAGTTTGCCCTGCTAGTAATCACCTTCTTTTTTGAATCACAATAGTACCTGATAGCCCACTGCCCATTTGCTCTTCTCCCCACACCCACTACCAGCCCACCCCCAGCAAGTTAATCTTTGCCTGTGCTGCATATTTAATCCCCCCTCTCTCTCCATTCTCCCGAAGAGACCACCCCCTCCCTGGGGAGACTGGAGGTCGCGAGGGCCTGCCCTGAAGCCCTCCTGCCCGCAGAAGCCCCGAACCAGAGACACACCAGGTAATTTCTACCTTGATCCAGGCTGCTGCCACCATCATTGGCCATCTGGCACCTTTTCTGAACGGCCACAAGCTCCCCTGCTCAGCGCATGAATCCCGGCCAGAGTAGCACCTCGAGTTGCTGCCCAGGCTCAAATGGAGCAGAACTGTTACTTTTGTGCCTGATTTTGAAACTTTAAAACGAACCAGCTAAAACTATTTGCATTTGCCTGTAACTGTATTTAAAAGCTTAGAGTCACTGCAAGCCTAGGACCTGTGTTCTATCTGAAATCCCCCTGTGCAAATCTCACTGGGGACTGTTTGTTAATTTGTAAAGTGCATTTCCAGTTGTAACTGAATTACCCCCTGTGAAAAACTCATTTGGGGACTGTTTAACTTCTAAGTGCATTTCCAGTGTGCAGAATTTCAGTTTGCCCTGCTAGTAATCACCTTCTTTTTTGAATCACAATAGTACCTGATAGCCCACAGCCCATTTGCTCTTCTCCCCACACCCATTACCAGCCCACCCCCAGCAAGTTAATCTTTTGCCTGTGCTGCATATTTAATCCCCCCTCTCTCTTCATTCTCCCGCAGAGACCACCCCCTCCCCTGAGGAGACCGGAGGTCACGAGGGCCTGCTCTGAAGCCCTCCCTGCCTGCAGAAGCCCCGAACCCGAGACACACCAGGTAATTTCTACCTTGATCCAGGCTGCTGCCACCATCGTTGGCCATCTGGCGCCTTTTCTGAATGGCCACAAGCTCCCCTGCTCAGCGCATGAATCCCGGCCAGAGTAGCACCTCGAGTTGCTGCCCAGGCTCAAATGTTTTTTTTAACACCCAACTTCTCCATTAGCTCCTTATATTGTTTTGCCACTAGAGGGAGCCTTATTAAGTTTGAGCAATTTGCTCCCAATACCTCACTTGTCACATTTTACTGCTCTCTAGTAGCTGTTTTCACTTGGTGATTTATATTAAAGGAGTCCTCTGCTGTCTCTTTCCCCTCTACCTCACTCCTTTCTGTAGTCAAAAATGTCCCCTCCTCCCCTCCTAGCACTCCTCATGGGAATACTTTGCCTTCCTATCCTCTTTGAGCTTTACTGCTTGAACACATCAACAGCTTCTGCCAATACTTATACTCAGTTTGACTTCTACTACTCCAACATGCTTGCTACTGCCACTCAACTACATCTGCCCCCCTCTGCTCTCATCAGCAAGCGTATTCACCCAATAGTCAGATACCTTCACCTTCATCTGAAGCCGCCACCCTGCATCTCTATCAGGGTGTACCTCATCACCCCGCTATGGTTACTAACCCTATCTCTTATACTATCCGGCGACATTGAGAACAACCCTGGTCCATCTCTGCATCTCGACATAACCTTGCCCCCCCCAGCCACCACCCTCCCTAAAACCGATGGACTAACTTTCGCCCACCTGAATGCTAGGAGCCTTATGGCCAACCTCTCTGACCTCCAGGCTTGGATCTATACTAATGTCCCGGACGTCCTCGCCATCACAGAAACCTGGCTTAAGCCCACAGTGCTTGACTCTCAGTGCCACTTTCCTGGATACAACATGCTTCGTATCGACCATCCTGGCACTAAAAGGGGAGGTGGCCTTGCCCTCTACTTCAAAACTCACCTAAACATTACCCTTCTGCAGGACCCCCTCCTACCAAACTGTGAAATCCTACACTCCCTACTGCTTCTTGGGGGTGTAAAGAAACTCCATATTTTTTGTACTTATATCCCCCCAAAAAATGCTGCACAAGGCATCACTGAACTCCTAGGGTTTCTGCCTTCAGTTACAGGCAAGAATGACATTATCTGCCTTGGTGATTTTAACCTTGACTGGTCCGAGAAAAACTCAGCTAACCTATCCTCCTTAGCTAGCAAGGCAAATCTATCCCAGCTCATACATGAACCCACAAGGGTCTCACATGGGGGCAACTGTGCCACCCTCCTTAACTGGATACTTACTAACAGGACAGAATATGTTGCCTCAGCCTGTGTGCTACCTGACACAATTAGTGACCACTATCCTATCTACTGTGTCTGGAACACTGTCATTCCTCCCCTTCCTGCTAAAACTGTAACCTTTCCTAATCTCTCCCGCCTAAGTCATGAGGACTTCTTAACTGACCTTAACCAGGTTGACTGGTCCTCTCTCTACCAAATAGAGGACATTAACATAGTCACAGAACATTTCAACTCTGTCCTCCTCTCTCTTCAAAACCTTCACATCCCGGTCACCACACGTAGGATGGCAGGGAAAGTAACCAAGTGGCTAACACGCCCCCTACTTCAACTTCTCAAATCTAGGGACAAACTTTGGTCCAGGTGGAAGATCTCCTACCTCCGTGCAGACTTTGAAGACTATCGTGCATTACGTAATAACTGCAAAAGACAAATTTGTATTGCCAAAAGCACCTACTATAGGAACCTACTAATAACATCCTCTACAAATCTGCACAGGTACTGGTCCAAAATTAAGGACATTCTCGGCAATGACAAGCCACAGAATCCAGCTGACATGAACATTCAAGGTGTTCACTGCACCAACCATGACACCATTGCCAACGCCTTCAATGCCCTTTTTTCTTCTCCACCAGTTGCTACTCTAACTAGCCCTCAACCTGACTGTCCCTCTTCTCCTCCTCGCCCTCCCACCCTCTCTTTCGTTCTGGCTCCAACCATATACCTTGAAGTTCTGCAGCTACTTAACTCCCTTCCGCACGCTGGGGTCAAGGGTCTGAGGGCATCCATCCTTGCATACTTAAGCAGTATGCACCTTGGCTGACCAGACCTATCACCTGGCTTTTAACCTCTCGATTGTACGCTACTGTCCCATCCACCTGGAAAACTGCCAGAACCATCCTTATACACAAAAAGGCGATGTCAAACTCATGTCCAACTACCGCCCTATATCTCTTCTGCCCATTCTCAGTAAGCTGCTTGAAAAATAGTCCACCGCCAGCTTGCTGCTCACCTTGACATGTTTAATCTTCAAACCCCTGTACAACATGGTTTCTGGCCCGTCACAGTACCACCTCTGCACTTACACAACTTACAAATGACATCAGAAATAATATGGACCGTGGCCTACTCACTGGGGCCGTCTTTATCAACCTGTCTAAAGCCTTCAACATGGTACACCATCCTCTCATGCTAAAGAAGCTCCAATCCATTGGAGCATCTGACCAAGCCCTCTCCTGGTTCCATAGCTATCTTGACAATCGGACTCAGGCGGTAGCATTTCACAAGGCCCTTTCCTCCCCCCTAAACATCTCCCATTTAGTTCCCCAGGGATCCACTCTTGGACCTCTACTCTTCTCCCTCTTCCTAAATGATATTCCCACCATGTCCTGGCATAGCTGCACTCTTATGTACGCAGATGACCTTGTTCTCTACTCCGGGTCAAAATTGGTTGCTGCCATCAACTCCACTCTCACTAATGACTTCCAATTCCTGCAGACCTGGCTCTTTAGCAACCACCAAGTCCTGAACCTAGAAAAAACCTGTGCTATGCTATTCGGATCCTCTAAGAAACTGTCTGCCCCTGCGAACAGGCTCCAGGTTCAGTGCCTTGATGGCTCCCTCATCTCAAACACTGAGTCCTTCAAGTACCTTGGGGTCACTTTGGATCCCACACTTGACCTGTCTCAACATGTCAATATGGTGTGCCGTGCCGTCAATGCTAAAATTGGCGGAGCTTATCACGTGCGCCACTCCCTCACTCCTTCTGCTAGACTTTCTGTTGCGAGAGGTATTTTCTTACCCCAGCTCCAATATGCTCTGCCCCTCCTCTTTGCTGCAAACTCTGCTACACTCCACAAATGGGACACTGTCTACAACAACATCTCTAGATTCACCTTAACTGCCCCACATCTTACCCATCATTGTCTCCTTTACGCTGGCTTAAACTGGCTGTCACCTAAGGATATTCGAGCCTACTCCCTGGGCTGCTTTATCGACTCCCTGTCTAGACCTCCCTGCCCTGTCTATCTTGCCAACCTCCTGACTCCTGCCTCACACACCCGTACCCTCAGGTCTTCCTCTGTCCCCATGCTCTCCACTAGACCTTGCATGACAAAAATGGGTGAACAGGCATTTGACCATTTTGCTCCCAAATTCTGGAACTCACTCCCCCTTATGGAGAAAACGTCATCCTCCCATCGAGAATTCAAAAACTCACTGTTCACCCACCTCCTAGCCTCTGGCCAGTGCAAATGCTCTTAATTTGCTTTGTCCCACTGCAGACTGTTGGGTCTGACCCTGAGTACTACACTAATGTTCTCCCATGCAATACGCTTGTCTAGGTGGCTATGAACCTTGATGTCTTTACTGTCCTCAGCTGTCTTATGGTTACCCTAATTGCTTTATTTTACATCCTTATTATGATCTATGCCTAAAATGTACCCTTATGTAACTGTTACTGTGCTACCCAATGTATATCTTGTTTTGCTCCTGTACACCTATATTATGTCTGTGCATTTCTGCATATTGTAACCAATGTCCTGTGCTCTCCCGGGTCTTGCCTGAAAATAGGCAGGTCTGTTGCCTAGCGCACTTACCTGGTTACCAAAAGCTAATAAATAAATAAATAGTGTATGGGCAGTCACAGCAGAGAAAATCACACAAAACTAGCTAGTGAATACAACAGAGAATAGAAATTTTAACATTTTTTTTTTCAACTGACAGAGTGCTGCAGATCTTTCTGCAAGTTTAAGCTAAAAAAAAAAAAAACTTCCAGCTTAAAGAGGACAGGAAATCATTTCTAATGGTAGCTGTTTATAAAGTTGTTATTCTCAGAAATGATATGCATCCCCCTAAATTATTCATGTTTTACTGTAGCTGAATAAAAAGTGATGTGAAAAACTGTATTTTGCATTGTTTTGTTTTTATGGGGAACATTCTGCTACAGTTTTCTTCATGGAACTAGTAATCTGGAGCTTTAAATATGTCACAATTTGTTTACAGAACTCTAAGCATAGTTCTGATAGGCCAACCGCTCATAATTAGCATTCTATGCACAAACCGTGACATAATTAAAACTCCAGATCATAGGTTCCATGAAGAGAACTGTAACAGAATACTGCCCATAAGAACAAAACAATGTAAAATACAGTTTGTGTACCACTTTTTATTCAGGTACAGTTACATATGAATAATTTAGGGGAGTGCATGTCATTTCTCAGAAAAGCAACTTTATAAGCAGCTACGAAGTAGACATGATTGCCTGTCCCCTTTAACTGGATACAGAGGAAAGCAACTGTGTGGCAGCATTCCAAGTTGTTCTGCTGCAGTAGTGACATCACTACTGCAGCAGAACAACATAATGATGTCGCTACTGCAGCAGAACAAGTATATTCCAGGCATAGAATTCCATGCATAACAGCCTTCCACCATATACAATAGAATAATCAGGAACCTGTACTCTATAGTCATTTCATATAGCATTTTTCATAACAGAGCTCTGTTTACAGAGTCAAATGTGACATTTATATCTACAACACTGTAAGCAAAGTTTTTTTTGGAGTTTTATTTATCAGAAAGTCCAAAACAAATGCATGATCAATAGTGTTTCTTTTATCTCTGAGACCAGCCAGTGACTCACATATTATTTTACTTTTTCCTATTCCTCCAGTTTATTAACCAGATATCTTCAATAATATGTTCCTGCAATTATTATAATGTTACTGGATGGTAATTTGTGGTGTTATATTTATCACTTTTTTTGAATATGGGCACAATTATGCCGTCTTTCCAAAGTTTAGGTAGGATAAATCTTGTATCTATGATATTAAGAATAACTGGCAACAGTTCTGTCCAGAAGTTTGGGTTTCCTTAGAATACTTCTGCAGGAAAATAATCTATACCAGATGCATTATTCTTTTTTTGCTCTATAATAAAGGGACTGTCTCCTCCCTAGTTAACACTTCCCAACTAGGGATGTTATCCAGTGTTCAACAACTCTTTATTACTAACGCATTGTTTTGTTTCTCAAATAGTACTTTAAAATAACACACCCACCCCTAGGGGTTATATACATTTAAATATTTCTACTCAGGTTGTTTAATCCATATGCTGCCAGATTCCAAACATTTCTATAATATTTCATTCTTACTGCTGTTTAATTCCTCCTATGGATTCTCATGGTGCTCTTTCTTTTTGGTTACAAGGAAGTCACAATATTATTATTATTTTTTTCCAGGCAGGACACCCCTCAATACTAAAAATTTCCCCATAGTATCTCACCAATTTAAACAATATCCCATTTTTTTCTCTTCCACATCAGGCCATATCATTCTTGGCCACATTTTACTTTCCCATTTGATGCAGGTTCTTCACCCAAAATCTCAATAAATCTAGCTATTAATTATTCATACATGTTTAGAATACCAGTTGATTTTCCCAGATTATCAACTGTGTCTTTAAAAAAAGGTTTTTTAGTGCAACCATCCGTTCCTGTACTGTTTTTGAGAGAATGCAGTTATGTATTTTGTATAATTAGACCACACAATCATGTGTAACTATTTGCATGTTTACTGAGACACTCTCGTCTATCTCATAAGATACATCACTGATATCCTCACCCACCTCTATAGAAACACAAAAGTTGACAGTAGATAAGGACCGCAAGGCCCATCCAGTCTGTTTGCACAGTTAGTGGCAAGTGATCACTATCCAATAGATTAACCAGATTTGCAAGGTACAGTGCTCCAGTCAAAATAAATTTCATTAATCTCCTGATCTCATGAGCACAATTGTTCTTTGGGTTCACAAACATATTAGTATTATTTGCAAATCTGTCATGCTTCACCTCACTGATAAGGTTTACCTTACTTGTTGTCCACCTGCTTCAGCCTTCCTGTAAATGCATCTCTCCTGGCAACTGAACCAGTGCAACTTTTGGAGATGCACTGGGTTGTCCACTGGGCACTGCCCATGAAACATTGACCCCACTGTATTTAACTTAAAGCAAGTGATGTGTTAATATTAATTATTAAATATGTATTACCTATATAAATCAGGAATTGAGTCCCTTCTTTTGTCTATAAGTAGCCCTTAGAAAGCAGCACAAGCCAAGTCCCTAACAGATGCTCAGGCACAAAGCACAACCTCCATTGGCCACCTTAGAGTGTCACACTTGTAAATATAATAGGCTGCAGCAGAGCAAAGTATCAGTCACAGCATCCTAACCATGTTTGCACCACAACTGCTGTTGCATTTAGTTACTATTTTTAACTTTCTTCAGTTCTCTGTGACTGCACTTTGCCCAGAGAGGCCAGCGGGACCAGCAAACAAAAGATCAGAATTTATACCCGTCCTGATATTTACAGGACAGTCCTGATTTTAGCAGCTGTGTAATGGAAAAAACATGAAAAATACTATATGTGCTGGCCTTATAGTAGAAAAAATATGTTCTAACGTTCCTCTGAATTTTGTAGAAAACTATTACTACCTTAACTAAAATACCTTAAGATAAGAAACCATAGAAACAACTAAGAAATTACAACATCTAGTCTTAATTCTGATTATCTACTAGAAATAAGTCTGTTGCATTGGTCAAGGTTACATATTGTCCTGTGAAAAATCATGTTTTAGTAAGAAATGTCCCAAGTTGACCTTCTTAAAGGTGGCAACCCTATGTGCACTGCGAGTTATTGAACCTCCTACTGCTGCAGACCTCTGATGTCAGCTGCAGGGGATTCTGACTGATTAGTGGTCACAAAAATTTAAGTTTGGAAGTCATTAGAATCAGTCTGATACAATCCACTATACTGCAGTAAATAGTAAGTAAAAACAAAATAATTTTGCACACAAAGTACAAATTCAGATCAGACCCACACTTGGGTTTGGGGCTCTTAGTGCTGACTGTTACCCTTGAACTAGTGCTACTCAAGCATCCAGTTTAATGCATATGAACATACAAACATATGAAATTTGCCAGCAGATAAAAGCAGAGTGGTATATCAAGTCTACTTGAATATGCATCTAGCACCCCTTACCTGCAGCTGCCCCTCCATCCCTCCCACCCTTCCCTCCCTTGACCCTCCCCCTTTCCTTGTCCCAGCTCTTTTTGAAGCAGTCCACTGTTCTACTGGATACCACTTCTGCCAGTAATGCATTCTACCCACCTACCACCTTCTGTCTAAAAAAGTGTCTCTTCATCTCCCTCCTGAACCTTCCTCCCTCCAGTCTCATATCATGGCCCTGGGTATCCCTCCTCTCCCTTACTTTGAACAGCCCCTCCATACTTGTCTTGTTTATTCCTTTCATGTACTTGAAGGTTTCAATCGTATCCCACATCACTCCTCTCCCTTATCTCCTCCAACGAGTACATGTTCAACTCCCTCAGCCTCCTTTCATATGGTAAGTCCCCCAGCCCCTTGATCATCTTTGTCGCCCTGCACTGCACCCTCTCCAGTAACTTAATGTCCCTCTTCAGATACAGACACCAATACTGCATGCAGTACTCCAGGTGCAGTCTAACTAATGATTTATACAATGGCCGAATCATCTCCCCCCTCCTCGAGGATATACCCCTTGCAACGTAACCCAGCATTTTGTTGGCCTTTGCAGTCCCCTGTCTTCCAGTATATCAGTTTACCATGCATGCATGATTCTGCATTTCATTTGACTGTTCTACAGGTCTGCCTTTATCCTAATGCACACATTGATTTATGCCATGTAAACTGCAGATTCCAACGTAGGGATTGTTGGGAAAAGTAAAATCCAAATGCTAACATACCAGGTTGACTTCTGCACAATTTGCATAGCACAAACTATTCAAATGCTGTGCTTAATGTTTTCAGTGTTAGTTCTCACTCAACCACAATATCTCCAAATCCAGCAAATCTGAAAAAACAGTTAAGTAATTGTTAGCATTTTGAGATCTTGTGGTTTCCACTTCTGTAGGAAAATATATGTACAGTTTAAAAAAAAGAAAGGACATGGCGCTATATTTAGAAATTTGGAAGTTCAGTATGATATCTCCAACCTCAGCACATGTTGAGTTAGTTTTCTTGTTAAGTTCCAGTTTTGAATTATTAGTATTTATTGCTGGCACATTATCAATAGCACAAAATATACAGTAGTTCTGCAGTGATATAATTATACAAATGCAGTACTCATTTTTTCAGTGTCTGACAAACTTTCAGTCACATAAATCTGGTTAGATTTGGTGTTCAGTTGCTTAAACAATTGAAAGGATTGATGGTTTATTTTAGTATAGCTAAGTTTAAAGGGCCACTGTCAACCCCTTAGGCCTTAAAGTGTGTTTAGTTTAAAAAACATATTTAATGATTGGTCACATACTGTAAAGATTGCTGATGCAGCAGGCAGTTTGATTCCAATTCCTTTTTTCTTTTCAAAAGTGAACAATGTACTGCCCACCATACCAGTGTTATCAAACAAAATGTAATTGATTACAAATCTTGATAACAGTCCTTGATTAACATCTGCACTGCATCTTTCCTGGACTTGGAAACACCCCCCAACACAGTCTAGTCACTCATGATGCAGTTGGGTGAAAGGAGTCCATTGCATCATGATTTACTGCACTGTATGGGGGATGTTTCTAATATTCAGGAAGTGTGCAAGAAGAGTAGATCAAGGATTTGAAACAAAACACATTTTAGTATTATTACACCATTAGCATGCAGTTTAGTTCTTCTTAGAAAGGAAGCAGACAAAAACAAGCAGCATCAATAAATTTTAGAGAAGGTAAGCAATCATAAAATGTGAGTTTTCAACTAGAAATAATGTGATGCAAAAATGATTGACAGTGTGCCTTTAAAGCAGCAGTACAACAAAAATATATTCTTCCGCTTTCACTATGAAACATTCTAGACATCTTGCAGTTTTACTTGGTGGTAAAATGTTCTAATTACACCAAAATTTAAGTATTTTATAAATGATTTAATTTATTTTTTATCAAAAAAGATGGCTACAACATTTGGCTTGAACATAACATTGATTCAGATTTAATAAGAGTTAGAATCAAGGAACTAATAGAACAAAAACCTAAATGTGGGCAGCATAGGAAGTACCAACAAAAAAAGATCTGACAGGAATGCTAATGTTTTATCAATGTAGTTAAAACAAGCTTTTGGGGAAAAATACTTTTCATTCCACTGCTGCTTTAATAGCTAAGGAAGATGCCTTTCACATGTTTTGTGTTTTTTTAAATATATTTAGTTTTTAAAATGTTGGTAAAATACTTTAGCAAATACATTGCAGAATACCCAGAAACTAGTAATGGTTGGGATTTCTGACAATTTATTTATCAGCACTACTGACTGCACTGCAAATTGTCAGTAAAACCAGCACTTTTTGTTTTTTTCCGGGACAATGTAGTTGTTTATTCATCTTTACCTACACTTTTTGTAACTGCTGATAAGTATGGACTTACTTGGCGGTTACATAGTGAAGTGGTTATCACGTTCGCCTAACACGCGAAAGGTCCCCAGTTCGAAACTGGGTGGAAACATTTTTTCCTCAAGCAACTGGTCATGGAACCAACTCGGCAGAAGGCAATACTGGACCTTGTGCTCACAAACAGGGACAGTGTGATGGGGGTAACAGTGGGGGAGCACCTGGGTAACAGTGACCACCAGTCATTGTGGTTTGAAATCACAGAAAGAGCAGAACCAAACCACACAAAACACGTATCCTGGATTTTAGGGGGCAGACTTTGGGAAAATGGGAGATACTTGAAAGAGGCATTAAGGGGAATGGGACAGGAATCAGGGGTTGAGGAACAGGGGCAGTATTTAAAATGGGGATTATAAGAACAACAGAATTATGCATTAAGCAGGTTAGCAAGAGGAAAAGGAAGAGGAGACCATTATGGTTTTCCAAAGAGGTAGCAAAGAAAGTGAAAGCCAAAAAGATTGCATTCAGGCAATACAAAAAGACACAGGCAGAAGGGGATAGGGAGAAGTACCAGGAGAAACAAAGGGAGGCAGGGAAGTCAGTAAGGGAAGCCAAAGCTCAGACAGAAGAACACATTGCAAAATCAGTGGGTAAAGGGGACAAAACCTTTTACAGGTACATAAGTGAAAAAAGAAAGACAAAGGGAGGGATAGTGAGACTGAAGGGGGAGGATGGGAGCCATGGAGGATGACAACAATAAAGCTGACATATTGAACAGGTATTTCTGCTAGTCTTTACTAAGGAAGAGGAGGGTAATGGGTCTGAAGGAGTACAAGGGTGAGAATGGTGCAGAAATGGACACAAGTCCCTTTACACAGAAAGGGTCCTGAAGGAACTGGAAGTAATAAGAGCTGATAAAGCAATGGGGCCAGATGGGTGCACCCAGGGTCCTTAAAGAACTAGAGAGGTGGTGGCTGAACCTCTGGCTATCCTGTTCAGCCAATCACTGGAAACAGGGAGGTACCCAAAGACTGGAGAACAGCAGATGTAGTCCCCTTTATACAAAAGTGGGAACAAAGAGGAAGCAGGAACTACAGACCAGTCAGCCTCACCTGGTAGTGGGAAAGATCATGGAAGCACTACTGAAGGAGAGATTGGTGGAACATCTGGTTGTCAATGGACTACAGGACCCAAGGCAGCATGGTTTCACCAGGGGAGGTCATGTCAGACCAACCTCATTGAATTTTTGACTGGGTGACTAGGAGGTGGATCAGGGAGGCAGTGGACATGGCTCATCTGACTTCAGCAAGGCCTTTGACACTGTGCCACATAGAAGACTATTACACAAACTGGGGAATATGGGTGGGCAGGACAGTAGTGTGGTGGGTAGGTAACTGGCTGGGTGGCAGGACACAGAGGGTGGTGGTAAATGGCTGTCACTCCACAGAGGGAAGAGTAACCAGTGGGGTACCACAGGGATCAGTGCTGGGACCGGTCCTATTCAACATCTTCATCAGTGACATTGCACAGGATCTAGAAGGCAGAATTTCACTGTTCGCTGATGACACAAAGCTCTGTAACAGAGTAGACACACCAGCGGGTGTAGACAGAATGAGAAGGGACCTGCAGAAACTTGAAGAATGGTCAAGGGTTTGGCAGTTGAAATTCAATGCAAGAAGTGCAAGATAATGCATATGGGGCACAAAACCCTGGCACAATATATCAGTTGGGGGTGAGGATATAGCATGCACCAAGCAGGAAAGGGATCTTGGGGTTGTCATCTCTGATGACCTCAAGGTAGGGAAACAGTGTGACAAGGCATCAGGTAAAGCAAATAGGATGCTGGGATGTATAGGCAGGGGCATCACCAGCAGGAAAAGGGAGGTCATAATTCCACTATACAAGACACTAGTGAGGCCCCACCTGGAGTACATGTACAGTTCTGGAGACCATACCATGTAAGGACGTAGACAGGGTAGAGAAGGTTCAGAGGAGGGCAACAAAGATGGTGCATGGGTTGCATCACAAGTCCTATGAAGACAGGTTGAAGGAACTGAACATGTACTCCTGGAGGAGAGGAGGGAGAGGGGATATGATAGAGACATACAAGTATCTTACAGGCGAACAGGGTGCAGGAAAACACTATTTTTAAGCCGAAAAGATGTTTCAGGACTAGAGGGCATGGGATGAAGTTGGAGGGAGGACGATTCAGAGGAAACATGAGAAAGAATTTCTTCACAGAACGGGTGGTGGACAAGTGGAACACCCTGCCAGAGGAAGTGGTGGGGGCTGAAACAATCACGGGATTTAAGAATGCATGGGATAGACATAAAGGAATTCTAGAGGGCAGGGGTAAGGGGAAACAGACTTATAGGAAAACAAACTGAACTTACAAGCTCAAATGGGCAGACTAGGTGGGCCATAGGCCCTTATCTGCCGACACTGTCTATGTATCTATGTATAGGAACATATAAAATTGCAGCAGATACAGGCCATTCAGTCTATCTAGTCTGCTTGAGTGTGCAGCACTTCAATCCATTAGACTGCAACTGCCCCCCCGACATATGCCGTCCCCTCCATCTACTACCACCTCCCGATTTGTACCCTCCCCTTGAATCTGTCTCACCCCCTCTTGAAGTCTCCAATACTCTGCAGTGATACAACTTTCTCTAGCAGAGCGTTCCACTCTGCCACTACCCTTTCTTGAAATAGTGCCTCTAAAGTTCCCTCTTGAATCTGCCCCCTTCCAGCGTCATAGAGTGTCCCCTGGTTTCCCTTCCGCCCTTCAGATTGAACATACACCTTCTGTCTACTCTATTCAAACCCTTCAGGTACTTGAGTTTGCAACTAGAAATAATGTGATGCAGAAATTGTTGACAGTGTGCCTTTAAAGCAGCAGTACAACAAAAATGACTCTTCCTCTTTCACTATGAAAGATTCCAGACATCTTATAGTTTTACTTGGTGGTAAAATGTTCTAATTACACTAAAATTTAAGTATTTTATAAATGATTTAATTATTTTTTATCAAAAAAGATGGCTACAACATTTGGCTTGAACACAACATTGATTCAGATTTAGTAAGAGTTAGAATCGAGGAAATAATAAAACAAAAACCTTAATGTGGGCAGCATAGGAAGTGCCTAGTAAACAAGATCTGACAGGAATGCTGATGTTTTTATCAGTGTAGTTGAAACAAGTTTTTCTTTTTGGAAAAACATTTTTCATTCCACTGCTGCTTTAATAGTTAAGAAAGAGACCTTTCACATATTTTGTGTTTTTTTAATATATTTAGTTTTTTTAAATTGCAGTAAAATACTCAATACATTGCAGAACACCCCAGAAACTAATAATGGTTGGGATTTCTGACAATTTATTAGCACCACTGACTGCACTGCAAACTGTCAGTAAAACCAGCACTTTTTGTCTTTTTTAAGGGCAATGTAGTTGTTGTTTTTACAGCTTTACCTACTCTTTTTGTAACTGCTGATAAGTACGAACATAGGAATATATAAAATTGTAGCAGAAACAGGCCATTCGGTCTAACTAGTCTGCTTGAGTGTGTAGCACTTCAGCCCATTAGACTGCAACTACCCCCCTTCTGACATATGCCCTCCCCCATCTCCCACCCCCAGTTTGTACCCTCCTTGAACCTGTCCCACCCCCTCTTGAAGCCTCCAACACTTTGCAGCGATACAACTTCCTCTGACATAGCATTCCACTCTGCCACTACCCTTTCTATGAGAAAATACCTCCTCAGTTCCCTCTTGAATCGGCCCCCTTCCAACTTCCTAGAGTGTCCCCTGGTTTCCCTTCCACCCTTCAGATTGAACATACACCTAGTGTCTACTCTGTTCAAACCCTTCAGGTACTTGAAGATCTCGATCATATCCCATCTCTCCCTTCTTTCCTCCAGGGTATACATATTGAGCTCTCTCAGTCTGTCCTTATATGGTCTGTCCCTCAACACCAGGATCACTTTTGTTGCCCTGTGCTGTATCCCCTCCAGTAATTTGATGTCCCTTTTCAAGTAGGGGCACCAGAAATGCACATAGTACTCTAGGTGTGGTCTCACCAGAGACCTGTACAGGGGCAAAATGACCTCCCCACTCCTACAAGTAATCCCCCCTTGCTATGCACCCTAGCATCCTGTTTGACATCACTGCTGCCTTTCTGCACTGAGCAGAGTGGTTCATCTCCCTAGTTACCAGCACTCCCAGCTCCTTCCCCTCCTTGGATTTTGTTAACAGGACACTATCCAGCCGGTAATTGTGTCCTGGGTTCTTGCCTCCTAAATACATCACTTTGCACCTCCTAGCATCGAAACCAAGTTGCCAAGTGTGAGACCATTCCTCCACTTTTGCCAAATTCTCCTGAAGTACTTTTGCTCCTCCCCCATCTACCTCAGCACAAATCATTGTGTCATCTGTGAAGAGACTTCTCTTGCTCTTAATCCCTACTGCAATGGTGGCTACAAAAATGTTAGGCAGAACCGGTCCCAGCACTGAGCCCTGTGGTACACCACTTGTTACTGCCCTGGGTTCAGATGCCTCCCTCACCCCCACTACTACCTTCTGCTGTCTATCCTGTAGCCAGTTCTCAACCCATCTGACCAGTTTCATCCCTGCTCCCAGACTCTTCAACTTGCAGGTCAGTCTACCATGTGGCACCAAGTCAAAGGCCTTGCCGAAGTCCAGGTAGAGGACATTCACTGCATGTACTCAGCCCAGTGCCCTCATAACCCAGTTGTAAAAATCAACCAATTTTGTCTGGCAGGATCTGCCAGAGACAAACCCATACTGCCTGCTGTCCTGGAGATTGTTATCCTTAAGAAATTGTACCTGTCTTTCCTTGAGGATTGTCTCCATCGGTTTTCCCACAATTGCAGTAAGGCTCACCAGTCTGTATTTCCCGGGTTCATCCTTGGGCCCACTCTTATGGACAGGTACCACATGTGCTTCCCTCCAGTCCCTGGGCATGCACCCAGAGTTCAGAGAGGTATTGAACAGGTCCACCAATGGCCCTGCTAGGACCTCTGCCAACTCTCTCAGCACCATGGAGTGGACTCCGTCTGGGCCAGGTGGCTTGTCCACCTTCAGGGACTTAAGGCCCTACCTCACCCTTTCCACCATGATTTCCCCATCTGTGGTGACTTTTTCCCCCACTCTCTCCCACCTCGGCCTTCCTCTCAGGTACAGGCCCATCCCTCTCCTTGGTGAAGACTGAACAGAAGTATTCATTAAGTACTTCTACCTGCTTAGCCCCCTTTTCTACTCACCCACTTCCTCTCCTGATACTAACAATTTGGTCCTTGTTCTTTCTCTTCTCTGTGATGTATCTGAAGAAATCCTTTTCTCCTTCTTTGATCCCCTGCACTAACCTCCGTTCCCTAGCCACCTTTGCTGCCTTTACCAGTCTGCTCATTTCTCTGGATTTCTTCACATATTCTTCTCTGTCTTCTGCCCTGTTGGATCTCTTGTAGGTCCAAAATGCATTCCTCTTATCCCTTACCACAACCTCTCTATTCATCCAACTTGGTTTCTTGGTCCTGGCTTTCTTGCTCTGGCTCTTGGCACAAGATTAAGTGGCTTCAGCTAGTCCTACCTTGATGACTGCCCAATATTGTTCCATGTCCATTTCTGGGCAGATGCTTGCCATATGAGTTTCCAGTATGTGTCCCATCCTGCCAAAGTCCTCCTTTATGAAGCCAAGGATGCTAGTTTTTGTAGTGGCTACTTCCATACCCAGACTGATTGATTGAGAACCACACTGTGCAGTGGTCACTGCTTGCCAGAGGTTCCTCCACCCTTACAGCCCTGACCTGTTCCCCATCTTCCAGTACCAGGTCTAGTATATTCCCCTCCCTCATTAGCTCCATTACCCTCTGGGTAAGGAAGCCATCCTGGAAAGCTTCCAGGAGGATCTGCTCCCTGGCGCAAGTGGTTGCTGGGATGCTTCAATCTACCCCTGGTAGATTAAAGTCCCCCCCCACCACTGTGCTCCCTTTGCCACTATACCTCCTTATCTGCTCCCCCAGTTCCCTGGCAATGTCCTCCTTCTGGGCTAGTGGTCTATAAACAACCCCAAGACAGATCTTAGTTCCTTTCTGGCTGTGTAGTTGCATCCAGATTACTTCCGACCTGCCTTCCTCCTCTTCCTCCCTATTACATCTGATCCCTTCCTTTACATAAATGGCAACCCCCCCCAGCCTTCCGTTTATCTCTATCCCTCTGGAATATTTTGTACCCTGGGATGGTTAGGTTCCAGTCATGTTGCCTGGTTGCCAACGTCTCAGTAACGGCAGCTATGTCCACCTCCCTCTCTGCCATCAATGCCTGCAACTCTGCCAGCTTGTTCCCCAGGCTCTTTAGCATTTAATGAAACCATTCTCCACACTGCTCCTATCCTTCCAGCTTCCTTACTCTTCACTCCAACTCCTATTTTGCCTAAGGTTATATCTATCCCTGTGGTGGGAGAGGTCCATGGTACCCCCCTCTCTTGGTGATTACCAGCTCCAGTGCCTCCCCCTACTTAGTTTAAATGATACCTCTCATTGATGAAATCCCCCCAGCTTCTCCTTCAACACCTGTGACCCTGCCCTGCTGAGGTGTAACCTATCCCCTGCATAAAGATATGTGTTATCACATGTGCTACCCACGTCCCCCACCAATCCATACCCCTTGGTCCCACACCATTCCCTCAGCCACTCGTTGAAGTCACTGATTCTTCTCTTCCTGTCTGTACTAGCTCTTGGCACTGGCGGAACTTCTGAGAAGGCTACTGTTGTTCCCTCTTTGCTGCATAGTTTTCCCACTAACCTGAAGCTGTCTTGTGTCTCTTTTATCCTTCTCCCTTCCAGTTCATTCATTCCCAGGTGCACCACAATGTGCGGCTTCTCCCCCACCTTCCCCACATATCCAGCCATATGTTGCCCCGCTTTATTCGCTGCCATGCCTGGTATGCAGTCTACCCAGATGTTACTTTTTCTGGCACCCCTTCTCCCCATCTTTTACCCTTAAGTATAAGATCCCCTAGAATTATGACTCTCTGATGCTTATCCTGCTTACCCTCTTGTTTCCCTCTACTCTCCTGCCCCCAAATTTGTGAGGCCCTCTCATCCCCTTGTCTCACCTCCCCTTTGCCTCCGCTTACCTTTGCCCTGGCCTCTTCCTCCTCGCAAATATGACCAGACTACTGACCTCCACATCTGAACTATTTTCTGTCTAAGGAATCTCCCCTTTGCACTCTCTTGTTGCTCCATCCACTGCGCTACCACCTCCTCTGCTATTACTTCCCTGTGTTTTCCCCAAAAAATGGCCCTCCCCCACTCAGACTCCCCTCCTCTTCCTATCCTTCACCTTCCCTGGACTGTCTGCCACTTCCCCTGTCCTCCTGTCTCCTTGCTCCTTCCTTCCCTTTAGTGAGACTACATCACCATCACCTCACTGCCACCTACTCCGTGTCTTCTTGGTGTACTACCTACTGCCTCCCCACTGTACCTTTTCCCCTGTAGCATCCTCTCCCTGCTCCTTCACTGTACCTTCCCTCTTCTCTGCTAATTGGTCTTCTGGACTAGCCAACACTGAGAATCTGTTTGCAGTGCTAATCTTCTTTCCTTGAATGAGTCCAGTCCCCCTTCCCACAGGCTGATATCTTTGCTCCAACCCAGCCTTAGTCATGCTCCTCTGCCTGACCCTCCTCCAGTCATCATTTCCTTCCCTTGACTACATCCACTTGTGTGGCCTTCTGGTGTCCCACCTAGTTCCCCTTATTTTTGCCTGTTTGAGCTCTTTTGGATGCCTCATTAGTTTCCCATCCTGGCTCTGTTCCCTCCATTCTGTCTCCTCAATGCCTCCAGTTCCCTCCTCAACCACCCTATTTCCTGCCTCAGCTGGCCCACCTGCCAACACATCCTACAACCCCTTGCCCTCCGAGCCACTCATAAGACTATGGCTTATCCACATCCTTGGCTACATTCAACCATTCCCATCTCCCACCCTATTTGACTGCCTCTGCACATCCTCTCCTCCCTTAACCTGATCCTAACCCACTCTTTGGAACCCTTCCCCCACCTTGGACTCCACATGTCTGTACAGGAAATATGCGGCCTTCATGGTAGGCTCTTCCCTATCTACCAGCATGGCCCGCTGCCCACTGTCCTGCCTGTTAATGCCCTGCAGACTGTACTCAAGATGTTACACTTCTGCTTCGGGGTTGCTCAAACATCAGGGTCACTTGGTCCCCGTTGAAATATAATTGGATCCCATCCCCACTATTGGCTGGTCTGAGTCACATGACCACCCTTCCCCTCCTGTGTATTTCCCAACATCTCCCTCCCTCACTTAAATGCCCCCCTTCCTCCCAGCCAAGACAAAAGCATTTGTTTTGCAGTTACACTGTTTAAATAACACAGCACACATTGCCATCTCATTAAATGCTACCTCAATCCTAAAAGAAAACAAACAGCACAGAGAAAGTACTTATCCTTTAGCTTCACCTGCCTGCCTTCCTCTGCTGATGTTTATATAGTAATCTCTGATTATCCAAACTTCTTGGGAGACACATGATCAGTCTGAATAATCAGGAGTTAGATAGATTGGGAATCCATTGTAAACTGTACTCGACACACTTTTATACCTTCTAGACCTTCATGCTGTAGCAACAGCTTTTTGGTGTGTTTTCCTACTCTCCGTGTGCCTCTGGTGTTCACAGCATGTCTACTGTACTGGCCATGACTTGCTGCTCCACTGGCCACATTTTATTTTCACTAAGCTTCTGATTTAACTCCCCACCTGTTGAGTAAACACTCTTCCAGACATCTGTAACCCTGTCTGCAGAGGTCCTAATCCCAGCCCTCCCCATCAGTCATCCAATGCACCCTGCCCCATCAGGCATTTGTTTGACCCAATGCCTGCTTACTGGAAACTGGAAAATTGGAGCCTCACTGGTCCATGAGCCTAATTATAAAGTGGGTAGGCATGATCCTGCAACATGAATGATTGTTACCCGTGCATGAGATCAGTCTAATGCATGGATAAAAGCAATTCATGCCTACCAGGATGCAGCACAATAAAAAATCCTGGTGCCAGTTTTTGGAAGTTTTAGTTTCCAGCTGGAAGACATATTTCTGCACACAGTACCAACACAGTATTACTCACACGTCTTACTTTCTACACTATGTGCACAACATGGTACTACCCACTTTCTTCTAGCTTTTTTTTAATTCTTACCTTGCATGTTTTGTTCTTGTCTTATTTCTTTAACTAATGATGTTCCCATACCAGTCATCGGCCCACCAGTCCCCTTCATTTACTGATTCTTCCCTCCTAACAGCCACATATCAGTACTAAGCAAGCAAATACTGTAGCTGCCATGCGACTAGATCTTCTGTTGCTTTCATTTTTTAGTTATGTTGCTGAACCCAACATCCCTATTGCCTGTCTACATCTACAAATTACCTGGCTGAGTTTCAGCACTGGTACCACCCCAACCACTCGAATGCTTGCTCATTCACTCCTTTCCCCCCTCCAACAACATTATTCCTCAGTTGATGGTTGCTGTCTATGTAAAGCAAAAGAAGATCACTAATGGGCAGTCTTTAACCTTCCCAACACCATTCCATGCCTTTCTCATTCATACTGCAACTAGCAGTTGTTTAAAATGTATAAAGTGTGCTTTTGTGTCACATAAAAAAAAGAAAACACACTAACAATCTTCATTTGTTTGTCACAATAGTCATAGTGCAGCTCTTACTGCTACTATTGTACTGTAAAACCACAGTGTGTGTGTGTGTGTGTGTGTGTGTGTGTGTGTGCACTCATATGTGTAAGCAGTAAATAAAAAAAATATATTTATATAAGCACATGCCTGGTCTGGATGCAGTAGACACCCTAGAGGCATCTTCATGGTAGAAGTACTGTTTGACATCATGTTTTCACCTATTTTTAAACTTTTTTAATGTTTCTTTTTTTTTTAATTCTTTATTTTCTAAAATGTCCAGTTACCCAATTTATAAGCACAATACTACACTCTGGGGTGTGCATTGTGCTACTCTAATCCCACTTCAAATGGTAAAGGCACTTGGCCTATGATCTCATGTCTTACTACACTCCTTTGCACATAATTAGATCAGTACAATGCATACCAGCTCATGTCTTATTGCATACTGCAACCCTGCTGGTCAAAATTCTTTCAGACCTCTTTGAATGACAATTCATACTGAAATACTAATCTCAACTAACACAACACAGCACAATACATTTAGTGCATAGAGATGAGCTCTTGTATGTCGCCCCCACCCCCACCCGGGCTATTTATTCTCCTAAATAATAAGTTGTCTGCATTTTTTTAAATCTAGCCATATCTGCCATGTCATAAACACAATAAGACACTCCAGAGTTTGTGCATTGTGCTGTCAGTCTGCCTGCAGCATCATGCCTAACAATGCCCCTGGATGTGTTTTGTGACAGTACAGTGCACTCCCCGTCATGTCTTACTGCTTACTTCTGCAATATGCTGGTCAAACTACTTTCTGACTTCTGTGAATGACAATGCATGTTGAAGTGCTAGTCCCAACTGAACACAGCACCCACCAAGCATAAATACAGACACTGACTTCTGTTCAGTAGACTTACAGGCTATCTATTGTTACATCAGCAACATCCTTCTATGGCAATTATCTGCACACAGCAAGATGAAATCAGAGCTCAGGGAGAATGCTGAAGGTGTGAAATGGAATGATACTGTTTTGGGGAGACTACTGAAAACTGAAATGGAAGATAACTGTGTTCAGTGAGACCACTGCCGTGGAAGAAAAACACTAGGTAAAATGGGGAAGCAAGGGTTAGGTTAGATTAATAGAGTTGTTTGATTTATAGGTATTCATTACACATTGGCATTCTACTGCACTTATGCAACAAACAGAAAGTAAGTAAGAAATCAGCTGTAACTAACAACTAGAAGCTTCAAACATTTCCTGATTCTGGTATTTTTGCAAAGCAGTCATCAGTATTTAACAAACATTTGAAAACTAAATGTGTTTTAACTAAACAGATCCCAGAAGGTATCTTCCTTAAATGTTAACTCCAAATTATACTTTTTTTGAACACTTAGCTTTGGCTACTTACTGGTATCACCTGCCAGTACATAATAGCTAAAGTTTTTCAATCTATCTACCAAAGTCTATTAAAGATGACAGTACAAAACTATTGTATGTTTACAAAGTTGAAAAGGTAAGTAAATTCAAAGCCAGGGTTCAAGGATTTATGGTTCCTGTTCATTCCATTTCTTGTGAATCTAACTCCACTAATTATATTATGCATTGTAGGGGACTGTTTTGTAATAATATTAATGTAGAATATCTATATCTATCTATCTATATATTTATATATATATATATATATAAATATACTGTATATATATATATATATATATATATACAGTATATATAACATGCATGTAGATAGGTTCACAAGCAATTGTATAAAAGTGTGTCTCAAGTCTCTGAACCCCGAATATGAACTCCCTTAATTATTTCACTCTGTCCACGAAACAATAAGTTACTTTAATGTAGATTCCTTAAAGAATAGTGACTATAACCCTGTACTTATAATATTAGACCCTGCCAATGTGAACATTTGTTACTTCACATTTGCAGGTGTTCATTTTTTCCTGTGCTTTTATCTTTTGATGACATGCTCCAACTCCCTAATGCAGTGTGGATAGAATGTAATCTTGTACAAACAGGATGAAAACAATAATGTTCCAAGTTTAAACTCAGTATCTTTGAAATGCCTAACATATCAATAGAGTGTACATATAATCTAAATATATAATTTTTAGGTGACCTTTGTTGTACAATGGCAACACTGAACTGAGATAAGGCAAGAATGCATCACCATGAGCATAATACAACAGAATAATTGTATAAGAATACAACAGAATAATTGTACGAGCATAGCTTTCATTGGCATACGACACATGAGGTAAGATTTTGGTAAAATGCATTATGTAATAAAATCCTTGCCCCACGTTGCAGCTTTAAGTGATCAGTGATGTCTACCGATAAGGGCCTTACTTTAGTTCCTCACGGGACAGAGGATGTTTTGTTCTACAGGAAGGTAATCTATGGTATGCCAAAAAGGAATCCCACATAATTAGAGACAGATCCTAAAGCAAATGAGTTGATACCTTTTATTGGACCAATATAGATGTAACAAAAATAACAAGGTGCTTTAGCTTTCGGACCAACCCAATCCTTCCTCAGAAGTTTCATAACAGTTATTTAGAAAATCCCAGATAATCCAGGAAAAAACAGAAACAATTCCCATTGGTTTAAAATACTCATTTAAAAAATAACACAAGACACATCAGAGAAGCTGAAAAGTACCAGTTCAGCTTCAGCTGAAAAGACTTAAAGGTCAGATGTGCTTAGAGCATAGCATCATGCAAGGAGCGCACTGCACATAAATAAAAACATCTTTGGGAAATCTTCTGAGTAAGATAAGGATATCTTGAGCATAGTTCTGTATAGCTCAATTATGAGTGCAGTTCAGGAAAAAAAACACTTGGACTGTCATAATTGTAAGTTAAAAATAAGCCACACAAAATAGAAATACAAAAAAAATAAATATACATGGCATACAGAGGGTTTAAAGTAAAGTTTGCCTCTCTTTTACTTGGAGGTTCAGGACAAGTTCAGTTCCTTTGGATAACATTTGAAGTGACTGATGTGAATGATGGTGCATTAGGACATGTGTGTGTGTGTGTGTGTGTGTGTGTGTGTGTGTGTGTGTGTGTGTGTCTGTGCGTCTCCTTACAACTAGTTATCTTCCTCCAGGTGGGAGGGGATTTAATTCCTATGATTTTTTATTCAGATTCCTTAGACATTTTTAGTACATCAAGCTGAAATCTGTACATATCAGATTGCATGGTCTTAATTTCTTGGTGGTCCTTGACAAGCAGCTCTTTGTTTGGCGTGTATACTGACAATTTATATTACCATGTATAAACTCCTGTTACAACACTAAAGGCCTTAAGGTTTATGGAGCATAATAACCAATTTGAGAGTATAGCTGGGTAATGTTTCCAACTATTGCTCACATTAGGTAGACTTTACTTTAAATCCTTTCTATGCCCTGTATATTTATTTGTTGTGGTTCTATTTTGTGTGGCTTATTTTTAACTTACAATTATGGCAATCCAAATGGGTTTTGTTTTTCATGAACTGCACTCATAATTGAGCTATACAGATCTATGCTCAAGATGTCCTTATCTTACTCTGAAGGTATCTCAAAGTTGCTTTAATTTATGTGCAGTGCACTCCTTGCATGATGCTATGCTCTAAGCACATCTGGCCTATATGCCTTTTCAGCTAAAGTTGAGCTGATATTTTTCAGCATCTCTGATGTGTCTTGTGTTATTTTTTAAATGAGTATTTTAAACCAACGGAAATTTTTTCTGGTTTTTTTCTGCATGGTCTGGGTGTTAAAAGTATTGGATTTTCTAAATAACTGTCATTAAACTTCCAAGAAGGACTGGGTTGGTCCAAAAGCTAAAGCACTTTGTTCTTTTGTTACATCTATGTTGGTCCAATAAAAGGTATTAAATCATTTGCTTCTGGATCTGTTCTTACAAGCACCAATACAGCAAAGACTAAATCTATATGCCACATAATTAGTGCTCACCCTCTGTAACTATTTGAATATGCACAGCTTATCTACCATGAATCCTTTGTAACAGTATTTCAGCAGTGTTGACAGTTATATTGCTTTAGCCTGTGATTATATAAACAGATATGCATGCTTCTCTCCCTGAGCTTTCTCATCAGTTGTTCTGTACACAGCGCTGGCTTGGGAGTTACCTCCTGAAAGGTACATTTATAGCCTTAGAAGTACAGTGGCAGCCTGACTGGTATGTGTCTCTACAAGTGTTTCTCTGTATGCATGTGCACTCAGCTGCTTATTGTTTTGCCTTAAACATGGAGCTGTAAGATAGATCTGTCTGCTTCTTTTCCCCATGCTAAAGTTATGGGAGTACTTTTGCTGTTTGCATTTAAAGTCCTTTACAGGAAGGAAGGAAGGAAGGAAGGAAGGAAGGAAGGAAGGAAGGAAAGGAAAGGAAATTTAGTTTTGATGAAGTGCCTTCATGCAGACTGCATCCCAAAGTACTTTGCAATCAAGAGAGAGAAGGGGAAAGATTGTTGCCAACATTTGGCACAGAAGGAGATTCAAACAGCATAGAGATACAGTAGATTAGCAAGAGAGATTACAGGGGAGTATGAGCACAGAGAAGTTAAATGAGTTTTCATACCCATTGGTTGTGTTTTCTCAGTCCAATGGGTATGAACTAGTTTCAACCAATCAGGATGTAGGTTTCTTAGTGCCCATATTATAAACCACCTTTTAAAATGGGTGTGAGAAACCAGACCTGTGATTGATTATATGTGATCACATGACTGTGCATTATTCCAGAACAGCAGCGCAGGTCAGAAATACTTAATGTTTTTGGACCTCATTACTCTGTTTTAGAAATAAAAATTAAAAATCATTGGGAGCCATTTTATAATCAAAATGAGGCACACTCCAGGGTGTGCATGATAGAGAATAATAACACTTATTGGATAAGAAAGGCACTCAGCAGTGCCTTATGCCTCACTTCTGAGGTATTGCCATTATCCCACAATAATGCACACCCTGTCATGCCTTATTGCTTAATTTTGAATACTGAAAGGCAGTCCATATAACTGAAGATTTGTTGTGATCTGGTGAAGTTTGCAAAGTGGTATCTCCTGTATCTGCACTGCATGCTATTCTCATATATTTGTCCTTTATTTCACTAGGAAAAGGTCTCTCAGATAGCAGTTTCATCTGCAAGAGAGACCTGACCAATGATAAAATACTATACTAAGCATTTTCAAATTATTCTTAATTCAGTAAATCTAGCCTGTACGATATCCATGTCAGAAATGTTCCTTTCCTTTCCATTTGACTGTAAAGGTATTTGAAATTGTTTTGGCCACCAAGGATATGTAATACAGTGTTGTTACAACATTAGCTAATAACTAGTTTATGGATTGCCTGTGCTAGCCTAGTGGTGCCCTATTACATTGTGTGTGGCCCAATAGAGGTAAAGTGCTTAGCTCCCATTTAGGGAGAGAGGTTGTGCACAAAACATCTGACATTTGCACAACACCATTCTGATCACAGTGTGGCATCAGCTGTGAAAGCAAATGCTCACCCACCCACCTGCCCTGCAAGACAAAGGAAAGATTCCATTGTGGTGACCCTATTGGCAGCGGGCAAAAATGAAGGAAAAGAATGGTAATTAGTGCATGTCAGTTATCGTAATTGCATAGTTGTATGCAAGCAAAAAGGGATAATTCACCTTCCTTTCAATGGACACTGGCCGTTTTTGATTTCTGTATGAGGATTCCATTGGAGTTAGTACCCATACAGCAGCAAGCTGAATGTATTGTTAATTTGTAAGTAATGCCAGTTGTTGCATTTAATTTCAAAATCCCCTTTTTCCTATTTACCTGTATATGCCAGTAAGATGGTTTGCTGCCCAAAAGTACAAGTTACGATGTGTAGAATGACACTTTACCCAGGAACATATCAAGTGTTATTCCTTCTCTTATTTCATCTGCTCTGTGACCTTACTGACGGCTTCATCATAATTAAACGCTGGCTATGAGACAACCAATTTACTCTCACTCATCCTGCTGACTGCTTGGTCAGTCTTGACATCACTGTCAGCAAGGCTAACATGTTAATTTGATAAAAAGTAGGACATAAATATGTTTTTTCTTCTGGTAATATGCTGTACCATAAGAGAACAAATTACTCACACTAACTGTTCTGAAGTGAAGTGGTATAAAACACATCGCATCTTGTGTGAGACTAAACAACTTCTGACTGACTGTCTTCAGGCAAAGTGCTTTTCTACACATCGTATATTGTATTCTCAGGCAAGAAAATCCTGACTAGCAGTCTTCATGAAAAATCAAATGCTGTCCTGTTCTACACATCAAATTGTGAACTACAGTATCAGGCAGAAAAATCATCTGACCGACTTGGGAAAATGAAAAAGTACTTCTGAAGTTAATAACAACTGGCTATTTTTAAAAGCAATAATATTTGGAAAAGCTGTATTACAGTAGTATATCCAGATCTGTAGATATCAGTAATGTTGTAGCATGTGTAAAGAATGCATTGTGTTACACATATGGTTCTCAGTAGATAAGGATTAAAGCTGCAATATTACTGTGTACTTTTAAGTTTCAGGGAGAAATAATAGACTGTTCTCTAGCCATAGTGTAATTAAAATGAAATTGCACAGTTATTCTAGTTATAGAAGTGTGTGCAATTATGTGCATTTTCCAGATATCTAATATGCAACCTGTGTCAGTTTGGATTATGTTTAGTTTCATTCCTTGCAAACAAATACACAACTGGTTGAAGTTCAAACAGACCATAGGGAAGGTTAGGACAATAATTAAAAAAATAATATCAGATACGTAAAAGACATGTAAAATCATATACATACAAAACCCAGGTACAGGACTCTTTAATGTGTAAAATAATTGTATTGAAAAATTCTTAAACTGCTACTTATTTACTATTCAACCTAGATATTTTGTTTTCCAAAGTACCTAATGGGTCAACTGGTATTAAAATAATATTTATTGCACTGTTTGTTTCATCATTTAAAACTTACTGTTTTTTATCCATCAACTGTACCATTGTAGGGTAAGAAAACTCTACTCATGCACTGATCTTTACATATCCTCAACTAATTCCAGGCACATTTTCTTCTTTCTGGGTAATATATAATTGATCAAAATAATCCTACATTTTCACCATATGTGGTTTTACACCCACACATAATACCCAGTGCATGTTTCTGAATACTTCCATGGTGTTTCAAATCTTTAATCACTAAACCATCATGCCGCAGTGAGTACAGGAATGCATACCCACAAAACAGACAGCATTGATTTATGATAAGGAGGTCATGACAAAAAAAACTTGATCAATATCTTTTGTTGTTTCTAATGTTTCTAAAGGTATAATTTTACAGAAAGGATGGAAGAGCTGTGGAACAGTCTGCCAACTCTAGTGATAGGTGCAAAAGTAGTTGGTGGTTTCAAGCATGATTGGGACAGAATGAGAAGAGAACAGTGGTTGCTTGGTTGGAAGACACTGGAAGGAGAATGAGCAGAAAATTGGGGAGGGTTAGGATCCTGGAGGGACAGCAGGTCCCAGGGCAGAATAGGGAACTTCAGAAGACTGGATTTAGCATGGATCTTTTTCTGCCATCATTGTCTATGTTTATATGTTTCTACCAAATAATAAAGACTGTGAAGAGAATAGAGACCAGGCAGTTGACATACTAAACCTGAACTTCAGCAAGGTCTGTGGCTTGATCCCCCATAAAAGACTAATCAGTAAGTCAGAAAACCTAGGGACTGTGGGCATAATGTCTAGGTGTGTGGTGAACTGGATAGGGTGGAGAATACAGAGGGTGATAGTCTGGGGAGAAAACCCAGGGATGAGGGAGGCTACTAGTTGTGTACCACAGGGGTAGGTGGTCAGACTGGTGCTGTTCAAGTGTTCATAAAAGATATTGGAGCAGCATTAAGGGCAAAATCTGCCTCTTCATGGATAACATCAAGCTCTGTGGGAAGGTGGACACAGGAGGATGGCATCAGGGGCTTGATGAAGGACCTTGCAAAGATTGCTAGAAATCTGGCAACTAAGGTTCAGCACAAAGAAGTGCAAGGTCATGCACATAGGCAGTAAGACCCCTAGGGCTAAGTACAGACTGCAACAGTGACCATCACATGTCCAAGGAGGAGGAAGCCAGTTCCAAGTTCCAGATGGGTGCCCTTCTTGCTTTTATTATCACTAGTTCACTATTGGGACTGGCAGGCAACCAAACAGTAAATCAGTGCAGTCCCTCAGGACAAACCAGTCACACACTAAAGAATTTAATGCAGCAATACTCGATAATCAGGAAGTAATTATCAAACTTCTGTTTTTTGACTGGAAGCATGCAGCTATAGTTTGGGTTTCCATATCTGTAAATATTTTTTCTAGCAATCTTAGTTTTTTCAGATATTTAAAATGTATTTCCATTGTTGTGGATCTGTGGCTGCTACCTAATTTGTAACCAAACTCCTCCTTCATGTTGCATCATGTCTTTTGTTTACTTCCATGGGACCTTGTGTTGCACGTTCCCACTGTTCCTTTGTAGTACTGCGAGTCATGTACATTTGCGGTTGGCAGCAGAGGGTTCCAACTCAACATTGTGGGTAGAGAAATGTAAACAAAGAAAAATGGAGCAAATGTGTGGTGATAGTACAGCGAAAACAAGAAAGATTACCAGGTAAGTGCTCAACAGAGCACAGGAAACAAACTGCTACAATAGATCTGATATTCGTTTTATCTAGTACTGCTGCTTTAAGTTCCCAGTGTTCTTGCTTTATTCACATCATCAAACAATGCATTCCAGGCCAAGCCCAATGTTTCACCCTAGACCTGGGTTTCTTCAGGGATGGAGATCATGTTATAGGCAGTTCTTCCTGTATAAAAAATAGATTGGGTTGCCTTCATTTTCTGATTCAAGTCTTTTTCATAGTTAACAACATTTCACTTTTCTTTGCTAGGAGCAAATGTGTATGTTATATTCACTTGATTTATCAAGCATCAGTTTAGCAGCATGTCTGCTCAGCAGGAAACCTGGTTAGGAATCTGGCAACTAAGGTTCAATATAAAGAAGAACAAGGTCATGCATGTAGGCTGTAACAACCCTAAGGCCAAGTACAGACTGCAGTAGTGACCATCACGGTGTCCAAAGAGGAGGGAGACCTGAGGATTGCAGTCTTGGGCAACCTAAAACCCTTTACACAAAGCAACAAGGCAGCCATGAGAGCTAATAGGATGCTGGGATTCATATGCATGGGGTTCACCAGCAGAAGCAAAGCAGTCATACTGTTATTGTACAGATCCATGGTGAGACAGCACCTACAGTACTTTGTGCAGTACGGGAAACCATATCACGAAAAGGACATTAACAAGCTGGAGGCAGTGCAGAGAAGGGCAACAAAAATTATTAAGAGTTTGCAGGGGCTCTTGTATGAGCAGAGTCTTAAGAAACTTAATATGTACTTGCTTGAGGACAGAAGGGAATATAGGGACATGATAGAGACCTTTAAGTACCTCAAGGTATTAACAATGTTGACCCCAATGAACTTTCCAAGTTCAGTGAAAACAGGAACATGAGGAAACATAAGAACATAAGAATTTGCTGGCAGAAGGAGACATTTGGTCCATCTAGTCTGCCTGGGTTTCCTATCCCCCACCATCAATTTGTCTTACTAAGGTGACTATACTGTCTATCCCATGCTTGTTTGAATTCACTGACCATTTCTGCCACTACCTCCTGTGGCAGGCTGTTCCAAGGGTCCACCACCCTTTCTGTGAGAAAGTACTTCTTAACATTTGTTTTGAATTTACCTCCCACCAGGTGCATATTGTGTCCTCTAGTACATGCAGCCCTGTTTTCCCAGAAGATGTTCCTGGTTTGTACTGTGTTGATCCCTTTAACAAATGTAAATTTCTCAGTCATGTCTCCTATCTTTCTCCTCTGCTTGAGGGGAGAATACGTTTAGCTGGCTGAGCCTAGCTTCATGCGTTATGTGGTGTAGACCGTGCACCATTTTGGTGGCATATCTCTGCATGGTTTTCAGATGATCTACAGTATGTCCTTTTTCAGTTGAGGTCTCCAGAACTGCACACAGTACTCCAAGTGAGGTCTCACTAGGGACCTGTACAGAGGGAGGATTACATCATGCTTCCTACTGGTAATACCCTCATCAATACATCTGAAGATGCTGCTTGCCTTTAGTGCCACTTTTTCACATTGCTTCCCTACCTTTAAATTGTTTGTGATCATGACACCAAGATCACGTTCTAACTTTGTTTCTTCTAGTAGCTGCCCCTCCAGTACATATTTCATGCATGGGTTCTTTCTACCCAAGTGCATGACTTTACATTTTTTTGGTGTTGAGTCTTAGCTGTCAGTTACTGGACCATTCCTCAAGCATCCTGGGATCTGTCTCCATTTCTGCAATCCCTTCCTGTGTGTCCAGCCTGTTGCAGAGCTTTGTATCATCTGCAAAGAGGCAGACTTTCCCTTTCAGTTCTTCAGTGTTGTCGCTGATGAATATATTGAAATGGATGGGTTCTAGTACTGACCCCTGTGGCATGCTACTTGACACCTTCCCCCTTTTGGGACAAGGTGCCATTTACCATAATCCTCTGTGCCCTGCCTTGCAGCCAGCTTGTAATCCATTTAACTACTTTGTGACCAATGCCAGCTTGCTGCAGTTTGTTGACTAGCCTTTTGTATGGGACTGTATCAAAGGCTTTACTAAAGTCCAAATACAGCATGTCCACTGCTGCCCTCTGGTCTACTTCTCTTGTAACCCAGTAGAAGAATTCTATCAAATTTGTTTGGCATGAGCATCCTGATGTGAAGTCATGCCACTCTGGGTCAAGGTGCCCACTTGCTTTCAGGTAGTTCATTACCTTTTCCATAAATAATGTCTCCATTATTTTACCCACCACTGAGGTCAGACTTACTGGGTGGTAGTTTCTTGCCACCTCCCTGCTACCACTCTTGTGCAGTGGCACAACCACAGCCCTTTTCTAGTCCTGTGGTATTATCCTCTTTTCTAGTGAACTGTTGAACAGTTCACCAAGTGGAGTGGCAAATTCATCCCTAAGTTCCTTTAGAACTCTTGGGTGTATTCCATCAGGACCCATTGCCTTGTCCACCCTTATTTTAGACAATTCCTCTAGACAAAGAACCTCTGTGTGCAAACAATGAGGCAAGGGTTACCCCAAAGGGCATTTGGCTGGGAAGCCAAGTTTCAAGAAAATACAAAATAACACATGCCCCCACAATGCAAAGCATCATGGGCTGCATATGCAAATCACCACGGAATGTTATGCTGGTCCAACTTTAAGCAGTATTGCATGGTGCTGAAAGGCCTCTCACACAGTTTGCAAAGGGTGCTAACAGAAGACATAGACACATGTTTCGTCCTACCAGGACTCATCAGTATGCCTCGTCTGTTTGACACCAATTCCTCTAGGACCCTTTCTTTCATAAAGGGGGATATGTCAGCTCCCCTGGTTTGGGGAAGTGTCCTTGCTGGTGCTGGACCATTACCAGTGTCTTCCTGTGTGAAGATTGAGCAGAAAAATTCATTGAGAACTTCTGCCTTGTCTTTGTCATTTTCCACCAGGTGTCCTTCCTTGGTTGCCAGATGTGTTACTCCTCCTTTGCTTTTTAATTTTTCTCGAATGAATCGATAAAATGTTTTGTCCCCCTTTTGCACTTCTTGAACTAGTTTTTCTTCAGCCTGGGCCTTTGCCACCCTAATAGCTTTCCAGGCTTCCTTGAGTTTCTCTCTGTAGGCTTCTCTATCCTTTTCAGAATTGGTTTCCTTATACTTCCAAAAAGCTTTTCTCTTTTACCTAACTATAGTAGCTACCTCTTTGGAGAACCAGAGGGGGTTCCTTGCCTTTTTGGACTTGCTGACTTGTTTAGTGCACAGTGTTGTGACTGTCGCTATAGCATCTTTCAAATTTATCTATTTGTCCTCCACATTCCATGTGGTATCTTTAGCCAGCAAGGGCATGATCCTTCCCCTCATTCTCAGGAAATCTGCTTTCCTGAAATCGAGCACCCTGGTTCTGGAGTGGAAGGGGTCCTCAGTCTTACTTATGGAGAACCCGATTGACCTTTGGTCACACATACCCAGACTGATCCCAACTTATACATCTGATACCCTGGCACTGTTAGTGAGTACCATGTCCAGGATAGTTGATTCTTTGGTAGGAGAAACCACCATTTGATTCAGTCCTGCCCCCCTCAAAGCCATGAGGAAGTCTCTACTCCTCTCTGAGGAGGCTATAATGGTGGACCACTCTACATCTGGTAGATTGAAGTCCCCGACTAGCAATAGCTCGCCTTTGTCTGCCATCCTCATTTTGTCTTCCGGGAGAACTTTGTCTTTTCAGATCTCCTGGTTTGGGGGACTACAGATAACCCAAACCCTGATAGGGTTTCTGTTTCCAACTCACAGAGTGATACATAGGGCCTCTGTCTTGCCTTGTGTTCCCTGGGTTTTTGTAGCATTTATCCCTTCCCTGATTTAAATAGCACCCCTCCCCTCCATTTCTTACCTATGCAGTCTTTCCTGAATAGAGTGTAACCAGGGATGGTGATGTCCCAGATAAGGTTCTTTGTGAACCAAGTCTCCATGACAGCAACCCCGTCGAGACTGGCCTCAGCCATCACTGCTGTGAGATCTGTGATTCTGTTTTGAAGGCTACAGGCATTGACACACATTGCCTTCCAGTCTTGGTTTGTCCTGGTTGCTGTGTGATTTCTCCACTTGTGGTTTGTGTCCCTAATGTTTTGAACATTCCTATCATGTTTGGAATGCCTGTGTGGAGTTGTGAGACACGTGGTGCTTGGGTTGCCGTTTTGGATCTGATTGAGTTTCCTTAGATGGGGGAGAAGCATTTATAAGCACATATGATGTAACTGTTGGTGATCCCCCTTCCCCTCTCTCTGGTTTAAATGGTTGATGAAGATGCTAAATTTTTGGCCGAAGCACATGTTCCCTTTTTTGCAAGGTGTAGGCCATCGACTCTAAAGAACTCCCTCTTCCAGAAGTTCTGCCAGTTTCCTACATAACCATAACCATTTTCCTGACACCAGTTTTTGAGGCAGGTATTAAGTTTGTCGATGTCCATTTCTCTGATCTTACATGGCCTCCTGGCAGTGGATAGAAACAATCAGTGAACTATGCACACTAAATTAAAAAACAACTGCTGCGTAAAAGCTAAACCTACAAGGCAAAACAGTGAGGTACAGGCAGATCTGTGAGATGTTGCTCCTTGCTCTGTCTTTTCAAGCAAACCTAGAAGACAAAGAGCTCAGGTAAAGCTAGGTGTTTACTGTCAGCAAATCTAGTCTTCCACCTCAACACATCAAGTAATACGACCTTTTAAATCTTCCTTCTGTTGGAAAGTACTAAGCCTTTGACAGCTGCACACCCCAGTTACACTCCTAATCTCTTGGATGAGCTGTGGAAGAAAAACAAATCAGCTCCTTCAGTGTGAGAATGAGTTTGCAAAACCTGTAAGCCAAAAATAAAACCTGTAAGCACAAAACAAAATAGTAACATAGGTTCTTAGTGCTTTTACAAATTCAGTAGGCCAAAGGCCTTTTCTTGAACTCGTCACCCTACTCATGGGTGGAAAACATACTTTCTTTCTCCCATATACTGTACTTAACCAACCTTTGTTTAAATTTTGTTGTATTATTGCTCTCCACTACATGCTGGGGAATTATATTACTCATTGTTATTACTCTCTGTGTGAAAAACCTGCTTCTCTTGACTGTTTGGTTATTTTCACCTATTAATTTATGTACATGTGATCTGGAAAACATACTTTGTTTTTTCACCCATGTGTTTTTAAGTCCCAAGGTTTCCATCATGTACCGATCATTTATAACTTTGAAAATATGACAGATTCATTTATATTCTGTTGAATATACATTAAGGTTGCTAAGTCTTTGTTTATATCACAGATGTTGTATAGTGTGTATTTTTTTTGTTATCCTTCTTTAACTCTCTCAATCAGTTTTTGAGATCTTATAGTCTGTGGTGCACAAAACTGAGCACAGCATTCTAAATGAGGCTGAACCAGACCAGTGTACAGGGGAATAATGACATAGCTCTCTCTACTTTTAATGTTATTTAGTATACAGCCTATAATTCTTTGACACTTTTTCAGAGTTTCAGTCATGTTTCTGTCAAAGGATAGGTTGTTGGTAATAAGGACTCCTACATTTTTTTTCTTCGGTAGTCTTGCAATGTAGTATTATTTAATTTGTATTGATGTAATAAATTATTTTAACCCAGGTGCATGACTTTGTACTTGGTTTCATTAAACTTCATTTTGTTGTCCTCTGCCCATTGGGGAAAATTGTCCAGGGTATTCTGTATTTGTCTAGCATCAGCCTCAGATTGTACTAGGCCCCCAAGCTTACAATCGTATGCATATTTGCGGATCCATACATTCCCTGTTTGAAGGGTTGAGATCATGATGTTAAACAGAATGGGTCCTAACACTGATTCTTGAGGAACTCCACTAGTCAACTGTCCCCAATTTGATAGTGATAAGCTAGCTGGAGGGAAGTTCCAGAAGGAGATCAGGAGGCATTTCTGCACAGACAGGGTGGTGGCAGGGTGGGACAGACTACCAGAAGAGGAAGGGTACCAGAAAATTGTTGGTGGCCTCAATAGGACTGGGATAAAGTTAACGGGAGTGGAAGAGTGTCTGAGGATGGGGTGGAGCCACACGTAAAGAAATACAAGGTCTCCACATCAGTCATACTCAATAGACAGTAAGGCCTTCTTCTGATGACTAATTTATATGTTTGTATGTTCATATATCCAATGTACGCTATAGTGTACAATTTTATTTTGAGGGAACACTGGTGGTTCTCCATCTGCAGAATTGTCCCTCAACCTAATGTACCTCCATGTAGTGTCAGACAATTCATTGTGTCATCTTTCTTGCAGGTACAGACTAGAGGTTTAGCAGATTCTGTCATCCTTGTGTCTCCCCAGTAATCCTGTCAACAGCAGCAGGGTCCTAGAAAGTTTAAGAGATACATTATTACTGGTGCTGCATGCGCTTCAAGGTAAATCAAGTACTCTATTTTTACAGACTCCAGGGAAGAGGGGGTTGTGAGCTTGGGTGAGCCAATTATGGAAACACTTACTGTTAGTACTGGTGGGTGGGGCATGGGAGAAGAAAGGAATATAGTGAAAAATATTTTTTATTTTCTGTGCTTGTTACCATTGGTAGGCATATTCACTAACAGATTTAACCACAGTTTTGTAATAGTATAGTAGATCACTGCTTTGAAGATCCACCTTTTTCAATGATGTAAGAAACTATAGTCTCTAATTTGCTTTCTTACACATACTAGCCACTGACAAGGATCATTTCAATCTACTTCTGATAACTGGATTCCAGACTCTCCTTCGCTAGTTCACCTCCAAAGTCCAGGGATGATAGAACTGATTTTTCTTGATAATTGAAAGTATTAGAATGCATTCTTTTGGGTTTTATTTTTATTTGTTATTTGTTTTTTGATGTACTATAAAGGCCAGGCTCTCCTTCAGCCTGTTCACAAACCCTATGCCTCCTGCCTGTGTAGTGAGCACCACTGGTATCCAGCTACCCACTGCCTATACCCTCTATGCATCAAACATAATTAAGGTACAGTAGCTGGAAACTGTGTGGGCTGAAATTTTCAGAATCAGAAAGAGGGGAGTGCAGTGGAACTAGAGGTCTGGGTACCCAAACAGAGTGGTGGGAGCACATAAACATCAACAGTACAAGCACAGCCAATGTGTTTCTTCTCTTTTTCTTTCATCTGATGTCTCATCTCATTGAGGAACAGCTGAAAATGGAAGATTGTTAGACTAGTCAGAAGTGAGTTGTACACAGGTTTACCCAGAGCACTATTACTAGTATTCATTGACACAGGACGGCCATGGAATACTATTACATCACATGTCAGCATCCTGCATCAGGTCCTTAGCTTGATTCCTACCTGTCTGGGGCCCTGTATTCCTCCTCACTTGACTCTCTCCCAATTGGTTTGGTTGCTTTTAGGATTAATTTGCATATTATTTTCTAATGGCCAAGTCTTAATCAATTATAGGTCTCTACTCATACTATTAATTAATTCTGTCAACATGATGTTTGTTTTTTTCATAATTGTACATAGACATGTGATTGCTCTATATGTTTCCAAATATAAACTATGCATCAAACAGTACATTTTTAAGAACAGATTATACAATAGATCAAGCAATTTAGTACGCCTGTAATTATGATCCCTTAAATGTCCCAGCAGTGATTACAAATTCCATTGTTATTTATTTATTTATTTATTTTTTATTGACCATGTAAGTGTGTTGGACAGTTGATTGCCTATTTTCAGGCACAACCTGGAAAGTTACATAGGGTCAGGTTCAGTGAACAACAAGTTACAGCACAGCAACAGTAAGTGACATTGTCAACAGCATATAAAACAAATTACATAGCAAAGGCAGTACATACAGTAGATAAGCAAAGAAGGTCAAAATTACATGTCACTGGAGGAGCCAGCCAAATACTTGTTAATGAGACACGATAGATCTAAAGAGTTCATTGAGCTCCTTCAAGGCAATTCTTGCTGGTTGGGCAAACTGACATTGGGGAAGAAAGAAAGCAACCAGTATTCAAAAAGATGAAATAAAAGGTAGAGTTCTAATCACAAGAGCATACATAAGATTTCAGGAGGTGACTGCGATATCCTTTTTTGAAGGTGGAGGCAGTCTGGCACTGGCATAGGCTAGAAGGTATATAATTCCATAGCCTTGGGGCAATAACAGAGAAAGAAATGTCCCCCAGATGTGTCCTGGTTCTTGGGATAGGTAATTCTTCACTAATGGCAGACCTTAGTGGGTAGGCATCAATTGGAGAGTGAAACAGTTAAAAAGGGAACTGGTTTTGCAAGACATTGTAAATTACCTCTCCAAGTGATAGGTCACGTGGGGCAGCAGGATGAAGCCAACCTAGTTTAGCACATAAGATGCAATGATAGGGATGGTGGCTTATGGACATGGCAAATCGACAAATATTATATGTAACATCCCATTTATGTAAATTAGATTGGGAAGATACAAGGATTACAAATACCCCATAACTGAGTTTAGGGAGTAGCAAACCATGAGCAATTGTTAGGCAGGATAGTGGGGTAAGGTTCTGTTTGAGTTTATACAAGAAACCCACTTTAGAGTTATAGACTTGCAGACTCCTGTTATGTGCAGGGAGAAATCAATGGATGCATTGAATGTGACACCAAGGTAACTGAATGTAGGCACCATTACAAGAGGGGTTCCATCACAGTACAGATGTTACTCAAGAGAAAGCTGAAACATGTAAAGCTATGGAGCATTCTACACCCACAGGGGCACTCGTGATGTTATGTGATTATAGAAGTTTTGCATAAACTGTTATAGCCCATACACTGTGTTCTCATTACATTGCATTACACTTACTAAGGCAGAAGGAGGCATTGCCTATCTAATCAGTACCCCTTTGTCTCAATGGTTATACCCTCTAATACCCTTCTAATTCAGGGAGGCAGCCAGCCTCCTCTTAAACTCCCAAACTGATTCTGCCTTTATTAATTACCTCACCTCGCATGCTGTTTCACAGCCTGACATTTCAGTTGGTAAAAACATGTTGCCTTAAGTCCAGCTTTATACCCCTTGTTACTGCTTCATCTCATGCCCTTTTGTCCACCCATGCTCAGTAGTCTCCCAAAACCCACTCTTATCAAGTTTAATGTGCTCAGGCATAATCCTATAAATGGTTATCATAGTCCCTCTTAGTCTCCTATATTGCAGTGAAATTAAATTCAGATCCTTTAAACTACAGTATACTGTACCAAGATGCCCCCTTCAATACTATTATCATCCTAGCTGTCTTTCTTTGGAATCTTTCCAGTTCATCCATATCCCTTCTGAGGTACGACAATCAAAACTGTACACATTATTCCACACGTGACCTTATATATCCCTATATAGTGGTAATACCACTTTCCTAGATCTACTTCTAACATTCCTCCTGATATTCCCTGAAACTGCATTAGTTGTTCTGAAGATCTTTGTACTTTGCTTAACGCTCCTCAGATCTCTAGTTACAGTCACCCCAAGTTTTCCAGCTTCTGATCTCTGAATTTGTAATGCAGTTTGCCATTGTTAAAACTGAACTACATTATTTTACATTTAATAATGTTAAATTTCATCTACCGTACCACTTTTCGGCCTACTGACTCACTTTATCCAGATCCTCCTGCAGTTTATTTGCATCCTAATAGGTGTCCACTATATGCATAGTCTTTGTATAGTTTACACACTTTGATATCAGCTCCCCAACCCTCTGTCTAATTCTGAAATGGACAGATTAAACAGTCACTCATCTCACCCTGACCCCTGTGGCACTAGGGTTGCCACCTTTGGATGAGATGAAAACTGAATACTAAACCACACCCCCAAACTCCACCCCTAACTCCGCCCCTTTTATGACTTATGAGGGCATCGCTTGGACCCTGATTCACTTGATTTATTCAGAATTGCTGCTGATATTGCATTGTGTACAACTTCTTTAAAGTACATCATGATTATTATTTTTGGTTGGTTTGATTTAGATTTAAATATTTTAAATTTCAGTGTGTGTTAACATTTGGTGGGGTTAGAGATGGGGTTCAGGGGACTTTCCATCTTGTGTACACAGCTTAGCTGACACATCGAGTGACAACAAGGACACCTCTGACAACCAGCTATTGGCACCTCACTTTTCACACTCTCCCAACCAAATATTTCCCCAGCCCCATGCATCCTCTGCTCTCTCTTTGCCAAACACTCCTTCATCCATTTCCTCACATATTATGTGATTCAACTCCTGGAGTTTCTAACTACTTTACCAGTGTTACTCATAGATTTATAAGGCACAACTGATCATTAAAGATAAACTGAATTTTTATACAGTATGTCTAATGATTTCATAAGTTCAGTACTGTATATGTAACTATACACTTTAGAAGTAACAACTCTGTATTTGCAGCTCTGCAGTCATGATAGGTTTAATGTTTTTCTCTACATTGTATTTCCTCTTCCCTGATAAAAATGCATGTAGACCAATCTTTTGGTCAGTCTAATAAATAGTATTATTACAAAACTACCTTCTAGAAATTAAAAAAAAAGAGCTAGGGTGTTACTGGACACAGGCCTCAGGGGCTTGAACTGGAATATTTTCATATGGACCACAGACCTCTCTCAATAGAACTGCTGAAATAAAGCCTTTAACAAACATACCTACGGCCTACCTCCAATCTTTGAGGGCTTGGTCCTGGGATATTTTGTTACTCTAACATCTCTGAATAAGAAATGTAGAAATAGAAGTACATAATTAATCTCTCTTCTCCCAAAGTTTTTACTTTGTTTATATTTATTTATAAACAAAATAAACCCATTTTGACTGCTCCCTTGTCACAACTGCAACAGCTCTGCAGAACACACGCACAATGTGCACGTGCACACACACATACACACACACACTTTTTAATAATTTAGGTTTATTAACAACAAATATTAACTCCTATCCTGCTCCTCACCACACAACTATAAGCAATGTTTTTATTTATTTTTAATATTTTTCATTTAACTGCTTTCCAGTCCAATCCCAGTTGTATAGGAAAAGGGGATTTCAGTTTACTTTTGTTAGTGAGGAGGCTATACATGAACACTAGATTCAGTTTTACTGCATAATCCATCATATGCTACCTTTAGTTCATTTTATTTATTCCCTCCCATCTGTTTACAGATGTCCTACTTCTCCTCTCTCCCCAGGTAATTAGGTTTGCTAAGTGACAAAAGGATTTGGTATTTTTCTCCCCAAGGATTTCTGCTAATTAGCTTTATTAAATAGGCTGGCTCTTAACCACAGGAAGAGTAAATTGGCAGGGGTAGGAGATGGAGTTAGACACAGAAAAAAGCCACAAACTGACTTTCTTGGACTAGAAAGCAAAACTGCAGAGAAATATGGGATCTAATTGTCATGGAAGCTGGGACTGGGGTAACATGGCTGTATTAGAAACAGATCCTACCAACTTGACCTCTTACAACTGCAGTGGGAGTGGGGTTCACACTTCTTAACTCTGGAACAGAAGGTGAGTCACACAAGGGACTTTGATTATATCATCGCTGATACTGTGGTGCAGTACTGCGATACGAATACTGCTATGTGGGAGGTGCCATCCTTTGGATGAAATATTTTGTTAAGGTCCTCCCTGCCTGTCTCTTTGTGTTCTTTCACCTAGGAGATGAGAGTTAAAAAAAATCCACCACATGCCCACCCAAGCAACAGGAATCCAGCCCTTGATTGGGCTCCACATCATCATCGTGGCCCCAGCTTGAATCCCGCTGGCCTTTTCAGCTGCACCACATGCCTACCCAAGCAACAGGAATCCAGCTCTTGATTGGGCTCCACATTGCCATCAGCAGCCCCGGTTTGAATCCCGCTGGCCGCTTCAGCTCCACAGCATGCCCACCCAACCAGCAGGAATCCAGCCCTTGATTGGGCTCCACATCATCATCAGCGGCCCCAGTTTGAATCCCACTAGCCTCTTCAGCTTCACTGCACACCCACCCAAGCAACTGGAATCCAGCCCTAAATCAGGTTCCACATCGCCATCAGTGGCCCTGGCTTGAATCCTGCCAGCCTCTTCATCTTCACACGTGCCCGCCCAAGCAACAGGTATGGTGAATCTCTCCAGGGACTATCGGACTGTAAGTCGGCAATTCCATTGGCTTTCCTCTGCTAAGCCTCAGCCTGCCATTGCCTGACTCCATGGCAGCTCTGTTGCCATTAGACTGCACTCCATTTTCATTTTTTTCAACTCCTCTCCTAGCTAGTTTTAGCCTTGTTCTGAATTGTAGCTAGCTTGAATTTTCTCCCAAACACCCTCCTCACCCCGTCACTCTTTAAATCCTCTTCCTGCAAAAAGCACACCACCCACACTCTCTCTAATACGCTCAACTCAGGGACAGGAACACTCCCACTCTTAAAGGGGCCAATCACTTTTTAGAATTTAGAATCTATACTAATTGGAGACCTGCAGGTCTGCCTCTCACTGCAGCACAACTAAATCTCCCCATTTGCCACAGCCACAACCAGGAACATGATGAACTACTATGGCTTGCTAGTAACAGTTCTAATAAGCACACTAAATATAGTAATTGATGGGCTGTCCTCACCACCCCCACCACATGATTACCACACAAACTGTAGCCCAACTCTACAGCAGCTGAACTCGACGTTGGGGCTGGATGCCACCTCCATGACCCAAACTCCCTGCAATCCCCTATCACAACCACCTAGGTCATCTACCCTTGCTCTTTCAGCTATAGCAGAATTGCTACACACCCACTCTTGCATAGGTAATGCCAAAAAACACATGATCACTAGGTGCAGACATTTTTACAGTATCAGAGCATACTGGAAGGTGTACCGACTGCATGTTGACACTGCCACAGTGAAGACCATCACAGTGACAGAACTGAACAAAAAGCATTGGGTTGCTGTGATATTCCTCGCTGGCACCGGTACTGCATCTCCTGGTGTTTCGCCCCCTTCCTGAGACAACTCTGACTCAGAGTTGTATATCTAGAGACTGTGGGGTTGTAGGGGGCTCAGTCCCCCCGGAAAAAGCACATTGACATCCCTAATAGTACAATACCGACACTAGGCATTTTGTCTATCACTGTTGGGGCTGTCGGCTAGAAAAGTGTCATCGTACTATAGTTAAACCGTACTGGAAATATGCTCTGAAAGCATTAATAATCATCCTCTTCCTACTGTTAGGGAAACTGCACCCAAACCTGGGCCGACCTGGTCCAGTGATTACTAAGTCACATGGTCAGATAAAAATTGCCTCAATTAACATTGGGATCCTGCTGCTTAAACTTCCCCAGTTCCAAGCCTGGGTGGTACAGCATAAACCAGACATAATATCGGTCACAGAAACATGGCTCTCCCCAAAGATTCTGGATGCCTGGATGTCCCTCGATGGCCATACCATCTTTTGCCAGGGTAGACTGACCAAGTGCGGGGGGGGGGGCCTGCATGACATACCTGCAAAATGACCTCAAAGATCAAATGCTGCAAAACTGCCTCTCTTCTAAAGAGGCTCAAATACTCTCTCTCAAGATTTCAGTTGGTGACCAGAACAAGATACTCATGCTCACAACAGTTTATATACCCCCGGTTGGCAAGGAAAAGGATTTGAGCAGTTGAATGACTACTTTGGTCAGATCAAGCAGAACTGGGAACACATTATTCTTGGCGATTTCAATACAAATTTGCTTGCCCAGGACATTGTCAATATTCAAGATCAAATAGCTAGCCTATATCATACGCAGATGGTCAATGAGGCAACCAGGAAAAACTACTGTATGGGCACCAGCACCCTTAATGATTGACTGCTTACCCCCTGCCCAGAACACCTAGCCAACGTATCAGTGCTTCCTGACTCCCTGAGTGACACAAAAGGTTCTGCCCCAACTCACAAGAAATTGATCCCTTAAAAAAGGGCAGTTAGATTCGTTCAAGCAATACCTAAAATGGCAGACTGGATGCCCCTTGATAGTACACAGGATGCTAATTAAGCTCTCACCTACTTCATAATTATCTTTAACAATGCCTACAATTTATTTGCCCCCTTCAAATCCTCAGAAGTGAAAGGGACCGCCAACCTCTGGCTCTCAGTCTCAATTATCAAACAATTAAACCTTCATGACAACCTATGGCACAAGGCTAGGGCCACTGGTAAGATGGTCAACTAATCCTGGCCCGGTGGCACTGAGAGTTGAGGATCTGGATGCCACACCTCATGCCATGCCAGTGACCTGGGTTCGGGAGCAATCTTGGGTGTCAGGGGTCAGCATAGGAGGGATTGGGTTGAGCACCAGCTGGGCTGCTCTCCTCTCCCGGGGGGAGGGTACTGGGATGTCCAGCACTCTAGCGGCCCCTGGTGGAGACAGAGGGCACTACAGAGTGCTGGATCACATGTAGACAGCATGGCCCGATGCAAGCAAGGTTGCCATGTGCTGTAATGTCAGGACATGCACCATGCATGGGGGAGGGGGGATGAAGGCATATAAGGGGAAAAACCCCTTTGGCTTGGATACGTGATGGCCCACAGGTACACCGGCCACACGTCCAATGCTGGACCTTCATTACCACCCTTTCAATAACCTGAAGGGCTAAGTCCCAGGGGCTCCATAGGTACCGTAATGTCTCTGAGGTTGGTGGAGACCACAGCGGACTGTAGAGCAGGGGATGTGTTGTGGCCCGAGAGAGTTCCAGGTGCCTGAAGGTGATTAAGAAACTTGAAAAAAAAAAAGATGGTCAACTATACTGCCTATAAAGCGGCTAGAAATAACTGCACAAAACTGGTCATGAATGCTAAGGCTAACTATTACAAAGAATTACTGGGAAGGTCTTGGGGTAACGGAAAAGAGTTTTGGAACAATATAAAAACCCTGACAGGCAGAGACTACAAAGCGCCACCAGAACTGATTATTACAGCAACAGATACTTTGCAGGAGTCAAATGACCTGGCAAATGCTTTCAACATTGCATTCAGTGACCTAAGCACAGTACTACCACTGGAGTACCTAACAATCCACCCCTAAAACAAGTCCACTTGTGACAACTTGCACCCAGCCCGGAACTCCAGAAAACCATTATTTTATTTCAAGCAAATCACAAAAGTGCAGACCATTAAATATGTTAGGAGGGTCCTAGGTGAAACAAGGACTAGAAATGACATGAAAGACATGAAGTTTGTTGCTCTTACCCTGGACAAAATGACACTTCCCCTCACCAAACTTTTCGATATATCATTAAGAACAGGGATCTTCCAAGATAAATGGAAGATTGTGCATGTCACCCCAGTGTTTAAAAGTGAAGACAGAACCTGCCTGGGAAACTATGGCCCATTTCAATATTACCATCTCTCTCAAAGGCTCTCAAGTGAATATGTAGCTGATCAAGTTATAGAGTACCTAAATAAATGCAACTTACTGTGTACACAGCAGCATGGTTTTCAGAAATACCATAGCACCATCACCCGCACTAATTGACTACGTCACATACATCTTGACAGTGGCAAGTCAGTGGGGTCTACATTTCTAGACCTCACAAAAGCATTCTATACTGTGAACCATCAGATCCTACTTGACAACCTCCTGACTCTTGACCTGTCTTATCATACAGTAGCCTGGTTCACTACTTACCTATACCACAGGGGTCAATGCGTAAAAATAAGAGGAACTGCTTCCAATCCTAGGGCAGTGACACTGGGGGTGCCCCAAGGGTCTATTTTTGGACCACTACTCTTCTGTCTATTTATAAACTCATTATCCTCTGCATGTCTGGCTAAAATGTTGTTATACGCGGATGATGCCATAATATCTTTACTGGATCCCAAACAACAGAAATCGTATCTGCCCTTCAGGATAGTTTCAGGGATCTAGAGACTTGGTTTATCCACAACAAACTCCTACTAAATTATAAAAAAACAAAAGCTATGCTTTTCATGCTTCCCCAACATAGGAAAAAATCTGGTCCTCTGCACATACGTAGCAAAAAAGGGGACACTCTAGAACAAGTACACTCTTTCAAATACCTTGGTATACACCTCGATGTAACCCTGTTCCTCCCCGGCCACATTGACCACATTATCAAAACAGCAAACATCAAACTTGGATCATCTATCGCCATAGGCAGGAAATGACTCCTGAGGCCTTGAACCTGGTAACAAGGAGCTCTATTTTGTCCACAATCGACTATAGGCTTATCATCTACAGTGCCGCTACTGATACAGCTTTGAAAAGGGTTAAGATACTCCTCAATAAAGCCTACAGACTGGTCCTTAGAGCAGATCACTTCACACACACACATGTAGTCTTTACAATGGGACAGGTTCGCTCCCCCTGCTACTAAGGGTCAGGTATCAGGCCTGTCTGCTCGGGAAAAAAGGCGCAACTAGGAAAAACTCCTCTCTCAACAGCTAGCATCTTCCAGTGCTCTTAATCCTCCAAGGTAACTAGAAGATCCTCAAAGGGTATCCTCCACATCCCTTTTAGGAGAACCATCTTTGCACAGCGAGCTCTCACCATTCAAGGGCCTCTCTGGTTTAATGACCTCCCAGTCCCCTCGATAGAGTATGACAAGACTGCCCCTTTCAAAAGAGACCTCCTCCTCTTCCTAGCACAGGCAAATCATTGTGACTGCCCTTCCTGATTGAGCGCACCAGGGACCAGTTTCACATTTGTGAATCGTTCTACTCCAGTGTTCATTTCAGCTCCCCTTCCCTCCTCCTCACCATACTCCTTTCCCCCACCTCTTTGTACTGACAATGCATACCTCAGGCTGCTACATTTTCATTGTATGGCACTTAAGCAACTTTTTAGCAACCTAAAATATTCTTTACTTCTCATCTCAATCTCAATCTCAGTCTTTATTTATTTGTATAAGGCACCTTTCTAAAACCAAGGTGCCTGTACAATACAAAATAAAACAATAAATTAAACCATTTCAAAATTAAACTAAACGACAATATTAGAAATCATTATATGCTTTGCTAAAGAGATAGGTTTTTAAAGATTCTTTAAAACTTTGAACAGTCGGGCTATCCCGCACCTGACGAGGTAGGAGTTCCACAGGGTTGGGGCCATAAAACTAAAAGATCTGGCCCCTGAGGTTTTTAAGTGAACCCTGGGAATTTCTAGCAATCCCTCATCAGTGGATCGGAGAGAGCGGGAGGGTCAGTAGGGGTGAAGGAGATCTTTCAGGTTAACAGGTCCCTGATTGTGTAGGGCCTTATAGGTCAGCAAACCGACCTTGAAGGTGATTCGCCAGCAAACTGGCAACCAGTGCAGTCCGCGGAGCACAGGCGTTATATGACTGGACCTAGAAGAGCCAGTCAACAGCCTGGCTGCTGCATTCTGCACTAGCTGCAGGCGGTAAATCTCAACCCCCGGAAGCCCCATGTAAAGGGCGTTGCAGTAGTCAAGGCGGGAGGTAACGAAGGTGTGGACCAGAGTAGGAAGATCGTCTGGAGGAACCAGGTGCTTCACCCGGGTGATGTTCCTCAGATGGTAAAAAGACAACTGCTGACACCTGAGATTTAAATGTCAAGCAGTCATCAAATACAATGCCCAGATTCCGCACCCGGTCTGAGGTAATTAGTGAGACACCCCCAAGCCATAGACCCGAGGGTGATCCAACCAATAAACCCACCTCCCGGCGATTCTGGCCCACAACCAACATTTCAGTTTTGTCAGAGTTCAACCTCAGCCAACTCACATTCATCCAGTCCTGGATTTCAGCAAGGCAGTTATTGAAGGGCCGAAAGAGCAGCATCTTGGCGGGCACAAAGGACATGTACAGCTGAGTATCATCTGCATAGCAGTGAAAACTCAGACCATACTGCCTAATAATCGCTCCTAACGGCAGCATATACACTGCAAACACCATGGGTGCCAAAATGGAACCCTGTGGTACCCCACAGGATAGGGAGAATGATGCTGAGGAAAAAATTCCGGACACCACTCTCTGAGTCCTACCCTCTAGGTAAGATCGAAACCAACTGAGGACTGTACCAGACAGCCCACAGATAGACCGCAAGCATTCCAATAGCACACCATGGTCCACCGTGTCAAATGCTGCAGAGAGATCTAGAAGGACCAAGATGGAACGAGTCCTTCGATCTCTCGCTATTAGGTCATTTAGCACCCGTACCAGAGCTGCCTCGGTACTATGTCTTTTTTCTAAATCCGGACTGGAGAGAATCGTAGACATTGTGGCTGGTCAAATGATCATCTAACTGCGATGCGACCACCTTCTCAATAACTTTACCCACAAAGGGTAAGTTAGAGACAGGCCTGTAGTTTGCCAGACAGTCCGGGTCCAAGGAGGATTTCTTAAGAAGGGGCTGAACCACAGCCTCCTTTAGAGGATTTGGAAAAATCCCCCTCTCCAAGGACCTCCAGACTATCTCAGCAAGGACGGGGCCGATTATATCCACACAACCCACTAAGAGACGTGTGGGGCCCGGATCCAAAGTACATTTGGTCGGACGCAATAATTGTATGATCATCACAATTTCATCGATTGTGGGGAGGCCGAAGTCAGACCACACAAAATGGGTGTCCGACATCTCCTGCCGACCATCACCACTCCTATTAGAGAGGGTCAGATGGATATCCGATCCGATTGTGGCAACCTTATCTGAAAAGAATAGAGTAAACTTCTCACACCGTTCTTGAGAAAATGCCTCTTCTGGGCTGCAGACAGATTGGATTGCACAATCTGTCCACAGTCTGGAAGAGCTGAGCTGGTCTATTCTGTACAGCAGCAAACTCTCTGGACGGGAATTCTGCCTTCTTACGAGAGATTGCTGATTGATAGATCACATAGTGATCCATCAAACTAAGTCTGTCACAATCCAGACCCTGATCAATGTGTACTCTCTTAAGAGGTTTGCTATTGTCTAGGCATTTCTGCACTACTATAACCACACAAGTTTGAACTTGTTATACCTGTACCCTGCAACTCTATACCATTTTTATCGTGTTTGAACTACCTGTCTTGTACTGTGTACTAAATCGACTTGGAACCTTTGTAAAAGAGCCTTTTGGCTCAGGTATTAATCTGAAATTTGAAATAAAAAAAAGTACTGTGACATTATTGTCCTACCCAACAGTCTCGCTCTTTCTCTCTCTCTCTATAAAACAAGTTCCAGTGCAGCTGTTTATGGCTGCGTGGATGATACTGGGTTCTTAATTCTTGCCACATTTGTATGCAGTTGCTGTACTACCCATTTCTAACTCAATTGTTTGTAAAGTAACTTGAGATAAACTGTATTTAAAAGGTACATAAAATCCAATTATTTTTTTCCATAGAACTGTTTCTCTGAGTCATGCACAGCTTTGCAGAGATATGCCCTGTTCTTAGGAATATGCCCAGTTCAGTCCTGATGATCCCATCTACCCAGGCCCAGCACACCTCATGGCTATCCTTCCAATGCTGGAGCTCTGGGGGATGTCCACACCCCCAGCAGTCCAGTGTGTGGCCTAGGTTCTAGTGCTTGCATGCACTAGAGCCCAGGGAAACCCTGGGCCATCACTGTCATAAAGACAGACAGATGATTTTCTTTCTCTTTAGTTCCCTCCCACCTCCACTAATGAGAGCGCAGACTTCTGAGTGGCCTTGTACTTGTACAGCATGTTCCTACACCAGGGGAAAGCTTTCTGGCCCAGCCATGTGGTCACTGTGGCACTGGAGCTCATCCTTAACCCTCCCTGACTGATGAGCACTGCCAGCAGCAGCTGCCTCAGCCAGATCTGACTCCCAGTGTGAGTTTTCTCCTGATCTTGGGTTGCCTGTACAGCAGTGCCATGGGCTACCACTGGGCCATTGGGGTGGACTAAAATCCCAGTTCTATTGTATTCTATTCTGCTTATTTAACCAAAAAGGGAATTGTATTATGGATGCTGCAGACATATAAAGCTATAGTTGGATGACAGATTGCAGTAGTTTCAATCAGTGAGTTTATCATGGTTAATTTATTAACGTGCATACGTATTGTTTGACAATGCTGTCTAACAGGAGAAATTAAAAGTGATGAGATGGGCACATTTGACAGCAACAGAGTAGTGATAGTAAGGACCAGGACAGCTGCAGTTGGAAAAAGCAGGACTTTTGTATCAGTCAATGGAGTGGTTTAGAAATCATTCAAAAACACAATCTAAGATCAGACTGACCAAGAGCTAATTTGGATCCAATTTTGTTGGGAACAGCCAATATGACATGGCTACATTTCCAGCCCAATTGCGGAGTCATCTGTAAGTAGTTAGTAGTTATTATGTCTTCTTCTTCTTTGCTTACATATGTTTGATTATTTCTCTATTGTGGCTGTACTGCTACTGTATGTTTTGTCATGATTATGGTCAGGGCCATGCCAGAAAACAAACGCTGGGACTAGTGTACTCACCAGGTTAACAAATAAAGAAAGAAATTGATTGTTTTGAGAACTTTATAAAGGGATTTTGTTAGCCTGCAGAACATCTCTATAGTTTGATAGAGGAGTTGTAGATCAAAAAACACAGAGTTACAGAAATGTCCAGAAATCTTTTATAGTTTTGACCTGCCATGTAAATCCCCTGTTCATCTTAATAGGAAAAGGGTGAGCAGTTATTCCAGAGAGGCCTCATTTAATATTAGGAACTACTGTATATCTTCATCATATCTAGCAGGCAGCAGCCAATCAGTGCCCAGATATGGGACACTCGTGAACAAAATCAGGGATACATTATATCAGTTTGGCAACAGAAGATCAACATTAAATGATATATACTACCTTGATATTCATGAAATTGACTGTTAAGTATCAGAGATTATAAAGCATTTTTGCTTTACTGTCTCAGTGAACAGTGCAGGACAGTACTTTACACATGTGGGATGGAGGGGCTATAAATTGTGAAATTAGGGATGCCTCCCATCATGGGTGTGCTGATAGGCTGATCTCATCAGCCTCTTTCACAGACCAGTATAGTCCTACTGAATTACTTATTTCTGGCTGTAGACAATATTTGAAGTATTTTTTTTTCTATAGGAACTGCAACATTTTCTACTCTACATCAGCATGTAATGTAATTAATTAATTTGTTGATGTTTATTTGTGTCTGTGAAAGGCATACTGAGCTGTGGCAGCACATTTCCATATGTGTGTGTGTGTGGGGGGGGGGAGAGGTTACATGGACTGGTTTGTCTGTTTTATTGATCAGGAGTGATGCAAAGGACAAATCCCCCACTCTTAAAATAATCACCATGAGAGCTATCACCATGAGATTTTTAACTTCCACCTTGATTGTCATCAGAGGTAGATGGAAGAATCATTGGTTTAACAGCTTATCCAAAGGATGGCACCTTAACGACCTCAAATCCCCAGTGCTGCACTACAGTATCAGCACTGGGTATTAGACCATATTTCCATTGTGTAATGTAGTGAAACTGTGATGTTCCTAAGACCCTTATAAGGGCTATTGTCCTTACCACAACCCCTCCACCACAGCACATTTTCAGCCATGCTCCCGCCGTGTACAAATAAGGTAAGGTAGTGTAGTGTGAGCATTAACATATGGTAACTTATTCAGTATCTCTTCTTTAGCTTTCTGTGCTCGTGAAATGAATTGCAAAACTGTATTAAAATTTAATGCAGTGAACAGCATTGAGGCTTGCATTTTTGAATAATTTGTGATGCCTTTCCATACCAAAATACAATACTTTGTAATGAATTTAGGCCTTTCAGCATCTGAAATCCCCTCCTCTGTTTTAATCATATATTTGCCCAGGATAGCCCAGCTGAGATGCAGCATCTCATTTTCTGTTGCAAGGCAATTCTATTTCTACAGCACCCTATCTCAGTGAGCTCAGAGTGCTTAACAATGCATAACACAGCACACAATAAGTGACTTAGATAAAAATATAAAGCCAAAATACTTTAATACATGAATAAAAAAATGGAGAGGTTGACTATTAGGAGCTTGGAATAATGGTTGAAAGCAAAAACTTAATAACTAAACATACCAATATTTCACTAGAACATCTGCTGAAAAGCTAGGTTATTAGCCCCTGTTTTTGTGCCTCCATTGGGGCAATTTAAATACCAATGGGGAGCGCACTACAAATTAGTGGTGCAGCTACCAAAAGAAGTTCTGTCACCAGATTTCCTCAGTCTCAGTTTCCAAACCCCCCTCCCCAATGTGAGCAATCACTTACCCACTGTATTTGTCATCTCATTCTCACCTTCCCTTCTTTGACAAGTCCCCTCATCTGCCCTTTCTACTTATCCTTCTCTTACCTCACTCTGCCTTTCCACTTTCTTCCCCTCCCTCCCCCCAGTAAGTTATCTCTTGTTCTTAATAGAGGCACTTCCTGCCTTTCCTCACTTTGTAGCACTTTTCTCCCATCTTCTCATACTCAGATCAGCTCTTTCCACTCTCTGTTCACTCATCACTTCTCCACAGCTCTGCAGCCACCTCCTGATTTTAACCATTTTTGAACTATTTATACGCTGTAGTTTTAAATTTGTAAACTGTGACTTGTATTACAAATTGTGAACTGTGTTTTTGTAATGTAACCTTCCCTCTCCCCTCTCCCCTGGGTCGCACCTGGAAACGAGCTCCAGCTCAGTGTGCCTCTTCTGGTGAACAAGTTTAAATAAATAAAATAAAAAATGGCCAACAGACTTCTCTTCTGGAATGGAAAGGGTGGCCTGGAGCATGGACAGCAAGAAGGTCTTTGAGGTAGCCAGGACCCAATCCATGTAGAGCTTTGTACTGTAACTCACTAACATACTAACATACTAAAATGCCAGCAGAATAGGCCCAACGGTCTTTCATGTCTGCTCGTTTGGTCAGCCCCCACTCTGGGTGCTGACCTTGCTGTCCCCCTCACCTTCTCTGGCTTCTCCCTTCCCAGTTCCGGATATTCTTGCTGCATTGGATTTTGCTTCCAGAACCCTTCCCCTGTACCTGTCCCATCTCCTCTTGAACCCCTCCACTGTCTCTGCCTCCACCAGCCCCCTAGGCAGTGCATTCCATGGCTCCACCACCCTCTCAGTGAAGTAGCACCTCCTCCTTTCTCCCCTGAATCTTCCCCCTACAGCTTCCACCCATGCCCTCTAGTGGCCCCCTCCTCCTTCCTTCGAAGCACCCTGACTGTTTCTTCCCTATTTACCCTCTTCATGTACCTGAAGACCTCTATCATGTCCCCCTGGTCCCTTCTCTCTTCCAATGTGTACATATTTAGCTCTTCGAGCCTCTCCTCATAGGTCCTGTCCCCCAAGCCCCAAATCATTTTGGTTGCCCTCCTCTGGACCCGATCCAGGAGGTTAATGTCCCTCTTTAAGTGTGGCCTCCAAAACTGCACGCAGTACTCAAGGTGCAGCCTCACCAAGCAGTTATACAGAGGGAGTATCAATTCCCTCCTTCTGGAGGTGATCCCCCTAGCGATGCATCCCAGCATCCTGTTGGCCTTGGCTGCTGCCCTCCTACAAGTCTCCGAGTTGTTCATCTTGACATCCACCACCACCCCCAGGTCCCTCTCAGCCATCGAGACTTGTAGCATTTTCCCCCAGGGTGTACACTTGGCCTGGGTTTCTCAGCCCCAGGTGGGTACATTTTCCTGCATTGAACCTCAGCTTCCACTTTCTAGACCATCTTTCCAGAGCCTCCAGGTCCCCTGTAGGACCACCCTCCCCTCCTCCATCCACCACGCCCCCAGTTTGAGTCATCTGCAAAAAGACTCATCTCACTCCTGATTCCTGTCCTTATGTCAGATACGTAGGGGTTGAACAGAAGGGGCCCAAGGACTGATCCCTGTGGGACCCCACTAATGACCCTCCTTGGGGATGAGACTATCCCGCCAACTATGACCCTCTGGGTCCGGTCCTGGAGCCAATTGCCTATCCATCTGATCATCTGCTTCATCAACTTAACACAAGTGGATTAAGCTGTGCAGCAAAGCAGGACTCACTTACCCCTTATTCCAGAAAATGTAGCTGTTCTAACCTAATCTAAGTTTTAAAAGGAAACATTTTACATTACCCTCACACCATTCTTTGATCACCTTTGATCTGATTGACTTGTGTGAGGCCCATGACTAAGCCAAGTCTAGGCCGAATATAAATTATCCTGCTACCTGTTGGACCACCTCTCTACAGGGAGCTTAGAATTCTTGCACTAAGGCCATTCATACCACCAAGTATATTTACTTCAAGGCCAACCTCCAGAATATTCTTAATTCCCCAGCCAAATTCTGGAAGGTGATTTACTCTCTTTTTGTCCCCCCAGATCAGTCCTCTCCACATGTCCTCATGGTTAATGGCTCACCAGAGTCTGACCCTCCCTCTCTTGCTGTTCACTTCAATTAGTTTTTTACCACTTGTGCTCTCCCCATCATCCCACCTCCTGGCTCATCTCCTCTCCTCTCCACCTTTCTACCCCTCCTCTTAATCTCAGCACTCCCCCCCCCAGGTTTGATTTCCACTCTGTCACTGTCCAGGAGACCATGCTTTCCCTTTCCTCACTCAACCCTTCCATATCTAGCCCAGATGGCTTGGACTGTAAGCTTCTCCTTCTCTCATCTCCTGCCATCACTGACCCACTTATTCACCTCTTAAATCTTTCCTTCACCCTTTGCACTGTCCCTCAGTATTGGAAGGCTGCCACAGTTCTCCCCCTTCACTCCTGGCAACTTCCACCCTGTCTCCTTCCTCCCTACTCTTGTAAAGCTGCAGGAGAAACTAGTCTGCTTATGGCTTGCAGACATCTTCCACTCCTCCAACTTCCTCTCCCCTTTCTAATCTCACTTTAGTAAGGATTATTCCACCATTTCCTCTCTACTTACAGTCATTGACTCCATCTTCACAGAGATGAATCATGGGAACATCACAGCAGCCATTTTCATTGATATAGCCAAAGCCTTTGATTCAGTGTTCCACTCACTACTCCTGGATGAGCTCAGCTGAGATGGCCTCTCAGCTCCTGCTGTCAACTAATTCCAGTCCTACTGCTCAGACTGTCACCAGTTGGTACAGGTTGGAGTCACCATCTCCTTGCTTCTCCCTATCCAGGCTGGGGTCCCACCGGACTCCATTCTGGATCCAGTCCTCTTCTCCATCTTTCTAAATGACCTCACTCCCACCTCTGCCCAGTCATATATGAATGTGACACAGCTTTCTGTACCTTTGGTCCCTTGATTGCATCTCTGGAAGTCTTGCTATGGCAAGACTTTCACAGTGTTCTGTGTTGGTTCCAGTCCAAACAACTTTGGGTCAACACAAAAAAAAACTGTGTCTGTGACCTTTGATACCAGCCAGAAGCTCTTTCATCTCCCCCTCTCTCTCTGTCTCCTCCATGCTGGATGGTACAGCACTTGAACTAGTCCCAACTTTGAAGTACCAGGCTAGACTTATCTGCTCACATTGATGCCACCCATGCCAAATTCTGCCCCAAACTCAGTACCATGTATTCCAATAAGATCTTTTTTTTTTTCACCAGGTCTGCTGGGAACTGGTCACCACCAAAATGGGTCTCCCAGTTTTTGACTATACAGATGTTGTTCATGGCACCACCCCTCCACCTCCCTTGCCAAACTGGAGACCCTCTGCAATGTCTTCTTCTGCTTTGTTACAACTCACCCTTTTCATACCCACCACTGCTCCCTTTACTACTCCCTATCCATCCTCCCTCTTCCCTCATGTTGCCAGTCCCACTGTCCTTCCCTTATCTCTAAATAGTGGTTTGGGTCACTCCTGTCATACCTATTCCATTTTCTCTCCCCCATCTTCTCCTCCACCTCCTCCTCCTATTTCCTGTGCTCAGTATAGAAACATAGAAACATAGACTTTAATAGCAGATAAGGACCACTTAGCCCACCTAGTCTGCTCATTTTCCTACCTACTGGATGAGCTTCAGATCCTAGTCAACCAGCAGCCTACTTCCTCTTTACCCCTCCTACCCCCCCACTATAAGTGCCTTATGTTGGTCCCATGCAATCTTGAATTCCTCCACTGTTTTTGACCCATGACCTCCTCAGGAAGGCTGGTCCATGCATCCACCACCCTCTGCATGAAAAAATACTTCCTCATGTTGCCCTTAGCCATCCCTCCTCTATCTTCAAATTGTGCCCCCTTGTTCTTGTGCATCTCCTTTTCTGAAATATGCTCCCCTCTTGGGCTTTGTTGATTCCCTTGAGGCACTTGAAACTTTCTATCATGTCCCCCCTCTCCCTCCTTTCCTCAAGGGTACACATATTAAGCTTGTTTAGTCTCTCTTTGTATGGCTTCTGTTGCAGACCCTGCACCAATTTGGTTGCCCACCTCTGGGCTGCCTCCATCCTGTCTATGTCCTTGCAGAGATGGAGGTCTCCAGAACTGTACACAGTACTCCAGATAGGGACTCACCAACTGTCCGTACAGAAAGATAACAACTTTCTGACTTCTGCTGGTGATGCCTCTCCCTGTGCATCCCAGAATCAACCCAACCCTCCTTACTGCCTTCTCACATTGCTTTCCTACCTTAAGGTCTTCTGATATGAGTACCTCCAGGTCCCTTTCCATTTTTGTTGTTATTATTATCTCCTCCCCATTGTGTACTCTTCCCCTGGGTTTTTGTTTCCCAGGTGCATTACTTTGTACTTCTTTGCATAGAAACTAAGCTGCCATACTCTTGACCATTGCTCCAACCTTGCCAGGTCTCTTTTGATCCTTTCCACCCCTCCTTGTGTATCAACCCTGTTGCAGATCTTTGTGTCATCTGCAAAGAGGCATATTTTTCCTTCCAGACCCTCTGCAATGTCAACTATAAAGACATTTACAAATACTGGTCCCAGTACTGAACCCTGTGGTACCCCACTAGTAGCTCCCCTTTCTTCAGTGTGTGCTCTGTTTACTATTACCCCCTGTGTCCTGTTGTCCAGCCAGTTTGTTACCCAGGCTACCACACTGGGACCCACTCTCAGGCTGGCTAACTTGTTTATTAATCTTTTACTAGATTCTCATATTAGGAATTACATTGAAAGAAGGCTATCAGCCCATATATACCGTTCCCCACAATCGTGGGCCTATATAGTTTTATTATCTAATATCCAATTATCCAGTAGATTTTTAAAGCTATTTATGGAACTAGCATCCACTATATTTTCAGTGAGTTTGTTCCATATTATACAATGGTGTGTGAAAATCCTGTAATTTCATTGGTCAAAACATGTCATATGACCGTGGGTTAATCCTGCATAACCCACAGTTGAGGGAATGGCATTTATAAAGAAACATAATTAAACACATTTTAAATTAATTTTACACATGGGTCCATTGTATAATCATGATAAGGCACTCCAGGGTGTGAGTTATTGGGTGATTTACCCACTTCTTGTGTGGTTAAGTCACTCAGCTGCAGCTCGTGACACGCCACACAAGGCGTGAGTAAATCCCCAATAGCCCACACCCTGATTTGCCTTATTGTTTACTGTAAGTCTCCCTGTTGTATTCAGGAATGAAAAATGCCTGTTGTTGATTTTGGCTATGTCCATCCTGATTTGTTTTTTGTGCCCCCTGATACCTGAGGGCTTATCCTGAAATATTATTCCCATCTCTCTCTTTAAGCCTGAGTCATTCACGAGTTTATAAAAGGTCAAAAAAATCATTTGCTTTAGGGTAAACAGCCCTGTTTTCTGAAGTCTAACCTCATAACTTTTGGTTTTAAGGGATCCCATTAATATTGTAAAGCGCCTCAGGAGCCTTTCTACTCTGTCAGTTTCACCCTGAGTATATGGACTCCAAAGTTGAGATGAATAATCTAAATGTGGTCTTATATATGTTTTGTACAATGGCATCATACGTCCTATACTTTTATTTATGAAACTCCTTTTGATATTTTTTATTATAATGTTTGTTTTCCTAATTATGTTTGACCTTTGGTCCTTGAAATTTAACTTATTGTCCACCAATACTCCACACTATCTTTCAAATACACTGGTTCTCAGACCTTTCTCATTTAATGTATACTGTTGTTGTATATTTTGTGCCCCTAGATGCATTACTAAAGGAATAATGTCTGACAGGGTGGGTGTTATGCTGGGATAACATCCCGCCTCGGGTGGTTGGCCTCCTAAGCTGTATAATGGCATAAATGGGGAGGTTTCAACTGAGGTGGATATCTTGGCCATTTTTGTGACTTTTAACACCAAATTTGCAACATGGGGTTCTTGGGACCCCACCTCATGAACTCAGTCACTGTCTTATCGTTATTCAGTCCAGAAAGGTGATTTTGTAGTCACTGTGTGGAATCACCTTCCAGGAGTGATTAATGAAATGACTGTGTCACTGTTCATGAGGTGGGCTCCCAAAAAACTTATGTTGTAAATTTGGTGAAAAAATTCCCCGAAACAACTGTGTTACAAGTGTGCATCACACAGTTTCCATGCACGCTCATAACTTTGAGAAGTTTTAATATTTTCACTCCAGATTTTTAACATTGCCATTTTTCCACACCTCCTTATGAACAGCACAGCTGTCATTTTTCATATCTGGCCCAAAATGTGTTTTTGCACATGTGGTGCACAATGGCACAGTCACTATGCGAAATAAATGTTCAGGACAGATTAAGAAAATCACAGTGACAGTGTTCATAAGAAGAGGTCCCAGAAAGCCCATGTGGCAAATTTGGTGAAAAAATCCCCAAAATGACTGCGTTACCAGCTTGCGTTGTGCAGTTTCTATGCACCCTTGTAACTTCGCCATTTTTTTATATTTTTACTCCAGATTTTCAACATTGTCATTTTTGCACACTGCCCGATGAACAGTACAGCTGTAATTTTTCACATCCTGCTCAAAACATGTTTTCACACCTGTGGAACACAATGGGAGTGGTCGCTGTTCAAAATCAAAGTTCGGGACAGATTAAGAAAATTATAGTGCCACTGTTCATGAGTGGAAGTCCCAAAATGCCTATGTTGAAAATCTGGTCTAAAAAATTCCCCAAATAATTGCATTATGGGTGTGTGTTGCGCAGAGTCTATGCACATTCATGACTTCACCAATTTTGTTATATTTTCACTCCAAATTTTCAGAATTACCATTTTTTTACGCCTCCTCATGAACAGTGCAGCTGGTATCTTCACATCCTGATCAAAATGTGTTTTCGCACCTGTGGCACCAAATGGCACAGTTGCTGTCCAAAATCACCTTTTGGCTAAGGAACTGATAGTGTCACTGTTCATGTGGTGGGGTCACAAAAAGGTGATGTTGAAAACTTGGAGTGAAAATACCAAGAAACACCCAGGCCGTTAGGGTTTCCGACCATAATGCCCTAACCTGTAGGGCCTGATGGCCATCAGTGGTGTGACTTGGGATTGTCGACAGTAATGCTCATGCCATTCCACCCCCACCCCAGCCCTGCAGCCAGTGACAGGCATCAAGGTGTGCCTTGGACTCTTCGGCCCTAAAGTTCACCCCATTCTCCTGTACTGCATCCATTTCAGCATTTTTCCTTATGAAATGGGGTGAGTGTAAAGCCCAAACACCCCAAGGCACACCTCAACACTTATCGGTGTCTGCAGGATAGGGTGAGATGAAATGGCATGAGCATTATGGGTGATGACCCAAAGGCACACCCCAATGCCTGTCCATCTTTGCAGGATGGAGATGGGGTTGGCATCACTTCAATACTTCTCTGCCATTCCTATTCTGCATCTGTCTAACTCCTGCACTTCCAATGCTAATGCCAGCAAGCAAACATTTGGCATTGACAAATGCTTGTTATACAAGGGGATACTGTAGCCTGTCTCCAGTCATCCAGTACTTCCCCAGTTGTTAATAATCTATTAACAGTTCTAGCAAGTATTGTATACATTCAGCTGTTTGTTTGTTGAGCATAGGGCTTATCTGATCTGGGCCCACTGATTTGTTTTTTAGTTATTTATTATACCCATTATTTCAGTTTCCTTAACTCTTAAATCCAAATATTCATAGATGTTTTCATCTATAATTATTCTACTTTTGTGTGGTACTGTGTCAAATGCCTTGCTAGAGTCTAAGTAGGCCATATCTATAGTCCCTCCCTGATCTATTACTTTGGTCACCCAGTCAAATAAATCTATTAGTTTCATCAGCCATGACCTTCCCACTGTGAATCCATGCTGCCTTGGGTCCTGTGCCCCACTGGCCTCTAGGTATTCAACAATTCTTTCTTTCAGAAGTGATTCCATCATCTTCCCTGCCACTGAGGTCTAACTAACAGGTCTGTAGTTTTCTGCTTCTGCCTTGCTCCCACTCTTTTGAAGGGGGATCACATCCACCTTCCTCCAGTCCTCGGATACTACACTATCCTCCCATGATTCATTAAAAGAGTAGTCAGTGGTATCACTAGGTCTCCCCTTAGCTCTTTTAGAATTATGGGGTGAATCCCATCAATGGACCCCTCACACGTTCTCCCTTCCCCACCCTCATGACCCAGCTGGGAAATCAGCTTTCTCATACTGTCTTCCCTCCCACTGTAACCACCTACCCTCCTCCATCCATCTCTCCCCCTCCCACTCCTTTATTACATGCCAGTTAAAACTCCTCCCCTGGCTCCTGCTAACTCTGTTCCTGAAACGTTTCTTACCCTTGCCTGGCACTTGACCGCGCCCCATATTTCTCACTCCTCCCAAACCTCATAATTCTAGCAACCTCATTTAGTTTATCAACCTGTTTTGCCTCCTCCTTTCAACAACAGCTCAGCATCCGGAGTGTCACTCTGGCACTATGCACTTTTTGAATTGCCCAATTTGTGCAGATGATTTGTATGCTAATTTATTTGCCCTCCAGATACAATGTTTTGCCATTTTGTCTGTACTGCAATCAATGTACACTCTTTATGTCATTTAAATGCATCATCAGACTGGCTGTATTTAGTTTGTAAATGTGCTTCTCCCATTCCTCTTTCCCCTGGGTCACATTTGGAAATGAGCCTTGGCTCGGTGAGCTTCTCCTGGTTACCAGTTTTTAAATAAATAAAATAAAATTTATTACAATTGTTGCCCCCTTGACAAAAATGATACACCCTTGACAAACCTCTAGATCTGCCCCAGTAAGTTAACAAGGTGACCAGAAAGGTGATGTGGCACTGGACTGTCAATTAGTGCAGTTCACTTGGTACTGACGAGGTATACTGAGAGGGTTAAACTCCAGCAGTTATTCTGGCTGCAGTGTTCTGGACCAGCTGCAGGTAGCACACCAGCTTACCAGCCAACTCTAGGTATTGAACATGCATAGCTTCTTCCTGACCCCCATTTCTCCTGCATCTTAGTCATTTGGTTGGTCATTTTGAAAAAATAATACATTCAACACTGTTTAATTTCTATATAAATGAAAGATGGCTCCACTAGCTCAAAAAGATATGAGCATGAGTGTTACTGTAAACATGATAGCTATCTTTCCCCGATGTCTTTTTGTGCAAGTTCAGCTACTGCTATCTCACATGAAAACTGTAGTGGGTGGCATTGTTTATCAAAATGATCAAGTTATTGTACACCGGAATAGAATGAGTTCTGTCCAGCTGGGTTCACCTACAGTGAGGAGGAACTGGCATATTATTTTATAAATGTCAGTAAAGAGTATTACATACAGAGTGGGCATGCATTACTATGGAGGAGCCGGTGGCAGATATAGCAGTGGAATGGACATTAAAGACATAGGGACAGATTTTCAAAGTGTGGTGCAGGGCTTGCATCGAGTCCTGCACCACAAAGCATAGGTTCTGGCAGTGTGCCAAACCCCTTCACTGCAACTATGCCCGATTTTACAATCTCTGGCACAGTTGTGATAATTTCCACATTTTACGGCTGCTTGCACCAAATATTTGGCTCATGCTCTGTGAAAAAGACCCTCAGGATTACCACAAGCTAGACCACATAAAGTTGGCCTAAATTGTGGCTTGGAATAAAAAATCCTGATCACTGGCCAGGAGAATGTTGAAAGCCCCATGCACCAGTTGTTCAGTGCCCCAACGGCTTTCAGCATTCTCAATGTTTCTGGGCCATACTTTTTTTTTTTTAAACTAAAACACATGAGAGTGAAAATATACACATTAACATGCTTTCCTCCTAAAAGTCTTAGAAATACAAATTTAGGGGACAAGTATTTCCTGCAAGATATGTAAACTAAAAAAAAAAACTCCCTTTAGAGTAAAGATGTGATATTCTATTCTATGCCTCATAGCGCATTACTCTGCTATGGAGAAAGTCTGTCTGTATCAAAATTATAAATTTTACTACTGTTCTGTAAGAGAGGGAAGAAATTGTAACTCTGGCTGAACTGCCAGCCATCAAATCCCTTTCCACTTCCTGGTCTGCTCACCATGCCCCTGCACTCAGATATTTTGTGATATCCTACCAGGGAGAGCATGGTGGCGCACCCCATTGAATCCTATGATGAAGATTTTCAAACCAGTACTATGCATCTTTAAGGTGGCCGCAATACAAATGAAAGCCACCGCTCAGCCAGTAGGGGCTCTACTGGTGTTCATTACCCATGTTCAAATGGTGGGGTCCCAAAAAGGCCATGTTAAAAATCTGGGCAAAAAAAAATGTTAAAAAATGAACAAGTTTTGAAAAAAGTTCAGAACCCATTGAAATACATTATATGGCACTTAGCTGTTTTCCTCAGTTCCTAGTCTGGTGTTGAAGAGTGAAATCATATCTCTGGTACAGAGATGGTTACGGCATTGAACCTCAGCTGGGTAAGTAAAGTATAAGGAGTGGTGTGGTGTGGTGTGGGGTGGGGGGGAGTGCTGAGTTGGGGGGGGATTGGGGTAGGGGTTGGAGACAGGAACAGTGGCAGACAACAAGGAACCATTTTTTTTATTTCAGAGTTAAAAATAAAAAGGCAAGAAAGGAAAAACACATCATGGGATGTTTTTTTTTTTATCTAAGATACCCCTGACTCCCTGACTCTGGGGATTGGACACTCCAGTCTCAGCATCATACAGTAGTAGAGCCGAATTTGTCAAGCAATTTTTGGGAGATTCCCTATTTATCCTTCACAAAATTTAGGGCAAACAACCTCTCAAATTCTTTTTGTTATACTTACAGAAAGAGGCCAGTTCCTATTATAGTACTTAAGTGCCATCTGGTAGATTTCCAACTACACTATCAGATGAGACAACCCTCTCTGGGTAGCAGTGAACACACTAACAAACAAAACAAAATCCCTAGCTAAAGGTTTCACAATTCTCAATAGGGATTTTTAAAAATCCTTAAAAATCCTTTGACTAATTTGGTGCTATTACTGTACTTGGGGGCATCCAGACTACTGGATTGGAGTGAGGGAGGTTGTCTGCTTTGACACTGGAGATTAGCCACCCCAGTGTCAGCAAATTGAAATTATGGGCATTGGGGGGAGCTTTACAAAGGGGAGGGGGGAAACAAAACTGGCACCTGGGGTTTGCACCCTAGTGTTGAAGTATATCCGCTTTTGTAGGCATTTTTTACTTACTTCAAACTGATGTCTTTTGCCATCAACATTAGGAGTGATGGCATCTTTGGTGCATGATTTCAGCAAACAATGTTTTAGAAACTCTCTTTCAGAAAAAAATGTGTTCCCTGTTCAATCCAACCTTCTTCCAACAGCCAGCCGCTCCCATGCATCCCTGAGTATTACAGGTGCTGGCATTGAATTTTTTAAGTCTTGTCAAATAACTGTACCATTTAACTGTACATCACTCAATGATCTCCCTATAGTAAGCCTTTTAGAATGCTGAGGGGTATTTCTTGCAGAAATGTTTTTTTTTTAAAGTAAAGCTGTGAGTAGGAGCATGTAAATTCCTGGTCATAGCTTTACTTTTCAAAATGCTTCAACCTATGGTGATCCTTTTGGCAGAGGGCTGCCACGTTATTGCCCCACAGGAAATGAATACAACCCCCACCCTTGTGACAGGGAACCTTTATTATGATACACAACCCCCAACTTATATTCTGTGCACACAAACACAATAATATACAAAACACAATAAGCAGTAAGTTATGCACAACAAATATTTATTAAGGGGACAAGAACAGGCTCCCAATGGGGGAATGGAATGGGTGAAAAGGAGTAAAACAGTCCTGAGATCACTCCCCACATCCCACCACCCTCTGGTGAGTATCTACACAGTATTTACAGTTTCCCCCTACTGGTGCACCAGTAACACAAAGTCTCTTGGGAGCACACGATGCAGTCCATTAATTGTATGCACACAGTAGATAGTTGCAGGCCTGATATTGGACCTTGTTATGGTACCATTTGAAGGCTGGTGGTTGGTGATACCAAACAAATTCAACACAAATGCTCGGTGCTCCTGGCTACTGCAGTTCTATAAATGGACTAATAATAATTGCACAGACATGCTGGTCAGTTACTCCTATCTGTTTCAGACTAGCAGAAGTACTGAAGGGTTACTGAGCCAGTAATCATACATGACCAAAGCAAACTCTGCAGGCTAGCTCGGTCAGGAGGTCTCCTTCAGGATTTCGGATACCGGTGATAGTACAGGTGTGGCAAACCCAATGCGCTTCCAGTTGGTAAGGGGGTGCAGGCTCTGCTGATCTTCAGTGTACTCGACATCCTACTAAGGGCTTGTCATCACCCACCCCCAAGGAGTAGGCAATCACTCAGGACCTCAAGCTACTTAGACTTTCTCAGGACAATTCTTGATGGCTCACAAAGCCCAGGGCAGGGGCCTTGGTGTTGTTCCTGGAAGAAACAGAAATCATTTTGCAAAGGTTCTTTAATCAGGTTTCTTCCAACTTTATGACTGACTGCTGACTTTTCTGACAGGTCTTGCCTCCTTTGGTCTCCTAAACAAATCTGCTGTTTTTCATATGTCTCTCCCTTGTGCAGAAATACAAGGATGAAATATCAGTGGCTATCATGTCTTGTATTATTTATGATGTTAAACTCCAGCTCTCAGTGGCTGTCAGTTCTGGGGAAAACCATGCAGTCAAGCTACCTCATGGGATAATCAATGTATATCATGGAAGTTCCTACTTTTCTGGTGTGTGTCTCTTGCAAGAAAAAACATGCTATATTATGAAAATGAATTATCTGTTCATAGATTTTCTTTCTGTTCCACTTCATTAATGATGGCAAGGTAAGCTGTTTAGTTGTTTTTTTTTTAGTGATCTATTTTTTCTCCCCTCCATGCCCTGAATCTGCCTCTCCTTCGGGCATCCTAGGTCATCAGCACCCCTTCTAACCCCCCAAGCCCCTTCGCTTTGCATTGCAGCCTACCTCAAGGTAGCTCGGTGATACCCTTCACCGAGTCGGTCCCTCTCCTCCAAGAGAGAAGGCACTGGTTGTGGCACCCCAGTACATTATATATTATTTTCCTCGGCCTCTGGTGTTGCTGAGATGGCTGGCCCGCAGGATGTCTTCCAGGTGTGTTGGTAGACCGGATGCCATCATCCAGCCAATCCAGAGCAGTTTTTTCCATGTTCTGGTACTTCCCACATTGTGACGCTTTTGTGTAGTGCTGCTGGTCTCCACTGGGGGCTGCCTCAGAGCGCAGTGACCCTGGAACCCACCCCAGGAAAGGAGAGCTGCCCTGTGGATGCTCAATCTTCTCCTTCCCCTGCCGATCCCTGATTACCCGAGTCCATTCCCAAACCAGGGTCGCCGGTGTGGTGTGAGGTAAGGCACCAGCACCTCAACCCTCCATGCTGCCGGGCTGTCCCAGCTGTTTAGTTTTACTGTTAAAGTGACAGAGCCACTGTTTGATTTGCTGCTAGCAGGGAGCCAGTTCATGAGAAAAGCATGGGTTGTGGCTACATACGAACATACAACGAAGCCAGCAGAAGAGGGCCATTTGGTCTATCTAGTCTGCTCATCTTGCAGGGTCCATAGATTGAGCTACTGACCCTGCCCCCCCCCAATCCTTTCCATCCTCCCCATTAGGGGTGTGCTAAAGAAAACTTTTGCTGTTGAAATTGAAGTGAAAGTTAGGCAACAAGCTTGTACAAGCACACGTTCATTCATTAATAGCTCAGTGGGCTGCCAGCAATGCAGGAGAGAGGGGGGGCTGTGCCAGTGGCCCACTCTCGGGTTTGGGATGGGGGGTAGGACTTTGCCTACAGAGAGGGGGTACACTAGACCACTAGGGATACTGATTTTAATTTGGGGATTGGGAAAATGGAAGGAGGGTCATTAGACCACAAGGGAGAATTTTTTTTTAATAGGAACTTACTGTACATAGCGGTTGGGGGGGGAACATGATGGGGTGACTGAAAGGGCTAAGGGCATGTTGCCCTGGACTGGCTGGGTGGGTAATAGGGTGGGGGAGGGACTGCTAGCCACCAGGAATTACTTGGGCAGCTGGACTTTTTTTTTTAAATAGGGTGGGTGATCAGGTGGCAGGAGGGACCTCTAGCCACCAAGGATTACTTGGGCAGCTGATCTTTTTTTTATTAAATGGAGCGGGTGATTGGGCGGCAGGAGAGACTACTAGCTGCAAGGGATTTTTAATTTTTAATTTGGGCGAGGCTTGGGGGAGGGGATGATAGCTCTGAACACAACAGACAGAACTTTTTTCCCTTTTTCCACCTCTAGATGAGCAGAAATAGACAAAATTTCACCCAGAAACCTTAGGAAGTTTTCCATTCTGCGGCAGGTGGAAATTCGAAAACTTCCACAAAAGGTGCGAAATTTTGCGGACATTCTGCTGCTTCAGATAAAAACTTACTTTCGCTCAGCACTACTTTCCACCCATGATCCTTACTTTACTCCTATGCCTATCCCAGCCTCTCTTTAAGTGTGTTCACCACAATATAACTCAGATAGACCATCTTAGGGTAGCTGGTTCATTCCACTGGGGTGTCAAACAGATGATGCATACTGATGAGTCCTGGTAGAATGAAACACGTGTCTATGTCTTCTGTTAGCACCCTTTGCAAATTATGTTAGAGGCCTTTCAGCACCATGCATTTCTGCTTAAAGTTGAACCAGCATAATATTCAGCAGTGATTTGCATATGCAGTCCATGATGCTTTGCATTGTCGGGGCATGTGTGATTTTATATTTCTTTGAAACTTGGCTTCCCAGCCAAATGCCCTTTGGGGTAACCATTGCCTCAGTGCTTGCATATAGAGGTCCTTTGTCTTTTAAATAGTTTTTTTGTTTTAATTGGGTTCACCACAATATAACCCAAATAGACTATCTTAGGGTAGCTGGTTCATTTCACTGGGGTGTGAAACAGATGCGGCATACTGATGAGTAAAGATAGGACAAAACACGTGTCTATGTCTTCTGTTGGCACCCTTTGCAAACTGTGTGAGAGGCCTTTCGGCACTATGCATTTCTGCCTAAAGCTGAACCAACATAATATTCTGTGGTGATTTGCATATGCAGCCCATAATGCTTTGCGTTGTGGAGGCATGTGTGATTTTATATTCCTCTTTAAGCTGGCCACCATCGTTAATAAAACCACATCTTCTGGCAGCACATTCCAAGTGTCCATCACCCTCTCTGTGATGAAATGCTTCCTGACCTCCCTCCTAAACTCCCCCCACCAACACTTGAAGGTCTCAATCATGTCCTCAATCTCTCCCCTGTCCTCCAGGGAGTACATGTTCAGTGTCCTCAACCTCTCCTCATTTGTCTTACTCTGCTGACCCACTATCATCTTTGTAACCTTCTTCTGGCCCTTCTCCAGCACGTTAATGTCCTTTTTGAGGTGTGTGCACCAGTATTGAACTCCATACTCTAGATGTGGCCTCACCAGAGACCTGTACAAGGCCAGTATAACCTTCTATCTCCTACAACTGATCCTCCTATCTGTGCATCCAAGCACCTTATTTGCCTTTGCTGCTGCTTTCCTGCACTGCATGGAGTGCTTCAGTTCACTAGTGATCATCACTCCCAGGTTTTCTTTTTTACAGGCTTAAAAAATCAATTCCACACAAAGAAACTAGCACCGACACCTTTTTCTTAAAGATCAAAAGTTCATGTTTATTTCTCACTTATTTGTGAGCCCAGCACTTCAAGCCCACAATGTAGGGGTGATTAGCCCACAAGAGTGCCCTATCTAGAGATGTTGAGGAATTAAATTTCGTTAGTGAAATTGCTGCTAAATCGGCAATTTCACAGTATGAAACATTTTGCAAAATTCCACCATTCCACAAATTTTTTCACCAGGTGTGAAGTTGCAAAATGTTGCCTGCAGAACCCGGAATTTCACCACAAAATGGACAATTTTGCCAGAAACAGCAAGATTTTGCCCTCTTATGGGTGAAATGTCGTCATTTCACGGGTGAGATTTTGCATTATGCAGGCCAACTTTTGCATTCCATAACCTAAATTTCACATTTCGTACCATCAAAATATTTCGAGAAATATGTAAATTTTGCGTAAAATATTTTATGTGAACAAAATTTCTTAATTTCGCACATCTTTAGCTCCAATCGGTTTTGCACATGAGCGCTTCTTCAGGGAGGCCAGTCTTGTGACAAACAGTTCAATATATACCATTAGTGGCAGGTGTGCCAAATACACAATTTAAATTTTATCCACACGGTTAAAAAAACTGTTCAATTCAAATCAAATGAGGGTTCAAATTTCAAATCCTTATAGTAGTGTTAGACAGTGCTTGCTCTATAAAGGCAAGGTTTTTTTTCCATAATACAGTTTTTTGGAGTTGATGTATTTTGCAAACTTAAAGTTCATGCTAAAATTGACCAAAAATCCTCTTTCTGTATGGGAGTTCAGTGTTGCTGTTGGCTTGTGCATTTTAGCAGACTATTTTAATTTTAACCTATGTAGCTACGGGAGGTCAAAAGGGTCAACAATCAATATTATTTTTAATTTTTTTTATTTTATCTTTTTTTGACCGGGTAAGTGTACTAGACAAATTCTGCCTATTTTCAGGCACGACCCGTGGGAAGGGGATACAGACGAATGCCAACTGACTTCTGAACAAGATTAAGCTGTTAGTGGTATTTTTTTAGTGAATACTCAATATTCTCACAAACATTTCAGTTTGTGATTTTTGAAAGACTTCTCTACTTCCTATGTGATTGCACAAACAGTTCTGTTCAGCAGAATCCTTTTTGAAACTGGAAATAATGGAATGTCACATAAGTCAGTTAATAATATGCTCATATCTTCAAAGTTGTTCTGCATTGTTGCTAATTTAAATTTTAAGTATTCCCATTGATTCTTGTGCATGTAGATCTGAAAAATAAGAGAATAGAATATAAAAACAACCATAAACAAGTATGTGAACCTGCAGATAAGAGAATCGGTTATTTATTTCAAGGTCTAGTTTTTTTTAATGTTAACCCTACCCCTGGAATAACTGAATTACTAAATTGATCTAACACACAGTTTTCGTAACATTACATAAGCAATTCACCTGTTTCATTACCAAGACTGTATACAGCATTATTGTTTTTTATCTTTTCTTTAGAAAAAGAGCAATGTTAATTCTATCATTTAGACCTGATTTTGTTGGCCCTTGCAGGTGAAAAATCCCAAAGGCTTTTCATTGGAGAAGAAGATCATCAATGCCACCCCCCCCCCCAAATCATAACTTTTTCAATACCACAGAAAGAAAAATAACATTCTCCTGGGTACTGGCATGACTGTATATGTTTTGCCAGTGCATTTTTTTAATTCTCCATTTCTTATTGCTCCTCTGTGCTCCCCTATTCGAACTTTGAATGCCCTACTGGTTTTACCAATGTAAAACACTTTACACTTACAAGTAGCCAGAAATACAACTGTGCATGTCGAACAATTAATGAATTCATCAGTGTCATATGTTTTTTCACAATTAGATATAAAAGTACTTGTTTTTGCTATTGAGTCACAGTATATGCAGTGGCCACATTTAAAAGTGCCCTTTGGGGGTAATGGTAACCAAGTGTTCATAGCTGGAGCTGGGGTGGGTTGCAGATTATGGACAAGTTTGTCCCCGAGGTTAGGGCCCCTTCTATATTCCATTCTAGGGTGATACTGTACAGATTATAAAAGCAACAGGTCTGTCAGTAGTATACCCCAATGCTAGTGTAGAATGTCCCTGACTGAGTTGGATTTCTTAGTGTATGTTGATATAAAATTTAAAGTGTCTCCATGTGTGCTGTCCTGATTTCTTTCCTGATATATTAGCAGGATGTCCCTGTGTGCTGACATAGCAGTTTCCTCAGCTTTATTTACACATTCAGGTTTATACCCCCCTGGCTATAAAGCTCTGTTCCATCTTCTCCAGCCTCAGAGTGAATGCCTGTTCAGTAGAACAGTTCCTACGATCTCTGAGGAATTGTGCTCCTGGGATATTGACAATCATAGGCCTGGGGTGACAACTGGATGGCAGTAACATGGTGTTGTGATCAGTGGATTTCCTATACAAATTGCTCTGCAGGATACCTTCTTCATTTTTATTAATCTGCAGATATAAAATAGCAATAAAGGTAATACTGCTTTCCGTTTTAAACCACAAATTCCTGTTTGTGCTTTCCATGTAGGTGATGAAGTCTCTCAACTGCACTGCATCTCCCTTCCAAATAAGAAGGATGTCATCAATAAAACATTTCCATAGAACAGCCATTTAAAAAAAATGGGTTATCCTGTGGAGACAGTACCATATCATGTTCCCAGGATCCCAAATACAAATTTGCATAGTTGGGGGTGAATGTGGCCCCCATTGCTGTACCTTTAATTTGTTGGTAAAAAACTTTCTGAAACCAAAAGACATTGCATTCAATTACTTGTCTGACACATTCTAAGATAAAGTCTATTTTCTCATAATCCAAATCACCATTGTTACCAAGACATTCCCTGAGTGCTTCTAAGCTCTCACAGTGTGGGATATTTGCATACAAGGACTTGAGGTCCATTGTACACAGTATCCACTCCTGTTGTACTCTCTGTTCTTTTAGTATATTTAGTATATCTGGACTGCCTCTAATGTATGATGGCCATAGTTTCACCTCATCCTTAATATAAATATACACAAATTGTGATAAAGGCTCCAAAATGGACCCAATACCAGCCACAATGGGCCTACCAGAGATTTGTGGACTTTTGGTAAGGTGTAGATGGTACTTCTGATAGGGCCTTTAACCTTTAAATATTCTGCTATGTCAGTGTCAAATTATTACTTTTAGCATTTTCAATAAAGTTGTCGATATCCTATTTGAAATGTTAAAAACAATAACTTTTATTTGTAAAAATGGGTGGTAGCACCCCCAAGCATCTGTGTACTACCACCCATTTTTACAAATAAAAGGTATTGTTTTTAACATTCTCGATGGTTGGGAGAGGATTTTTTTTCTTCATTGTGAGTGGCCTTTAAGTTTGCAGTTGCATTTAGTTTGAGTATGGTTTTAGCACCATAGACTGCTCTGTAGCCACAAGCATCCTTTTTTTTGTGCTTCTGTGATATCCTATTTGAACCATAATGTGGGATTAAGATCTAGTTTTCCATAAAACTCATGATCACTCAGCTGTCTCAAAACTTCCTGCACATATCTGGCAGTGTCCGGAACAACCACTGACCAACCTTTATCTACTAGCTTAATGGTAATTGAATCATTACCTATCACCTCTTTTAGTGCCTTCTGTTCTCCAGCAGACTTGTTCATGAAATAGTTAGTCTCTGTATTTGAGTGGAGCAAATTAATATTCATCAAGCCCAGTGTCTGCACTTAGAGAATGGTGGTGGGTGACCTGCAGGGAAGGAGGTGTATCAAGAGAAGTAGTAGCAGAGGTTGGCACCCTGCTCCACTAAAATTAAATATATATATGTACATGGAAAGAGTGGGTGGGTGGGACAGGCACTTGGAGGGGACAGGGAGAAAGAAGCAGTAGCGTGGGTGGCACCCCGCCCACTTATATAGATAAAGATGGGAAAGGGTGGGTGGGCGAGGCACAGGGATGGGAGGGGTTGATAGAAATGGTAGCAGGGCCGGGGTGGGCTCCCCACTCTGCTTACAATACAAAACATTTTTTGTAATACTATCAGAGTTCAGCTACATATGTTTCTATATACAAGGAAAAAAGCTGATCTCAGAGAAACTAGTCCCTTTTTTGAAACAAGGGCTTGAAGGTACTGTAATTGTGCTGTGAAAGTGGAGCCATGACACTGGGCATGTGCATATGCATATTCATATATGCTTATACCCAGTATCATGGCTCCACTTTTGAGTAGGTTTACAGTGCATTTTAGCCTTCATTTAAAAAAAAAAAGTAAGTTCCTGAGTTCAACTTTCTTTCTACTACCTAAAAACATATTTAACTGAATTCGGAAACAGTGGTCTACTCCATGCTGGTGCCAGGAGCAAAGACAGGCTGCTATGCTAAAAGACAAGGCTGCTGGTGGTGACAACTGAGTAGCTGCTTTTGCTGACCAGCTTCATACAAATCAAAGGACCAAAGTCCTCTGATTGGAGCAGCTTTGGTCCTTTGAAATACTCAAAGTTTATGCCTAGCAAGCAGGGAATGATGTCAGCTGGGGAGTAGGTGGTTGTTGGCCTACACTGCCCAGCCCCTGCAATCTTCAACTACAATGGGCTTGGCAGTTACACACCCCACTTATCTCCTTTCAGTGTAGCAGAACATTTGGTGTGCATGCACATATCAAACGTAAAAATGACAAGATAAATGTAATATTTTAAGGATTTGATTCAGGTGCACTCAGGAGAACCCTAGGTGCAGAAAACCAGGCAGCCAGCCCTTCAACATACAAAAAACACCAATTGCTGCACTCAGACAGACACAAGGAGAGAAATATTTTCAGAATTCAAAAATCCAAATTTATTGTGGCAAGGTGCACAGAAGTGTACCCTTCTTCCCCAGCGCTTCGGCCAAATACTTCATCTTTCTACTAGTTTCATGAGATGGCTAGCATATTAGTTAAAGTTAATCTTTTAGTAAATATTTCATTTTAACTCATTCAATTTACATATATCAGTAAATCATATTTTATAGTACTGTTTACTTGACATACTAAAGCCAAATCAGGTACAACACTTAAAATGTATATAGTTAAATAAGAAACCTGATTTTTATTCTTAGGAGCAAACAGGAAAGTGGGGTGGAGGGAGGAGAAAAGGAGAAAGGGGGAAATAAAGGAAAACATGTTTAATTATTAAAGATTAATAACTGGGGGAGGAGGGAAATGGAAAGAATTTAAGTTATACATATAAACAGAATGACAACAGAAGACCTAGTTGGAAAGGAGTATCCTGCCTTGTGGTGTAATAATCTCTTGTACATCGATTTCCACATCTATTAATTTAATTTAAAGATAAATTCTAAGTCTATCAAAGAGGGATATTGTTACCCCCTGTAATTTATCTTTTTAAAAATAACTTTTAGATGACAAAAGGATACATAACCCTTTATGTGCCATCTCAGTGACCCTGAGAACCTGGCCTAACACAGGGCTCCACTTTTATGATAGAGCTCTTTTCATTTTTTTGGCTTATAATTTTAGTTCCAAACTTCTTTTCATTTTAGTTCCAAACTTCTTTTTATTATAAAAGGCAAGCCAGATTTCTGTGTTAACCCTGAGAAAGCCACAATGGCAGGAGAAAACAAGCATTTGTCAATGTCAAATGCTGTCACACTGGCATTGGCAGGGACAGAGCTAGAGATGTATAGTGCTTTGATGTTGTTAATGTGTTGCAAAGGGTGATTTTGCACAACGAGCATGGCATTGTGCACCACAGCTGTGGAAATGCATTTTGGGCAGGCTGTGAAAAATGGCAGCTGTACTGTTGATAAGGAGGTGTGCACAAATGCCAGTGGTGAAAATGTGGCATGAAAATATTGCAGATTGCCAAAGTTACAAAGGTGCATGGAAACTGCACAATGCACACTTGCAACACAATCGTATGGACTTTCGGCACCAAATTTTTAACACAAGCATTTTAGGACCTCTGCTCATGAATAGTGTCACTGTCATTTCCGAAAACTGTCCTGAAAACTGATTTTGCACAGCGACCATGCAATTCTGCTCCAGACATGCGAAAACACATTTCAGCCAGCTGTACTGTTCATAAGGAGGCATGGAAAAATGGCAATGATTAACAGCTGGAGTGAAACTATTACAAATTCACAAAGTCACACGTGTGCGGGCAAACTGTGCAACACACGCTTGTAAAACACTCATTTTATTGACTTTCATCCCCAAATTTTCAACATAGGCATTTTAGGACATCTGCTAATGAACAGTGTCACTGCCATTTTCATAATGCGGCTCGAACATGGGCTTTCAACAGCAACCGCTATTCTGCGCTGGAACTGTGAAAACAGATTTTGGTCAGGATGTGAAAAATGACAGCTGTACTGTTCATTAGGAGGTGCAGAACAATGGCACTGTTGAAAATCTGGAGTGAAAATATTATAAGTTTGTGAACTTACGAGTGTGCGTGCAAACTGTGTAACGCACACTCATAACACAATCATTTTATGGAGTATTGTCACCAAATTTTCAATACAAGCATTTTAGGACCTCTGCTCATGAACAGTGTCACCGTCATTTTTGCAATGTGTCCCGAACACTGATTTCGCACTGTGACTGCGCTATTCTGTGCCGGAACTGCGAAAACACATGTTGGCTAGGATGTGAAAAATGACAGCTATACGGTTCACAAGAAGGTGTGGTAAAATGCCAATATTGAGAATCTGGAATGAAAATATTGTTAATTCGCTAACTAATGAACGTGAGTAGTAACTGCATAGCTGCAGCTCATAAAACAGTCATTTTTGGATTTTTCCACCAAATTTGCAACGTAGGCTTTTTGAGAGCCCCCCCTCATGAACAGTAATACTGTCATTTCGTTACTTGGGCTGAAAGGTGATTCCACGCAGTGACTGTAAAATCACCTTTCAGGACCGAATAATGCCATGACAGTGCAAGAATTCATGAGGAGGGGTCCCAAAAACCCCATGTTGAAAATTTTGGGCCAAAATTCCCCAAAATGCCTGAGATATGCAGCAAAGTTGAAGACACCCTACTTATTCCATTATACAGCTTACTGGCATTTCTTCAGTTCGTGGGCAGCTTTGAAGACTGCAGACGTGTTCCTGGTCCAACGAAGATGGTCGCGCCGGACTCTGGAGGTAAGTATGGTGTGTGGGGGTGTGTGGGGAGGCAGGGTGCACAGATGGTGGGTGCAGGTGGGGGGCAGGGAGACTATGAGGGACCGTTTTCATTTTACTGGTATAAAAAAAAAATTAGATATTGCAGGACAGTTTTTTTAGGGTTTAGCATGCTGGTAGGCTCCCAGCATGCCCTTAACTGTTGGGGGGTCTATAGATGACAGGGGTTGGGCACCCTCGTTTGCACACAACACCGGGGGGGATGTTATGCCGACAGGGATTGGGCACCCCCGTCTGCACACAAAGCAAGCAGGGGGGGCGAGTCGAGGGGGATTGGGCACCCCCGCAGCATTTTAAAATGGGGGGATGATTTATACCAACAGGGAGTGAGCTCACCCATCGGCACATACAGAGGGGCAGGAGTAACCGACAGAGGGATTGGGCACCCTGAAGTCGGCAGTTTGGTGGCCACTGTGCCGCAATGCTTGTAATGTCGGTGAGCACGTCCAGGAAAGGTCCGCTGCATCTGACGAGCTTTGTTCGGATTGCAGCAGACCTTTTCTTAGATGTGCTCACCACATTATGTATTCATGGTGTGGCGCCGGCATGAAGGCTGATTGGGGAATGAGGGAAGCACCTACTGATGAGTGCCCTGCATTCGCCCAACAGTGACCGTGCCTTCAAAGCTGCACTACTTCAAGATGTTGGCTGCACAAGAGAGCCAACATAAAAAAGTAATATGAAGTATTGCCAATTCAGGTTTTATAGATATAGGGTGAAGTCAACCTCCTCATTTAAACCCATGGGCACAGCAGTTTTTAGTGTTGGAATCCACCTCATTTCTTTCTGAGCCAATACCTAGGGTATGTTTCCTCCCATAGGGTTCCTTCTAACATGCTCCAGCACTGTTTAATTCAAGTCCTCAAGTTTGCTGTTATGTGTTTCTGCAAAGTGTACACCTATTGCAGTTGTCAGGTTGCAGGCAACTACAGTATAGCCCACGTCTCAAGGGTAGGAAACAGACAAGAAAATGATGGAGGACATTCTCAAAATGGCTGAAAAGGGGGGAGAAACTGTTGATGGGGGACCTGAATATGCCAGATGTTAACTGGATGACATGTACTGTAGCCACATCCAAGAGCAGGGTCATTCTCGATGCCCTGCAGGGGGCAGGCCTTAGACAGCTAGTGTTGGAACCTACTCGGGAGGGAGCAATACTAGACTTGGTACTCTCAAATGGAGAGGATCACAAATTTAGAAGTCAGTAGACATCTGGGAACAAGTGACAACTGCACAGTGTGCTTCACAATAAGCACAACCATGGAGACAAGCCATACAAAAATAAGGATACTGGACTTTAGAAGGGCCGACTTTGGCAAAATGGGTGAATACCTGAGGAATGCACTAGCAAATGGCCAAAAAGGAGGGGTGGAAGAACAATGGAGAAAAATCAAAACTGCTATCATAGAGGCAACAAGCCTTTGTGTGAAACGAATAAAGAAAACAAAGCGGAGTAAAAAACCACTATGGTTCTCAAAAGAGGTGGCAGGGAAGGTTAAGGAGAAAAAGGCTGCATTCAAAATGTATAAGGAATCACAGAAGGAGCATGACAGGGAACTGAATCAATTAAAGCAGAAAGAAGTGGGGAAGGCAGTCAGAATAGCAAAGGCCCAAACCGAGGAAAAAATAGCCAACTCAGTTAAGAAGGGGGGTTAAACCTTCTATAGGTACATTAGGGAGCATAGAAAGGTTAAGGGAGGAATAGTGAAGATTAATAAAGGAGAGGGGGGTGGGCAGAGGCAGACAGTGAAAGGCAGAGATACTGAATAAATACTTTTGCTCAGTATTCACAAAAGAAGATGAGGAGGAGTTACCTAAACCAGACAATACAAGCACTCTGGGTAGGGGGGTTGACACCAGTGCATTTACAGAAGAAAGAGTCCTGAAAGAACTCCTAAAACTCAAGGTGGACAAAGCAATGGGGCCTGAAGGGATTCACCCCAGAATCCTAAAAGAACTAAGGGAGGACCTAGTGACACCACTGACCACACTTTTTAACAAATCATGGGAGGATGGAGTGGTACCTGAGGACTGGAGGAGGGCAGATGTGATTCCCCTTCACAAAAGTGGGAGCAAGGCAGAAGCAGGAAACTATAGATCTGTAAGTCTGACCTCAGTGGTAGGGAAAATGATGGAATCACTTCTGAAAGAAAGAATTGTTGAGTACCTAGAGGCCAGCGGGGCACAGGACCCAAAGCAGCATGGATTTACAGCAGGAAGGTCATGTCAGATGAATCTAATTGATTTCTTTGACTGGGTGACCAAAGTAATAGACCAGGGAGGGGCTGTGGATATGGCCTACCTAGACTTTAGCAAGGCATTTGACACAGTCCCGCACAAAAGACTAATAATCAAGTTAGCCAGCCTGGGAGTGTTCCAGGGTCGTAGCCTGTAGCAAACTAGCTGCACAACAGGTCACAGAAGGTACAGTGAATGGAACACATTCAAGAAAGGGGTTACTAGTGGAGTACCTCAGGGCTCAGTACTGGGTCCCGTCCTCTTTAACATCTTTATAGGTGACATTGCAGAGGGTCTGGAGGGAAAGGTATGCTTCTTTGCAGATGACACAAAGATCTGTAACAGATTTGATACACAAGGGGGTGTAAGAAAGGATGAGAAGGGACTTGACAAGGTTGGAGGAATGGTCAGACATATGGCAGCTTAGATTCAATGCAAAGAAGTGCCAAGTAATGCACCTGAGAAACAAAAACCCAGGAGAAGAATACACAATAGCAGGGGAGGTACTAACAACAACAAAAATGGAAAGGGACTTGGGGGTAGTCATATCAGATGACCTAAAGGTGAGTAAGCAATGTGAGAAGTCAGTAAGGAGAGCCAGAGGGATACTGGGATGCATAGGAAGGGGCATCACAAGTAGAAAAAGGAAGTGGTTATCCCTCTGTACAGAAAGTTGGTGAGACCCCATCTGGAATACTGTGTGCAGTTTTGGAGACCCCAGCTACACAAGGACATAGACAGGATGGAAGCAGTCCAGAGGAGGACAACTAAAATGGTGCAGGGTCTGCATCAGAAACCATATGAAGAGAGACTGAGAGAGCTTAATATGTATACCCTTGATGAAAGGAGGGACAGGGGGGACATGATAGAAACTTTTAAGTACCTCAAGGGAATCAACATAGTCCAGGGGGTAGCATCTTTCAGAAAAAGAGATGTGTAAGAACCAGGGGGCACAATTTAAAGATAGAGGGGGGACGGCTCAGGGGTAATGTGAGGAAATTTTTTTCACGGAGAGAGTGGTGGATGCATGGAATTGCCTTCCTGGGGAGGTAGTTGGGTCTAAAACAGTGGGGGAATTCAAACATGTATGGGACAGACATAAGGCAATTGTTGTGGGGGGTTGCAGGAAGTAGGCTGTTGGTTAACTAGAATCTGCAGCTTATCCAAAGAGAAGGGAAATGGGCAAACTGGGTGGGCCAAGTGGTCCTTATCTGCCGACAAAGTCTATGTTTCTTTGTTTCTTACATGCTCCTGGATTCTTTGTTTTGTTATTCGAGTAGTCATCCCATCATAGTATTTCTTACACTCACACCAACAAACATAAACTACAAAGGGTGTAGTACAGGTCGCAAATTCTGTCAAATTAAAGATTTCATTGTCTTTTTCAAAAAGGCTACCTTGATTAGCATACATTACAGTGGCTGCATTTGTAATGGCCCTTAGTTTTTCTCCTAGCCATCTGTGTCCTGTTTGTGTACTAGCTGTAAAATGGCTTTTAGCAAGTCTGTCCCCTATGCTTTTCCCTTTTCTGAAAGTGACTCTCAGTTTGTGGTGTACCTCTTCCTTCAACACTGGATCACTTAATACTATTGGCCAAAGATTATGGACTAATCCTCCTACCTGTCCTGTAAGTGGGTTAAAATCTGTAATAAAATTAACCATATTTCTTTCTTTTTTCATTTCAATTCCACCACTGTCTCTAGTTCTTCTGAGAATCAGAGAATCCCTTCATTCAATAACATAACCTTATCAAAGGCAATTTTCAAAATCTTGTGCTGATACCCTCTTTTTAGTAGAGATGGGCTGAAGTGAACCCCGCTCGGCATGGCAAATCATGGCAAAAAGTGAGTTATCCCTCAACGCTGGCGGGAGTACTTCACGTTATGATGGGTGACGGAAGTCCATTGGAGAACAATGACTTCACATTACTCCGCCTTCCCAAAAAACTACTCCACCAAATCTTAAGGCAAAGTACATTGAAAGCAATGTACTTTGCCTTACTTCATCTTGTTTTTAAGCTCCAAAGACAAATTTTGCAGTGATTCATGGGATTTCAAGTCACATGGGCTCTATATTGTTCTGCACAGCCTCAATTCAGGGTAGTGTGTATAGGAAGCTGTAGGAGACACTGTGCTGAAAGATCTCTGTGATTCAAACCTTCTAAAAGCTGTTGAAAAAGCCTTTTTGAGTATTTTTTTTTTGCTCAAACTTAGTTCATCGATTGTAGGAAACCCTCTTGTGCTCATATCATCGAGCATTTATTGTTTGTGTATGAATTTTGAATGTTAATGTACAACATTGGGTCTGTGTAGTAGGAGACAGTGAAAGTGTGCTTTGGGGGAAAGGTGTATCTGACTGTGGCTGTGGTGTAGGTAGATTAACTTGGACAGAAAGACAGTTCTTTCTGTTTTGGTGATATTTTTCTTGTATAATAACTGTGTTAATGTATACACAGTAATATTTTCAATAATTCTTGCCATTTTTTTTTGCTGATTGTTGTGGAGCAGCAGTGCATAATGTTAGTTTGTTTAAAATACGTAGTTATATTACTGAACTTTTCAATTTGCTATGCATTACTTAGTGTGTTTGTGAGTGTGAGTATGACTGTGATGTGTGTCATCAAATCAGAGACCTTTTATTGTGCCGCATAGTAATTTCAGCAATGTGAACCTGCTATCCACTGCAGCTATGTGATTTTTGTACTTCTTTGCGGTATCTTTACTGGTACTGGTACTAGTACTAGTGACTGTTACTGCAGCAGTGTGGTACACTGCCCCCCCCCCGTGGCTCACCCCATCCGGCAAAGGTATTCTTTTCCAGATTTGAATTTCCGATGGTGAGCACTGGTTAGGTGTTGTGCCTTTGCATCTGCATCTCTTCAGTGTGCAGCACAATCTTAATCTGTCTGCATTTGCATCTCTTTAGGGCCCAATCTCCATCTGTAACTTAAGTCACAGTTGTTTCTTTGGCTTTCCTTCAGAGTACTGGACTGGTGTGGTGCATAATTCTGCATAAACATTGCATTCATTAATATACATGTTTAAGTCAGGACCATCATCATGTTCACTAGTCACTCGTGAATGATATAAATCACATTCTTCATCTTCACTGTCACAAATGCAGTCACAATTCACAATTTATGATCATGTCTCGAACCACAACATTATTTTTTTTTACTGGTTACTTGGATGTATAGTAACTTTTGTAAGCCTGTTTTGTAGTATCTCTCTATGCTTCACCACCCCACCATTGTACTCATTAATGAGTGTTTCCAAGTCAGGAAGTTTTGTGCCATACCTCATCGGGGCCCGGGGAAGTACAGCCATAGGCATTCGCATTTCTTCATCGTCACGGTTACTAAGTGTTTTTAAGTCAGGGAGTTGGACAGTGTCTGCTGTACATATACAGACTGGAAAGAAGACTGACTGCAAACATGCTGTTTAGCACACAGTATAGTTGCACTGCTCAGAATACAAAGTGTCACGCATACGGAAGACAACAAAAAAAGGGCATTAATACATACAAGGGTCGGGGATGGTGGAGGAATATATTTTATAACACAGCAAGGAAGGTGTGGGAGGGCGCATCATGGTGTGAGGAAAAAAAACTAATGTGGGATCCCATGGTGATCAAGCAGCAGTTCCAGCATGGACATAATTTGCAACTGATGTTCCTCAATGCGGTCCAACTGCTGCTCAACAGCACTCACCCTCTTATTGTTCTCCTCAACAGCACTCCAGAGAAGTGCCAAGTCAGCCTGCATTACACACAGTTCTCTGGGGTCCACACGCTCTACAGGCTGACCTGCTGGTGGTGGTGGTGGTGGTGGTTTGGGTGCTGGTGGAGCAGCAGGTGCTGCTTTTGCCCTCCTCTTCTTAGGGTCAACGCCATGCACAGCTGCACCCTCTGCCACAGAAGGGCCAGCAGGTGCAGGCATGGTCCATTCTGTGGCAGCCTGCCACTCCAACTGGTGGTGATTGAGCATATAGGTCAGGGTGCACTGGCCCCCAGTCCCCAGGTGAGTCCCACGGGGGCCACAGTGCACCTCCACCTCACATAGGTGGTTCCTGACCACACTGCTGTCCTCCCTGACACAGTCAAAATATTGCCAAACAATGGAGGTGCGGGGAGGACCAGACACAGGCAGGGGAGTGCCAGATGTACTGGCAGCTGGCTTATCATGGTGCTCAGCAGTTTTGGGATCCATACCTGGGCCCAGGGGCACATACACATCCTACTCCAGAGGACCTGATCCTGGAGCTGGTGCTGGACGTGGTGGTGGTGGTGGTTCAACTGCCTCAGAGTCAGGAGGTGGTGCTGGTCCTGCTTCCAGGGGGGGACACTCAGAATTTTCTATCAGTCCAACAGGAACCAGCAGCCATGCTCACCATGCATCCACTTGGTACGACACCTACCACCAGTACCACGCTCTCCCAGAGCTGCCCCCGCCCCAGACATTACCTCAGACCTTCACCCTGGTCCATCTTGCCTACTGCGCTCCCTCAGTCTGAGCAATGACTACTCACACTGTCACTCAACGCACACAGAGTCACACAGACACAGACAAACAACTAACTACTTACAAAGGTAAAAAAAATAAATTTACAGAAAGAATACATTAAGTAAAGAAAGAGTACAGAAAAGACAAAAAAAATGTAGCTTAGTTATAAAAAGCTGTTGGGTCTATAAATCAAAGTTTAAATCTCCCCTCACTCTGATCTCCAAGTCTCAGTAGTGACACAACAATGCACTCTCTTCTCTATGTCTCCGTCTGCACAGGAGAAAGTGAAAGTGTCTGCTTGTATGACTCACTCCCTTCCTTTTCCTGCCTGGCTATGGCTAAAGAGCAGGGTGAAGTCTATTGAAAACAACAACTTCACCTCACTTCACGTTGTCATTCTGCCATAACATGAAGTGGTAATGACAAGGTGGATTGGGCACTTTGCATTGGAGTGGCAATGCGAAGTGCCCACTTCGAGGACACTTTACCGGCAGAATTTAAATTCTCTGCATCTCTAGTGTGAACCTGCTAGCCACTGCACCTGCATGATTTTTTTATACTGCTTTGTGGTATCTTTACTGGTAGTAGATTATTTCTGCTGTGCACTAATCCCATAACTGGCAAAATGTATTCCTTTCCAGATTTGGATTTGTGACTTGTGAGCACTGGTTAGGTGTTGTACCTTTTCGTTTGCATCCCTTAAGTGTGCAGTGCAATCTTAATCTGTCTGTGCATTTGCATGGCACCATTAATTCTGGAAGACGGCATTTCTTGTTATGCTCTCATTTCACTTCGTCAGCACTGAGGAATTTTCTGGACACAAGACAGTAGCATTTTGGGGATGCACATTAATTCTGGTGACTCTGTGTGTGACCTGACTACTGCATGCATGACTGAGTGCGCCATTAATTCTGGGAGATTTTGCCTTTCTTGTTACACTCTCATTTCACTTCATCAGCACTGGGGAGTTTTCTGGACACAAAACAGTAGCACTTTGGGGATGCACATTCATTCTGGTGACTGTGTGGGTTGGATGCTGCCAATATTGTTGTACTCCACCTTACTTCTAGTATAAGGCGAAATGACAATGCGAAGTAATAATAAGTTGAAGTGAGCCTTTCCTATGGGGCACTCTGCATAGCTAAGCTCCAACACAAAGTGACTACTTTGCGTTCACTTCACCAGCAGATTTTAAATTCGCTGCATCTTTACTTTTTAGTAACTTTCCTTTAAGATCTGCAACCTGGTGCAGAAATTCCTCCCCCTCAGAGCAATTCCATCTTAGTCTTAAGATTTCCCCATAAGGGATAGAATCAATTAGCTTTCAGGGATGGGCACTGTCAGAGTGTAGGATAGTATTTCCAGTTGACTTCTTCCTGAACCCCTTTGTTTTAATATAGGCCCCATGTTTCCCCATCAGCTTAAGATCTAAGAATGATATTTCTTCCTGATGAGTTTCAAATGTGAAAGTAAGTCCCATTTTGTTTGAATTCAGGAATGCCATGAAATCAGATATCCCATTCACATCTCCCTCCCAAATAACAATCACATCATCTATAAAATGGAACCAAGTTATGATGTTGTGCATGTATTTATTTTCAATGTGATTAAATGCCCAAAGGTCCTCTGTTAGTCCCATAGTTAGGTTTGCATATGATGGGGCAAATGATGCCCCCATTACTGTCCCACATATTTGTTGAAGAAATTCTTTGTTATACATAAAATAATTGTGGGAAAGTGCAAACCTGATTGCTTGGAGTAAAAAATCAGTTGGATTCACTGGATGTTTTCCCAAAAAGTATCTTGCTGCCTCCAAACCTACGCCATGTTTTATTGATGTATATAAACTGCATACAACAATCATTAACCATATCCAATTTCTATCCCATATTTTATTTTTGAACTTGTTCATTAAATCCATGCTATCATGTATGTATGATGTCAAGCCATGTACTTTGATGATATTTTGACTGATGACAACAGTAACAACAACATATTAAAATTATGTTGCTGTTACTGTTGTCAAAGTGGACACCCTGAGGGTCAGTATCATTGCAATGAAATACCGAGCCCATTAGGCAATCTAGTGCCAGCAGCTGAAATCAATAAAATGGGGGCCCTGCCCAAAACAGGATGTGAGTTGTAACTTGCTTTGCGCACTGCCTTTTGGACTCTGCACTAACCAGGATGCATTGCACTCTTCAGGGCCTGCTTGAAGCAAGATTTGAGTCCTAGTTTGTTTTGCACTGGGCCATTTGAGCCCTGTGTGATGCAGGACACACAGGACCCTTTTGGGCCCTGTGTGAAAGGACCCTTCGCAAAGGGCACATAACTTTACTGTTTTGTTTGTGCATTACTTTTATTGTCATTCAAAATTCACATTATTGTTTTTTTTTGTCATGCTCCCAATTGTTTTTTGTGTTTCTCCTCTCTAAACAGTTTGTTCACATAGAACTTAGTACATTTTTCACAACCAGGTCACCTGTTTTGTCTAACGCAATCACAGTCACGCAGAATTGCATTATTTAAACCAGAATGTTTAATACAAGACAGTTTTATAAGTGCAATAACAAGGTTTAGGATGCTGCAGTCCTTCTGAAATATAGACAGTCTAGTGATGTGTGCTGAGTAGGGCTGGAAGAAATGTATCTTCTAGCAGTGAAATTCTGGTGATATTCCTATTTTGCTTCCAAGACATTTCACAAATTTTGCATGAAAAGTTTACAAAATGTTGACAAAATCATGATTTCAGTTATTTCCCTCTAATTCAAAAGTGTTTGTCTGAACTGCACCAAATGTGGTATGATGATTTGCCATGGTCCATACAGAAGGTTACCAAGTTTCAGAGTTCTGTTTTTAATAGTGACGGAGTTATGAGCCTCCAAACATTTAGTCATTTTAAAATTACATTTCACAATTATGTAAACTAAAAGTATTTATCCAAACTGCACCAAATACTACTTACTGGAACCACTGTAATTTGTTACTCTTGTGACTTGACGTGGAACCTCTGTAAAAGAGCCCTTGGCTCAAAGGTCTTTTTGATTTGTTAATTAACTAAATAAATAAATACCAAGGTCCATACAGATGTATACCAAGGTTTTGATCTCTATCTTTAAAAGATTACTGAGTTATAAGCCCCCAGACTTTCAGCAATTTTAAAATACAGTTCACAATTATGTAAACTGAAGAATTTTAAGCCCCTATAACTTTAAAACTAGAGAATGGAATATCACCAATGTTGTTAGGTTCATAGACCCTAAATATTAGGCTTTCAGGCCATCCCCATGGCCCAGCAGCAGGGCATCATGCTGCCATGCTGATTCCCTGGGTTCAGAAGTGAGAGTGGAAAGTTATGCTGGGAGGCAGGGCATGGCCAAGACAGCTGCCACTTAGCAGCACATCTCAATCGAGAAGGGTTGGTGGTGGGTTCCACTAACACAGCAACCCCTGTGGTTGGGCCAGGGAGCTTGCTCCTGACGTGGGGAAGCTGTAGCTGTGTGAAGGTAACAGAGGCACTGCCCCTTCCAGGGGAGATGGATGGGAAAAAATGTTGGAGAAAAATATGGTAGTCAACCGAATGATGGCTGAATTCAGCCTGATTAGGGTGTGTCCCTGTGAACAGGGTAGATCCCTGAGAAGAGAACTGCTGGCCCAGAGAAAAAACAATATGGAAAAAAAGAAGCTGTGTGCCAATGCTCTAATCTCTGCCTTGTCAAGTTATAAGCAGCAAAAGATTCCAAAATAACGTCAGTAATTAAAGTTGAATATCATGCGCTTTTGTGAAATTGTGGAATGTTGTGATACTTTTATCGAAGACATGCGCTTACATTTTGCCCAGTCAAACACTTGAGCACCACTGTAGAGAAAGGAAAGGGCTGTGTAAAGTGGCAATAAGGCAGCGTTCATAGGAGTATAGTGGTGGCAAGTGTCAGGTCACTATATTGAGTGATAAACCATGAAGGATAGTCATGTACATCCCTGTGTACTAGCCTGAATTCTTCAATATGCCAGACAACCACTAGCACTCACTGATTTAATGACTTATGGAAGCACATACATGTGCAACACTTTTTCTGTATCATGCCACCTGCTGACTCTTTAACAACCCTGTAGATAACAATGTATATTTTTACTATTTGAAAACAGTGGATTAGGCCACTGTGACAGAAGTATCTAGATGTCTTTAGTCATGATAGAGCATGATGCTGGGCATCACTGTCACAGGAGTGTTGGAGGGACATTGTAGGGCCATGGTGCTTGTACAAGTATGGGGAATTCAGTGGTGATAAGTACTTTGTAAATGATAAATTCCACAAGTGGAATTCTAGTGTCATTACCTATTATGGACCAGGTTAAAAGAGTGCTTCCAATATAGCTCCATCTAAAACACACAGCAATAACTGCATATGCCTGAATAGCGACAGGGGTAGGAGAGCGAATGTTAACTACTGTTACCCCTGTAGCTATCAAGGCAATGGTGGAAGTGGATAAGGATGGAAAAAATACAGAAGCTGGCCAATCTGCTGCCATGGGGGCAAGGGCTAAAGCAAAAGCAGCTTGGGTAGTACAGATTGAGAGACCAGAGTTATGTTCCCAGTCTTCTGAATCATACATTTTTCATCTTCCCCCCAACCCAAGTGAGTCTATTTTTTGTAAGCATGTAAAACAAATGGACCCCCCCACCCTCAAGTACCTACTTTTTCCCAAGATCTGCACCCTCTTGGAGTTGGTTATAATAATAATAGGGTGCATGAGTGTCAGAGCCCTTGTATCAGGGGTGAGGGGGATGTAGCCCCCCCCAACAAAAATAAAGTGTACAGTATGTTATTTAACAATGATAACAGCCATTGGTATGGTTTCTGACTGCTACCATTGGTGCTGTTTCATCTCATGGCATTTTGTACTGGTGTTGTATTTGACAGCGCTGTTGTTGTTTTCACTCTGATGACCTAGTGCCACCTATTATATGTGCATGAATTGTTGAGCAGACTTTGCCAATTAGTAATTTATGAAGCATCCACAATACATGTTAACCTACTAAACCACATTTATCCAACTTAATTAGATTCATAGATACATTTATTTTGGTATGTATGGCAAATCTTGAAACAGTGGAGCTAAAAACATCTACATATTTTTAACATTTTCACACAGTTTAGAAAATAATTAAATTGTAAAATTTTAAACACCAGTAACCTACAATTTATACAATAAGTGACCTCTCTATTTAGCAGTTTCTGTGACTCTTTAAATAAATAATTCACATACATTTTCAATAATTTAGCGCCAAAGGTGGCTAAGTTATAAGCATAGAAATATTTTTGAAATCTTCACATGAATAATAAATTGCCAGAATTTGAGCCCCTAGAACTTCCTTGCCCTCATACACTTGTCATGACCCCTGACATCCTTTCAGGGCCACTTCCAAACAATATGCATGCTAAACTTCAGATCTCGAGCTATAATACTAACCGAGTTATGACCAATTAAAGAATTGTGGAAAATTTCTGAATATTTCACTATATTTTGTGGAACAATTTTGTGCAAATTGCAAAAATCAGAACTTATTAATGTCACCCAGCACTAGCGCTTAGGAGCACTTGATCTGAGACTTTGTGCCTCAGCACACACTAGAGGAGTGCTTTTATTTCTCAATGAATGGACACCCTATCATATTATCACCTACTTTCATTATAGTACATATATTGACATAATTTGGCTGTATACTGTCATTGCCTTCTTAGCTGCATTAATGAAAATTAAAGTTATGCATGCATTTATTTGTAATTGAGACTAATCAGATATCATTTACTAGTGAGCACAACCTGTCCTTGTTATTCTGGTACAAGCATCTGATGGAAATGATGGCTTGTAAGCATTACAAAACTAGTAAGTCTGATGTAATTTGAGATGCAGTGCTGTTAGCATTGCCCTGAAAGACTGTTATAAAAACATATCATTTATGCATCAAGGCCTTACAAAATTTATCACCAATGCTTCTAAAAAGCCTGGTCTGCTAGAGTAAAAGGATATCTGACAGATTAATTTTTTAGTTCAGTTACTATGACCTGGACTAGTAAACAACAGGACAAGTGCAGTGATGATCATCTGTTACCAATGTGAAATACAGCCTACTCATTTGTACTTCATGGATCCTCAAATCTGCCTGAAATCAACTATAATGTATCACATTTGTAAGTTATGTGTTATGTGTTATATTATGCAACTTTTATTGATGTTGATGTATGAAAAACAAACACCAGCCACCAACCAAAGAAACAAATGAAAACTGCCATGGGTTTTATCATATGATTGAATGCTGTTTTGGCATAAATACAGATACTACATCTAGTACATCTTGGGAACATTTCTTATGTTTAATTTATTTAACTTAGCAAGATTTTCTATTGTTTTCTAATTTAAAAACATTTTTCCCATGTGAGAAAATGCATTTTTATTGCACAATTATAGCACATGCTAATAGTGCTGCAATGCTAAGAGCCTTACATTCTTTTGCAATTCAAATTTAAAATGAGAAAGAAAAGTAATTTCTTTCTCCCTAAAATATGTATTTATAATGCAGAGTGATGATTAATACCACCAACTGTCTTCCGCCTAAGGTAATTATATGTACAGGAATTTTATTATGTGAAAGACAGAGGCAATAGGAAACTAGACTAAGGCCAATGGTTAACCTTAGCGACTGGCAAACTATTCAGCTGCCAAGGGACTAGAAATGCTCAGATAATTCATATTGTTCACATACCCAGATAATGGTAACTGTAGGCCTGTATTTCTTATTGTAAGCAGATAATGCAGTATCTAGCATTAGGAGGAAGTAGGCTGTTGGTTAACTATGATCTGCAACTTATCCATTAGGTAGGGAAATGAGCAGACTAGGTGGGCCAAGCAGTCCTTATCTGCCATCAAATTCTATTTTTCTATGTTTATCACAAACTGCATTAAAAGGATTAAGGATTATTTGGCTAAAATTAATCACTTTCTGGGTCTATCTACTTAGATACAGATACTTGAGCTACTCACAGATTGTGCTCCAGAGCTAATAATGGAGGCAACTATATCAGGGAAGTTGCTTGTGAGGGTGGATTAGAGTTTGCGCTCCACCACTGTCATTTGCATAATTTTGTGGGTGTGCAGTGAAGTGGGTGAAACTGAAAGGGTGATACCCTGAATTGCAACTGGAAAAGGCCAAAACTGAAATGGTGGCAAAGGTTTCACCCCTTCCCTGAGGGGCAATGACCTTGGAGTTTGTTATATTAGTAAGGGAGGTATGTGGGGGGCCAAAACCCTCACAAGAAGAGTCAGTGTTTCGGGATTCTACCAACTGGTTTTGCAATTCCATATTCACCCTTATAATTTCCCCTTGTCACATATAACCATTTTGTTGCCTAACCACCTAATGCTGAAGAAGACAGGGTCTTCTGCCACCACCCAAGCCCTGCTGCCACCCAAGCCAGTGTGATTAACAGTAGTGGCAATTTTGCAGCTGATTCTGACTCTTGGGTCACATTTGCTAGTAGTTTTTAGGTGGCAGTGCACCAGTGTACTGCAAAGAGTCCAACTGGAAAGTATGTTCGGCTGCATCCCCAACCACTTGCAACCTTGAAACTGTTAGGACCTGTCACTCTGTAGTCTGGACTGGTTGGTATGTCACTAGCATTGAGTGTCACAATGGCTCATGTAGCAACAGAAAAGAGACTTTGCACTCTTCATTATGGAGACTGCTCTTTGTGCAGTACTGTGAAGGATATTGGGGCTCAATGATGGATTTGATTTGAGGGCCTACAAGCTATCATCAATAGCAGCAAGTGTGAGTTAGAAATGATGCTCTCCCATAGAGAATCCCACATGAGTGGAAAAAGACAACCAGACTGATTAAATCAGTCCAGCTTGGTACAAGGGTTTCAATCATACTGTAGCTTACCATGGTAATACCACAGTCTGTCATCTTTGAGACAAGTATGCTGTTTGCAGTATAAAGAGCAGTTGTAGCTGACTCAGAAAGGTCTTCTATTCTGAATATATTCTAATATTATTTTGATCACACACTAAATGGAAAGGGAAGGTTAGGAGTGCATTAGCAAATTTGCTTAGAGAAGGAAGTACAATGCATTAACTTTGTCTGTAGTTACTACAGGGGCTAGGGTCAGCTCTGCTTAGTTCTGTTGGCCTGGTAGCTCAGCCCTAAAATAGCTTGAAGGAATTTGTGGGTCTGAAACCTTAGACTGGTTCCCAGCCATTCCGCATTATGTTTGTGTTTTCTCCTTCAAATCTGAATGTCCAGTGCTTAAAGAGGACAGAAAATTATGTCTAACTGGCAGCTGTTTATAAAAGTTCTTATTCTCAGAAATTATATGCATTCCCCTAAATTATCCATATTTAACTGTATCTGAACAAAAAGTGCTATAAAAATGTATATTCCATTGTTTTGTTTTCGTGGGCAGTATTCTGCTACAGTTTTCTTCATGGAACCAGTGATTTAGAGTTTTAACTATGTCACAGTTTGTGCACAGAACTCTAAGCATAGTTCTGATAGGTCAACAGCTCATATTTAACATTCTGTACACAACCCATGACATAGTAAAAACTCCAAATTACTGGTTCCATAAAGAGAACTGTAACAGAATGCTGCCCATAAAACAAATCAGTGTAAAATACAGTTTTTCATATCACTGTTTATTCAGGTACGGTTAAATATGGATAAAGTAGGGGGAATGGATATAATTTCTGAGAATATGAAGTTTGTAAACAGCTGCCAATTAGCACACATTTCCTTTCCCCTTTAACTCTACCTAATACCATGATAACAACATCCTTTCCTTTATTATATACCCATGGTGCCGAACTTGAAGTACGAGAAGGAAAATGGTTAGTAAATCAGCTGGAAGAGTAACTGAAACAAATTTGGGGTATCTGACTTCCAATCCAAGGAAGGATGTGCTTAATCTTTCTCTTAAACATCTACATTCTACCAGTTTTGTACATTGCGTTGTCTGATTAGGTTGATGATAGCAAACAGTTTTGATGTGTTGTACATGATCCTGCTATGCCAATCTTCCAGGCTCTGTTGCTTGTTTTCAAATTCTAACCATTTTACTGAATTCTGTAAATTATTGCTTTATTTTTTATTCATTATATCTCACATACGATTGTTTTTGTAACCCCCTTCTGGGATCTTACCTTATTTGCCCTTAGTCTCCTGATTTCTGGTGGTGTTCCCTTGTTACTGCACTGCTGCAGCCCAAGTTCTGGATTGAGCCCCTGGGCCTCCTTTTGCCCCCTGCATTTGATTTTTCAAACACATGGGCTTTCAGAGCAATTATGGAGCTGCCACCAACTCTCTCATACATGTCAAGGCTGGCCGGCAGCTCACTCATGTGCAGAAGCCCTCCCATATTTTTCTACCATTGTAGCAGTGAAACAAAATGCTCCTGATTTGTCCTGGTTCCCGTTTGAAGCAGCGCAGGGACTGGAAACCTGAATGAGGCTGGTGAAAAGCCTCAGGACTGTTTAATTTAAATGAATCAATTGCTCGGGGTTTATGGGCCCTGCCCAATGAATATTAATAAGGGCCGCATACATATTAATGAGACACCCGCCTGCTGCCTGGGGACTGTTCATTTCGGTGGCAATGACAGGCTTTGCACTGCATCTAAATGCAAATCATAGGCAGCGTTTAAGAGGGCACAGGTATAGCTACAAAACTGTGGGGCCATGATTTAAATAAAATGTTTAACCTGGCTGCAACAGAAATTTGAATTTGTAACATGGTTGGACTGCTTTGGAAATGTATTGAAACACAGCCATGTTTGCAGCTTTTGACCTTACAGTAGCCAATTGGGAGCCAATATTTGTCACTTGAGACTTGTGGGACTGTGCCAAGCTTAATGGGGGAAAAGCAAGGACAATGTTTGATGCCTAAATAAGAAGCCTATCAGGCATTGAGGAGGCCTAATGAATATTCATTTTCATGACAGGCACTGGAATCAGCTAATCAGGAGCTGCCAAAGAGCTCCCAAGACCCCAGAGATGTTTCAGGCTGAGTCAGTTTGGCACAAGCCCCTCCACAGGGAGTGGGACTCTGGCCCCTTGCCAAAAGAATGGGCCTGTTCAGCGGGAGCCTCTCCATAAGGGAGGGGTGCTCTGGCCTCTGCTAAGAAAAATGTGACTGCAAGGAATTGAAGTGGCTGGCCTGGTGTTGCCAGATATTGTCCCCCAGGGCTAGCATGTGCCTTCCCACATTGGAGAAGAAAGTGTGGGAAAAAGTCTACTTTAACTTCAGCTGTGAGAGGCCTGCAAGAAATCCTGCCTGCAGTGGTGAGAGAGCTGCATGAACATTTCTGCCTCAGCAGTGAGAGTGCTGATGGATAACGTAACCGCAAGTTATGAAACTATCTGAATAATTCTGAGTGAGTAAACCTCTGCTTAAAGTACAAGTTGTTTGGAACCTTCTTGGGGCCAAGCAGCCATGAATTCCAGACAGTTCTCGGTGTCTGTCTGCACCCTGTGTCTATCCTACACCAAGAATAGGGTGGATGTCTGCTTATTAGAGTGGCTGAAGAAGGGTTTTGTGTTTGTGAAATGCTTGATGTGACTGATTAATGTGCCTACAGGAATGGACAGGAAAGTATCCTGAGGTCATAGATTTGCCTGAAGTTGCCTGTGAGGACTCAGTAATGTGATGCTCTGTTTGAAGCTGCAATCCACCAGCTGGCCAAGGGACTGTTTATTCTGCTTATGAGAAGCTTCAGAAATTAAAGTGAATTGCCTACAGTTATGAATGTGCATATTTTGGGTGGAACTCTGGAGTCTTGCCTTAAGCTCCAGTACTTTCATTTTCCTACTGTAAAATACTGTGCCTTATGGGAAAGCCACAGCAGCTGTGCCAACTGTGTGGCTGGAGAAGCCCAGTTAAATGAATGTGCTGCAATGTGTAAAACAGAAAGAGACTGTTTCCTAAGATCAGCATTGGGAGCCATACCTTATGCTCTAGTCATTCACTCTGTGGAGGAGTGACAGTCTTCCCTAAAATCACTGGGAATGCACCCCGGTTGTTGAGACTCTGATCTGACTCGCAAAAGAACCATGTCTGCCATGCTGATGGCATGGTTGAAATAGTTGTGATGACTTGAAGCAACTGAAATGCCCCAATTGAAAGGAGAGATTGGCCTGGGAGTCAGCCTGGTAGTGTGCCAGCTATGCACTGCCATATGGCTTCACCCTGAGGAGCATAGCCTAGATGTGGGAGTTCGAAGTGTGCTGGCCCTGGTCCCAGCCTGGTCTATTTTCTGGAATTATTTCCAGAAATGTGACTTCAGCATTTGAAGAAGGGCAACCACCTTTGAAGCTGTGAATGTTCCAGCCTACAAGCTGCAAAAGCCAGTTTAAATGAGGGGTCAACACAAGCTCTTGCCTGCACCTTAGCTAAAGCTACTACATGAATTACAACTACTTTTCTACACCTGATGATGATGGCCGAACCATGAGTAGGCAGAGCCATCTTTGCCACCCTGTAAGAGAACTGTAAATAGTTAAAGATGTGTTTGCCAAGTTTTCAGTATCTAAAGCCCAAGCAACCATAGTGGGGAATTATCTGCTGCTACAGAGCTAAAGCTTAAAGAATGCATAGGCTAATCTGATTTTGTTTTAAGGGCCCCAACGCGGGCCATCCAGCTGTACCTTATCAGGCCTGCCACTAAGGACTTAGTACTGGGTACCCAGGTTTAGAGTGTAGAATTGTGGGGTTCTATAATGGTCTAGGAAATGATACCAGTGTGGGCATTTGTTGGGTGTTTACCATCTAAAGCTGCTTGATAGATGGCTACAGGAAATAATATTCTGAATCCATCAGAAGGTTGGTGGGTGCCAAATATACTAAAGGGATTTGAAGTTAAAATGCAAAATGATTGTATTAATTGCAATGGCAAGAAATGCCAATCTGAAATGCCAATGTCTGTTGTTTAACATCTGCTTCCAATTTACCCATTCCCAACCCTCACCCCTTGTAAATAAATGTTGGCTAACCATTTTATAAATGTGGTGTGTGAGCATATTATTAGAGTGTGCCTTTAATTCTGAAATGTGGGGTTCTGGTTTTTAATCCATGTGTGGGGTGACACTATGTCATTGTGGGTGGGTACTGCATCTCAGGGAGTTGTAAGAGGTGATTAGCAAGCCCACTTAAAAGTGTACTCTGGGTGGAGGAACTCCACAATAATGTTATCTTGGGAAAGAACCAGTTTTAGTTCAAAATAGGAACCCAAGCCTCCAAGCCTTGGTCTGGTCAGCAAGGCAGAGGTAAGAAGCCCATTGGGACATGGCATCTGGGTGCTACATTTTGTTGCATAAAGTACTCTGTGTACAAGAAGGGTGCTACTGTAACAGCTTAAATTCACGCCCATTTTTTTAGCACTCTGAGCACACCCCGCATGTTCACACCATCTTATTTTCATTGATGGAACACTAGTCCTGCTAATGTATAGTGATTCACGTAATAGTCACTCCTTTTTATTTTTATACTTTTCAGCAGAAAATAGTGAAAATAAAAAGACAGTGAATGTTTCCTCTTATGCAGTATAGACTGTAAATAAATCCACTCCCATCCTATCTTTTGCTAACTCATCCTATCCTATGCTACCCTACACTGTCTTATGTTAGCCTAGTCTATGCTATCCTAGCCTAGTCTAGCATATTGTCTTCAATGTGATCATTTGCTTGTTCTATGAGTATCCAGATTGTTACATTTATTATTATTGCTTCCACATCCAAAGTTCCCTTCAAGTCATTGCATACATTATTTATCAGGCATTTTGAGCATGTCATGTATATATAGTAGTAAACTGACACTCATAGGTGACGGAGATTTAACCTTTAAAAATTAAAGTGTTATAACATTTTATATACTGTATGGTAGAGTGTTGTTATTAGCTAAATTCCATCGATTCACAGGGTTGTTGTGCCATCGATGTGACGTCATGACGTTGTTATGCCACCATGAGTACATCACATCGATGGTATAACAAAGTGGAATATGTTCATGCGTGCGCTTTATGCAAACCTCCAGTCTTCTGAACAGGCTATGGCAGTGAGATCATGACCCAGAAGACAGCAACACTGAAAGCAGGACCCAAAAGAGGGCATCGGTGATTTTAAAAGACCCATAAAAGTAAGGATCCTGTCTCTGTATTTTTGTTGTTTATGTGGGCCATACACTATAAAAGACAATGTATGGTCCACTTTCGGCAACAAAGAGTGTTGCCATCTCAAAGTTGCCAAAACAACCAAAACCACTCAAGCTTCACTATGGAGGTTTCAACGGCCACCATGGCAGCCTCTCGATGCCTATACCTGCTTGTTAATGACAGCAAACCATACACTATACTCTATGTTAAAACATATGTTCCATGTTCTTGTTAATCGTGTGCTACTGTTCCATATGCAGTTTTGCAGTACCTGTACTCTACATACTGAAGCTGGGATATTTGGGGTTTAGGGTCAGCTAGAATAGGCTCTGTGTAGAACAAATAATCTAGTTTATGTAACCCAGTAGATATATTGACTTGTGTAAGAAACAATTTCCTAGCATGAATGCGATAGTGTTACAAATGTCCTAGAAACCTACTCTGAACTAACTTGCCAAGATTATAACTGTTGCCAGTGAGACGTGTTAATTGAGATAGATTTACAGCAGTATATGTAGGTCAGAATTATTAAATAATGTGATGTTTCTGCTTGAATAATCCTTGTTACTTCTTGCCTGTTGTGTGATGTAATTCAGGGGACACAATCCTGTATTTAATTTCAATAATATGAAAGTAAAATGGACTACAGCGGCAAATACCTGATGAAATGTATAACCCAAGTCTAGCTATTGTACTGGTATAATGAAAAAGAAAAATAATAATGCACAACAAAAAAAAAAGCAAGATGTATAAATGACAATCCAGTGTTCAAGTTGTGAAAAAGCAACTTTTTTCAAATTCTGAAGCAATCTGAGCCATTATAGGGGCCATCTTAACACGTCCTCTAAATATGTTGTTTAGAAATCTAATCATGGCCAAACAAACCTCTTTATGCTAACCATATTATTGAGAATAACATTCATTATTTCAGTAATTGACCTGCTTATCCTTAAAAAACCTCATTCTATCATATTAGGAGCACATAAAAGCAATGAGAATTGTTAACCCTTTGGAACAAGGATAATAGAACATTTGAGGAAAAACACTATTAGCTCTAAAGTCTGGTTCATCCAGCAACTTAAAAAACAAAAGCCCATAATACTGGCAACACATGGCTTTTAGCTCTGAACCCCAAACATCACAAACCAAAGGTCCTCTGTCATTGTTGAAGAGCCTTTTTCCAACCCCGCCACACATCTTTTAAGCAGCAGTATTTTAACTTGGTCCCTATACTCAAAAAGGAAGCAATGTAAATATCCATAAACACCCTTGTGTATCTTCTGCACTGTTGGTAGATGTCTTAGTTTCAGAACATGATTTGGATTACTTTTCTAACACTAAGTACACCTAAGATTCACACCTTGTGTTGGTTTTACCTTTCAGGTGTTATAACTTTCAGTGCTGATGTTTCCTTGATATCCTGTGATGTCAGTTTTCACTGTTCTACAAAGACTTGTTAATACTGTGGAATAGTGTAACCTGGCATCATAGAATATCCAGAAAACCTAGAAACAGGCAGTGTGAATTAACATTATTAGGATTTTTATTTATTCTGCATGACTTACAAAAATATCAATGTGCTGTTCATCACAACAATACAAAACCATCAATACAAGTGACACATTACTAAATAGGAACAAAACTAATACAAATAAATAACAGTTCTACAAATATGCATTAGGAGCATGGTGATTGCTCAGAACGATGGGACACTGTCTAAAAAAAAGGGGGGGGCAAAGAATTCCAAGGAAGTGGTCCAACCAAAAAAACCACACAGCTGAAGTGAACATAAATTTGATTTTGGGACCAGTAATAAGCTTGCATTAGAAGAACAAAGTATTGAAAAGACACAATGCAAATTACACTCTGTAGTGGTAAAGAAAGTAATACAAACCCTTTACTACAAGAAAATAACAGCCAAAGCATATCACAAGGTTGAATGAAACTGAGAGAAATAAAGAATCAAGGAATCACTGGAATGTGCAAATATTTGGCAGAGTTCACCTTTTGAAGAGCAAAGTACGTAGTTCTCAAAAGCTTTACTCAGAAAATTGGACCAATGTTTTCTTCCAGTCACATGCAGTTTCATTTGAAACATTTATAAGAATTAAGTGTAGTCATCTTTGATATGGCAAAAAAGTGGAAAACATACAAATACCTACTATACCTATTGTATTGCTGTGTGTCTCCACCGCCCCCCAAAAAACACAGAAAATATTAACTTAGGCAGCAGACATGGACAAATCATAATTAGCAGAGTTATAAACACACTTACCAGATTCCATCCCGAAGTGTTGGAAATGAATACCAAACTATTTTAAACCAAATTTAAAGTATGCACCAGAGGTGTGTGAAAAACAAATCTTAGCAGATGGAATGGTTCTGTTCCCAAAGGGACAGAACTACCCATTCCCAAGAGATGGCTCTCAGGCAGTGTGAACTAGCAACATTTGTTTATACCATTGTGTTGGATTTGTAAATTTATTGGTGCACAACTTGGAAGGTATGAAGGCAGGGAAAGCATGCTGATCAAAGATAGGTGACAGTTTACTAATCAGAGCAGTGTTGCTATAGTCCTGCCCCCTGGATTTGAAAAATGAAAACAAAAAATCAATTTTAAACAAAAACAACTCTACTTGAGCATTGCGACACAATGCAGATGTTTTTCCTGTCATTTTATTTTAGTTAGTGCTTAAACAGTGTCTGTTTAAATGAGGATTTGGCATGCACATCCTACATGTTACTTAGTAGTATTGCACTTTTGATGGAAGTAATAATTTGTTAAATGTTTTCTTGTAATTGTTTGTATTTATTTTTGTCATATCTGATTCCAACGCAAGGATAAAAATTTGAGAATGTCACCCAGTCCACCTTTATAATAAAATAAACTACATAAGTTGAAAAGACTTTTTCAATAAATGATAACATTATATCAAAGTGTGAGGCACTTTTCACCAATGTTCTTTGTTGCCATTTCTTATCTATTACAACATATAACAATGTAATGCATTGATGGCTTCATTTTTCAGTATAGGGAAGCAGTGATGTCCAAACCCCATCTTATGATTGATGTGATGTCAGAAAGTGATAATACAACCATTCAGTTGGGAAATGCCCACCCTTCCATAATGGTAGGCCCTAATTTTTATAACATAATAGCTGAAAAATAGCATATTTAGCCACTGTAGCCACTGTTCAGTTTGTGCTCCTGCACTCAATACTGCCATTTCTGTAAACTGCTGAAGTACAAGTTCCTGTTCTAGTGGATCTTATGCATGAGCAGTTTATAGACAGTTGGTACTGAGAGCTGTAGCCTAAATCAGAAATTCTTCACAGAGGGTGAATATGTTTTTTCTCAGCTTGCAAAGTAAAAAAGTCAGGGCTTGCCATAATATGGAGTGGCAAGGATCCGATTTTGCTGATTTTGTCAGCTAGGGGGCTGCCTGCCTTGGGAGGAGGCAATTGAGAGCACATGATATTAAGTGTTGATCCATCTCAAGTGTGTATATATTATAAAGTAATAAATCATGGCCTTCCCCAAAGGTCCAGCAGCAGCCTACTGTGCTGCTGCATAGGCAACCTGATAGATTCAGGACACAGCATCAGGAGACAGGCCAGACAGAGGCAGTTGCCAAGATACAGTGCACCTTGGTCAGGGGAGAGTTGGCAGCAGATTCCAGTGCAACACTGACCCCTAATGGAGGGCCATGGAGTCTGACTTTTCTGCAGTGATATGCCATGTGTGCCATGCCCAACAGGCATTACTCGTACCAAAAAGCAAGGAGGGTGGATGCAAAGGGAATAAAATGGTGAAAAATGCATCTAGCTGTTATCTAAATGATATTATACAATGGCAAGAAATAATCCTGACTTCTGATTGGTCAGTTGACCATCACAGCAGGGATGTTATCCTGGCATAACATCACTGCTGTTCACAGCTCTACTGTCATCATTATGACATATGAGCTTATGGCAGCTATGGCAGATCTTTTTCTTTGCATCTTCTCTTAAGAAACAAAAATATTTTTCCACACTAACAAAAACATTCTTTAAAATTATTTTTTTATTATAAAACAACAAGCCATTGTATAATAGGAATAATGCCCTCCAGGGTGGGTGTTATGCTGGGATAACATCCTGCCTCAGGTGTTGGACACCCTCGGCCATTGGCCTTGGGCCCAACCACCTGAGGTGGGATGTTATCCCAGCATAACACCCACCCTGTCAGGCATTATTCCTTTAGCGTCAGCCTGAGTATGGTATATCCCTGTCAAGGGGCTAGATTCCTCTAAGTTAATGACAGCATGGTCTAGGGGGAAAAAAACAATCTAAAATAATAACAGATCATCAAGTCATCAAATTGTTTAGCTAACATTATATCTCAGGATTCTGGAGATATTTTTGGAATCACTCAAGCTTTGTTCTCAGGAAAATATTGTTCTTCTACTGCCACCAGGCTGGTCATTTATTATTTATTTGTAGATTGGTGACTGGGAAAGACACACTAAGATGAAGCTGGTTTCCAAGAGTGGCCTGGGAGGAGGGATTACAGAGGGGAAGAAATGGGTTAGCCAATACAGGCAACTAATAAAAACAGTAAATAAGAATAGGATGAGCAGAGCTTTGGGAAGTGTACGAAAATAGGACATCCAAAAGGATAACCAAATATGGAGTGGGAATGAGCAATACAGTTAAATAAAACAATATAGTAAACAAGCATCGATTTATCTACAGATGGCAATCACAGTTCTCAAAAATATGACTGAAAGGAGTGCAGCAGTTTCAAGAGGCAGAGATATCCAGGATAACCAATGATTAGGAAGGAGGCAGAAATTGACTAGAGGATTGGTAGAGATGACAAGCAAAGACGGTGGGGGAGCAGTGGTTGGAGGAGGAAATCACAGCTGGTAGTGCAGCTCAGAGTGCATATGGAGGGGTGAATTCATGTATGGTACATCTGAATGCATGCACACATCTCAGCAGGGGTGGGACTATAGGAGAAATAAAATATGGAGGCCTCTTCTTGCTGATAAAGCTGTCCATCCAATGGCCAAACAGTTGCGGAGCACATACAATGGCCTTTCCCCATCTCCTGCAGATCCAGAAGTCTTCTGGAAGAGGAGTGGTAATGAGCTTAAAGTCAGCCCTGAGGAGGGATCTCCAATCAGGAAAGGGACCCACCTGAATATGGTCACATTCAAGGGTTCGGATAGAGCAATCAGTAGCAAGCTGCAGCTATTGCTGATGCCTACAGAGGTGCAATCAAGCATGGAACATCCCATTGTGTTAGACAGAAAAGGAAGTGCAAAAGAAGAAGGAAACCACTTTGGTTCTCAAATACAGTAGCAGAAAAGGTCAGAGCCAAAAGGCTGGCCTTCAGGAAATATAAGGGAACACAGCGGGATGAAGATAGGGAGGCATACCAAACTGCCCTAAGGGAAGCAGGTAAGGCAGTAAGGCAGGCAAAGTCCCAAACTGAGGAAACACTAGCACGAACAGTAAAAGAAGGTGACAAGACTTTCTATAGATACATTAGTGAAAGGAGAAAGTCCAGAGGGGGCATTGCTAAGCTTAATGGAGAAAAGGGAGCATGGGAGAGGAGGACCCTGTAAAGGCATCTATCCTAAATAGATACTTTTGCTCAGTATTTACTGAAGAGAAGGTAGGGCAGTGCCCACAGCTCAGCATCATGGACAGGAGGGAGAGAGGTGAGCACTACTCCCTTCACAAAAGAAAGGGTCCTACAAGAGCTACTAGCTCAGGTGGATAAGGCAATGGGACCTGATGGCATACATCCCAGGTACTTAAGGAGCTAAAGGAGGAACTAGCAGAGCCATTAGCAGAATTGTTTAGTGAGTCTCTGAGCACAGGAGAGGTCCCAGAAGACTGGAGAAGGGCTCATGTGATCCCGCCCACAAGAGTGGTAGCAGGGAGGAGGCGGGAACTACAGACCAGTCAGTCTTACCTCAGTAGTGGGCAAGATTATGGAGGCACTCTTAAGGAAAGGATAGTGCAACACCTGGAATCCATAGGGCACAGGATCCAAGACAGCATGGGTTTACAAAGGAAGGTCCTGTCAAACTAATCTCATAGATTTCTTTGACTGGGTAACCAGAGTGGTGGACCAAGGGGAGCAGTTGATGTCGCTTCACCTTGACTTCAGCAAAGCTTTTGACACTGTTCCACATAGAAGATTGATAAATAAGCTTAGGTAGGCTCGGGTGGGTCAGAAGTTGGTCAACTGGGTGGCAAACTGGTTGCCTGGCAGAAAACAGAGAGTGGTGGTAAATGGTATACAGTCAGAAGAGATGCAAGTCACAAGTGGGTACCTCAGGATCAGTCCTGGGGCCAGTCCTATTCAACATCTTCATTAGTGACCTCGCAGATGGACTAGAGGGTAAGGCTTGTCTGTTTGCAGATGACACCAAGATCTGCAACAGAGTAGATGATCCAGATGGGGTGGGCAGAATGAGAAGAGATCTGGATAAACTAGCAAATGGTCAGAAGAGTGGCAACTGGGATTTAATGCAAAGAAGTGCAAAATCATGCACATAGGGAAGAGAAACCCTGAAGCCACTTATAGGCTGGGAGGAGTTGCTAGCAGTCACAAAGGAAGAAAGAGACTTGGGCATCATCATCACTGATGACCTAAAATCATCCAAGCAGACCTCTAAAGCAGTAGGTAAGGCTAGGGGTGTTAGGGTATTAGTAGTATCACAAGTCGTAAGAGGGAGGTAATAATCCTCTGTACAAGACATTGGTTAGGCCCCATCTGGAGTACTGCATGCAGTATTGGAGGCCACACCTTCACAAGGACATTAACCAAATTGAGGCAGTCCAGAGAAGGGCAACCAAAATGGTGCAGGGACTGCATCAGAAGACATATGAGGACAGATTAACGAGCTCAATATGTATACCCTTGAGCAAAGGAGGGAGAGAGGTGATATGATCAGACATTTAAACACCTTAAGGGCATAAACAAGGTGAAAGAGTCTAACATGTTTAAATATAAGAAAAATAGCAGGACAAGAGGACACAGCATGAGATTAGAGGAGGCCGATTAAGGGGGAATGTGAGGAAATTCTTTTCACAGAAAGGGTGGTAGATGCATGGAATAGCTTACCACAAGAAGTGGTGGCTATGAATACAGTGCAGGGCTTCAAACAGGCATGGGATAGGCATAAGGGAGCAATACAAATGACTATGAATAGATAGGTTACTGACAGAGCAAAGGCCGATGGCACATTTATAAGGTAGAAAAAGAAATGGGCAGACTGGATGGGCCTTGCGGTCCTTATCTGCCGTCAACTTCTATGTTTCTATGTTTCTATGGAAGCTTGGCATGAGTGGGACAAGGCTCAAGAGAAGATTTTCAGGTGAAGGAAATGTATTCTGCAATATCACAGTATGCCAGCTTCACTATCTCATAAATCTAGTTACCTGTAACCCATTATTCCTTCCAGTTTGGAAGGAATTTTTTAGCTACTTTCTGGTGATGCATTTGCTTGCTACAAAGACAAAAAAAAGGAAAAAATACTGCACTTTGGTCAGTTTATTTTGTGTAAAGGCTTTTAGCAGTATATTTCATGTTAAATTGTTTATTTTCCTAAAAACCTTTTTAAATTGTTCAGCAGCGCCAAACATGGTTTTCCCAGCATACTAAATGTTTAAAAATAGTGGATATGCCATGGGCAGTATGAAAATTAACAGTTTATTTTTTGTTTCAGGTTTTGACCTCTGTTGACCTCATGAGTGGCATAGCCATGAATGAAGTCTATAGATGTCAAAATCTGAAGCAAAAAATAAATAGTTTATTACCACACTACCCATGGCATATGTTGTTTATGCAATGGGCAGTGTATGACATGCTTGAGGAATTTAGAGTTTGTTCACCAACTTTAAACATCATAATGGCAATTTTTTTTCTCACTTCACCAAAAGATTTTGTACCGTTACTAGCTGTCTCATGCTGGGATTTGTCATTTTATATCCGATGCTTCCAGGATGCTTCTGGAAACAAGTTGTTTATGGCTCAGTATGTCTTTCCTGGTGAAACTTTTGAAATAAATATCTCAGTGATGCACAACAAGTTGGAGTGCATGCGCCTAGTCAATCTACACAAGCATGTCTTAAAGTAAACATCACTCCAGATCAGGGGCCGAGTTGGATTCATTACTGTCTTTGGTGGTTGCAAGTGTTAGACCCGCTGATGGAAACTGCTGCTTTGATGTCTGGCAGCAGCCTTCAGTATCACTCAGTGTGCTGTGTATACTGTACTCTCTCACTTTCTGATAAATAAGGTACTTATTTGGATTTTGCTGATAGCAGGACTGAAACTGCAGTTTTGGGCAAAACTGACTTTTTCATATAATCCAAAAGCTCATGCATACAGAATTGCCATTCTAAAGTAGGTCAAGCTATGTACAAGGTTCAACTTAATATCTTACTGTAAGTGATATTCTCAGTGATGCACCTGCAGTGTACATAAACGCAGATGACACACTTCGAGTGTAAATAAATTATTTACACTTCAGATGTGTCATAACTGCAAATACACATGTTTATTTTGATTTTTTTCCCCATTGTATACATTTATTTATTTTGTTTATTTATTTGTTAACTGGATGGATGCTTTGACCCCAGTGACCATTTTCAGGTGCTGTGCAGATCATAAAGATTGCACAACCAAGCTAAAAAACAAGTACCTAAGATGCATTGTGCAGAAAGTTATTACAAAACATTAAGTGACACAAAAACAAAGATACAGAGAATGACTAATGGGGTAAAAAGTACCATTAGTGTAGGCAGTTATAGTATACAGAGTCTTTATGGCAGTGTGGTACCTAACAAAAACTATCATAACAAAAACAAATTCCAGAGTCAATGTGGCTCCCCTGGTGTCACAGCAAGACAAGGGGGTGGGAGCAGATATATTCACCTATGGATTGGTTATCTTAACTTTAAGAGGGGCATTTACAGGTAAGGGTAGCAATAAGGGAGCCTGAAGTGGAATTTAAATTGGGGTGTGATCCCAGGATCCATAGCCCATTAGATAGGCTCTTCCAAAGACTTTGGGCAGCTGCAGAGAAGGCCTTTTTGCCCATCCATGCAGTAAATTTTGGACATTCTAATAGTAGTCTGGTAGAGGACAGTAGGCCTCAATGACAGGGCTTTTGCATGAGTAGGGGGAGAGGGCTGACAACTCTTAATGTGACAACTCTTTATCCCTGATGGATTTGTCAATAAGGCGGCCTAGGAAGTAATCACAGTGGGCCTGAGTGTGAGCCAACTTAGGGCTTGGTAGAGGGAACAGTGGTGCATTGAGTAAGGGGCCATTGAGACAAATGTACATACACTGTTGTATGTTCTGATGAGTCTGGAATGGCAGGAGGATGAGGTTTGCATGTAGACAGGTGAAGAGTAGTCCAGAAGGGGAGTAAGGGGCCCTGGGCAATGGCAAGGCTTACTTCAGAGTTGATGAAGTCCTTGAGCCAGAAGTCAACACCTAGTCTCTGGTTCACATGCCAGACTGTGTGTCCAAAATGATCACAGAATGTCTGAGAGGGTCTAGGGTGACTCCCAGACACTTGAATGTAGTCACAAGCTCCAGGGGTGAGCCATCAGGGGACACAATGTGAAGGGGATAGGAAGTGCCCACCTGGCTAGTCTGGGTTTGAGCTGAACAGCATGGCTTTAGTCTTCTGGGTATTTACCAAGAGTCTGTCAGCAAGAAACCATTTTTGGGTGGTGTCAAAACATTCTGTGAGCATGGATGATAGTTTGGCTGGGGTCTTTGCAGTATGATAAAATATAAGGTTATTGGCGTACAGTAGTGAATTGCATATGAAGTTATCCTTGGGGAAGGAGTTGATGAACATGAAAAACATGATGGACCTGAGTATGGATCCTTACATGTCCCCAATTTGGACAACTTGGGTGCTGAAATTTGCCCCCCATGTAGACCACCCGGGCACATCTCAATAGGTGGTTGCAAAACCATGCCATGGTCATGGTGGAGCATGCAGCACAGCCAAGCTTACCTAGTGCTATATTATTGTTCACCAGGTTGAAGCCTTGGAAAGATCCACAAAGATGGTGCCAGTTAGTTTGCCCTCATCCATGCTGCTGAGAACATGGTTTGTGAAGAATCCCAGTGCAGTAGTGGTTCTGTGGCCTTTCCAAAAGTTGTGTTGTTGGGGAGAGAGGAGGCTGTGTTTAGACACATGGGCTGAGATTTGCTGATTAACAACCCATCGAGGATTTTGCTCTGGTGGGAGAGGATGGTGGTTGAGTGGATTCTCAATGATGGTAGGGCCACTGGACTTGAAAATGAGGATGACTCGGGCTTACTTCCAGACCAGAAGAGTGGAGGAGGGGTAAGGAATAAGTTAAATACTGTTGCCACAGGTTTGGGAATAATGTGGGTGACAAGTTTTAGAAATCTCAGGCAAAGACCATTGCTGCTGGAGGGGGAGGGTCATTAAGAGCTTGCAGATTTCCTGCAAGGAAATGGCCTTAAAGTGAAAGGGTGGAACACTGGGGTTGTCAGTGACCTGACCAGTAGGACAATGGGTGGGGTCCTTTGGAGATGTTTCTCAAGGTAATCAGATATGTCTGTGAATTTGGTATTAAGGGTAATTTGGTATTAAGAGGCTTCAGCAACATTAGATGGGCCAGTTAAGAATCCTGCCCTAGTATTTAGTCTTATGTCATTCTGTTTGGTCCAGGATGTGATTAGGGAATTCACAGTTGACCACATATTTTGGGGTTGCCAAGGTTCTGGGTTTGAAGGTTTTTGAGGCACTCAGACTTGCGTAAATTGATGGGGGTTGGATTTATGTGCTGCCCATTTGGCATCCCTTTCCCTCATTTTTCTTGAGGAGGTCTTTGGAAAGCCACCTCATATTACCACTCTGCACTATCCAGGTGGTTAGTGGGTAATGCCTGTCCTGGATGGTGGTTAGGGCTGCTGTGAGGAAACCCAGGGTCAAGATAATGTCAGGCAATGTTGTTTATTTAAACATTTGATAACTGGTAAAGGCACACTGAGCCAAGGCTAATTTCCAGGTGTGGCCCAGAGAAGGGTGAAGGGATATAAAGTAGAAAATACATAATAGATACATGAGATAAATATACAGTTGCATAAGTTATACAACAAAGTATTGTACATTCAGATGGACTATATACAAATAGTATCATACAATTCTGAGGATTAGATTACTATCCACAAAAAAACATTTGCCATGAAGCTGGGCATGTGAGTGGCTAGGAGCAGGTGCAGGTGGGGCATGGAAGTTGTCAGATTTGATATTTGAAGCAGTTGTGAGAGGATGAGTTTCTTAGGAGAGGTGTAAGTTGGTTCCATAAAGAGGGGAGTCTGTAGGCGAAGATTCATTTGCCAGTGGATGAAAAAGGTTTGAGAAGGAAGAAAGAATGGGAGTCCCTTGAGTCCAGTGAGTATGGGGAAATGACAGCTGGTGTTAGCATCTCTGCTAGATAAGAGGGGAGCAGGTTGAACCAGAATTTAGAGACGAAGAAGATGGAGTGGCCGAAGCAGTGATGGGATGGGGATGGTATTCTGAGGGAAGAAAGGAGAGTGCAGTGGTGAGTTCTGAGAGGGGAATTTATGGCAAAGTGGCAGAAAGCATAGAGAAGAGAGTCGAGCCTGGATAATGAGGAGGAGGAGGGGACAGTGCCATACAGTATGTCAGCGTAGTCGAAGATGGGAGTGATAATTTTTCTAATACTATGCTATGCTAATAATGAGCATATAACGGGTAACGGGAATGTGTGCAGGACTGGGCAGTTGACCGACCTTATATCAGTGAACAGGTGAGGAGCATCATATTTTGAGAAATCTCTGAAGGTCAAACATTTGGAGGGAGGGGAATGGGGAGCTGGAGGACAATATGCAGAAAGTTGGAGAATGGTCACTGATGGAGTCAGATACTATCTGTAGGAACCTATCTTCCTGATTAATCAGTATCCAGCCCAGGAGGGAATGGTTAGAAGAACGGATGTTTTGACGGGTTGGGGAGTAATGAGTTGGATGAGACTGAGCTGTTTTAACATTTCTCAGAATTCTGTTTGGATTCTGCATAGCCAATTCAAGTTAAAATCTCCCAGCATAATGATCTCCCTAGAGGGGGCGCTATGACCGATGTCATCCAGAAAATTGGACAGGCCAATTAAACCACCTTTTGGAGAATTTAGGTGCAATTGCTATAAATATTTTTGCTGACCAATGGGACATTTCAATAGTACTGAGCTACTAGGTGTGCTGCTGAAGGCCAGGGTGGCACTTAGGGTTTTTTTGAAGTAAAGTAGGAATCCACCACCTTTTTTTGGTCCCAAGTGTGTCTTGCCTTATCAGGGAGAAACCATTTAAGGTGCAGCTGGAATCAGGGGTGGTAAGCTTGAGCAACATAAAATGTCTATCTATGTAAACAGGGTGAGGTCAGCTGAGGGGGACGTCACCAGTTGAGTCCCCCAGGGCTTAGTTTTGGACAATATATTCATCAGTCACATCAGTGTAGGAATTTAGGGAAAGCTTGCCCGCTTTGCTGATGATACTAAATTAGGTGGCAGGGTTGACAGCAATGAGGCTTTTGGGGACCTTCAAATGGACCTGCAGAGGCTGGAAAGATGGTCTAAAGACTGGCAACTGAGGTTAAGTGCAAAAAAGTGTAAGGTGATACATCCAGGCAAGGGAAACCCGAGAACCGAATATTGTCTAAATGGGGTCAAACTTGACTCCTCGCAGGAAGTGAAGTACCTAGGGTCATCATTAGTGACTCCCTTAAACAACAGCTGACACCATTGCAAAAACTTTGGAAAACATAATGTTTGGACACAATTCAGCTTGTGTTTCATATACCTTCTATAGATTTCTCCCCTTCATAGTTTATTACTGAAGAAATTACCACAAAAACACAATCTTTATCACTTAGAGTTTATTTATTTATTTACTTTTTGCTTATAGGATGGATGCACTAGCCATAAATAACCATTTTCAGGCATGGCCCGGGAGGTTACAGGAGTAGTCAACAACAGTAGTATAGCAAAATAACAGGATAATTGCAATCATCTGCCTTTATAGCTTATTTTCTACTTGAAAATATAATGCTCTGTTGTGACTTTTCAGTCTGTTGCCATGGGAATAACTGTGATGTCACAAGGAGAGTATTATGGCATCAGTTTGGGGAGAAGCAATAGGAGCTGATGAACACTCATGGAGCAACTATCCTGTTTTCATGTATATTATCTCAGTAATAAATAATGGGGCTATGAAATACAGTGCTAATGAGAAATATAAACTGCTTTGTTTCCAAATATTATGTTTTTGAAAGTTCTTCTTGAGGCATTGCTGGGTCTTTAAGCAATCCAACCAATGTAGCAGAGCTTACAGCAAGGCCAGCAAAATGTTAGGGTGTATAGGGAGGGGGTTGATAGCAGAAACAAGGAAGTGATCCTGCAACTCTCTAGGTCCCTGGTGAAATCTCACTTGGAGTACTGTATTCACTTTTGGGGTTCTCACCTTAGGAAATACAAGGATAGGCTGGAGGTCTTACAGAGGAGGGTGACCAAGATCATACAGGCAGGGGCTCTAAGGGCGTTCGAATGAGGAGCACCTAATAAAGGAACAAACCATATACTCTCTTGAGACTAGGAGGGAGAGAGGAGATATGCTTGAGATGTTCAAGTTCCTGATAGGCATAAATAAGGTACCCTACTCATATCTTTTCAATAGGGCCCCCACCTCAACAAGTAGAAGTCACGAATGGAAACTGTGGGGAAGAAGCTTCAAAAGGCAACATAGGAAACACTTCTTTATGGAAAGGGTTGTGGATCCCTGGATTAGGCTTCCTGTTGAGGTGGTGGAAGCAAAGACTATGACAGCATTCAAGTTGGGATGGGACAGATTCAGATAGGGGGCCAGGTCCTGAGGTCACTAGCAGGTCTCTGAAACTCATGGGCAGACTTGATGGACCCTTGGTCTCTTTCTGCTGTCATTTTCTATGTTTCTATGTTTCTGTGTTTCTATTTTACTTATAAATCACCTTTCATGGTGATCAAGGTACTGCCCAGAACAGGGCACAGTCATAGATGTAACAATTAACTATAACTAACTAAGTTACTAGCATAAGAACATAATTTAAAAACAAGAACCCCAGTAACTAACTAAATAGATAACCAAGAATTTGCAGGAATGCATTAATCAATAAAAAGTTTGATTAAAAAAAAAACAGAGTCCCAGTTCTTCATTACTATTACTAGTGTCTAGTGGTCACACAGATCACTTTCTGCCAGTGTGACCTATGCAACCCCGTTGAGGCACCTTGTGTATGCAAACACCACTTTGGTCTCATGGGAACGAAAGGAGGAGTTGTCATTCATAAATATGTTGAGCCTCCTGCAAGCATGCTCACCTGTTGCTGTGTGTGCTCCTGCTGTAACTGCCTGCCAAAATTGGTGGTAAGGTAACAGGATGCAGGTGTGCTTTTTGGGGGAGTGTGCCTGCTGTAACTGCTTGCCAAAATAGGTGGTAAGGTAACAGGATGCCGATGTGTTTATGGAGAGGGAAGGGAATGATATAGCACTGGATGACAAGCTTGGGTGTGTAAGAGTGTCCTTTAGACACCAAGGATGTGTGCCACAGGGGGATAGTTGATGTGGATACCATTGGCACCAGAGATTGCTTTGAACAAAGGGGGGGGCATTCTAAATGGCTATATTCCTGGCAGCACCAAGGTAGTGCAGCTTTGGGCATCGTGATGTGTGCCAGGCACATGACATAGTACAATACTGTGCCACAAAACAGGGTATGTGAAAGGTATGAGCAGGTGTAAACCCCATTTGTACCTTCTAACATCTGGACTGTAGGTTTGCATTTTGCCACACTCATAGGAGAGACTCCTCCCACTGCAGTGCAGTGTAACTCCATTTGGGTATCATAGGTTTAGCTGACTGTGCAATGTTACCACCCCTGACTGTGGCTTGGAATTGGGCCCAGGACTTCAAGATTTTGTTAACTTAGACTCCAGACTTTCCTGGCAGAAGATGTGTTCCATAAAATTGGACCAATGACAACAAAAAAAGGCATCCTGATGATTTTAACCTTGAAGGAGATGCCCAGAGAATCTATTTTCTCCTGGAACATATCACTGTCAGTAGAGTGAGGATCCAGAAAGAGAGAGGGTTGAGAGAGATGAGTCTAGTTAGGTACTTCTATATTAGGCTAACATCAATACCTTAAAACTGATCTGTCACACAGAATTCCCCTATGGCCAAGTGGCAGTGCATTTCAGTGCTGTACAGGTGATTAGGGGTTGGGAGCAGACATAGGTAACTAGCATCAAGGGCAAGCCAGGGCTGAGGTATCTGTTAAACAAAGCCATCCGAGCACTCCAGTCCAAGTGAAGGTGCTTCTGGCTGCTGTACTCTTGTACTGTGGACAATCACAAAAAAAAAAAAAATAGAAGTGCAACCCCACTGAGGTAGCCATGTTTGTAGGGTGATACTTATTGAGTTTTCTACATATCGCATCTTTTTGGCAATAAAATAGTTTAATCATTTACAATGAGTGCGCTGCTTTTTTTATTTTGTGGATGAGGTATGTGATGTTGGCCATGTGCCTCAGCTTAAGGAGTGCCAGCGCAGTGTTCCAGCACCACAGTGACCCGACAGAGGGTCAGGGAGCTTGCTGCATTATGGGTGCATGTTATGCCATGCTGCCACAGGCTGAGCCCATGCTGTGTGGAACATGGAAGAGGGCGGGAGAGTACAACATGATGTAAACACCCAGTCTTCATCAGAAAGATGGATACCAGTACACTGTGACACAACATCATTCTGCCTGCTGCCTGTTCTTCCAGATTGCACAGGGACTTCAGGAAGAGGACAAGCCTCCTCTTAAGCCCCTGCCATGGAGGGCAGAACAACTGGGTACCAGAGCAGTTATCAGGTTACTGGCAGACGTGGTGGGGTGTCACTACTATATGAGGAGGGTGAAGTGAGACTGGCTGTGAGACAACCTTACTGGGGGGGGGAGATCTGTCACTTTACAGAGAAAAAAGAGGGGGGTCTCACAGCCAACGAAAGCCATAGCATGTTGTAAAAATTAATGGCAGTAAGGGAAACAATGGCACACTTTTGGAAAAACACAGTTTAGAGTCAAAAAGTAATATATAAATTAATGGGTAGGTGATGTATGAAGTGCGATATCACAGAGGACCTGACAAAGTACTGCAGCCAGCAGAACAAAACATTAGGCTTGTGGAGTCATGGGCATTGTTTGCCATCCTCCTGTTCATCTCCTTCCTCATGTGAGTGCATATATAATGTATTAATACCGGAAAGTGGCCACTCTTCACTACTGTGGTTATCAGATAAAAGAAGTGCATGAGTTTACTATGATGCCCTTGACTTTGACATAGCTGGCAGTGTAGCCATGGGGTTAGACAATGAGCTGAGAATGAGCTTTGTACATCCAGCAGACTTGGTTTGTTTCCCACAACTTCCACTTGCATACTGTGTGACCCAAAGCAAATTACTTAATCTTTCTGTGCTCCTGAAAAGCACATAGGAATGAGCTTCAACTCGGGGGGGCGGGCCTGATTTTAAAAACATTTAGACTGATTACCTATTTACCTGATTATGTAACCTAAGTAACATACAAACTACTATATTATGTAACCTAAGTGTATCTATGTTAAATGTTCCTTTTACTGCACCTGTAATGTTATCCTGATTTAATCTGCACTCTAATAACTGTCTTGATGTCTGCCCTCCCTGCGATGAGGTGCCTTTGTAAATGAGTCTCTGACTCAAAGGTTGTAAACCTTATTTGCAATGAATAAAGAATAAAGAATGAATGATGCAAGGGGCTTGCATCAAAACAGTTTGACTCAAGAGGTGACTTGTATCACAGAATCAAATGTGATTTTACAGTGCAGCCTGTGCCAGATCCAGACACTGCTGCTCCAATCCCTCTTGTGCCAGAGTTGCGTCAAACAACCCAGTGCACCAGTTGCAAGGGGGGCTTGAGTCACAGAGGGGCTGCAACATCCCCTTTTTGGGGATTTTACAAACTCCATTGTGGATGCAGCAAGGGTCACCACTTAGACCAACCAGAAGGTGGTCTAAATGGCTTGTGCCAGTGGGATGGGACCTTACTGGGGGCAGTAGGAGTGCACTAGGGGCATGAAGGTGGTAGTGGGGGTGTTAGTGGAGAGCTGTGCAGAAATTGACTTGTGGCAGCACCCGTTGGGGTGCATATGCTGTACAGTGTGACTGTCAGTCATATACATTCATATGAAAACCACCCCTGCTCACTGATGTCCTCCATGAAATAGCCAACGATTTGCCCCTGGTGGTCTAGCGGACCTCCCACATCCTTGATCTCCACCATTATTTAGTATATACCCTTTCCTGGTGGCATAGCAGACTCACTCCCTTCCTACGATCACCCCCATATATTATGATTTAACTGTCCCTAATGGTCTAGTGGAATTCAGGCCCCTCCTGTCTTTAATGTTTTATTGGTTAACATAATATAACGTTTATATGTTTTTTTTATTGACTACTTGTTTGTATTGTTCATATTTATTTTTTTTTATGTGTAACTTAGATAATTACAGGACTGTCTTGTGAACTGGATCGATAAAGTCCAAAATGGCATAGTCCTGTATAAAAATAAAGTTTTACCATACCACACCATATCAACAGGTAGTGTCCCACCACCCTACTCCACTTCCTGAATTGGAGCTAGCTACTAACACAGCCCTCCTTTCACCACCACAGCTGGCCACCAACTGAGCTCACAATGAGCATGTACTGTATACAGTACGCACTCATTGAATGACAGCAGCAGCAGTCTAAGATCTCTTTAAAAATTGAGTCCCATGTGTTTTACTTGGAAAAGAATTCTAACATTGAGAAAAGTGCAATTCTATGGAATTCCATAAGAAGACAAATATTTCTGCACACTGTAGAAATAAAATAAGGTGACCGTCAAACCTCAGAAAACTTGGATAGTCTTGGGAGGGTACGCCTTGTACCCATTGTCACAAACCCAGTCAGCAAGTCAGCCCTCTACTCCTAAAATGCCAACCTCCGAGCACAGTCTTGTGAACAGTTAACATAAACAGGGTAACCCTCCTGTCTGTTTTGTGGGTTCAGATCAACCTTTGGTCTCAATTCTTGGAGGGATTCAAACTGTGAACCTCTTGCTAGCATACCCAATGCACAGGCTCAGATATTTCTGCCTTCGGGGGCCAGATATCTTTGCCTATGGGCACCTAGCCAGGTGTACAGAAATGAACCCTTAAAAACTGTAATAAAAGACCTCAGATTTAAAATGCTCACATTTTTCCAGTTTGGTATCACCATTCAAGCTTATGTACAGTGTCTGCTTTAACCATACATACTCCACTTGTAAAAGAAAAGAAATCAAAGATAGACCAAGAAGGCTCTAAAAACAGAGTTTTACTAAAATAGATAAAAATATGTAAAACACAAAATACAGAACTATTATATCACAAGAACCATACAAATATTTTAAAAGAACCAGGTTTAAACAGTGCAATTCCTACTACAGTACTTACATTTGTCTCTCTCTCTCTTTCTCTCTCTCTCTCTCTCTCCCTAAATACCTGCTTAAAGTGCTCAAAGATGTTTCTTTGTCAGAGTCTAGATAGAAGTGTGTCCTTGAAGTAAAACAGAATATTGTCTAAAAGCTGGCTTTGCCCACCTCTTTGCATGAGATCACCTAGCTCCTCCCTGTCAGAATATATATGTATAAATAAAATCTATCCAAAAACAGGATGTCTTTTCAAAGTATTAAATTCCATAATCCTCAGCACAATTCATTTTCTTCAAATGATTTTCTTTGATCTGTGAGCAGTATCCCCTCTCACACAGACATCAAAGTATTTATGATTTTGCATCAGTGTAATAAACCTGGTTTACCTCTCAAAACATCATAAAAGGGATACGGATGTCTCTCTTATCAGTTAAAGCTATAATTAACTTGGAAAGGTATGTCATTAGCTTCTGGCCTGACAGGTAACATCTTGTATCTAAAGCCTGTGTGTGTGTGTGTGTGTGTGTGTGTGTGTGTGTGTGATCTCACATGCTGTTTCAGCATTTCTCAAGAGATACAGTCCATAACCCATTTTTATGCTACAAAAAATGATACAGTGATCAGAATCTGCTGTACAAGTGTCACACCCATTGCATATATACTTAAGGGTAGCTGGTCCATTCCACTGGGGTGTCAAACAGACGAGGCATACTGAGGAGTCCAGGTAGGACGAAACACGTGTCTATGTCTTCTGTTAGCATCCTTTGCAAACTGTGTGAGAGGCCTTTTGGCACCATGCAATTCTGCTTAAAGTTGGACCAGCATAACATTCTGTGGTGATTTGCATATGCAGCCCATGATGGTTTGCATTGTGGGGGCATGTGTGATTTTATATATATATATATATATATATATATATATCACCTTATTTTGGACATATGAACAGGATGTGATATGCTACTGTAATTGTGGTCCAAAAACACTTATTTGGTAATCTTTCCACAATGATCCCTACTAGAGATGATGAGTCTCCTATCTAATTTGTCAGAGAGAGAGAGAGAGAGAGAGAGAGAGAGAGAGTTGCCTCTCTGTAGTAAGATTTGCATTCTATTGGTGTTTTGCTCTCTTTGGCAGTGTGCGCTGCTATTCAGCAGGCACACATTTTTTCAATGTTGGTAACTGACCCCTGCCTTACCTTTGCAGACAGCTAGTATCTACCATCTAATTATCATCTTATTCTACTACTGTAGCATTTATATTTGACAGTTGATTATGCAGTTCTGCTGTTGTGACTGGAGAGCACCTTGGCAATCATCTTCAATTGCATTTGCCAACATATAGTATTTGCTTACAGTGGAACAAGCATCCTCATACTTTCATAAATTTGCATCTTGTCTGTGACATGCCTTGAAAGGGGTGGAGCTTGTATAGCAATTGCATAGCAGAAACTGGACCTTTGCGATGGGAGCATATGTCAGGGATGGGTGGACCAGCCTGCTGCTCTTCAGAACCTCCTGGGACCAGGCTGACTCTGCTCTGATTGGGAATACCAAGCCTTTCATGGCTTGACCCGAGTTGCCAAGTTGGCCTGGTTCGAAGATATGGTCTGGTCCAGTACTTGATGACGCAGGACAGGGAAGCTGGATTACAGGCAGCAGCCTGTTCCATGGATGTCTGTGTGGCAGGGAGTTGGACAGGGACATATCTTAGGGTTATGGGGAAGGTACTGTAACCCAGATGAACTAATGCAGGTCAGCAAGCAGCAACAGGTTACAGGCAGCAAAAAAAATTACTAAATAAATAAATAAATAACTCTCGCCACCAGTTCTACAATGGAAGTCCTTATACAAAGGTCAGGGCAGGGTACAGAATTTAAAAAAAAAAGTGTTTTTTCTATCTCTGATGACTACTCCTGAGTGCCTGGACCCTCACATGACCCCTCACATGACCAACAAAGGCAAACACTCATGATGCTGGGGCACTGAAATGAGACAACCTATTAGAGTCTTTTTTCTGTGACTGACTCATGCTTTAGCCATTCCTGTGTGTCAGCCACCACAGGACATCCCACATGAAACAATGTATCCAGTTTCTTTGGGGCTTTGTATTGAAAGGAGACAGTTATGTGTGTGTACAGACTCTACAGTAAAAGAAGAAATGAAACAACATTTTCCTTCATCAGAAAGAGAGAGGGGGAAGGGGAGAGAAAGAAAGAGTAGAGAGATTAACAAATTCAACAGCAGACAACAGCAGAGTGCAGATGTTGCAGAGTACACCACAGTAAAAAAAAAAGGAAAAAAGAAACAACTTTTTTTGTTAGTTACAAAAAGAGATAGAGAGATAGAGAGAGAGAGAGAGAGAGAGAGAGCAATGAATTCAACAACAGACAACAGCAGCAGTGTGCAGACAACAGCAGAGTGTAGACATTTACTTAGTTTTAGAAAAAAATAAAGGGAACATGAAAGGGATTGGGGTACTACTAAAAGCATGGCCTGCAGTCTGCAGTGCCATGACCTGATGCAGGTACAGTTCTCATGAAATCCCCCAGCAACAAAAAAATATATAGTAGTGATAGGTTAGGCTAAGTATTAGTTTCAGTTAGTTTTTCTTGCAAAATCAACAAAATTGAAAAAAAAAGTCTAAATATCACTAATGTACAGCATCCAGCAACTTAATCATTCTTTTTCATTTTGAAAAAATATTAAAATAAAATAAGCAAATATTAAGAAAGTAAGAACTAATAAGGGGAGCAGACAGGACAGAGGAGGACTCTGTCTGAAGGACATAGTGCCTCACTAATTCTGAGTGGGGTTTTATAGTGCTATACAGATTTTGAAGGGGGGGTCACATCTCAGACTCTGTGTTGCTCATCTTTGTGTCTGAATAGGTTAAGTTTTTTTTTCAAGTTCGAGTTTATTGTAGGAAAGCTCCATTGAGTAAGCTCATTCACAATGAGATCCTAGTGCACAGAAGGTGGTACAATATCAAAAGTTTTACATGGTGTAGTTAAAAAAACAGTAGCAGATAAACAAGGAAAACAAAAGAAACAGGCTTGATGAAATCGTGTACAAACATTGCCTAAAATACATACAACACAATAATCAGTCAAAAAACAGGTCATGGCGTAGACATGAGGCTGGATGTGGCATTACATGGCAGGATGCATAAAAGAAGGGGAGCAGCAAATAGCAGAGCATAAGTGCATAATAGACATGAGAAATGGAGCTGAAAAGGAGGGAGAGCTACAGGAAGGAGTGGGGAGTGGTGTAGCAAGAAGGTCAACTATTGGGACAGTGCAGGAAGGGTAGGAAAGGAGTTTAGAGGTGAGGGGGAGGGAGAAGTCATGAGGTAGGCCCTCTGGCAATTGCACATATCCGTGAGGTGCCTTTCAGTGAGTGACTTGAAGACATCAATCTTGATCAGGCCAGTGAGTTTGACAACCGACTGCAGACGGTTCCAGGCCATGAGGAGGAAATGCGAAATAGCTCCTTCATCAACGGAGGTTCAAGCTCTAGTGACATCCAGAAGGAGAAAGGCAGATTTCCTTAGGGAGTAAGTGCAATGCGAGATATTTAATAGGGAGGAGATATAGGCCAGGAGTTTGTTATGTAGTGCTTTGCGAGTCCAGGTGCCAAGGTGAAGCAGACTTCTGGTGGCAAGGAATGTCAATCCCACCAGCAAGTGTAAGTCACAGTAGTGTGTCCTGGGTGGTGAATTTGTAATGAACTGAAGGGTACGATGGAAGAGAACATCTAGCCCGTGCAAGCTGGTCATCGATGTACAGCTGTATATGATGTCACCATAATCAACGAGTGGAAGCAAAGTTGCCTGGATGAGTCTGAGTTTTACTTCAGCTGGGAAGAGTGCTCTGTGTCTGAAAAAGAAGCATCACCTGGCTTTAAGCTTGGCAGAGAGGCAGTCAATGTGGGTGTTAAAGGATAGTCTGCTGTCAATCCAAACTCCAAGATATTTGAATTTGTCAACAGCTTCAAGTGGTTTGTCGAGGGATGTAGTGACCTTTACAGTGTCAGCCTTGGTATCGATATGGGGGGGGGTGTTGTTGTTGTTTATTATTTATTGTTTATTTAGATCCAGGATTACAATTACCTTTGAGCCAAGGCTGTTTTACAAAGGTTCCACGTCAGGAGAGTACATACATGTTAAACATGTTAAACAAGGGCATACAACATTAAAGAGAGCATACAACCATATTCAACAGCTCAGGTACGGCATCATGGTAAATAGGATACATGAATAACACATACAAAGAATCATTTTAGAAACCTAGAAGAAATCAGAGAGGAAGGGTGAGAGGATAGAGGGGAGGCAGCCAAAAAAGAGACTAGAGCAGCTCACGCCATTGTCAAAGAACATCAGAGGGCAGTGGTTGATCTCAATGGGGAAGAGGGAAGTTAGGGCTGGCAGTCACATGAGCTGGGGTCTGTGAAATGATGATGGAGGCTTGATTTGAATATGCCCAGTGAGGAGGTGGAGGTGATGTGAGTGCTAAGGGCATTCATCCAGCTGGGTGCACAGTGTGCAAAGGATCTTTGGCCCAGAGTGGTGCAGCATCAGGGGACCTGTAGAAGCTGAAAGTTCAGACCCTCTGGTGTTACGAGGATTAGTGCTTGGGCACAGGAGGGCTTGGACACTTGGTGGAGTAAGGCCCAAAGTAGTTTTTTTTTGCCATCAAGCAGGTAAGGTACTTTATGCAGTTAGCAAGTTGAAGCCATCCCATTTGAGCGTAAAGCTCACACGTATGTGTGAGTCGGTGGGATCCAGTAAGCAGTCGATAGGCCTTGTTTAGGGAGGCCGCTAGGTGCCTAAGGGTGGTAGTAGAGGCAGAGCCCTAGATTACGAGGCCATAGTCTATGACGGAGACCACAGAGCTCTGGATAACAATCTTCAGTGCTGCCTGGGTAATATGCGTTGTTGTGAGTAAGTTGTAGCAGAAGAACATTGTGGGGTTTTTTTCGCATGGAGCAGGAGTTTGGCACTGATAAGGTTACGTTCAAGTTGAAGGAAGTCTTTTCTTACAAACTTCTATGAGGGTGGACTTGGATGAATAGAGTTCTGTATCATCTGCAAAGAAGTGAAGTTTAGAGTTGTTGACATTAGAATTAAGGTTGTTCATATAGATAGAGAAAAGGATTGGTCCTAGAAGGGAACCTTGGGGGATGCCTCTAGTGATGGGAAGGGGGGTTGGTAGAAGACCGTCTGCTTTTACCTGCTGCATGCATCCTAAGAGGTAGCTGGATGACCATCAGAAGGTAGAGGGGGTGGCACCAAGGTTTTAGAGGCTATGCAGGGATAGGGTGCGGTCAACAGTATCGAACACCTTGCTCAAGTCGAGGAATATGGCCCCAGTAATTTGCTTAGAATTCCAGGCAGAGAACCAGTCATTGATGACTTTACCCACGGCAGATATAGTGCTGTGGTTATGTCTAAAACCCAACTGAACTGGAATAAAGAGGTAGTATGCTTCAATGTGCTCCTTTAGCTGGTGATATATGAGTTTTTCAAGAATTGTGGAGAGTACAGGGAGATGGAAATGGGTCTGTAGATATTAGGATCAGAGGAGTCCCTGAATTTAAATAGCGGCAGTACGTGGGCTGATTTCCAGCAGGAAGGGACAGTGGCAGAAGAGATAGATAAGTTAAAGATGTGAAGGATGGGGGCAGTGAGCTAACAGTAGCCAAATTTAAGAAAGATGGGGTCAATCCCATCAGAGCCACAGCTCATTTTGGTGTCTTGACTATAAAGGTAGTCTTCTACTTCCTTTTATGTTAAATGTAGTAGCTGGAGGGGGTGCAGCAAGGGGGGGGGTTCGAGTGTGACGGCAGAGGGCAGTGAGGGTTAGGACAGTCCTGCATGGGGTGAGAAGTCGAAGGCAAGCCTGGCAGTGGGAAAATGAGAGTTTATACTCTCAAGAATGAAGTTGCGCCAGCCCAGTGGCACTGAGGGTTGAGGTGCTGGACGCCACACCTTGCACTAGGCCGGCCACCCAGGTTAGAAACATAGAAACATAGAATTTGATGGCAGATAAGGACCACTTGGCCCACCTAGTCTGCCCATTTTCCTACCTAACAGATACGCTGAAGATCCTAATTAACCAACGGCTTACTTCCTCCTACCCCCCTACTAGGACTGCCTTATGTCTCTCCCATGCATTCTTGAATTCCCCCACTGTTCTTGACTCCACAACCTCCTCAGGGAGGCTGTTCCATGCATCCACAACCCTCTCTGTGAAAAATATTCCTCACATTACCTCTAAGCGTCTCCCTCTATCTTCAAATTTTGCCCTTGCTCTTGCACATCTCTTTTTCTGAAAGATGCCACCCTCTTGGACTTTGTTGATTCCTTGAGGTACTTGAAAGTTTCTATCATGTCCTCTCTCCCTCCTTTCCTCAAGGGTATACATATTAAGCTCCTTTAGTCTTTCTTCGTATGTCTTCTGGTGCAGACCCTGCACCATTTTGGTTGCCCTCCTCTGGACAGCCTCCACTCTGTCTATATCTTTGCAGAGATGGGGTCTCCAGAACTGCACACAGTACTCCAGATGGGGTCTCACCAACTGTCTGGCCAGAGGGATAACAACTTCCTGTTTTCTACTATTGATGCCTCTCCCTATGCATCCCAGTATCCCCCCAGCCTTTCTTACTGCCTTCTCACATTGCTTGCCCACCTTTAGGTCATCTGATATAATTGGCCCCAGGTTCCTTTCCATTTTTACTGTTGTCAGTATCTCAGCCCCCATTGTGTACTCTTGCCCTGGGTTTTTGTTTCCCAGGTGCATTACCTTGCACTTCTTTGCACTGAATCTGAGCTGCCATACATTTGACCATTCCTCCAACCATGCCAAGTCCCTTCTTATCCTTTCCACTCCATCTGGTGTATCAACTCTGTTGCAGATCTTTGTGTCATCTGCAAAGAGACATACTTTTCCTTCCAGTTCCTCTGCAACGTCACTTATAAAGACATTAAAAAGGACCGGTCCCAGTACTGAACCCTGCGGTACCCTGCTAGTAACCCTCCTTTCTTCACTGTGGACTCCATTTACTACTACCCTTTGCGTCCTGTTGTCTAGCCAATTTTTTATCCAGGCTACCACCTTGGGACCCACTCCAAGGCTGGCTAACTTGTGTATTAATATTTTGTGTGGGACTGTATCAAATGCCTTGCTAAAATCTAGGTAAGCCATGTCCACAGCCCCTCACTGGTCTACTACTTTGGTCACCCAGTCAAAGAAATCTATTAGATTCGTCTGACACGACCTTTCCATCGTGAATCCATGTTGCCTTGGGTCCTGTGCCCCACTGGCCTCTAGGTACTCAACAATTCTTTCCTTCAGAAGTGATTCCATCATTTTACCTACCACTGAGGTCAAACTAACAGGTCTGTAGTTTCCTGCCTCTGTCCTGCTCCCACTTTTGTGAAGAGGAATCACATCTGTCCTCCTCCAGTCCTCAGGTACCACCCCATCCTCCCATGATTTGTTAAAGAGAGTAGTCAGCTGTGTCATTAGTTCTACCCTTAGTTCTTTTAGAATTCTTGGGTGAATCCCATCAGGCCCTACTGCTTTGTCCACCTTCAATTTTATTAGTTCTTTCAGAACCCTTTCTTCTGTAAATGGACTGGTATCGACCCCCATCTTCAGAGTGTTTCTCTTGTTTGGTTTAGGTACCTCCCCCTACTCTTTCTTTGTGAATACTGAGTAGAAATATTCGTTCAGTATCCCTGCTTTTTCATTGTCACAATCTACCCACATTCCCTCCCTTTTATTAAGCCTCAGTATCCCTCCTTTGGTCTTTCTTCACTCCCTAATGTACCTATAAAAGGTCTTATCCCCCTTCTTAACAGAGTTGGCTATCCTTTCCTCGGTTTGGGCCTTTGTTATTCTGACTGCCTTCCCAGCCTCTTTCTGCTTTAACTGATAAAGTTCTCTGTCCTTCTCCTTCTGTGTTTCCCTATATTTCCTGAATGCTATCTTTTTCTCCTTAACCTTCCCTGCCACCCCTTTTGAGAACCATAGCGTTTTTTTTCCTTCATTGTGTTTTGTTAATTTGCTTTACGCAAAGGCTTGTTGCCTCTGTGATGGCTGTTTTGATTATTCCCCATTGTTCCTCCACCCCTCCTTCTTGCCTGTTTGCTAGTGCTTTTCTGAGGCACTCTCTCATTTTCCCAAAGTCAGCCCTCCTAAAGTCCAATATTCTTGCTTTTGTATGGCTTGATTGTAAGGCTGTGTTTACCGTGAACCACACTGTTTGGTGGTCGCTTGTTCCCAGAGGAATACCCACTTCTAAATCTGAGATTCTTTCTCAGTCCCCATTTGAGAGTACCAGGTCTAAGATTGGTCCCTCCCGAGTGGGTTCCAATACTAGCTGTCTGAGGCATGCCCCCTGTAGGGCATCAAGAATGACCCTGCTCTTGGATGTGCCTGCAGCAAAGGTGCTCCAGTTAACATCTGGCATATTCAGGTCCCCCATCAACAATATCTCCCCTTTTTCTGCCATTCTAAGGAAGCCTTCTATCATTTCCTTGTCCATTCCCTCCCCCTGAGATGGGGTCTGTATACAACCCCATGCGGATTGTGTGCCATTTCCTGTCTCCAGGGTGATCCAGAGTGTCTCATCTGCTCCTGTTTATTCTTTAGTTCTGTTGCTTTGATCCTTCCTTTACATAAAGAGCTACTCCTCCTCCTCTTTACCCTCCCTGTCCCTCCTGTAGATTGTGTATCCTGGTATGTTGACATCCCAGTCATGGTTCTCTGTGTACCATGTTTCTGTGACTGCCACAATATCCAGGCAACCTCTTCCATCAAGGCCACTAGTTCAGGGAGCTTGTTACACAGACTCACGGCATTGGTACTCATCACCCTCCACTTTTGATGGCCCTACCCCTTTTAGCCCCATTCCTGTCCTTACTGCCTTTGCCTTTTTTTACATTCACTTCTGTCCTGCTCCCTAATGACTTCTCTACCTTGGTGTTTACCTCACTAATTACTGTTGTTTGTGGGGGGAGGCTGGGATTTCCCTGCTCCTTTTCAGTGCCTCCCCCTTGGCTAGTTTAAATGCTTGCCAAGGTTCGGGAGTGAACTTGGGCACCGGGGGTCGTCAGGAGAAGGGTTGAGGATGAGTGCCCTTGTGGTGCTCTCCTCTCCAAGGAAGGAGGGGTAGGTTGCTCCAGCATGCCAGTGGCCCCCGGTGGAGACCAGGGGCACTGCAGCATGCCAGACAAGCACATAACAAGAGTGGCCAATGTCGGCAGGGTTGCCATGTGCCAGTGTGTTGATGTGCACCATGCAAAGGGAGGGGGGGGCTGGGGTAGAACACAGAACAGGGAAAACACCGACACCATGGACAGGCAACAGCACCTGTCCCCATGCCCTCCGCCAGGCCAGTTCTGTCTGTCCTTCAAGTTCCTCCACCATGGGCCCTACTCTGCAGCCAGAGTCAGACTTACAAAAAGCACCCAAGAGGAGGGGGTCGACCCACCCCAGGCAGGTTAAACAGGGGGTGCTGGCTGCAGGGAAGGGGAGAGAGAGGATGCACAGATTGGCAGGCCTCAGGTGGGCAGGACATGGACTAGGATGCCCGGGAGGGGTTCCACAGGGCCGTGACTGGAGGGAAATAAAGTCAAAAAGAAAAATAAAAAGAATAAGGTTGTGATCTTCAAGGACAACCCCATTGACTTTGATCTTGGGGGGGTACCGAGGGGGCTGTGTTATGCCCTTCTACTGTTTTTATGGTACCCCAGGTTTTGACTGAGTTAATTTGGCCTGTTCAAGAGTGCTGAGGGAGTAATTGGATTTTGCCGACTGGATGAGTTTGAAACAGGTGTTTCTGGCAGTTCTGAAAGACTGACAATTAGATTGGGATTTAGTGCACCTGACTTGTGCCCACAGTTTGTCCCGTGCAGCAAGCTCAGCTCTTAGGACGGGGGTGAACCATGGGTGGGAGTTTTTATGATCTCTGATTTTGAGTTAATATAGGTTAAGTGTAGGTTAGGTACTAGTTTAATTCAGCCTGTTTTTCTTGCAAAATTAACAAAATAAAAATACATTTAAACATCATTAGTGTACAGCATCCAAAAACTATGTAATTATTTTCTTTTGGAAAAATATTGTTTTTTAAATAAAAAAAAAGTATATATATATATATAAAGAAAGTAATAATTAATACAGGGAGCAGACAGGACAGGAGGACTCTGTCTGAAGGTCAAAGTGACTCACTCATTTTGAAGGGGGGCTTACAGTGCTGCACAGAAGAGACTTTGAAGGGGGTGTCACCCACATCTCAGACTCTGTGTTACCCATCTCTGTGTCTGAACTACTACTAGGTCACAGTGCCATGTGGATTTTGAAGGGGGGGTGTCAAGTCTCAGATTCTGTGTTGCCCATCTCTGTGACTGAACTACTACTAGATCATATAGTGCCTCACATTCCGATCTTTATTTAACCAGGTGGAACACCATTGAGAAGGACTCATTTCCAAGGTGGACCTGGACAGATTAAAAAATGGTATACATTGACAGATACAACTAGGATCACATTATATACAGTTCACATTAGATACAGTGTATAGGACACTTTATAACAAAATATAATTGGATCTAGGCAAGGTATGTAACAAATGAGTTGAGTTTCTACAACTGAATTAATTGAACCATTTTTTAGACAAACATTAAAAATAAGGTAACCGCGTATACAAAATAATGAGCGTACAGTATTTAAGTATTAAGATGAGAAGAAGGCACACTGGGCATACAGTATATATGTCATTTGTAAGAGAGAGGTAGGATTATCAACTTACAGTACAATTGCCATATGGCATGTAACAAACTTTAATACAAAAATATGAGGAAGTGAATCGCTGTCTTTCCTGGTATTTGGGGAGACGGAGATGAGGAGAATGGAAGGCAGATGGCAGGGTAGCTGCACTTACTTGGGTGAGATTACTAGGTAACAGCCTCACTTAGAAATAGAAGAGAGGAAGACGAGGAGATGGGAAAGAGAGAAGCCGGGGGTGGGGTTGTGCTTAAGGGATCAGTTGAGAGGGGGGTGAGCACAACAAGAGAGTCAATCATTGTCGACTGCATTTACAGGACTCTGTGAAAGACTGATTAAATAGAGTTTTAAAGGTTCATAGTTTAACAGGGATGACCAGTTTCAGTACTTTTTGGAGTTTGTTCCATAGGGAAGACAGAGCATAGCCTATGGGGAGCTGCCAAACCTAGAATTGACTTTAAGAATGATGAGAGTAATATAAGAAAGATTTCTCAGTCCATATTTGCCTAGCACTCAGATGGGCAGGCAGTCCAAAATATATTGGGGGAGCCTAAGGGTAATGGCTTTGAAAGCCCATATTGCTGCATTTTTTTTGCCATTGGAAGGAGAGTGAAGTCCCTCTTTTATTTTGAGAGGGAGGTGTCAAGTCTTAGACTCAGTGTTGCCCATCTCTGCATCCAAACTAATACTACTAATTAAGTATTTAAATTTGACTGCAAAAACTGGTTTCAGAATCAGAGTCTGTTATGGAAATGGAACCTGTGGCCAATATCAGCAATATGGCTGAAATTGGTACATATATCAATAAAAATATTTCCCGAAAAGAAATACAGAACAAAAAGTGAAATTTACTGCTGAAGATGCCATCAATACAACTGGTAAAAATGAAGCAACACAACCAGAAAAGAAAAGAATGTCGGTGAATCCCGTGATCAAAGTAATGCAGCACTGTTGGCATTACAAGAAAAATCAGTTAAAAATAAAACTGAAAAACAGGTAGCCAAAACAGTTAGACCTAGAAAGTCAATGATTGAAGAAAAGGTTCTATCTAGTACCACTAGATGTGGTACTCCACAATATGCCACTCATGCATATCTGGCTTCTTCATCAGAAAGCAGTGCCTCTTATGAAGAAGGGGCTATAAATGTATAAGCACAAGATCATGACGTATCACAGTTATGCGCCTCCAAATGTGATGAATCAGAATGTGATACTAATGAGGTACAGGATGCCACCTGGGTTCCCACACCCAAAAAAAAAAAAAAAAGCATACAGCAAGCACCACCATTGGCCATAACCAGTAGTGGAAACAAATCAATAGCAATCATATCTGCTCTTCTAGGGACAGCCACAGTGTGCATGAATCAGGGTCAGAAACACCAGCCACCACAATCGCTGCAGTTCCTGGCATGTCATCAAAACGTTCCACCTCAGTTGTGTGGAGCTACTTTCATATAAGTCCCAAAAAATGAATGTGTTGCTGTCTGTATCATTTGTCATCAGGCAGTTAGCAGGGGTGAAAGTGAGGGGCAAGTCCAGCAAAGCATCACTAAAATGGCATTTGCAAAGAGTACATCCAACCATTTGGCTGGGCAGCAGTCCTGAGCAAAGGGAAAAATATCAGTGATGAGAATAATCCTACAGACAATAGTAATGGTAAAGAGATTGAGAGACAGGACATACGAAAACATGTTCGACTTCACTGACAAAAGTATTCGGACAAGCTACAGGTTCACCACTGCAATCTTGTGTGATTTTTTTTTTTTGTCACCCTTCATGAACTAAACCGCAGACCATTACTGCAATGCTTGAAGAAAAAGACTACCTACAGTAGATCACATTAAGTAACATAAAAATGTATCAGTTAATACCTAAATATATTACCAAGGACCTGCAGCCATTTTCTGTGGTGGAAAATGAAGGTTTTAGAGCCATTTTAAAATATTTTTTTCATGTTACATACCAAGCAATAAATATTTTACAACTGTCGCTGTTCCCAAAATGTATGAATGTATGCAAAGTAAAATAAAATTGACTCTTGAAGTGAATATGGTGCTTTTTTACCTAACCACAGACATGTGGATGAGTTCTAAAACCACTGATTATATGTGCATCACAGCATATTGGGTGTCACAATCATCTTCAAACACCACCACAAGCAGCAGTGTACAGAAAGGAAGATAAAGAATGGCAGGTCTTTATGTTAGCATGTTTGGTAAGCATCAAACTGTTGACAATATTTTGGAAGAGTTGCATGACAAAATTTCTGAGTGGTTAGAGCCCCTGTGATTCAGTATTGAATTTGTGGTTTCAGACAATGGTGCCAATATTGTTAGTGCATTGAAATGTTGTGGTTTTACTTACATTCTGTGCTTTGCACACTTATTAAATCTGTTACTGCAAGCTTTCCTTTCAAGTAAAAACAGTATAGTGTCATGCACTGTGTGTGTGTGTGTATATATATATATATATATATATATATATATATATATATATATATAGATATATGTATATATATATATATATATATATATATATATATATGGTAATATGCAGTGTCAGTGGCTCAGCAGGTAGCACACTTGCCTCTGAGGCCAGGAGATCAGAAAGTTGTGGGTTCTAGCCCCACACCAGGCACTTGGGTTAATATCCCAATACTGACACTGCAATGCAGCATGAGGGGGGTGCTGCACTCCTGAGGTGTCATATTTCAGATGAGATGTTAAACCAAGGTCCCATCTGCCTGTTCTAGTAGATGTTAAAGATCCCATGGCACTTCTCAAAAAGAGTAGGGGAATTTCCCTTGTGCACTGGCCAAATTTCCCCCTATTCACTAAAATACCACCAAAAGTTTAATCTGGTTCAAAGTCAGTTGGCATTCATCTGTATCCCCTTCCCCTGGGTCGTGCCTGAAAAAAAGCAGAATTTGTCTAGCAGACTTTCCCGGTCAACAATAAATAAATAGTAACTAGTGGGAACTGCAAAGAAAATGTGTGACCATTTTAGTGACTCTATAAAATCATGTGGCATCTTGGTTGACCTCCAGGAAAAAAAACAGCTTGCCAAAACAGCAACTAAAACAAGATGTTCCGACCAATGGAACTCAACATTATACATCTGCAACATACTTCTTACACAAAAGAAGGCAGTCCATGAATATACCATGGAGCACAAGGCAGTAGATGGTGCTGTACTGAATTCATTTGAGTAGGGCCTCATGGATCATCTTGCATTGTTCTTTACTCCCTTTGAGGAAGCAACTCAACAGATTAGCAAAGAGAAAGCTACTCTAAGACAGATTATTCCCATCATAAATTTACTGAACAAGGAACTCCGGAGGCTGTATAGAGGTTTTGACCAGAAAGGGGACAAATCTGGTATATCCCTTACATAGAGCAGTTCCAAAATTGCAGAAGACTTAATGTCACAACAGACAAAAATGTTTTTCTGTCAACTCTTCTTGACCCTCAGTTTAAGTTGCAACAGCTGCCTCCTTCAGATCTCCAAGACTCTTATCTTGAATACAAAAACATGCTGATTTCAGCAATTCCACAGGAAAAGTAAAGAACTGTATTTGACAATACAAGTGAATCATGTGTTGTGGATGTTGAATCTGATGATGCAACATCTACTGGTGGTGACAGCAATAATTTCCACTTAGTGCCACCATGTACTAGTTCATCGGCGTTGAGTAGTCCTGCACAAAGTTCTCTTTCACGGCCCTGGAAAAAGGCATGTAGTTCTGAAAAGCACATAGATGACACTCACACTTTTCAGTCAAAACTCATGAAAACTGATCATTCAGATGTGGATGGTGTGGAGTCACCTTCTTTGTCATTGTCTGATATTGTGGGTGCCTATTTACGAGAATCACTCATTATTATTACTGATGAACCTTTTGAGTACTGGCTGGGAAAGAAAAACAACTTGCCTGCACTATCTGCCTTTGCTATATGGCTTATTAGTTGCCCCCCCCACTAGTGTTTACTATGAGTGCATATTTAGCATGGCTGAAAATGTTGTGTCTGATAGATGCATAAGGCTTACTCCTGAAAATGGACAGTGCCTTACCTTCCTAAATGTCACTCTCAACAAATTCTCTTACCAGTTCAGTGAAGAGTGGCAGGAACATAAAAGTGATGATGAACAGCTGCAGCAGGTGTCTCCTAATAAGGGTGCTTCCTTGCTGATGTTTGAAGATGATGGTGATGATGATATTTAATTTAATGATTTATTTCTTGGAATTCAGAGGATAAAGATCAGCAACCATAACAGAATGATAAAGTAAAAAAAAAATCCTTCTTATGAGGTCACGGTGTATGTTACATTTATTGTTGTATATGTTTTTCACATTCAATTTGGGAACCCAGGTTAGGTTTAATTTGTTTATACAGCAAGTTAAAAATACAGACAGACAGTGAATTGCTGGGTGTCTGGGGTGGAGGGTGGGACCAAGGTGGGGGGACATAAAGGAAAAAACCTAAACGGCCTCCGTGAGTGCTGACCCCCAAGGTCTTTGGGTCCCACACTATGTGGATTCCCACTGGCTTGACAATGAGGGGGGTGGCAATAGGGCTTGGGACTGGCAGGTTGTCCTCATGGCAGTAGTAAATGGTGGTTGGGTCCAAACAGCTCTACAAGTACCAAAAAAAAAAATATTTATACCATAGTTAACTGCACACAGCTGCCCCTTAAGTGCCATCCCCTGTGGTCCTCAGGTCCCACTCCATGCGGATCCCCACTGGCTTGACGATGTTGGGACCGGCGACAGGACTGGGGACTAGCAAGTGGGCCTCATGGCAGGAGTAGATGGCGGTTAGGCCAAACAGCTCTATAAAAAATAAATACAAAAAGGTCCCCGCCCCCCCCAAAAAAAAATATTTATACCAGTTATTGTAAGAATCAGCAAACAAGTACCATCTACCAGGCCAACCCAGACAAAATCTCAACGTTTCATGTAGACACACTGCACTTTGTCAAGAGAATAACGTAATGAATTAATTGATGATGTTTTTTTAAATGGTGTTACTTTTCCCTTTTTTTAAATTGCCTCACATGTTTATTTATTAATTGACATTGCTATTTAATTACACCACTGGTGTCATTAAGTTATTCTTTTGACAAATCACAGTGCGTCTGTGCGAAACCTTGAGATTTTTTCTGGGTTGGCATGGTGGATGGTAATTGTGTGTTGATTCTTACAATAATGGATTTTAACTACTAATGTTCCTGCTTTGGGGTGAGTCAGTGCCTCAGTTAATTGTCTTTTCTCCTGTTTGTTTAATACTGAGAGCACCTCTCATGGAGTAGCAGCTCTGATTGCTTTTTTTGTTTATACCATTGCTGACTGTGCATGGCCACCATGCGTGCCTGCCCTGCTGTCCTCAGGTCCTGTACTGTGTGGATTCCTGCCACTTTCATGATGGAAGGAGTAGCAATGGGGCTGGGGACTAGCAGATGGGCCTCATTGCAGAAGTAGATGACGGGCGAGAAGAAACAGCTCTATAAAAATAAAATAAATTGATGGCAATTATTAGCTGTGGAAGCTTTTAGGATATATCCAGAAACTGTAATGCCAGGTGGGGAGGGTGGGGTGGGGGGTGGGGTAAGATCAACAAAGAGTAAATTACAAAACACAAGTGATTAAAACAAAAATATCCAATCAGGCAGGAATTTGTTGGATGGTTTGGGGACCATGATGTTTGCTATAACACCAAGTAGGCAAGCAAAATAATTACCAATTAAAAAAACAAAAACATATCAAGTCAAAAGAGTGGGAAGGATGGCTGAGGCCCCATCACCTATCCTGCTCATGCCGCTGGTCTCCCACCAAAAAGCATGCCAGACTCAGTGACGGTCTGCACTCTGCTGTTGTTTTTCTGCTGTTGCATTTGTTGGTCTCTTTCTCTCTTTCTGACTAATGTTTGACACACTGCCTCCTTTCACTGCAAAGCTCCAAATAATCTGCATACACTGGGCTGGATTCACAAATGTTTTTGGGACTAAGCCTAGACCCCAGAGCCGCCATCGGCAGTCAGACACATGAGCTGAAATTGACAGCAGTTGCAATTAGTTGTAATTGCCAGGAATTGCAGTTGCAATTAAGAGCAGTTTTATTTTCCTTAAGTCGACAACTTGCGTCACAATTCCCCGTTTTAAAATGCTTGCATGCAGTCATGTACTCAAGAGTCATCTTGCCCGTTTCATTTTTATTTCAAATTGTGTGGGATGGATGTTTTTAGCTTCTCGTCTCGCTCCTCATTGCCAACCTTACCATCCATCCTCCAATGAGAATGAGAATAATGAGAGGGAGGGGCTGTTCACATCACATGCTCCAAATTGCTGCACAGTGAGTTGGGAAGCAGATGACAGTGATAGTCGAGGTGCGCGAGCAGGGCAGGCGGTAAAGTGTAGACGGAAGGAAGCAACAGGCAGTCGATAAAAATGTAAGGTCTCCAGCAGGAGTCTGTAGGAGTGTAGGGTCTGGGGTCTTTCTGCTCACTCACAACCAGCATGACTGGGAAAGACTCATGGTGTGTGTGTGTGAAGAGGTGGAGGCACCAAACCGGGCAGGCGGGTTGCGCCACGCACAAGCCAGCGATTGAGGTTGTCGGTCAGGTCACGCCATCTCAGGAGGACTGGGTCCAGTCCAGGAGGAGATTTGAGAAGGAGAAAGGGGAATGAAGTACCTGCCTTTGTAGAAGAACCACACACCAAGAGAGAGGTACGGTAGTGAGTGATGATGAACCTTAGTCCAGCTGCTGCAGTTTTTTTTTGAGGAGGAAGAGAGAGCAGAGGGAGACTAGTGATTAGGCTGGTAGAGACAAGACTAGAGAGAGATTCTAGTGACTCAGTGAGTGGCAACTGCTTGGTGAGGGGGTGAGCCGCTGCATGCAGCCAGCGGCAGTAGTAGTAGTAGTATTGGGCCAAGAGCGGGCTGTGTTAGACAGCAGAGAGAGAAAGATAGCACTGCAGCAGAGGGGGGTTGCATTGTGGTGGTGTGGTGCTGCTGTGTCCAGCCCAGTGGTCACTGCTGGAGCCTAGGGGACAAGTCAGTCTGTCAACAGGTGCTGCATGAGGGCCTCAGGGTCAGGGTGAGGGACTGCTGAGCAAGAGTTACACAAGCAGGCGCAGCCGGCCAGGTGAAGACTAGCTAGTTTGCCTTAGCTGGCTGCTAGCAGCTCATTGATCAATCAAACAAGGAAGGAGGACTTGGTTGGAGGAGAGAGACCAGCCAGACCACATGATGCAGGCCCAGGGGTGACCATGCTTGCAGCTGCAAGACTACAGTAGGCCCTAACTAGGCCATGCAACATGTGCCTGGGTCCCACGCACTGTGGAGTGCAGAGGACAGTGAGGAAAAACGAGGTCAGTCGGGTGGGCTGCTGCTGCCTGAGCCGTGTAGAGAGCACCTAGGACTTAGAGGAGTGAGAAGAAAACACAGAGACACAGAGAAGAAGAATTGAGAGTTGAGAGAGCTCAGCTGAAGTCAACATACTCAAGCTGCCTGCCCTAGTTTGCATGGACAACAACTGATAAGTCACTGTCTCAAAAAAAATGTGAATTCAATGTTTTAGTATTTAATTAGCAAGGTCGGTGTTGATATTGCTATAAGTAGAAGCAGTGTAAGGGATTAAAGGGAATACATTTTTGTTTCTGGTGTTTCTGACTTGAGGTTTTTGGAAATTGGATGATGGAATGGGGAAAATATTAAAAACACACAACATAATGATAGCAAGGTTTTTTGTATTGTAAGCAGAGTTTTCTTGTCAGCTAATGTTCTTTTAGGCTTGCTAAATGAAGTGGTTAAGGTTAAGAAGCTGCATACATAAAAAGTCTGAAATAAAAATATATATTTATGCTTGCAAGACAAGAGTAGTAGTAACGAATAAAGATAGTGTGTGAGGTGGCAGGCTGTGCAGTGTGGAGTGCATGTGGCCATGTGCAATAAAGGGGTCAGTTGTGTTTTGTTGATGGTCTTAACCATAAATATTTCTTAGGATGGTGATGTACGTTATATGATTTGCTTTGTGGGGCCAAGGGGGGTGCAGCAGGTGTTGGCTTACCTGGCTAGCTGAGTGGAGTCCTAACTTCACTAGTCTGATTTATTTATTGAATTTTGGTAACCAGGTGAGCCCACAAAGTCAAGTCACAAGACAGTCCTTTTCAGGGATGACCTTGGAAGTGGCAGTGTAGCACACTGACTTGGGGGCTGGGAGGGGTGGGGTTCTGTCAGTCTAAGAATGGTAGGACAGGAAAGAAAGGAATAGTTGTTAGTTGGGTTTGGTTATGGGTATATTCACCAGGCACATTATTTTGTTTAGTGAACATGAATAACCCCCAGTTTATTGGGGTTTATTAAAGATGCAGTAAATGAACTGTACTGCTCAGACAGAAAATTAGGTACATCTAGCAGACAGACCTGAGTTTGATTCACACAATCTCCAGTTGCACACTGTTTAACTCTGAACAAATCACTTAATCTCACCAGTGCTCCTGGGTTGCCCCTGAAAACAGGCACGTGGGCCCTACCTGGTAACCAAAGAATAAAAAAATACATGTCAGTGGTTAGGGCATGTGTCTGTGATGACACGCTTTTTGAGTGTCAGCTCAACAGTAGTTATTTTATCTTGTCTTGTATATTTTCTTTGTGTGTGTTCATTAGCACAGTAAGTACCACTAGGTGTTACTTACATAATTATATATACATATTTTTATGACGTTCCTGTTGCATTTGACAGACTGTTTATGACCAAATTCTGAACTTTAAACAGCAGCACATCAACTTGGGATATATAGCATCCTGACTTGTTATTGATCTGCTTTCTGCCAAAAGAAACAGTACTGAACTTTGGCAGCCACAACAGATAGCTAGTGAGTTTATTTTATTCAGCCATTTATGCAAGTTGAGAGGCGTGGACTTTTCCTTATTGGCCTGGTGGACATGTGAAACCACTCTGCCTTAATGGAAGTAGGATAGCTTAAAGGGGAACAGTCAGTAAAGCCCCACACCCAAGTGTGACGTTGATCACAATTTGCACTTGGTGTACTAAAACATTTTTTAATTACTGCTTACTGCATGATAGTAGTATGTACTAGGCTAATTTGACTGACAATAACTTGTAAGATGCAGTTTCATGTAACCACACATACCAGAATCCCTGATGCTTACATCAGAGAACTGATGAGATGGGAGATGCCTTCTCCAGTAGCCTGCACCCTGCAGTATACATGTGAATAATTTTGTAAGCTAAAATCAATTATACAATGGTAAGAAAAAATCCTGGACTCTGATTGGTCAGTCTTGGGCTGGACCTGTGATGTTATCCCTGTACAACAGCAAGGGTCTTGTCTCAGCCTCACTGTGAACCTGCAGATGATTTTTTAGATGATGAGCTGGATGAGCTCTTTTTTTAAATCTCCTCTTAAGAACAAAAATATTTTTCCATGCTAAAAAACATTCTTTAAAATGATTTTTTTTTATTTTATATATAACAACAAGCCATTGTATAATAGCAATAATGCCCTCCAGGGTGTGTCTCATTTGGGATAACGTCACGCCTCAGTTGTTGGATGCACTCATTTGCCCAACCACCTGAGGGGTAACGTTATCCCAGCACGACACACACCCTGTTGGGTATTATTGCTTAATTTCATATCACTTGTGGGTGTAATTGTGTTGCAAGAGGTTTGAACCACTAGTTTAGCTCTCAGACTTTGCAGAAAGAAGTTTGGATGGAAGTCAAAGGGTTTAAAAACATTTTAGTACTTAAAATCATTAGTTATATATTGGAAATTTTACACATTTGAAGCATTTGAGGTTTAAAAATAAGCTATAAATGACCATTTACACTGAGGACATAGAAATTGAGAAAACATATCACCTCTCTTCCTCTTTTGCTCTAGGGTATACATATTGAGCATGTTAATCTGTCCTCTTATGTTTTCTGATGCAGTTCCTACACCATTTTGGTTGCCCTTCTCTGGACTGCCTCCATTTTGTTAATGTCCTTGTGAAGGTGTGGCCTCCAGTACTGCATGCAGTACTCCAGATGGGGCCTAACCAGTGTCTTGTAAAGAGGGATTATTACCTCCTTCTTATGACTTGTGATACCCCCACTAATACACCTCAGCAACCCTCTAGCCTTACCTACTGCCTTAGTTGTCTGCTTGGATGATTTCAGGTCATCTGTGATGATGATGATTCCCAAGTCTCTTTCTTCCCTTGTGATTGCCAGCAACTCCCCTCTCAACCTATAGGTAGCTTCAGGGTTTCTCTCCCCATGTGTATGATCTTGCACTTCATTGCATTAAACCCCAGATGCCACTCTTCAGACCATTGTGCCAGTTTTTCCAGATCTCTTCTCATTCTGCCCACCCCATCTGGATCATCTACTCTATTGCAGATCTTGGTTGTATCTGCAAACAGACAAACCTTACCCTTCAGTCCATCTGCAATGTCACTGATGAAGGTATTGAAGAGGACTGGCCCCAGGACTGATCCCTTCAACTACAGGGAAATATTGTCAGGGAGACAGGAGAAAGTATAACTTTTCAAAGAGGGTGGTTGGTATATAGAATACACTCCCAAGCAGTATAGTAAACTTGGAATGAAAGGAAACATTTAAGGAAAAATGATGTACATATATCTTCACAGGAGGCAACAACAGACAGGACAAGTGTATGTCAATCAATCAATCAATCAATCAATCAAGTCTTTATTTTACTAGGCAAATGTATATGTGTGGGGGGGTCTCAACAGGCAACAAGCCTTCTTCAATCCTACTGTTCATAGTATAAGGTGTGTGCCAGCACTGCTAATCGAGTGTACCTGCTATTATGCAAATGTTGTACACCTGCTATTAAGTAGTGCTGTATATTATCTGTCTGCATAACTGGGGCATTTTGTTGCTTACTTGTCTCCTTGTGTCATCTTCCCTTTACATGTCTAAATGAGATTTCTTGTGTATCTTCGTATACTTACATAGTAAAACAATTTCAATAAAAAATAAATTCTGGGATAGGCGTCTCCCCGTAAAACAGGAATAATGGATAGCCACCTTTTCTGGAGTCCCATTGGAGCTGTTATATCACTGGGAATACCGTGCACTACACCTCTTCCATCTCATCTATGTCCTTCTTGTAGAGGCCAGCTTTAGTTGAGCCTCAACTCTGCTAAAACAGAAGTGTTGCTGATTAGACTAGGTTCTTGTCTGGCAGGGATGTTGACACGGTGTAGTGCAATGATCACTGGCAGGTCCAGGATGTTACAATGGGTGTGCTGGGGTGGTATGCAATCCTTTGTATTGTCTGCTAGTATCTTTTTTTTGGTACATCTTTGACAGAATATACAAATGTAATCTATAGTTTTGAATATAAACTTTTGTACAATCAGTAAATCAGACTTCTGTAACAAAGAGCAATGCAGCAGCAACACCAAGTATGTTACAATGAGGGGGGTGCAGTCACACCCTTCGACACCCCCTAGATCTGTCTGGGAATAATATAATCTTCAAACATCACTCCTCTTTGAGCCTTGGATATGGCTGAAAACTGAGGAGTTGCATTGGACTGCAGGCTGACATTAAATCTTATGCACTGGCAGCAGTTCCATAGGGCATTTTTCACCTATAAAAAATGTCACTAGATTGAAGCCATATTTGATAGTCGGGAACCCGGTTATTTTAAACATGTATTCATGACGTCAGGCCTTAACTTCTGCAATTGTCCATTTCTGCGATTACCTGAAAATCTGATGTGCTGCCTGCAGTTGCTGCAGAGTGCAGCAGACAGGCTGAAAATATTAACAAATACCTTGTCCCATAGTTTTCCTGTGCTGCATGAGCTGGACTGGTTATCAGTGACATGGTACATCATCTTCAGTGTTTGTCATTTGACATATAAAGCCCTGAATGGACTGGGTCTTCGCTACCTAGTCTTATGCCCCCGGCTGCCACCTGTAGTCCATTAAGGGGAATTTGTTGTCAGCACCCAGGCCCGTCTTAAGCTCTTAGGGGGTAAGCCTTTTCGGTGACAAATCTAGGGAACATCCTGACACTTCATATTCACTCCTGTACCTTGACAGAATGTTTTAAGGCCAAACTAAAAAGATATCTATCAGCAAATGTCTCCCCACCTCATGAAATGAATTCCAATACAATACTTCAGGTGCAGTCAGTTGAATGCCATGCACAATCGCATAACTCCTTTGCGCTACTGTGTATTCCTGTCATGATGCATCTCAGCATCCTATCTGCCTTTCTGAATGTTATTCACAGTGCTCCAGATGCTATAGGAATCCCTGTGCTAATATTCCCCCAAGTCCATCTCCTGAACTAAAGCTACCTTTACTTTCCAATTTAGTACATATTTGTTCCCATATTTCTAGCTTTAAAGTGCATTGCTTTACTTTTGCCAGATTAAGGTGCATTTGCCATTTGATTGGCCAGCTTCTTAGTATGTGCATTCATTTTCAGCCTTATCTTCACAACCTCATTTTCTAAACTACTGAACTCTAGCTAGATTTGTGTCAACTAAAAACTGAAATGAATGGCAGCTTGTTCCCTTTTCTAAGTCATTAATGAATATATTGTGTGGAGAGATACATAATAAGAGTAGAGTGTTTCAAAGTCTGGCAGTATTTCCTGGCGCTTCCCTTTACAAAATGGCATTGAGAGGTGCAGCCCTCCTAAATGTGTATTGAGCTATGGGGCTGGGTTTTCCAACATTCTCTAGCTGGATGAAACCACTTATTGCTAACACAATGCATAAATGGAAATATGACAATAAGGACAAGTTGAGCTGCAATTTGTCTCTGTCTTAAGGCATTTTTTTAAATGTTCACATCTTCATTTCCTGACATAGATTATGGCATTATACAATGGCAGGAAAATTTCCTGGTCTCTGATTGGTCAGTCTTGGGCTGGATCCATGATGTTATCCCAGTACAACATCATGGGTCTAGTCTCAGCCTCACTGTGAATCTGTAGATGAGCTATATGATGAGCTAGATTGCCTCTTTTTTTGCATCTCCTCTTAAGAAACAAAAATATTTTTCCACACAAAAACATCTTTAAAATGATTTTTTTAATTCTGTATAACAATGAGCCATTGTATAATAGCAATAATGCCCTCCAGGGTGTGTGTAGTTTGGGATAACGTCACACCTCAATTGTTGGACGCACTCGGCCTGCGGCCTCGTGCCCAACCACCTGAGGCATGACGTTATCCCAGCACGACACACACCCTGTTGGGCATTATTGCTTACATTTTGCTGGTACTACTGTGCTCATTGTGCTTAGTACAATCCTGTCTGACTTCACTGTACCTAGCCCAAGCCCCTCAAGAACAGCTGTCCAACAAATTGAAGATTTCAGTTTACAAAACACTGACATTCGCTGCAGGCTGTCTATTAAAGGCAGCTGAATCTCCCAGCTCTGCAGTTCTCTCTGAAGTCAGCATCATGGGATTCTGGGATGTCTGGTTACATGAAATGGCATCTTACAAGTCAGTGACATTACTTAGTCTGATTTATGTTTTACACTGCAGTAATCGATAAGTAAATAAAAGTGTTGCACACAAAGGTCTAATTAGGATTAGCCTCATACTTGGGTGTCAGTCAGGCTGTCAGATGATTATTGCTGACAGTTCCCCTTTAATACATAATGTGAACCTATTTCTTGCAGGTTTATATAATCATATGTACGTGCTGTTGCTCATGTGGTGGGACTTCGCTGTATTCTTAATGGGACACTGGATTTAGATGGAACCTCTCTCTAGTATATTTGTATACATTTTGCTGAATTGCTGGTGATTCTTGTATGTAGTGCAGGTCCTAAAAGCCTGCCTGTTATGTTAACATCTATGTATTATGTAACACGTGCCGATTAATGAAGTTAAAGTATGACAGACTACAACAAAATAAAATTCAAAGATGGCAAAAGTTGTAAAAATCGGTTGGATTTTCTTTAATTAGTTGAAGTCAGAAATTTCAAACTAGTTGAAAAAATCAATCGGAATGTGTGGTGAGTCACTCATAATTGTTTTTTCAACTGACTCTGGGGTCTAACTAAGCCACACCGCAACTCCAGTTGCAGACTGAAATCTCTGCAACTGCAGAGATTGCTATTCACATCTGCAGCAGCTATAGAAGATGTTACAGCTGGTCCCAATGGCCATAACATCTTTCTGTAGCTGTGGGGATTTCCATGGCAACACCATTTGCAAGGAGCTCTAAATCAAGGAGCCAGTCGAAAACCGGATCCACTTTTTGGGAGTACTGTAGCTGTGGGAGAAACTGCAGTTCCTCAAGTGGCAACACACTTGTGACAAGTTTTTTCCGCAAGTGTTGGATTTTCAAGAGTTTTGTGAACCCAGCCCGCTGTTTCCAATGAATGTCAGGTGGTGGCTGACACTCAGGATTGGCAAGAACAACAGTCAATCAAACAAAGGAGGAAGAGGGGGGACATGATTGAAACTTTTAAGTACCTCAGTGGAATCAACAAAGTCCAAGAGGGTAGCATCTTTCAGAAAAAGAGATGTGCAAGAACAAGGGGACACAATTTGAAGATAATGGGGGGGACAGCTCAGGGGCAATGTGAGGAAGTATTTTTTCACAGAGAGGGTGGCGGACGAATGGAACTGCCTTCCTGAGGAGGTTGTTGGGTCTAAACCTGTGGGAGAATTCAAGAATGCATGGGACAGACATAAGGCAATTCTTGTGGGGGGTAGGAAGAAATAGGCTGTTGGTTAACTAGGATCTGCAGTTTATCCAGTAGGTAGGGAAATGGGCAGACTAGGTGGACCAATTGGTCCTTATCTGCCATCAAAGTCTATGTTGCTATGTAACAAAAATTACCATAATTGGTTGGCTCTCTTTAGTGCCCCAGTATCACAAGTGTTACCTTTCATACAGTTGTTGGTCATGAGTGTCCAGGGAGTATTCAGTAAGAAATTGGGGAAAAAAAACAGTTCTTTTTTTTTTTTTTTGGTACTCTGCCCTGACCTCCTTGTTCAGTGACTCACTGCTGCAGTACTGGTGAGTCCACCTGTTGGATGTTTGCTGACCTTAACAACATGAAAATATGGACACAATTTTTTTTTAAAGTTACTTTTTTTAACAGAGGGATTTAAAAGAATAATACTGATGCATTTCTCATACTCAGTAGACTAGGTCTACAATTCCTCACAGTATATCAGTATAAACTGGAACCTTTAGGAAATAAATTGGAGTCAGAATCAGAATCAAGTTGCAGCCAACCCACCTGTCCCTAGCATATATTAACACCAAGCGGTGGTACAGTTAAAATCCCACCTCCCCCACCCTTTTACAACATTCCGGCCCCTATCCCTGATGCTTTAAACATGGGAATATCTGTTAAGTATGTATGGTCCATGCATTTATGATATATGGCATTGGAAAATGATGATAATTTTTCATGAGAGATCCAAACAAAACATGGAAATATCAGTGTATGCCCCCGCAAATATGCAATTTTCGAGTATTTTCTTTGTACTTTTCATGCTGGACTATTTTAGGGCTGCAGTGAGCTGAGCCTGCAGACCTTTTGCATGTAAAAAAGTAGTGATGTCATGTTTTCTGTCCGTGGAACTGACTGAAGGTGTAAATAGTCTCTTCCACCTTACCCTCTTCCAAGCAATGATTTCCACCCTCAAATAAATACACTTTCATGCTAGTCAATGGTTGCAGGGTACTATTTTCTTTCTTAAATGGGTGGTACAAGAACTGGAACCTGAGTAGTGGGAGGCAGCATTAGGTTTTTTTGGGAGTAAGATCCACCCCCCATCTCCACCTGAGAAGATCCTAAAGATCCACCCCATATTTTATTCTGATTCATGTGGGAGGGGCATGAGATAGCTCTATCATGCTGTAACAAGATACATTAGTTTGGGACCTGTATCAACCAACAGAACAAGCCTGTGCAGTGGAGAACACAAGTTACTTAATGCCTTTATTAAGGAGTAGGATGAACAGAAGTTATTTAATGCCTTCAGATTGACTTAAAAATCCTTTGGAACAAATGATTATCAGAGCCACCTGGGGCCTCAGAAGGAGACCTAGAAACACATTCTAATTTACAGTAAGAGCCACATGTTTTTCCTAAACATTTTACATATGTATAGTTTATATATAATTTGTCTTTAGTAGTTGCAAATCTTTGAATGCATTGGTGTTAGTAATGCATTTAGAAATACATTTTTAATTGTCTTTACAGTTAAACATGAAGTTTCATGTTGAGGCACATTTTTTGGGATGGAGTCAAATTATTTTAATCATGGGCTCAGTACTTGATGAACACAGGTTTTGATGATAAAGTGTGTTTTTTCTTTTAAGTTTGAGATGTATTAGAAAACACTGAACAAGAAAACAATTGGTGATTTTAAAAGCTATTCTGATCAGAGCTGACATTAAAAAACTCTTAACTGCTTTTTATTTTATTTTATCATGGACACTAGAAACAGGATGTCAGCATTTGCTCCATGAAACCTGTTTTTCAGTTTTTTTTATTGCATCTTGTCCAAGGCAATCTTCCCAGAATGCAGTTTGTCAGGGCACATATGTGGAGGGAAGGGGCTGAAATTGTTTTAATCACAAAGCATTGGTGTTAGTAATGCATTTAGAAATACAATTTTTTATTGTCTTTTCAGTTAAACATGCAGTTTCATGTCAGGACACATTTTTGGGTGGAGGGGTTCAAATTAGTTTAATCATGGGCCCAGTATTTGGTAAACACAGAGTTTGATGACAAACTGTATTTTTTCTTTCAAGTTTGAAAAGTATGTATTATATACAAGTGTAAACGTGTTGTAAATGGGACTCGGGAATGAATAATGATTATGTAGGCAGGCAGGTTAAGGATGCAGTATAACACAGTGGTTTAAGGCTCTGAGTTACAAACCTAGAGACCTGGGTTTGACTCCCACAGCCCCCACTTGCATACTGTGTGACCCTGTGCAAATCACTTAACTTCCTTGTGCTCCCAGGTCGCACCTGTAAACAAGCTTTCAGCTTAGTGTGTCTCTCCTGGTAAAAAAAAAAGTGCCTAGAATTTTTTTATTAATATAGTTGAGTTTATATGTGGCAAGTACATAGGGTATGGAGTTTTGAATGTGGCAGTAGGATTTAGCATGTGCACTGCTTTAAAATCATTTCACAACAGCAGAGCTGTGCAACTGTTTTTGTCCAGTGAGCATAAACGGCAACAGTTATTTAACTACACATTTGATTCCATATTACAATGGTTCACAGCACTACACATTTAGTGTATCACACTTTTTCAAATAATGAAACAAATATTCTCCAGACTAAATAATTCACACATACATATTTTATACTTTATTAAAAAGATACTCCACATTTGTGTGGGAGCTGTGGGATCCAAACTTAGATCTCCAGATTTACAGTGAAAAGCCTTAAACCACTGTGCTATACTGCCTCCCTAGTTATGGCAGTCATCTGTTTTATGATTCATTATGTTGGGGTAGTAAGCATACCAACATACTAACATACAAAAATGCTAGCAGAATAGGCCTAGTGGGCTTTTGTGTCTGCTCCTTTGGTCAGTCCCCACCCTGGGAGCTGACCTTGCTGCCTCCACCACCCTATTGGGCTTCTCCCTTCCCAGTCCAGGGGAGAACTAGCTAACTAGGGTTTCTGTAAGACAACAGCTACTAAATAGCTCTAATTCACTATTTTTGTTTTCTATGTGTGTCAGGTCTAGCTAGCAGGAGTGTTTCAATTTTAAAACTTTTAATTTTATCAAACTATACACAACTATAAAAGCACGGAAACTGCCCAGATCATCAATGCTCTAATTAATACAAACTCTGGCTGTTTTCTTACAGAAACCCCACTCAATTAGATTTCAAGTATTTGCTAAGCTGTAAATGTAGGTATCAGCATTCTATGAGGAGTTAGTGCTGATTAGCTCTGTAAGAACATGTTCATTTTTTTTGTGGAGGCTGTAGGATTCAAACCCAGATCTCCAGATTTGCAATTAAGAGCCTTAAACCACTGTACTATACTGCCTCCCTAGTTATGGCAGTCATCTGTTTTATTGTTCATGATATTGGTGTAGTAAGCATGCCAACATACTAACACACAAAAATGCCAGCAGAATAGGCCTATTGGGCTTTCGTGTCTGCTCCTTTGGTCAGTCCCCACCCTGGAAGCTGATCTTGCTGTCCCCCACCCTCCCAGGCTTCTCTGTTCCCAGTCCAGGGTATTCCCGCTTCATTGGACTTTGCTTCCACAACCCTTCCCCTGTACCTGTCCCACCTCCTCTTGAACCCCTCCACAGTCTTTGCCTCTACCAGTCCCCCGGGCAGCGCATTACATGGTTCTTCCAACCTCTCACTGAAGTAGCACCTCCTCCTTTCTCCCCTTAATATCCCTTCTCCAGCTTTCACCCATGCACTCTAGTTCCCCCCCTTCCTTCAGAGCACCTTGACTTCGCCACCCCTGTTTGCCCCCTTCATGTACTTGAAGACCTCTATCATGTTCCCCCGTCCCTTCTCTCTTCCAATGTGCATATATTCAGCTCTTCGAGCCTCTCCTCTTACATCCTTTCCCCCAAGCCCCAGATAATTTTGGTTGGCTTTCTCTGGACCCTCTCAGAGTTCAATGTCCCTCTTAAGGTGTGGCCTCACCAAGCAGTTATACAGAGGGAGTATCACTTCCCTCCTTCTCGAGTGATCCCCAGGGAGAAATAGCTAGATAACTGGGGTTTCTGTAAGACAACAGCTACTAAGTAGCGCTAATTCACTATTTTTTTTTTGTTTTCTATGTGCGTCAGGTCTAGCAAACAGGAGTGTTTCAATTTTAAAACTTTTAATTTTATCAAACTATACAAAACCATAAAAGCATAGAAACTGCCCAAATCATTAATGCTATAATTAATACAAACTCTAGCTGTTTTCCTACAGAAACCCCACTCAGTTAGATTTCAAGTATTTGCTAAGCTGTAAATGTAGGTATCAGCATTCTATGAGCAGTTAGTGCTGATTAGCTCTGTAAGAAAATTTGCATTTTTTTTGTGGGGGGGTGCTACGGGATTCAAATCCAGATCTCCAGATTTGCAATTAAGAGCCTTAAACCACTGTACTATACTGCCTTCCTAGTTATGACAGTCATCTGTTTTATGGTTCATGATGTTGGTGTAGTAAGCATACTAACATACAAAAATGCCAGCAGAATAGGCCTAGTGGGCTTTCATGTCTGATCCTTTGGTCAGTCCCCACCCTGGGAGCTGACCTTGCTGCCACCCCCGCCCTCTCAGGCTTCTCTGTTCCCAGTCCAGGGTATTCCTGCTTCATTGGACTTTGCTTCCCCAACCCTTCCCCTGTACCTGTCCCACCCACTCTTGAACCGCTCCACAGTCTCTGCCTCTACCAGTCCCCAGGCAGCACATTCCATGGTTCTACCACCCTCTCACTGAAGTAGCACCTCCTCCTTTCTCTCCTGAGTATCCTTCCTCCAGCTTCCACCCACGTATTCTAGTTGCCCTCCCTCCTTCCTTCAGAGCACCATGACTTCACCACCCCGTTTACCCCCTTCATGTACTTGAAGCCTCTATCATGTCCCTCCTGTCCTTTCTGTCTTCCAACATATATATATTCAGCTCTTCGAGCCTCTCCCCTTATGTCCTTCCCCCAAGCCCCAGATAATTTTGGTTGGCTTTCTCTGGACCCTCTCCAGGAGTTTAATGTCCCTCTTTAACTGTGGCCTCCAAAACTGCATGCAGTACTCAAGGTGTGGCCTCACCAAGCAGTAATACAGAGGGAGTATCACCTCCCTCCTTCTGGAGTGACTCCCCTAGTGATGCATCCCAGCATTGTGGCCTTAGCTGCTGCCCTCCTACAAGTCTCTGAGATGTTCATCTTGACATCCACCACCACCTCCAGGTCCCTCTCAGCCATACATCCATAGCAGCAGTACATTGCATACCAGATATAAAATGTTAATAAGCAGGTCATGCAACAGATGTGCTGAGCAGTTTCTGAAGCAAGAAATGTATAGCTGTCATTTTTTACATCCTGTTCAAAATGTGTTTTTGCACCAGTGGTGCCAAATGGCACAGTCGCTGTACAAAATCTTCTTTTAGCTAAAGAATTGATAGTGTCACTGTTCATGCGGTGGGGACACAAAAAAACCATGCTGAAAACTTGGAGTGAAAATACCAAGAAACACCCAGGGCATTAGGGTTTCTGACCATAACACCCTGCACTGTAGGGACTGACAGGCATCGGGGTGTGACTTGGGATTTTCAACAGTAATGCTCATGCCTTTCCACCCCCACCCCAACCCTGCAGCCAATGACAGGTATTGAGGTGTGCCTTTGACTCTTCAGCTTCAAAGTTAACTCCATTCTTTTATACTGTACCCATTTCAGCATATTTCTATATGGAATGGGGTGAGTGTAAAGTCTGAAAACCCCAAGGCACACCTCAACTCTTGTCTATGTCTGCAGGGTAGGGTGAGGTGAAATGGTGTAAGTGTTATGGCCAATGACCCAAAGGCACACCCCAATGCCTGTCTGTGTCTGCGGGGTGGGGGTGGGGTTGGTGTCACTTCAGTACTTCACTGCCATTCCTATTCTGCCTGTCTGTCTGTGTCTCTTGCTCTCTGTCTATATGTCTATGTAATTATCTTTCCATTAATTGTATGTATTGCTATTTTTACCTATTTCTAAAACAAACCTGCATATCATATTTACCTGCACTCTGAGCAGATACTTATGAAACTGTACATTTTTACTCCACTTCTGCGTAGACCTCATACTTTCCTAATATTCCCATTATCACATGCATAACTACCTTGCCCTTATAAAAAGCTCCCCCTTTTGAAAGTTAATATCACATTTTCTCTAACAGTCTGTCATCATTACACCTGACTTCCTGATATCAACACATTGCTTAAATATAACTTACATCACCTTACGGACAAAAACCCTGTTTCTCTTAAAAAAAATGTGTAAATAATCCCAAGGCTGAATATATGACAGCCATTACTTTTTCATGTACTGCCACCTTCTGTATCATCATGGGGAGCTGCATATGTTTCCCTTGATGCTTTGCATTATTGGGATATACGCAATTGTGTTTTCTTTAAAATGTGTCTGTCTGACCAATACCATCATGGATAACACATACATCAGTGGCATTTGCTCTGGAGTTATTTTGAAAGCTGCTGATTCCTTCCATTAAAACCTACACATATGTATATTTTCCTAATAATGTGTATGCCTTCCTTACAATAGAAACTAAAACAAATCTTACTACTTACAAATCATTGTGTTGTTTCTCCATACCTCCTTAACAATTTCGCACAAATTCACTAACTTCATTATGCAGACATGGTGGATGTGACCAGACTTTGTTTAACATAGCCCTTAATGTCTTGTTACATGCATAAATATAAGCCATATGGCCTTCCTATTACATTCAGTAATTTTTCAAAACCTTTTAATGGACTGAGTCCATTTTATGAGTGTCATTAAATACCTTATGATGCCTTTATTTATTATGTTTGGACCAGACAAGACATTTTCTTACATTAAAGCTTGGATCCAGACAGATCCATTCAATAGACTTATATTGTTAATAATTTACAACTAGTTTCTTGGCCATGCCTGTGATTTTCTGTTCACAGCTAACTGCAGTACCATTAATAAGAACCAAATAAAAAGCTTCATGCTTCTTTACTAGTAATTCATGTAAACGTATTCTCACCAGTCATGTCTGTCCTTACAAGAAAAGTAAGAAGCATATGGCAATCAGTGTAACTGCTGCAGACTGGAAGTGTCCCTGTTTATCCTCTATTATCATTTTAGAATTAGGTAGCACCTTCCCCCTGGGCTGTTAGAGATGAGGCACACTGATGAGTCCTGTGTAAGATGAACCACTCTTCTGTGTCTTCTGTTTACAGCACTTGCAGAGTAGGTGCTAGGCCATTTGGCACCATGCATTCTTGTTTAAAGCAGAACCAGTCTAAATTATTTCATGGTGATTTGCATATACATTACTTCCCATGATGCTTTGCATTATGGGGCTATGTGTGATTATATATTTCTTTGAAACCTGCTCATATTGCCAATGCCAATGCCCTTCCTGGGTAACCCTTGCCTCTGCGCTTTTGTTCTGAGGTTCCTTGTCTTTTAGATTTCTTTCATAACCAGTAAGATCAAACTATGACTGGTACATCTTTCCCCTGGGCTGTTACAGATGTGGTACACTGATGAGTCCTGTGTAGGACAAAATATATGTCTGTGTCTTCTGTTTTCAGCCTTTTCAGAGTGTTGGAGAGGCCATTTGGCACCCATACTCTTGCTTAAACCAGAACTAGACTAAATTAGTTCATGGTGCTTTGTATATACTGCCCATGATGCTTTGCATTATGGAGATATGTGTGAATTTTTATTTCTTTCAACCCTGTCTGTATTGCATTTCCAATGTCATTTCCAGGCAGACCTTGGATTATTGCTTGTACTGATGTTCTTTGTATTTTAGCAGCAGGGTTACATACGAATACAGAAAAGGTAAATCGCTTGGTTTGGATTCACTTATAGTTTTCTGGTCCAGATTTTCTACTTCTTGTATAATGTTTATCCCCTTGCATGAGTCTGCACATGTTGAACCATTATACAGGGGGTTAAATAAGGTGATTTTAATGAGTTCCACACTTGAAGACCGTAAAACAATAGAGACCTACAGTGTTAGCATTATTTACATTTCTTTTATGTAAAACTTTAGATGTCATATCCAGATTTGAATACTTTATATCAGAATGCACCTAACCATTTTTACAAACATTAACCAGTGGCTTAATCTAAGGACAATAATGTCTAGGCAAAACTGCTTATGTGTTACAATTCATTGTCTTTGAGGTTAAGAGGAACTTTACATTTTGTCTATTTGTGGTTATACACTTTATTACATTTTTAACACAAACAATGAACAGTAAATCTAATTATATACAGGATAACATCCTGCCACATTAACATATCCAGCTACCAGGATTAAAGCACAGCATAGTAATGCAATTATGTTCCCTCAAATAGGCAAATAAAAAAATACAGTGACATAACTAGCATCACTAACTAGCATCATCAAACTTTTTATATTCAAGTAGAAAAAGAAATTAAAAAATGAAGTTCAATATTGGCAAATGTGTCAACCTCCCTTTTGGTAATACAAATACTGGAGCACAGTACAAGCATAATGAGCTCCCTTTACACATCTTGACTGAGGAAAAAAGACTTGGGAATCATAGGGCTAGATTTTCAAACAGCCCTTAGAGTGACACAAGTTGTGTCACTCTAGGGCTGTGGTGAACTCCGGGTGCATCAGGGACCTTGCATCAAATTTAATAAAAGGGGGGGGGGCTGGAAGCTGGCCCGGTGGCATTGAGGGTTCAGGTGCTGGACGCCGCACTTCATGCTACACCAGCGACCCTGGTTCAGGAATGACCTTTGATTGCCAGGGTGCTGGCACAGGGGGGGAGGGTGGGAACAGAATCAAGCATTGGCTCTCCCCTTCTGTGTAAGGGATGAGGTCACCTGCCCATAGTCCCACTGTCACCGAATGGAGGTTCGGTGCCAGTGCAGGTGGTTAACGGCATGATTGGAAGGGAGGGGCACCCCGAACAGTATGCGCATATGTGCTACATTAGGGATGCGTGGGTGTAGGGGCTTGGAGAAAACCCGTAAAAACCCAAAAACTGTATATGGAAAAAAAGGGGGAGAAGCTCTGCACCAACCTAGAAGATGCCAAAGCCACAAGCTAGTGCCAAGCATGTGGCACACCTGTAGTAACTGCCACAGGGATCCAGCCCCCCCCACCCAGCACAACACTAGAGGGGCTGGGGTGGTCGGGGGGGTGAAGCTGCTGGACAGGAGGGGACCGGACCAAGATGTGGCATGAGAGGTGGTATGGGGGTTGGGACACAGCTGGGCATAAGAGGGAGTGATGTGGCACCTGGCAGGATGCATTTGCTTTTTAATTTATTTTCTTTTATTGCCTATCCATGCATAGTAGTACACCACACAGTACTGTAGCTATTCATTATACTCTTCATACATTAACAGATCATGCCAATTCATCCAAGGTGGAGGTGACTGATATTTAAGCAATAAGGCTTGACAGGGTGTGGTATATCATGGGATAACGTCATGCCTCGGGTGGTTGGGCATGAGGCCGCAGGCCGAGTGCATCCAATGACCCGAGTAGTGATGATATCCTATGATATACCACACCCTGGAGTGATTTATTGCTATTATGAACCACGTTTGAAGTTTTATGAAAAAAAAAACAGGTTTTAAAACATTTTATGAATGAGTTTTTGGGTGGTGTAGGAGTACATTTTGAAAAAATAGTTCTCAGACAGTAGAGACCAAGGAGGCTGGTGGTGCTGGAACTTTTTTGAAGCCATGATGATGTAACCCGATAGCATCACAGCTTCAAAGAGCTCTCGGCCAATCAGATTCCTCTATTTACGATCCTCGGTTAATAATTCTGAATAACACATCATCATATTTAAATGTAACTTGGCAAATCTCATACTTTTTAAGTTACACAGAGTGTAATAATCATTTCCTTTGTACCTATTATTGGGGTGCCTGTATAACTTAAAAGTTACTGTAAAACTATTTATTTTCACACTTAGTAATTTTAGCTCAAACCTAAATGCAACTATAATTGTGCAAATTTAATTTAACACTAAGGCATTAGCACCCCACTCCCCTATAATGTGATGAAGTGCTAATAGTGCTAATTAGCGCACATTTATTTTAGCACAAATTACTGCTTCAGTGAATATAGGAAAAATTATTTAACAGTTAAAATGTCTAGCTTCTGCTGAGTTACATTGACATATGATGATGTGTTACTCGGAAATAGCACTCCCCCCCCCCCGATGAGTTGGCAAGATCTGTTTATGTATGTAAAGTATAATGAATAGGTACAGTATTGTGTGGTACACTACTGTGCATGGATAGGCAATAACAAAATAATGTAAAAAGCAAGCACACCCCTTCAGGTGCCACATCACCTCCACTAATGCCCAGCTGTCTCCCAACTCCCCCATGCAGCCCCATGCCCCTTCTGCCCCCAGCAGCCCAATATCAGATCCCTTCCCCTTTCACCACAGTATGTAGCACTGGCACAACTAACTTAGACCACCTCCTGGCTGGTCTAAGTGGACTGCCTTGCATTGTCTATGGTGGGGCTTGCAAAATCTCATAAAAAGGGGATGTTGCAGCCCCACCATGGTATAAGCCCCATTGTGACCTAGTGCACCCCAATTTAGTTTACAAGGCTGGTATAGTGCCACTTTGATGAAATGGCCCCCCTTCTCAATGCAGACCATGTTCAGAAATTGGGATAGCCACATATTTTGACGCATGGTGCCACTTGTGTTATTTATGTTTTATACAGGCACCTTGCATCATTCCCTGGGCTTTGAGAATCAAGCCCATAGTTTCTAATAACTTTAAATGGGAATAGAGTTGTGACACAGTGGTCAGCAAATGCAGCCAATAATAGGGTGCACAGCTAAAAATATTACCAGTATGAACAGGGAGGTGATGTTGCCCCTCCTATGTTCCTGTGAATCTGTATAACATACTAGTATAGGCAAAACTGTAGCAGACACCATTATATGGTTAACAACAGATCCATCTCCAACTTAAGGCAGGCCAGTGATCATTTTTAGAAAGAAGAAATTAAATGGGGGTTATGGAGGGTATGGCATACCAGAGAAACTCTGATCAGTGGGTGGGGGTGCATGAAGAGGATGCAACTCCCACAGACAGCATGCAATTTAGCAGACAACCCATGGCAAGCTGACTGAGATCCTCTTGGCCTAACAAAAAAAAACCACTGCAGCTTTTCATGCCCCAAAATTGGGGCTGTGGGGACCACCATTTATGGAGGATAACTTGCTTAGCCTCAATTCTTATTGCTAGTAACCATGCTTTACTGAAGAGATATGGGAGGTTATGTTCAAGGTATCCCCCAGAATGAACAGGGATAGAGAATGGAACCTGCCACCCTATGATTTCCTGGCAGGCTTCATGAACCCTACATGAGAATGAAATGATACTAGATCATGCCTATGAAATATGTAAGAGAGACCCCCCCACCAACACCACCACTACTGCACACCTCCAACAATTGGCCCATGGGCTCAAACTCAGATGAGCGAGGATGTGAGGTGTTCTATACCATGTGTGCATACAGACAGCCAGCAGAAGGCCCAAAGGTCTATTGAGTCTGCTCAATACAGATGTTGGTTGGCCCCTTCCCCTTTCACCCTAACCTTCCTCTTAACTCTATCACACCCTCTTTTAAATCCCTCAACTGTACTGGGATTGACTAGCCACTCTGGCAATGCATTCCATCCTACCACCACCCTTTCAGTAGCAAAGTGCCTTCTGGCCTCCTTCCTGTACATCCCTCCACTAATTTATAGTTGTGCTGTGGTGTTTCTTGTCTTACTTTCACAAAATGGATCCTATGTCAACCTTGTTAATGCCTTTAAGGTATTTGTAGGTCTCCATCATGTTCCCTTTCTTCTGTCCTCTAGTGATTACATGTTCATATATACATTGGCCTCTGTTCATACGGGAGATCCTGCTGCCCCTGAATCATGCAATTTTGGGTCCCTTACTCTTTGCAGTCTATATCAATAATATTGACTCTTACATACATACTGCTAACATATATCTATTTGCAGATGACACAGTCATTTACACCATCAGTTCCTCGCTAGAACTAGCCTGTAAAGAATTACAGCACAATTTCGTCATCCTGCAACACAACCTTCTAAACCTAAAGCTTCTCCTTAATGCTAAGAAGACAAAGGCTATGATTATCTCTCAGCCCACCTCCTCTGTCCAAAATCCTCCATGTAGTCTCCTGGTCCATACACTGCATGACGAGGTACTGGAAATTGTGGACAACTTCAAGTATCTGGGTTTTTGGCTGGATAACAAACTCAACTATATGGTTCACCTGAATGAAATGTCCAAAAAGTTAAGACAATGCTTAGGTGTCTTCTTCCGCATTAGGAATCTCCTTACCTGAGAAGCCAGAATGAGGCCTTTCTAAACTACCTTTCTTCCACTGCTTGACTATGCTGACGTTTTGTACAGCCACTGTCTTAACTCAGCACTAAGCAAGCTTGACACCTTATAACACCGTGCTTTGAGATTTATCCTGAACTTACCCTCACACACCCACCACTGTCTCCTCTATGAGGCACTGGGCTGGTTTTCCTTGTGCAAGTGGAGGCAAAGGAATGCACTTCTCTGGTTTTACAGGGTTGTGACTGATAAACTGCCAGTCTACATTGCTGGGATGTTTGAGTGTTCAAAGGGGGCTATATGAGCTGAGACACTTTGCGTTAATCACCTATATTGTCCCTAAAGACACGTCATGGTTCAGCTGCAATTAACTTCTCTCTACCCTCCATGTGGAATACCATGCAAAAAACTGTAAGGCTTACCATTATCCCGGGTCTCTACACCTTTAAAGCTTTAATTGCAGGTTATCTAAGGGAAGCCTGCAACTGCTGTAGGTGACTTATGATTGTAATCATACTCGTACAACCTTAATGTCCCCTAACTCTAATTGCTCTTCTGTCTACTTGTATTTCCTCCTTCCTGTATGCCTCCCCACTGATAGGGGCTTCCTGTACTCTTCCCCCCTTCAGTGGCTCTACTTGCTATCCTCTATTTCTACACCACCATTAAATACTCTTCCTGAATAAGGGGAGTATGAACTTTTTGTTGTGGGCTTATGTTGACCTACCTAGGGAAGAATAACCGTGGACTCTCAGATTTAATTTTGATATATGCTTTGGTACCAGTTATGGCCTTGTTTTCACATTATTGTATAAGAATGACCTTACAGCTTGATGCATCTAAACTATGTATCTGATTGCTTGGACTACCCCTAGTTGCAATAAGTATTTGTATAAGAATGTCATTACAGCCTGATGCACTTAATCTAGTTACCTGATTGTGTGTATTTCCCCCCTATCTTATTATGTATTTGTCCTTTCTGTCCAGGACCACTTTGAAAATGAGCTTGCTCAATGGTGTAATCTTGGTTAAATAAAGTTTTGATTGATTGATTGATTGATCTTGGGTAGCCATCCTCTGTATGGTCTCCATCTAGTTTCCTTTTTTCTTTAGGGTTTCCATACAGCATACTGCACATAGTACGCCAGATGAAGATGTATTGTGGACCTCTACAAGGGCAGAATGACCTCTTTCCCTCTGTTGGAGGTACTCCATTGATAGGCAACTCAGCATCCTGTTTGACTTCCCTGCTGCCTTTTTGCACTATATTGTCTTTTTCAAGTGACTTGTAATAGCTATCCCCAGGTCTCACTTCACTTCTGAGACTGTGATCTTCACCCCCCCCCCGAGACTGTACCTTTCCCTAAAGTTCTTAGGCCCTGTGTACATTACTTTGCACTTTTTATCACTGAACCCCAATTGCCAGATATAAGACCATCTTTTCAATCCTGCTAGGTCCTTATGCCATTCTCAGTGTCTACCCTCCAACAGAACTTGGTATTATCTGCAAAAAGACATACAGCATCTTACTTTTGAAGCAATCCCCAATGTCATTAATGAACATATTCAACAAGGCTGGACCCAGCACTGATCTCTGTGGGATCCCGCTAGTAACTTCTCTTATCCAGGAGTGCTCCCCCCACCAACACTCTCTGCGTTCTACCCCCTAGCCAGTTTTCCACCCACCTGGTTAGTTTCTCCCATCTCCATAATCACCAATTTTTTGATCAATCTCTTGTGGGGGACTGAGTCAAAGGCAGGATCTTATTCTGTTTAAGGTGACTGGGATTATTTCTGCAGGCTGTATGAGCCACTTTCCAGCATTGTGCCAAGCTTGATCTGATCAAGTACTACACAGCTGCACTTCCCATGCCAAATGTGCAGTCTCAGTCAAATTAGGTACTTGATTTATGATATTTTTCTATATTGTATATCTCCTTTCCTTCCTACCTATCCTGCATCCTGTGATCATGACCCCTGAGTGGGTATATGATAGAGATCTTTAAATACTTCACAGGGATAAATAAAGTACAGGATGGAAGTATTTTTCAGAAAAAAAGGTGCTCAAAGATAAGGGGGCATGATAAGAAGCTGGGGTGGTAGATTCAGAGGAGATGTGAAGAAGTACTTCTCAGAAAGAATAATGGGTTTCTGGAACAATCTTCCAGTGGAGGTGATGCAGCAAAAACAGCTGTAGGGTTCAAGAATGCATGGGTTAGCTATAAGGGAATCTAGAGAAAGAGAAGAGGTGGGCTGAGTGAATGAGCTGGAGATCAAGTATGATTGGCAGTGATTCAATAGGCAGGGAAAAATGGGAAGACTTGGTGAGCTAAGTGGTCCTTATCTGCCAGTAAATTTTGTGTTTTTATGTTTCTACATTTCTATCCTCCACTTGTGGGACTATTTTATCAGAATGTACTGTAAATGGGTCTGGAAAGAACACCTAAGCTGCAAGTATTTCTAGAGATCCTGAGTAAGGAGGTCACACCTTCTTTTTAAGCCTTCAAATTAATCCAACTCCCTGGTATTTGGGGCAAACATTTCCTGCACCACCCATATACCCTTTTCCCTCCTTGTCGGCCAATTAATTTGAACATTCCCTATCAAAACCAGAGGCAATATAACTCCATCCCACATGGGAGGTTGGGAAAGACACTGGGCAAGCTAGGTATAAGGGAAAAAGATAATGAGGTGGACAAGAAAATTGGCAGAGTGGGTGAACTTAGAGGGTAGTCCAAAAGTGGCAACACTTGGGGGGTAAAATCACAAGTGGGGTGCCACAGAGATTGGTTTAAGATCTTGTTCTCTTTAATGCATTTATAGTATTCGTGACATAGTGGAGGGTGGCCAAGGAAAGATATGCCTCTCTGCAGATGATAACAAGATCTGTTGAAGAGTAGATAGAATTGAGTAAAGGCCATAACAAAGGATTTAGTAAGGCTCAAGGGATGGTCAATGATGTGGCAGCTGAAATTTAACATGAACAAGTAATGCACATAGGGACCAACAACCCAAGAATGGAATACAGGAGGAATGAGGTGATAGTTGAGAGCACAGTGGAAAAAAGGACCTAGAGAGGTGAATTATAAAGAACTTTGTCATCAGCACCATATATTAGGCTGTGGTGAGAAAAATCAGATGCTGGGATGCATAGGGAAGAAGAAGAAGATCACCAGCAGTTGGAGGAAGGCTATACTGCCCTTATATAGATCCCTTGTTTGGCCACATTTGTAGCATTGTATACAATTTTTGGTTCCACACCTGAGGGTGTGTAAGCATAGGTTGGTGACAGTGCACAATAGGGCAATCAAAATTATTTGGCAGCAACAAGGCAAGTCTTATGGGAAGTGATCATCAAACATCAAAATGTACATGTTGGAGGACAAGAAAAAGGGGAGGCATGATAAAGATGTTCACATACCTCCACAGGATTAACAAGGTAGACAAAAGGGAGTTCTTTACACTGAGTGGACAAATGGGCACCAGTTGGAAACTTCATGAAGCTGGTGAGTTTGGTGAGCAGTTAAAAAGGTTGCCAGGAGATACTTTTTATGGAAAGGAGGTGGCAGAATGGAAACATTTCAGAGGAGTAAACCTGCATTAAACAGTTGGGGGGTTAAAGGCTGGAACAAGCATATGGGAAAAGTTCAGATGGGGCAGCAAGGGGGAAGGAGAGGGAGGAATGAAAACTGACAGGGACACATTTCCATATCTAGGCAGGTTTAGGCAGACTTGATGGATTGCAAGGCTTTTATCTGCTGACATGCTCCATGTTTCTAATTTTACCTACAATTGTTCTACAGAAGGTTCCATGCCAAAGGCAAAAATGGAGTTGTAAACAATGTGTGTGATATCTTCCAAGCCTTACAAGATATGATTGGAAGTGCGCCACCACTTTAGTACAGTATATAGAGTACCTGTGCTGAAGGTAGGTTCCCCACTAACAACCCCATCTTCAAATGCATCCAGGTAGGGAGACCTCAGGGATCCCATGAAGCCATAATACTGTTTTCCACACCAAAGAAACAATGTAATATCCCTGCAACCAAGGGAGCCCCCATTCACCACTACTCCAGTGAGCTCTAAGTTTTTTTTTAAATTATTGTTATACAAATTTGTAGTTTTTTTATTATTATGTAAATTTGTAGTCCATGTGAAAGGTGTTAGATTGACAGCACTGGAAACTGAACCCCTCTGTATATCTACTTGACAGTCACAGCACAGGTGATAGCAGTGCAATCTTCCACACACTGCACTGCCTGTGCCTTAATCCTGTCATGGAAAGACCACCACATAGGTCAGAAGATAGTTTGACTCAGTGTCATTCAGTTCTTGGCCTCTGATGTGAGACTGCCAGCAAGAGTGCATATTAGTGCCAAATGCATTGGTGGTTTTGTGATGTGGACACCTGCCCACTGGGAACTTGACTGAAACCACTACAACTCATTTCACATTGGCCACTGAACAGCTTTCTGGTGATAGTGGCTTTCATCCACTACTGACCAGGGCTGGATTTAAACCAGTAAGCAGAAAAATGAAGAGCAAATAAACTATCTTTCAGAAAGTACAAAAAGACACAGAAGGAGGAGGACAGGGAAAACTGCTAGGAGAAACAAAGCGTGGTAAAGAAGGCAATTAGACACGCAAAGGCACAAACAGAGGAAAGTGTTGCCCAATCAGTAAAAGAAGAGGATAAAACTTTCTTTATATATATATAAGCAAGAAGAGGAAAACCAAAGGGGGAATAGTAAGGGTAAATGGGGAATAAGGGGTTTGTGAGTAGGAGGACCAAAAGAAGGCAGAAATATTGAACAAATAGTTTTGTTCAGTATTTACAGAAGAAAGGGTAGGTGACGGGCCAGAGAAAAGAGACAAGGGCATAAATGGTAGGGAGGTGGCACCAGTCCTTTTACAGAAGAGAAAGTCCTCAAGGTACTAGCATAATTAAAAGCAGACAAGACAATGGGACCTGATGGGGTGCACCCCAAGATACTGAATGAGCTCAAAGAGGTGCAGGCTGCACCTCTGACAACTTTGTTCAGCTAATATTTAGAAACAGAGGAGGTTCCAAGGGACTGGAGGAGAGCAGATGTGGTCCCACTTCACAAAAGTGGGAACAGGAAGGAGGCAGGAAATTACAGACCTGTCAGCCTGACTTCCATAGTGGGCAAAGTAATGGAAACACTACTGAATGAAACAATAGTGGAATACTTTGTAACCAGTGGATTACAGGATCCAGGGCAAAATGGTTTCGGGGGGGTAGATCTTTCCAAGCAAACCTAATCAAGTTCTTTGACTGTGACCAGGGTAGTGGATCAGGGTGGAGTGGTAGATGTGACCTACCTGGATTTCAGTGGGGCCTTTGACAGTGTTCCACATAGAAGACTAGCAAACAAGCTGGTCTGTCTGGGAGTGGGTCAAAAAGTTATAAACTGGGTAAAAAGTTGGTCAAGCTACAGGAGTCAGAAGGTGGTGGTAAATGGTGTCCACTCTGGAGAAGGCAAGATGACCAGTGGGGTGCCTCAGAGCTCAGTACTGGGCCCAGTCCATATCAATGTCTTTAATAGTGACGTTGCAGAAGGGCTACAAGGGAAAATATGCCTGTTCACGGATGACATAAAAATCTGCAACAGAGTAGACAGATGGGGTGGGGGGGATGAGGGATAACTTGAAAAAGTTGGAAGAATTATCATGGATTTGACAGGTGTGTTTCAGTGCAGAAAAGTGCAAAATTATGTACTTGAGGCACAGAAACCCAAGGGCTACGTACCAGTTGGGAGGGGAAGTGCTGGTGACCACCAAACAGGGAAGGGACCAGGCAATAATCATTTCTGATGACCTAAAGATAGCCAAGCAGTGTAATAAGGCAGTAGGGAATTCTAGCAGGATGCTTGGGTGCATAGGGAGAGTTCTCACCAGTAGAAAGAAGGAGGTATTATTACTACTGCAAAAATCACTGGTAAGACCCCATGTCAAGTACCGTGTCTAGTTCTGGAGGCCCCACCTCCAGAAGGATATTGATAAGATGGCGGTGTTACAAAAGAGTGCAACCAAAAAGGTGCAGAGCCTACATCAAAAGCCCTATGAGTAGAGACTCAATGACTGAATAAGTATGCTCTGGAGGAGAGGCGGGAAAGGGGGGATATGATAGAAACATTCTAATACCTAACACGATAAGGTACAGAAAGGTATCATTTTCTATAGAAAAAGAAGCTAAAAGGCAAGGAGTCATGCCATGAAGTTGTGGGGGAGCTCAGAGGAAATGCGAGGAAGTATGTCTTCACAGACTGGGTGGTGGATGCCTAGAACAGCCATCCAGCAGAGGTGGTGGGTGCCAAAATGGTGACAAGATTCAAGCATGCATGGGACAGATACAAGGGGACCTTGGTAGAAAGGCAAGGGGAGGAGATGGCCAGAGATTGAGTAGTGTCTGCAGTGTCACAGTAGGCGGAGAAAACTGGGCAGACTAGGTGGTCCAAGAGCTCCTTATCTGCCAACAACTTCTATGTTTCTAACCTCGAGGTGAAGAGACCATTACCAATCCACTGAGCCATACAGCTGCCCCATGTGTTTAGATTTGCTGACTGTGAACTTTGCCTTCCCACAGGATGTCTCCAAATCTTCTATTGATTTTCTGGAACCACTTCTTCAGGATGAAGACAGGGAAATGACTGACCATACTGTATGTAGCAATTTTGATGATGAAGCCATTTTCCCTGCCATTGACAGATATAGTACCTGCCAGCATTTGTATTCCTCCTTGACATCAGACAGTAATGGAATAACGTTCTCCACACATAACTGGAAGAGTATTCTTGTGATATAAGCCTCCAAGTAGGTGATCCTATCAGCAGCTCACTTAAGTGCATGTTTAGAAAACCATTCTTCTCAACATCCACTAGTAAGGGGGAGCACCTCCATATTTCTGTATTCACTGTTAGCCCTAAGATCTATGTAGATTCCCTCAAGATTTGAAGGAGACTTGTTAACCCATTTTGGGGAGCCAGCATGGTGACCAACATGTACCCCATATATAGACTGGTGCTGAAATCCCTTCCTGTACTATGAATGTTCCTAGGAGGTATAGGTAGCTATGGCAAAGGCTCAATAGCCATAACAATTAATTAGGATAGCAGGCATCCCTGCTTCATACCTTCCTTTAACTGGAAGTGTGGGGATAGCACAACATTGGTGAGGACCCAGGCTACTGGATCATGATACAAAGTTTGTGCCAGCTGTAAGAAACCAGAACCCACTGCAAAGGCCTTTATGGCTGCAAATTGGGACCCCACTCCAGTGAGTTGAAGTCTTTTTTTAAAATCAGTAGCCAATTACTATGGACAGAGTGGGGGTTTGTTGAGACTTTCATCGACATGAGGAGTGAATGGATGGTGTCAGAGCTATGCCTCCCTTTAACAAAGCCCACCTGGAAGCTATCAATCAAAGGGGAGAGCAGTACTTCCAGACTGGTAGCAAACCTTCACCACAATCTTGTAATTAGCATTGATAAGGTATATAAGCTGATAGCTAGAGCAGCTGATGGGATCTTTACATTTTTGGGAAGTACTATTATCACTACTTCTCTCATGGAAGGGGAAGGGCACCTGCATAACTAGCATTCTGAAACACAGCCTAATGAAAAGGGACTATTATATATGGTATTAGCTGATAGAAATTAATGGATAGATCATATACCCTAGTGCTCTCCATGTGTTAAGCCCCTTAATAGCCTTTTGAACTTGTCAAAAGTCACAGCCTGAGTGAATGTTAAAGTGGTACAGCAAATTACAGAACAGATCAATCAATCCCAGGTTCAGAGGGAAAGGGGACAAGTATGGTTGCTTGTAGAAGGAGTGCATGAGTCCAGTAATATTGGTCAGTTTGGTGTGTATGGGTCCAACTGGCAATTAAATGTATTTATTTTTTTCATTTTTACAATTTTTGGCCAGGAAAGGCACACTAAGCCAAAGCCTGTTTCCAGGTGCATCCTGGGAGCACAGTGAAGTTAAGTGACTTGCTCATGGTCACACAGTATGCAAGCGGTGTTTGTGGGATTTAAAGCCAGTTCTCCAAGTTTACATCTCTGTGCTTTTAACCACTTGGCTATACTGCCTCCTCAAGACCTCTCATGTGCCTTTCCATCTGCTATTTGTGAAGTCCCTAAGAAAATGCCTTGCCTGTTTTATCTCCCCCCCATATTTGTTTTTGAGCCTAGCAATAGCTAACTCTGCCTTAAGAGTCAGGAGAGAATTGATCTGCATTTGCAGCCCTGTGATTCTAACTAAGTTTTGCTAGAATAAATCTCTTCCTGATTTATAGGCCTGCTCCCATAAAGAAAGGCAAGCTTCTAATTCCAACAGCTCCCTTTCCTTCTGTCACCACCTGTGCACTGAATAACCAATTGTTTCCTCCCCTCACATAGGACTTGAAGTCCTTCTAAAGCATGGATGTCAAAATCTCACCATTGTCATTTAGGCTAAAGTAACCTTTAGCGTTAGTATTTGGAGACCAGGCAGTAACACTTTATCTGTGATCTATGCATCCCTTTTACAACACAGAATAATAGCAAATGGTGCATAATTCATTCATAAAGAGATGCTGTACTGAACCCATTGTTCACTCATTTTGCAATGTAGCTATTTCTTATCGTTGGTTGCTATAGGCTGGATATGACACACCTTCTTTACAGAAAGTGGAAAACCTTGTTATGTCAATTTCAAATGGAGATTCTTTTTCAACTCTGTTTATCCCTCCTCTCACAATTGGATGAGACATGTTTCAGCCATCTCCAGCAGCTCTATCCTGTCCTGTCAAACTCTACTGCTCGTAGTACTGAATTCCCCTGATCCACCCATGATACAGCTGGTGGCTGGATCTCTCAGCTTTCCTCCCCCCTCGGTGGGGTTGTCATCAGTGCCTAGGCTAACTCCATTGTACAATCCAGTTTAGTTACAGGCGGAGATGAATGCCAGGGGCAGTGAGCCCCAAGCAGGTCAGATATGACAGAGGATGTGGTGGGCAGGAGCAGTGTCACCCTCTCATCCGACAGGCATTTTCACCCTGATTTTCTCCCTGGAGGCAAAGACATGCAGTGATGTCCTGGTGATGTCAGCCATGCTCCCACAACTGACACACTGATGTCTGCCTCTCCTCCAATTACATTTACTCATGTGGTCTCTGACTCATTGACCCCTAGCCAATGCTAGGGATTGTCCTATCACCACAACCCATGCACCCCAGAAGAAGTGAGCTGTCAGCTGGATGCCTAATCCTCCTCCCTTCTAGCTGACCCTCTGACACTTCAGGCTTGTTCCCAGACCAGGGTTGCTGGCATCGCAATTGGCAATAGTGCTGCTTGTGCCAGCAGGCCGACCCCTCAAATGGAGACTTTAACAGGCACTTTGAGGATTAAGGTGTTGTCATGAACGAACACCAGGAACTAATGTTGTAGTGGTGGTACATTAAGATGCTAAAGGGGTCACTTTGGTTGCCACTGGCTGTCACAAACCCAATCAGCAGGTCAGCCCTCTGCTCCCAAAGTGCCAACCTCCGAGCGCAGTCTTGTGAACAGTTAACAGAAACAGGGTAATCCTCCTGTTTGTTTTGTGGATTCAAATCAACCTTTGATCTCAAGATCTGGAAGGATTCAAACTGTAAACCTCTTGCTAGTGTACCCAATGCACAGGCTCAGATAATTCTGTCTTTGGGGGCCAGATATCTTTTCCAATGGGCACCTAACCAGATGTACTATAATGAACCCTTAAAAACTCTAATGAAAGATCTCAGATTTAACGCTACCCTTTTCCAGTTTGGTATCACCATTCACGCTTATGCACAGTGTCTGCTTTAACCACAATACTTACTTGTTAAAGAAAAGAAATTCAGAGATAGACCACATAGGCTCTAAACATAGAGTTTTACTAAAATAGATGAAAGTATGTAAAACATAAAATACAGAACCATATATCACAAGAACCATACAATCTTTTAAAAGAACAAGGTTTTAACAGTGCAGTTCCTACTACAGTACTTATATTTTGTCTCTCTCTACCTGTATACTTGCTTAAAGTGCTCAAAGATGTTTCTTTGTCAGAGTGTAGATAAAAGTGTGTGACTCTGAAGGAAAACAGAATACTGTTTAAAAGACTGTCTTTACCAACCCCTTTGCATGAGGTCACTTAGCTCCTCCTCTGTTTATTAAAAATCATGCACCCAAGATGTTTTATCAAAGGTAAATTCTGTGATCTCAGCACAACTCATTTTCTCATATGACTTTCTTTGATCTTATGAGCAGCTTCTCCTTTCCAGGACATGAAAGAACTAGTTATGTCTCTCTGCCAGATCTCACAGAGGTGCAACATGCTTTGTATCAACATGTGAATTTTAACTGTATTTCATCGGAACATTATAAAAGTTTATGATGGCCTTTTCTAGTCTGTAATAATCTCTTGGCCTTCCAGGTAACATCTATTAGCTAAAACCTGGGGGGGGGGGGGTTGTCATTCCACAGACTGTCAGCATCTCTCATGAGAGACAATCAATAACACATTTTTATATTACAAAAAGCATAGGTTAATCAGAACCAGCTGTCCAAGTGTCACACTGGCTAGTAGGCTATGTTAAGTGTACAGGGAGAATGTGTTTGCCAAATAATCCACCAATCCCCCAGCATTATGATTATGTGACTTTCTATGTGAGGCCAGCTGTCAAGGCCTCCTTCAAGTATCCCCAACCATGTATTTGCACTGTGTTTAGTCTAGCAAAGATACAAACAAAAAGGTGCTGCACAGTCACATGTTTTGGGTCTTCACTGGCATACAGCTTCCCCTGTGGTTGGAGGTTGGAAACTCTAGGGCTCCTTCACAGGGATCACTGGTGCCACAGAAGTGCCATGCCTGCTTCCCAACTGGTTGGGACATGCAACTACTGAGTGCACTCTCTGATCATTGCTGACCATCTGCCAGCTTCCTGAACTCTTTTCTCAGATCCAGGCCATGAACATGGTAGCACATGAAGTGGCCCTTTGTGTTGTTGACCTACAGTTGCTGGTTGTCTATTTATCTTGTTAGACTGTTGGTAACTGAGCAGTCTCTGTTACTGCCCCCACTGCTAAGGATCAGACTCCCCTCCAGTGTCAGAACTACTTCATCTCTTATTCATTTAAAAAATATTTTAGAGATTTTACATTTTAAAAATGTTGGAGAAATTACCTGTTGCTTTACTAATTGTTTAAATTATCTTGGATCAATGTGTTAATTCATGAACTGCACCTGTTATTACAGTGCAGCCAGATGTAACTACTGATATGTCCAAATGTATCACTGTGAATCCCATTGAAATTAATTAGATTTTGCTGTGCGGTATCTAGATATTTGGCTAATTATCTCTTTCTGTCACTTAAGTGTTGGCCCTGATTGTAATTGTTGCAAGTTGCTCAGAATGACATTTTTAGTTGAGCACCAAATAAATAAAAATCTCAGTATCCTCTATATCATCATCATCATCATCATCATCATCATCAATAAGATACAGTATATTTATTACTTATTTTAAAAGGTCCACCCAGAAAGACATACAGAGCTGATAGCAGCTCATTTGCAGATGTGTCCTTGGGGGGAAGAGGTACAGGGAGTGTAATAATACAATCAAAAACAATAGATAGATAACAGGTAAAAACAAAACATAATAGAGCTATGATTACAACCAATAAGCAAATATGCAGTTGTGCAGTTTATGCAAGGGTAAAGATGGGATAGCAGTCCAGTGGGTAGCAAGGAGGTATGAATAAAAGTGCAATAAATAAAAGAAAAGGGTTTCAAGGAATTTTTGAGGCAGTACAAGTCGGGGATAGCAGAAGGAGATAGAGGTTGATTGCTATAAGGGGAGAAAAATGGAAGGGGTCATCAAGTATACAGTATATACTCAATGTTCAAAACAACATACCCCTTGCTGACTTACTAAGAGTTTTTGTCTCATGGGTCTAAACTAGTCATAAAATGAAATGGCATTCTTCAAGACATTGACAGGTTCCATAGGACAGAATGGATCCATAGTTGTTGCAGTATTTTCCATCTTGTTGTATTACTGTAGCAATAGTTAATGACAAGGATATAGGATCTATCCTGCCTATATCTCCTTTCACATGGAACTGATTATACTCCAGTTTAATTGCTGACACACATTGAAGCTGAACTTCAGGAATGTTACCCTTACTCATGTTGTGTAGCCCACAATGCTATTGTCCCTCAAGAATCTGTTTTGTCTTACTTTGAAAGCATAAAAAGTGCTTCATTTCATTACACCAGATAGGCTGTTTCACAGGCTGACCACTGACCTCCCTTTATGGAAGTTATGCGTTCTGCTATCTGATTGTATCTTGCTCCACCCACCCCCACCGTTGTCCTTAATTTGAGTGTCTGCCTCTAGTTTTGCTTGTACTCAACAGCTTTCTATGATTTTTCTTGTTCCTGTTTGGTATAGAAGCCTCATCCCTTACAGAAATACAGTGTGCAGCATGTGTGCAGCATGCAAGCTGCATGCTTATTAAGCATGTGGCATGCATTCTGCAAGCATACTGTACGCATGTAATTCTGTAAGGAATTCATGCACATTAGAGCCCTGACTCCTACTAAAAACCCAACATCCTACAATACAGTTTCATCTGCATACTCTTAAAGATCTGCACTAAATTTAAAGGCATATCACATACAAATCACAAAAGTAATTCCTGCTAAAGATTCCAATTCACGTAGTTCTCCTGTTCCTAACAAACCTTTTGACTACAGCACAGTACAAGTTTAACTTTCTGCTAGCAAAAGTAATAATATAAGCAATGAGTGGTGTAAAGATACTAGGGGGACTAATAAATTCAAACATTTTTCCGCATATTAGCTCATAAAATAGAGGATAATGTATGGGTCGCTATCAGTAAACAGCTTAACTATTGAGAGGTTGCCATGGCGACTGTGTAAACCTCGAGAATGAAGCTTGAGAAGTTTACATCACCATGGCAACCTCGAGACAGTTAAAAGAGTTGATTGACGATAATGAACCATACGTTATCTTTTATAGTGTATGGTACACTATTTTATGGGTGTATAGGAAGTAAAGAGCACTCGAGCTTAATTTGCCCCACTCTCCATGGTGCTTCTCAATCACAGCCTCAGCCATTTGGTGTTCCGTTCACCATTCACACATGCACAAACAACTTGCAGCAAACAGAATGCGCATGCGCAAATACGGTCTATGTTGTTGTACCATCAGTGTGACGTACTCACAATGGCATAACAACATCATGACATCACATCAATAGTATAACATATACAATAATGTATGGGGAAGTGTGCTTAATGAGAAATGAATGGTTACCCAAGGTGTGGGATGCTACATAAACACCGAGGGCGAAGCCTGAGGGGTTTATTAAAGCATCCCACACCAAGGGCAACCATTAATTTTGAATTTAAGTACACTTCTCCATAGTTTATTATTTACAATTGCTGGGCAGCATTTTTTTCCAGCCCTATGCCGGAATCTCATTCACACACACACACACACACACACACAAACACACACACACACACACCCTGTCTGTCTTCCCATTCATCTTTCTTTTTCTTCCAGTTTCCTTTTTAACAGTTGATGTTTAATTTTTTTTTTTCTTTGGGCAGAGTTCTGTGTTGCAAACGTGATCGTGATCATCTTACCTCAAGGAGTGAGGTCTGAGCCATTGTTCATGGCAGTTGTCCTCTACTGCTTTCGAATGGCAGGATCAACCAGATATTTTTGAAATATATTTGACATGACTGTTATTTTATTTTTATGTTAAAAAACATGACGAGGTGCCGGCTCGGTGGTGCTGAGAGTTGAGGTGCTGGACGCCACACCTCCTGCTATGCCAGCAGCCTGGGTTCAGGAATGGACTCAGGGTTGTTGGGTGCTGGCAAGGGGTGGAGGATTGAGCATCCCAATGGATGCTCTCTTCCACCAGGGGTGGGTAACTGGGGGTGTTCTGTGCACCCAACATTCCTGTGGGCCGGTGGAAGCACTGGCTCACAGGGGCAATGGTGGCTGTCTCTGAGAGCTGGGGAGGAGAGGATACTCTGGTGCTTGGCAATGGCGTGCATCAGCACATCATCTGCCTGGACTTCTATCCTTCACGCCAGTGTCCTCGGAGGGTTCAAGGGGAGAAAAATGGGAAAAAATCATACAACCCTGGTCCCGAGCACAATGAATCCGGGGTGGGGTGGCCTTGAATAGCCCAGGCAGATGGAGTAGGAAGAGGTACGAGGCCCCCTCTGAAAGCTGTGGGAGCCAGGCAAGTGCAAAAAACCCCAAAAGAAAATGCAATGAAGGAAGACTTTTGGTCTGGTGGCTCTTCGCTATGCGGATGAGGAGCTGCCATGTTTGCTCATAAGTGGAAGCCCGCTCAGTAGAACATTAACAACCAATCATGGAATGGTTGTTGTTGACTGATTCAGCGCTTGCTCGCCTTTATAACTCGCAGGTTATAATGGCAAATTATAACTGGCTCAGCACACTGAAAATATTGCTGACCAGTTGTTATAGCAATATAAATTGGTCAATTTCTATAGGTAATAACATTCGACTATACATTATGTTATCTTTCACTAAAAGTCTTAAGATTTATTCCCTGAAAAATGCATATTGTGAGGTACTCCTCAGCTTTATCCAAGGGATATTATTTTATTGATATGCTAGTTTGACAAGTAGATTCCTGCTTAAATATTACTCTCCTGGTTTAACATTATAGTATATTTATCAGTAGGAGTAGGCCAACAAATGGCAAATGAAATTGCACATTAATAAGTATATAGTCCTTCACATTGACCCAAATTATTTTGGTTAAAGGTACAGTTTAAATAGTAGACAATAAGCAGCAACAGACCATGAAAAGCAGCCAGGCGGTCACAGACTCAGAGTCATAGAAATGCAGACAGTGACAGTAGAACATGTCTGAGTCTATCCAGGTCAGCCTATATTTCCTGTTACTGCATGGCCTACTGTAAATTTAACTCTTTGAACAACCATTCTGTTATTAGGGTCATCACTGTAGGGAATCTGCAGCTGTCACAGAATTGTGCAGTGGCAGTGAGTAAGGCACTGAATACGGGTTGCATTTAAAGGGACAGAAAATAATGTGAAAGTGACTTGCTTTTGCCCCTTTATAGGGTACAGGCAGTGCTATACCTGGAGTACAGTTTGCAGTTCTGATCAGCAGAGTACAGAAAGGATATTACAGTAATTGAGAGGGTGTGGCAAAAAAACACTAAAAAGATTAAAAGGAATGAGAAGGTAAACTACAGGGAACATTTATTGACAGTCTGGGCATGCTTTCCCTCAAGAAAAGAAGACTAAGGGAAGATATGACTTTAGGGTTTGTTTGTTTTTTTTGATTTTTTTTTTTTTAATTTAGAAAGGGATTGGGTAAGGTGGATCTGGAAGAAGATTTTAGCTTGCTCAGGGCATTAGAAGCTGATGGCATATTCTATATCAATATTCCAGTGTTTAATCCTTAAAACAATGGTTCTTCAGTGAGGGGACATGTACATATTTCAGAAAGTGATGCAGATGGCTGGTGTATGAGCACACCAGTAGCGTTACCACTTGCAACACTGGTGATCTGAGTTCTGGAAAGAGCTTGGGTTATCGAAAGCTGGCTGGTGAGAGGATTCAGCATCCCAGAGCATACTGCCCTCCTTTGAGGAGGAAGGGCAGCGAGCTGTGCTGCTGTACTGCCACCTGGGTGACCATAGGTGGAAGCACAGCTCTAACATTTTATGGAGGGGAGGATGTCAGCAGGGGCCACCCTGTGCACACTTGTGTGCATGCTTGCTTGGTGCAGCCTTGATGCTGACATTCTGGGGGACATGGGTGAACTAGGGAAAAAAAACCTGGAATGACGAGATGATGCCTACCTGCTCAAAGGCCCTGCACCTGCCTATGTTGGCACTGCCTAACACAATCGGATCCTTCTGCGGCAGGATAGGTGGAACCCAGCCACTCCTGCCAGAGGAGGAAAGCTCTGGGGGCACATGTGAAGGTGTAAAGGTAAGTCCTAGGGGATGCCAGGGTGACAGAGATGGTACAGGGTTAGCAGATGAGGGCTTACTGACTGGTGAGCAGGGGGCACAAATAAATTAATGAAAAAATAAAAATGATGCAGCACAATTTACATGTTAACAGTGAGAGATTAGTTCATTAAATACATAATATATATATATATATATATATATATATATACATATTTACAACACATACTCTATTTTTTTAAATGTTTTCTGCAAAAAAGCTAAAAAAAAATTAAAACAGAAAGTCATTGTATAAACAGCGTACACAATGACCTAAAACCAATACTTGGCTAATCATGTTTATTTCCACTAGTAAGGAGGATAAGATCTCATAATGCACTCAAGCTTTGTCACGTGTGAGCTATGGGTTTTAACCTTACATGGGGTGATAAATATGATCATCTCAGTGCAGTCCTACTATTGGACTAGTGGCTTCATGATCTCATTGGCCCCCTCAGTGGTATGATTTCCTTGGAATATATGCTCAATGAGGCCTATGCATTAAGCTGTGGATTGCCTACATTCCATATATCCATGGTGCATAGGCAATGCTAAATCAGAATGCCATGAACCTGCAATCCAGTAGACCCATGGAGGTATTCTTGAAAGAGGTGCATGCCCCTTGTGCACATGTTCCCTCTGCTGATCCCACAGCTACACACTACAGGTGGTCTGGGGGCATGCCTTAATTCCACACCATTCATGAATGCATGGAGTGCTGGGCAAGGGCAGTGCAGGATATGCCAGTGGGGATCCTGCTTTATCTTTTCTGCACCCCCCCATGACACCTGCTAGCTATGGGAAGACAGGGAATCCCTCCCCAATGATATGCCCCCAACCCACTGGTCTGACTGGGAGGGGTGGGCGAATCCAGTTGGGAACCTGCCTGTACATTTATTAAAACAGGACCCACAACCATCCAGAATCCCCTACTCATGAGGAACAGGGCATCCACTACAGGGCCCAGAATGGGCAGCCAAATGGATGCTTGCCTGTGTCCTCCAAACTGCCCCCCATGATCATGCATGCTGAGTGGGTGATGCCACTAACAAGTGCCCTGGGGGCATGCAGTTGTGTATACCATACGCTTTTTGCCTCCCTGGGTGCATGGCTATGGGGGCTGGGTATGGACTAATAGTGCATACACAGCCCCACATTAGTGTATAGGCCCCAGTAATAGTATCTAAAACTATACTAAAAAAACTTGTAATACTATGGTTGAAATCCATCGATAGTATTGCAAGATTTCATAATGCTATCGTTGAAATCCATTGATAGTATTATGGGATCTTGAATACTATCTATAAACACTAAACAACAGTATTACAAGATCTTGCAATACTATTAATGAGCGGCTACCAACAGAATTATGAGATTGGATGTCTAGCTCGCACTGCACACACTGTACACAGCTGAGAATGAGTCTGCTTTTACTGTAACTGTCCAGTACAGTAAAAGTCAACCAGCAGCACAGCTGACAGAAATGAAAACTGAAAATGGTACAAATTGAGCAAGACAGCATAAATGAGGACAGGCATCGCATTTGTTCAGGCTTAATGAGTACAACGTAAAATCTATGTCAGATCTATATTTTACAAAACTATAGCAAGTAGGGGACTGTATACAACTCGGTTGTTGTCCCATCTCAAGCTTCTGGTGACATGCCAGAACTTCTTAGAGGTATTATAGCCTCATAATTCATAGTTACTTGTCTAGTACTCTATTTATATTACATTGATGTTGCATTTTTTTCTGTAGAAGTTGTTAACAGTTATTTCCCTGTATATCATTTCTTGCATATCACAGCAATTAAAGCTGTAAACTACCATAAATAAAGGAGGATGCTACTTGTACAAAATAGCCTTTCAACACTAGTAAACACAATTAAAATGACTAGTGCAATTATTACCACCAAACAAGAATGAAACAATTAAAGTTAACTCCTTAAAAATTCAAATGCCGCCGGACACAAGCTTAACTGATAGCGGCAAATAAATGCCCCCAAAAAACAAAAACACAAGCTCATGAGCTCTTTAGAACCCTGCATTCACTTTACAAATATACTTCAAACACCTGTAACCCCTAAAAAATACAACATATTTTTAATATGTTAAATTAATATGTTTGGTATTCAATTTATTGTGTTTGAAATTGTTTTGATGTATTTTGATTGTACGACGCCCAGAGCCTCCGGGATTGGGCGCCTGAAAAAATAACATTTGCCTTGCCTTGCCTTGCCATTACCATAGTCCTAAAATGCCTACCACTTCACCATGAAGACCTCCCTACATTCTATTCCCTGCCACCCTCATCACTGCTCAGATTCCTTGATGCAGCTCCAGGCCTCTTTCACCAAAGGTCGATCTCCACAATGCTGCCAAGATTTTGATCCCCCTCACTAAGCCGTCACCTGAATGCCATCCTAACAAAAAAACTGTAGGCAAAACTGTGCACACGCTACACCTCCATTTATACACATGTATGCAAATAGTATTGAAGACTCATCCATGGCAGCAGAAGCTCACACATGACACTTCAGCTCTGCATGTGCATCCATCCCCAAACTGTACCAAAACAAAAAACTGCACAAAAGCTACCATCCGTATGCATTATAGAAAACAAAAGATAGGTGAGTGTTCAAGACTGATCATTCAAAGTAATATGAAACCAATTACATGTGTACATTTTATTATGTTTTATTGTAATGCATTAATTACTTTAGCGTTTGCAGGTTATAGCTGTGGTCATGGAACATGTAGGGTTATTTTTTCAAATAAAAGATTTTAACTAATGATGTAAGATGGTGGCTTTGATTTATTTTTCTTTCTGATGTTTACTTGAGTAAAACAAAAACACCCGTCTCTGTGAAAGCCAGAAAACTTTGGGACAGTGACTCACCTTGATTTAACATACTAGCAATATTACCTGACAGGGTGGACAGTATTTGGCAATACTGGACCACCCAGAGCCGGAGTGTAATGAGGTCTGATGTGTGGTGGAGGGTTTTTTAACTCCTGGAAGGTCTGGTATTGCCCAATACTGCCCAGCCTAGAGGGTATTATTGTGCTTAGAAAAGGGGCTATGTGTGGCTAAAAAGAGACTTGCCAAGAAATTGAAAACTTATTTGTATAAATTATTGTAAATTTGTGTGTGTGTGTGTGTGTATTTTATAGTAATCCCTCCACTGGTTTATTTGCCAGTAGAGAGCACTGCAGTCTTTCATATTTGCTACACACACACAGCCTCACTCACAGTTGCTTCCCTTGACAAAGGTTACTGTCCCCCACCCACCTAGACACACACAGGCTGTGCTCCCTTTTTATTCTGTGTTTACTAACATTGCTCCAACCCCTCCCCCAATGTTTTCTGTAAATATACGGTGCCTCAAAAGGACTGTACTGAGGATCAGGATGGGCAGTGTGTGCTCTCAAGGACCAGGGGACAGAAGTAAGAGGTACCTTGCCTTTTTTTATATTTATGTTAAAACTGCTTTGTGTTTCTGGCATTTCTTGTTTGTCACCATGGAGAAGACCAACTAGCATGACAATAGCATGACACTAGTGCCCTTAGGAATGCCCACAGCCTTGCTGGCAGTGTAGTTTACAAAAAATATAATATTTGTTTTTGAGGGACTGGGGCTTACATATTTCTCAAATAGCCTGATGAGGTAAGGGATGTAAAATCTTGAAGCATGTAGTGGGTGGAGGTGAACCAAGGAACCAGGAGTTGTAAACTGACCACAAGTGCACTCGTGCATTAAGGAAAGCACACAACCTCAGAGTGTTGTCAGTGAGGGGGAAAAATACTGCTTTGGGTGCCTCTATTAATGATTTATGGAGCATTTATTATGGTTTTTTTTTGTTACAAAATGGGCTGCAGTTTTTTCCATTAGCTGTGTTGACATTACCAGGAAGGGGAGGGGAGTGCGGGTGGGTCTGGGTTGCATTACACTTTGAAAATGAAAGGGGCACAGAGATACCACTTGGGAGCTGGGAATGAGGGGAATTGGGCTGGGACTTTTTATTTCCTGGGCATCTATTGTAAGCTAATATACCCCCTAGCAAGGATACCAGCTACTCAGATGTCAGGAAATAAAAAGCCCATTTGCTAAGATCAAACAATTTATTAAGGATTGTACACCATATAGAAAGTTTAAAACTGTGACATGGATGCCAGCTTTTTGAGGCACTCCTTTTCATCAGAGCTTGCAGTGACTAGTAATTTAAAAACACAAATATATCTGTTTTTATAGTCTTAAAGCTCAAACACAGACTTGTGTCAATGCTACAACCAAGGCCAAACTAAATAAGGCACTTTAAACCTTTTTGTCATATTTTACCTATGTGGGGATAACAGTCAAAATGATGGGCTCATCACCTTGTTCATCCAAGTTAAATACAAATACAAAAGTAAAGATAAAAATGTTATAGCCAGAATTTCTACATGGTTCTTTACCTGTAGCTGTTGATGTCTAATCTCAACCATCTTTGAGTTCCAACATTCAGAATCTTTAAACTGTGAAGAAAAAACAAGGTATGTATAGGAGTACATATCTATCAGAGCTATCGCTTTATTATAATGAGCTTAACCACACACCATTTTCTGCCACAAAATATTTAAATTCACCTTTCATCCTACTATAAATGTTGCAATGTATCTATTGCCATGCTTCTTGCATGCTAATTTTAGCTCTAATCTGTAGGCTTTTGAAACAGCCAATAATAATCAGATGATACACAGACACTACTGTCTTAATGGCCAAGTGACATTATAAATACCACTCATCTTCTGGGTGCAGGGCAGTATGACCTCTTCTTTTATTTACTCCCTCTCCTTCTCTCTCTGTCTCTCACTCGCTCTCTTGTAAGAACTGTCAGTGGGCCTGAATAGACTGGAAATGATCAGTCAGTGCTTCTCCAGTCAGACAACACTGATAATTTCATTTTGTGATATTGACTTAGAACCTGATAGCAGCATTAAGTATTGTGAGCATTTTTGCTTGAAGGCATGCAAACCCTGCGTGGTATGCATGTTGTAACAAAACAGTTCAGAAAATCATTCCATGAACATTAGTGTAGGGCATGTACAGCACAAACATTTAATAGATTTTCCACATGACAAATCACATTTTATTTCTGTAGTAACTGTACATTCCTGTGCGTAAAATTTAAGCAAGACTGCAAAATTAGACACTGCAGAAAATGTGTAGGAATATTTGAGGCAGATGTAATTTTAATGATTTAGATAAACATGGATAAGTAAGAACAATATATGAATAAATACATTAAGCACAGCTAAGGCTCTTTGATATAACAGCAAAAACCTCAGCTTGACATCTAAGCTGTAGGATGACCAAGGCAATAAGGACAGAGATGAGGCAAAAAGGGGTAATGAGTACCAATGCCCGTAGTCTGGGCAACAAGCTCCCTGAACTGGTGGCCTTGATAGAAAAGGGATGCCTGAATATTTTAGCAGTCACAGAAACATGGTACACAGAGAACCATGATTGGGATGTTAACATACCAAGGTACACAACCTACAGGAGAGACAGGGAAGGAAGAAGAGGGGGAGGAGTAGCTCTCTATGTAAGGGAAGGGATAAAAGCAATGGAACAAAAAAGTAAACAGGGAGGAGAGGAGGCACTGTGGGTTACCTTATAGACTGGAAATGGCACCAAAATCCATACAGGGGTTGTACACAGACCCCCATCTCAGGTGGAGGGGAGGGAATGGACAAGGATATGATAGAAGGCATCCTTAGGATGGCAGAGAAAGGGTAGATACTGTTGATGGGGGACCTGAATATGCCAGACGTTAACTGGAGCACCTTTTCTGTAGCCACATCCAAGAGCGGGGCCATTCTCGATGCTCAACAGGTGGCATGCCTCAGACAGCTAGTTTTGGAACCCAGTCATGAGGGAGCAATCTTAGACCTCATACTCTCAAATGGGGACAGTGAGAGTATCTCAGATCTAGAAGTGGGTAGCCATCTGGGAACAAGTGACCACCAAACAGTGTGGTTCACAATAAACTCAGATATAGAGTCCAGCCATAGAAAAGTGAGGATACTGGACTTTAGGAGGGCTGATTTCGGCAAGATGGGAGAGTGCCTTAGAAAAAGACTAGCAGACAGGCTAGAAGGAGGGGTGAAGCAACAATGAGGAAACATCAAAACTGCCATCACAGAGCAACAAGCCTTTGTGTGAAGCAAATAAACAAATCAAAACAAAGTAAAAAGTCACTTTTGTTTTCAAAAGAGGTGGCAGGAAAGATTAGGAAGAAAAAGATAGCATTTAGGAAGTATAAGGAAACGCAGAAGGAACAGGACAGAGAACTATATGAGTTAAGGCAGAAGGAAGCAGGGAGGGAAGTCAGAATAGCAAAGGCCCAAACTGATGAAAAGGTAGCCAACTCGGTTAAGAAGGGGGATAAAACCTTTTATAGATACATCAGGAAGCGTAGAAAGACAAAGGGAGGGATAGTGAGGCTGAATATAATGGACGGTGGGTGGGCAGAGAGGGACAGTGAAAAAACAGGGATACTGAACGAATACTTCTGCTTAGTATTCACAAAAGAGGAGGAAGGGGAGGTGCCTAATCCAATTAGCGGAAGCACTCTGGATAGGGTGGTCGATCCCAGCCCTTTCACAGAAAAAAGGGTTCTGAAAGAACTCCTAAAACTGAAAGTGGGCAAAGCAATGGGGCCTGACGGAATTCACCCAAGAATTCTAAAAGAATTAAGGGGAGAACTAGTGACACCACTGACTACCCTTTCTAACAAATCATGGGAGGATGGTGTGGTACCTGAGGAGAGGAGGAAGGTGGATGTGATTCTCCTTCACAAAAGTGGGAGCAAGACAGAGGCAGGAAACTACAGGCCTGTCAGTTTGACTTCTGTGGTAGGGAAAGTGATGGCATCACTTCTGTAGGAAAGAATTGTTGAGTACCTAGAGGCCAGTGGGGCACAGGACCCAAGGCAGCATGGGTTCACAGCAGGAAGGTCTTGTCAGTCGAATCTAATTGATTTCTTTGACTGGGTGACCAATGTAGTAGACCAGGGAGGGGCTATGGTCATGGCCTACCTAGACTTTAGCAAGGCATTTGACACAGTCACACACAAAAGATTCATAATCAAATTAACCAGCCCGGGAGTGAGTCCCAGGGTAGTGGCCTGTGTAAAACATTGGCTGGACAACAGGACACAGAAGATAATTGTAAATGGAGTCCACAGTGAAGAAAGGGGGGTTACTAGTGGGGTACCGCAGGGTTCAGTACTAGGTCCAGTCCTTTTTAATGTCTTTATAAGTGACATTGCAGAGGGACTGGAAGGAAACATATGCCTCTTTGCAGATGACACAAAGATCTGCAACAGGGTTGATACACAAGGAGGCTTGGAAAGGATGAGAAGGGACTTGGCAAGGTTGGAGGAATGGTCAGAAGTATGGCAGCTTGGACTCAATGCAAAGGAGTGCAAAATAATGCACCTGAGAAGCAAAAACCCAGGGTAAGATTACACAATGGCAAGGGAGGTAGTAACAATAAAAATGGAAAGGTACATTGGGGTAATCATATCAGATGACCTTGAGGTTGACAAGCAATGTGAGAAGGCAGTAGGGTGAGCAGGGGGGATACTGAGATGTATAGGGAGAGGCATCACCAGCAGAAAACAGGAAGTTGTTGTTATCCCTCTGTACAGACAGTTGATGAGACCCCATCAGGAGTACTGCATCCAGTTCTAGAGACCCCATCTCCACAAGGACGTAGACAGGATTGAGGCAGTCCAGAGGAGGGCAACTAAAATGGTGCAGGCTCTGCAAGAGAAGCCATATGAGGAGAGACTAAAGGAGCTGAATATGTATACCGTTGAGAAAGAAGGGCAAGAGGGGACATGATAGAAACTTTTAAGTACCTCAGTGGAATCAACAAAGTCCAAGAGGGTAGCATCTTTCAGAAAAAGAGATGCTCAAGAACAAGGGACACAATTTGAAGATAGAGGCAGGATGGCTCAGGGGCAATGTGAGGAAGTATTTTTTCACAGAGAGGGTGGTGGACGCATGGTACAGCCTTCCTGAGGAGGTTGTAGGCCTAAAACTGTGGGAGAATTCAAGAATGCATGGGACAGATATAAGGCAATTCTTGTGGGGGGTAGGAAGAAATAGGCTGTTGGTTAACTTGGATCTGCAGCTTATCCTATAGGTAGGGAAATGGGCAGACTAGGGGGGCCAAATGGTCCTTATCTGCCATCAAAGTCAATGTTCTGTTTCTTACAGTGCAGCCACTTAACACTTTATTGCAGTGGTTACACTGTGTAAGAGTCCAAGTTATGGCATTGGTCTTGAGCCTATGTCCTTGAGGCCTAAACAAAGGAGTACTTACAGTAAAGCTATACTGACAGGCAGGCAGGTAGCACAGTGGCAAGGCATTGCTTAGTACTCTGACAACCCAGCTCAGGAACAGAATCAGGTTGCAGGGGGCTGGCTGGGGAAAAGAACGATGAGCATTCCACTGAACAGCTCTCTTCATTTGGGAGGGGGGATGCCATCTTCCATTACTTAATAGCTACCCAGTGGAGGCTTGTTGGCAGCACACTCAGAGGCTGCTATGGTAGAGGGCTGCTGCAGGTGCTGATTTGTGCTGTGCAGAACTGTGCATATTCTCACACCACATCACTGCATGCTGGCAGTCACCTTTGGAGAAAATCAGGTGGTAAGCTACTACAGTAACAGTATGGCAACTGGGCAACTGGCCCCTCACAGGCCTCACGTCATTAACCAGGCACCCACCTGCAGACTGTATCCTGCTACTCCTTGGGAAAATCACACTCCTGTGGGGGGCTGCCATGGAGCAAGCTACTTCGAGTCAAGGGTAAGTACTCAAGGATTGCTGGGCAATGGAGCTAGGGGCTTCTCAGATGTGGGTCTCCAAGCAGTAGGAGGATAAACAATAGTCTGAAAAAAAGGCTACACTACCATATATGCTGCATTTGTTCCACTTCAAATGTAGTATATGGAGAAATTGTATAGGGAAGGGAGTTGATAATAAATTTACTTAATTGCATTTTGATGGTAATCCTCAAATCCTGCAGGATATACATCCACCAACCACACCTTTTAGCAGAAGGCATATACTGTAGACAGCCATCATACCATGAATTCAAGTTGGCAGACTTCCACTGCATGTGTTTGATGTGGGTTTTCCTTTAGGTACTGTCTTGGCTGATAGCTTCCTTCATGTTCTGTGTTGACCCACCTTCCCATCCCAGATATAGCCATGTTCTCACCTCACGTATGTTCCACAATCATCAGCCAGTCACACATTACCTTATCAGAAGCTGGATGTGTCACCTCTTGCAGTATATAGCCCCAGCAGGATATCCAGGTTACACATTTTAGATCTGTTATTCATAGGAGAGGTGAGCTAATACTATTGTGCCAAAATGCGCTGGATGCATCCAAACAACAGCATTGGTTAGTTTCTTTCCTCTTGTCTCTTAGAAGCAAAGTTGGTATAGAAATATGCAACTTTTAAGACATAGCACAAGTTAAAATTCAAAGTAATATGAAACATATTACATGTATACATTTTATTATGTTATATTATAAAACATTGTTACTTCAGGTTATAGCTGTGGTGGCAGGTTATGCAGGGTTCCTTCAAATAAAACAATTTAACTAATGTGTAAGATGGTGAGTTTTATTTTTTTTCCTTTGATGTTTACTTGAGTAAAAGCAGATGGCCCAGTTCAGAAAGTGGCCAGCCTGCTCATTTCTGTTCTTCAAGGAGCTTGGCTTAGTTAGTCAGTTGGTTTGATGAGATCTCAGATTGTATTAGAAGTCCTTGCTTGGAGAGGGATATTATGAAAATAATCACATGATTTAATATCTTCCAAGTTGTCGTGTTAGTGTTGGAGAAGAGGTACACTGTTGGGCTTAAATACAAGCCACATTTTGTTTCACTGGGCTCTGCTATGCTGAGCTTCTATGTGCATTGTGGTTCAGATGTACAGTATTGCACTCAAGGACTTTATATTCTCATATGAAAATAATAAAGTGGGCAACCTCATCCTGTTACTTTCAAGGAAGAGGAAGCATTAAGTCTGCAAAAAGTTCAGGAATATTTAATGCATATCAATACACTTTATTTTTCCATCTTCTTTTACCTCTATAGTGCCCAGGCATCTGGCCTTGTGTTTTGCTGATGACTTCCCAGTCTCATTTGCTACTGCCCCACAGGATGAAATCCACTGGTATCTACATGGGGCATGGTCCGAGAGTGCCCATAGCTATCATTTAGATAGCATGGTGCATTTTACCTATTACAATCCTTTGACCATCACACCACCCTGCAGTGGCATGTAAAGACAAACACACACACACACACACACAGCAACAACCTGACAGGAATAAACTCCCCCGCCCAAAGGCAGGGGTTGCAGTGGTGGCAGAATGTGCTTCCAAACCTCCATAGCTGAGACACGCTGCCAGGTAGCGCAAGTGCCAGCCATCCAGGCATGGAAGCTTTTTGGCACTAATACACTTACGCAATAAGACACCACAGTATGTGTGTGTGCTGGGACAATGGCATGCCTTGGGTGGAGGTAAGCATGAGACGAAAGGTTGGGTGCTTCCACAAACCTGAGAAGTTCCATTATTTCAGCACAATGCACTCCCTTAAGAGAAAGGATTTGTAAACAAATGTTTTTAATTTTTTTGTATCTAATAAAAGATACAAAAATAAAAAATAGAACAGTTTACCCATTGTTGTGTTACTAGTTGACCAATACATGGCATCAGAGACTGTTTTCAGTTTTCCACAGGAGGGTATGGATAAACAGTGAGGAAAGTAAAGGCAGTGCTTTGTTTTATGAAAGACTGTGCGCTAAAGTGCTGTTGTTGGCTACAGAGTTGGGAGGCAGCAGGAGTATTTTTAAATATGACTGCTGGCTTGCACAAGTTCTGCAGGCTAGGGAGCAATCAAGCCACAGGAGTATGTGGCAGTTAATGAGACTTAGCTATTATTGAGTGGGAGTATTTTTAGCCATGATTGTCGACTTGCACAAGCTCTGCAGGCTAGGAAGCAGTTGAGCTATGGAAGTGTGCAGTCATCAATAGTGGGCTGTTACCAAAAGTCAGGGTTGGCAGGTATGGTGAGTGATGGAGAATTGGTATTTTAAGTGGAATAAGTCGAGATGTCAGTGGCATCAGTTTAGAAGCATCACTTTGTATGAAGAATAGTCAACAGTGCAGTTGGTAGAAGGCAGGAGCTGGGTTGTGCTTCTTCAGGGAAAGGCACAAGACATCCACTCCACAGCCTGTGATGGCTGGACTGTTACCCAAAGTTGCTGCCCAACCCTAGGACATTTACTGAGAGGAAGGTATGGATGACATGCACAAGCTCTGCAGGCCAGGGAGCAATTTTTCCATATAAGTGTGCAGGAATTACAGGGAGTCAATTATTAATGAGAGTTGGGGTTGGCGGGCAGGAGCTCTAAGTAAAGCAGAACTAGTATTTTAAATACAGAGAGGGTTGAATAGAGGAGCTCTTAGTAAGGTGAGGGTGTTTGTTTTATACAGTTTTGGTTGGAGGAAACTTTAAAATGTTGCTACTTTTTTTCTTTCTAAATTTTACAAAGTAGATGAAAAAAATAGCACAGAAGATATGTTTGGTGTGGGAATTGTCTTCCAAGTGGACAGCGTGATTCTGCAGGTGATTCTGTGCAAAACAAGGTTGCAAATCTTTTCCCCATGTGGTTCTGCTGAGATATCAGAAGTAGATTCACTGATCCCCAGCAAATAGATTTCTAAATTTGTTCTACCCATTGCATAATTTTTTTTGATGGGACCGCCAACATGAACTGGTGGAAATACAATGGACCTTTAGTCTTTTGAGTGCTTTCCGCCACCAATTCAGTGAGAAAAACTATGCATTTATTTATTTATTTATTTATTGATTGATCAATCAACTGTTTGATCTGATCCTGCCCCAAATCAAGAAACTTAAGATCAGATGACCAAATACTTCTCTAGTCCACTAAAATGAATACTGCCATGGATCAGTAAGCTTTTTTCCTATACCGTGGCCACCATTTCAAATCATTTACCTGCTTGCCTATACACAATTGACAGCCAGACACTGTTCCATACACAAATGCTGACTTACCATGGGGATGATGCTCAATATACCTATCTCTGTTTTACCATGATCTGCATGTGAGCTGCACTACTATAGTTTCTGTATTTACTTGTATACCATCCAGTCCAGCCAGGTCATTCCAGAAAAAGTACAACTATGTACAGTATACTCACCAGATTAACAAAGAAACATAGAGGATAATGTATGGTTCTCTATCGGTAACCGGTCTGTTAACTGTCGAGAGGTTGCCAGGGTGACCGTGTAAACCTCGAGAGCGTAGCTCGAGAGGTTTACGTTGCCATGGCAACCTCAAGACAAAGCACAGTAACCGTTGCCGAGAAGGACCATACATTGTTTTTAGTGTATGGTCCCAAGAAAAAGGGAAAACGGCTCCTTACTTTTCGAAATGGAGTCACCGCCGCGGCCATTCAGTCCTTCCCTTACCACAACGCACATCCATCGGTTTCCAAGTGTAAAAAAAGGTGCACACATGCTCAGACTGATCCCCGTTGTTAACCTATCAATGTGATGTAGCATCAATAGGTTAACAACATTACCACATCACATCGATGGTATAACAACCTTAGGAAATTGTGATTTCCTAAGGTTAACAGTGTTCTACCATACATTATAATGGAATTATGTGTTCTTCTAATCAGTCGCCTAGCCTTAACTAGATGAATTGCATGATTTCAGCTGTAGATACTTTAGATTAAATTATTATGTTTTTCTACACATTCATCACTGTTTCTGTATTTCTTTGTACTTTTGAACCTTTATCATGGAATAACAATTTTATTTTTACTAATGTTCTTAGTTGGCACACAGTTCTACTGTATATTGACACCTGTCAACAGATACTGTACTTACTGTATAATTATGTAATGTGTTTAACTCAGTTTTCTTTGTTCATTATTCATTTCAGAAACAAGTCCATCTTCCCTCTCCAACATTATGAGGTCATATTTTAACTCATCTTCTACACCAGTGTCCTCAGATCTGCATATCTTCTTAAACATAAATTGCACATATAACTTGGTTTTTAATGTCTACAATGCTAGTCCAAAACAAGTTTTTTGAATAAAATATACATTTCCCTTTTGTACCCATTTTCTATTTAACAATAAGACCCCCACTATGTTCCCCACAAGATGAGTGGCTTACTTTAATGTTTTCTAGCAGCTTGCAGGTCTTTAATTTGTATTTTATCTTGTATGCTCCACCAGTTGTGGTTCAATAGAAACTGCAATTACACCTTGTCTGTTTCATGTTCCTGTACCTTATTTTTCAACAGTCAGCAATTTTGTGGCAGTTGCAGGTGCTTCATAACACCCTCTTGTAACTATCAAAATTGATGGGCACAAAACCCATTAATGGGTTCAAGCATGGCTAGGAGAGAGTGAAGGACTTAATAGTTACTCGGAGGTAGCAGACTGGCAGAGGTCAAGGAAGACAATGGCAAAAACCCTGTCTAGAGAGTAGGTCTCAGGGTAGAATAGGGGATAGTCGGGCAGACTGCATGGACCAATTATATTTTTCTGCCAACATTGTCTATGTGTCTTTGTTAAATTTACATGGCCTATATTCATTTTCAAAGGGAACTTTAGCCATAATCTCCTGAAACCTTTGCTGTAATTAACTTTTATGTTTTTTTTATGACTTCAGCAAAGCTGTTGACTTCATGTCCTACAAGAGGCTAGTTGATAAAATGGAGCACCTAGTCATAATTGGTCATGTAACGCAGTGAGTTAAAAACTGGTTGTAGGGACAAACAATAAAGGAGTATAATAAACGGTAACCTATCCACATGAAAACAAGTGACCAGTGGAATCCCACGAGGTTCTATGCTGGGTTAACATTGTTTAACGTAGCAGTATTTGTTAGTCGTAAAAGCATTTGAATATATAGATTTTTAGCAAAAATGTATTTCTGACATACTTAGATTCCTCCTCAGTATATTTTTAGTTTTCTCAGATATTTTTTAAAATAGCTTTTATAACTAATTTCATAAATAATGACACATCCTTAAAGATGCCTACCAGTTGCAGATTTTAAAAATATCTTCTTTTGAGGTTACCTGTTGAATATAAATGATAGCCTGATACTGTGAGTGTATTAGGAAGAGGTTCCCACATATTTCTGATGGTAAATGGCACAGCACTGTACCAAAATATTTAATTTTTTCATAGCAGGCATGACATAGAAGTGGGAACTTTTAAAAACTTTCTAATCCTGTACCTTTCTTCAGGAATAAAAGAAAACTAAAAGAGAGATGAGTATGTATATTTTTGCCAGAAAATATTAACTAAACAAATTATATGGTTACTTATAAGAGATCTGGAGGTGGGTACCAGTGGCTGGGTTGCTAAGTTATTGGATGACCCAAAAACAGGAAGGATACTTACATTACAGAATGAGGTTATTGGAATACAGAGGGACCTGGACATGCTTGGGAAATGAGCAGAGCACTGCAGATGAAAATAAATGTTGAAAAATGTAAACAAATGCATCTAGGTCAGAAAATATAAATGTAAAGTACTACCTGAAAAATGCAGAGATTACTGAAACTCAGCAGAAAGAGGACCTTGCAGTAAGGATCAGAAACAGCTTTAAATGGGGGCAACAGTGAGGGGCAGCAGCTAGAAAAGCAATATAAACCATGGTATGTATCAAGAGAAACTTTGTAAACAGGTCCAGAGATGTGATGACGACTCTGTACAGATGATGGTCACACTCCATTTGGTATATAACATTCAGTTATTGTCCCCATACCTGAGGAAGGATATCAACAGGATTGAGAAGGTCCAGTGAAGAGTGACCAAGTTGATTAAGGTCTTGGAAAACATAGTCTATGAGGACTGACTGGCAGAATCTGGACTGTTCTCCATGGAAAAGAGGACACTCAGGGGTGATATTTCATAGGTTTCATAGGTATTTTCAAGCTTTTGAACTTACATCCTTAATGCCTGCCCTTTTTATTTCTTCTTTTGTAAATTTGGTTGTAAGCTGTAAGTCCCTTTTTGCTTGGCTAGCAAATATTTATCTAGTTTGCTCAGTACCTCAAGTGGTAGTGCATTCCATATTGAAACTACTCTCTGGCTGAACCAATATTTTCTAGGAAGTTTATTCCATTTTTGAGCTGCTAATTGAAAAGGGTGTCTCCTTGGTTCATATCTTGATTTTCTTCAATTCATCCCAGCTCTTCTTTAAATTTACTTTCCTGCATAGCCCTGAACAGTAGACACATGTCTTCACTAGTTCTTCTAAACTCCAGGGTATACAGTCCTAACTCCTGAAGTATCTCCTGATAGGACAGCTCTCTAAGTCCTTCCACTACCTTAGTTGCTCTATGCTGTATCCCCTCCAACTTATGGATGTTTTCCTTTTTGTATGGAGCCCATACTTGGGAGAAGTATTCCAGATTTGGCCTTACAAAGGCACCGTACAGGGGCATCATTATCTTCCTGTCTCTACTTGTTATGTGTCTTATTATACCTTTTAATGTCAGGTTACTTTTTTTAACTAATTTGTTGCAATGAGTACTGAATTTTAGGTCTGCACTGATTGTAACTCCTAAATCTCTTTCTTCAACTGTTTCCCTTAATTCAGTAGTTCCAATTTTGTATGTGGGTCCTATATTGTTTTCCCCATGTGCATGACTATGCATTTGGCACTATTCAGTTCCAGTTTGCTCATTTTAGTCCAGATATTGATACTCTTCATGGCATTTTGTATATTAGTAATGTTTTCGTTAGTATTGACAATGGCCCCAATCCAACAATCATCTGCAAACTTCATTACCCAAATATCCTTGTGATCTGTTTTTAATGATGTAATGAAAATATTGAAAAGGCATGAGAATATTGAAAAGGCATGGACCCAAGATGGAGCCCTGAGGTACCCCACTAGTCACTCTAGCCTAATTTGACATTTCTTCTTGTATTATCACCCTCTGTCTCCTCTCAGTTAACCATGCTTTGATCCATTTGATTATATTACTGTTTAATTTGAAATTTTTTAGTGTATTTATGAGTTCAAGATGAGGAAGCTTATTGAAGGCTTTCAGAAACATGTCCACAGAGTCTCCATTGTCCAATGCCTTACTCACTTTTTCATAGAAGATTAAGAGATTTGTCTGACATGATCTAGCATTCCAAAAACCCATGTTGTACTGGATCCTGTAAGTAATTTTGTTCCAAATGCTCCATTATATGTTCCTTTAAAATGTTTTCCAACACTTTTCCGATAACAGAGGTGAGACTCACCGGTCTATAATTCTCAGGTTCTGTTCTTGCCCCTTTTTTAAAATTAGGGACCACTAAGGCTTCCCTTCACCACTGTGGCACCTCACCCCTGTCAACGGAAGTCTGGAAGATGAATGCTAGGGGTGCAGCCAGTTGTACAGCCAATTCCCTTATTACCCTTGGGTGGATTTCATCAGGTCATTGTAATTTATGTATATCGATTTTGTTTAACCTGTTTATGTTGTCCTTCTTGATTTTTGAAGTTTCAGCACTGAAAACCGAACAAAAGTACTTATTTTGGATCTCTGCTGCTTTCTTGTTATTTAGGATATTTCCTTCTTTATCTTTGAAAGGCCCTATGTTGTTTGTATTTTTCGTTTTGTTATTTATGTATGTGTAGAAGGTCTTATAGTTATCCTTTACTTGCACTGCCAATTTAAATTCATATTCCTTTTTTGCTTTCTTAATAGCCCTTTTCACTTGTCTAACCAAATTTCGATATTTAATTATGTTTTGTAAGTTGCGGCTTTTTTGGGGTTTTCTGATACCATCTATTTTTTTGGTTTATTAGTTTCTTTATCTTTGGGTTTAACCACCTGGGAGCATTTTTTATTTTGTTTGCGTATTTTTCTTTTTAGGTATACATTTCTGAATTGTATTTCCTAGTTTTTCCACAAGTATTTTCCACATCTCATTTAAATTTTTGTTTTCTAGTTCCTTTTCCCAGTGCCACTGTGTTATATTTTTCCTCATAAAGTGAAAATCTGCCCTATTAAAATATAATACAGTTGTTTCCCTGTGCTTATTTCATTTTGCCCTTCCTTGATTTTAAAGGAGACTATTTGATGATCACTATTTCCTAGTGGGCTTCTAATTTGGACCTCATTAAATGAGTTTCCCATATTTGTTAGAATTAAATCCAAGGTACTCTCTGCTCTAGTTTTTCTTAGCACCAATTGCTTGAGCCCGACTTGATCAAATGCTTCAAAGAACAATTTTTCAGTTTTTATGACACATTATTCCAGTTTTTAAATAACTGAAAAGCATAACACAATCAGATCAAATGCAACTTTTCCAGAGTACAAAGATGAGAGGACAAGGGGGTACACAATGTCTTTGAAAGTAGGGATGTAATGGTGTCATGGTTTTATGGTATACTGTGGTATTGGAAGTCACAGTATTGATACAATGGGCAATTTCCAATTCCATGATAACCGTGGTTCAAGGTACGCCATGGTATTCAAACCTTTCAATTATTTCTTTTGTATTATCAGTGAAAACTGTCCCTTCCATGCCAACTCTCCTTGATTCAAGAGTTTGAGGAGGCCTCTTTATTGTACAAAACTACTTATTCTGTATAACAATAACCACAGTTTTAAATGTGGCAATACCGTCAGAACTTCATACCATGACATCCCTATTTGAAATGATAGGTACTTGTGGAAAATATCAGGAAGAACTTCTTTACAGAACTAGTGCTGAGCACTTTGAAAAGGCATCCAGAAGAAGTAGTGACAGTTAATACTATTCTTCCAACTTTCAAGCTTAAACTAGATAAGTGCCTTGAAGAAAGGGGTGACAGGGTAGTTCTACTGATTTGGAGGAGGTGGGGAGAACTCAACAGACCAGAGATTATTCTTTTTTAAGTTTGAATGGTCGCATCTTTTATTTTATGTTAACCTCTTTTGTGTTAAACATGTTCTGATGCGTAGAACTGATGAGTACATTTTTTTATGTAGTCCAATAAAAGGTACTATTAAACAAGAGTATGCTGGACATAGACATCATCAAATATTTCAGGAAAGTGACTCATTTTACATGGATATACATGGACTCTATGTGGTATATAGGTTACATAGCACACCACTGTGTACTAAGGGGCCTGGGTCGAGATCCAACCAAAAGCACTCTTTCACTATGATTGCCCAATCACTTGGTCTCTCTCTCTCTCTCTCTCTCTCTCTCTCTCTCTCTCTGCACTCCCAGCTGTTATAGTTAATAGAAGCAGGTCCCCACTGCTAACACAATGCAGTACGTCAGTTGGGTACTGTAAACTGCAAAAATGTGAATTTGAAAGCGTTAGACAAACTTTTCTTACTTACCTTCAAAGACTGTTTCAGTGATTTTACAAATACATGTTTAATTGTTCTCTGTGGTGCTTGATTTTTTTTGAATTCCTTGTATAAATGCTAACAGACTGTCCTTTATTAAAGTCAGCATGTAATGTGTGCATCCACTAGGCTGCTCTTAATAGGCCAAGAACAGTTGTAATAAGTCATGTATTAAAGGAGTTTCTGTCTCTTTTGGACAAGGCCAGCAGTCATGCCCAACTCACAGTTGACTTCATTTGCATGTAGGTCACTGGAATTTATAGAAGGTGCCTGAAAAAAAACAAAAGAATGCAGAGGAATATTACATGTCTTTTCACAAATAGACTTATCTGGGAGTAACATAAAGGATTTACAAAGAAACTGTATTGAAGTCTTTAAATTACATGGACACATAAAATGAGCACACAAAAAATGCTATAAACTGTTCCTTATCAAGCATATAACTAATATTTACATATACTTTATTGATCTATGATAGCCCAGCTGAGATGGTACACTTCATTTACCATGAGACCTTCTTCTCCCTCCCTCCCCCATGTGAAGGCTCGTGTCCGAAAACAAGAACATTTTTACTGTACCACACAAAATTTGAAGGGGTCTGTCTTATCCATCTGTAAATCTATTTTACAGAACTCACAAATCACATAATCTGCATTCAGCCTAAATAGGTAAAGTGATTGTTAAAAAGGTGATTGAAAAATGTTTTCATCATCAGTTTTTGTATTGTTAAACTGGATATGTGTTTTCTTGAGGGGTAGAGTTGCTTGTTATTGTGTGTAAAAGGTGACTAAATGGTTTGAGGATTGTGAGATTTTGGTTTGATTGGTATATACTCCATGTTTAGGTGCCTACTGTAGGAGTAGTCCCTGTGTCCTGTTTTTATCAACATTTAAGGGAAGCAACAGGGAGCAAAAAGGTTAAGTTGTACTTTTTTTGTCTTTTGAGGATTTGCTGTGTGTAGGTATGGTAGTGTTAGAGGTAGTGGTTCTTTGTTCTCTTCCATTCTTACCTCATGGGCAGGTTTCAGAGAGTTGCCACTGGAATTTATTCCTCTGGTGCTCACTCCCTGCCTTGTGGGGTACTGCAGGGTTCCATTTTAGCCCCCATGTTGCTTGCAGTGTACATGCTGCCATTGGAAGATATCATCAGGTGATACAATCTGAGTTTTCACTGCTATGCAGATGATACTCAGCTGTGTATGTCCTTTTTTGGCCGGACAGGATGATGCACTCTCCATGCTAAATAATTGCTTTACTGAGATCAGAGCTTGGATGAGTTCCAGCTGGCTGAGACTGAATCCAGATAAGACTAAAGTGCTGGTAGTGGATCCAGGTCATCCGGGGGCTGGTTTTGGGGCTGGACAACCATCAGGCTTATTACTTGGTGGTATGTCACTCACTACCTCAGATCAGGTGTGTAACCTGGGCATTATTTTTGATGATGGTTTGACCCTAAAATCTCAGGTGTCAGCTGTCGTCACAACCTCTTTTTACCATCTGAGGAATATCGCCCGGGTGAAACACCTGGTTCCCCCGGATGACCTTCCTACACTGGTCCATGCCTCTGTTACTACCCATCTTGATTACTGCAATTCCATCTTCCTAGAGCTACCAGGGGTTGATATCTGCCGCCTGCAGCTGTGCAGAACGTGGTGGCCAGGCTTTTGAATAGGACATCTAGAACCAGTCATATTACGCCTGTGCTCTGTGAGCTGCACTGGCTGCCTGTTTGGTGTGGATCACCTTTAAGGTTGGCTTGCTAACCCTTTAAAGCCCTACATGATCAGGGACCCGGTTACCTGCAAGATCTCTTGGTACCCTACTGCCCCCTCTGTTCTCTCCATTCCACCGATGAGGGATTGCTGGAGATTCCCAGGGTATGATTGAAGACATCTGGTTCTCATTCCTTTGCTTTTGCAGCGCCAACCCTGTGGAATTCTCTACCTCATCAGCTGAGAGAATGCCAACTGTTGATAGATTTAAAATTGAGTTAAAAACCTGTTTATTTAGCTTAGCTTTCCCTAGTCATGGATGATCTGTTTAAATGTTCTTGTCTGTTTTATTTTTCTGTATCTGATTTTATGTACAGCACCTTGGTTCCAAAAGATGCTATAAAAATAAAGCTGATTTGATTTGATTTGATTTCATCAGATTACACCATCTAAAGTACTTTTGACCTCTGCAGGACATTGGGGATTCTGAGAAAAATTAGCTGGCAGGGCAGGAAGAACCAAAGGGAGAGACAAGCAAGAGATAGCATATGGTCTGGGGCATCTTGGTAGGGTAGTCAGGTGCAGTCATGGAATCACCGACAAAGACAGAGACCGACTCTGCCTAATCCATGTTATGCTTCTACCACCTCGTATCAGGGATGGAGGTATAGTGAGAGTGGGTGGTAATGCCCCTCCTGTGCAGCCATTTTATGTAATGCAAGATCAATCAGGAAGAAAAAGCATGATAATATGTGATTTTATTGTGGACTCCTCAGCTGATCTTCTGTGTATCACAGAGACCTGTTTAGGTGATGATATGGGAGCTATGCTCACTGGGGCATTCCACTTATTGTTTCTGTGGTACACTGCTTAAGATATGAGCAACAAGGTAGATTAGCCATCTGAGTTATATCAGAGGTGGATATACCACATCCCCTATTGCTCTGAGTAGACCACTTGCAGCATGGGCACAGAGGCACAGATCTTCCTCACCTATTGCCCTCAATGATGTGAGGAGAGATTCCTGCAGGAGTTTCCTAAATTTCCTGTTGGGGTGGCATTGATATCTCAAAGACTTAAGTGCTAGAGAATCTCAGTGACTAAACTGACAAGAAATGTGAGTATATTTCAAAATAGCTCCTCCTGCATATGCTTATGCTGGACATTTGTTTCAGTTATTACTTCCACATCGCATAAGGGGGACCACATCTTGGATTTGGGCCTCACTGTGGGGATTGATTTCTTTGTCATCATTGATTGGATCATCATGTGGTATCCTTCACATTCAGTGCACCCCACATGGATTCACCCCTTGTGGAAATGATTCAGTACAGGCCTAGTGCAATCTTGAACTAGCTAAGCTTAAGGATATACAGGACATGTTAAGCATTTTAACCACCTGCATGACAGGAGCTGAAGGAGCAGTTGTGGCTGTATCATTGCCTTGACCACCATCAACTCCTTAGCTTCTGTCCATTTCTGCCACAAGACTGTCTACCATAGCTCATTATGGTTTAATAACAAGCTTTCACAAATTAAGTCTAGGGGTTGGAAACTGGAGTGTGTCTGGAGGCTGTCTCACTCTGAGATCAACTGTATGGCTCAAATATTATTTGTATTTTCAGAGAGCAACCAATCAATAAGTGTTACTGTTTCAGGGAAGAACCAGCCTGCTCAGTTTTACCACACCATTGATAACTTTCTGCATCCTTGTTGCCTACAGTCTAGGTTAACATTTATAGCAGATCAATATGAGGAGTTGACTGTTTTTTTCCTTTGCAGTGGCAGTCATTTAATGTGAGATCATCACAGATGGTGATGCAGTGATCAACAGTGATTTAGGTTTGAATGCCTTAACCATTAACTACTAACCTGTGATCTGGAGTTCCATCTCTTAGTAGAGTTGTGGCCCACTTGCTGTATTTTGGATCCAGATCCTGTTTGTCTTGTCCCTCAGCTAACAGGAATTCCTGGCTGTGGTGAGTCTCCTCCTCAAGAAAGCATCTTTGGACCTTGAAGTCCTCTCAAACTACAGGCCTATATCACATCTCCCATTTCTAGTGAAATTTATTTAATTGGATCAAAATGACATCTATAAGATACTCAAGTCAAGCTTCAGTCCCTGGCATAGCACGAAGAATGCCCTGAACAGAATGGCAAATTAGTCATTATCTTTTATTTGTCCTCTGCATTTGAGTGTTGGTGAGTCACCTGAGGCATTAGGAGAAGATAGTGTTGTCTTGGTTTGAGTCCTTCCTGTTGGGCAGAGTGCAGCAGATTGTGATTTGCAAAGCCTCCTCTGAGCCTGCTGATATTGCCTGTGGAGGGGCCTCATGGTTTGATCCTCTCCCCATTATAGTCCTCCATGTACATGAGACGCTTAAGTGAGTTCATTAGATGGTACAATGTAGAGTTTCACTGTCATGCAGATGATAGTAAACTGTATCTGTCTCTTCACCCTGATAAGATAGATGAGGTGGCTGTGTTAAACTAGTGCTTTTCTGGCTGCTGCAAACTGACCGTGTTTAAATCCAGAAAAGATGGCAGTATTGCCCTTAAGACAGACTGCTCACAAAGTGACAATGGCCAGTAGTTCCTCTAGTGCCCAGGTAGTGGATAGTAAAATGGTACCTCACTGAGGACTAAGGATTGCCTTAAAACATAGAAGTCCTGCATGACTGCAAGTTGTTCTTCGAGAGCCAGGCTTCATGTGAAGTAAGGTGTGGCTTTTACCATCTTAAGAACATCTCCAGGTTGAAGATGCTTCCAGTGAAGCAAAATCTGGTTTTGCTGGTGCATACATTCATGATATCCCACCTTGATTGCTGTAATGTTCTATACTGGAGCCTGCCTTGGATGCATATGAACCACTTGCAGCCTGTGCCAAATTCTGCGATCAGATTGATACATGCAGGCCTTGGAGAACATATCATGAACATATCATGCAAGTGCAAGTGTAACCTGCACTGGCTGCCTGTAATCTGGCACACAGATGGTCTGTACTTTAACTTATGAGGTCTGAAATGGACTGGGTCTGTGCTGCTGCTGAGTCCTCCATATCCCATACATCCCCGTATACTCCAAGCATTAAGCTAAAAACTGAGTTTTGCTGTGTTAAAATCAAGATGGAAATCCTCAGATGACAGATATTGAACAGTTACTGCACAATTCTTTGGAATTCTCTTCCAGTTCTAGTACCATGGCAACAAACGGCTGAATATTTTAAGACTGCTTTAAAGACCCACTTACTTGACACTTATTTTAGAATCATTACATTTTAACATCTGTTTTAGTGTTTAGTGGTCACGTTATTGTGTTTTTGTTTGAAGTATTTTTTTTATTGCTGTAATTTATTTTAGTTCTTTGAAGCACTCTGCTGGATAGGGTTTAGATAATTGCCTTGCATTGTCAGTGTTTGTTGGAAAATCCTAGACCATATGAGCTGCCATTACTCTAGGTATTGGACCCAACTGGTTTTTCATAAATCTGTCTGTTTTACCAATCAACACTATATACCACATTTATTTATTTTGTAATAGGTTTTGTTCAGGACAGCATGTTGAGAAGAAGCTCTTTTCCAGGTGTGACCTGGGGATGGGAGGGATTACAAATAGGGAAGTAAAAGCAAAAAATAATAATACTTGTAATACAATACAATATAATCACTATAAAGCAGTATCCAGTGGCAAGGAAGCAGAACAATTTAAAACAAAATGAATACCAGCCATCCGCACAGGTGTGGTCTACAGCCCAGGAGGAAGAAACAGATAGGGAGCTGATGCTTGCCATCCAAAGGATGGCAGACAAGGGTGAGGTAGTACTGGTTGGAGACTTCAATATTCCAGATGTGGACTGGAGCATCCCAGCAGCAGCAACAACTAGGAGCAGATTTATCCTGGACTCCCTTCAGGGTGCCTTCCTCAAGCAACTGGTCATGGAACCAACTCGGCAGAAGGCAATACTGGACCTTGTGCTCACAAACAGGGACAGTGTGATGGGGGTAACAGTGGGGAAGCACCTGGGGAACAGTGACCACCAGTCATTGTGGTTTGAAATCACAGAAAGAGCAGAACCAAACCACACAAAAACACATATCCTGGATTTTAGGGGGGCAGACTTTGGGAAAATGGGGAGATACTTGAAAGAGGCATTAGGGGAATGGGGCAGGAATCAGGGGTTGAGGAACAGTGGCATATTTAAATGGGGATTACAAAAGAGCAACAGAATTATGCATTAAGCAGGTTAGCAAGAGGAAAAGGAAGAGGAGACCATTATGGTTTTCCAAAGAGGTAGCAAAGAAAGTGAAAGCCAAAAAGATTGCATTCAGGCAATACAAAAAGACACAGGCAGAAGGGGATAGGGAGAAGTACCAGGCAAAGCAAAGGGAGGCAGGGAGGTCAGTAAGGGAAGCCAAAGCTCAGACAGAAGAATATATTGCATAATCAGAGGGTAGAGGGGACAAAACCTTTTACAGGTACATAAGTGAAAAAAGAAAGGCAAAGGGAGGGATAATGAGACTGAAGGGGGAGGATGGGGGCCGCGTGGAGGATGACAACAGTAAAGCTGACATATTGAACAGGTATTTCTGCTCAGTCTTTACTGAGGAAGAGGAGGGTAATGGATCTAAAGGGAGTACAAGGGGTGAGAATGGTGCAGAAATGGACACAAGTCCCTTAACACGAGAAAGGGTCCTGAAGGAACTGGAAGTAATAAGAGTTGATAAAGCAATGGGGCCAGATGGGGTGCACCAGGGTCCTAAAGAACTAAGAGAGGTGGTGGCTGAACCTCTGGCTATCCTGTTTAGCTGATCACTGGAAACAGGGAGGTACCCAAAGACTGGAGGACAGCAGATGTAGTCCCTTATACAAAGTGGGAACAAAGAGGCGAGAACTACAGACCAGTCAGCCTCACCTCAGTAGTGGGAAGATCATGAAAGCACTACTGAAGGAGAGATTGGTGGAACATCTGGTTGTCAATGGACTACAGGACCCAAGGCAGCATGGTTTCACCAGGGGGAGGTCATGTCAGACCAACCTCATTGAATTTTTTGACTGGGTGACTAGGGAGGTGGATCAGGGGAGGGCAGTGGACATGGCCTATCTGGACTTCAGCAAGGCCTTTGACACTGTGCCACATAGAAGACTATTACACAAACTGCAGAATATGGGTGTGGGCAGGACAGTAGTGTGGTGAGTAGGTAACTGGCTGGGTGGCAGGACACAGAGAGTGGTAGTAAATGACTGTCACTCCACAGAGGGAAGAGTGACCAGTGGGGTACCACAGGGATCAGTGCTGGGACCGATCCTATTCAACATCTTCATCAGTGACATTGCGCAGGACCTAGAAGGCAGAATTTCACTGTTTGCTGATGACACAAAGCTCTGTAACAGAGTAGACACACCAGAGGGTGTAGACAAAATGAGAAGAGACCTGCAGAAATTTAAAGAATGGTCAGGGGTTTGGCAGTTGAAATTCAATGCAAAGAAGTGCAAGATAATGCATATGGGGCACAAAAACCCTGGCACAATATATCAGTTGGGGGATGAGGATATAGCATGCACCAAACAGTAAAGGGATCTTGGGGTTATCATCTCTGATGACCTCAAGGTACGGAAACAGTGTGACAAGGCAGCAGGTAAAGCAAATAGGATGCTGGGATGCATAGGCAGGGGCATCACCAGCAGGAAAAGGGAGGTCATAATTCAACTATACAAGACACTAGTGAGGCCCCACCTGGAGTACAGTGTACAGTTCTGGAGACCTTACCTATGTAAGGACATAGACAGGGTAGAGAAGGTTCAGAGGAGGGCAACAAAGATGGTGCATGGATTGCATCACAAGTCCTATGAGGACAGGTTGAAGGAACTGAACATGTACTCTCTGGAGGAGAGGAGGGAGAGAGGGGATATGATAGATACATACAAGTATCTTACAGGGAGGAACAGGATGCAGGAATAGAAACATAGAAACATAGAAACATAGAATTTGACGGCAGATAAGGACCGCTTGGCCCACCCAGTCTGCCCATTTCCCTACCTACTGGATAAGCTGCAGATCCTAGTTAACCAGCAGCCTACTTCTTCCTACCCCCACCCCCTAGAATTGCCTTATGACTATCCCATGCATGCTTGAATTCCACCACTGATTTTGACTCCACAATCTCCTCCGGAAGGCCATTCCATGCATCCACAACCCTCTCTGTGAAAAAATACTTCCTTAAATTACCTCTGAGCCGCCCCCATCTTCAAATTGTGCCCTCTTGTTCTTGCACACCTCTTTTTTTGAAAGATGCTACCCTCTTGGACTTTGTTGATTCCCTTGAGGTACTTGAAAGTTTCTATCATGTCCCCTCTCCCTCCTTTCCTCGAGGCTATACATATTAAGCTCCTTAAGTCTCTCTTCATATGTCTTCCGGTGCAGACCCTGCACCATTTTAGTTGCCCTCCTCTGGACTGCCTCCATCCTGTTTATGTCTTTGTGGAGATTGGGTCTCCAGAACTGACATAGTACTCCAGATGGGGTCTCACCAGCTGTCTGTACAGAGGGATAATAACTTCTTGCTTTCTACTGGTGATGCCTCTCCCTATGCATCCCAGTATCCCCCCAGCCCTCCTTGCTGCCCTCTCACATTGCTTGCCCACCTTTAGGTCATCTGATATGACTACCCCCAGGTCCCTTTCCATTTTTGTTGTTGTTAGTATCTCACCCCCCATTGTGTACTCTTCCCCTGGGTTTTTGTTTCCCAGGTGCATACCTTGCACTTCTTAGCATTGAATCTAAGCTGCCATACATTTGACCATTCCTCTAACCTTGCCAAGTCCCTTCTTATCCTTTCCACCCCACCCTGTGCATCAACTCTGTTGCAGATCTTAGTGTCATCTGCAAAGAGACATACTTTTCCTTCCAGTCCTTCTGCAATGTCGCTTATAAAAACACTGAAGAGGACTGGTACTAATACTGAACCCTGCGTAGCCCGCTAGTAACCCTCCTTTCTTCTGAGTGGACTCCATTTACTATTACTCTCTGTGTCCTATTCTCCAGCCAATTCTTTACCAGGCTGTCATCTTGGGACCCACTCCCAGGCTGGCTAACTTATATATTAATCTTTTGTGTGGGACTGTGTCAAATGCCTTGCTAAAGTCTAGGTAGACCATGTCCACAGCCCCTCCCTGATCTACTACTTTGGTCACCCAGTCAAAGAAATCTATCAGATTGCATCTGCATGGCCTTCCGCTGTGAATCCATGCTGCTTAGGGTCCTGTGCCCTTCTGGCCTCCAGATACGCGACAATTCTTTCCTTTAAAGTGATTCCATCATTTTCCCTATCACTGAGGTTAAACTAACAGGTCTATAGTTTCCTGCTTCTGCCTTGCTCCCACTTTTGTGAAGGGGAATCACATCTGCCCTCCTCCAGTCCTCGGGTAAAGAAGAATCAGCATTTATATAGCGCTTTTCATACATCCAAAGCGCTTTTACAAGCAATGCTAGACTGGTAGTGCAGTGACTGAATGTGTGGTGGCAGCCATATCGCACATCATCACCCACACACAGCCTAGATAATTGCATGAACCATTGTTTATGGGAAGGGAATGTTGGCCAGGACACAGGAATGTTCCCTGCTCTTCACGAAAAGAGTGGCCTGGGTTCTTTACTTCCACCTGGACACCCACTAGGACAACACCAGGATGGGCAGAAGGGACCTCGGTTTAACGTCTCATCCGAAGGACAGCACACCCCAGCAGTACAGCACCCCCCAATACTGCACTCAGATGCCAGCAATTTTTAGGTGCAAGTCCAATCCCGGTGTGGGACGAGAACCCACGACCTTCTGGTCCAGAGGCGGATGTGCTACCAACTGAGCCACGCTGACACCCACTATATATCACTAGTGAATATACTATTTTTAAGCAAAAAAGATGTTCCAGGACTAGAGGGCATGGGATGAAGTTGGAGGGAGGATGATTCAGAGGAAACATGAGGAAGAATTTCTTCACAGAATGGGTGGTGGACAAGTGGAACACCCTGCCAGAGGAAGTGGTGGGGGCTGAAACAGTCACAGGGTTTAAGAATGCAAGGGATAGACATAAAGGAATTCTGGAGGTCAGAGGTAAGGGGGCAACAGACTTCTAGGAAAACATAAACTGAATTTACAAGCTCAAATGGGCAGACTGGGTGGGCCATAGGACCTTATCTGCCGACACTATCTATGTATCTATGTATGTATGTACCATTGCCAACACTATAAATATTTCTTCCTTATTTAGTCTGGCAACTCAAAACCCAATGGGATGGATTTCCAAACTCCCCCAAATGCTGCAAGTCCTGGGTGCGCTGAACGTATGGTACATGGGGCTTGTGGCATTCTCCCGGCTGGCGACTAGGATTTTCTATTCCATGTTCCAATTATCTCAAGTTAGACCAACGTTTTCTGGTCTACATTGCTGCAATCCTGGGTATCCTTTTTTATGAGACTTGTGCCAAATTTTTGGTGCAAGCTTCTGTAAATTGGTTAAAGTGTTGCAGCTGCATCTGACCTACTAAAATGGGGTGCAGTTGTGGCAAAAATGTTTGGTGCAGCTGCACCAAAACATAGGTTTGCTGCAAGGCTTGATGCAAGCCCTGCATCACCCTTCGAAAATCCAGCCCAAATCCAGCCCAATGAGATGTGGTTCAATCTCATTATTACACGTTCTGTTCAAAATCTGTATTATATAACCCCTAATGTTAATTCCAGTTCTGGAGATTCTGTGCCCTTATATTTTTTTGTCAGCTGAATGAGTGTGTGAGCCTTGCAGACTTCTGTTACCATGCTCTGGGAATCACCTTCCTGACATAATGGGCAGGAACCAGGAAGAAAGTATGGGGCAATTAGTAAACTTAGTATAGGTCTAGAAGACAAGAACACCAAGTGAGGGAGAGATGTGGAGGTGAGAGTCAGTTTCAGAAGAAAGTTTAAGGAGAAACTTCATGAATTAGGGACATGAACAAAAGAGTCAGAGAAGGAGCAGAGTGTTGAAGGAAGATTGTTCTAGAAGAGGGGCAGTAGGAGAAGGTAGCATGTCCAGCTGAGGTCTTATGGTGAAGAATGAGGAAGGAAGGAAAATCGAAAGATCTGAGGGACTAGAAGAAGGAGGGTAGAGTTGGTGAGAGGAGGGAAGAAAGGTAGCAGAGGAGGGATGGTCAAAGATGAAACAGAATATAGAAATGAAGTAAACAAAATAGGAAAGATGCCTGCCTTCTAGGGAAGGGAGATATTAGCATAGAGGGAGCAGGGTGAGTTCAAGGAGAGTAATTTAAAGCTAAGATGCAAAAAGAGTGGAAAGTGGGCTGCAGCCTGGCTAAGGTGGTCTTGGGACAGTGCAGAGATACCACAAGTAGCCACTTGATAAAGGCATCAGATGAAACATTGAGGTGCATCATGGGACTGCAAAGTACTGTATGAACTCCAGAGTGCACAATAGAACAAGTGAAAATTTGTCGGATTTTACAAAGTGAACCTACTATCTAGGGCCTCTACAAGTTTGTAGATGACATGCTGCCAGTTTTGTTCATGGTTTCATGTGTCACCACTAAATGAGGAAATTTGCATGGATGAAGAGATGTACTGTTTTCTGTGTGGAGCTTGGATGCGAGCCCAGTCATTCACTGGCCGTGCTGTGCTGGACCGAAGGACTGATGAGTGGCAGCTGGTTTACTTAAAGTATATTTTGCTTTGCTTTTTTACCAGTAGGGCATATTATTAATTCAATTCTGACTGTGTTACAAATATTGCTCAGATACATCATAGTGTTGTGCCAATCTACTTTTTCGTAGTTGCCCTTTTCATGGCCATTCAGGGTTTAGTAGAGTTTGCTGATGTGATTGTAGTTATTAGCCTCCAACTACATCCACCCATGCTCACTATTAAGTTATTTTTTAAATGTACTGATAAATGAATTAAGGGTGACAGCATTAATTTGCTTTATATTGAATGACTTGATTCAGAGGAGGAAAACTGGGCTATAGTTAATGTGGCTTTATGCTGTTTTCTCTGAACAAAATAATTCTGAGAACAAAGGGAAATATCAGTAAAGATGAAAACAAAGTTAATCCATTGAGATAACTTGAAGCAGAGGACTCCAGAGAGCCTTAAGAGGTAAAGCCTCATTCGTTACAACCTACTTGTGGAGAGGTGTTACCCTGTCGGTGCTGTGTGCCAACTGCCCCAACCCACCGTCGGCTCTACATTTATTGCTGCTGCCAGATCATGTGATGTGTCACGTCATTTCTCCTTCCTGCTACTAAGTGTCCACTTTCCCATTTGCAGCTTGGGCACAGAGGCACAGATCTTCCTCACCTATTGCCCTCCATGATGTGAGGAGGGATTCCTGCAGGAGTTTCCACTAGGTGTTGCTGCACTTTCCCTGCCAGTACCACTCCATCCACCCCCTCATCTCCACTTCCTGTTAATTTCAGTTCCCGTCCACTAGTAGTCACTACAATTCCCTCCTAATCCTTTTTTGCTGTCTTTCTCTCACCACTCTGTGTTCTCTCTTACCCATTACTCTTAGTTTTTCTACTGTCCTCTGCAGTTCTCAAACCCTGTACCCTTGCCACCAGAGTCAACAGCTCTACCAGTAAACCAACAAATCATCCTAAATTACTCACAGTTTCAAGTCTCTCAATGCCTCTGACCCCATAATCAGCTACAATAAATTTTCTTCAGTCCCACTGCAGGTCTCAAATCCTGTACCCACACCACCAGAGTCAGCTGCTCAACCTGTAAACCAACAAATCAAGCTAAATTACTCACAGTTTTCAAGGGTCTCAAAGCCTCTGACTCTATAGTCTACTACAATAAATTTCCTTCAGTCACCCTGAAGGGCTTCAAACCCTGAACCTTGCCACCAGTAACAGCAGCTCTACCCCACTAGAATTTGACCTGGTACCTCCTACACCAAAGTCCATCACCCTACCACTGCACTACTGAGACCATCACAATGATGGGTGTCAGTCTGCTCCCCTTATACCAGAACTGGTATAGCAGCTCGCACTGCCCAACCACCTATTCCCCAACAGACTATCCTATCTTCTACAAAATTGCACTTATTATACTCCTTACTGGGTTAGATTTCCATCCCCCCACCCATACACCCACCTCACCCCTTACCTTCTCTACCTATTACCACCGTCCACCCACCCTGTCAATGCCTGACAGACATCCACCCCCCGTTTAACCTGCCACCAATACATACACACCCAACCCCCTACCGACTCATCTGCCTTACCTTTCCTGCCCTCTTCAACTTACCCATTCCCTGTGCTACTCTCTCTAAACATGTGCCTCACCCGCACCCAACCACCAAACGGTAGTCCCTCACTCTTCTCAGGGTCCTAGCCCTACTACTTCTCATATCCGGAAATATTCACCCCAACCCAGGCCCCGCCACCAATAGTCAACAGAAACTACACCAAGGGCTGTGTATAGCTGCCATGAATATCTGCAGCCTTCCCAAAAAATACAGTATCTCTCCAAAGCTGGCTAGCGCAACACCAGCCAGATGTCCTTCCGCTCACTGAAATGTGGCTTTCTAAACAAAAAAAAAAACAGATTCATTCATCAGCTTCCCAGGCTTCACTCTACACAGAGCTGACAGAAGAAGAACATGGGGTGGTGGATGTGCCCTCTATGTTCGAGACTCCCTACTGAACCAAGCTCTCCCAATCCCCTCAATCCCCTCACAAGACCACAGTGCCCAAGCCTTATTCATAAAACTTACCTTGAACCCCGCTAGGGCTCCCCTAACCATCACAGTGGCATATGATCCCCCCCACAACCAAGCTATGGCCATACAATCCCTCACAAACTATATTTCTAACTTCCCTCCCAAAACGGAGCATATCCTGGTTGGTGATCTAAATGTAAACTGGTTTGCCCATTCAGCAGCTGCCATCAAGGATGCCTTTGCGGCACTGGATCATACCCAGCTAGTCCACCAACCCACCAGGGTAAACATCGCAAATGGCTCCCAGACCTTTTAGACATACTACTAACTAACCAACCACATAGAATCTCTGACCTAGTGGTACTTCCTGACTCTCTGAGTGACCACTCCCCTATCCTCTTCTCCTGGTCATGTCACCTGCCCAAACCCTAACCTAGTGTCTCCACCCACAGGTGCTTATGACCAGGTGGCCTTCAAAAAATCAAACATTATCTGACTCAGTGGGACTGGGCCCATATAACCCAGGCCCCTAACATTGACCTGGCCTTAGATTACTTCACATGCTCATTCAACAAAGCATGCAACATTTTTGTCCCCCTGGCTAAGATGCAAACTGTAAAACATAATGTTCCATGGATTATGCCCTTATTATGGCAGCAACTAAAACAAAGGGATGACCTCTGGCACAGAGCTGTTGAATCTGGCTCCCAAGCAGACAGACTAGCCTACAAAGCAAAAAGCAATAGGTGTACCTGGGCCATATGCAAGGCCAAGGCTGAATATTATAAAGACACCCTGGCTTCTTCCTGGGGAAGTGCATGAAAGTTTTGGGACAACATCAAAGAACTTAATGGCAAATCCCGCCTCCCCCCACCCTCCCAGCTCTGCAACAAAAATGCCACCTCCACCGACCCACATGCTATCGATAACTGCCTTAACTCAACCTTTTCTGATCTTAGTGCAGTCCTCCCGAGCAATTTTTTCCACCCTATCCAGCTACCTCTGAACCAAACCTCCAGTGCCCCCCTTTCTACCTTAGGGTCATTACAAAGTGGGAAGCCAAATCCTACCTCTCCAAAGCACTCAGTGGCTCCAACTATTGCAAAGACTCTTTTGACATGAAAATCCTCTACTGGGTTCTTGACACTGTTCTTTGCCCCCTGACCAACCTCCTTAACTGCTCCCTATGCTTGGGGAAGTTCCCAACAGCTTGGAAGACTGCTATAATTATCCCAATACTAAAAAGTGGAGACAGTACCAACCCCAACAACTATCAGCCCATCTCCATCCTTCCCCCCCCCCCCAAAAGCCCTTGAAAAGATCATTGCCGACCAGCTCACTGAGTATCTGCGAGACCACAATTTATTATGTAGTGAACAACATGGCTTCAGATCAGGCCATAGCACAACCACTGCCCTCAATGAATTCTCCAATTTCATTCACTCTGCCCTTGATCATAAACATCTTGCCAGTGCCATCTTTGTGGACTTCTCTAAGGCCTTTGATACGGTCTCCCATCCCCCTCCTCCTGGATGCACTCCACCACACTGGCCTATCACGTGGACCACTCTCATGGTTCAATAGCTACCTTACTTCTGGATCCCAATGTGTTAAGATAAATGACACCCTATTTCCACCCTGTCTGTCCACTTGGGAGTCCCCCAGGGATCCATTTTGGGCCCCATCCTCTTCAGTATCTACTTAAATGCACTACCCAAATCATGCTCCGGTAACTTACTGTTTTACACTGATGATGCAGTTCTCTACACCGTGCACCCTTGCCCTGACAATCTACAGTCCTCCCTCCAAGACTCGTTCAATCAGATTGAAAGTTGGTTTACCAGTCACAGACTTGTGGTTAACATCAAAAAAGCAAAAGCCATGCTATTTGCCCACCGGCAGAGAAAGGCCAAGGACACTGAACTAAAAATCCTCTCCCACGCTCACCTCCCTCTGGAACAAGTACTCACTTATAATACGTTGGCATTACCTTTGACACCTCCCTGTCCTTCCATTCCCACATTAACATCCTGACCTCAGCCATAAATACCTGCATCGGCCTCCTATACCAGCACAAAAACTGCCTAATGCCAGAGGCTCTCAGTCTGGCTGTCACCTCTTCTGTCCTCTCTCTTGTTGACTATGGGCTCCCCATCTACTCTGCTGCAGACAACACCACCCTAAACAAAATTCACATAGCCAACAATAAAGTGTGCCGACTCCTCCTCAGTGCATATAAACGCTCCCATAGTTGCTCCCTATATGCTCTAACAAACATTCTCACCCTGGAGGAAAGACTACAAAGCCCTTCAAGATCAGGGTCCAGCCTATCTGAAAGACCTCCTGGTTCCTTACTGCCCCGACCGATCTCTCCGCTCGACCGACATGGGGTTGTTAGAGATCCCAAGAGTGAGTTTAAAATCCTCCGGCAGCAGAGCATTTTCATATGCTGCACCCACTCTTTGGAACTCTCTACCATGTCGGTTACAGCAGTGCACCTCCGTGGAGCTCTTTAAGAGAGACTTGAAAACTTATTTATGGAATATGGCTTTTTTAGATGATTAAGCTATTTATTAATGTATGGATTTTATTATAAATATTTTATTTTGTTGATATGTTGATTTTTATGGATACGTTCTGTTTTTATTCGGTGTTTGAATTGTTTTAATATTGTTCAGCACCTTGATACGCTGAAAGGTGCTATATAAATAAAATTATTATTAAATAAAATTATTATTATTATTATATCAATCCTGTCTCCTCACCAAAAAAATCCACCTAGGGTTAACTCCACTGGGGGTCTTTGCCTCCCTACTCTCGTGTTCCCACATTGCGACCACTCATTCTGCCAACAAACATCTGTGGACCGTGCCCAGGGGTCAGAACCTCCCTAGCTCAGAGATCATTCCTCTATAGAGCTCCTGCCTGGTACAATGAGCTCCCCCAGCCATAACCTCCATTCCCAAGCTAGGGCACTTCAAGACCATCCTAAAAAAGAACACATTCTCTCCTTACACCAATGTCAGTGCAACTGTTAATCCTCCTAACTAACCTGCACAGAGCTGCACTAGACTGCTCCCCATTGATATTGCAAAGAAATGTATAGGACTAACTGTATAGGACATCTTCACTGCTGATCACTGTCTCTGCTATTTGAACTTGCCCTAAAGGCTGCACCCACACTGTAACTATATCACCTGTACTAATACCAATACCCTAGCTACCACATGTATAGGTCAACAGTCACCCAGGCTATTATACTGTATGTAAATACTTTGCTTAAACTGTGTTGTGCCACTAATCTATTGATCACTGTTCCAACTACATGACAATGCCCCAGAGTCTGCACTTTGTTCTGTAATTGTTTCTCTGTACTAATATCAATACCCTAGCTACTACATGTATAGATCTTCAGCCACCCTTGCTATTATATGTAAATACTTTGAAATGTGATGTCCCACAAATGTACTATCTCTGAATGTATGACTATGCTGACGCGGAGCCTTTTTAAATGAGTCTATGACTCAAAGGGTTGTAATTCTTATGACTGGCTAAATAAATAAATAAATAAACAATGTTATGAAGGAGCAGATATTAATAGAAGGCACAAAAGTGCAAGGCAGAACCACTAAATAAAAGACCATTCCTAATGTAGAAAAAGGTCCATTGTAAAAAGTGAGTACACATTGAATGAAAAAGAATTGCTTTATTTTATTGTCCTAGGTGCATTGCAGATTTTGTTTTAGTCTGATTCTCTGATTTTGCAGTTGCAGCAGGCTCCTTTGACTGTGAACAAACCCGTCTCCTGATTCAGTGTTTAGGGACAGGTTTAGCCTTAGTAAAATTGAGAATCTAAAAGGAGAACCATAGGGTCTATTTTTATGGAAGTCAGCCTGCGGGTACTTTATGCCATGTTAAAGGGTGTTGTTCTGTGACACATCAAAGTGTTTTTTTTTTATATATACAGTTTTCATACCTCATTTAAAGGAACATCATTAGTTAGTGCAGTCCATCAGTTAATACAGTAAGGTAGTTGGACTAATAGCACAAGAATAATAGCCTTCAGTTTCTGGAGCAACAACAGGTAATCTGCTAGGATGGAGGCCTTGTAGAGATCAAGTGAAACAGTTCTCATATACTAGTGTTAGACTATGGGCTTGAGTATGTCAATGGATACTTTGATCAGGTTAGTTGTAGTAGAGTGATCAGCCCTAAAGTCAGACTACACCAGTGACAGCAGATTGCGTGGTCTCAGGAACTCAATCAAATAAGTTGGGCTCAAATGAATCTTATTCGCTTTTTATGTTGGACAGAGGGAAAAGAATATGACTGGGCCTGGTTTTGACTTCACTTTGGAGGGAAATACCATGTGCAGAATTTGGAGTTATAAGGGTGTCACACCTTTTTGTTTAATTAAGTTCAAGTGGAACAGGGAGTGAGTGTGCGCTCATCTGATGAGGGAGATCAGGAACAAGGAGACCCATTTCCTGCAGCCACAAGTGGTGGGCCACTGGAGTATCCACTTCTGCCTGCGATCTAGGAAAGTGGCAGGATAGCCAAAACTATGACCACAGAGTGATGATGCACTACTGCCAGCAATGCTCAGACTGGAACCTGTTAGGAGAAGGGCAGCCTACTGTGCTGCTCAGTAATAGGTTTTGTTAGAATTGACGATATAATAACTAAACTTCATTTTTTTCCCCCATAGGGAAACCCAGTTATAATTTGCAATTATAACCAGCTGATTATAAAAGCATTCATGTACTGTATTTCCCCAAGAGCCCACATGCACAGTCACTGCTATGCCCTAAGCAGTTGGAAAGCAAAAGTGTCAGCCAGCACTTTCAACTCCCAGCCCATACAGAGCTTAAGCTGCTTCATGCTCCATATGGGTGTGAGAGGGGGTTTGTGCTGAAAAAATGGAGCCCAACAATTATGCAAAACAAAGCGTACAGGACTGTGTAAAACTCATTTTATACACACCCTTGGTGTGGGATGCTATTATAAACCTCTCAAGTTTTGCTTAGGGTTTATATACCATCTCACAACTCAGTTGTGTATAAAATTATACACAGTTCACCAAGTATATATATATATATATATATATATATATATATATATATATATACATATATATATATATACACACACACACACACAGATGTGTCAGCCACAATGAAGTGCAGTAACTTGCAGTAATGACATCACAAAATCCTGCATGATGAAAGGGCTTAATTGCCATTGACTTACAATGGCCCCTGCAGTAAATTGCAGTATTCTGTGATATTCTGCAGCATTTCTGCACTTCATCCTGGCTTGACACATTTGTCACATCTATATATATATATATATATATATATATATATATATATATATATATATATGCATATATATATATATATATATATATATATATATGTACATATGAATGTGCCAGCAGATAAAGACCTCATGGTCTATCTAGTCTGCTTGAATGTGCAGCTCCCACTGTGTTTACAGAAGGATCCTGATATTATTATCACAAAGCCCTTAGTCTTCACTAGTTATATCACTAGGAATCACTATTTGCTAAAAAGGAGTCAAGTTGATAAGATTTACCATTGCTAACTGGAGTACTGACTGACATGCTGCAACATGACATAATTTGTCACTGAGTATCACTGTTTGCTCACTGCTGCTTGCATATGCAGGGGCAAGGACACCATAATCCAAGGACCAGTGGATGTTGCAAGGGTGAGCATCCTGGCAGGCTCATGGTACATGTTATACCATTGGCCAGTGTCAGATCCAGCAAGTGAAGAGGTGCAGGAGGACAAGCAGAAAGAAGAGGAACACTCAATCACTGTGTTGACAGTATGGAACATATATTTAGAGTAAGTGACAATAGCAACACAAGAGAAGCAAGAGCCAAGGGAGGATACAGCAGAGCTGGGGCATTCAACAACTAATGATGTAGTTGCTGAAATAGTGCATTACTGTTATTTATTCCTTGACATTGTGCTGCTCTGGATATAACCCCTTGAGATTTGGTTTGATATTAATTTATTTCCTTGTAATTATTTATTGCACATGTTAGTGCTCAGTTAATCACTGTTTCTAGTTAATAAAAAAGAGAACTACTGCACTGTACCACAAAGAATACTAGGAAAAGGGAACATTGTTTTACCAGGAGTAGCACACTAAGCCGAAGCTTGTTTCCAGATGCAACCTGGGAGCACGAGGAAGTTAAGTGACTTGCTCAGCATCACACAGTATGTACCCAGGCTGCTGCCTGTGGGATTCCAACCCAGGTCTCCAGATCTGCAGCTCAGATTCTTAACCCACTGCATTATATTGTCTCCTACTAGTGGTGGTCATTCAAAAGATGTGTTGCAACCAGCCATCTTATCCTTATGTTTACCAATCAGCAGTACTGTAGCACACGCCATGCCTGTCAAATACTATTCTACTGTCCTAAACCTAACAATCTGGTTTCTAGAGAAAATCATTCACTTTTACTCCTTTATAGTGCCTTGTAGTTTCATTGCAAAAATTCTGTATTTTTCTACAGCAATCCTGGATACCAGACATAAGCCACTGGATAACATGTATCCTGTCTAGTGTTTTTTACATAGAGAAAATAAGGAGTTGATCATTTCATTATTTGGCATATACTGAACAAAGCAGAAAATGCACTATTAAATAATAGATGTTTTCTCTTTTTATATCAAAAATGCACATTCCCTAATCTTGAGAGCAAAGGAGATGCTATGTGGTCTTTTACTTAATTTCAAATGCAAGATAAAATTGGCATCTATAATAAATATTTCATGCAATGCCATTTTGTCAGTAATGATAAAAGTTCGAGGTTGGTTATTATAAAGGTTGCTATGGATGGTCCATATTACATGCAGAGCTTATCAAGATACATTTCAGCAATGCATAGACTTGTATACTATAACTGCAAGCTTATAGCTAATGGTTCTTTGATGGCATTTTGTAACATTGGGAAAGTGATATGAATGTTTGCCATTGATGTCTCACTTAACTTGATACCATAGTTTTTCAAAGTCACATTAAAGGCAACAGGAATGATAATCCTGTGACCATGGCCTGTAGGGTGTGTGTCATGGTCAGCGACACCAACACAACAACTTACATCCCTGTCAACAAAATCAAGAGTTCGCAGACAGGTCGCTTTGTTGGGGTGCCTGAGACAGGGGCACATTGTCTCCTGGTCCTGCCCCAACCCCTCTGAATCAACTCAGACTTGGAATTGATAATCAATAGTATGGTGGGTGCAGTGGGCAGAGCCCCCTGCATGTGGGGTTCAGGGGTGAAGCCCCCTGAAGAAAAAATGGAGCGGGAGACAATTGTGATTTATGTTGACCGCAACTTGCGATTGACATAAATCCTGTCACTGTGAAGCCAGTCGATGAAAGTATTGTCGAACCGGCATCGGAGAGCCATCATGTAGTACCCAGCAACATTCCTTGACTAACTCTTTAGCAGTAAGTCTAAGTGCCTATTTATTCTAAGTTATTAGGAGTTTGTCTGTATTTCACATTCCCTTTGTCCCCAATGCTTTGACAATGTGTGCATCCCTCAACTGCTGACTTCTTAAACAGTCAGCTATTAAAGGTACGCTTACACAATTTCCAGTACACATGCTAAAATGCAAATAAGGGCCTCCACAACGTGCACAGATATATAGTCATGTGTTAGTGCTGCTGGAATAAGAAATAAAGACTAACATTGCATTCTTATGCAAAACACCTTCTAAGGTTGGCAGTAATTGTTAAAACTATTGAATTGTGGTGATATGCTAATTAAGTTGCAAACTACAGAAATGGAACTGTATACTGTAGAGGTACCAAAAGTAAACTAGATATTAAAAGCATATAATATAAAATCATTTAGTAGTTCTTGTTTTTGTTTTGTGTTTCACTGTGTGATTATAACTGCAAACCCATATCATTAGGAATCAGTTAATGCTGCAGCACAAGGATGCAAAAGAAGGCAAATACAACATTAGGGTAAAAAACAGGATCCAGCACTCAGAAAGGACTAATAAAGTATACAAACCTCAGTGTATCTTCCAAGAGATTTAATGAATATTCAAACTTCCACAGCAAAAGTAAATCGCCAAGCAGTATTTCATGTAGCCATACAGGAGGGCCCACTGGAGACAAAACATTACGCGCCTTGCTGTCCCTGATGCTTTGACAAGGTGTGCGGCCCCCAATTGCTGACTTCTTAAACTGTCAGGTATTAAAGGTACACTTACACAAATTCCAATACACATGCTAAAATGCAAATAAGGGCCTCCACAACATGCACAGATGATTGTACAGTATTTTGAAAAAAACTTAAATTATTTTGCAAAAAAATTAAAAACAATGCCCTGATATAAGTTAATAAAGGGAGGCAGTATAGTGCAGTGGTTTAAGGCTCTGAGCTGCAAATCTGGAGACCTTGGTTTGAATCCTGCAGCCCCCACTTGCATATTGTGTGACCCTGAGCAAGTCACTTAACTTTCCTGTGCTCCCAGGTTGCACCTGTAAACAAGCTTTCAGCTTAGTGTGTCTCATCTGGTTAAACAACTGGAGAAAAAAAAAGGAATAATGCACAACAGGGTGGGTGTCATTCTGGAATAATGTCACACCTCATAGAAACACAGAATTTGATGGCAGATAAGAACCACTTGGCCCACCTAGTCTGCACATTTCCCTACCGAACAGATAAGCTGCAGATCATAGTTAAGCTACAGCCTACTTCCTCCTACCCCTCACTAGAATTGCCTTATGTCTGTCCCATGCATTCTTGAATTCCCCCACTGTTTTGACTCTACAACTGCCTCAGGAAGGCTGTTCAATTTATCTACAATCCTCTCTGTGAAGAAATACTTCCTCACATTGCCTCTGAGCCATCCCCCTCTATCTTCAAATTGTGCCTCCTTGTTCTTGCACATCTCTTTTTCTGACAGATGCTACCCTCTTGTACTTTGTTGATTCCTTTGAGGTATTTGAAAGTTTCTATCATGTCCCCCCTCTCCCTCCTTTCCTTGAGGCTATACATCTTAAGCTCCATTAGTCTTTCTTCATGCGTCTTCTGGTGCAGACCTGCACCATTTTGGTTGCCCTTCTCTGGACAGCCTCCACCCTGTCTATGTCTTTGTGGAGATGGGGTCTCCAGAACTGTACACAGAACTCCAGATGTGGTCTTACCAACTGTCTGTACAGAGGGCCAACAACTTCCTGTTTTCTACTGGTGATGCCTCTCCCTATGCATCCCAGTATCCCCCAGCCCTCCTTACTGCCTTCTCACTTTGCTGGCCCACCTTTAGGTCATCTGATATGACTACCCCCAGGTCCCTTTCCATTTTTGTTGTTGTCAGTATCTCACCCCATTGTGTAATCTTCCCCTGGGTTTTTGTTTCCCTTGTGCATTACTTTGCACTTCTTTGTGTTGAATCTAAGCTGCCATACATTTGACCTTGCCAAGTCCCTTTTCATCCTTTCCACCCCACCTTGCGTATCGACGCTATTGCAGATCTTTGTGTCTTCTGCAAAGAGACATACTTTCCTTTCCAGTCCCTCTGCCATGTCACTTATACAGACATCAGAAAGGACCAGCCCCAGTACTGAAACCTGTTGTACCCCACTAGTAACACCCCCTCCCTTTCTTCACTGTGGACTCCATTTACTGTTACCCTCTGTGTCCAGTTGTCCAGCCGGTGTTTTACCCAGGCTACCACCCTGGGACCCACTCCCAGGATGGCTGATTTGTTTGTTAATCTTTTGTGCAGGACTATGTCAAATGCCTTGCTAAAGTCTTTTTTTTTTTTTTAGTTGTTTAACCAGGAGTAGCACACTTAGCTGAAAGCTTTTTTACAAGAGCATCCTGGGAGCACAGGGAAGTTAAGTGACTTGCTCAGGGCCACAGAGTATGTAAGTGGAAGCTGTGGGATTAAAACCCAGGTCTTGTCTGCTGGATGTCACCAGATTTGCAGCTCAGAGCCTTAAACCACTGCACTATACTGCCTCCTAAAGTCTAGGTAGGCCATGTCCATAGCTCCTCTTTGGTCTACTACTTTGGTCATCCAGTCAAAGAAATCAATTAAATTTGTCTGACATGACCTTCCTGCTGTGAATCCATGCTGCCTTGGGTCCTGTGCCCCACTGGCCTCTAGGTACTCAACAATTCTTTCCTTCAGGAAGTGAGTCCATCATTTTTCCTATCACTGAGGTCAAACTGACAGGTCTGTAGTTTCCTGCCTCTGTCTTGCTCCCACTTTTGTGAAGGGGAATCACATCCACACTCCTCCAGTCCTCAGGTACCACACCATCCTCCCATGATTTATTAAAAAGGGTAGTCAGTGGTGTTATTAGTTCTTCCCTTAGTTCTTTTAGAATTCTGGGGTGAATCCCATCAAGCCCATTCAGTTTTAAGCGTTCTTTCAGAACCCTTTCTTCTGTGAAAGGACTAATATCACCCCCCCATCCAGAGTGCTTCTATTAATTGAATTAGGTATCTCCCCCTGCTTTTCCATTGTGAATACTGAGCAGAAGTATTCGTTCAGTATCCCTGCTTTTTCACAGTCGATCTCTGCCCAACCACCTTCCTATTTATTCAGCCTCAGTATCGCTGCCTTAGTCTTTCTTTGCTCCCTAATGTACCTATAAAAGGTTTTATCCCCCTTCTTAACCGAGTTCGCTATCTTTTCCTTGGTTTGGGCCTTTGCTATTCTGACTGCCTTCCCCGCTTCCTTCTACTTTAACTGGTACAGTTCTCTGTCCTGCTCCTTTTGTGTTTCCTTATCTTTCCTGAATACTATCTTTTTCTCCCTAACCTTCCCCGCCACTTCTTTTGAGAACCATAGTGTTTTTTTCTTTTGTTTTGATTTGTTTATTTGCTTCACACAAAGGTGTGTTGCCTCTGTGATGGCAGTTTTGATGTTTCCCCATTGTTGCTCTACCCCACCTTCTTGCCTGTTTGCTAGTGCTTTTCTGAGGCACTCCCCATTTTGACAAAATTAGCCCTCCTGAAGTCCAGTACCTTCACTTTTGTATGGCTTGACTCTACAGCTAAGTTTATCATGAACCACACTGTTTGGTGGTTGCTTGTTCCCAGATGGCTACACACTTCAAGATCAGAGATCCTCTCTCCATCCCCATTTGAGAGTACCAGGTCTAAGATTGCTCCCTCCTGAGTGGGTTCCAAAAATAGTTGTCTGAGGCATGCCCTTTATAGGGCATCGAGAATGACCCTGCTCTTAGATGTGGCTACAGCAAAGGTGCTCCAGTTAACATCTGGCATGAGAGTCACATGATGCCCTTGGTGGAGTAGGCAGCATGTTGGTGCAGCTCCATTATTCAGCGATTAAAAGACCTACTTTTTTCTACCTGCTATATTTAAAAAGCATCGAAGTGAACTCTGTCTGTCCAGTCAATAAGATGGAACATCCAGACAATGTCCCTCAGTGAGAGATGACTACCAGAGCTGAAGAGAAGGAAGAGCAAGATGTCATGGTGGGGCTGGAAGCCAAAAGGCCCTGCTGAAGCACATCACCAGAGCCGAATTTGATCCAGCTTCCTTCGGGCTCCCCACAAGATCAGCTCACCGAGGACATCCACATGAATAAAAATGCTTTATTCTCGCTCATTTCTGAGTTTAGAGAATGGAAGATAACTCTGTCTGGTTTGGTTACCCATGTTTCGGTCTCAGAGGCTCAGATTTAATCCACTGAGGATATGCTAGCTAAGCTAGAAAAAGACAGTATTGAACGCAAGAGGCTGTTAAGAGACTTGATGATAAAGTCGACGATCTAGAAGGTAGATCATGCCAAAACAACCTGGTATTACTGGGGCTGCCAGAGGGCGATGTGGGAAATAATTACATCTTTTTTATTCAGAAACTTTGTTTGCACATAGCAGGTCCCTCTCCTAATGGGCCTACATATGTAATTGAGTATGCACATAGACCTATCAGGCCTAAACCCTCATCGGAACAACCACCTCACCCTATCATTTTTAAAGTTTTTAATTATCTTGATAGAGACTATATCCTGAAAGTGACCAGAAACACAGAAAAAACTGAGTGGGAAGGAAAACATCTGAGATTAGTCCTTGATTTGACTTTGAAAGTCAGACAAGCAAGGGCCACTTATCATTTGATACAATCTAAGTAATGGGTAGCTAAAATCAGACATAGGATGCTATACCCCTCCCGTCTGGAAGTCTCTCTGCCATCGGGAACCCAGTGCTATGAGACTGCAGAACAAGCAGCTAATGACCTGGTGGTTCGACTCCCTGATCTGTTTGGGAAAGGGGGATGATCTTCATTTGGATGCCTAACTTTGTTAAGCCAGGAATCGTTTCAACGGCATTGGGACATTCATCTACAAGTTCTTTAAGTGACTTTCAGGGAACAATTTTTTTCTTTCTCTCTGAACTGATATATTCTTTACTATGCATAAGAGGGGTTAATGTGGAGCCTCTTGTGTTTTTTTTTTTGCTCCTTTTTTCAGTTTATTTCAGTTTCCCTCTTTTTCCTTTTGATGCCTGCTAGCCTTGTGCTGAACATTTAGTTTGTCCGTTACTGGCAACTCGATGTTTTCTTTTCCATTCTAAAGACTAGACACAAAGGGATGCAGTGTGACTGCTTGAGAGATAACCAAGCCTGTGCCACCTTTTACTGGCTACTGTGTGAATAACAGTGACATTTTAGAACTCCTCTCAAGGAATATGCACAGTGGTTATTTGTTTCCTTATTCATCATCAGGGTCAGCTTCTGCAATCTGAGGACACTGGCTCAATTCTTGGACCTTAAAATTACTTAGTTCATCTTAACTTTAAAATTTAAAGACTATGGCCCAGATATTCAAACTATGCCCAAAAAGTGTGCAACAGCAGGAGCAAGCGCAAGTCCACTGCACCCATGTGCAAGAAGCGCGATATTCAAAAACTGCGCAGGCCAAGATGTGCCTATGGCAGATGACTGAATATTGCACCACCTGTGCCATAGCGCAACCAGGGATGTGAAGCTGAGTATATCTGATGTGCCATAGTGCAACAAGGGATGCTTAGTGGAGCAGTCCAGATGCGCCATAGTGCAACCAGGGACACCCCCTGCAGCAGGGCAGCAATGCAACAGCACAACCAGGGGTGCAGAGGCCCATCACCCATGCCACAGATGGGCAGAGGAGCACACAGCAGAACAGACATCATCCCCCACACCCCATGCACTGCACAACTGGGGGATAGCTGGAATAACCACCGGCCCATGGATACCAGCAACCAACCCACAGCCGGGCCATGGTGCCCCAGCAAACCCCCTGGCAAGCTATGACCGGCACAGAAGGAGGGCCGACCACCCCATGGCACACCATCCCACCAATGCAGAGCACACCCTGCACCACAATCACCATACACCCTTCCCAGGAGTAGTGCCCAACAATGCAGGACACCCAGTGCATGCCACCACCCCCACTGTGACAATGCAACCCTGTGCACCATGGAGCCATGCAAGGCATTCCCACCATGTGCACCCTGCTGCGGGTGGCAGCAGACAGCAATGCAACAACAGCATACACAATACCACCCTGCACATCCCCCCCGAGGTACAGCTGAGAGACTGACCATGCGTTGCCACACGAGGTACCCCACATGCTACAGAGCATGCCCTGGACCCCACCCCCAGCGGTACAGCACCCTGCATACCCTCCCAAGGACACATCCCATCCCAGCACCAGCCACAACAGCCAGCACAGACATGCACAGTATAGCATTGAAGCGTGCACCACACAGGATGCAACGTAGTGCATGGACAAACACCCACCCATACCCAAGGGCACACCAACACAGGGACACAGTAGTGGGTCAACCAAGCCACTGGCGTGTGGCCACGGCTGATGTGTACACATGGCCAGCACCCTTACATTGCACAGGTGTGCCAGCCACCCTGCACAGGCACCATGAAGCTGTATGCCACCAGCATGCCACTGGAGCACAGGTGACAGACAGTGGAGCACATCTCCTGCAACAGACACAAGCGACAGCATGGAGGGGAGACAACAACAGCTGAGGCCACAGTGCCACTAGAGGCAGACGTGCACCATACTGGTGATGGAAGGCAACCTGGCATTGTGCCGGGTACAGTTGTTATCCAGCATGGACATCCACCACTGACACACCAGCAGACCGTATGTATCATAGACATGCAAGGGTGTCAGCTGCACAGGCCATGGACGGTCTGACAGGGGTGCCATCCACACAGTGCAGGCCCTGTGGACCACTGCACACAGGCATCCAGTGCACAGAGTACAACACACAAACCACAGACAGTGACTGATCCCCCTGCCCACACCATAGGCGGTTCACCTCTGCACACACACACACACACATATTTGCCCATACGTGCACCACCCCTGACGCCATGCACACCACTGTAGCTGAGCACCTGTAGCCCGCTACAAATCAGAGACCACCACAGTTGTCATAAAATGCATATATTTAAAAAAGTAACAAAAACTATTACAACTATTTACAAGTGGTGGAAGGGCCACATTACAGGTGGGGGTGGGTAAGGGGCAGGGGTGAAAATATGGGAGAGGGAAGAAGGGGTGTGAGGGTGGATCAAGGGCGGGAAGGTGTTAGTAGGGGCATGGAGTCTTCAATGTGTGCCCCGGACTTCCTCCACATGGCGTCTATGTCTTCTCCTCCGCCTCCTCACCCCGTGCCAGTCGATTTGCTGCAAGAGCTCCTGTGTTTCCCTTGCCACCTGGAGCAGCTCCTGCACACTTCTCTCCAGTGCCTGGAGTCACCATCCACCTAGGACGAGGGAGCAGAGTCAATAAGTGTCACTGTCCAGCCCCCTGCAGCCCACCCATTGTGCATGGCATACAGCCATGTGCCACGCCCCTGTGATGGTGTGTGACCACCCACAGTGACCGTGTCCACAAGACCTGCCCACCCAGGCAGCCACAGCCATGTGGACCACTGCACACACCCACTGCCCATGTTCTGCACAGCACCACCATGGCTGTACAGTGACTTGGCTATGCGGTGTGAAGGCAGTGCCACAGCCATGTACCCGGTGCACGCATGGACCACCATTGATGCATTCCCAGACATGCAGTGCCACTGGACAGTGCTGACTGTAACAAGTTGAGTGCATGCCAGTGGTGTCAATGGATGGTGATCATGCCCTGCTGCCCACCCAGTTATACAGCATGCAATAGTAATCATGAATATAAGGCATTCACCATCATCAGGCTGGTCCACGCGCCGCTGAACACCTTCATTCCTCCTGCCCTGCTGCTCCTCCAGGTGGTGCCTCCGCTCCCTCACCTGTCTGCGTTCTTTGGGCCCTAAGTTGCAAACATGGAGAGAGGAACATCAGTTCAATCTGGTAGCAAAGTCCCCGTACCCTATGTGTGTGCAATCCCACTCAGCCATACCCATCCACCCCACACCCCGATACCACCACCACAGCCAACATTGGATGGCCCCCCCATGTGCCAGACACATGCAACCGTGATACCTGCATGGCCGATAATAGTGTATGGATATGGCACCGTGCACCTCCAGGCACGTGCCCACAGGTGGGCAAGCAGGTCCGGGTCCCTGCGCCTCAGGTCCCCATAACAGTGGTGACACTGCTCCGCCGTGCACCCCATACCGGTGGCCTCCTCAAGGCTGTCATTCACCTCCTGCCGCACTGCACTCCTGGTCCTGTCCAGGGGTGCATCTCCATACAAAGCCCCAGCATGGGGCTCTATGATTGCCACTAGGATGGCAAGCTCCACCTGGCTCCACATGACTGCTCGTCTCCACGCCATCTCATCAGTGTGGTGGATTCAAAATGGTGCTCGGCAGTGTGGTCCTACCACATGCAGATGCTGCGCATTACAGCGCTGCCATTCCTTATTGTGCTGTCACTGAACAGTGTGATAGTGGTGCACCCATGCCTGACGCATTGCGCCTAGGGGGCAAAGGTCTGGCACAGGGTCAAGGGTCTCTGGTGCATGGACAGCCACAGTGCAATTGGAACCCAATGCATGTAGTGCAATTGGATGCCTGTGTGCCACCTCCTGTAGTGACCTACAGCGCTGTTGCCCCAATGCACCTACGACGCCCCAGTGTCACAGCGCCATATATGTGAACAGCGCTGTAGTGCCACTGGCACAATGGTGGCTGTTCCCTGCATTGCTTCCCATGCACAGCACGTCAGCAGCATGGCAGGTGCCTGTGTCATCAACCCGGCATGCGCAGTTAGGTGTGTACTGCACATGTCACAGAACTCCGCCCTTGGCTCAGCACATTCAACACAATTGCACAAAGCGCAACAGCGTGATATTCAGCCGGCATACGCAAATCATCTAATCAGCTATTCAATGGTGCAGTCACTGCATTTGCATCCACTTAAAAAATGCGCATTGCCTCATTTGCATGGGTTGCGCTATAAAAATGCAACATTGGGCTGCACTGGCCATAGTCAGTTACTGCAGTCTATTGCAGTGAGTTGCTTTGCATGCTGTTTGGGAGTGTGGACTGTGGTGTTTGGGACATGCATGGGACTGCACAGTCACAGGTAACACCTGTCATTCTCACAGGAGGAATCATGACCGATCATGAGGTGGAGGAAGAGGAACAGAGACATGGGAGGAAGATCAGGCCAAACTTCACAAAGACAGAGACAGATGCCCTGTTTGAGGCCTACCTTGACCAGGAGCCACTGCTCAGTGGATGCCAGGGAACACCACAGGCCTGTGCTGCTGCATGGGAGGAGGTGGCGCGTGCTGTCAACCTGCATGGCAGCCTCCAGCGCTCTGTGCAGGAGTGCAAAAAGAAGATGGGCATGGACAGGCAGAGAATTAAAGAGAAGGTGGCTGACATCAGGGCAGCATGGTCTGTGACCGGTGGGGAACAACTGGAGGTGCAACACCTGACCTCACAGGAAGAGCAGGTTGCTGGCAGCATGCAGCGTTGTGCCATCGAGGGTGTTCCAGGCGGTGGATTCCAGATGGGTGGTAGCCCGTCACTGCATGGTAGGTCCTGGTCTGTCAATGGGGGAGGACAGGGTAGGTCACATACATTAATGCTACTGTTTTTCCAATACAGCTCCTGAGCATCTACATGGGTCAGCGGTGGTGGGCTTCTCCACTGAGGGCAGTAGCATGGAGATGGAGGGCCCATCCACCTCCACAGGCATACAGGAGTCAGGGCGACAGTGGGCCCACCTGGACGTCCGAACTGATCTTGGTGGAGCAGGTGCAGAGGAGGCCCTGCCCATGTCCCAGCATGCCAGTGTCCATGGATGCCAGCATGCTGAGTTTCGGGCTGGTGCTGGATCCCTCACCGATGATGATGGAGCTAACGTCGTAGGCAGTGCAACATGTGGGCCACAGGATGGCCACACAGCAGGTGACATTGCGGCCATGACTGTGGATGGTGCTGCGTGGAGGCCTGCGTGACATCACAGTCCCAGCCTGTGCCTGTCTGCACCAGTGGGGCAGCACTGGTGTGTGTCCAGGAAAGTGGGGCTGTTGCAGCCACTGTGGTGGAACCATTGAGCCCTGGAGAGTGGCAGCCTGAGGGGCAGTATCAGCAGTCAGCTACTGGCCATGGGGGTACAGTGTCAGGGGTGGCATCAGTGCATCGCCTGTGGACATGCCTGGGCCTGGCCCTGGTGTGCAGCGCCCATCCTCAAGGGGTGATGACCATCAGGGCCGCAAACACCATTAGGAACAACATGCTGATCAGGCAGATGACCTCTTAGATGAGCACACCCGCATAGTGCAAGCATCAGTCAATCAGCAAATGCGGCTTGTGACAGTGGTGGATGCACTGAGTGTGGCTTTGTGCCAGGCAGAGGGGCGGCGCAGCAGAGACACCGCTCTGCTCCTGGCAGGGATGGACCGGTTGCGGGAGGATGTTACCGCTGCCATTGACAGGCAGACACAAGCATTCACAGCTGTGATGGCCACAATGGGCACACAGTTATTTGCCCATGCGTCGCAGACACCATGCAGTGCAATGTCCACCCCTCCATTCCTGGTGTAGTGCGACACCCTGCTTGTCGACACTGGGTTCAGCTGTGGGCATCCTGAGAATGCCTGGTGCAGGCATGTTCAGTGTGCTGCAGACCCCTGCACGAGCATGGTCACGTTCACGCAGTGCCACTCCATGAGGCCAGTGGTCAGCCTGTTACTGTGGCGGGTCTCAGTGGGGCCGCCCATGCATCCATGGTGGCTGTGGCAATGTGGCGCGTGACTGACCTGTCTCCCAGCATGGCTACTGTCTGATGCTGCCCTGTGTGCATTGTGTCGTTCAGTGTGAAGTGCACGGGTGGGGTACCCGGCCCTGCATGCACACACATGTTCCATCTGCACACCCTCCTGGTTGCTGTCCACTGTGGTGTGTGCATGATGATGCCTGTGTTGTGCTGTATGCCACTGTGCAAAGGTGCCCAGTGTCTGACACATGCACAATGACAGGCAGTGGGCTTGGTGGTCTGTGGACATGTGTGTGGCTAGGGGTGGTGGTCTGGGTCAGAGTGCATCCTACCCTTTGTGCATGTCTTGTGAGGTGTGTGTGTGTGTGTGTGTGTGTGTGTGTGTGTGTGTATGACCACGTACCATGTTAGACCTTGCCCATCCCTGGCGGTGTGTGCGGATCCATGCTCGGCCTCTTCCCTTGACAGCATGCACCCCTGGTGTTTGTCCATGCGAGTTTGTGGGTTGTGCCTTTGCCACTGCTGGTTGCACATGGCCCCATGACTTACCTGGGTTGGCTGAAGTGCTCCTCTATGATGGTGTCCCAGTGCAGCTGTGCCAGCCGGATCAGTCCGGGGTCCCATCACCCAAGGGGGGCTGCCTATCACCATCTTCACCAGCATCCTCATCGTCCCCATCTCTGTCACCCTCTTTGACCTGTACAGCTATTCCACAGTCGTTGGCCATGTGCAGGATGCAACAGGCCAGGAATAGCCCACAGGACTTTGAGGGGCTGTACTGTAGGGCACCGCCAAACGTGACTAGGCAACAGAAATGTGCCTTCAGCATCCCGAACACCCACTCGATGATATTGCGTGTGGTGGCATGTGCCTCATTGTAGCGTTGCTGCGATGGGGTCGTGGGCTGCCGGTATGGTGTGAGCAGCCAGGGACAGAGTGGGTATCCACTGTCACCTGTGTGTAGAGGGTGGAGGTTAGTTTGGTGATCAGCGTCGTCCTGCCTTGGGCCATCTATGCCAATACCCATGTCACGTCTGACCATGCCCCTCCCAGGCTCTATGTTTTTCCTGCGTGGTTTGCATACTCACCCACTAAGTAGCCAGTAGGGATGTCCCCACTCTCGAATCTGTGGCACACTGCTGACTGGTGCCAGATGAAGGCATCATGTGCTCCCCCAGGGTGTGTGGCATAGACATTGATTATGCACCCCCTGGCATTGCACACCACCTGGCAGTTGATGCTTGCATAGCCCTTCTGATTGATATATGTGGCACCTTCGGGGCCAGGTGATGTGCGGATGGCTTCATGGGTGCAGTCCATTGCCCTGAGCATGCCAGGCATATGTGCTACCCTGTGGATCTCCTGTATGTTTGCTGAGTGCTCCGCCAGTGTGCTGGAGAAATGGATTTACTCTGCTATGTGGCAGCAGTGCGCTGAGGAATTGGGTGAGGTGGTGTGATGCGGCTGACTGGGTTATGCCTGTGATGTCCACTGTTGGTCTCTGGAAGGTACCCGTGGTGAGCAGGCACATGCAAGCTGTCACTTTTGTCTCCACTGACAGAGCATGACTCCGTTGTGTGGGTGCCTGCATCACATCACTGCACAGCTCACAGAGCCTCCTCAGAATTGCTCAATTCAGGCGGTACTGGCCCACGATCTTGGTATTGGTGTACAGCTCAAAGCTGGTGCGGGCTCGGTACTGACTGTTGGGGGCATACCACCAATGGGCCCTTCCATGGCCACACCCCCCTGCTGCCTGCCTTCTTAACCCCCTCATTACTGCCTCCATCTGGATGGTGTCACTGGCCATGTCCCTGGCTTGTGTTCCCTCCCGGCAGCTGTTTCTGTGTTCCCCCCACTGTCCTGGATTCTACTTCCCCTGCACCGGGAACACCTTCCTCTGGTGTCCTCAGTGCAGTGTGGCACTTTCCCCTTCTGTACTGTGGTTTGGCTGTGGCTCCCCACACCTTCCCTCTGCCTGTGGGTTCAAGGTGCCCTTTCTCTGTCCTGCCCTGTGTGTCTGTCCTGCCTTGTGTGTCTGGCTATAGTTCAGCCATATGTGCCTTCCCTGTAGCGTTCTTGTGCCTCTCCCTTGTTCCTTTCTATTTTGGCTCATTTCCGCTATCGCTCAACTTCCGCTTGCTCCCCTATTGCACATGGAGCATGTTGTTGAATATCGCACTCTGCCATTTATGCATGGTTCCTCCCTTTTCAGTTGCACATGCATTCATTATCATTGCACTCTTGTTCAGTGTGATTTGGGGGGTGCATCTGCCACCCGCTGAATATCGCAGAATGGCGCATTTTCAGACTTGCGCTGGAGCAACCCTATAGCGCATGGCACAACCCTTTTGAATATCTGGGCCTCTGTTTTTTTTTTCATTCCTGTTGTTTTCCTTTTCTTGTATAACTCAGAATGGTGAAAAAATGTTTAAAGTGTGTAAAGTGGGATACAATATTTCAGACTTCGCGAGGGAATAGGTTATAGATAGTCAAAAATTTTATTTTCTTTTGAAGCCTAAGGAACAAAGTTAAGAGCATATTACTGTTCCCACTCCAAAGCAGATGTATTAATACGATGTTCAGCTTCATATTGCATAGTGGGTAGATTATACCAGGCTCTCAGTCTGGGAGCCAATAAGTCTAATGAGGACTGCTTCTCTTAGGGCATGACAGCCAGTGCAGTTAGGAGGAGATTTGACCGAGTAGAGAGGTGGGGGATGGAAGGGGGTGGGGGTTATGGAGTTAACTGCAGGTGGGTTTTGGGGACAGGGAGATAGTTTCGTGGGAGGGTGTCAGGGGGAATACCTATTAAGAAAATGTTGGCTTTTTTGGGGTTGATAGGCAGAACATCACATTTAGGACAATTGCAGGTATCCTAGAGATATGGGGAGTAGGAACTTCATTTCATGGAATATCAAAGGTAGGAAAGACAATTCCAAAAAGTACACTATTCTTTGGCATCTTAATAGATGCCATTCACATATTGTCATGTTACAGGAGACTCAAATTAATATCGACCACTTGGTTAAACTTCAAAAGCTTTGGGTAGGTCAGGTATATGGGGCAGGTATCAGTACCAGAAAAGGAGGGGTGTCAATACTTATTCAAAAAGATGTCCCCTTTAAGGAAGATTAAATGCTGGTGTGACCCGGATGGGAGAAATGTATTGGTACTTGGGAATTTAGCTGGGGTACAGGTTCTTTTAGGCTCTGTATATGTCCCTAATGTAGATACCACCACTTTTTCCCCTCCTCTTTCCACTATAATAGCCTCTATTCCTAATATCCCCTGTCTTTTAGGAGGGGACTGGAACCTAATATATGTAAATGATATAGATAGATCATATCATAGATGGGCAGGTCTCTCCCCAGTCCAACGTGCCCTTAGGGAATTTATGAAGGACTCCGGTCTCTCAGATCCGTGGAGGATACATTTCCCATTGGAGGAATATTTCACTTCTTTTTCCCCTCCTCATGGGGTGTATTCATGGATTGACTATTTTCTCCTCAGTTCATCATCTTTAAAAGGATTCGAGGGAGTTGGTATTTATCCTAAGGTCATATCGGACCATTCACCTATCTGGCTTAAGTTGGGAATATCACCCTAGAAAAGTCCTTCTAGCTCATGGTCCCTTAACACTCAATTGTTGTCTGAGGAGAAAACAGTAGAGCATATGAGGAACTTTATTAGAAACTCATGGGATAACAATTATCTTTCTATTCAGGTCATTGATGTCCTTTGGGGTTCTCTTAAGGCAATATGGAGAGGGGAATTAATTAGACTTGCCACTACTAGGAGGTGTAAACAATCATAGGAGGTAGAAGAGTGGCTTACTCATATTAGAGTTTTAGAGACTCATTTGACTAAATCCTCAGATGACCAATCATGGGCAGAACTGCAGTCTCTGAGGGCCAAATACGCATCTTATATATTAGCCTCAACAACATGGTCAGCCACAAAGTGGAAAGCGATGTACGTTGGACAGGGGGAAAAAGCTGGGAAGCTCTTAGCTAATAGGCTCAAGCAGCAAAGGGAAGCTAGATGGGCCTCAGCATTAAAGGATAAGGCAACTGGGAGGTTGACTTCTGACCCTATGGCTATTGCTAAAGTATTTAGTGAATATTATCAGACATTATATATTGCACCTCTACTTATCCAAAACTACAAAGAAAGACTTGTAAAATTCCTACAGGACATAAAGTTACCCAGGATTAGCGTATCCCAACAAAATTCAACATTAGGAGAAATTACGCTCCAGGAGACCTCAGAGGCAATAGATAGGTTGCCAGCTGACAAGGTCCCTGGCCTTTATAAGTGCTTCAAGGAAGACCTGACCCCTTATTCAAGGGCTTTATTTAATTATCTATACTCTGCCCCAATCAAAGAGTGTGCATTATTTGAAGCTTGGATTGTGGTTTTGCCCAAGCCAGGCAGAGATGCAACTTGCCCAGACAATTATAGGCTGATATCATTATTAGGTATAGAAATTAAGTTGCTGGCTAGTGTCTTAGCATCCCATTTAAAAGACGTTTGGTCTAAATTAATAGGATTAGAACACGTGGGCTTTGTCTCGGGGAGACATTCAAGTGACCATTTTAGAAAGATTCTCCACCTGATGTCCACGTCTGGGGAGCCCCATACTTATAAAATCTTGGTCTTTCTTGACACGGAAAAAGCATTTGACAGAGTCAGTTGGACATTTTTATTTGACCACTTACCCAGATACGGGCTCCCAGCAGAATTCATTCAGTGGATTAAAATGCTGTATGCATTCCCATTTTCTAGAGTAATGTGTAATGCGGCTATCTCTAATAACTTTGTGTTAACTAGAGGTACTCGTCAGGGCTGCCCCCTATCCCCCATGTTGTTCAGTTTATATATTGAACCCTTGGCTAGAAAAATCAATACTGTGAGTGACATAACGGGGATAAAGTTGGGTACAGTCAGTTACAAGACATCTACGTTCACTGACAACATTCTTTTACATCTTTCCTCCTTGCATCATTCCCTCCAGGTAGTCCTGAAGATGATTGAGGATTTTAATCAGTTGTCTGGCTACAAATCAAATCAACACAAAACATCTGTGCTCTCTTTGACCCCTACTTGCACAAAGTTAGAGATCGAGGATTTAGGCATAAGATGGGCCACTGCTTCAATTACTTTTTGGGGAATTGAACTTTCGAAGGATGTTGGCAAACTAAAAACCTTTAATTTACACCCGGTGGTATCTCAGATGCAACAGGATTTGAAAAAATGGTGGTGCTTGCCATTATCTTTTTGGGGGAGGGTTAACTTTTTAAAGATGGTAATTTTCCTGAGGTTAATGTACCCAATCTCTATGCTGAATATGGCCCTCCCTATGGCATGGTTCAACAAAATCAATACAATACGGTCGTCAGTTTTGTGGCTAGATGAAAGACCCAGGAGAGCTATAATTAAGTTGACAAGACAAAAAGAGAAAGGAGGCCTTAATATTCCATATCTATTTCTATGTTATTTAACCTTTCATGGGTGTAAATATATGCAGTGCTTAGAGTCTCAGGTTAATGACTTTTCAGATCTTGCTTGGCTTAAGATAGAAAGATGGATTGCCCACTCACATAATATATCTCTACCCTCCTTACTTTATACACCTAGTAGTAAAGTTCCTCAGAATTGGAACTCCACTCCATTAGCATGAGCAATGAATGCTCATTCTCAATTATGCCCTTACTTTAAATAAGATGCTAGGCATGATTTAGGCCAGCCATTTTTTAATAACCAGAATCTATTGATAGGAAACAAAGTTATTACACAGTCTTTCTGTAAAGGTGTAGGCATATCCACTTAATCTGACTTAATTAAAGAAAATAAGTTTTAAAATACAACAGATTTAGGGCTCCACTTCCACTTTGCAGAATTTTCAATTTTTAAATATTTGCAGATTAAGCAATATGTAGCTACTACTTTGGGACCATCCTGGTCCTCGCAGGCATCTCTTTTATTCTCAGATTTACTAAAATCTGCGACTTGTCCCATAGAAACATAGAAACATAGAAACATAGACTTTGACAGCAGATAAGGACTGCTTGGCCCACCTAGTCTGCCCACTTCCCTACCTACAGGATAAGATACAGATCCTATTTAACCAGCAGCCTATTTCTTCCTACCCCCCACAAAAATTGCCTTATGTCTGTCCCATGCATTCTTGAATTCTACCACATTTTTAGACCCCACAACCTCCTCACGAAGGCTGTTCCATGTGTCCACCACCCTCTCTGTGAAAAAATACTTCCTCACATTGCCACTGAGCTGTTTCCCCTCTATCTACAAATTGTGCCCCCTTGTTCTTGCACATCTCTTTTTCTGAAAGATGCTACCCTCTTGGACTCTGTTGATTCCACTGAGGTACTTAAATGTTTCTGTCCTGTCCCCCTTCTCCTCCTTTCCTCAAGGGTATACATATTAAGCTCCTTTAGTCTCTCCTCATATGGCTTCTCTTGCAGACCCTGCACCATTTTAGTTGCCTTCCTCTGAACTGCCTCCATCCTGTCTATGTCCTTGCAGAGATGGGGTCTCCAGAACTGGATGCAGTACTCCAGATGGGGTCTCACCAACTGTCTGTACAGGGGGATAACAAATTCCTGTTTTCTGCTGGTGGTGCCTCTCCCTATACATCCCAGTATCCCCCCAGCCCTCCCTACCACCTTCTCACATTGCTTGCCAACCTTAAGGTCATCTGATATGATTACTCCCAAATTAATTTCATGGTTATAACATCAATTAGTCACCAAAGTTGGGCTAGAACACATGTCAATTGCCTATTATTGGCAACAGGCCGCAGACCTCTCCTATGACCCTCTAGTATGGGAATCTATATGGCATAATGTCTATAGATTTATTAATCAAGCTAGACTACGCTTAGTCAAGTTTAATGTTCTTCATAACTTATATCAAACTCCACTTAAATTACATTACATAGGCAAGACTCAGAGTCTGATCTGTCAGATATGTTGCCAGGATACAGGCTCTCTCAGACATATGATTTGGACCTGCCCAAATATCCACAGTTTTGACAACAAATTAATAAATTTGTGAACCCACTTTTTAGAGGGATTAATTACTTCACTCTAGAAATATGTGTACTTGGTAACCTCTCAGCAGTTGTTTCACAAACACATAGATACTATGTGACTATCACTTCTGCAGTAACACTGCTCCTTACCATGAGATACTGTAAGAAAGAAACCTCTCCCACACTTAAAGAATGGGTAGGGGAACTTCATATAACCCTCAATGCGTAAAAGGCAATAGCCATCCAGTTTCATTCATTGGGGCATTTAATAAAAGATGTGAGCAGTTTGTACAAGTACTAGCTGGGGGGTGACAGGCAGGTTAAGAAGGTTATTTTTCTCAACTCACATATCTTTGGAAGTTGATTATGTTCTGCAGAATGGGAAGGAATTAGACATCTAATTTGCCCCTTCTGACTTAGATGATTTGAAAGAAGGGAGGGTAGGGGTGGAGGGGACATAATAAGAATAAGTACTGATTATACAGGAGACACAAGGGGGAAGGGATAAAGGAGGAAGAGGGGGAGGGGGATGTAAAACTGGAAAAATTGACATACTCAATGCCTTTATGTTATCAAACGTATGTTTATTTTATTTGAACATTTCCAATAAAGTTTATTAAATAGCAAAAAAAAAACATCTGGCATATTCAGGTCCCCCATCAGCAATAGCTCCCCTTTCTCTGCCGTCCTAAGGATGCCTTCTATCATTTCCTTGTCCATTTCCTCCCCCTGAGATGAGGGTCTGTATATAACCCCTGTGCAGACTGTGGTGCCATTTCCAGTCTCCAGGGTGACCCACTGTGCTTCCTCTCCTCCCTGTTTACCCTTTAGTTCTAGTGCTTTGATCCCTTCCCTTACAGAGAGAGCTACTCCTCCTCCTCCTCCTCTTCTTCCCTCCCTGTCCCTCCTGTAGATTGTGTACCCTGGTATGTTGACATTGCAGTCATGGTTCTTTGTGTACCATGTTCCTGTGACTGCCATGATATCCAGGCATCCCTCTTCCATCAAGGCCACCATTTTGGGGAGCCTTTTACCTAGACTACTGGCATTGGTACTCATTACCCTCCATTTTTTATGGCTTTATTTATTTTTGCCCCATCCCTGTCCTTACTGCCTTTGTCTTTTTCTCCATTTACCCCTGCCATTCTCCCAATCAACTGCTCTGTTTTGGTGTTTACCTCACGAACTACCCTGATTTTTTGGGGGGGCTAGGATTTTCCTTTTCCTTTTCAGTGCCTCCCCCCTTGGCTAGTTTAAATGCTTGCCAATGAAGCATTTAAACCTATCACCTATGATCCTGGTTCCCCTCCTGGATAGATGCAGACCGTCACACCAGTATAGGCCTGCATCCCTCCAGGTAGAGCCCCAGTCCCCAATGAAGCCAAATCATTGAGCTCTGCACCAGTTTTTCAATCAGTCATTGAATTCCATGGTGCAGAGTGTCCTAGCTTGATCCATGCCATAGACAGGTAGCACTTCCAAGAAAGTTACTGTGTGTGCTACTTGTCTAAGGCCCCTCCCCAACTCCACAAACCCCTGTTGCACTGCTCTGATCCCATTCTCAGCCAGGTCACTTGTCCCTAGGTGGATAATGACATCCAGCTCACTCCCCCTTGCAGCTGCTCCCATGATCCTGAGGATTCATTTCCTGTCCCTCCAAGCCATGGTGCCAGGAAGGCACCTTACCTCCCTTTCCCCCCTCTCTCTCCCAGTTCTACCTCTTAACAGTTGAGTCTCCCACCAGAAATTGTTTCCTTCCCCTATGAGGTCCTGTGCCACCCTCCTGTGGGCCTCCATTGTGGAGGTTCCCAGCATCCTCCTTGGTCTCCACTATGGGTGCCTCCATAGAGGAACCATGCTCTGCTAGAGAGGTGAATGAATTGTGGAGAGGTACAACTGGAGGGATGCACCTCTGTTCCAAAACCCTTACCCTCCCTGAGCCCACTGTGGTCCAACCACTCCTCTTTCTTGGCAACCTCTGTGGTAGTGGCAGTGGCCTGGGTGGTCCCTGGGTGGGGGAGCAGGTTTTCCAAATCCTTGCCAGGTCAGCATGGAGATGAACAACATCCTCCCTCAGACCAGAGAGGTGCCTCCAAATAGGGCAGCAATGCAGTCTCCAGAATGTCTCCCAGAAGACTGCTGCTCCCCAGCCAGTGCATTGCACCATTTCCCACATCTGTGTCCCTTTCTGTTACAGATGCTGTTTTTGTTTGTTTTTTGTTCTTTTTTAGTGTGTGAAAGCTTGTGAGTGTCTCTACCCCCTATTCAGTGTGCTGTGCCTTTAAGGATATGAACAGGTGAATGTTGTTAGCAGTTTTGGAGAAGTGATGTCAGAACCCCTTCTATAAAGGAAGTTATGTGCTTGGGGTGGGTGGGTGAGGGGTTGTGTTGGTAGGAGTAAACCTATACCCTCCAGAAACAGGGTGGGAGTAAACCTATTCCCTCCAGAAACAAACTGCAACTCTGACCCTCCACCCCAGGAAGTACCTTCCTTCCTTTCAAACAACCTATTTCACAGAGATTAAGTAACAGGTCTAGTCACAAATGACTGCAAATATCTCCCAGTTATAGTTCCTCCCTGACAAATGAAAGTTAAAGAAAAATCAACCCCAAAAACAGAGAATCAATACTACTTACTAACACAGGTCCAAAAAGTAATAATTCAGTTCAGTGTAGTCTAGAAAATAACCTCCTTAATTTAAGCAAGCTTTGGCTGCTTTATCTCTCTCTGTGTCTCAGCAGACAGAGACCACAAACAACTCCTGTTTAAAATCCACAGTTCAACTAGGCCCCTTTCAGGTCCTCCCCTTAACAGACACCTATTTCACAGAGGTTAAGTAACAGGGCTAGTCACAAATGACTGCAAATATCTCCCAGCTACAATTCCTCCCTGGCAAATTAAAGTTAAACTAAGAAAAGTCAACCCCAAAAACAGAGAATCAATACTAGTTACTCACAAAGGTCCAAAAAGTAATAATTCATCTCAAGTGGTTAGGCATGATGCCGCAGGCTGAGTGCATCCATCACCCGAGAAGTGAAGTTATCCTAACACGAAACACACCTTGGAGTGCGTTATTCCCATTATACAATGGCTCATTTATAAAGAAAACAAAATTATAAGGAAAACTCATTTAAAAATAAATTTTTACTAAGTTTTCCTGTGAGTAGGCATGTTTTGAAAAAATAGCGCAAACTTTCTGTTATGTCCACTAGATGGTGCTGCCACTACATGCTGCCTTCTTTTCTGACAGAGCAAGAGAGAGAGAGAGAGTATGTTTGTGTGTGTGTGTGTGTGTGTGTGTGTGTGTGTGTGTGTGTGTGTGTGTGTGTTTGTATCTATCTGTCTCAGGCTATCACTATGTTTATGTTTACATACCAACCCCCTGCCACCAGCCGATTTTATTTTAGAAGTAATTTTGTAACCAGTGTTGCCATTTCTATTATTACAGGTAAGCAGGGCAGACTGCAAGCTGATCAGTGAGTGGACTGAGCATGGCTCTGTTCTATTGGTAGATGTTGTCTTCTCCTTCCATTCTAACAGCTCTGCGTCTGTGTCTCTGAGTGCATGAATGCTTTATATTTACATGCTGCCCCCTCCTACTGGCCCACTGTGACAATTCAGTATGTTGTATATTTTAAAATTAAGTCACTGAGCACTGCAGCTGTTTGTAATGGCCACTGAGCTGATAGGCAAGTGGAGCAAGTGCGGCACTGTGGTGCACATGTGCTTATATGATTGTGCTGGCCAGCAGGGAGAAAGACAATTTCAATTATGTGTTTTTTTAAGTTTATTTTACATTTTCTAGTCAAGAATTGTGTTGGGGGAGTCACAGGACAATGATGAGTGGCCAAAACAGTGATGATACAAACTGGAAAAAAAATGGGATGTTTGCTGTGCGGGGACTGTGAGTACAGCAGGACAGTGGTGTAAAGCTGATCACAAATGCGGCTGTCACTTTGCTTCAGCATGGGATGGGTACTGCTTTTCTGCTCGTGTGATTCAGTTATGTGTATGCTGGGACTAGATCCATGATGTTGTACTGGGATAACATCACAGGTCCAGCCCCAGACTGACCAATCACAGTCTAGGATTCTTTCTTGCCACTGTATAATAGAGCAGTAAACATACCAAATATACATAAATATAATGCATATTATTATGTTCCTTGTGTATTACTATAGACATAATATTCTGAAGATGCTGACTCGTTTCTGATTACATGCACCTACTAGAACCATCTGGGTACACTCTAAAAAACACAAAAATATTTTTAGTGTTTATAATAACGGTGCCAACTCAGTCTGATCATTTAAATAAAGCCAGGAGAGAGCCTTCAACTGGTAAATCCAGTATGCCTCCCTCCTGGCCAAGGTTTTTTCAATGTCACCACCCCTCAGTCCTAACATCACAGATCCAATTCCAATAAGCCTTGGGCAATGCAGCCTCCCTCCCACCCATCATGACCATATGATTGTCTAGAGTAGATTTGCAATTGCTCTGTTCAGTTACCCTTGTGTGTTCTCCAGTCCTCTCTTTAAGTTTTATATTGGTGCACCCTACATAGAATACATCACATTGACACTTGACCATATATATATATTACATTTGTAGTGTCACAATTGAAGAAGTGTTCAATGGGCACCATTTTATCTGTTTTCTGGTTAAGAAAATAATTGGTATCGTTGACCACATTGCAAAATTTGCATAAGCTATAAGGTCTCAATCATGCTGGTGGTGACGGAATCACATTTGAGGTTTCTTTCTGGGTTTTAAACTATGTACCAGAGTGTCACACAGATTCTTAGGTCTACAATACACAACCCTGGGCAACTCTGTGGTGTATTCCCTAAGTCTAGGCTTAGCCCTGAGAATGTCTCCATTTTTCTAGACAATTTTTTTTCACCACACTAGCATTAGTAGAGAAAACAATGACACAATGAAGTCTGTTGTCACTGACATTCTCCCTTTCCATATGAACCAAATGGCTTTCCCTTTAAGTACTGTCCACCTTCTGACTTGCTTTCCTGATAATGCACCTCCCACAACTCCTTTCCTGGAAACGTTCTTCCATTCTCTCAGCCTCTATTCCAAAAGCTACCTGCTGACTGCAGTGTCTCCTGATCCTAAGTAGCTGTCCCTTAGGAATATTGACATTGGTAGTGTGTGTGTGTGGGGTGGCAACAATCAGCTGCCAATAACGTGTTGCAGTCTGTGGATTTTTGGAAAAGGGATGTATTAATTTCATATTATTCCTTCTTTCTAATGACCAAATCTAGGAAGGAAATAGATTTAAAATCATGCATGATTGTAAATTTGAAGTGTGGTTCAGATTCCTCCAAATACTATTTGAATAGCTAATAAATTCAAATAAGAAGTGTGTTCAGAGCTCACCTATCTCATAGGTCCGCATCCTCCCAGCTGAATGCACTCATCCTGTATAAGTGGTAAATGCAAGTTTGTTAGCCAATGCATGTTTGGTTTCGAATATGGCACCCTTTTAAAGTTTTTTTGAATGCTGGTGTGTGTTTGTATTCCACGATACTAATAAAAATATGTTTCCCTAAACAGGAAACTGAGAGTTAAGTATGTAGAATCACTGTGTTGGTGCTGAGGGTTCAGCTTTTAATGAAGAAGTTCCATTGGCTCACTGTTTGAATAAGATCATCTACCGTCCATACCACACAATGAGAGATCATTAATCTAACACATCCACAACTCTATTTTTATTCTTTGAAGTGGCTGTTTTCTGAGTAGCTAATATCTTATTCCCACACCCCACTAGTTAAATTTGCATAACTGGGGGTAGCAGTTGCCCCCATTTCTGTGCCACTCTGCTGTATGAAGTATTTTCCCATAAAGTCAAAGGAGTTAAACTCCAAGACATATTTTTGCCATTTCCAACTGCAAGGAGGTGGGTGGAAACTGATTCTACCTACCATGTAAGACAAATTCTAGAGTTTATGTGTGGGGAATGTTTGCATAAAGGGATTCCACATTGAAGGTCCCCAGCAAACTAGATCCCTCAATGTGTATATCTCTTAACACATCCCAAAGCATAAGAAAGAACTAGCCACTTCAGACATTTTTTTTTGGGGGGGGGGTATTTCTTCAAATTTTTTATTCATCCAACTTAGCATGGGCTGCCAAGTCTATTGTGCCCTACCCCATGGGCTTCCTCAGGGGATTCAGGCCCCTTAAAGCTTTCTATCTTTGCTTTTTTGTGTGATCATTAATTTTTTTTATTTATTATGCATTTTTTTTTACTGCCAGCCACCCAGAACCTCTGCCCTGTCATGGGCCCTCGCTCCCACCTCCACATCAGACATGCACCTTTGATATTCCCTAGCTTGCCCCTCAGGGCGGGGTGTGGCATCCCTCCCTCAAAGGAGCCGCAATGACAGGATAGTTCAAAGGGGCCCTTCTGGAGGCTAATTGAAGCTGAAGGAAGGCTTCATTTAGGGTAGCCAGCTGTATTATTTTCTCCCCTTGTTATGCAGGGCCGGGGACGTGCAATGATGGCCAGCACCCACCCCACCCCTGAGCCTACTTGTGATGCTGGCACACATAGTATACCCAGCCATCACTAGGTGTCCATGTTGCACCAAATATTATACCCCCTCCCTCCTGGAGAAGGAGAGCAGTCATTGGACTCTCAATCCTTTTCCCCCCAGCTGGCCCTCCAATGGCCCAGGTCCATTCCCAAACCCGGGCCCCCAACGTCACAAGCAGAAATACAACCACTGCTCCAGTGGGCCAGCCCATTGAGATCATTTTTTAAACAAACCTCTTTCAGGGTCTTTTTAAATGCTCACACTTGCTGTGTGTTGCTGCAGAGCTCATCAATGTCTTTTCTCACATGTCTCCTAGGTGGCAATAATGTCTCCAGTACTTCAAACTCCCACAGCAAAAACAAAATGCCAAACAGTATCTCCTATAGCCATAAGTAGGGCTTACTGGAGACCCAACATTTTATGCTTTGTTCTTCCCAGTATTTTGTCACAGTGTGTGACTCCCTACTGCTAAATTCTCAAACATTCAGCTATAAAAAGGTACACTTACACAATTTCTTATACACATGCAAAAGTGCAAATAAGAGCCACCACAAAGTGCATAGACAATCACAATACAATATGTTGCAAAAAATTTAATTACAAAAATATAAAAACAATTCACTGATATAAGTCATCATGTAGTCAGGGTGAGTGGGGTGGGGATGCATAGCCCAAAGTTTTTTATGGAACTGAATGTGTGATGTTGGGACTGGTGATATTGAAAAGGCCTTGGCCAGGAGAGAACCATATCGGATCTACCAGTTGGGGCTCTCTCTCCTAGCCTGGTCTAAATGATCAGATTGAGTTGCCACTGTTATTGCAACACCAAACAATTATTTTATGTTTCACAGATTGTGGCCATCTACCTCTAGAAGGTGCACATAACCAGTGAAGAATCAGCACCTTCAGAATATTATGTCTATAGCAGTACATAATATAGCCTTTCGCATCTGAGCCCCCAAACAGGACTGACATGATATTGATGTCTAAATGTTTTAGCTTTAGAAAGTAGATGACTCTGAATCTTAATTTACAACAGTGGTCTGCATGGCAGCACGTGGGTTAAGAGGCAGAGAGGGAGGAAGGAATTCCATTATAAACATGAAGGTGTTTTGTTCCCTCCATAGTAAGGGGTGAAATGCATCTGTAACATGTCATGAATACTCAGATTCTATGCTAATTAAGTGTCCCTGATTTTGGTCATTTATCCCTGATTTTCAGTGGCTCTGTCCCTGTTTTGCTCTGCCTGGGTTTAAGAGGTATGGTGGTCACATATAATTTCTGAATATGGTAGGGATGCACATTTTTGGAATATGGTGGGATGCGTAATTTTGATGCATGGCAGGGAAATGCATTTTTCAGAATGCGATGGGTATGTGCAATTTTGGAATGTGGTAGGGATGCACGATTTCAGAATATAGCAGGGATGTGCAATTTTAGAATGTGACTTGGACATGCAATTTCAAAATGTGGATGTGACAATCATTTTCAGAATGTTGGGGAGATGTGCAATTTTGGAATATGGTAGGGATGCACATTTTTTGAATATTATGACAGTATGCAATTTTTGAATGTGATAGTGACACTCAATTTCAGAATGTGGCTGAGATGAACAATTTTAGAATGTGGTGGGGAAGCCCAGTTTTAAAATGTGTCTGGGAAATGCAATTTTAGAATGTGGTGGAAATACGTAATTTTGGAAAGTGGTGAGGATAAGCATTTTCAGAATGTGACAGGGATGCACAATTTTGGAATGTAGTGGTGAGGCAATTTCAGAATGTTGCAGGGATACACAATTTTGGAATGATATGGCAGATGTAGAAGGTGGCCACCATGATGGGCTGATCGTCAGCAGCAGTGTTTCACTGAAGTAAAGATTATTTATGAATTTCTTTTTAAACTATTTAGTTTGTTTTGTGTTATCTGCAGTTTGCAATGAGTAGTAGTTTAGTTAGTTAGGGCTTTCTTAGTGCAGCAGCTAGACTGTATTTTAGGTATTTTATCACTCTCTTATTTGCCCTGTGACTCTGACCTGCCCCTTGCAGTACCATGGTGTCCTCTATCCCTCTGCCGCATTGCCATTGCCAATCTGATAGCTGGCTGTGACTGTTGTGGCTTTGTTGAGCTCTGTTTTGTTTGAGCTCTCTGTGGATGCTGTGGATTGTGTGGCGGCTTTAGAATACCACTGAGAGTTGTGGGGAAACTGTGCCTTTTGGCATCCTGCCAAAACCCAATGGCCATTCTTCCGCAGAGGGGTCCTTTTACTACGATCTCTGAACATAAGCCAGGGTAGACTTTTGTATGGTTTTATGACTGGGGAAACAGGGCTGTCTGCTGTACTGTGACCAGACTCTGGCTGAAAGGCTGATACATATTCTGGCTGGTGCCATTTATCCTTGAGGATGCCCATCAGGAATCAACCTTGTGATCCACAAATCAAGAGCTCCCACTCCCACAAATTGTGAGTTGTCATTATTTGAGGCATGAAGATCATTGTGATCATTGTGTATTATAACCTTGCTAGCTAGGAAATACTGTGGACTGGATGTCCTGGACCTCAGCTTATAATCCAGTGAACTTCCTTAGCTGGTATTCTGGTAGACCCCACCTTGGGGACATTGTGTTATTCCTGGCTATTCATCTGTGTGCTTGGATTTAACAGTCCTGGTAGATCTGACCCTTGACAGTTTAATCGGTGAGAGGGACTAGCTGGTTGAGTTGAGTGCAGTGAGAATGCACAAGATGCAAAGACAGTGAACTCTGAAGTAATCTAAGCTCCATGGTCCCGGTGAGAGCATGGACCTTGTGGAGGTGTGGTGCCTATAGATAGTAGTACTTGTAGTAAAATTGTTACTCAATGTAACATACTTGTACATGAATATGGTTATTCCCAATTGAGCAGCAATCCATTTTCAATGGGTACCATTACATGGTGAACCTAGTTACAATAATAAAAAATATAGAAATAGATTCATAGTTCTATACCTTTAAAGCCCATTCAGCTTTCATACTTCAATATTCACTTAATGCTATATTATCACAGATACTGATGCACAACCATTTGAGTATATACTGATGTTATCCCTTCCCATCATTCTACAGTTAACAAAAGGTACCTCTTGATATACATTACACCATATTTCTGTGCCTTTAAAGTGCAATTAAACTAGGTTATTACAACAGGGCAGGGGTTGACTAGCTTGATTTGTTAACCATCTATGTATTACTCCAAAATGTAAGGATTCTTTTGTTAGCCTTAGTCGCATAGGAACAGAATTCCATGTAGCAAGGCCATTATATAACAAAGATGATCTTCCTATATTCATGCTCAAATTAGGTATCTGAAATTCCACACCCTCTGACGATCTTAAATTTAATTTGTTGGGTTTTATAGCCACGTTATCTAGTATGTAACTTGGAAAGGATTTCTTATAAATTCTATACTTAAAATGTAATATATGGAGTTTCCTTCGGTCATCCAGTATCATCCAATTAAGTTCTGTGTACAGAAGGCAATGATGCTTCATTCTAGGAGCTCCAAGTATGTAGTATTCAAATCCATTATATATTGCATTAATTTTACTCGGCTTCACCTCCCTGACAGACTCCCTTACATCTCCATAATCAATTATTGGGAAGATCATAGCTTCGACAATTTTAAATCTATCTTCCTTAGGGATATTATTGCAAAATTTATACAACATACCCCACTTTTGATTTTTGGGGGTGTGGTTATCTATGCCAAATCTAAGTATTTGGTCACCAATATTAGTTGCAAATCTCTAGCCAAGGAATTTGAGTTAGTTTCGCTGAGCCTTCATCTCCCCTCCTCGGAATGTATCACTATCCTAGGTGGCTATAGACCCCCGTCTGGTGGTGATGAAGTCCTTAATCTTTTGAAATCCATGTTCGTAGATGCAAAAACTGAAACAATATTTCTAGGAGATCTAAATATGGACTGGCTGTCACCTAAATCACATGGCCTCAAATCCCTTTGTGACGAGCTAGGTCTTGGGCAATTAGTCAGTGAACCTACTAGGAACAACACTCTAAATGCTGCCAACAGTTCCATTCTAGATGTGGTACTAACCACCCATCCACAAAAATATCTCATTTGGCAGTGTTTCACAATGACATGAGCGATCATGGAATTGTTGCTTGCATAAGATCTCAAATTAAGGCCCGTCCGCAACCCATCTTTATAACAAAAAGATCTTTTCGCAAATTCAGTGCAGTAAACTTCCTATCTGACCTGAGCATGATCAGATGGCAAGATCTTTACCTAGCCAAATATGTCAACAAGGCAGCTTGCATCCTTAATGACAAACTCACTACAATAATAAATAAGCATGCCCCTTTCATCAAAGTAAGAGTACGGAACAATTCCAATCCCTAGTTCACCTCAGATCTCAAGGCAGCCCTTATAGCTCGAGATAAGCTCTGGACTAAAGCTAGACATTCCAAAGAATCTTCAGATTGGCAGGCCTTTAGAACAGCCAGGAATAACTGTGTGAAAAAACTTCGCTCTGCTAAAGCTAACTATTATATTTCTACCTCGAACAAGCTAAAGGTAACCCTCATAAAATATGGAAGCCTATCAAAGCTATAGAAGGACGCCCATGGCCTCTGTCCCAACAAAGATAGTTGCAAGTGGCAAGATTGTGGAAAACAAGTCCCTAATCCTGGAGGAACTTAACTCCCACTTTGCCACAGCTGGATTAGCTTTTGACTCGTCACCTTATGCTGGTGCTGCGGTGAGCCAGCATACCCCTCCCGCCACATCTAGTCCTGCACCCAGCACCTTCCAACTGTGCAAGATAACTTATAAAGAAGTAGAAGATTCTCTTCTTAACTTAGACACCAAAAAAAGTGCAGGGGATGATGGCTTGGAACCCTTTTTCCTAAGGTCAGGCTATGCCCATCTCACTGCCCCAATTCTCCACATCTTCAATCTTTCCATTACATCTGCTACTGTGCTGTCCTGCTGGAAATCAGCACATATCCTCCCTCTATTTAAATCTGGTGACCCATGCAATGTAAACAACTATAGGCCTATCTCCATATTGCCTATCCTTTCTAAAGTTCTCGAAAAACTGATCCATATTCAGTTAAAATCTCACTTGGAAACCTTCTCTCTCATTAACCCAGCTCAGTCTGGCTTCTGGGCTAATCATAGCACAATCACTGCACTAGCAAAAGTAACCAATGATTAGATCTCTGCTATAGATGCTAAGAAGGTAACTGGTGCAGTCTTTTTGGACCTCAGCAAAGCTTTTGATACTGTTGATCACAAACTATTAGTAAATTGCCTTGCAAAGTTGGGTGCCACATACCATACCACCCAGTGGTTCTCTAGCTACCTAACTGGAAGATTCCAAAAAGTAAGGGCGGAAGGCTTTTTTTCTGCTGCCTTGCCAGTTGCAAGAGGAGTTCCCCAAGGATCCATCTTAGGCCCTATCTTGTTTTCTCTGTACATCAATGACTTAGATGCTAACATATCTACGTCCAATCTGCACTTTTTTGCAGATGATACTGTGTTGTATACTTCTGGCTCATCGTTATCTGAAGTCAAGGGAGTGCTTCAAGTGGACTTCGCACAACTTGAGCATAATCTAATAAAGGCAAAGCTTCTGCTCAATGCTAAGACTAAAGCGATGATATTCTCCTGCAGTGCTGTCTCAGGCCCCCCCCAATACCCTTGCCCAAGACTTCATTATCACCACGCTAAATGAGCCTCTGGAAGTTGTAACCAAATTTAAATATCTAGGTATCTGGATCGACAATAAATTATCTTTCAGTGACCACATCGAAGATGTCTCTAGAAGGTTAAAAGCAAGGTTAGGTTTCTTCTACAGAAATAGGCCCCTTTTCCCCCTTGAAACTTGAAACAAGCTTGTACAGGCCACTTTTCTCCCCCTACTCGACTATGGCGATGTAATCTATTCCTCCACCACTCTTGAAAATCTAAGTAAACTGGACATCCTTTATCACCATGTGTTACGGTTCATTACCAACTCCCCTTACCGTTCGCACCACTGTGACTTATATGCAGCTGTTGGTTGGACATCCCTTACTACTAGACGCCTGCTCCATGCTGGGCTATGGACTCTTAAACTGCTCCTGCAGAAATTGCCAAGCTATCTCTTCCTTATTAGTATCTCACATAGTGCATACCGTTAAGAAAATCTGACTTTATTATGCTTGACATATCAGGACGGGACTTCCTTTGGTAAACGTGCTATTTCATATGCCCTTCCTCCATTTGGAACCAATTACAAACCGTACTGAAACTAACTAGCACAGTTTCAATAAACTTCTACAAATCGCTAAGTTCAGCCAAAATAAAAGACACCTGTAACTGTCATTAAGTCTCTTCCTTCCCCATGTGTGCCATATTTATCCACTGGTAAGGTATACTTGATTTGTCATATTAACTGCTTTCCCTTCCCCTTCTACTCCTGGCTTTATCTTTGCTTATGCTCCACTCCTACTCTATCAAATCACTCCGCCCCCCCATATCAGTTGTAGACTGTTGTTTGTTCTAGCTGCCAAAATACTGTATATGTATTGCACACACCAGTCATCATGTTTCATTTATCAGTATGCAACCTGTAAGTCGCTTCCTTGTCTCATATCAATGTTTAACACCTGCAGTCACCCTATGTGGTACCCTTGTATGTATATCCAGCCTGTATCATGTAACGTGCATTTCATGTATATACTGTTATTACCTATCTGTGTTTGTACTTTAAGTGTTTATGTCACAGGACCTCCTTGTGAATGAGCTTGCTCAATGGAGTTTTCCTGCAATAAACTTGAACTTGAAATTGAACTTTGATTTAGATTTTTATCATATTATCGATATGTACATTCCATTTACAGTATTTATCAAGCCATATTCCATGGTATCTATAGGCATCCACTTGCTCTAATATTTTGTTATCAAATGTTTTAATTTCCAGATCTTCATTCTCAAGAATTACTCTATTTGAGTGTTTAAATGTCATGATTTTTGAATTGGTTGGGTTCAAGATTAACTTATGTTCGAAGAAACATTTCTGAAGGAGATTGAACACACTTTTTAATTCACTTTGAACCTGAGCATATTTTTTTACCTACAATGTAAATAATAGTGTCATCTTGTATATAAATGAAACTTTATATTGGGGTTTGAAAATCCAAATTAATTCATATATATGTTAAAAAGAAGAGGGCTAATTGAGCCTTGTTAGACTCTGGATATAGGATATGGATTGTAGGTAAAAAATTTGTGGAGGTGGAGAAGTAAGCTTTTTTCTGATGTGGTTGTTCTACTGTGAATGGTGAGGAGCCAAAGGGAAGCTGGATTAAGCACATATACTATTCCTGGGGACTTTTTTTTATTTAAAATGTTGTATTACTCAGTCAGTGTCAATTAATGGGGACTGTGGGGTTGTTGAGAAATACTTTAACAGTTGAAGATATTTTGTTTATTGTTTGATATGTCTGGCATGAGTTGAGTGACTGGGTAAGTGATTGATGTGTGCTTGGCTGTGCTTGGTTTGCCAGAAATTTGATTGAGGGGTGGACTGCTGGTTTAGGGTGCTGTGGGTTTTCGGTATTTGTTTTGGTGAGGGTTATTTTTGGGTTTCAATTTCTAATAGATTTTAGGTGGTAGGATGTGTTTTGAGAAACCCAGAAAGGCATTGCAGCTTCGGTGACTCTGCCCATTTGGCTGCCCCCCCCCAGTCCCTGTAGTTGCTCTTTTTTGGTACAGAGAAGTGGGAATAGCAAGAAGACAGGGAAACTGGTGTGGTTTTGCTCATGGAGTGGGAGAAGAGGAGGTAAGGATAAGTAGTAGCACAGGAGGTTCCCCAGGTCAAAATATAAACTGAACAAGGATGCTCCCTGACAGTTTCCTTTCCTAATGACTCCTGAAATGTCATTGGATGTGGTAGCCAAGTCCAGCAGCATGATTCCTTCCCTGAGGGCAATTCTGTGTAATGCCAGCTCCACCAGGAGCAAGACCGCGATAAAGGCAGAGTTTGCCATGAACTGATTTGGTGGACCTGGTGTGCAACTCTGAGACCTAGTTGGAGGTGACTCTGGCCCTGTGCTGGAGGCAGCCATTAGATGGGACTATGCAGTGGTGCACTGCTCTAGGTGGGAGCAAAAGGTGGGTGGCTATCTGTTTTAGATCTGGCCTGAGACTTGCCACCTACCCACTGGATCAAACCAGGTTGTTTGAATATATGTCTGTTAAGGGTGATGCAGGTGTGGGGGGGAAGATCCTTCCCATTTACCATCCACCTGTTTGCAAGAGTGGATTTTTACAGGACTTCAGGATGTTTGATCTTGTCTGATATTGGAGTACCCAAGGTAGTTGGTGTTGGGTGACTTTAATGTCTGACCCAACAAAGACTTCCTTTTGACCTGTCAGCAGTTCCTCCAATAGATGGAGCTGTTGGCTTCATAGATTGTTACTTTTGCCACACATCAATCTGGACACACCTTGGATCTGGTTTTTCCTCTGTAGTTCGACATTTTAATGTCAGAGTTGATCCAGTTGGCTGGTTGGACCATCTTGCTGTGATTTTTCATATCAGGGCCCCCCAAGACATGTTAACCCCACTATCGAGTTAGTTCAGTACCAACCTTTAAGAAATGTGGAGTGTTGTAGGTTCCTATCATTATTGAGCTGCTCGAGCCTGCTGCAGGAGTGTGGTGAGGGAGTTGAAAGTGTGGTGGAAGCTTTCTTGACTCACTTGCAAATTTTTGTGTACTCCCTAGAGTCTCCAAACAGAGCTCCCCCGTTTTAATGGTAAGATCAAATAGTTGAAGCTCACAGGGGAGAGATTGGAGCATTCTTAGAGTAGATCAGGTTCCTTTGAGGATAGACTAACCCTGAGAACTCACTATAAGGAGTATTAGAAGGCAATCACTCAGAAAAAGGCAGAGTTCCTGTCATGGGTGATTGCTGCAGTGGTTAATAGGCCTGCTCACCCCTTCCATACTGTGGACAGGCTGTTTCATCTGGCCTGCCTATAGTCTGGAGGAGTATTGATGCACAAGTGATGCAAGGAGTTTGGCCAGGTTTTCCTTAATAGGATATCCTCTGTCTATTACTTGGTCTCTTCAAGTGGGCTGTAATGAGCCAACATGGTACATTATGTGACTAATGGAGGGCTCTCAGTCTGTCTGGGAGGAATTTTACCCTGTGTCACCTGAAGAGATTCTTTTGGTGATCATGAATCTGCATCTCACTATCTGTTCACTGGATCTTGGACTGACCTAGCTTCTGTTGAATTGCCTGGGGTCTATTTGTCTGCTGATTGCTGAGATTGTTCAGTGTTCCCATGAGGAGGGTGCATTTCTGATGGCCTAGAAAAGGGTTGTTGTGAGATTCCTTCTCAAAAAAACTCCTTTGGGTTCTGATAGCTTTGGCAAATTATGAGACTATTTCTAACCTTCCCTTTATGGGAAAAGTTATTAAGAGAGTGGTGATGACACAGCTAGAGATGTACTTGAAGGCTTTCTGTATCCACGAGCCATTTCAGTCTGGATTCAGAGGGTGTCATAGCATGGAGGCTGTGCTTCTCAGGGTGCAGAATGTTCTTCTTCTGGCTAGAGATACAGGGGAATGTTCCATCTTGGTTCCTGACCTCTCATCAGTGTTTGACATATTGATCATGGGATTTTAAAAGATTGTCTGAGGGACCTAGTGGGGCTTGATGGGGTTGTGTTGAGGTGATTCGGGTGCATCCTTTCCAGTAGGGTGCTGTAGGTTGCATCGGGACATTTCCTATCTCAACCAGCTGACCTGACCTGTGGAGTCCCTTTTGGCTTGATTCTGTCTCTCATGTTATTTGCAGTGTATATGTTGTGGCTGGGAGAACTGATACAGAGGTACAGTCCGCAGTTTCACTGTTATGCAGGTTATACTCAGCTGTTCCTGTCATTTGCTCCATTAGGAAAAATGCAGTTGGTGTGCTAAATGACAGCCTATCTGTGATTAATGACTTGATGGCCTCCAGATAGCTCAAGGTGAACCCAGACAAGACTGAAGTGCTACTAGCAGACTTGGGTATCAGAAGGGGTTACTGACGTGAGTGAGGAGGTTATATCATGGGCCTACCTAGACTTTAGCAAGGCATTTGACTCAGTCCCACACAAAAGATTAATATACAAGTTAGTCAGTCTGGGAGTGGGTCCCAAGATGATAGCCTGGGTAAAGAATTGGCTGGAAAATAGGACACAGAGGGTAATAGTAAATGGAGTCCACTCTGAAGAAAGGGGGGTTACTAGTGGGGTACCGCAGGGTACAATATTAGGACCTGTCCTCTTCAATGTCTTTATAAGTGACATTGCAGAGGGACTGGAAGGAAAAGTATGTCTCTTTGCAGATGACACAAAGATCTGCAACAGAGTTGATGCTGAGGTGGGGTGGAAAGGATGAGAAGGACTTGGCAAGGTTAGAGGAATGGTCAAATGTATGGCAGCTTAGATTCAATGCTAAGAAGTGCAAGGTAATGCACCTGGGAAACAAAACCCAGGGAAGAGTACACAATGGGGGTGAGATACTAACAGCAACAAAATGGAAAGGGACCTGGGGGTAGTCATATCAGATGACTTAAAGGTGGGCAAGCAATGTGAGAGGGCAGTAAGGAGGGCTGGGGGATACTGGGATGTATACGCAGAGGCATCACCAGTAGAAAACAGGAAGTTGTTATCCCTCTGTACAGACAGCTGGTGAGACCCCATCTGGAGTACTGTTTGCAGTTCTGGAGACACAGTCTCCACAAGGACATAGGCAAGATAGAAGCTGTCCAGAGGAGGGCAACTAAAATGGTGCAGGGTCTGCACCGGAAGACATATGAATAGAGACTAAAGGAGCTTAATATGTATAGCCTCAAGGGAAGGAGGGAGAGGGGGGACATGATAGAAACTTTCAAGTACCTCAAGGGAATCAACAAAGTCCAAGAGGGTAGCATCTTTCAAAAAAAGAGGTGTGCAAGAACAAGAGGGCACAATTTGAAGATGGGGGTGGCTCAGAGGTAATGTAAGGAATTATTTTTTCACAGAGAGGGTTGTGGATGCATGGAATGGCCTTCCAGAGGAGGTTGTGGAGTCAAAAATAGTGGTTGAATTCAAGCATGCATGGGACAGTCATAAGGTTATTCTAGGGGGTTGGGGTAGAAAGAAGTAGGCTGCTGGTTAACTAGGATCTGCAGCTTATCCATTAGGTAGGGAAATGGGCAGACTGGGTGGGTCAAGCAGTCCTTATCTGCCATCAAATTCTATGTTTCTATGTGTCTACTCAGCTTATAGCCAGGGATAGGGTGAAGAATCAGGGTATCATTATGGATCACAAGCTGACTATGGAATATCAGGTGTCTACTAGAGTTTTTTTTTATCAGAAGAAAATTGCCTGAATCAAGCTGTTTTTCAGCCCTCATGACCTGAAGTCCCTGGTGCAAGCTTTTGTGACATTTAGGCTGGACTACTGTAATGCTGCTTATCTCAGAATATCTGGAGGTTTCTTGCCCCACTTGCAGCTGGTGCAGAACACCACGGCTAGATTGATTGCCAGAGTTCCTTGCACCAGGCTTATCTCTTTGGCTCTGTGGACATTGCACAGGCTGCCTGTATGGTGGGGCATCTCCTTCAAGATAGGTTTGTTAACATGCAGTGGCATCCCCCAGGATGAAACACTATTCTGCAGCATTTTGCAGCATTCTGCAGAATGCTGCAGCAGACCTACTGAATAAAGCAATGCAATTTCAATGACAGTTAGCCCCTTTTGTCATTCAGGAAACTGTGACACTGCCAGGATGAAGTGAATGCCACGGTTTCCTGCATGACGAAGTGGACTAATTACTATTGAAATTACATTGCATTATTCAGTAGGGCTGCTGCGGCATACTGCAGAGTGCTTTAAAAGTGGGATTCAACCTGGGGGATGCCACTGTACAAAGACCTACACAATCTGGGTTCTGGCTACCTAAAAAAGCTCCTTCTGTGCATATACTCCTGACCGCCCTCTCACTTCTTCAAAGGTAGGTTTCTTGAAAGTCCCTAGATCATGTTTAAAATTGTCTTGAGATCATGCCTTTTCTGTAGCTGCTCAAGTTTTGTGGAATCAGCTGCCATGAGAGCTCCAGGATGTCCCCTCAGCTGAGAGATTTAAGTGTGGGTTAAAACACTGTCTGTTTATAAGAGCGAACCCTACTATATCCTACCTGGTTTTATGTCTACAGAAAAATTTATTGCCGTTATTTGTTGCTTTTATTATTTGTATTTTCTTGTGATATGACATGCCCAGAGCCTGTGGGATTGGGTGCCTAAGAGACAAATATATTACTATTGGACACACTATTTCAGAATGTGGCAGGGTCATGCAATTCAAAATGAGGCAATGACATATAATTTCAGAATGCAGCAGAAGCGCACAAGTTCAGAATGTGATGGTGACAAAATTTCAGAATGAGGCATTGCCACAGAACTTTGGAATGTGGTGAGAATGTGTAGTTTTTGAATGTGGCATGGATGGACATTTTGGAATGTAGCAGGAAGACACAATGTCATAATGTGGCAGGATGGGGGTCACGTGATGGCAGCCTGAGCAGAAGCAGCTTCCTCCTTGAGCTCCGTCTCCTGTCTGTTATCTCCTCAATTTGATTAAAGCTTCTGATTTAAGATCGCTTTGCTGGGTACATCCTGGTTGGGGGAAGACATTGAGAATCTTCCAATTCAGTTTTGGAAGGAAGCCTACGTGAAAAAAGCCCCTCCACGGCACTCTCCCCCTCACACACCTGAGAAAGACAAGGCCACGAAGAGGCCTAGACAGCAAGCTACTAGCACACAAAAGATGCCCGTTAACAGCAGCCGCATTATCAGAGGAGAGGTTCTTAGAAATAATGCAGCCGTTACAGTTAGCGGTTGACACAATATCGGAAGATTTACAAATGATCAAGAGCTCAGTGGCTTTGCTCTCTGTCAGAGTGGGAGATTCAGAAGCTAGGATCTCGTCCATGGAAAAAAAGCAAGAAAAAGAAGGAAAGGAAATAATGAATTTTGTCCACAGGATTAAAATACTTGAAGATAAACTGGAGGACCTGCAGGGGCAAAGTAGACAAAATAATCTAGTTATTTTGGGTCTGCCTGAAAAAGAAGAGGGAAATGCTCTGATTACTTTTATACAAAAGCTATGTGCCAAAATTGCGGGGCCATCCCCGACCGGTGGAGACTACATAATAGAGAGGGCGCACCAAGCGTTATGCCCGATGCCAGCAAGCGGACAACCACCCCGACCAGTCATCCTGAAATTTTTAAACTATCAAGATAAGCAGCATGTGCTAGCCAGAGTGAAAGAGCTTAAAGAAGTCATGTGGGAAGATCGAAAAATCCGGATTACTCAAGATTTACCGCACTCGGTACGGCTGAGGAGGCAAGAGCTTCATCCTGTCGTTTCTAAACTGCTGGCAGCAAGTAAAGTCTTTCGGGTAAAATACCCAGCAATTCTGATGGTCAAGTTGGACGATAACTGGCACTCCTTTGATTCCCTGGTACAAGCGCTGGAAGAATTAAAAAGTCTTCTCCCGGATTTATTTAAATGAATGGAGGATGCGAACCCAGAATTTCAGATTTTGGTATGTCTGGCTAATGCTTTCTTTTTGCCTTGTGTTACTGCAAGGTATAAATGAGTGAGCCGCAGGAACACCGTGGAAATACTGATAATTCCGATGTTTGTGATGGTGACTGGAACCGTGTATTAGTTATGTTCTTAATAGCAATTGGAGGGTGAATTTTTGAAACTGGGTAGTTAGCGCAGGGACAATAGCGCATCGAACCAGAGAATCATGCCCGTTTTGTTTTCTGCTGACTATGGGTTATGGACAATGGAAATCGGCAAGTTAAGATGTTTGAATAGGCTGTCTGCAGTCTGAGTTATCGTTAGCCACCAGAGACACGGATGAAGTGGAGGACAGGAATTTTATACTGATCGTGAAGTTACTGAACCCCTGTTGGTCGGTTACCTTGTGCTCTGCTTGTCAGAGTTCCAGGAGGTGATCGAGGACTTTGGACTTAATGCCTCCTCATTAAAAGTCTGATTGCTGGTGGGGGGTAAGGTTTTTTTTCTCTTTCCACAGGCTAGATAACTCAACTTTGAAGTAAAGTCTCATTTGGTTCTCATGGTCTCTGATGGTGAATATGAGGGCAATAGAGAAGATGTATCTGTGGGGGGATCATTGATATTGATGCTTGATCCCTTTTTCCCTCCTAGTCTTGGTTTATCTAGGGCAAGTTTATTGTGAGACAAGGTTAGGGTATCATGGGGTAGCGAGCTTCAAGGCTGTGTAGACACAAATGGCTGTTGGGCGGGAAGGGAGCCTTGGGAGATGAATAGCAATGTCAGGTAGCTTTTGTTTTTAACATCATGTGGCAAGTAGAGGGTTGGAGTGCAGTTATTTGGAACTGGGGGTCGCCTGATAAGGGGGGTGTTGAAGAGTGTAGGGTAGGTAGTGGGGAGTTGGGTAGGGGGAAGGGTGGGGGACCATGGGATAGGACCAGACATTTTTCCTTTTATGAGTTTAGAAAGGCTCTATGGGTCATTGCACCCTTTCCTGGGAATTCACAGGTGGAGGTTATATCAGAGGCATGTGGTTGGCAAGTACAAGTCGAAATTACAGGCCTTCCCATCTACTGTGTTTTACAGGGCTATGAATAATCAATATCGGTTTATAAGCTGGAATGTTAAAGGGGCCAAAGATAGAGTCAAGAGGCAAATAATTTTAAAACATCTAGTACAATTGAGAGCTAGAATTGTATTTCTTCAGGAAACACATTTGAAGAGGGAGGACATCACTCTTTTTAGAAGGCTATGGGTAGGACAAGCCTTTGGAGCAGGGAGAGAAACTAATAAAGGAGGTGTGGCAATTTTGTTAGCTAAGGAAGTCCCGTTCAAATTAATTCAAGAAATCTGGGACCCAGAGGGCCGTTATGTCCTGATTCATGGTCTGTTGGAGTCCCAACCGATATTGTTGGGGTCGATTTATGGACCTAACACGGATTCGCCTTCTTTTTTCATTAACTTGTTAAATCTAGTGGTGTCTAACCCTCTAAAGCTAACAGTACTGGGCGGGGACTGGAACCTAGTGCTCCAGGCAGAGCTTGATAGATCAGACTCTAGTAAACGGGGTCTTTCTCCAGCTCAGCGTGCCATGAAAGAGTTGCTTAGTGGGGCAGCTCTTCTGGATGTGTGGAGAATCCTTAATCCCGTAGACAGACAATATACCTTTTATTCCTCAGCTCATGGTACTTATTCTAGAATTGATTATTTGCTGTTAAGTGCTGTTGCAATAGCAGGGGTCTCTCGAGTGGAGATATCAGCCAGGGTTCTATCTGATCATGCTCCTGTCATTATGAGTTACTGTTTAGATGCAGGATGCAAGCGGTCACCATTGTGGCATTTAAATACTCAGTTATTGCGAGACCAAGCTTCCCAGGAATGCATTGAAGACTTCTTGACTTCCTTCATGGTTATCAATCAGGGTTTGGTCACTTAATTGGATCTGGTCTGGGCAGCACTGAAATGTTCATTGAGGGGCGAATTTATAAGAATGGCAGCAAAAAGAGCCCGCTGTCAGAAGACTCAAAGTGATTCTCTTCTGGCCTCTATTACAAACCTCGAGTGTACGCTGTCTAAGAATTCCTCGGCAGATACTTGGGCTAGATTACACCAGCTGCGAGCTCAGTATAAGGGACTAATTTCCCAGAGAGCTGAATTGGCCCTACGTAGAACCAAATTTAGATATTTAGAGTCGGGGGAGAGGCCGGGTAAGCTTCTCGCCCTACGTATTCGGCAGTTAGAGTCTTCTCAATTTATTGCAGGAATTAGGGAAGGTCAAGAAGGCCCAGTATGCACTATACGTAACTAGGAAATCGCAAGAGTGTTTGGTAAATATTATCAGGAACTCTATGCTGCAGACAGGGCATTGGCCCCTAGTAAGGCAGAGATCGGACATTATCTCGATTCGGTGAGCTTGCCCATGATTACACCGGCAGAGGCAGCTTTCTTGGGCGAGCCGATTTCCTTACTGGAAATCCAGCAGACTATCCGCCTGCTACCTGTGGATAAGTCCCCGGGGCCGGACGGACTCCCAAATAATTTATAAAAGATGTGTCTACCTATATTAAGTCCAATTTTACTGGATGTATTTCATTATTGGTATGATAATGGTATATCAGACACCAGCTTTCAAGAAGCTGTGGTATCACTAATCTTGAAGCCCGGAAAAGATCCACTTAAATGCAGTAGTTACCGTCCTATTTCCCTATTAAATTCGGATATTAAAATTCTGGTGAAGCTCTTAGCTCTCAGACTTTCAAGAGTAATGGGCAAACTAATAGGCTCTGAAAAGGTGGGATTCATGACTGGAAGGTTGTCTGGGGATCATATGAGGAAACTGTTACATCTTATTTCCTCTGCCAGAGATGCCAACATACCTATGGTTCTAGTGTCCCTAGACACGGAAAAGGCGTTTGATAGGGTATTCTGGGATTTCCTTTTTGCCACTCTAACCCAATTCAGCATGCCTGAGGAGTTCGTGAGATGGATAAAACTTCTTTATGCTGCTCCGTCAGCTAAAGTCAAGTGCAATGGCGTGTTATCTCCCGTTTTTCAGCTGTTTAGGGGAACAAGACAAGGGTGCCTTGTCTCCCTTTGCTTTTAATTTATACTTAGAGCCATTATGCCTAGAGATTACTAAGCAACTCCAGTATTAGAGGAATCCCAGTGGAACCTTGAGATATGCCTTGTCAGCCTATGCAGATGATATTTTATTTCATGTTGAGGAGCCTAGTATATCGATCCCAGCCTTATTGGACGAGGTAGAGGAATACGTAAAGGTGTCATATTATAAATTGAACCGGGACAAATCCAAGATTTTCCCCTTAAATAATAGAGTGAATAGAGTGGAATCGGCTACTTACAGGCTTTCCTGGGAAGCAAAGTCATTGACTTATCTGGGTATTAAAGTTTCTAGAGACATGGGTACCATGATCAAAGAGAATATCGGTGCTGTAATTAAGTAACAGTGTCAGTGGCTCAGTAGGTAGCACACTCGCCTCTGAGGCCGGGAGATCAGAGGGCTGTGGGTTCAGTTCCAACATCTGGCACTTGGATTAATATCCCAGTACTGACACTGTAGTGCAGCATGAGAGGGGTGCTGCACTTCTGAGGTGCCGTCTTTCGGATGAGACGTTAAAACCGAGATCCTATCTGCCTGGAGTGGTGGTAGTTCAGGTGGATGTTAAAGATCCCATGGCACTTATCGAAAAGAGTAGGGGAATTTCCCTGGTGTCCTGGCCAAATTTCTCTCATTCACTAAAAATATCACCAACAGCTTAATCTGGTTCAAGGTCAGTTGGCATTCATCTGTATCCCCCTCCCCCGGGTCGTGCCTGAAAATAGGCAGGATTTGTCTAGTGCACTTACCCGGTCAACAAAAGCTAAATAAATAAATAAATAAAAATGATTACTGGAGATATGAAGAGATGGGGCCTGTTCCCCTTCTCATTGTGGGGGAGATTAAGCGTGGTAAAAATGAATATTTTGCCAAGAATTTTATGTCCAATAGGGATGTCACGGGGATATCTACCTAGAACGTGGTTCTCCAAACTCCAGAGATTATTGAACAGGTTTCTGTGGAGGGGGAAGAGTATTCGTAGGTCCTATTTAAAATTGACCACTTCTAAGTCCAAGGGAGGGCTAGCTGCCCCTTCTTTTTTTCTACATTACATAGCATTCCATATGAGTAAACTGGCTTTTTGGTACAAAGAACATGAGCCCTCGGACTACACCTCTGTATGGCTCAATATAGAGAAGTACTTGGCGAGCAGAGTTAAATGCTCTTTAGGGGCCCTGATTTATACCTCCCCGATCCATCTGCCTATATCCATGAGGAATAACCCTATGGGATGGTCTCTAAAGGCCTCCCTGCAGATTCAAAAATATCTGGGAATAAGATGGTGTCAATCGGTGGACCAACCCATTGTAGGTAACCATAAGTTAGGATTGGTGGGACACCGATATCTTCTTCCTTCTGGCCTCAGTTGAATGGCTCTAAGGTTTCGGATATCTGGGTAAATGGGAGGCCGCTTCTTTTTGCCCATTTTCAGAGCATCACTGGGACGTCTGAGAAAAATACTTTCAAGTACGCTCAGGTTAGTAAAGCTCTTAGCACCTTGAATGCCCTTTTTCCGCTGAAAGACTGGTTGGGTCGAGAAGCGGCTGTATTGTTACAGGTAGCCTCTCAGTCCCACCCGGTTTCAAGGTGTTACAAAACTCTACAAGCATTAGACTCCAGATTACCAACCGGGGTCTGCTATTATTGGGTTAACGAACTGAGTATTCCGGAAGATCCGGTCCTATGGGGAAGTCTATGGCAGGCAATATACAGATATGTTAAACAGGATAGACTGTGGTTAATTCATTTTAATATTATGCATAATATCTATTTGACACCAATGAAATTGTTCAGAATAGGGAGGTTGGCCACTCCACTTTGTGACAAGTGTAAGGAGGTTACGGGTTCTCTCTTTCATATGTTATGGACTTGCCAAAAAGTGCAAACATTCTGGCAATCTATCAAAGAAACACTGGATCCCATCTTGGGATTGGATTCTTTGTTTATTCCGGGGGTATGCTTGCTAAGTTATCTCTCCAGAGATACCTCTAGAGTTAGGAAAGCATATATGTTACTCACCTCGGTGGTGGCTAAGCTGGTTATTGTCAGGCATTGGCTGGATGACACCCCCCCACCACTTTGGAATGGTACAGCGAGATTATGCTCGCCTAGCAGCTGGAAAGACATATCACCTCTATGCAGAACAGACTAGCTTCCTACTTAGAAATGTGGGGGAACCTTGAGGCCCTTCTGGCACTCTGGAAACCTGGATAGTGTGGATGAACCCTGAGCTCTAAGTTTATGATTGAGTAAGTGTGGTCTGGGAGGGGAAGGGAGGAGGGGGGGGGGATACTTGACACCTGATATTGTAATGCTATTGCAACACTGTTTGTCTCACTGTGGTGTTCTGAAACTTAATAAAGTGTATTAAATAAAAAAAAAAAAGAAAAAATCATTCCAGGATCAAAAAAAAAAAAAAAAAAAAATGTGGCAGGGATGCATAATATCAAAATGTGGTGGGAATGCGATGCACTATTTTGTAATGTGGTGAGTGCGTACAATTCTGGAATGTGGCAGGGATGAGCAATTTCAAAATAAAATGGTGTGTCCTGTCACATTCCACAGTGAGCATCCTCGCTATATTCTGAAATTTTCAGTTCACCAAATTCCTAGATGTGCATCCCTCTCGCATTCCAACATTGTATCCCCACCACTTTCAAGACTGCGCTTTCCTGACACAGAACAACACTGCATGTTCTGCCCCAACATTCTGAAATTGTGCACAACTTTGCCATTCCATAGCTTTGTCTAGTGCTGCATTCTTAACCTCCTCCTGCCAGATTCTTAAGTACAGTACCAAGCATCTGAAAATACTGCAAATGCATGCCCTGTACCCAGCCCTGTGCCAGGTTATTTTTTTCAAATGATTAGTACAACTTCAGTTTCTGTATCTTTAGAGAAATATGTGCTATATGGTTGCTGACAGGGAGCACTGGGCTGTGAGTTCTGCTATGATATCATCAGTAGATCTTCACTGAAACTGGTGTTTTTGAACAGGGAGCGACATCATGGTTACAAAATGGTTCATAACTTTTAAAAGAAATACCATAGATATTTAATTTTTGGTATGAGTCTTATTGAGGATATGCTGATTCTAATTTTGCAATTTAGCACTTTTGGCCAGACCCTATCTTTAAAGTGTTTACAGTTAAGCTTCTTGTCATCCTGGATTTATTTACATAAAATTACAATACAGTGTAATTTGTTAGCACTATAATTTTGTGTATCTATATATATATATATATATATATATATATATATATATATATAATTTTTTTGTCTTTCTGATGGGAGGTCATTATGGCAGTACATGCTGACTACCCATGTATGAAAATACTCTTTACATTTTAAAAGCCCTGGCACATTATGTGTTTGATTGATTATGAGTACATTATTGGAAGAACATTTTGGTTTGCCAACCCTCCGTGCCCTTATTGGGCAACTGAGGTGACCTCTACTGGTAACTCAGCAGGATTTCTGAAATAGCTAGCCTGTTCAGTGGGAACATATGATGTTTATATACCTAAATTATAATGCTTTGTTAAATAACTTCCAGCATTTAGGAAACAAAAATATAATTGCTTCCCTTTTGACTGCAGGTGATTCATTTCCCACTGTTGAAAATATAAGCTTGCTGATTTTAGGTCACCACTGAAAGCAACAGGTGGAAATAGAAATGTCAAAGATATGCCCTAGAAATGTCATTCTATTTATAAGACCAAGTGTGTCAGTGTGTTTAAATCACTGATTACATGGTAGTTGAATTGTTTAAAGGCAAATCATTGACGGTACTATGTGATGATATCAGTCATCATCCTTGATGGTTTAAGTCATTAGTTTTAATATATTAAGGCTGATACATACTTCATGGACTGGTCCCATGTTTTTCCCTCAGAAAATGCACACACTCAGAACTACTGATGATCAAAGTATAGTCCATACACAAATTTAGAAGCTCACAGTGCTGTTTTATTGTACTGCAATATCCCCATTACAGTATAAACAGGAACGTACATAGAAAAATCCAAATTAGAAAACAAGTGTTGCTTGTGCTAAATGGCAGTCTTGCTAACTCGACTTGCTATCACTCAAACCAAGCTGCCCCAGTGCTGCACTTCAGGTATATTCTGGTTAAAACTGTAGTGGGGATAGTGCAATAAAACAGCACCTTGAGCTTCTAAAGTTGTGTATGGACTATACTTTGACTAGAAGCAGTCTGAGTGTCTGCATTTTCTGAGGTGAGTGCAGCTATCATTGCCTGGGCTCTGGCAGTATGGGGCTGGCTGCCGCCCTTGTGTGCACCAAAAACCTTAAAACAGAACACAGAGCTAACCTTGTTTGCATCTGGCACTGTATTTTTCTACTCAAATGTAATGATTTTGTTTATGAAATGGCATGGATAAATAAAGTCATCAGATTGGCTGAAACAAGTAACATGACTGAATAATTATCAACCATAATTATAAGGGTACAGTTTTAAATGTGGTATTTGCTTTAAAAGCCATTTTGTAAGCACAATAAGACATTTCAGGAGTGATAAATTATTTGTTTATTTATTTAAAATTTGGTAACCGGGAAAGGCACACTGAGCCGAGACTTGTTTCCAGGTGTGACCTGGGGTAGGGGTACATATGAGTAGACAATAATTACAAATCAATGAAAAGTACTCATTATACAAGACCAATTACAGAATACAAGACAAATAACAGTAAGGTACATCATATTTCAGGAAAAAAAACATAATCATAATACAGATAAGGGTAGCAAAAACAACTTTAGACATAGGAACAGACAAATAACTAAATGGGATAACATCCTAACTATTTTTAGCAGGAGAGAGGACTCAGTTCAGCACCAATGATCACACTTCATGTCTGTGTGTTTGTCTTAATAGTCCCCATACCCTTCCCCTGAAATGATGTACACAACACAGGTCTTGAAGAAATGGCCTCAGTCATATATTTATTAAATTATATTATGCAACTTGAGTGGCATGCACAGATGTGAGATCTCATCAGTAACCTTTGACCTCTGCACCCCTTCTGTTAAGGTCATAGCCCCTTATTCACACAGACGGAACGATGTAATTTTCTCAGTTGGCTCAACCTCAGCAAATAGGGAGGTCATTTGGGTGAGAGGTGTGCAACCACCTTTGTCTGGTGGTGCCACTCCTGCAGGCAAGCCCAATGAGGCTGACTCATGACTGTCCCAATGGGGACCAGGTCTTGCACACCCATGCACCTCATGGTGACCGAGAAGAGGAGCCCTTCAGAAGAATTTGACTCCTCCCCCTTTCCCCCTGTACCATTGATCTTAGAGACTCCCAACCTATCAAAGGGAGGATGTTGTCCAAAGCCCCAAGCAGCTCACTCCAAAGAAACCTCCATGACCTGTCAGAAGGATTCTAACATTATATCCCAACCCTCATCCCTCAAACGCATACCATCTCTAGCATACAGTTATTGGTGTGCTGTGCTAATATCCATGTCTCATATCACAGTTCCCCCAATGAAGTCCATAAATGACTGCACCTCTTGATTTATGCAAGCAAATGTTTTGTCCCTCACACCAAAGTTCTCTGTATGTCGTTATTTAAGCTGGTGGATGAAGTGGGACCAAACGATTTTGATCCTGTGCCATCTCCTGGTAATGGGCAGCAGATACTCCTTTATCCTGATGAGCAAGTAGATTGCTTTCATGGATCTGAGTTCATTGCCTCCCATGTGGATCAATGAAAAGTCCAGGGATCTTCCTTGTCATGCCTCTGCCATCAGCCTCAGGAGAAGTTTCTCCCAACGTATGCACCTCCTTGCCATCAAGTGAATGTGTACTTTAGACCATGGAATTGCCAGGCCTTTCCCCCAGGCTGGTGACTTGCTCATTCCACTGCCCAATGCATGAAGGAGTGACTACAAATCCACACCTGTCTGGGACCATTGGGGGGGGGCCTAAATAACAGCAGGACAAGGTTAAAGCAGGTGTGGGTGTATATAACATAAGAATGTCTGGGACCTCCACCACCTCATGGCTTGGATCTGCCTATCCATTACCCATTAAGCCTTAGTATTTGTTGCTGCTCCAGTTCTAAAGGAATGTGAGTTGTACTCTTTAGTGTTCAGACCCACCTGATCCACTGTTGAGCTCAGGATGTGTCTGAACTGGTATGCCATCATTGGAGCACCATCTGTGTGCCACAGAAAGTCTTCCCCAATGCCTGTATGCAGCAGTATGTAGTGTGACACCATGGCCTTAGGGTCCCATGCTGAAACTACGGGTGCACATATGGGGCACCAATACTCTATAGCTCCCTGGTCTGTTTTACTTCTGTGGAGCCTCAAATGTATGCCTTCCAGTATCATGGCTACTTCTGAATCCTCTAGGCATGAGGAGTCCCTGGACCTAACTAACTGCACTGGTTCTGAAAACCTAAAGGCTCCACAGAATGGCAGGAGAAATGCTGTCTTGAAGAGACTGACCTCATAGGGGAACCAGCACATGGTTGAGTAGGAAGCCCATACTTGCTCCATGATTGCTGGGCTAATAGGGCGTCATTGGTCTACTCATTTCAGGAGTCCCTTTCTTCAGCCCTCTAGGGCCTTCTAAAACTTAAAGGCATAGATGGTGTAAAAGAAACCCATCACCCAAGAGACCCATGATAGGCCTGCCAGGTGTATCCCTTCCACTCACCAACATCAGGTCCTGTCACTTGGACTCCATGATGCAGCTGCACAGCTGATCCATGGGAATAGGCATGCTGTTAGGCCAGCCTGTTGCCACCTGGATGGTATGGTAGTATTCCACCTTGCAGTAATAGGCCACTGTGGTCTGGAGGGCAATAGCATTACCTATGTATTCCCAGGCCTAAGAGTCAATACCTTCCATAGGAAAGATGGTACAAGTCATGGACCCCAGTCTGCCACTGATGCCAGTTCCCTGAACTTCTGCCATTGTAAATAAGATAAAGCATCAGCAATGCCATTCTTAATACTGGGAACATGAACAGCCTTAAACTGAATGTTTAACAGCATATATTTCAGCACATATATGCATGTTAAGTTTCCCATTGGGCCTTTTCCCAGCTGGCTACTGATCATGTGGACTACGCCTGTATTGTCAGATCAGAAGATCACCTTCTTACTCTTATTCTGGGAACCCCACATGCCCCTTCAGATACCTTTCCCTGTGGATGATCTTAGTGGTTCCTTTCCTGGAAGTGGTGCCAGGACTACTCTCCATCTTCGTGGGAAAGACCCTACCTTCCTGCCTGAGGCTAGGTTACAGGGGAAGGGACAAAGTCAAGAATACCTCAGCTGCAATGCTATGGCTGACTTATTAAAAGGCATGAAACATAGCTGTGTCCCTAACAACACATCTGAAGCATGTGTTTATGAATCATAATTACACACTATGTTGTGCCTTGTTATTTACCTGCAGCTACAAGGGCACTACCCTCTTATAATCTCAGCACTTGAATGTCAGAGTGGACTCCAACAAATGGTACAGCAACTTAATGTCTAGATGTTATGAAACTAGCAATGAGAGACACTTATCCCTGGATTTTTTACAAATAGTTGAAGAAGAGAGAGAGAAAGAGAGTTTGTTTTTTGGATACACAAAGATTCTGGCTTACATAACTATGCAACAACTTTTATACACAATTGGTAAAATATGATAAAACACATTAAGGCTTGAAATGTACGCACAAAGAAAATTATACAGATTAAAAAGCATGTGTACAACACATGGAATAATTAATCATAAGAAGAGATTAACAACTAGACCATTACGGTCATTTTCAAGTGAACTGGAAGTGAGTTCCAATTGAAAAGTGAAAGGTTTAAAACTTATCAGCATCCTTAGAAGCACATAAACAAAGAATCTGATGGCAGATAAAGACAGCTTGGCCCACCCAGTCTGCCCATTTCCCTATCTAATGGATAAGCTGCAGATCCTAGTTAACCAGCAGTCTACTTCTTTCTACCCCCACCCCAGGAATTGCCTTATGACTGTCCCATGCATGCTTGAATTCAACCACAGTTTTTGACTCCACAACCTCCTCCGGAGGACTGTTCCATGCATCCACAACTCTCTCTGTGAAAAAATACTTCCTTACCTTACCTCTGAGCCGCCTCCCCCATCTTCAAATTGTGCCTCCTTGTTCTTGCACACCTCTTTTTTTGGAAAATGCTACCCTCTCTTTGTTGATTCCCTTGAGGTACTTGAAAGTTTCTATCATGTTCCCCTCTCCCTCCTTTCCTCGAGGCTATACATATTAAGCTCCTTTAGTCTCTCTTCATATGTAATTGCTCATAAACAACTTTGTTGCTCATAAACATCTGCATGATAAATGTATCATTATTACATAGTTTGTAACTTGTAACAAGTATTAAAAGTAACCAAATATGTATTCCATGGACTGTGGTACATTTGCTTGCAGTGTTTAACTAAGCAAACTTCCATGTTACTGCCCATGCTATTGTATAGAGCAATGATGGATATCACTGTTTATTTCAAGATTAAATCTACAAAAGCAATTAGAATGTATATCCAGATTATTTAGTACAGCACGTATTATAATAATATGTCTGCATATTTAAAACAAATGAAATGATAGTATATAATCATGCTTACTTTTTTCTTTATACATTATTTCTGAAGAAAACCTAATGGTGAAAAAAGGTGTGTGTGTGTGTGTGTGTGTGTATACACAGATAGATAGAAAGACAGACAGACAGACAGATATATAGATAGATAGGGATAGATTCATATAATTATAATGTTGCAGTAGCACCACTATTGTTTGAGTTGCATTTACATTTAGTGTTAAACTCATAATTTTGGCTGCTTATAACTTAGTCATCTTTGGATCTAGGAACTTGAAAATTGGCATGTGCATACTGCACGCTTTAAAGAAGCTTAGGTACAGTTGTTTTGTAGTAAAAGCCTAAAAGATAACACAAAAACATTTAAAAAAAATCAAAGTTAATTTTGTTATTATTGCTCACCTATAACTACAGTAGAAAATGACTGGGACCTTAATACCATTTAGACTGTCCCTAAATGTAGTAACATGAGATTTGGTATGCACATAGTCACCCACAGGATCTTTGGACCTTGTAACGTTTGTAATGATCTGATGCATGGTTAGAAAGTACAAGAAAGTTGAACATAATGTATATAAAAATATGGTTATTTGCTCACCAAGAGCACAAAACTGTCTAAGAGATGAAACATGAAACATTCAGGTAAATCAGAATTTGGCCAAAGAATGATTCTTTGCTGTGTGAGTTTACTGAGAAATTTTCAGATTTCGAATTATTGAAAAAATAAATTTCCATGTTCGTGCATGCAAGTTAATTTTTTTCCACAGATTTTTATCACTGTGTTTTTCAACAGTGACACAAATTACGTTCCTGACTCTGAATCCTCTTTCATAAGTTAAGTCTTATGGTTTTGTTTCATGAACCTTAGTGGCCACAAAAGTGGGAAGAACAAGAGAAAACTTTGCAAACAAGAAAATATGTTGGAAGTTAAGTTGAAATGTGTGGTCAGAAGTATTAGGTATAAGGTTCATTCTTCAAAGGTTTATTATTAAAAAATAATAGCTTTTTTAAAAATTAAGGAAAATATGTTATTGATTGTTAAAAAACATGCTTCTTTGTATCACTAGGAAGCCTCTTTTAGTGACACCGAAACTTGCTTAGGAGAGTCTTAGTAGTCATGAAAGTGGGTAAAACAGTAGAAAGCTTTGTGAATAAAAAAATGTTGGAAGTTATGTTGAATTTTGTGGGGCTGATAGTTGAGGTTGCAAAGATAATCATTCAAAAAAATGTAAAGTTTTTAAACTATTAATGAGATTAGGTGAAATTAGGTTGTTGAGTGTCATGATTGTCTTGAAATGTGAACCTGTTTTCATGACTTTCAAACCCACTTTCATGAGATACAACCTCCATTTGCATGGTTCTTAGTCTCAAACTGAGAAAAGTCTAGAAAAAGTCCCAGAGCAAAGATTCACTCTCCGATCAAAGATATGTCTTGCTCCTAGAACTGCCAACTGCAATATCAGAAAGTAAGGTAAGTGTGGTTCAAGGTATTTCAATGGGCCTATTAACTTTGATGCATATCTTATCGTTTTTGCATATTTTGACTCCACCATTTCAAGATGGCCTTTTGGGGACCCCACCTCATGACAAATTGCAGTGGAATTTCATAAATCAAGTCCAAAAGGTGATTTCATGATTGATTGGCAAAATCACCTTTTGGGCAGGATTTGAAAATTTTCACCACTCGTGTTCATTAGGTGGGGTCATAAGAAGGCCATGCTGAAAATTTGGGGCCCAATTCTCAAAGACCTTAGAGGGATGCAGGGTGCATGTGCCAAACATTTCTGATGCAAGTGGCACCTTACATTCAAAGATAAGCCTATTACTATTCTAAAAGGCAGCCTCTGGCAAATGTAGGCTACATGTGCAAAGGGGGCTTGCACCATTGTTACACCAAAAACTCAGATGTGACATATCACAAGGGGGTTTATGGCAGCAGCAGTGCCCTATTCCCAAAGAGCAGTTGCCACATCTGCTAATGTGGCATTCTCAAACAACCCCCAGAGAGCATCTGTCAAGTTATAGTTACACCAGCTATGAGCTAGTGTAAATGCACTTTTCCATCCACTGGGGGGTTGCACCAATATGCCACAAGTGAATGTGAACCATAGACTCCCCCCATGATCACACATAAGCCTCCCCAATTCCCAATCCCAGATATCAATAAGTAAGCTCTTGTGGGCTATCATCCCCAATCCCTGATCCCCTGATATTATTACTACTTCAGCCCTTGTGGGCTAGCAGACCACCACCTCCCAGCCCTGATCCCTGAATGTAATAATTAAGCCCTGCTGGGCTATTGCCCCCCCTTCCTGATTCCTGATGTTGTTTTTCCTTTCAGTTTTGTTAGAATGTTCGTATTTATTTATGTTTATTTACAGTAGCCCTGGTGGTCTCATGGACCCCCTATCTGGCAGTGCCAGACACCCCTCTCCCCTGACCCTTACCTAGCTGGCAACTGGCACAGCCCACCTCTCACCACCATGGCCAGGAGCTGACTGAGCTCTGTATGAGCTCATACTGTAAATAGTATATGCTCAGTGAATGATCCCAATGTGTGCACTATTTATAGTACATGCACATCAATCAATCAAGCAATCAATCAATCAAATCTTTATTTATCCAGGCAGGCACCATTGAGTAAGGCTCATTTGCAAGATGGACCTGGTCATAACAAAAATGATAGTACAGTAACAAGGAAGACATAGTACAATATCATACAGAGAAGTAAAATGTACATATTTACAGAATAGTGTGAAGTATACATATATCCAGAAATATACATCAACATTGAGCAAAAGAGCCTTTACAACAGATAGACTCATAAAAGGATAAAGCTGGCATGTTCACTGAGAAAAAAGAAAAAAGAAAAACCAGGTAAGGAAGATATTACAGGGTCGATATAGTTAAACTGGTATACAACTGGGATGTGAGTAGCACCTGGCCATGGCCAAAGCAACAACTGTTTAGCACCAGGGAAGGAGTCTGAGTGGAGTACTGGGACAGAAGAGAGACAGAGAAAGAAAGGAAGTAGAAGGTTTGGGTAAGAAGACTGAGGTGAGGGGCCAGGGCAAGAGTGAAAGTCAGGTAGGGAAGGAGTGAGACTGGAAGGGAGGAGGGCTAGCGATGTGGGAAACAATTGCAGGATTCCTTCATGGAGCGGTCATAAAGCAACTTGAAGATATTCAAGCTAACAGGCAACTCAGCTTCAAGCTTTTTTGCATGTCATTCCACAATGAAGGCATTGTGAAACTTATGGTTGCTCTACCGAAACAAGATTTGACCTTAAGTATTTGCAGGGCAATTAGAGCGTAGCTTCATAAAGCATAATTACCTATCATACTCAGGGGAATACAGTCAGAAATGTATAGGGGAAGCTTTTTGGTCACCACTCTGAAGGCCCACAGTATGGGATTTCTATTTCTCCTGTAATGAAGGGAAGTCCAGCCCACAGCTGTGTACAGTGAGCAATGGTGTGTGGAGAGGGGAAGGCCAGTTATGAACCTGATTGCTCTATGATATAGAGTATCCAATTTGGCCAAGGAAGAGGCAAAGCAATGGCTGTAGAGAAGATCAGTGTAATCGATCAATGAGAGGAACATTGCTTGTACCAACTGCAGCTTAGCATCCCTAGTAAATAAGTGGTTAATTCTGTAGAATAGTCCTAGCCTCTGCCTTAGTTTCTTTTCTAACTCTTCGAGATGCTCAAAAAAGGAGAGTCTGTGGTTGAGCAACATTCCCAGATATTTAAATTTTGACACAAACTCCAGTTTTTCACTTAGAACTGCACATACAGAACTCAATTAGCAGCTGGCTGCAGTGGTGAGAGGTGGGCTGTGCCAGTCGCTGGCTGGGTACATGCTGGGGGGAGCAGAATGATCTGGCACTGCTGGGTGGGGGCCACTAGACCACCAGGGCTGTAGTAAACAACAAAGGTAAATAAATATGAACATTTTAGCAAAACTGAAAGGAAAAGCAACTTCTGGAATTGGGGATCAGGGCTTGGGGGGGGGATAGCCGATTGAGGCTTAGTTATTACATTCAGGGGGAGCTACTTGAGAACATTTGTGGGTGTTTATTAACATTGTGGGGGATTAGAGCTGGGGGAACTTATGCCCTTTTAGTGGGCATTGTGGCAGTCTTGTGGCACCCTGTTCAGGTGTGTCCTCCCTTTGGCGCACTGCTTGGGTTGCTGCAAGTTATAGGACTTAGCCACAGGGACCCTGCCCTATAAAGAATTGGGTGCAGGGTCCCCAGTGCTTTGGCCTTTGGCACAAGTCACCTATGGCATGACTTGTGCCATGCCTTTGAAAATCAAGCCCCTGGAGTCAAAATATATAAAAATGGCAAAGTTGTGTGCATCCACTGAAATTTTGCTATGCTCACTTGTAACTTTGGTAATTTTAAATATTTTGACCCCAAATTTTCAACATAGCCATTTTGTTGCACCACCTTATGAGTGTGACAGTTGTCATTTTTCAAATCCTGGAAAAATGTGGTTTTGCACCTATGGCATGCAATGACATTGCAGTGGCACAGAATAACATTTTGGCAGGGATTTTAAAATTTTCAGTACTGGGTTCATGAGGTGGGGTAATAAGAAGGCAATGCTGACAATTTGGTTGTTATTGTGCTGGAATTGCAATCACAGGACCCTCTGGACCCGTCGCTCCCACAGGCAAATGAGGATATGATTATACTATCTCAAAAAGTAAGGATGTTCTTTGCAAAAAAATCTGCATTAATGCAACATTTAAGATTCAGCCTAAAGCAACAAAAGTTGGGAAATGTGGTTTTAGGGTTTTCAACTCTAAAACCGCAACCCCAACCCTGAAGCAAATAAGTGGTGCAGTCTTCGTTGGGGTTGTCAACCCTATCACCACACCAGGCACTTGGGTTAAATTCCAATACTGACACTGTAGTGCAGCATAGGGAGGGCTGCACTCCTGAGATGCCATCTTTTGGATGAGATGTTAAACTGAGGTCCCATCTGCCTGCTCTGGTGGTAGTTCAGGTGGATGTTAAAGATCCCATTGCACTTCATGAAAAAGAGTAGGGAGGTTTATTCAGGAAAAATCAAACATCAAAACAAATTACACACAGATTTCATAAGAAAAAAGAAAAATAATCCGGTTATACCAAAAAATTCACAACAAATCATATGCAAAAGTCGGCTACTTACAGTTAAGAAAAAAGGAAAAAATATATAGAATACATACAAAGAAATTCAATACATTCAAGTGACTGGTACATCTGAGTCAGTAATCCAAAACATACTTTTCCTAGTATTTTTTAAACAATATTGTGTAAATCGTTATGTTTCTGCAAAATATTTAGCTTACAGTTCTAAAGTAATTTTAGCAATTAATTCAGTTTGTGTGATTTTTTTTTTGGTGTAGTGTGAACAAACACCTGTAATTCCAGATAAACCATTTAATAACAAGGAAAATCCAGTGCAGGGTATTCTTGTCTCAGATTTCCCATGTGTCGGAGTAATGCCCGAACAATAGCATTCCATGTGTAACCTTAGAAACCCGGGGTTTTGACCAAAAATCTGTCAAGGATTGCCAAAAGCCTTGTATTTATGTGCAGTTGAAATAGAGATGATCTATTTTTCTAGCTGTTGATGACAGGAAGCCCTACTGCAATATTTCTTCTCTAACTGCTTGTGTTTTTGGTTGCTTTTAACATTAATTCAATTGTGGCAAGAAAGCCAATGAACATCCCTCATCTTGGGTGGGATCCTAGTGCAAGTCAAAAGGTCTGTTAAATGATCTTGAAGGGGAAGGGTGCAAGCTGGGAAAGTAAGGGGATCCATATACAAAAAGATTAATGATGGTTGCATATAGTTCTTTCCTATGTAATGTTAAAATCTGACTTCTGGTGACTTTCCAAATTCAAAGTTTGAAAAAACATTCCTGAACAAAGGAGGGGTCAAAACTGAAGAGGTCAAAATTCTTAAATTTCCTAAATCCCATTTTCTAAACCAGGGTTTGGAAGTAATAAACCATAAATTACTCCAGCTTTTCCTTGTGTGAAAAAGCGAAGGACAGAACTTTGTATAAAAAAAGATTGTGTAAAAGAATACCAAGGGGTTAATCATATTTAAGCCCCCTTTTTGTATTGGAAGGAATAGAATGTTTTTTTAATCAGGTTAAGTCGGCTGTCCCAAACTGTCTGGAAGAAGATGCTGTACAGTGTAGTTTCTAAGGATTTTTCTTTTGGGGGGGTAACTAAGATATAAAAATAACAGGACTTAACATGGCTTGATTAATATGATCCTTTTTTCTTTCCCATCTGCCACTGGTTCCATTGGGCCACTAGGGATTTGCCTTGGTTTAGTTTTGGTTCCCAGTTGGATTTATCCATATCAGTACCTCAAAAGGTGATACCCGATATTGTTATTGGAGTCTCAGTTATCTGAATACCTCCTATCTATGAGACTAATGGCGTTGGTGTGCCAAAATGGATACCTTTGCTTTTGGTAAGGTTGAGAGAAGCTCCAGGAAGAGCACCATAAGTCTTACAGATACCCAAAGCCTCTGTGGCAGAATGAATAGAAGGGTCAAAATGTAGAGATCATCTGTGTATGAAATTGCTTCATAAGGTAAAAGGCCTTCTTCAGTTTGCAAAAATTGTACATTGGGGGAGTAGTTCAATGCTCACAGTAGGGGATAAATACTGGACATGTTTAGTAGTGGACTCAAGGGGCAGCCCTGGCATACTCCACTTATAACAGGGATTAATGGTCCCTTCCATCCATTTGCTAGTGGGCAGACTGTTGCCTTTTTATATAGGCACTGAATCCAGTCCATAAATGCCTGTGGGATGCCATACTGGTTTAAGGTGTACCACAAGTATTCATGGTTGATAGAGTTGAAAGCTTGGGACTGGTCTAGTGATAGGACATAACCATGGAGTAGAGCAGAGTTCCCTCTTTCAATAATTTCTCTGAGAAGAATTAGGTGGTCGGTTATAGATCTTTCTGGGATGGAACATGTTTGAGCCCCTGGAAATAACTGATTGTGCAAGGGGCAGGAGTCTGAAGTTTAAAACTTTGCAAGGAGTTTAAAGTCAGTATTAAGGAGACTTATTGGTCTCCAATTTCCAACATTTCTCTATTCACCTTTTTTTATATAAATAAATCAGTAACCCCTCTGACATGCTTAAGGACATGTTCTGATCTGTCAGAATCTTAGTAAATACCTGTGCCATTTCCTGTGCAAGTTATTTTCTTAATAGTTTATACAATTTCACTGTAAGCCTATCTATACATGGGGCTTTATCATTTGGCAAGGTGCAAAGCACTGAAATAACTTCTTTTGCCTGTGCCTCTGTAGTGAGAGAAGCCAGTAATTCAGTCAGACATTGTGGAATGGGAAAACTATTAAAAAAGGAGGGCCTTTGGGATGTGTCTACAGCTTGTTTTTGAATGAAAACAGTTGTATGGGAAATTACCCATTCCATGATAAGTCTGGTACTATTAACAGGAGAGTTGGTATAATCTAATAAACAGGTCATGGATTTTTTTATTCACCCTTTCATTGCAATAGTCGTACGGACAAAGCTTGACTGACTTTCCTTGTGTCCCAAATTTCTGTTGATTTTTAAGGTTATCTGTCTGTTTCATATGAAATTACATCATGTTATTTTGATGTTGTTAATCTGTGGGGTGTATGATAGTCCAGTTTGGTGTGCAAGAGACATCAGTTTTTGTAACTGCTTTCTGTATTGGAGGTACTGGATATAGTCTGCATTTTGGCTCAATCTAACTGTAGACTGAAAAGAAGGTGAATTAAATCATGTTTGGTGTCCATCCACCATGCTATTCGATCTTCATACATAATAACAATGGATTTCCTAGCCTGGAAAAATAGTTGGAGGGTATGGATTATTTCAAGACCAGTTAACAGTAAAAAATAAAATTTCCAGACTCCTGGACCCTGTGTCATTTCTGTATTATCTCTGTCAATGTCAATAAATTATGATCAGAAAATTCCATCGGTGTATTGGTAATATTGTGGATGTTTAATGATTTAGAAATAAAAAGGAAATCTACTCTTGTTGCTAGGGTTGCTTTATGAAAATTGGGGTCTGTAGTCTTGTTAAAAGATAAATAAGCATCCTCTAACTTAGAGGTTTTAATGATTTTTGCCAAACAGATCATGTCACAAAAAACTTTTTGCTTCTTGGTTTGTTTTCCCCCAATCAGATAATGTTAGGCCACAGTTAAAATCACCACCCAGGATGACATAATGTGGTGTATGGAGGTATGGTTGAACTAACTGGAAGAGTTCAATCCTTTCTGACTTAGTTTGCCCCACATAGAGGTTTATGAAGCAGTACAAAATGTTATTCACCCTAGTGTCTAGTATCAGCACCCCCCCCAACCCCGGGACTAAATCAGTCAGTTTGATAAGATGCATTTCAATGTTTTTAAAAGTATTCCCAGGTCTGAACATGTATCTGGACCTATCGTCCAGTAAGAGGGGCCCACATACCATGCTTTGATGGCCTGTGAGAGTTCTGGCAGTGACTGTAACTTGGTGTCCTTTAAATGAAATGATCTGAGAGAGAGAGAGAGAGAGAGAAGAAATGAGGTGTGAGACAACAGCAGATTTCTTTCTGTCACTGTTGAGTCTAATCATATTAATTGTGCTAAGTAGCAGAAAAGTTTCCACGTGCATCTAGGTGGCACATGCTAACATTTAGTCCCTTCATGGTGGGTTCTTTTTCTTTTGTTTAGCTTTGTCTGACTTCTTTTTTTGACCTTCTTTTTACCAGAGGCCACATCAGATTTATCAGAGGTTTCCAAAGAAGGAGCCTCTGTATCTGATGTCATGTCAGCTTGGGAAGAGCCTAGGGAAGAGGTATCAGACTTATTCCCTGAAGCACTGGTAATGTTGTGGAGTGCCTCAAATCTGTTACCCAGAGAAATAACCATTGTTTTAGTAACTTTGGATGGTGGAGGTTTTCTATCATGCCTTTTCCTGGTAATTATTCAGTGTCTATAAATTTCTGGAGGGGTTGGGGTGTGGGAGCATGCTCAGTTTTTCAGTGATTGCAGAGGGTTTATCACTAAGTGAATCCTCTAAGGGGCATGTTTTTTTCTCAGAAAGGAGAGCAGAGGAGTCAGCCTTGTCCCATGAAGACTGGGGAAGAAAAACTGTGGAGCTAGTTATTCACTTAGTGCTAGGAGTGGCTGGAGGAATGGGAATTAAAACCACTTGCCCTCTCGGGGAACAAAACTTGGTGGTATGGGGGTCCTGGATGTGAAGGGGCCTGTTACTCTGTTTGAGCACTGCACTAGAGCTATGAGTAGTTGCTCACTGTTCCTCACTGTCTGTTTGGTCTTCCTGATTGTAGTCTGCCCACGGGCAGTTGTTAGAAGTATGCCCTTTTGTGTCACACAAATTACACAGTGATTCATTAGTACAATAAGCATTAGTGTGACCTAGCTCATTACAAAGGGTGCATCAAAGTTTATCACACAGGCTACTCAAATGGGTATGAGAGCCTCAATGATAGCAAGTCTTTGGTTGGCCTGCAAAAAAGAGAACACCCCTGTCCCTCCCCAGATTTGTTCTGTGTCCAGAATGGCCTCTGACACCCCCAGGACCATACACCTTTGCTTAAGCCAATATAATAGATCTGTGACACTGACTCTTTCATTTCTGAAGAGCACGGTAATGTTCTTGAAAGCTGGCTTTGTTAATCGAACTGCCTCGGAAGGTGACCGAAGGGGTGTATTTTTCAAAACTTGACATTTTGACCAAAATTTCTCCAATCCACTGGAAAGTTTAAAGCTAATGTTAAAGGTTGCCTCACCTGAGGCATGCATTAATGCATGAATCTCTGCTGCTTGAAATTCCATCAAGTCTTTCAGTAATGTTTTGTCCATAAACACCCTGTCAGGAAATAGATCCGTGCCTCCCTTGTAGTGGAGTCTGACCACGTTGTGGCATTTTGCCAGGTATACTGGTGTCCTAAAGAAGGAGGCATAAGGTCTGGAGGCTGATCCTCTTGGAGGTTTTCCAGAAGTATCTGTGCTAGGGGTACCTGGTTCTATGGTAGGATTAGAACCAGAGGTGGTGTTTGGGCAAGGGAATTTAGTACAGGGGGTTATGGTAAGGTGGAGTCAAGATGATCAGGTAAGTGACCATGTGAAAGACCTCTGGAGGAGGGGTTGTATGAAAATGCAGTACTGGATTTTGTGTAATTTGCAAGCCATCAGGCAATGTGAGAGGAGAATGATTGCCCTGGCTGATGTCTTCTATTTCAGATTCATAAATAGGAGCTGACTCTGTATTCAGCAGTGCTGTGCCAGAATTAGGAGCAACAGTGTTTTTAGTCATGGGTTGTATAGGCTGTTGCTTGTGGCTGTTGGTGCCAGTTTGACTTCTTGGTGAAGCTATACGTACCAAACGTTTGTCTATCCCAATCAAGGAAAATCCAGAGATCCATTTCCCCATAACTTGTATTTGGGCCCAGTCTGCCCCTCTCAGGGCAGTTTCCACTGACCACTCTTTTCCTATTAAATCAGCTTTGTTCATTGACTCAGGGGCTTGTATTAGGCCAGGCATTTTTGTACCTGTCGCTGCCATTCCCAATAAGACACCCCACTGTTTTTGTCCCTCAAATACAAAAAGTTGTTTTTTCCCCAGTCTCTGGTATTGGAAGAAAATTCTTGAGGCAACTTACCTGGCATCTGGGCAACCTTCTGTAAAAGAGATGGCAGCTGGGGGGGGAGCTGGTGAGCTTGTCTTTGCTGGGGAAGCATCTGTGCCAGAGGTTGCAGGCTCAGGCTGCACATCAAATGATCCAGCTGTCTGTACTGCAGCTTGCTCAGTCCTCAGAATGTCCATTTCTTTTTGGAGCTCTGTTTTTCTCTGCAGGAATCTAGCTTCTTCAGCTGCTAATTGTTCCAGTAAGTTTTGTTTCTTTTGTTCATCTGCAGCTGTTGAAAAATCCATTTGAGTGCTGTCTGTCTGTTCCAATGTCCATTCCACAGGTATTGCCTTTGTCTTATCTGGTGAAGATATATCCTCTATTTGCTGGACTGAAGCAGCAGGTGCTGCTATTTCCAAATTTCCCATAGCATCAAAAAAAGTTTGGTCTCCGGAACCACCAAGGCAGGGGAGGAGGCCCACTGCCCAGCCTCCAGAACATCCATCTTCACTGAGGAAACATCGAGAGTGGCCATCCTGAAGGCTAGAGGTTCCCCTACAGGAGAGTAGGGGTATTTGTTTTTTATTGAAAATCACACACAAACTTAAAATAAACAACATTGGTTATAACAAAAATTTCCAGCAATTCATGAAAACTAAGAAAAAAAAACAAAAGAAAAAACCAAAAAAGCAAACAGAGGAAATCTTCCATACAACACTTTGTTATCTTCACAAAGAGGTGATATAAGAATAACTTCAACATATTGTGCTTCTATTTTAAGTAATATACATCAGTGGTAATAAAGTAAGTCCTGGATTCCTTTAAGTTAAGTAATGGGTACATCTGAGCCTGTAACCCATGGCAAATTACGCCAAACTTTGTTTAAAAATACAGTAAGTGTCTTGTTAGCATCAGAAAAAAAATATGCATCTTAATTCATATGTGATTTTCTGTAATAATTCAATGTGGGAAATGTCTTTCTGCTATAAAACATATAGACATCTTGTGTTCCAAATATACCATTTTATCATTGTGAGAATTAGTAGGAGTTTACCTTTATCCCACTTAGCCAATTTTTTTTATCTAAATCACCATAGATTAAATTTCTATAACTTAAAGTGGAAAAGTAAGGGGTTTTCCATTGATTAGTTAAATACCTCCAAAAACCTGAAATATAATTACACTGAAAAAACAAATGTCCCATTGTTTCTAGCTGTTAATAACAACCAGACATTGAGCTTATTCTTTCTGATACCTGTTTGTGTTTTTGGTTTGCTTTTACATTGTCATTCATGACAACATAACCGATTTACAACTTCAATTTTTCAGGAACTCTGTGATTATTTAAAACTTCCAATAGTGACAGAATTAGATTTGCTGGACATTTAGGGAAGGTGACATCACCTCTGAATTTTTGATCTATAATCTGTTTATGCAGGAGATTCCCGTCTAAGGATGAAACCATTTGACTAAATATATGCCATGCCTTAATCTTTACAAAAGCATCTCTTATATATTGGGGGGATTGGTTCATTGTTTTTATTCTTTGGGCTTTCTATTTCAAATAATAGGTGCCTGAAATGTAAAATAAAACTAAAGGGTTTACCATAGTTAGCCCACTCCCCCATTTTAAGGGAAGATATAGAATATTCCTTTTGATGGGGCTAAGCCTACTCCCCCAAACAGCTTGAAAAAAATACTGCATAAAGGGGTTTCTAAGGTTTTTGGTAGTAGAGATATATAACTGATAAACAAAAAGACTTGGATCAAAAAGACTTAATTAAGTATATCCTTTTTTCTTTAGACATTTGCCATTTATTCCATTGTTGGACCATCCTTCTACCTTTTTCTAGTGTAGGTTCTCAATTAAGGACATATAGTGAGTCATATCCACATTGTATTCCTAAAATACTAAATGGCTATTGATATATATGTATGCCGCCTATATCCATAATTGGGCAGTCAGAATTCTTTAACTACCATCCTTTACTTTTCTGTTAAGTTTAAACTGGAACCCAAACAAAGCTGTAGTCTGAGATAACTTTTTGTTTTGAAGAAGTAACATCTTGTACCAGAGTGCAGAGGTAGTCTGCATAGGTTGTTGCTATGTATAGTATTGGACATCCTTCAATTTGAATATTTTGTAATCTTACAGTGGAATTTAGTACTCATAATAGGGGGTCAATGTTAAAGGTATAGAATAATGGACTTAGGGGGCATCCCTGTCTAACCCCTCTGTGTATTGATAACATAGAACCATTCCAGCTGTTAACTTGTGGGCTGACAGTGGTTGGTCTGTATAGGCACTGTAACCATTTTATAAAGTCCTGGGGAATACTGCAGTATTTTAAAGTTTGCCATAAAGTTTGACATGGGCTGGCAGTATAGCATAGAGGTTAGAGTAAAGAGTTGTGAATGAGCTTGGTACATCCAGCAGCCCAGACCTGGGTTTGATTCTCACAACCTCCACTTTCATACTGTGTGACTCTAAGCAAGTCACTTAACCACCCAGTGCTCCCAGGTCGCCCCTGAAAACAGGCACTTGTGCCTAGTAGGCATTACCTGGTTACCAAAGAATAAAAATACTAAGAACCATACTAAGAAGTGAAAGAAGCAAAAGGCAATAAGCCCATGGAGCTTCAAGGCTACATATAGAAAGTTAAGAGCATTCCTGATCTCATGAAATTATCCAGTCTATTCTTAAAAGTAGTCTTATTACTGCTAATGATAATATCCAAAGAAAGTAGATTCCAGGGTCGAACAACTCTCTAGGAAAAGAAATAAGCCCTTTTCTTAGAGTAGCACTGATTCCTTGTAAGTTGCAGTGGATGTCCTCTAGTAGTTACTTGAATTTGCTTAAAATCGAGACCACATTCAGTTAGTAGATAAGGGTCATGTATGATGTCCCAGACAAATAAGAGATCACCTCTCAGTCTCCTATTTTTGAGTGTCATTAAATTAAATTTAGCTAATCTAGCCTCATAAGAAATTATTTTATTGAAAATAATAGATTTGGTCACCCTTCTTTCTACCCTTTCAATTCTGGCAATGTCCTTTCTTTTAGAGGATTTCATAGCTGGAGACATAATCAAAATAAGGTCTTACATATGCTCTGTATAGGGTAACAGAATATCTGAACTTTTAATGTTATATTATGGAGAATAGCCCACCAAGTTTTGTTTGCTTTACTAATTATATGAGTAATTTGAGTGTCAAAATTTAATTGAGAATCGACCAAAATATCCAGGTCTCTATCACTGTCTTTGCTTAGCAGCAGAGAGTTATAGAGATGATATACATATTTTGGATTATGTTTACCAAAATGTAGAACAATACATTTTGATATATTAAAAAGTAAGTTCCATTTTACTGACCATGCTTCTAATCTACTTAAGTCCTCTTGAATGACCAAGCACTCTTCCATGCCTGTACAGATATTTACAATTTTGCAGTCATCTGCATATTTTGTGATGTTACTTTGAATGTTATCAGTTAAATCAGATATAAAAAATCTGAAAGATTATTGTAGCTAGGACAGAACCTTGTGGAACACCACTGTCTATGTTTTTCCAAATTGATGTATGTCTATCTATAATTACTCTCTGCTTTCTATCAGACAACCAATTTATTATCCACCTGATATATAAATGATTAATGTTACAAAGTTGAAGCTTGTGAATTAAAGCCCAGTGAGGAGCCAATTCAAATGCTTTTTTTAAATCAAAGTGGGTGACGTCACCTGGTTTGCCTTTATCCAACTGATTACTTACAAATCATAGAAACTTACTAGATTTGTTGAACATGAACGACCTTTAACAAACCCATGCGGAGATGGATCTAGACCTTGTAATAAAGGTGCCAGTTCATCCGTAATTATTCGCTCTAGCAATTTACCAATAATTGGAGTTAAATTTAGTGGACCGTAATTATCTGGTGAGCTTCTTGCTCCCTTCTTAAACAGAGGAATCACATTTGCATGTTTTCATTCAGAGAGGACAGTGCCAGTATTTAAACTTTTGTCAAAAAGAATTTTAAGAGGTGCACAGAGGTGATCTTTCATTATTAGTAATAAGTTACCAGAAATATCATCAGGTCCCGAAGAAGAACCTTTCTTGACTGCGTTTAATTTATTTTTAATAATATCTAGAGGGCTATCCACATAATAAGATGTCTGATTATCAGGAACTGTATGGATAGTTACATTAGTACTGATGCTAAATGCTTTGCAAAAGTGTGAGTTAAAAAACTCAGCTTTTCCTTTGGGTGAGATACAAGTATTTCATTAGTGGTTATAGGACCTACTTTACATCCTGGTTTTCTTTTGGAATTAATATAACCAAACAGCATTTTGAAATTGCCCTTCTGTGCTTGCAATGCAATATATATTTCCATATTAAGTTTTACCTTTCTAATCTCCTTTTACAATTCCTTTGAATTGATTTAAATTTAGCATAGGTTCTTTCACATTTATTTGATCTATATCTCTTGTATTATTTTTTTTCTTCTTAATTAGTTTATGTAAACTACTATTACACCATTTCGGATTAAGATAGGATTTTTTTTTCTGTTTCTGGAATCATTTATTTGCAGCATCCATTATAATGGAAGTAAAGGATTGCCACAATTCATCAATGTTATCCTGACTCAAGATATTAAACCAGTCTATTCTGGCTAAATAATTATTTAGACCCTGAAAATCAATTTTGTGAAAGGCGAATATTTGGGTAACACTCTTTGACTCTGAGTGTAAACAATGAAGTTTAAAACTAACTATACAATGGTCACTGCTCCCTAATGGTGCCAAAGCGATTCATTCTGTGATGTTAACTGTATCACTACAAAGTACGATGTCCAAGATATTAGAACCACGAGTAGGGAACATAACATTTTGTATTAAATTCAGGTCTTCGCTAATATTCAGAAATTCTTTTGACATCTTAGAGCTAGCTGATTTGTTTATCCAGTCGATGTCTCCTAAGTTAGTATCCCCTATAAACAGGATATTCCCTACGTCAGCCACGGCTGACATATCAGAAATAACTTCATTTAACATTTCCTGTTTTGAATCAGGGGGTCTATAACAAAGACCAAAAGCAAAGATGTTATTGTTCTGAAGTCTGACATTCAACCAAACAGCTTCAGTTAGCGAACTGTCTTTTTTATTTTATTAGAAATATCATAAGCTAATAAGAATGAGGAAACAAAAAGTGCAACCCCACCTCCTTTCCTGTTTGCTCTATTTAAATGAAATAGGTGTAACTTAGGATACAAGCTGTCCAAATCTGGTCTGGAGACCACCAGATTTCAGTACTACCTAGAATGTCTGGTTTTATTAGGCTGTTCTTAAAATTAGCTCATCCATTTTGTTCCCTAAACTACGAGTATTCAATAAAAAATCTTTACATCCTGAGTCTTTATTTGTTTGGTATCACTGTCACATAATGGGAGGAACCCCTTGATTGTGCATCCCCCAACCCTACTAGTTTAAAGTAATATTGGGAACTTTAGATTGAAACATCTGACCAAGACTAATTGCGCCCAGTCTATTCAATTGGAGACCATCTCGGGCATACATCCTAGGAGCATTGTTAAATTGAGACCAATGATCAATAAAACTGAGGTCATTAGGTAAGCACCAATTATATAATCTGGCATTAATTCTTTCTATGGTGTTATTTTTTTCTAGTCTTGCCCTAAAAATAGGAAGAATGCCAGAAATAAAAACCTTACAGTTTTTGGCCTTGATTTTCTTTCACAGCTCAATTAATTCAAGACATATGTCTTTCTCATGTAAGCAACCCACATTGTTAGTACCAACATGAATAATTATGTTAGACAGACATTTGATTAGTGAATCCACTTTAAGACTAATGTATTCTATCTTAGCACCAAGAAAGCAGTGCACTGAAATCTGGTTGGTCTCAGAGTTAGTGATATAAGAACTAATGTATTTCACAATTGAGTCACCTATAATGAGCATTGGATAATTAGCTGACACATTATCTTCATGTGATTCTAACTCAGATTTGATCAGTGTTAATTTATTGAATCTATTGGAAGAAAAATAGTCCTGTTGGTTTGATGTTATAACATGGTCATGTTTAGAGGTATTGAGTGGACATAGTCTGCTCTCCTTCTTTTTTTGAACTTTTGTTTGGGAACATTTTCCCAGTTATCATTAGGATTAATATTAGAAATGGGGTCTCTTCTTCTTTTATTAGGAGTCAGGGAAACTGGAAAATGATTGGGATCTAATTCTTGTGAAAATTGACTTAACATAGGGCAGTATCTCATTATGAGTTGTTACAACAGGTGGAAGTGCATTTTCACATAGTGATAGTTGATTAGCACCAGTGCCTATATCAGTAGTTTGAGAAGAGATACATTCTTGTGCAGTATCTACTGGGGCATGAATTATGGGAAGATTCCTAACCATATCATCTAAAAAAGTTTTCAAGTTCTTTAATTTCCTTTACATTTTGTAGTTCCTAGTTAGCAATATAATTTCACTTTTAAGCGACTCTATTTCCAGACAATAGGAACAACATATATCAGTTGAGACAGAGCATGCAGAAAACACATTAAGTAGGACATGATTACAATTATTGCATATTACTAAACAGTCCCCTGATTGAAGAGTGTGTATGTTTGTCTTTGGTATGGTTACCTCCATTCGTAATTAAGGACTAAACACCTACTGTAGTATTTAGGTAAACTTAAACCTACTTGATCAGCTAGGCACTAAGTATAATATTAAATAAATAAAGATGTATGATTTACAGAACCAAATGTTTGCATTTGATCTAATGATAACATATAATCTTCAAGACCATATAGATTATTACATTCAAAGAGTTCTCTTACTGATATTAATTGATCAGTTGTTATTCTCTCTGGCAATGAACAAAAGCAGGAGAGATTAAATATATTGCTGCCTGTAATCTTGTATTCAAGATTTTGGCTAATACTTTGAAGTCTATGTTTAGAAGGCTGATTGGCCTCCAGTTTGAGATTTCTTTTCTATCACCTTTTTTACATAAGTAGAACAGACTGCCTTTCACCATATGAAAGGGGAGGGCATTTTTTGTTAGCATTGAGGTGAAGGTGGCCACTAACTCCTTTGATATTATTAGATTTAAAACTTGATATAACTCCAGCGTAAGGCAATCCAAACGTGGAGCAGTATTATTGGATAATGAATTTATTGCAGTTTCTATTTCTTGGACTGAGATCTCTTGTGTTAATAAGTTTTACAATATGTCCAGGACATGTGTGTGGGGGGTAAAATATGTAGAAATTCAGGGTTTGCTTCCACATTAGTTGATTGTTTAGTAAACAATATCTTAGTATGTTGGGTATCCTAAGTAAATTTTGTATATCAACATACTCTGACCCATCAGTATCTATTAAGCTATGAATAGATTTATGATTTATTTTTTATTTGCAACTGAGGAATGGGCAGATAACATTTACTTTTCCTTGAGTATCGAAAGACTGCTGTTTTTGTAAGCCATCATATTTTTTTAAATGAAATGTTAACATTTCATTTTTTATTCTGTATCTGTGGCATGAATTTATGATTTGTAACTGCAGCTAAGGATTGTAGTTTTTCAGTTGTTGTTTATTCCATAGATATTGGAAATAGTCTTCATTTCTACATATTTTATTATTTTGTTTCAACAGGTATTCTAAGTCTCTTTATAGATATGTCCACCATAAAACTGGGGTATCATACATCTCAAAGATAGATTTTCTGGTAATTAGTAAGTATTGACTATTCTGAACCACTTGTGGATTGGAAAGTAATGAGGAATTAAATTTTCAATATCCCGGACCATTTCTTTTCTGTGGACACTTCCCCTACGATAAGTTGTAATAGTCTGTGGTTGGAAAATTCTACTTCTTGTATAGAAGCGTTGGTAATAGATTGAGATTTAGAAATAAAGAAGAAGTCAATATGGGTAGCTAGGGGATCTTTTTGAAAGGTTGAGACTTGGTTGTGATTAATTGCTAGATATGCATCTATCAGCATGGCATCTTGTATTATGTTTTTTAAAGCTGTCATGTCACAATAAACTTTTTTAGTTTTAGCATTTTTCTCTTGATTCTGTAATGACAAACTGCAGTTAAAATTGGCTCCTAAAATAACTGTAAAGGAAAAATAGGTTGAATGGCCTTAAATATTTCAATTCTGTCTGCTCTCGATCGGGGGGCATAAATGTTGAGGAATCTGTAGTATAGATTACCAATTTTATTGTCTAAAATTAAAACTCTTCTTGTTACTAAGTCACTTAGTTTAATTTTCTGGAAACCAACAAGAGCTTTAAATATGAAACCCACCCCAGAACAGGCCTCCTGTCCTAAAGATCAAAAGAAGGGACCAATATACCATTCTTTTGTAGCAGTGGAGATTTCTGAAACTGGATGTAACCTGATGTCTTGTAGGAAGATTATATGAGCAGGTTCTGAAAGCAGAGGTGAGAAAACAGTCTGTCTTTTCCTAGCACTCTTGATACTATTTACATTTGATGAGAAAATGCAGAGAACATTTTCCATGACAAAGGATGGAGTGGAGAGGGGCTCATTAGTTTAAATAACTATGAGGGTTTAGCTCTATTTCTATGAGGCCTTCTGTGTATCCCTTGTATATCTGGGGAAATAGAGGGTTACTCGTGGTCACTTGTTTCCACTTCTATAGTAAAATCTGGTTGGGAGGATAGAGTAGAGTCTTCTGACTCTTGAGTCTGAAACTTCTAAGGCATTCTGCAAGGCTTCAAACCTGTTAGACAGGGGGAGTTTTGTTGTTTTAGGAGCCTTTGAAATGGATTGTTTCTGAGGGTGTGATTCTCTAAGGGTCCTGCTTCTTTTCCCTTTCCCTGTGTTGGTAGAAGGGGGAAGAGGAGGCAACTCCATGGTTATCTCAGTAACTGTGGTGGCGGGGATTAGGCTCTTCCACATCTAGTGTCTCTGCAGGAGGTAGGTCTATCTGGATATCTGCCCATGGCTGGGTAGGTTCTGCCACCACAGGGGGCTGAACTGGAGCAGCCAAGATGTTTTTAGGGACTGTGGGGAAAGTGGCCATTTGTGCAATAGCTATTAATAACCTTTGTACCTCATGATCTGTAGAATCAGCTTGGTTATGTGCTGACCATTGGCAACTTTGATAAGAGTGCCTAATTCATTGCATAAGTTACATTTGTGTTTGTTTACAAAGCCCACTAGTATGCCCAAATTCATGACAAAAGTTACATTTTATTTGATCACATATGCTACTCAAATGGCCCGTAGAACTGCATTTGTAACAGGCTTTAGGCTGACCTGCATAAAACAAAATCGTTCTATCACGCCCTAGGAAAAAACAATTGTATAAGTGTACCAGCCCTGCAACAGAGTCTCTCAACATGACTTTTATTTTTCAACGCCCTGTCCAGATATGTTCTTTGTCAAAAATTGCCTCAGATTGGTCAATCAAAGTGCATTCTTGCTTCAACCAATAGGTTAGATCAGTGATGCTAACCCTTTCATTTTGAATAAAGCCATGATTGTTTTATAAGCAGGTCTGGTGAGGGAATAGCTTCAAAGGAACTCTATAGTGATGTCTGTTTGAGCTCTTGGAATTTTTTCCAGAAATGTTGCAACCCTGAATTTACCTTATGTCAAATGATGTCTCTCCTGAGACATGTATTAGTACATGAATCTCATTTGCAAAAAAGTGCATAGATTCTTTTAAAAGAGTTCTTGCAACAAAAACACGGTCTGGTAGAACTTCCATTCCATCTTTATATGTTAAACTAACTGTGTTATGGTATTTTGCAGGCTATATTAGTGTGGAAGAGAGGCATAAGGATGTGGGTTGTTTCTGTTAATAATCTGTAAAGGTGCAGCCGTATTAGAAGAAGTGGGGTCCATAGACATAATTTTTGCAGATAAAGGTTCAGCATGCATAGTTACTTCTGATGTTCTGGATTTTGCATTTCCTACCACCACATTTGGGGGGCTCTCTGGATTCTCTGAGGTTCAAAGTTGGATTTTGAGTTAGAGCCAATTCTTTTGGTAAAACAGGAGGATAATTTCTTATTGAAACATAGAAACATAGAAACATAGAATTTGACGGCAGATAAGGACCGCTTGGCCCACCCAGTCTGCCCATTTCCCTACCTACTGGATAAGCTGCAGATCCTAGTTAACCAGCAGCCTACTTCTTCCTACCCCCAACCCCAGAACTGCCTTATGACTATCCCATGCATGCTTGAATTCCACCACTGATTTTGACTCCACAGAGGAGGCCGTTCCATACATCCACAACCCTCTCTGTGAAAAAAATACTTCCTTAAATTACCTCTGAGCCTCCTCCCCTCTATCTTCAAATTGTGCCCTTTTGTTCTTGCACACCTCTTTTTTTGAAAGATGCTACCCTCTTGGACTTTGTTGATTCCCTTGAGGTACTTGAAAGTTTCTATCATGTCCCCCCTCTCCCTCCTTTCCTCAAGGCTATACATATTAAGCTCCTTAAGTCTCTCTTCATATGTCTTCTGGTGCAGACCCTGCACCATTTTAGTTGCCCTACTCTGGACAGATTCCATCCTGTCTATGTCTTTGCAGAGATTAGGTCTCCAGAACTGCACACAGTACTCCAGATGGGGTCTCACCAGCTGTCTGTACAGAGGGATAATAACTTCCTGTTTTCTACTGGTGATGCCTCTCCCTATGCATCCCAGTATCCCCCCAGCCCTCCTTGCTGCCCTCTCACATTGCTTGCCCATCTTTAGGTCATCTGATATGACTACCCCCAGGTCCCTCTCCATTTTTGTTGTTGTTAGTATCTCACCCCCCATTATGTACTCTTCCCCTGGGTTTTTGTTTCCCAAGTGCATTACCTTACACTTCTTAGCATTGAATCTAAGCTGCCATACATTTGACCATTCCTCTAACCTTGCCAAGTCCCTTCTCATTCTTTCCACCCCACCCTGTGCATCAACTCTGTTGCAGATCTTAGTGTCATCTGCAAAGAGACATACTTTCCTTCCAGTCCTTCTGCAATGTCACTTATAAAGATATTGAGAAGGACTGGTCTATCTGAACCCTGCGGTGCCCACTAGTAACCCTCCTTTCTTCTGAGTGGACTCCATTTACTATTACTCTCTGTGTCCTATTCTCCAGCCAATTCTTTACCCAGGCTGTCATCTTGGGACCCACACCCAGGCTGGCTAACTTGTATATTAATCTTTTGTGTGGGACTGTGTCAAATGCCTTGCTAAAGTCTAGGTAGGCCATGTCCACAGCCCTCCCTGATCTACTACTTTGGTCACCCAGTCAAAGAAATCTATCAGATTCATCTGGCATGACCTTCCTGCTGTGAATCCATGCTGCCTAGGGTCCTGTGCCCCTCTGGCCTCTAGATACTCGACAATTCTTTCCTTTAGAAGTGATTCCATCATTTTCCCTATCACTGAGGTTAAACTAACAGGTCTATAGTTTCCTGCTTCTGCCTTGCTCCCACTTTTGTGAAGGGGGAATCACATCTGCCCTCCTCCAGTCCTCGGGCACCACCCCATCCTCCCATGATTTGTTAAAAAGGGTAGTCAGAACTTTCTCTTGGAGGTTGGCTTAAAGGTCTTTATGCAAGTTACTTGATGAGTGATGTGATTTGGTTGCTGCTCACATTGCACCAGGCATTTGGATAGCTGTGGGACCTGACACCCAGCCTTTCCCTCCTGGGTGTTTTTTCCCATAGCACAGCCTGCAGAGCATTCTCTATGGCCCAGCCAGATGTTGCTGAACCATCTGTGATGGATTCTGAGGGGCATCTTAGGCTGAGTGACTTGGCACTCGTTTTTGCCATTCCCGGCTCACCCTCAGAGCTTGTAGCTGTTGAAACCTCCTTTTCTATCGGTAGAGCTGTCTTATGCTGCTGTTTCTCAACGGTGACAATATTTTGCAGAGTTTCTTGATGCTGTACAGATTCTAAAACAGATGTGACATCAACTGAACGCTTCTCCAATACAGTTATACTTGATGAATCATGCTTTTCATTAAGGACTTGATTTTGTTTTGCCTTATTTGTAAATCAGTCAAATTATAGCAGTTCAGGGTCCAGAGACCAGGATTTATCTTTAGACAATAGATCTTTGTTGTTGTGGCCAGTATTATTTTCTAGATGCATAGTAGAAGGATGTTTCAGTGATGTCACTGTTTCAGCCATTTTTGCCAAAAAAGAAAACACTGTGGCATTAGACTGGTCTGCTGGGTTTGATTGATAGGTTATCTTGCTGTTAGACATTTTTGGGAGAGAATCTACAGATATTGATTTTTCTGCCAATATTCTGATTGCTAACGGATTACTATACTGTAGGGTTTAGTTGTCATGAAGGCCCATTTTGACATGTTCAGTGTTCTGGATTTTAAGTAAAGCAGTGTTTATTTCAAGCTGTCTGGCTTGTAAGCATTCTTTTTCAGCTTGCAAAGTAGCTTGCAATTTATCAATATCTTCATTATCAGAAAAGCATGTTTGTACCTTTGTAACAGTCAGTAGTTATAGTCTTTACTGCATCAGGTTGAACAAAGTTCTCTTGAGTTTCGAATTCCATTCCATTTTCAGTAGTGCCTTCTGCATCATGAAATTCTTTAGTATCTAGCTCTGCCAAGGCTGAGAAGATCTGTTCCCCAGCCTCCCAAACATCCATCCTCTCTGGGATCTCACCAGGACTGGTCATCATGCTGACAAAGTTTTACCTACTGGCAGAGTAGGGATTTTCCCAGTGTCCTGGACAGATTTCCGCACTCACTAAAATACCACTAACAGCTGTATCTGGTTCAATGTCAGATGGCATCCATCTGTGTCCCTCTCCCCGGGATGAGGCTGAAAATAGGCAGAATTGCCTAGTCCTCCTTTTCTGGTCAACAACAACTAAATAAATAAATAAAAATAAATAAAGCTCACCCAGTTGCGGAAGCAAGAAAGCTCAGATGTGATGGACATAGGTGTGCATGTTTCAAGAGTGCATAGGATGGAGTGAAAGGAAAGGAAAACTGCACTAGTGCAGCCCTGATTTGCTTCAGGGGTTGGGGTGGGGTTTTAGGATTGGAATCCTTAAAACCACATTTCTCTCTTAATGTTGCCTGAGGTTGAACCCTAAATGTTGCATTAATGAAGTTTTTGCAAAGAATATATACATATATATATATATATATCTTTGCCTGTTTTTTCTTACTCCTTGCCCTTCCACCACCCCTACCCTTCTCCTTTGCAAACCTGGAAACCATTACTTGGGCTTAGCTGCACCCAACCATGTCTGGCCCTTGTGGGGATTGCATTCCAAAGGGACAAAGGTTTGCCTTCCCCCTCTGTGCCTTATTCCCACTCCTCCCTTACCTACCCCACTCTGAACCCTTGCCTACTTTCCTACTCCCTGCCCTTCCCTACTCCTATTCTCCTGCCGTTCTCCTCCTTGCCCTTATCTACTCCTACCCTTCTCCTTGTGGGCCAGAAAACCAGACATGGGCTTGGTGTGCACCAAGCCATATGTGGCCCTTTTGGGGTTTGCATCCCATAGGGACAATGATTTGCTTCTCTGTCTGCACCATATTCCCCCTTTCCCCTTTCCTATGCCACTTCACACTAGTTCTCTACTTCTCCTTTTCTCCCCCTCTGTGCCCCCCACAGCACTCTATCCCCTACTGCCCTCCCCTATATAATTGCTCATTTCTCTGTTACTAAGGGACATGCCTCCCATACAGAGCCTTGATATCAATATCTATTTCCATGCATACATAACTGTTATTTTATACTCTGTGTGAAGTTTCATTTGTGAAGCTTTGTTTGTTGTAAATCTGTTGTATGTCTCCTTTCCCCATCTCCCCAGGATGCATCTGAAGTGAGCTATTTTGCTCAGTATGCCTTCCTGGTGAGACTTTTCAAATAAATAAATAAATATATATGGGCCCTATGCACTATTGGGGTGGAAGGTACAAGCCAAGGCACATACCCCACCCATGTAGCTCTGCAGCCCCAGACAGGCTGGGGTGCATGGTATTCATGACGCATGTGCAGTCACTGGGAACTTGTTTATGGCCCACCCCTCCCCATTGTGCAGGTTCTGGGGGCGGTCTAGATCAGAGGGCAGACCCAGACAGGCATCCAATTGGATGCCTGACCTGGAGTCCCATATTGGAACTTGCACCTCTGGGTAGGGGTAGACAGTGGTGTAGTGGATCAGCAAGAATTAAACTGTAGGACACTCACCCAATCTGCTGCCCCAGCCATCCCCATCAGCCTAGTGGTCTGGGGCTGCATGGAGGTCTGTGTCCCAGTCCCGCTGTGACTGGCAGGTGATGATCATGGGGGCACACACTGGGTTATGACAGAGCCCCAGCTGCTGTAACTTGTGCCCCCCTGTGCCTGGCACTATGCACCTTTGTGAATGGTGTGTAGTGCAGGCACTTCTGACACCACCCCCGACTGCCCCCAGCATGGAGTTGACTATGTGGCATTCTGACTTAGGGTTGCCTATGTACCTTGGATATGCCATATGCAAGCAACCTTTTTTTTGTGCATAGGCCTAATTTATATTTTTCTGGCATAGTAGCACCAGTATAGTTAGGGTTGACCAAAAGTTTCTATGTTAAACTCCTAACTTTACATATTAATAGCTTTGGTAGGGTTCATCAAAATTTCCCCAAATTTGTCATGCATTGCCTAGGACACAATGGACACAATTTTTCAAAGCCTAGAGGATGATGCAAGGTGCCTGCAGCAAACCTAATTGACACAAATAGCACCTTGCATCAAATGATGTGAGAATCCCTATTTTTGAACATGGCCTGTGTCAAAAAGGGGAGGTGTTGCACCAAAGTGACACTGCACAACCTTGTGACCCAAATTGGCTTGTGTCCAGGTCACACAGGGAACTTGCACGTGGTGGGGCCTACACATTGTGGTGCAGGGTGGAGTCTGCAGAGTGGGCTGCCAGGGGCATAAGGGGCATGGGGGTGCCATGGGCAAGTCAGGGAGACTGAGGAACCAAGACTTTACCCACCTGGTGCCATGACACATTCTGTCATTGGAACCCAGTCCCAGGTGGTCCCATCCCATCCACTGTATGGACATGCAAATGGCACCCACTGGGTGCCACATAACTCTCTGCCATGCCCAGCTGTCTCACTGACTCCCCATATGGCACTGCCATTGCCCTTCTGCCTCCATCTGCCTCCATCCCTCTTCTGTTCTGCAGATTCAGCCCCTAACCATCCTGGCCCCTCTAATGTTGTGCTAGGCAAGGGCATATCTCGGTAGCAATTCCTGCAAGTGTGTCATATGTTTGGCGCTAGCCTGCAGTTGTGGTGACTCCTGGGTTTTTGATACAGGGACCCCCTTTTATAAAACTGGGCACAGGGTCCCTGATGCATCTGCAGTTTGCTACAGCCCTAGACCGATGCACCTTGAGTCACTCTAAGGGCTGTTTGAAACTTGAGCCCCATGTCTCAATATGTGGAAAGTTTCTTGGTGGCAGTTTTTGCTGTTTGTGAGATCTGCATATTTTTTTTTTTTTTTTTTTTTTTAACCAGGTATAGCACACTAAGCTGAAAGCTTTTTTACAGGAGTGACCTGGAAGCACAAGGAGGTTAAGTGACTTGCTCAGGGTCACACAGTATGCAAGTGGAAGCTGTGGGATTCAAACCCAGGTCTGGTCTGCTGGATGTCTCCAAATTTGCAGCTCAGAGCCTTAGACCACCGCGCTATACTGCCTCCTGCTTCATATGTCATCTTCATATTAATGTCTACATTTTTTCATATACTTAACATGTTTTGTTTGGTCTCACCCACAGCCTAGACATAGAAGATTTGTTTTCTGAACCTTTCAGGGTAGAAGCAGCATGGGACAAGTTAGTGCCTTTAGAATGCTTCATCAAAAAATATTAAACAATCCTAGAGTTATAAATATTTAAATTTTTTTTTATTTTTATGAGCATGCTCAGTAGAGTTTTTAGATAACCCTCTGATATGACCCCAGAAATGTGGGGTTGCAAGAGCATTTTGCATTCTCACCACTTGCTTTTCACAAAACAAAAAAAAAAGATATTCAGGTTGTGACTACCACCATCTTGCTTTTGTGACTTAAATTAAAAAGATGGACAATACATAAAAACAATGTTTGTTTTTTAACAAACATTGAACCTAGCTAAATGGGACCAGTTTAGCTAGACAGTGTGTTTGTTAAAAAACAACCAGAAATACCTTTTGTGGAGACCCTAAAATCTGGGTGCCCAGCTTAGTGAAAGGAGCTGTACTCCGTGTTATCTGTGTAGGAAACAGCAGGAGTTTCTTGACATCTGCAGCCACAGATGGAGACATGTTGCAAGCTGTGTACCAGCAGTGAGCCAGCAATAGATCTCAGTTTCTTTCTCTCTTCATCTGTCCATTGATCTGTCTGTCTGTCTGTCTATCTATGTTGGTAGTTTTTCATGTTTTCACATTTCATTCCTCCCCCCTCAGCTCAGCCAACCTTCCTTATGTTTTTCTTCAATACTGTAAAATAACATTTTAAAAACTGCCCCAGTGCAGTGGTAGTGCTGCTGCCTGCACGCTGGCACCAGGTTCAGAACAGGCCTGGGTCACAGGAGGAATGGCTGGGAGAGGAGGAAGGGAATCCCAGGATGCTCAAATCCTCAGGGAAGTGAGGGGTTACCATTCCCCACTGTGTGATTGCCACTTGGTGCTCCCATGTGGTGGTTGCAAGCAGGGATGCCGGGAATGGGAAGAGGATGTTGTTGCACACTGACATTATGCATGGTCTGTGTTACCATGCTGGGCAGGGCCTCTGCCAACATCGATAGTGGGAGAAGAGTGGTGAAAATGCCAGTGGTTGCAGAATACCATCTGTCCCTTCTCACAGGCTCACTCTGCCAACCATGGTGCAATTGCCAAGAGCAAACACTAATATCACCACAGGAATTGGGGTCCACTCCAGCAGCCTGACTTGGGGGTAAACCATGGAGGACCAAGGTAGCAGATAAGTCCTGGGGATGGTGGGAGACAGAGCTGGGGCAGAGGAAGGGACTGGTGAGGACCCAGCTGGAGGAGAGGATAAGCAAAAAATAAGCAAACAAAAAAGTAATATTTAAAAGAAAAGTAGATCAGGGTGCCTACCCCCAGTGCTACTTGCCCAACCCCTCTTCTCCTGGTTTCCCACCCACCCATTCATATGTGGAGACACCAAGGTGCCCCACTGGGACACCTAATGCAGTGTCAGTTATAGTTAAATGTTAAAGCTGCAAAAAAGAAACCAGTCCCTCAGTGTCTTTATTTTATTTTTTTAACATTAACCTGTAAAAAATAAAATTGTCCATCAGCACTCTGATCCCCCACCTCAACCCCTTGATCAGCACTCACCATCCCACACACCCCCAGCACCCTCTCACCTGAACATGTCCCCCAACATTTATTCATTTATTTATTTTGTTTTTGTTGATTCAATCTCTAATCAAGACACATGTTGCTGCTGGAACCAGCAACTGTGATATGAGAAAATAAAGTAAGTCTGGATTAATGTATTTCAAGGAGTTGAACTTTGACTCATATTTTGTCACTTTTATATATGTTTACACAAATTTTCAACATGCCCATTGTTGGACCCCACTTGATGAATAAGGGAAGTGAAATTGTTCAAATCCAACCCAAAAGGTGATTTAATGGTCACTGCACAAAATCACCTTTTGGGTGGGATTTGAACCTTTACCTAATGGGTTAATGAAGTGGGATCATAAGAGGGCTATGATGAGTATTTGGTATAGAAATCTGATAAAATGACCAAATTATGAGCAAACACTGAATATTTCAATGTTCATGCATAATTTTGCTAATTTTTAACGTTTGTCCTCCAAACTTTCAGCATGGCCTTTTTACGACCCCACTTCATGTACAAGGCAGGTAAAATGTTTCAAATCCCAAATGGTGATTTTGTAGTTGTTCTGCGAAATCATGTTTCAGGCTGGATTTGAACATTTTCACCTAGGCCAGCCCACCAGATTAGCAGTAGCGCTACTGCTCACAATGCCGACATCCCAGATTCAGAAGTGAGCCTCTGCATCAGAGAGCCAACCTGGGGGAGGAGGATTAAGCATCCTATGGACTGATCTCCTCCTCCTCTGGGGGCAGGAGGAGGGGAAGCTCCTGGCATTTGCCTTACCCCTGGTGAAAACCAGGGGTCCGACAGCCAGCACTCACAACTTCTGGAGGTGGGGCAGACATCAGTGCATGCATACCAGATATAATTTCATGTCTTACCTCCTGGTTCAGGAAAAAAAAAACTCCACTTTGAAGGATACTGTCCACTGCTCATCGCAGGCTCCACACCACTAACTAGGCTCTTTGCCTCACAAACTGACTAACCATACTCTGCCAGGGGATTATGGGGGTGGCTCCAGGTAGCCCATTCACACAGGGGTCATCTGTGGTGGTACATGAGGAGCAGGTAAGTCCCAAGAATGGTGGGTGATGGGGCTGGGTGTTGATTAGATCAACGGGGGCTGGTGGAGCCCTGGGAAAAAAAGGCAAAAAACACCCCAAAACATTTTCACCTACCGGGTTCATAGGTTGGGGTCACAAGAAGACTATGTTGAAAATTATGTGTAAAAATATAATAAAATGACAAAGTTATGAGTGAACATTGAAATATTTCACTATTTTATTATTTGAATTTTGCATTCACTCATAACTTTGCTAATTTTCAATATTTTGACTCCAAACTTTTAACATAGCCATTTTTTCACACCACTTCATAAATGCAATAGGTGTCATTTTTCAAATCCTGGATGAAATGTGTTTTTTGCACATGTGGTGCAAAAATGGTAATTTGGCCAGTATTCTGTAAAGGCCACATATCGTGTTTTAAGGGGAATCATAAAATGGCTATATTGAACATTCGGGGTCATAAAGCCTCAAGTAATCTTCATATTTTTGCACATCTTGTTCTATCATACAGGTACATATAGCAGGATGCCACACACTAGCTGAGCTCCTGCAGCCTATTGCCATTACTTTTCATATTATAACATCTGAAACAGAAATTGTTGTCTGATCTTATTCCATACAGTTCTGCTCAGATTCAATTTATTATTTAAAGCACAATCCTAATTGTTTACATTGTTAGTTATTTACCTGTTCTTGAACAAGCTTCAGATGCTAGTCAGAAACTTAAGTTACCTGTTTCATTTAGTTTGTAGAATTTAAGAAGGTTCAGCACTAGGTCTATCTAGTAATATTTCCAGTACTTTAAAATGTCAAGCTCACAATCACATTTAAAGTTTGTGACTTGGAATATGAAAGAGCTGCAATAATCCTATTAAAAGATCTAAGATCTTATCATATTTACAAATCCTGAAGATGGATATCAGCTTTCATTCAGGAGACACACTTGTCTGCAGAACAGAAGCTAGACTTAAGAGATTATGGGTGGGTAGTGTGTGAGAGTTCATTTAACACAAAAAGCAAAGGAGTTTGCATTCTGTTCCATTTCCCCTTGGAGTTGATTACATTAGTTCAAAGGGGTGTGGGGGAGTACACAGGTGACAAAGCCCCTATAAAACAAAAGAGCAGCTGTCTATCATTGCCACACACTGTTTCATGCTATGTGGTGCTCATATGCATGGTATTGTCTGCAACATTATGACATCATGCTGCTTCCACCCATCTGATACTGATGGGATTCACTAGGTGCCCTCAAATCTGCACCTCAGCTACTGTGTTTTGGACCCTTCATCTGCCTCTCTGGTGAAGACTGGAGGGGAGGTGCTTATTTCCATTTTCATAGAAATTGTCAATACCTCTCTATGGGAGGGGTTATTTTCAACTGCTTTGAAGGAGGCAATGGTGTGGCCTCTCTTGAAGAAGGCATCTTTAGATACTCCTGATCTGTTAAATTGTAGATGTACTGCAGATGTTCTATATCTCTATGTTGCCCTTATTGGGCAGAGTTATTGAGACAGTGGTAGTGACATGGCTAAAACAGCATTTTGAGGAATTTAACATCCATGACTCTTTCCAATCTGGCTTTCACCCTTAGCACAGTACCAATACAGCCCTAGTAAGAGTTCTGAATGATTTTCTCCTTGCAAATGCTGTGGAGACTTTTGCTTGTGGTTCTGCTGCATTTGTCCTCCACCTTTGACACTGTTGAACATGCAGAACTGTTGATGCATATGAGGAGGATAGTTGTGGTTGCTAGAGATATGCTTAGCTGGTTCTGGTCTTACCTCTGCAAACATCAGTAGTCAGTTATTTGGTGGAATTTTCAATTTTACCCTCATTACATTGAATGCAGCATCCCTCAGGGCTCCACTTTGTCTCCATTGTTGTTCACTGTGTTCTGCTCAGAGATGTGATCTGAAAGCATGGCTTTAGTTTTCATTACTGTATTGATGATCCTCAGCTATATCTTTCATGAAAATCTAGACAGGGCTGCCCAATTACTGTGCATGATAACTCTTTATCTGAGATCACTTTGTAGATGGCTCCCAGTGAGTTGAAGCTGAATGCCACCAAAACTGAGTTAGTGGGATCTGATTGCCTGAGACCATCCATTTTGGGCAGTCTAGGTTTTCCCACGATTAATGGTATGAGACTTGAGATTAGGTAGGTTGTCCACAAGCTAGGGTCACTTTGACCCAAGGTTGTTATTGGCTGTGCAGGTGTCAACTTTTGGTTAGAGGTGGCTTTTATCACCTTAAAAATTGTTGGGATGTGGCCATACCTTGATCACGATATCTTCTTACACTAGTACATGATTTCATCATCACAAGCCTCAACTAATGTAATATGCGCTACCTGGAGCCCTTCAGCTGGTCTGACCTGTCATCTTCCACTAGTGCAGAACACTGCTGGTAGTCTAGTCACCTCCATCATGAGATGTGAGCATATTACTTTTGTGTTGCAGTCTCTCTACTGGTTAACTGTTAGATGGGTTGATCCAAAGTTCTTGAGATCAATCAGAAGGATTGTTGTGGAGGCTGGAGCTGTGCTTAACAGGTTCTGGTCTTTCCTCAGCAATTACCAGCAGTCAGTAGTTTATGGGAATTTTGATCTTCCCCATGACATTGAGGGCTCATCTCTCAGGGCTCATTTTTTCTCCATTGTTATTCATGGTAATCCACTTGGATATGTGATTTGAAAATATGACTTTGGGTTTCATTGCTATGCTGAAAGATATCCAGCATTATCTTTTATGGACAGACAGGGTGGGCCAAGCATCCCTTATCTGCCATCAGATTATATATTTCTATATTTTGTTGAAACCCTGACATGGTCAAATATTTTCTTAATTTTATGTGATATAGCTAGAGAAATTCCCTGCCTGACTGCAGTATCACTAAAGGACCACCAGAGAGAATCTCTTTAGAAATATTTGAAAATATCTGACCAAATCTTTGGTTGCAACTTTACATACACTAGTATGGATTTCATCATTTCACACTTTGATTACTGCAATATGCTATAATGGGCCTTTCGTCCAGTCTAATCTGTCATCTTCAACCAGTGCAGAACCCTACCGCTTGGCTCCATATCCCCCACCAGGAGATGTTGGCTTATTACTCTTGCACTGCATTGTCTGCACTGGTTATCAGTTAGATTGGGATAATAAGATCTTGGTATTGACCTATAAGGTCCTCTATAGATTGAGACCCCATTACCTGAGGGATCTTCTTACAACGTGTTCTGATGTCTGAGCTTTAAGATTCACAAGCTCTGGTTTTCTGGCTGTTCATAGATTCTGGTTAAAATCTGCAGGGTGCAGAGCTTTTTCTGTTGCTGCTCCACAAGTATGGAACAGGCTGCCTTCGGACATTCAGACTGCCCTCTCAGTCCTCATTTTTTTTTAAAACAAAAAAACATATTTTTGGACCAGAGCTTTCTGTGTCCCTGACCAGATTATTGCTCTGAATGCTTCATCATTTTTTGTATGATTTCTGATTTGGTGCTTTCATAGTTTATTTAATTTTGTTAATATATTTTATTGTATGTTTATGTATTATAATAGTTTTATTGTATATTACTTTTGATATGTAATGTGCCTTACATAAAGATCAGTCAAACTAGTTGTCTGTCTGTCTATCTATCTACAGTATCTATCTATCTATCTATCTATCTATCTATCTATCTATCTATCTATCTATCTATCTAGAAGTGTATCTGCTCATACTCAGAAAATTGATGTAAATCATTTAACCATAACATATCCATCAATGGTGCTAGCCACTATTCCTTTGTAGGAAGAAGGTTGGACTAGCTATCATCATTCTCACCACCCTGGGTAGAGGTTATAGCACTGCCTCATAATCCATAATCATCCTCATGAACAAACCACTGGACCAATTGGTATAGACTTATTCATATGTTGTGAAATGCCCACTCAAATTCTTTTCAGGAGAGGTTCAGCACTGTAAGAACAGAACAGCAGATTTCCATGAGTCTTTTTCTGTTGGAATATCAAAGACATTTGACCAAAGCTAGTGTACTCCCTCAAGCAGATGAAACAGAATATTGACCAATATGAACAGGGATTCCATGCACTTATCACATATAAATAGTCATCTCTGTCCACCTACTGTATATAGCTAGATTGACAGAGAGAGACAGAAAGATGAAGGGAGGGGTGATAGAGAGACAGAGAGAGAGAGAGAGAGAGATATGTAGAATATCTTCCATTCCCACATTCCAGTTATTGGAGTAGAACTGGATACCTAAGTGTTGTCCTTATTCCTACCAAGATTTACAGCTAATTTATTTATTTAGAAAAGTTTCACCAGGAAAGACAACATGAGCTGTGAACAGCTCGTTTCCAGAAGCGTCCTGGGGGAAGGGGTTAAATAGGGGGTAGAGAGCAAAAAATCAAAAACAAATACAATAAAACAGTGTACAAGACAAAATACATCAATCGCAGGCCATGTCAGTATAACATAGATTGTCCACCTGGGAACAAAAGTAGGAGGTTGTTCAGGAAAGAGGTTTCATTTTATCTTCTGTTTTAACTGAAATATTTGAATAGTTTTCTACTTGAAATTAGTTCTGTGTGTTAAAAATTACTACTTTGAGTTAGAACTGTTACTTGGGCTGTGATATTGTAACTATTGGGGCTTCGTGCTGGATGTAAGAACACTTGTTTGGCAGTGATAATTAGAGTGAAATTTAAATGTGATGTTTGCCTGGAGTTGGGGAGGGGTAATTACAAGAATCATCTTGTCTTTCATTGTACACCTGGGAACAGAAGTAGGAGGTTGTTCAGGAAAGAGGTTTGGTTTTATCTTCTGTTTTAACTGAAATATTTGAACAGTTTTGTACTTGAAATTAGTTCTGTGTGTTAAATTACTACTTTGAGTTAGAACTGTTACTTGGGCTGTGATATTGTAACTATTGGGGCTTGTGCACTGGTTGTGGGAACACTTGTTTGGCAGTGATAATTAGAGTGAAATTTAAATGTGATGTTTGTCTGGAGTTAGGTGGAGGGGTAATTACAAGAATCATCTTGTCTTTCATTGTCCACCTGGGAACAGAAGTAGGAGGTTGTTCAGGAAAGAGTTTTGGTTTTATCTTCTGTTTTAACTGAAATATTTGAATAGTTTTGTATTTGAAATTAGTTCTGTGTGTTAAAAATTACTACTTTGAGTTAGAACTGTTACTTGGGCTGTGATATTGTAACTATTGGGGCTTATGTGCTGGGTGTGGGAACACTTGTTTGGTAGTGATAATTAGAGTGAAATTTAAATGTGATGTTTTCCTGGTGGTGGTAGAGCCCTCCCACCCACCCTGTCTTGTAGGCATTCTTAAATACTGGAAAGCCACTGGGGTTGGGATTGAAGGGCTGTGCATTTCTGTTTGTGACTGAAATTTGAAGAAACAGGAACTGGTGAGCCTGTGACATCATACAGTACCTGATGTCTGCATACACACACTGTTAGTGGGACTGGACACACACTGGACTGTATGTGTTTGTGAGACTTGGGAATTTTATTGGTGGGGTTGAAATTGGGTTCATAAATAACTGCAGTCAGTATAGATAGAGACTGCATTCCAGGGGGAAGAGACTGAGAAAAGGGTGTGTGCTATTATGAACAGAGAGGGACAAACAGGGTGGCCACATTCCACCATGGCAGGCATCTTCGGAAGGGTTGTAGGCTGCACAGGCTGTGGGATGGCAATAATACTTAATTGGGCCTGGAGAGAGGGAGACTGCCCACTCTGTAGACAGCTATCTTGTATCAGGAGTGAAGGATATTGGTTAAGGAGTAAGCTGGGGGAGTTGGGGGGTGTCCAAGGATAAGGGGTGTGGATATGGGTGGTAGATGGGTGGGGCTGAGGGGAGGCTGGGGCAACACTCAGAAATTACAGGACATTATGATACAGCAAGTAGGAAGGGGGATATTAGGGACAGAGGACCCTTAGATAGGGATGTTGATGCTAAGGGGAAAACATACAGGGTAAACATTCCGAATATAAAGAGAGTGAGGGGGAAGAGTCAGAAGGGGCTGTTGTGGGGAAGCCTAGAAGAGCAGACAGTGAGAAGAGGGGGCTGTTGCAGGGAAGCCTAAAAGAGCAGACTGTAGGAAAGGCTCCTAAGGAGAACAGGGCAAGCGGGAGGAGGAGAAGCAGTTTAGAGGGAATCTGGGGAGAACTCAGGTTACTTGATGAAGGCTGGCATAGAGTGTTACAATAAATTTGAGCTACTAAGCAACCTAGAGGGTGAGGAAGGGGTTGGTGAAATGAGGAAACTGATACAGAGGCCGGGGAGGGAGTTGATACTCATACAGCATCACAGACCAGCAATGGAAAGGATAGAAATAGTCCCAGAGGAGAGAAACACAAATGTTAAGCAGATGGGAAGATGCAACATATTGCAGACATGAGGGAGGAGAGTATGACTGGAGAGAAACTGGGAGACAAGGAGGTGGGGAGGGTCCCCTTCAGCAGGAGGTCTGCTTGCAGGATGGGTCCCACGTTAAGGGACCCATGGGTGGCCTCTAGGTAGGGGTACTATTACAAGGGGGGATGGTGGTGTAGGGGAAGGGGAAACCGTCAGGGCCAGGATAAATGGTTTGGATAACATAGGGTTAAAGGGGACACCCATTGGGGGTCTGAGTTAAGTGGGCAAAATAACAAGGGAGGCAGAAAGAGGAGGGGGACAAGGGGGTCTCTAATAAGGCAGTAAGACTCCCATGGAATTGAGATCATGGATAAAGGGGGTATGGGGGGTTGAGAGTCCATAGTGGAGATAACCATAAGGATGATGGCGGTTAGGTTCTGTTATTGGGAGACTCCATGATAAGGCGTATCCAGTGGGAGGGATGGGGGGTGGATGCCATTGCCAGGTGAAGGTAGTGAGTATCTCTGGGCTGACAGTGCACAGAGTAAAGTTCATGGTGTATGAACTGGTTGGAGATTGTGGAGGGAAACCGGATTTCCTGGTGCATTTGGGAACTAACGATCTGGAGGGAAATAGTGTTTTGGAAATCCAAGCAAGGTTCCAAGAACTTACCTGAGTCTGTCCGGATAATGGATGCAACATTTCCTTTTCAGAGATATTGCCAGTACCAAAGGCCTCAGTGGAGAAAAAAATGAAGATCACAGAGGTTAATGACTGGCTCAGGATGTGGGGTGAAGAGAGTGGGTTGCAGGTGTTAGGGAACTGGAAAGGAGTTTGGGAGGATAAGGGACTGTATGCCAAGGACAGGCTTCATCTTGACCTGTTAGGGAAGGAAGTCCTTAAACAGGGGGTGGCTGACTACATTCAAGAAAGGTGGGGTTTAAACTTAAGAGAGGGAGGGATAAGGGAGGGGCTGATGAGAAGCCCTCTCCTCCAGATGAGGGGAGTAGCCTTCAAACCCAAGGGGGGGAACAGACTGGAGCAGAAGGTTTCAGGAGGAGCAGAGGAAGGATGGAAGTATAAGGAACCTGGGTGGGGTTCGACAAAGGGGGATCAGGGATAAGAGGTGGGGGTGGTGTTAGTAAATGCCAGGTGCTTGGGAAACAAGTTGCCAGAGTTCCAGGCCATGCTGTCGGGGGTGGATGTGGCGGTCACGGAAACATGGGCCAACAAAACCATGACTGGGACCTAAACGTGTGAGAGTACACTATGCTTAGGAAGGATAGAAAGGAGGGCAGAGGGTGGAGTGGCTATGTTCATTAGAGATGACATAGAAATTGCTAGGATTGAAGAGGCAGAGGGAAACGTGGAGGTCTTATGGGTCACCTTATGAACCCCAGCAGAAGTGAGGTCAAGCTGTGTGTAGTATATAGGCCCCAGGATGGGCAATGATGTCTGGAGGATGGTTTGCTGGACAACATCATTGGCCAGTGTGGACCAAAATGGGAAGAAGTGGTGTTGATGTGGGACATAATATGCCAGGTACAATTTGGGGAACCATTTCTAAGGTGGCCAAGGATCAGAGTCTGCTGGACGGCTTCCAGGATGTGTTCTTAACACAGCATGTGATGGAACCCACAAGGAGGGCATGTCCTGGATGTGGTTCTGGCAGATGGGGATCTGTTAAGGGACCTGGTTGTAGAGGATCCTGACTGGGAGTGACCACAATACTGTCTGGTTTCAAATAAGCATGGGGAGGGAGGAGATCTAGGACACTGGCAGTGGACTTAAGGGGACAGACTTTGTGGGCATGGGAAATATTCTCAAGGATCACTTGAACGGGATTACATCAATGACAAATGTGGAAAAGAGATGGGAGATCATAAAATGGGGACTTCATGAGTTAGTCAGGACCTGTGCTAAGGTGAATTGTAAGGGGCAAGGTCACATAAACCATGCTGGTGGTCCAGTAAGGTTCAGGTTGCAGTCAGAGAAAAGAAGGCGGCCTACAAAAAAATATAAAACAATTAGAGGGGAAAGGGAAAAGGAACTGTACCATCTTGCATCTAGAAAAGTCACCTGAATGGTGAGGGGGGCAAAGTCCAGTAACAAGCAGTGGCTGGCATAGGGGATACATGGAGGGGAAAAGGGGTTCTTCCGGTACATTGGGAAGTGAAGAAAAACTAAGCGCCACCTTGGCAGATTGAGATCAGAAGGAGGGTGGGTGGAAGAGGAAGGGACCAAGCAGAGGTATTAAATGAGTACTTTGCCTCTGTGTTCACTAGGGAGGGGGATGGGATATCTACAAAGCAAGGCAAAATGGGGATAGAAGCCGTAGTGAGTGGGATCAGGGAAGCAACAGAAATGGAGCAAGAGGGAGGGAGAGGTACCCCAGGGGTATCACATCAGGATAAGGATAAAAAGGCCAGTAAGGTGGAGGGGATGGATGATGCTATCTCCACCGAAAGGGTGTAGTTAACCCTCAAGGCCATAAAGAAAGATAACTCTCCTGGGCCGGATGACATTCATCTAAGAGTAGTATGGGAATTGGCGGACATACTGGCTGCACCCCTGGTGCATCTTTTCAACAGGTTGCTTGAGACAGAGAGGGTACCTAGGGATTGGTGAGAGACACATGTGGTGCCAATCCATAAAGGGAGGTCAAGGGAAGTACCAGGTAACTATAGACCCATCAGTTTGACCTCGGTGGTGGGAAAATTAATGGAGAGTATACTAAAGGAATGATTGGGGGTGTACTTGGAGGAGGTGGGAGGCCTGGATAGTCAGCAACAGGGGTTTGTGCCAGGTAGATCATGTCAAACCAGTCTTGTGGAGTTCTACAAATGGGTAACATCAGAACTGGACAGGGGAAAGCCAGTGGATGCATTATTCTTGGACTTCAGCAAAGCATTTGACTCTGTCCCCCACAATGGTCTGGCGGAGAAACTGACGGGTTTGGGAGTAGGCCCTTTGATGGTCAGATGGATTGAAAACTGGCTAGCTGGATGCACCCAGAGAGTAGTGGTCGGTGGGGAGCTCTCAAACCCTAGAGAGGTCGGTAGTGGGGTACCGCAGCCCTCAGTCCTGGGTCTGATCCTGTTTAATGCATACATATCGGACATCAGGGAGGGTATAGGGTGTGAAATGAGTCTCTTCGCTGATGACTCTAAGATGGGAGCAGTAGTTGAGGGGGAAGAGGGGAGGTTGGCACTGCAAGGGGACCTGGACACCCTGGAAAGCTGGGCTCACAAATGGAAATTAAATTTCAATATCATCAAGTGCAAGGTGTTACATCTTGGGTGGGTAAACCCTAAACACAGGTACACCCTGGGAGAGGAGGCGCTGGAGGCCTCAACAGGGAAAAAGACCTAAGGGTCATGGTGGATACATGTATGAATAACTGAGCAGTGCAGGAGAGCAGCTAGCAAGGCAAACAGGATGTTGGGATGCATCGTAAGGGGATCACCTCTAAGAGCAGGGAAGTGATTCTGCTGCTGTACAATGGACTGGTTAGACTAAACCTTGAGTACTGTGTACAGTATTGGAGACCACACTTGAAGAGGGACATACAGCTCTTGGAGAGGGTACAGAGGAGGCAACTAAAATGATCACGAGGACTAGGATTTGATGTTGAGGCAGACTTGAGGGCTCTGCCTGTTTCATTGGAGGAGAGAGAGGCAGGGGACATGATTGAGGTCTTCAAGTACCTCAAGGAATAAATAAGCGTAAACATGGAGGGATCTTTAGACTAAAGCAGGGAGGTATCACCAGAGGGCATGGTTTGCAGTTGGAAGGGGGAAGGGTGAGGGGGGAAAGAGGTGGACATTTTTCTTTTTTGCAAATAACTGAGCTTTATTGAACCGTTTCCAACATAAATTACATACCAAACAACTAAATAATACAAAGAAGTCATATGATAACATATAAAAGGGAAACATAAAAAGGGGAAAAGAGAACCCTGAATCCCCCCTAAAGAATAAAAAGGAGAAAAAAAAAAGAAAAACCTACTCCCCACCCCCACCCACCCCTGGCAGCTATCCATTGATTGACTCACCATAATTAATACATAGTCATAAAATATCATCAAAGAAAGCAAGAGGAAATGCAACCAGACTGGTACATACTTTAAATAGGAAGACAAAGAAAGTGCAGAGGAGGAAAGGACCTTGTTGAGACTAGTTTACAGAACCAGGGCCGATACCAATCCAGTAAAAGAAGAGACAAGAGAGACATCTACCTCTAGTACCCGTACCTGTCCTTAAGACATTGGTACAGCTTGCCCCAACATTGCTGGAATATTGGTGAAGCATTGTGAAAAGAAAAAACGATCTTTCTGCATTTAATGCATTCATGAATTCATCCCACCATTCCCCAAACGATGGAGTCCAATCGTCTCTCCAGTGACGTAAAATTATTAACTTAGTAACCGATGCTACCATAGCCATTCGATATTTAAATAACTTGCCTGATACGTTACCAAACATCCCAAATATGCAAACCTCCAGGTTAAAGAACCTGGCAAGGTCGTAAAATTGACTAATCCCTTGCTTCACCAAATGCCACAGTCCAACCACCTTGGGGCAAGTCCAAAACTTATGGTAACTGGTAGCTAAAGAGTCATTACACTCAGTACATTGTGCCGAAAAATGGCTACTCAGTCTAGAAAGCTTAGCCGGTGAAAAATATAAGTTATGAAGTAACTTAAATTGAACGTCTCTCAATCTGTCTTGTTTTATATATTTGTAGATATCGACCCAAGCCTTCTCCCATGTTTCTGCTGATTACCCAGAGATAAATTTAATTCCCAATATACCGGGATCGGAGACACATTCGAATTCCTTTGACTATTATATTTTATAAATCTTAGAAATCACTTTGCCCGCTTGTATGAACTCTTTCAACTCAGCGAACATTGGTCCCAAGATGTCCTGCCCCAGTCCTTTACGAAAATAAGATCTAACACAGCTTATTATTTGAGTTAGTTTTAGGAAGGATTGGGTTTCCACTCCTAACTTCTCCACCAGTACCTGAAATGGAAGTAACACATTATTCTGATAGAAGTCTTTGACTCACAGTTTCATAGCCATTTTAACTACGAATCTAGATATTGGTTGACTTCCAATTACCAGGTTCGGATTTCTTAATAGAGGTTGGGATAAATCATATGGTTTCGAATTTTGAACTTTGCATAAAATTGATGCAAAGCTTTGATATCCCATCCCTAACGGAGTACCTCCCACTTTTTGGAACCTTGGCCCTATGGATATATAACAAAGACTCCAAGTCAAACTTAAAACTTTTAACAAATAGTCGGTCCAAATGAAGTCCGGGATGAGAGATTCCTTCCTCATCAAACCCATGCACTAACCTTGCCATATGAATTGCTAGATAGTATACATAGAACTGGTAACTGGAGGCCTCCCTAGTTGACGCCGCCAGGTAAGTTTAAGGTAGTTTCTTAGGAGGTCTACCATTCCACAAAAAACTCGAGCAGTATTTGTATAGTGGCTTAAAATAAGACTTTGGCAGGTAAACGCTTAGATTTGATAGTGGGTAAAAGAGTTTGGGCATAACCACCATTTTAAGCGTTGTTGACTCTACCGAAGGTCAATGGAAGTTTGACCATCTGACCAAGTCTTCTTTAATAGTCTCGATTAACGGCTTAAGATTTAAATCGGCCAGAGTCTCTAAGTTCTTGGATATTTGAATTCCCAAATAAGTTAATGATTTGGTTTGCCAACGGCGTCCCAAAGAAAGGCACCAACTCTTATGGAGAAATGGGATCAAAGAATATACAGACGTTTTGGCCTTATTTAAACTATACCCTGAAAGCATACTAAACTTGTCAATTAAATCAAGAACCTTAGGAAGGGAGGAAGTAGTATTAGAAATATGTAGCAATAAATCATCCAGCAAATGCTGAAAGTTTAAATTCAGAGTTCCCTATCTTAAGCCCTTGCACTTCGTTTATCTTTATAGATCTGATTAGTGGTTCAATGTACAGATTGAAAAGATAAGGAGATAAAGGGCAGCCCTGTCTGTTACCCCTTGATAGTGGAAAAACCTCTGAGATTAAATTATTGCATTGAATCTTAGCTGAGGGGCAGGAGTACAGAATTCGAACCATATGAATAAATCTAGCCGAAGACCTAATTTCGACAGGGTAGTAAACATAAAAGTCCACTCCACCCTGTCGAAAGCTTTTTCTGCGTCTAACGAGACTAAAGACGCTTCCTTGGCAGGATCCGTAGATACAGAAATTAAATAGAACAGTTTGCGGAAATGGTCAGCCGAGGAGCGGCCCTCAACAAAGCCAGCCTGTTCTGGGCTCAATAAAACACGCCACACTTGTTTTGATCTGCTGGCCAAAATTTTAGCAAAAATCTTTACATCTAAGTTTAGTAAAGAAATCGTCCTAAAGTTACTCACTAAGTCAGGGGTTTATCTGGCTTTGGTAACAAAATAATCTTGGCCTCAACGCAGCCTGGTCCTTGATCCCTTGATCACACCAAAGAGAACAGTTCTTACAGTAAGGGCACAAAGATTATTTTTAAATCGCTTGAAAGAAAAAGCTGTAAACCCGTCTGGGCCAGGCGCTTATCTGGGCAAAAGGAGTCAATAGCTTTCTCTATTTCCTCCTCAGAGATAGGAGCTGCTAATTGTGGACCAACGTCCTCTGACAATCTAAGTAGAGGGATAGCATCCAAAATTCCTGAATTCTATCTAGCGCCTGCAGAGAGGTTGCTAGCTTATATAAAGCTTTACGATAAAAGTCCTCAAAATTTCTAATATCTCATCGAATCTGTAACCAACTGCCCGATTCTGGATGGTTTAGGGCAGTCACCCAGTTTGCTGAAGATTTTGCTTCAACTGCCAGGCCAGCAATTTCTGCCCTACTACCCTGCCCTAGGTACAAGGCCTTAACTCTGGAAGCTGAACTAATAACTTTCCCTCTGTTTGTCTGCATACCATGTTCTTAAGGAAATTAACTTACATTCTTGCTCTTCCGCTCTCTGATTATCATTTATATTTTCTAGTTCATAATCTCTCTAAACACTCATCTAGGAGTTTTCTTGTTTTGCTTTGCATACCAGCCATACATATTAGCTCCTCGCCACATAGACATAAGAGCCACCCAAGTTTGATCGATAGTATTGATAGAACCCCAGTTACTAGTAATGGAGTTTTCCAAAAAGGATCTAAATCTGGTTAATGTCTTGGAGTCCTTTAGAATATTATTGTTTAGTGACCATGAATATGACCTGCTAGGTTGAAGAGGTAAGGAACATACAATGTTTATAGGGGAATGATCAGAGATTACACGGGGCAAAGTTGCGGCCTCCACCACCCAGGGTAAGCTATGTTGGCTAACCAAAAAAAAATCTATCCTCGAGTGTGACTTATGCACTACAGAGGAAAATGTATATTCCCGAACATTGGGATTCAAAGTGCACCAAGGGTCTGTTAAACCTGCTGATAGCATAAACTCTCTTAGAGCTTTCTGTGCTGGGGAGGGAAGAGAGCCTTTAAAATGCGATCGGTCTAGCCGGTTAGACTGGACTAGGTTCCAGTCCCCACCCAGAATTATTGGGACATTTCCAAAGGAAGCCAAAACCAAACCCAACTGAATAAAGAAGTCAGGTGAGTCCAGGTTAGGTCCATATACTGAGCTCAACACTAGATTGATCCCACCTATATTGCCTAAAGCGAATATACATCGACCCTGGATCAGAAATTATTTCGAATGTAAACGGGATCCCATGAGCAATTAGGATAGCATCCCCCGACTATTTGAAGAGAATCCGCACCAAAACCTGGTTCACCCATTTTTCTTAAAGTGGGCCAGGCGATCAGAGGGACATGGGTTTCCTGTAGAAATACTTATCGCTGGTTTCAAGCGGGCCAAGTGATTCAAGATAACGAATTTTTTACAATTGTCCTTTCCTCCTTTAATGTTCCAAGAAACTATATTCAACCTACTATCCATTTTGTTGCCCAGTCTAGGAAAACCTTGGGATGGCTGCCCCCCCATACTGACCCCCCAACAAAGAAAATTATTTCCCGAATTTCCTCTCCTCCCCAAAAAATAAAATACATCCATAAATAACTTATAATCTTCCCTTCTGGCCCGAAGCCAGCTACTCAATCCACTGGGACGTGGTGCAACATAGAGATGGTACACCCTCCCTGCTTAAAGACTATTCTTAAAATTTAATAAATGATCTTGCCAAACCCAGTCCCAAAACCTGGGCTAATAAAAGAAAATTTATACCAATCTCCTGATCTTCGACTAAATAGGATAATAAAACTTGAGCAGATAGGAGTTAAGGGGTATAAGTGTAACCATTCAAATAATAAAGTATTTGCCAGCCCAATGAATACCTCCAGTCTCGTGGACATGGACAGGCTAGACTACAATTATCTCACATAACGCCCTGTGCGTCAAACCCAGATAGAGGGCTCCGGCAGTATCTAAGAAAATTAAGATCAGACCGAACTGCTCCCAACAAGGAGTCACTATATAATCTAAGGTAGGGCCACAAATCCTACCATAAAACCTTGCCTTACATTATACCCCTTGGCTGTCATATCTTGATTTAACATGTCTAGCTCATGAAAACTCGATTACCTATGATTCCTACGGTTAAGGAAACTGTTTATACTCTAAGGTCACCAACCATATGAGATTCGTAAAGAAAATCTGGGACCTTCTTACTAATACAAATACAGTCACTTTAACCCGTATCCTCATTAATATATGTGTCATAAGCCAATGACTAAAAGCACAATCCCCACCCCATCCTTTAGCTGTAGTCCAAATGCTTTGCTACATCTATCAGCAACATATAGCAACAACTTAGTTACCAAAACTCCCTCTTCCAATCTGTACAGGGGTTAAATGTAAGCGCACAACAAAATATATTATGTCTTTCCAACTTGTCGCAAGCTATGCTAAGATACACTGGAAAGTGGTCATTTGTTTGATACCCCCATTAAAGGTCAAATAAAAATTATTAACAGTAAGTAAAAAAAAACACAACCACAGTCCTGCAAGTTATCTGAGTAGTCCTGCAAGTTATCTAAGTGGCTAAACTTGGATTTCACCCTTTGGGAAACAGGTCAGGTAGCAGAGATCTCAAAGATGCTAGTGCCTCTTCAGCTGAATTAAATCTCTTCGGGCCTTCCTTGAGTGTAACTTCCAGCCTCGCAGGGTATAATAAGCAGTGTCGAATCCCTGCAGCCCAGAGCTTCGTGGTAATCGGCCTAAAACTTGCTCGAGCTTGCCTCATTTTCCAGGTCAAGTCAGGCACAAGACGCAGTTTTTTCCTCCCATTGAAAAAGCTGCCAGCTTCTTAACTTCTTTAAAATATGCTCCTGTCCAGGTAATTGAGTAATTTGAAAATAATTGGCCTCGGTGGTTCTGAGGATGAGGATTTGGCTCTGAGGGCCGGTGACCCCTCTCTATGATATACTCTGGCCCATTAGGTGAGGGGCCTGCTGATTTTTTAAGGAGCCTCTGGAGAAACTGGATGGTGTTCGGCCCTTCCTCCCCTTCTGGGAGACCCAGCAGGACCAAATAGTTACGTCTGTTGTGGCCCTCTAGGTCTAGGTGATCCTCTAATTTGGTAATACTTCTTTTACACTCCACCATAGTAGGGCCCGCTTTATCCATGGCTCTCTCAATAGAAGAGATCCTCGCCTCTGCATCTGTCACCCTTCACGCTAACTGAGTCAGGGCTGGCTTTATCTCTGCCACCTCCTCTATCAGTTTAAATAGTGCATCCTTTATTGTTGCCAAATCTCCATAAATTTTTGCAGGTGTTATTTCTTCCTCCTGCAGTGATGGCGATGAGCTCCATCATGGTGCTTTGTTCCAGTTAAACTTCCGCCTTGCATTTACATGAAATGAGCGTAATCAACACCTTCACAAACTGTCTCTAGGGGTTTAAAATAATGTCCCAGTGCCTGTTAGCCCCGCTTAGCTGTGCAAAACTGTGAATTAAATCAAGCAGGAACGGGAGACCCAAAAAGCTGCTTCCTCACTCCATGCGCATCATATGACCTCCTTCGAGGTGGACATTTTTCACTGAGAGGGTGGTAGACCCTTGGAATGCACTGCCTGGTGAGCTGATTCAAAGATCCACAGTGGAGGGCTTCAAGAGAGGGTGGGACAGACACAGAAAGTGGATGTATCAAATGATGGCCTGGCCCAGGGGGGTGGTGATGGATGGTAGGGGTTTCTGGAACACAAGGGGGGAGGAGGGCCTCAGCACCCAACTAGGGATCTGAGGTTTGAGCAGACTCGATAGACTGTAAGGCCTAATCTGCTAGCAATTAGCATGTTAGTATGTTAGAAATCTTTAGATACAATGCTAAACAGTGAATGGAAAAACTTAGTGGAAGAACGTAAGTTTTAGGACACAGCATATGCACCATTGATACATAATGAAAATCTCTGCATAGGTACAAGAATAAGTACATTGGTGGAGCTATATGAGGAGTGTACAAGGCTACGTACATGAGGGTGAGATCAGAAGACAGACAAGAATTTGCAAATGGGTGTCAAGTGCTTAGAGAACAGGGGAAGGAAAAAGGAAATAAGTGCTATATGAAGTTGGGGGAGGCAATCAAGCAGGATGGACAGGTAAGGGAGGAGAGAGAGAGAGAGAGAGAGAAAGAGAGAGAGGTGCTAAAATCCTATGCCCCTTCAGGTTGCTGAGAACCCTCCAAGGGGATGGGGAACTGGCAAGATGAAGAAAAGAGGGAAAATAGTGAGATGGGGAAAGCAGCAGGTGGGAGGGAAGAGAAGGGGGTAGGTGTGTGTGACAGGCATCTGGCTGAGAGTTACAAGAATGAATGCGAGGTATAAAGAGTCAAGTGGTGGGTGAGAGGAGGGCAGTCTAGTACAAAGTGGCAGAAGGAGTTGAAGAGAGTGTCCAGCCTGGATAGGTGGTCTTAGAGGAAGAATTGTAGACAATGTCCCCAAAGCTGAAGACAGGGAGAATCACATTTTTTGGACAATTTCATGCCTAGCTTGCTTGGGCAGGCAGCTGCTGTGTCTGTACAGGGCACCCAAGCTTAGGAGGATTTTGTGTATGGCATCAACATGTACACCAAAAATCTAGATTTATGTCTATCCACAGCCCAAGTTATTTAAAAGAAGGGGATGTCATCCAATATAGAACCTGACACAGTATGAAAGGAGGGGTGCAGTCTAATCTGAACAACTTTTGTCTGGTGCCAAAGGTCATACAGACCATTTTTGACATTCAGAGAGCTGGTTAGCACCAAATCAGCCCTGAACATTGTTAAAGTCCAGTTGAAGGCTGGTAGTCACTTCTGCAGGGAATTCCCAAAGGAGAATAATGTGGTGTCATCTGCATATATATGAATACTAGTAGACGTGCAGACATCAGGAAATCATTCAGGAAAATGGAGAACATAATTGGTCCAAGTACGAGTATTGGGAGACACCTGTGCTGAGTTGGGGGTGGGTTGCCGACTCTGACAGATTGGATCCATCCAGAAGGTAGACCAGAACCAATCAGTAGCAGTATCAGAGAGGCCAGCTGTGATCAGCTTAAAGAGGAGAAGGGAGTGGGCAACAGTGTTGAAGACTTTTGACCAGGTCAACAAAGATGGTGGAGGTGATGCATCCCTGTGAGAATGGTGTCAGTGAGCTGGAGGAGGTAGTGGAGTGGGCTTTCCATAATCGAGATTGGAAATGGGTGAAGAAAGCAGAGGAGTCAAGGAAGAGGGAGAGTTGCACCAAAGTCAGATGCTCTTGGACCTTAGCCAGGATAGGGAGCAAGGATATAGGATGGAAGTTGCCAGGATTGGAGGGGTCCCCACCTTTGGGAAGCAGGGCCATGATAGCAGATTTCCAAGCCTGTGGTACTGTCCTTTGTGAGAAGGAGAGGGTCAGAAGACAGGCCAGTGGGAGAATAATAGCATTAGCAGAAAAGAAAGGTGAAGGAGTTTAGGGTTGAGACCATCAGGCTTTTACCTTTGTTGGGATTAAATGCAAGTAAAACTCATGGGTGTCTTCAGGGAGGACAGACTTAAGGGTGAAGAGTGGGATGGTGGGGACTGAGTGTGGGAGGTGGCATTAGGGAGAGGATGAGGGGTGAAAGGCGGAAATGAGGCAAGGAGGGAGGAGGTGCAAGTAGTAAAGAAGTTATTGAACTCTTCAGCCACGGAATGTGGGTCATCTATTATACGGGATTTAATATTTAGGATGGAGGGTAGGGAGAGTGGGGAAAACAAAGTGTGAATAACCTTCCAGAATTTGGAAGGGTTGTTTATGTTATTTTTGAAGGCGGCATTGAAATAGTCATCCTTTTGTGAGATGAATAGCATGGACACAGGCATTCTGGAGTGAGCGATAATGCTGAAGGTCCTGGGAGATGCCATAGGACTTAAATGCAACCCATGCTTATGGTCACATTGACATGCTATGAGTTCATTGGTTACCCAGGGGAAGTGGTTGCCTCAGACCTTAGCATCTCTTGGTGGTGCATGTCTGTCCCAGACCCATAGGAATTTAGTGCTGAAGAAGGATAGAGCTACGTTCACAGAGGGGACAGAAGAGATAGGTGACCAATCGATGTTGGTCAGCTCACTATGGATGGAGGACAGGTTAAGGGAATGGAAAGAGTGATTATTAAGAATGATAGGAGGGGACTTAACACGGTGGATTTTGTGCACACAGTAGACCATGTGACAGTCACTGAGAGCATCAGGGAGTAGGCCAGACTTTATGACATAGTGGAGGTGTGAGGAGACAGCCCAGTCTATTAGTGTATGTTTACCGGTTTTGTGATTTTAGGCACGTTGGGTCTGTTATTAATTGCTTTAGGTTAAAGGATGATGCAAGATTGCAGACTTTGGACTGCTTGTTGGAGAGACAATTTATGTTGAAGTGCCCAAGGAGGTACAGTTCCCTAGGGGTGGCGAGGGATGAGATGGTGGAGAGAAGGTCAGAGATAGAGGAGAGAGCAGAGATAAAAAGGTTGGGGCAGCAGTAAACACAGCCAACAAAGATGGGGAGGAGCAGGGGAGGGATATTTTTATTCGTAGCAGTTCATAGGTAGACGGGAGGTGTTGGATAGGCAGATGGAATACTGTATTTGATAGAAGAGGAGATATACATAGCAGCACCCCTGCTGCTAGAATTGCAGTGTTGATGGATGACAGAGTACCCAGGGATGGAGACAGCTGAGTCTAGCATCTTTCACCTGAACCAGGACTCCAATATTATGAGGACAGAGGGCTTAAGTTGAGACATGAGTGGCTGCAGGAGATCAGTTTGGGAGAACTTCTAATATTTAGGTGGGCTATACTAAGCCCCTTGGGAAAATTAAGTACAGAGAAGCGAGGGGACTGGGGTAGGGTTTGACATCGCCAGATGTAAGAAGTAGTATTATTAGTAGTCTTGAGACTATAGCTGGCCATTTCTTTGTCAGGGTGCCAGGACAGCTGTTGGCTGGGGTGGGGTCAATTGCCCATTTGCAGCACATTGTAAAGGCCCATATGGCAGTAAAGTGGAGCCCCAATCCATATAGGAAACCAGCAGCAATGCACCAGGGAAAATGTAGAAAGAAGGGTTGACTGGAGGAGGAGGTGAGTGTATGGGGAGATTGAAGGAGGGCAGGTGGGTGTAGGGAGTGGGAGAGAGGGTTGTGAGGATGGAGGAAGGGATGTACTCTATGTGTGAACAGCAAGGGGAAGGAGGTGAGGAAGGGGAGCAACATGACTGTGTGCTAGATAACTGTTTAGAATGCTAGGGAAAAATACTTATTTGGGGGGCCAGAAAGATCATAGTTAAGTACTGAATATGCATTGCTAGACAACAGAGTTATTAAAGACCAAAAATATTGTAGGTAAATTAGAAGGACAGTAGAGTTACTAGAATGAAAAGAATAGGAATGAGAGTGTGAGAGACTAATCAGAGATAGCAGGAAAAGTGAGGGGTTGCAGAGGAGAAGGGCAAGCGTTGTTACTTTAAGTGGGAGTATCACCTGAATTCTGCCATGGCCCTCTCTGGTTAAGGGAAGACAGTGTTCCCTGGGCAAAAAGTGAATTTAAAAGTGCGGGCGGGGAGGGTGGCGGAGAAATCTCTACAATGAAGACAAATGCACTCAAAAAATTAAGCTTGGGCTTCAGTCAGGGCTGTAGTGTCTGTGGCTTAAAGTGGGAGCCAATCAGCATGTACTTTTTGCACAGGAGCAGCCAATCGCTGAGAAGTACAGGGATAGCACCAAAAGTTCAAACTCTAGCTTTCCGAGTGCTATCGTACTTGGTATGCTGGCTTGATGAATGGTGGCTGCAGGCGGCTAATAGACAGATCATTCTGTACTTCTCTGAAAAGGAAAGGCTGTAAGTATAGGATATTATTGGAGCAGGGAAGGCCCTTTTCGACTGGAGATGATCTTCAGTGGAGTAAAGGGGAGATTGTGATGGGTCAGATTTCTCAGTCCTCTGTAGTAAACTTCAAAAGTGGAGGAATCTGTAAAATTGTTCAGGGGCCCTCTTACATTGCAATTCTTGAAAAGGAATAATCCCATTTGGTCTATATATATCTCCTGTGGTAGACACCCCATTCTCTGCCCACTAGGAAAATCCCTAGTCATGTTGCCTTTGCATAAACTCCATGTTATTTGTAGTGGTAATACAATTGTTATCAAGTCTATCTCTGCAACCATCTTATGGATACTGCTCCATGTTGGGAGCTCATAGATAGCTAAGGAATAAGGGAGTTACATGGCCTTGAAGGTCTGGGTGCCCTTGCCCAAGGCACACTAATGGAATGAATAGTCATGAATTTATGTCAAGATTTAGCCAGGAGGTATCCCTGCCCCGACACATATATCAGTGAAATATCTCATCTGGAAGGCAAGCTGAAATAAAATAAACTTTGGGAATGCCACTTGCCCCTCACCCCTCACCACTGGACCCTGTAGCCATGCAAGACTGGCCCCAGGGCATTTGCCTTTTTAGAGAGATGTGGACATCCACGAGTCCAGAAATGATCAGTCAGTCTGATGGAGGCCCAATAGAAGCATCTGCAGTGGAGGCAGAATTTGAAGGAGAACATTTGTTTGTATAAGCCAAGGTTTTTAATATATTTCTTGGCAGCATTGAGTGGATTGTACTAATATAAACATATATGTTTGGAATTTTGTCATCCAGTCATTACACAGGACACTGAGATGTCCAGTATTAGTTGTCTGTCTGCTGTATACATTTAATATATTGACATAAAATAGCTGCTCAACATATCTGCATCAGCACCATTAATTCTGTTCCATTGTCCAGGGTGTGTCCCTGTTCTGACTTTCAGAGAATGCCAATCTGACATGACTGAACAGAGTTTAAGAATCACTCATGTTTTAGTCCTTGATGGAAACATAAGAATGCACAGACAGTTTAGAAAACATGGGTGAAAGCCAAAGCTGTATAAGAGTAGAATTGGTAGTTTGTGTTGTGATAAGCATAGTGCAGCTATTCTTAATAAGAAATATCAATTAACATACTTGAACTTTCAATCTTATTGTACAGTGTACTGTATAAATGAACTTTTAGATACTGTGCCATAGAATATCTGTCAAGTGTGTTGTGATATAAGGCATTACAACTAAATATTTATATTTCAGAACATGTAACTGTGCAACCCATTACAATCTGCAGCTTTGTGACATTGCTCCACTTGAGAATGATTTTAGTTTCCCAGTTTCAATGAGATGCACATTTATAGCCTACTTAAAGTTTAAAAGAATAAATTCCTGCAACTGTGCAGATTGAAAGCAGGCATGGAATTAAAAAGAAAAAAAAAGGCCTTCTCAAAACTGATTTTTTGCCAGGGGATAAATTAAATGACCCATACAGATTTCTAGTAAAACAAATCTGAGCTAATGTTCTTTTACATTTATGTACTAATGGGATTTATATCACTACCGTTCTTTATTATTTCTTCCATATTTAATGTAGATTGTTGAATGCCTGCATTTATAGATTGAAATTACTTCCTAATAATTTAATTTACTGTATTAAGGAACTGCACACATGAATAATGTCGAAGATGTAATGATGCTGTTCATTTTAAATACAACTATCAAACAAAAAAACAATGGTGTTTAGAAGTATTTAATGAGTGGAACAAAGAAATGATGCAATATTTACCAAAGATGTAGAATAGAAACATAGTATGAGAAGTGATAAGTGATTAAATCCACATTGTCAAAACAGATGGTCATTGTCAAAACTGTTAATGGGTTTCAAGTACATCAGTTTCTATGTGCTTCATGAACTTCAAACAAGTTTGCAATAGTAGAGTAGTGAATAATGACTCAGTGAATACATAAATAAATAAAATACATTAATGCATACTAAAGTAACTGTATTGAATGATATATTTATTCTTCAATGTATTGCTTAGTGATTTTTCTCTCCTAAACTGATTATGTAATCTTGAGTGCATCTGCTTATCTTAATGTTCTCTCTTTGTGCTTTATATTTTGCTACAGTGCCAGTCTCCATTTCTGTACTATGACTTGTGGTTTTCTACATATGAAGCATACGTTGCGCTTATTTTATAACTATTGAAAGGTTTAGTCAATGGGGGAAGAAATGAGGGGACAAAAAGGGCAGTAGTTTCAAGTTAGTGTATCAGGGCAGACTAGATGGACTTTGGGACTTTATCTCCCCTTACCTTTCTATGTTTCTTAATTTTTATTCCTGCTGTTAATTTTACATAATACATACAGTATTTTACTGTACCAATTTTGTATTGCTTTGTAGAATGACCTACATTTTCTTCTTTTTGACCACATACTTTGTTCAGTTATCTCCCCCAGATGACTTCCTACTTAACCCTTCTATGGTTGTCCCATGCCACGCCAAAATCATCCCTATTTACAGAAGGGCACAAACTGCCAGACACCTTCTCAATATTCCTTCTTATCCTGCTCCTAGCAGGGGACTTCAAACTAAACCCAGGCACCCCTGTAGGACAAATGCAAACTACATCCCACAAAGGCCTTAATATCATGCATATGAACATCAGGAGTCTCCTACCTAAGCTAGACCTGCTTAGCTGTTGAGTGATACAGCACTTCCCTGATGCCCTCTGCCTCATGGAAACATGGTTTTCTGCCAAAACCCCTGAATCCTATCTACCATCCCTGATTACACTCTCCATATGCAGGACCATGGCAAAAGGGGTGGAGATGTAGCAATCTATGTAAAACAACCACTCTCTTGCTCAGTCATCAAGAGGGAATCTTGCTCTGACTCACACCAATTCTACTCCAACTCACCCTCCCTTCTACATTACCAATTTTCATTGGGGTGATCAGAACCTCCCCATGCCTTGCCCAGGAGGCAGTCCTTTCTTGTGCATCCACCCTACCCCTCTTCACTGCATCAGGTGAACTACTCCTACTAGGGGACTTCAAACTAGACTGTCACTCCCCCTCTGCCAAAACCACCATATCCAATTTAGAGGCTCTTAACCTCACCCAATTAATTACTTACTGATCCCACCCATTATAATCCTTACTGAGCAAACTACTCCCTAATTGATTGGATCCTCACTTACCATCCACATAGAATTTCCACTGATGGTGTATTGAATGCAGCCATAAGTGTCCACTGTATTATACACTGCACCAGAAAAATTCAACTTCCAAAATCAGCCCCTAAATACATCATTACCCATCCTCTAAATTCACTTAACACCAGCTCCCTCCTGCCTAACCTAGAACATGCAGACTGGGACCCTATCTACTCTGCATCTGACATTGACTCTGCCCTGTCCAGCTTCCTACATACTTTCAATAAGGTCTGGGACTCCCATGCCCCCAGGTTATAGCTAGGTTCAAAAAGTGTCACAACCTATGTATCTCTAGCACATTAATTGTCCTCTGTAAAAGCTTGTGACAATGCCTGCTCCCCAGTGGTGCAAGTGGTAGACAAGAAGTACAGGAACTCAGGCACTGGCGAATATTAAATGCAGAATGAAGATCTTCAATCTGAAGGATAACTGTGTGAAGACACGTCTGTGTGTTTTGACACTAGTAGATTCAGTTAGCGATATTGAAGTATTTCTAGGAAAACAGCACTGTTGTACAAGTCAAATGTTGTTATGGAAACCCTAATTTCAGTTCACAGGGCCAGAAACTATTATGTTGCTGGTTTAAGAATTTCAGTTCCAGTGTCAGTGGAAAGAAGTACAGGAACTCCGTTCCTGCTGCAAAAAAGGTACAGGAACTGAGTTCCTGTGTCATTCCTGTTCACTTTCATCACTGCTGCTCCCTATTTAAAACTACACAAACCCCCCAATTTAGACAAGCCTAAACCTTCACTAGAAATGCCTGCACCAAGGCTATAAGACAAGCCAAAGCTGAATACTTAAGTCCCGTTTAAACTCCGCCCATCCTTCCTCTTTCTGAAAGGTAGTCCACTCCCTTATTGACCCCCCATCCCAGACCACCACTCCATTTCTCAGGCATAGCTACCAAACAATTTCTGACACTGTCAAAATAGCGAAAACCCTAAACAACGTCTTCCCCACCTGTGCCCTTTCTGATCTGACCTCCCTCCCCCGGGTCCTCACATGGCCCCACAAACCCTACACAAAACAATTTCCACCTCACTGGAAGAAGTCCTTAATGCCCTGTACTCCTTGAACATCTCAAAATGTAGTCTTGGTGGTATCCACTCCAAACTTCTACGTATATTTGCACCTGCAATTGCTGTTCCCCTCACTTACCTACTAAACCTGTCCTTCTCCTCTAGCAGTGTCCCCCAAGCTTAGAAACTTGCTTATGTCATCCCTCTATACAAGGGTGGTGATCCTTCAGTATCTGGAAATGGTATACCATTAGTACAGTGACCCCCCCACAGTGAAACCATTACATCGACAACAACCTGTTTGACATCCACAGTGTCAAATGGGTTGCTGCAGCAATGTAATGGTACAGTGACTTGCTGATATGTACTCTCCCCAGAAATCTGACCCCCCCCCCAGCAGTTGATTATATGTAAGTCTGGGGGGCGCAGAAGGCAAAGCACCCTGCAAACAGTCATTTGTATCTCATCACAGAGGGGTCAGTTTTGACACATTTGCTGGGCGATCATCAAATGTTGTCGCTGTGAAGTCTGGTCCACAACTTTGATGTCAATGCGACTTGGTGGAACCCCTGGAAACTACTGACCAATCTCCTCCTCCCACTATGCAAAATTGCTTGCAGGAAATTCTGTCCAGTCCAGACTGACTAACTTTCTCACATCTACAAATTTCTCTCCATATCAATCTGGGTTCAGAAAGCACCACTCCACCATATCTCCTTCGCATCACTGGACACATCCAGTCTACTGCTGACCAAGGCCAACTAACTGCTGCAATCTTCGTTGATTTGGCAAAGGCCTTCAGTTCTGTTTCTCAACCCCTGCTCCTTGACAAACTCAAGGTAGCCAGACTCACCCCTCCTGCAATTCAGTGGTTCAGATCATACCTTGAAAAGAGGCACATCAGTCAGGATTACAGACTCTACTCCCCCCATACTAGCCGGTGTCCCCCAGGGCTCGATTCTAGGACCCATTCTGTTTTCTCTATTTATTAACAACCTCCCATCTGTCTGCTCAAGAGTCCTCATCCACATGTACATGGACAACACCATTTTTTTCACAATTGGCCCAGTTCTAAGTGACAATCAATCATGACTGCAACACAATTATCACAACATGCAATTCAGTTTCACACAACCCATCTCAAAATAAACTCATCCAAAACTGCTTCCATGACTTTTGGGTCTGCTCAAAACCTCATGAGAATATCCTGTCTACTTGCTATCATCTCCCTAGATGGGACCCCACTAAATGCTGTCTCTGCATACAAAAACTAGGAGTATGGCTTAACCTCAGTTAAACATCTCAGTTCATATTGATGCCATCACATAGACATTCCACCCTAAGCTAGGCCTACTATACATAAATTGTGATGCCTTCCCACTCCCCATTAGATGCATATTATTGACAAAAATGATCACTCCCATCTTTGACTATGCTAACATAGTGTATGGCACTGCCCCCTCCTCCTTGTTATCCTGGCTCGACTCCCTCCTCTACACTTTCTGCTACTTTGCCAAAAATACCCCTCTCAGAACCCATCACTGCACTCTCCTTTCTTCCCTCGGGATATCACCTCTATCTCATCGTCACTTCAGCCACTCCATCTCCTTCATATCCAAATTTTGGTTCGACCTTTTCCCCCTCTTACCTGTCAGAGAGGCTAACATCAGCTGCCATTTCCTCATACTCACAGTGCTCAAGGGACTCCCATTCTTTCTCCCTCCCCAAACCTTCCTCATCCACTGGCAATTCTGCCTTCACCTACAGGCTCCCCTCTTTATGGAACCAACTTCCACCACTCCTAAGAGACTCACCCTCTGACAACTGCTTCAAATACCAAATCCGACAACTTCCACTCCCCACTTGCATCTACTCCTAGCCACTCACAGGCCCAGCCTCATGCCAAATGTTTTTTGTGGATAATAATCTAATCCTCAGAATTGTATGATACTATTTATATATAGTCCATCTGAATATACAGTACTTTACTGCTTAACTTATGCAGCTGTATATTTATCTCATGTATCTATTATGCATTTTCTACTTTATAGCCCTTCTTCCTTTCCCGGGTTGCATCTGGAAATGAGCCTTGGCTCAGTGTGCCTTTCCCGGTTATCAAATGTTTAAATAAATACAATTTAAAGTTATCTATTTTCTGCTGAATAGCCCCCAGTACCCTCTTTTAAATTAGACACCTCAAACTAATTCAACCTGTGGTTAATGTATAGAGTTATGAACTCAAAAACCCTGGTTTGAATGTCACAGATGCTGCTCACTCACTGCATGACTCTAAGCAAGTCATTGGCCCCACAATCCATGCTATGTGTCCAATTTATTTCTAATCTAGTTCTATGCTGTTCAAGTGACTCTGCTCTCTCTCTCTCTCTCTCTCTCTCTGTATACCAGAAATAACAGCAACATTCTTTTTCTCCCACTTTCAGACTGTATAGCACTATGGGATACAGTTTGCTTGAAAGATGCAACAGTACATACCACCAAATTCCTTTACTAATCTTTCTATTCCATACTCTATATTTATTCTTTTTCTTCAAGAAGAGCTAAGACATTGTATCTCATAAGCAATGCCATCCCAGTTTGCATTAACTTAAATAAATAAAAAAATTAGTTTCAACTGTCTGTAGTTCTGGCAGGCATGTACTAACCAGCTCATTCACGTCTGTTTGTTTCACTTATCTTTTCAATGGTTCTGTTCCCACTTCTTTTTCCTAGTTTCCATATTTTATTTAATCTCTTTTTAATGTTGATTTGTTTTGTTGATGTCTGTCTGTATCTCTGTATATATTACTTAGATTGTAACTTCAAATCTCCGGTATATCAGTATAGGGTTTGCATTAGTTATGGTTAAATGGTGGGTAGCTGAGGTGATGTGAGGATGGTGGTTCCAGTTGTCATCTAACCTGACTATTGTTATCCTTTTTGTGTGAGTCATGTCTTCAAGGGGGGTTGCAGGGGGCAGTCTGGTCACGTTATGGGTTCAGGGAGTGGGTATTTCAAAATTATTGAGACTAGGGGGAAAGTGGGAAGGCAGGGCAGGTACTAAGTTGGTTATAGGAAGGGGGAAATTCTAATAAATATGCTCCATACTGGGACTATGGAGTGGATGAGAGTGGGAGATTGGGTTCTATGATGAAATGGGGGGGGGGATTGAAGAGTTATCCCTTCTGGAACTTTTTAAAGCATCACTGGTAAAGTGTTGGCATGATGTTGGGTTTTGTGCAAACCTTGTGTCCCCCTTTTACAGCCCTGTGTAGCTGACAATGGTGGTCACATGACACAAGATTGGTAAAATCCTTCAAGCTTGTAGTGAATCCTGTGTCTCTTAAGTATTTTATGCAGTCAGGTGAATAGGGATCATAAGTATCCCTGCATTGAGGCTTTGAATTGTAGTGTGGCTCATGGAACAAGAGTGAGAGAAAGAACTCAGCTACTATGCCATGTACACAACAAACAACTTTTATCTGAAGGAGCCTTTACTTTGCTTCCAGACAGAGTTTGTTTTGCTGCAACAAGCACCAGGTTGTCAGTAAACAGATACAAGGTCTTATAAGCAGTACATGCCCTGCCATTTGCTGGTGTAGGGGGGCAGATAATTGGTTGAAATCAGGTCAACCATATTCAGAAAAAATACCTTTTTAATTTGCAGGCAGCATTTCATACCATCCACTATACCATAAACAAAAGGGTTGCCTATCACATGCAGGCAGCAGTTATTGCACCAACTAAGACCAAACTGTGACTGAAGGAGGTAGAGCTTACAACAGAATGGGCCTTGTCACTGGCTGCTGTAAAGGAAGGAATACTGGCTTGCTGGTTGAATTTAATTAGAATAGCCATATCAAAAAAAAAAAACTGGCTTTAATTTGCAGGCAGCAGTTTCCACCATCTGTATCCTCAATTCCTGGCTGCTTGCATCTCTCTCTCTCTCTCTTTTCTAGTCCAATAGAGTGCTTTATCTCATCAGAGTGTTTTGTCCCACAAGCCCAAAAGCGAATCCATGATCATCACTCTTTCTCTCTGTCCTCTCTTTCTCTCTCTCTCTCTCTCTAAAAAGCACACAAAACAGCACAGGCAAGTGTGTCAGGAGAGACCCAAAACTATGTTGTGTGTGACATTTCCACTGCCTGGGCCAGATTCACAAAAGGCAAATCAGGACACAAGGCAACTTGCATCAGAAAAAATGGTGCAAGTAGCACTTGCATCCTGAGTTGCATACCAGTGGGATTCACAAAGGCAGCCAGTGACATGCTGCAGACTGCCTGCACCCAACTGCACCAATGTGCCATAAACCCCCTTGTGACATGGCGTAAGGGGTTTATGACAGCATTTGCACCCTATTCAGGTAGGGTGGCTGCTATGTCCACAAATCGGGATTCAGAGACAACCACGAGTGAACATCTGTCAAAGACCATTTATGCCAACAAAAAGCTGGTGTAAGTGGTCTTTGCCATTCACTGGAGATTGCCACTGTGCTGCAGCTCTACATCTCCTGTGGGCTACAGCCCCCCCATAAGCTCCAGGTCCCAGGCATGGCATGCACTGTGCCAGGATGGGTGTGTGGAATACCCCACCCCCACACACACATGTTGAGACCCCCCACATGCCTGGGGCAAGATCACCCCTTCACTCCTGTAATTCACTGGTGGTCTAGTGGCCCCCACCCCTAACTGACAGTGGAAGCCCCCCTCTCAATACCCGCTTGGTGACTGGTAAGCCCTCCCCTACACTCCAGCCACCAACTGAACATGCTCAAGCTTCACGTGCATTGTACTATATTAAGATTCTGTGAATGACAGTGGCTGTCATTCACAGAGTGCGATATTACTATATGCGATCTTGGCACAGTTCAGTCGATGGCTGGCCATGTTGGTGACTGGAGGGCTGTGCCAGTTGCTGGTGGGGTATTGGGGGTGTGTGGGGGGCTCACACTGTTGGGTGCCACTAGACTACCAGGGAATTACAGGAGTGAAGGGGGAGATGTGCTAATAGAGTGTTTGGGGCTGGAGTCCACACCCGATGAGGATCAATCTGGGCAGGCATGGGGGGCACCACAACACTGTTCTGCGTGTGCATCTGCCACCCACCCCATTCAGCGGCTTGTGGAATACATGGGGCTGTGCCTACCATGCACTGCTACTGTAAGTCACGGGACGGGCTCCTAGCCCTGCTCCTTTCTACATCAGGTGCAGGGCCAGGATGAGGGCCATTGCTGCATGCTGCCATTGTTGCAGCTTGTGGCACATGTCTGTGAATTCAGTCCCCAGTGTCTGCTTGTTATGTCTCTTCCACATTAGCAGTTCTGCTGTATTTCTTATTCAAAGTATGATTTAAGGTATTCCTTTTACAAGCTGTATTGAATACTAATTTTTTTTCTCTTGTTCTGCATTTTGGCCATTTAACTCACATGTTTATAAATAATCTGAACTAATCAGAACCAATTAAGATCCCCAGGGTGTTTCTGTTCTTAATTATTAAATGTGAGCACCTTACTGGGTTCTGCCACCCCTACCAACTACTACCAACACCTGGGACTCCATGGACAGTCATTCTGCAATAAATACTCCCATATATTAGTCACCCACCTTGACTCTAGCTGAACCCAGTCAAAGTCAGGAAGCCAGTGACTGCTCTTTATAGCAAATACCTGACAATGAGATCCCAAGTGTAGCAGTTCTGGTTTGCTTCTGGATTAGAGGCCACAGTTTGAGGCAATCCAATCTTTCATTTCTCCCAAGCACCAGCCACACACAATTACCATGTCCATGGCTGGGTGCAAAGGAGAAGAAGAGCTTTATTTTTTTATTTAAAAGTTGCAAAAAAACAAAACAGGATAGGTTCCATGAGAAACAAGTCTCATTTACAGAGCATCCCAAGTTATAGTTTATACAAGACACATTGTAAATCAAATAACAAGCATCATAAATCAAGTAACAAAACAATTACAAACAGATTGTTGCTGTAACATACATTTTTTTCAAGACATGTTTAAAAATTTATAGAGTAGGGGAATTTCTAAGCTGAGGGGTCACGTTGTTCAAGAAAAGAGAGCCCCATATGAGAAGCATTTGCTACAAAAACGTGCTTGAAATATTGATAAGGAAAAGCAATGTTGTGGTACGTCTCTAAAACTGTATTTGTGAACAGGAATAATTCATCTTTCAGATAAGTAAGTACAGGGTTTTACTGTTGGCTGATTTATAAATGATAAATAACCAGTGAAAAGTACACCTGAAGAAGGAGGATGACCAATGTAACTAATGTAGTAAGAACAATGATGCTCATCCCATTTTGATTTTAAATAGCCAATTTTTTATCTAAATCACCATAGATTAAATTTCTATAACTTAAAGTGGAAAAGTAAGGGTTTTCCATTGATTAGTTAAATACCTCCAAAAACCTGAAATATAATTACACTGAAAAAACAAATGTCCCATTGTTTCTAGCTGTTAATAACAACCAGACATTGAGCTTATTCTTTCTGATACCTGTTTGTGTTTTTGGTTTGCTTTTACATTGTCATTCATGACAACATAACCGATTTACAACTTCAATTTTTCAGGAACTCTGTGATTATTTAAAACTTCCAATAGTGACAGAATTAGATTTGCTGGACATTTAGGGAAGGTGACATCACCTCTGAATTTTGATCTATAATCTGTTTATGCAGGAGATTCCGTCTAAGGATGAAACCATTTGACTAAATATATGCCATGCCTTAATCTTTACAAAAGCATCTCTTATATATTGGGGGATTGGTTCATTGTTTTTATTCTTTGGGCTTTCTATTTCAAATAATAGGTGCCTGAAATGTAAAATAAAACTAAAGGGTTTACCATAGTTAGCCTACTCCCCATTTTAAGGAAGATATAGAATATTCCTTTTGATGGGGCTAAGCCTACTCCCCAAACAGCTTGAAAAAAATACTGCATAAACGGGTTTCTAAGGTTTTTGGTAGTAGAGATATATAACTGATAAACAAAAAGACTTGGATCAAAAAGACTTAATTAAGTATATCCTTTTTTCTTTAGACATTTGCCATTTATTCCATTGTTGGACCATCCTTCTACCTTTTTCTAGTGTAGGTTCTCAATTAAGGACATATAGTGAGTCATATCCACATTGTATTCCTAAAATACTAAATGGCTATTGATTATATGTATGCCGTCTATATCCATAATTGGGCAGTCAGAATTCTTTAACTACCATCCTTTACTTTTCTGTTAAGTTTAAACTGGAACCCAAACAAAAGCTGTAGTCTGAGATAACTTTTTTGGTTTTGAAGAAGTAACATCTTGTACCAGAGTGCAGAGGTAGTCTGCATAGGTTGTTGCTATGTATAGTATTGGACATCCTTCAATTTGAATATTTTGTAATCTTACAGTGGAATTTAGTACTCATAATAGGGGGTCAATGTTAAAGGTATAGAATAATGGACTTAGGGGGCATCCCTGTCTAACCCCTCTGTGTATTGATAACATAGAACCATTCCAGCTGTTAACTTGTGGGCTGACAGTGGTTGGTCTGTATAGGCACTGTAACCATTTTATAAAGTCTAGGGGAATACTGCAGTATTTTAAAGTTTGCCATAAAGTTTGACATGGGCTGGCAGTATAGCATAGAGGTTAGAGTAAAGAGTTGTGAATGAGCTTGGTACATCCAGCAGCCCAGACCTGGGTTTGATTCTCACAACCTCCACTTTCATACTGTGTGACTCTAAGCAAGTCACTTAACCACCCAGTGCTCCCAGGTCGCCCCTGAAAACAGGCACTTGTGCCTAGTAGGCATTACCTGGTTACCAAAGAATAAAAATACTAAGAACCATACTAAAAGTGAAAAGAAGCAAAAGGCAATAAGCCCATGGAGCTTCAAGGCTACATATAGAAAGTTAAGAGCATTCCTGATCTCATGAAATTATCCAGTCTATTCTTAAAGTAGTCTTATTACTGCTAATGATAATATCCAAAGAAAGTAGATTCCAGGTAACAACTCTCTAGGAAAAGAAATAAGCCCTTTTCTTAGAGTAGCACTGATTCCTTGTAAGTTGCAGTGGATGTCCTCTAGTAGTTACTTGAATTTGCTTAAAATCGAGACCACATTCAGTTAGTAGATAAGGGTCATGTATGATGTCCCAGACAAATAAGAGATCACCTCTCAGTCTCCTATTTTTGAGTGTCATTAAATTAAATTTAGCTAATCTAGCCTCATAAGAAATTATTTTATTGAAAATAATAGATTTGGTCACCCTTCTTTCTACCCTTTCAATTCTGGCAATGTCCTTTCTTTTAGAGGGATTTCATAGCTGGGAGACATAATCAAAATAAGGTCTTACATATGCTCTGTATAGGGGTAACAGAATATCTGAACTTTTTAATGTTATATTATGGAGAATAGCCCACCAAGTTTTGTTTGCTTTACTAATTATATGAGTAATTTGAGTGTCAAAATTTAATTGAGAATCGACCAAAATATCCAGGTCTCTATCACTGTCTTTGCTTAGCAGCAGAGAGTTATAGAGATGATATACATATTTTGATTATGTTTACCAAAATGTAGAACAATACATTTTGATATATTAAAAAGTAAGTTCCATTTTACTGACCATGCTTCTAATCTACTTAAGTCCTCTTGAATGACCAAGCACTCTTCCATGCCTGTACAGATATTTACAATTTTGCAGTCATCTGCATATTTTGTGATGTTACTTTGAATGTTATCAGTTAAATCAGATATAAAAAATCTGAAAGATTATTGTAGCTAGGACAGAACCTTGTGGAACACCACTGTCTATGTTTTTCCAAATTGATGTATGTCTATCTATAATTACTCTGCTTTCTATCAGACAACCAATTTATTATCCACCTGATATATAAATGATTAATGTTACAAAGTTGAAGCTTGTGAATTAAAGCCCAGTGAGGAGCCAATTCAAATGCTTTTTAAATCAAATGGGTAGCGTCACCTGGTTTGCCTTTATCCAACTGATTACTTACAAATCATAGAAACTTACTAGATTTGTTGAACATGAACGACCTTTAACAAACCCATGCGGAGATGGATCTAGACCTTGTAATAAAGGTGCCAGTTCATCCGTAATTATTCGCTCTAGCAATTTACCAATAATTGGAGTTAAATTTAGTGGACCGTAATTATCTGGTGAGCTTCTTGCTCCCTTCTTAAACAGAGGAATCACATTTGCATGTTTTCATTCAGAGAGGACAGTGCCAGTATTTAAACTTTTGTCAAAAAGGATTTTAAGAGGTGCACAGAGGTGATCTTTCATTATTAGTAATAAGTTACCAGAAATATCATCAGGTCCATGAAGAACCTTTCTTGACTGCGTTTAATTTATTTTTAATAATATCTAGAGGTATCCACATAATAAGATGTCTGATTATCAGGAACTGTATGGATAGTTACATTAGTACTGATGCTAAATGCTTTGCAAAAGTGTGAGTTAAAAACTCAGCTTTTCCTTTGGGTGAGATACAAGTATTTCATTAGTGGTTATAGGACCTACTTTACATCCTGGTTTTCTTTTGGAATTAATATAACCAAACAGCATTTTGAAATTGCCCTTCTGTGCTTGCAATGCAATATATATTTCCATATTAAGTTTTACCTTTCTAATCTCCTTTTTACAATTCCTTTGAATTGATTTAAATTTAGCATAGGTTCTTTCACATTTATTTGATCTATATCTCTTGTATTATTTTTTTTCTTCTTAATTAGTTTATGTAAACTACTATTACACCATTTCGGATTAAGATAGGATTTTTTTCTGTTTCTGGAATCATTTATTTCAGCATCCATTATAATGGAAGTAAAGGATTGCCACAATTCATCAATGTTATCCTGACTCAAGATATTAAACCAGTCTATTCTGGCTAAATAATTATTTAGACCCTGAAAATCAATTTTGTGAAAGGCGAATATTTGGGTAACACTCTTTGACTCTGAGTGTAAACAATGAAGTTTAAAACTAACTATACAATGGTCACTGCTCCTAATGGTGCCAAAGCGATTCATTCTGTGATGTTAACTGTATCACTACAAAGCACGATGTCCAAGATATTAGAACCACGTAGGGAACATAACATTTTGTATTAAATTCAGGTCTTCGCTAATATTCAGAAATTCTTTTGACATCTTAGAGCTAGCTGATTTGTTTATCCAGTCGATGTCTCTAAGTTAGTATCCCCTATAAACAGGATATTCCTCACGTCAGCCACGGCTGACATATCAGAAATAACTTCATTTAACATTTCCTGTTTTGAATCAGGGGGTCTATAACAAAGACCAAAAGCAAAGATGTTATTGTTCTGAAGTCTGACATTCAACCAAACAGCTTCAGTTAGCGAACTGTCTTTTTTATTTTATTAGAAATATCATAAGCTAATAAGAATGAGGAAACAAAAAGTGCAACCCCACCTCCTTTCCTGTTTGCTCTATTTAAATGAAATAGGGTGTAACTTAGGATACAAGCTGTCCAAATCTGGTCTGGAGACCACCAGATTTCAGTACTACCTAGAATGTCTGGTTTTTATTAGGCTGTTCTTAAAATTAGCTCATCCATTTTGTTCCCTAAACTACGAGTATTCAATAAAAAAATCTTTACATCCTGAGTCTTTATTTGTTTGGTATCACTGTCACATAATGGGAGGAACCCCTTGATTGTGCATCCCCCAACCCTACTAGTTTAAAGTAATATTGGGAACTTTAGATTGAAACATCTGACCAAGACTAATTGAGCCCAGTCTATTCAATTGGAGACCATCTCGGGCATACATCCTAGGAGCATTGTTAAATTGAGACCAATGATCAATAAAACTGAGGTCATTAGGTAAGCACCAATTATATAATCTGGCATTAATTCTTTCTATGGTGTTATTTTTCTAGTCTTGCCTAAAAATAGGAAGAATGCCAGAAATAAAACCTTACAGTTTTTGGCCTTGATTTTCTTTCACAGCTCAATTAATTCAAGACATATGTCTTTCATGTAAGCAACCCACATTGTTAGTACCAACATGAATAATTATGTTAGACAGACATTTGATTAGTGAATCCACTTTAAGACTAATGTATTCTATCTTAGCACCAAGAAAGCAGTGCACTGAAATCTGGTTGGTCTCAGAGTTAGTGATATAAGAACTAATGTATTTCACAATTGAGTCACCTATAATGAGCATTGGATAATTAGCTGACACATTATCTTCATGTGATTCTAACTCAGATTTGATCAGTGTTAATTTATTGAATCTATTGGAAGAAAAATAGTCCTGTTGGTTTGATGTTATAACATGGTCATGTTTAGAGGTATTGAGTGGACATAGTCTGCTCTCCTTCTTTTTTTGAACTTTTGTTTGGGAACATTTTCCCAGTTATCATTAGGATTAATATTAGAAATGGGGTCTCTTCTTCTTTTATTAGGAAGTCAGGAAACTGGAAAATGATTGGGATCTAATTCTTGTGAAAATTGACTTAACATAGGGCAGTATCTCATTATGAGTTGTTACAACAGGTGGAAGTGCATTTTCACATAGTGATAGTTGATTAGCACCAGTGCCTATATCAGTAGTTTGAGAAGAGATACATTCTTGTGCAGTATCTACTGGGGCATGAATTATGGGAAGATTCCTAACCATATCATCTAAAAAAGTTTTCAAGTTCTTTAATTTCCTTTACATTTTGTAGTTCCCTGGTTAGCAATATAATTTCACTTTTAAGCGACTCTATTTCCAGACAATAGGAACAACATATATCAGTTGAGACAGAGCATGCAGAAAACACATTAAGTAGGACATGATTACAATTATTGCATATTACTAAACAGTCCCCTGATTGAAGAGTGTGTATGTTTGTCTTTGGTATGGTTACCTCCATTCGTAATTAAGGACTAAAACACCTACTGTAGTATTTAGGTAAAACTTAAACCTACTTGATCAGCTAGGCACTAAGTATAATATTAAATAAATAAAGATGTATGATTTACAGAACCAAATGTTTGCATTTGATCTAATGATAACATATAATCTTCAAGACCATATAGATTATTACATTCAAAGAGTTCTCTTAACGATATTAATTGATCAGTTGTTATTCTCTCTGGCAATGAACAAAAGCAGGAGAGATTAAATATATTGCTGCCTGTAATCTTGTATTCAAGATTTTGGCTAATACTTTGAAGTCTATGTTTAGAAGGCTGATTGGCCTCCAGTTTGAGATTTCTTTTCTATCACCTTTTTTACATAAGTAGAACAGACTGCCTTTCACCATATGAAAGGGGAGGGCATTTTTTGTTAGCATTGAGGTGAAGGTGGCCACTAACTCCTTTGATATTATTAGATTTAAAACTTGATATAACTCAGCGTAAGGCAATCCAAGCGTGGAGCAGTATTATGGATAATGAATTTATTGCAGTTTCTATTTCTTGGACTGAGATCTCTTGTGTTAATAAGTTTTACAATATGTCCAGGACATGTGTGTGGGGTAAAATATGTAGAAATTCAGGGTTTGCTTCCACATTAGTTGATTGTTTAGTAAACAATATCTTAGTATGTTGGGTATCCTAAGTAAATTTTGTATATCAACATACTCTGACCCATCAGTATCTATTAAGCTATGAATAGATTTATGATTTATTTTTTATTTGCAACTGAGGAATGGGCAGATAACATTTACTTTTCCTTGAGTATCGAAAGACTGCTGTTTTTGTAAGCCATCATATTTTTTTAAATGAAATGTTAACATTTCATTTTTTTTATTTCTGTATCTGTGGCATGAATTTATGATTTGTAACTGCAGCTAAGGATTGTAGTTTTTTCAGTTGTTGTTTATTCCATAGATATTGGAAATAGTCTTCATTTCTACATATTTTATTATTTTGTTTCAACAGGTATTCTAAGTCTCTTTATAGATATGTCCACCATAAAACTGGGGTATCATACATCTCAAAGATAGATTTTCTGGTAATTAGTAAGTATTGACTATTCTGAACCACTTGTGGATTGGAAAGTAATGAGGAATTAAATTTTCAATATCCGGACCATTTCTTTTCTGTGGACACTTCCCTACGATAAGTTGTAATAGTCTGTGGTTGGAAAATTCTACTTCTTGTATAGAAGCGTTGGTAATAGATTGAGATTTAGAAATAAAGAAGAAGTCAATATGGGTAGCTAGGGGATCTTTTTGAAAGGTTGAGACTTGGTTGTGATTAATTGCTAGATATGCATCTATCAGCATGGCATCTTGTATTATGTTTTTTAAAGCTGTCATGTCACAATAAACTTTTTTAGTTTTAGCATTTTTCTCTTGATTCTGTAATGACAAACTGCAGTTAAAATTGGCTCCTAAAATAACTGTAAAGGAAAAATAGGTTGAATGGCCTTAAATATTTCAATTCTGTCTGCTCTCGATCGGGGGGCATAAATGTTGAGGAATCTGTAGTATAGATTACCAATTTTATTGTCTAAAATTAAAACTCTTCTTGTTACTAAGTCACTTAGTTTAATTTTCTGGAAACCAACAAGAGCTTTAAATATGAAACCCACCCCAGAACAGGCCTCCTGTCCTAAAGATCAAAAGAAGGGACCAATATACCATTCTTTTGTAGCAGTGGAGATTTCTGAAACTGGATGTAACCTGATGTCTTGTAGGAAGATTATATGAGCAGGTTCTGAAAGCAGAGGTGAGAAAACAGTCTGTCTTTTCCTAGCACTCTTGATACTATTTACATTTGATGAGAAAATGCAGAGAACATTTTCCATGACAAAGGATGGAGTGGAGAGGGGCTCATTAGTTTAAATAACTATGAGGGTTTAGCTCTATTTCTATGAGGCCTTCTGTGTATCCCTTGTATATCTGGGGAAATAGAGGGTTACTCGTGGTCACTTGTTTCCACTTCTATAGTAAAATCTGGTTGGGAGGATAGAGTGAGTCTTCTGACTCTTGAGTCTGAAACTTCTAAGGCATTCTGCAAGGCTTCAAACCTGTTAGACAGGGGGAGTTTTGTTGTTTTAGGAGCCTTTGAAATGGATTGTTTCTGAGGGTGTGATTCTCTAAGGGTCCTGCTTCTTTTCCCTTTCCCTGTGTTGGTAGAAGGGGGAAGAGGAGGCAACTCCATGGTTATCTCAGTAACTGTGGTGGCGGGGATTAGGCTCTTCACATCTAGTGTCTCTGCAGGAGGTAGGTCTATCTGGATATCTGCCCATGGCTGGGTAGGTTCTGCCACCACAGGGGGCTGAACTGGAGCAGCCAAGATGTTTTTAGGGACTGTGGGGAAAGTGGCCATTTGTGCAATAGCTATTAATAACCTTTGTACCTCATGATCTGTAGAATCAGCTTGGTTATGTGCTGACCATTGGCAACTTTGATAAGAGTGCCCTAATTCATTGCATAAGTTACATTTGTGTTTGTTTACACAAAGCCCACTAGTATGCCCAAATTCATGACAAAAGTTACATTTTATTTGATCACATATGCTACTCAAATGGCCCGTAGAACTGCATTTGTAACAGGCTTTAGGCTGACCTGCATAAAACAAAATCGTTCTATCACGCCCTAGGAAAAAACAATTGTATAAGTGTACCAGCCCTGCAACAGAGTCTCTCAACATGACTTTTATTTTTCAACGCCCTGTCCAGATATGTTCTTTGTCAAAAATTGCCTCAGATTGGTCAATCAAAGTGCATTCTTGCTTCAACCAATAGGTTAGATCAGTGATGCTAACCCTTTCATTTTTGAATAAAGCCATGATTGTTTTATAAGCAGGTCTGGTGAGGGGAATAGCTTCAAAGGAACTCTATAGTGATGTCTGTTTGAGCTCTTGGAATTTTTTCCAGAAATGTTGCAACCCTGAATTTACCTTATGTCAAATGATGTCTCTCCTGAGACATGTATTAGTACATGAATCTCATTTGCAAAAAAGTGCATAGATTCTTTTAAAAGAGTTCTTGCAACAAAAACACGGTCTGGTAGAACTTCCATTCCATCTTATATGTTAAACTAACTGTGTTATGGTATTTTGCAGGCTATATTAGTGTGGAAGAGAGGCATAAGGATGTGGGTTGTTTCTGTTAATAATCTGTAAAGGTGCAGCCGTATTAGAAGAAGTGGGGTCCATAGACATAATTTTTGCAGATAAAGGTTCAGCATGCATAGTTACTTCTGATGTTCTGGATTTTGCATTTCCTACCACCACATTTGGGGGGCTCTCTGGATTCTCTGAGGTTCAAAGTTGGATTTTGAGTTAGAGCCAATTCTTTTGGTAAAACAGGAGGATAATTTCTTATTGAAACATAGAAACATAGAAACATAGAATTTGACGGCAGATAAGGACCGCTTGGCCCACCAGTCTGCCCATTTCCTACCTACTGGATAAGCTGCAGATCCTAGTTAACCAGCAGCCTACTTCTTCCTACCCCACCCCAGAACTGCCTTATGACTATCCATGCATGCTTAGAATTCCACCACTGATTTGACTCCACAGAGGAGGCCGTTCCATACATCCACAACCCTCTCTGTGAAAAAAATACTTCCTTAAATTACCTCTGAGCCTCCTCCCTCTATCTTCAAATTGTGCCCTTTTGTTCTTGCACACCTCTTTTTTTGAAAGATGCTACCCTCTTGGACTTTGTTGATTCCCTTGAGGTACTTGAAAGTTTCTATCATGTCCCCCCTCTCCCTCCTTTCCTCAAGGCTATACATATTAAGCTCCTTAAGTCTCTCTTCATATGTCTTCTGGTGCAGACCCTGCACCATTTTAGTTGCCCTACTCTGGACAGATTCCATCCTGTCTATGTCTTTGCAGAGATTAGGTCTCCAGAACTGCACACAGTACTCCAGATGGGGTCTCACCAGCTGTCTGTACAGAGGGATAATAACTTCCTGTTTTCTACTGGTGATGCCTCTCCCTATGCATCCCAGTATCCCCCCAGCCCTCCTTGCTGCCCTCTCACATTGCTTGCCCATCTTTAGGTCATCTGATATGACTACCCCCAGGTCCCTCTCCATTTTTGTTGTTGTTAGTATCTCACCCCCCATTATGTACTCTTCCCCTGGGTTTTTGTTTCCCAAGTGCATTACCTTACACTTCTTAGCATTGAATCTAAGCTGCCATACATTTGACCATTCCTCTAACCTTGCCAAGTCCCTTCTCATTCTTTCCACCCCACCCTGTGCATCAACTCTGTTGCAGATCTTAGTGTCATCTGCAAAGAGACATACTTTCCTTCCAGTCCTTCTGCAATGTCACTTATAAAGATATTGAGAGGACTGGTCCTAATCTGAACCCTGCGGTAGCCCACTAGTAACCCTCCTTTCTTCTGAGTGGACTCCATTTACTATTACTCTCTGTGTCCTATTCTCCAGCCAATTCTTTACCCAGGCTGTCATCTTGGGACCCACACCCAGGCTGGCTAACTTGTATATTAATCTTTTGTGTGGGACTGTGTCAAATGCCTTGCTAAAGTCTAGGTAGGCCATGTCACAGCCCTCCCTGATCTACTACTTTGGTCACCCAGTCAAAGAAATCTATCAGATTCATCTGGCATGACCTTCCTGCTGTGAATCCATGCTGCCTAGGGTCCTGTGCCCCTCTGGCCTCTAGATACTCGACAATTCTTTCCTTTAGAAGTGATTCCATCATTTTCCCTATCACTGAGGTTAAACTAACAGGTCTATAGTTTCCTGCTTCTGCCTTGCTCCCACTTTTGTGAAGGGGAATCACATCTGCCCTCCTCCAGTCCTCGGGCACCACCCCATCCTCCCATGATTTGTTAAAAAGGGTAGTCAGAACTTTCTCTTGGAGGTTGGCTTAAAGGTCTTTATACAAGTTACTTGATGAGTGATGTGATTTGGTTGCTGCTCACATTGCACCAGGCATTTGGATAGCTGTGGGACCTGACACCCAGCCTTTCCCTCCTGGGTGTTTTTCCCATAGCACAGCCTGCAGAGCATTCTCTATGGCCCAGCCAGATGTTGCTGAACCATCTGTGATGGATTCTGAGGGGCATCTTAGGCTGAGTGACTTGGCACTCGTTTTTGCCATTCCCGGCTCACCCTCAGAGCTTGTAGCTGTTGAAACCTCCTTTTCTATCGGTAGAGCTGTCTTATGCTGCTGTTTCTCAACGGTGACAATATTTTGCAGAGTTTCTTGATGCTGTACAGATTCTAAAACAGATGTGACATCAACTGAGCGCTTCTCTCAATACAGTTATACTTGATGAATCATGCTTTTCATTAAGGACTTGATTTTGTTTTGCCTTATTTGTAAATCAGTCAAATTATAGCAGTTCAGGGTCCAGAGACCAGGATTTATCTTTAGACAATAGATCTTTGTTGTTGTGGCCAGTATTATTTTCTAGATGCATAGTAGAAGGATGTTTCAGTGATGTCACTGTTTCAGCCATTTTGCAAAAAGAAAACACTGTGGCATTAGACTGGTCTGCTGGGTTTGATTGATAGGTTATCTTGCTGTTAGACATTTTTGGAGAGAATCTACAGATATTGATTTTCTGCCAATATTCTGATTGCTAACGGATTACTATACTGTAGGGTTTAGTTGTCATGAAGGCCCATTTTGACATGTTCAGTGTTCTGGATTTTAAGTAAAGCAGTGTTTATTTCAAGCTGTCTGGCTTGTAAGCATTCTTTTCAGCTTGCAAAGTAGCTTGCATTTATCAATATCTTCATTATCAGAAAAGCATGTTTGTACCTTTGTAACAGTCAGTAGTTATAGTCTTTACTGCATCAGGTTGAACAAAGTTCTCTTGAGTTTAATTCCATTCCATTTTCAGTAGTGCCTTCTGCATCATGAAATTCTTTAGTATCTAGCTCTGCCAAGGCTGAGAAGATCTGTTCCCCAGCCTCCCAAACATCCATCCTCTCTGGGATCTCACCAGGACTGGTCATCATGCTGACAAAGTTTTCGCCTACTGGCAGAGTAGGGGGATTTTCCCAGTGTCCTGGACAGATTTCCCCGCACTCACTAAAATACCACTAACAGCTGTATCTGGTTCAATGTCAGATGGCATCCATCTGTGTCCCTCTCCCCGGGATGAGGCTGAAAATAGGCAGAATTGCCTAGTCCTCCTTTTCTGGTCAACAACAACTAAATAAATAAATAAAAATAAATAAAGCTCACCCAGTTGCGGAAGCAAGAAAGCTCAGATGTGATGGACATAGGTGTGCATGTTTCAAGAGTGCATAGGATGGAGTGAAAGGAAAGGAAAACTGCACTAGTGCAGCCCTGATTTGCTTCAGGGGTTGGGGTGGGGTTTTAGGATTGGAATCCTTAAAACCACATTTCTCTACTTGTGTTGCCTGAGGTTGAACCCTAAATGTTGCATTAATGAAGTTTTTTGCAAAGAATATATACATATATATATATATATATACTTTTGCCTGTTTTTTTCTTACTCCTTGCCCTTCCACCACCCCTACCCTTCTCCTTTGCAAACCTGGAAACCATTACTTGGGCTTAGCTGCACCCAACCATGTCTGGCCCTTGTGGGGATTGCATTCCAAAGGGACAAAGGGTTTGCCTTCCCCTCTGCCTTATTCCCTCCTCCATACCTACCCACTCCTGAACCCTTGCCTACTTCCTACTCCCTGCCCTTCCCTACTCCTATTCTCCTGCCGTTCTCCTCCTTGCCCTTATCTACTCCTACCCTTCTCCTTGTGGGCCAGAAAACCAGACATGGGCTTGGTGTGCACCAAACCATATATGGCCCTTTGGGTTGCATCCCATAGGGACAATGATTTGCTTCTCTGTCTACCATATTCCCCTTTCCCTTTTCCTATGCCACTTCACACTAGTTCTCTACTTCTCCTTTTCTCCCCCTCTGTGCCCCCCACAGCACTCTATCCCCTACTGCCCTCCCCTATATAATTGCTCATTTCTCTGTTACTAAGGGACATGCCTCCCATACAGAGCCTTGATATCAATATCTATTTCCATGCATACATAACTGTTATTTTATACTCTGTGTGAAGTTTCATTTGTGAAGCTTTGTTTGTTGTAAATCTGTTGTATGTCTCCCCTTTCCCCATCTCCCCAGGATGCATCTGGAAGTGAGCTATTTTTGCTCAGTATGCCTTTCCTGGTGAGACTTTTCAAATAAATAAATAAATATATATGGGCCCTATGCACTATTGGGGTGGAAGGTACAAGCCAAAGGCACATACCCCACCCATGTAGCTCTGCAGCCCCAGACAGGCACAGGGTGCATGGTATTCATGACCGCATGCAGTCACTGGGAACTTGTTTATGGCCCCACCCCTCCCCATTGTGCAGGTTCTGGGGCGGTCTGGTGCAGAGGGGCAGACCCAGACAGGCATCCAATTGGATGCCTGACCTGGGTCCCATATTGGAACACTTGCACCTCTGGGTAGGGTAGACAGTGGTGTAGTGGATCAGCAAGAATTAAACTGTATGGACACTCACCCAATCTGCTGCCCCAGCCATCCCCATCAGCCTAGTGGTCTGGGGCTGCATGGAGGTCTGTGTCCCGGTCCCGCTGTGACTGGCAGGTGATGATCATGGGGGCACACACTGGGTTATGACAGAGCCCCAGCTGCTGTAACTTGTGCCCCCCTGTGCCTGGCACTATGCACCTTTGTGAATGGTGTGTAGTGCAGGCACTTCTGACACCACCCCCGACTGCCCCCAGCATGGAGTTGACTATGTGGCATTCTGACTTAGGGTTGCCTATGTACCTTGGATATGCCATATGCAAGCAACCTTTTTTTTGTGCATAGGCCTAATTTATATTTTCTGGCATAGTAGCACCAGTATAGTTAGGGTTGACCAAAAGTTTCTATGTTAAACTCTAACTTTACATATTAATAGCTTTGGTAGGGTTCATCAAAATTTCCCCAAATTTGTCATGCATTGCCTAGGACACAATGGACACAATTTTTCAAAGCCTAGAGGATGATGCAAGGTGCCTGCAGCAAACCTAATTGACACAAATAGCACCTTGCATCAAATGATGTGGGAATCCCTATTTTTGAACATGGCCTGTGTCAAAAAGGGGAGGTGTTGCACCAAAGTGACACTGCACCAGCCTTGTGACCCAAATTGGCTTGTGTCAGGTCACACAGGGGCTTGCACCGTGGTGGGGCTACACATTGTGGTGCAGGGGTGGAGTCTGCAAGTGGGCTGCCAGGGGCATAAGGGGCATGGGGGTGCCATGGGCAAGTCAGGGAGACTGAGGAACCAAGACTTTACCCACCTGGTGCCATGACACATTCTGTCATTGGAACCCAGTCCCAGGTGGTCCCATCCCATCCACTGTATGGACATGCAAATGGCACCCACTGGGTGCCACATAACTCTCTGCCATGCCCAGCTGTCTCACTGACTCCCATATGGCACTGCCATTGCCCTTCTGCCTCCATCTGCCTCCATCCTCTTCTGTTCTGCAGATTCAGCCTAACCATCCTGGCCCTCTAATGTTGTGCTAGGCAAGGGCATATCTCGGTAGCAATTCCTGCAAGTGTGTCATATGTTTGGCTAGCCTGCAGTTGTGGTGACTCCTGGGTTTTGATACAGGGACCCCTTTTATAAAACTGGGCTAGGGTCCCTGATGCATCTGCAGTTGCTACAGCCCTAGACCGATGCACCTTGAGTCACTCTAAGGGCTGTTTGAAACTTGAGCCCCATGTCTCAATATGTGGAAAGTTTCTTGGTGGCAGTTTTGCTGTTTGTGAGATCTGCATTTTTTTTTTTTTTTTTTTTTTTTAACCAGGTATAGCACACTAGCTGAAAGCTTTTTACAGGAGTGACCTGGAAGCACAAGGAGGTTAAGTGACTTGCTCAGGGTCACACAGTATGCAAGTGGAAGCTGTGGGATTCAAACCCAGGTCTGGTCTGCTGGATGTCTCCAAATTTGCAGCTCAGAGCCTTAGACCACCGAGCTATACTGCCTCCTGCTTCATATGTCATCTTCATATTAATGTCTACATTTTTTCATATACTTAACATGTTTTGTTTGGTCTCACCCACAGCCTAGACATAGAAGATTTGTTTTCTGAACCTTTCAGGGTAGAAGCAGCATGGGACAAGTTAGTGCCTTTAGAATGCTTCATCAAAAATATTAAACAATCCTAGAGTTATAAATATTTAAATTTTTTTTTATTTTTATGAGCATGCTCAGTAGAGTTTTTAGATAACCCTCTGATATGACCCCAGAAATGTGGGGTTGCAAGAGCATTTTGCATTCTCACCACTTGCTTTTCACAAAACAAAAAAAAAAGATATTCAGGTTGTGACTACCACCATCTTGCTTTTG